>OX940924.1:20574444-21965298 GCA_954870645.1 Agrotis clavis | reverse complement strand
CGGGGCAGTCCTGCACCGTATGCTCCACCTTGTCCTCCGGGCGATCTTCTCAGTGGTGACTCCCGGGCGTCTCTTCTCTCCTTATCCGACACAGGTACCTCCCGAAACTTCCGTGTCCGGTGAGGACTTACGTCATACGATAGGTCAGGACGCCCGCCGTGACGTCTCTCAAGCCACTCCTCAAAGAGGTGTCTTACCGCCACGATTGCGGCGTGCCCGTGTCCTCAATTCACTTCGGAAAAATTTCATCACCTAGGTGAATTGAGATTGCGAACTTAGCCACTAAGTTTGTGGCAAAATCGTTTAAAAGACGAACATCTGCTACATCGTCGCTGAAATCTGTAATCGTGACCAGTTAGTAAGCTTTTCTAGTTGTAACCTCAGATCAAAGAAATAGGCAGATAGAACGCTCAGAACACGTGAGTGTCACCACCAAAGCAAATACAAAATCAAATCGAATTACATTCCACATTGTTTTCTTTGTTTTTAACCGACATCCAAAAGGAGGAAGTTCTCAATTCGGATGTTTGTATTTTTTTTTTATGTTTGTTCGGGCATAACTCCGTCGTTTAACAACCGATTTGAAAAATTCTTTTTTGTTGGATAGGGTATACTTCCGGAATGGTCCCATTAAAATTTTATTGAAATCGGACTAGCACTTTTTGAAAAATCAACAAAAATCAACAAAATCCTAAGAAGTTTTCAACTTTGTCTACACCGATTACTCCGAGGTTTCTGGTCCGATTTCGATGATTCTTTTTTTGTTCGTTACAGTATATCTGCCATTTGGTCCCATAAATTTTTCATTTAGTTTGGTGCAGTAGTTTTTATTTTTAGCTCATTGTGTACCTACCTACATACATACATGGGCGTTGGTATTACCGGTGCTACGGATTACAAAATTTTAGTGCACATGTAAGAAAATTATGTATTCCTACTACTATTATAAAGGCGAAAGTTTGTAAGTATGGATGTATGGATGTTTGTTACTCTTTCACGCAAAAACCACTGAACGGATTTGGCTAAAATTTGGTACACAGATAGTATATAACCTGGATTAACACATAGGATAGTTTTTATCCCGATTTTGCGTTCCCGTGGGATAATTTTCGAGTTGTAGCGGGTGAAGCCGCTGGCAACAGCTAGTTGACAATAATTTGGATTGAATAGTGAAACTAAAAAGGATAAAATAAAAATATAAACCGACTTCAAAACAACCACAAAATAAGTTCAAAATAACCTACAAAAAAACTTTTCTTTCGAAAGTCGGTGACAAAAAGTCAATGAAATAAAAAATAAAGTCACCGACTTTTGAAAGAAAAGTTTTTTTGTAGGTTATTTTGAACTTTTTTGTGGTTGTTTGGAAGTCTGTTACATTTTTTTTTGAAAAAGTTTTTATTTAGAACAACCTTTACAATGTTTAAAGACACGAGACGGCATATTTTGGCAAACAACAACAACGACGCGTAGCTTGGTACTGTCGCGAGATTGATTTTGTATTTGCTTTGGTGGTGACACTCGCGTGTTTTGAGCGTTCTATCTGCCTATTTCTTTGATCTGAGGTTGTAACAATGTAATGTCACGTAAAAGTTTTATTTAGGCCATTATCGCAAACGACGACGTAGACGGTGTACTAAGATAAAATTAAAAACGGTAAGCACGCAACTTAGTTGGGTTTTAGTAGTAGGTACAATCATCAAATGAGTCCTCCCACTCAGGGCGGGAGGGACTGTTAGACTTGTACTGACTAAAATCCACGGTGTCCTTCAAATGGCCTTTTAAGTTCCGGGGCCACGGTTACCCGATACTCCAGCGGCCCCGGCAGGTTTTGGCCCTCTAAGCCGGGTCCTTCGTATTGCTGACGGCTCTTTGAGGCGCGCGGCCGCGCGTGGAACACGACGCGGCGTCGCACACTGGTCCCGATCCGGAAAATCAGGGACATAGGAATGAAAGTCCGAATTAAGGTTTCATATTTTAAATTTAGGGTCCTTGGATGATTCTAAGACACTTTCATCTCTTCGTATTTTTTGATATCGGGGCCCGTTTCCGAGAAAAAAAATGATCTTTTATTTTTTGTATGGAGAAATTTAGTTTTCCGTAATTATTTAGTAAACGGGCAGAGATGTTAAAACTAAACCTACATAATATTATAGAAGGCATCATTCTCTACAATTTTTGCTCTGAACAATTTTTTGATATCTCTGCCCGTTTAGAAACGGCAGGCGTTCAAAACTTAAATTTCAAATTTCGCGGTTTGAAAGGTACCAAATGCTTTTTGACGATTAAAGAAATATGTTTTATGGTCTTTGGGTGATTAAAAACCACTTTAAAATAATAACTTATATTGATAGGACCCGTTTTCAAGAAAATTTATAATGTTAAAATTTTTGTACAGTGTTTTTTGTTATGCTTTCGCAATTGGGCCGACATGTAAAAAAACAGACCTACAGGGGATTATAGAAATTATAATTTAAGATTTTTTTATCACACATCCGTTCATTCAATTCGTAAAGTCGTAATTACGCGATTTGAAAGGTACTTAGCAAAGGCTTATTCAACAAATTCTTATGTTTAAATGGAATTACCCACAAAATCTGCAGAAAGTTTCGTACTACCCAAGTACCTGGTTAATTAAATTTATCATCTACCCGCTATTATTTTCAGAAAATGGTACTTTATACCGCTTTGGCAGATACTTGGCACTTTCCAACATTTTTTTTACATGAATTTACTTTGCAAATGTATAAAATATTGGTGCTTAGCTATTTTTCCAAGCATTCTTTAAGTGATGAAATACGTCTTATTTTATGTTTGTTCGATAAATCTTCAAACAGTTTTCTTTGCACGGGAGCCTCTGTAGCCACATCTGAACACGAACTAGTTGTTGCTGCCACTGTATCCAGAGAAGTATCCAATGAAGTATTTAGCTCTCGAACTTCCATATTACGCATGACTGAATAAAGACACTAAATCTACAACGTGTAACGTTAATGGCGCAAAACCTCTCGTGGGGTAACTCAGCCCTTGTTACTGAACAATGTTTGATCAAAAACTTTTGAAAAAAAAAAAAAAATTTTCATACAAAATGAGAAATTGATCGAGCCCATCAGTATGAAAAATCTTTTTTTTTCCAAAAGTTTTTGATCAAACATTGTTCAGTAACATGGGCTGAGTTACCCCACGAGAGGTTTTGCGCTATTAACGTTACACGTTGTATAGAACCTAGAGATGGCCACATGATGTCTAAATGCAACCATTGCATGTTCTGGATGAAGTTTGAAAAAAGATTTTAAAACTTCGAGATCCTCTGCACTAACTTCTGTTTTTATGCGATTTCACAACGTATCGTACAATAAATTACTACTTTTATAAAACCACTGGCACACATTTTTAAAGTGAGCAGAGACGTATTTATAGTTCAAAGTGTCAAGTACCTGCCAAAGCGATAAAGTACCATTTTCTGAAAATAATAGCGGGTAGATGATAATTTAATTTACCAGGTACTTGGGTAGTACGAAACTTACTGCAGATTTTGTGGGTAATTCCATTTAAACATAAGAATTTATTGAATAAGCCTTTGCTAAGTACCTTTCAAATCGCGTAATTACGACTTTACGAATTGAATGAACGGATGTGTGATAAAAAATCTTAAATTATAATTTCTATAATCCCCTGTAGGTCTGTTTTTTTACATTTCGGCCCAATTGCGAAAGCATAACAAAAACACTGTACAAAAATTCTAACATTATAAATTTTCTTGAAAACGGGTCCTATCAATATAAGTTATTATTTTAAAGTGGTTTTTAATCACCCAAAGACCATAAAACATATTTCTTTAATCGTCAAAAAGCATTTGGTACCTTTCAAACCGCGAAATTTGAAATTTAAGTTTTGAACGCCTGCCGTTTCTAAACGGGCAGAGATATCAAAAAATTGTTCAGAACAAAAATTGTAGAGAATGATGCCTTCTATAATATTATGTAGGTTTAGTTTTAACATCTCTGCCCGTTTACTAAATAATTACGGAAAACTAAATTTCTCCATACAAAAAATAAAAGATCATTTTTTTTCTCGGAAACGGGCCCCGATATCAAAAAATACGAAGAGATGAAAGTGTCTTAGAATCATCCAAGGACCCTAAATTTAAAATATGAAACCTTAATTCGGACTTTCATTCCTATGTCCCTGATTTTCCGGATCGGGACCAGTGTGCGTCGCCCGGGCATGGTCCATGAGAACAGCGAGTCGCCCATAGCTCGCCGTCCGCATGTATTACTTACTTAGTTTCGAATTAGAATTTTTGAATTTTAAAATCTCTTGTATATTTTTCATAGCACTGCATGACGTTCACGTTAAAGATTTAAAAAAGTTATGAAAAAGTGAAGATGACTCGATAGGGCCAAATGCCAGCCAGAGTGGCGGAAATATTTTAACAGGTTACCGTGGCACAGGAACTCGAAGGGCATTTCAAATATCAGGATGGTTTTTGATCAGTACTGTGTCTGACAGTTCCTTCCACCTCGCCCAGGTTGGAAGGACTTATTTGATGATTTTTCACCCAAAAAACCTGACACAGGATTTAATTTTGCTTGTTGTAAATTGCTTTTGATTTTTGAGTTTAAATAACATGAGTTTTTTTCTGAAACTGCCTATTGAAACGAGACTGCGTCTTAATAATATTTATTCCAACTAAGTAGATATTTAAGACGAAAACACGAAAATTCACTTACAAAAACTCAATTGAATCGAACCAATACACATTATTCTTTAATGCACTTTAATGTAGCGAAAAGTCAGAGCTGCAGCACAAAGTTCATGTAATTTAAAGTTAGATACAAAATAGTTCTTAACTAGGATACTTTAGACTCTTGAGAACGTTTCTTTGGAATTTTACTCTTTGTTTCTTGAGTATAATTGAAGAGTTCTTAAAGGCCGGCTTTTCAAAGAGAGACAATGTTGTGTTTCTCAATTGTTTCTCAATATTTTGACTGGCCTGTTGGTCTAGTGGTTAGTGACCCTGACTTCTATGCCGGAGGTCGTGGGTTCGATTCCCACCCAGGACAAATGTTTGTGTGATGAGCACGATCATTTGTTCTGTGTCTGGGTGTAATTTATCTATAATATGTATGAATTTAGAAATATATAAGTATGTTTATCAGTTGTCTAGTACCCATAACACAAGCTCTGCTTAGCTTGGGACTAGATGGCGTTGTGTGATAGTTGTGGAATATTATTATTATTATTATTATTATAAATTGTTCTGAATCCCTGTCGCGCCTCTGGGTTTTGGTTAACCAAACTAATTTAGTTGAACAAATGCGTCGTTAGTCAGCGGGCGGAATGACGGGTTTTGGGTTCGTTTTTCAGGTCGGGTAGTGTCATCTTGGTTTTTTCCATATCGTCGGCTAAGAGTGTAAACCTGCTAACTCACTTTTACCCAATTTTACAGGAGACAGATAAAACTTAATAAATTTGAATTTTAAAATTTTAGGTTAAAACCAAAAATACAGTTGGTGTATTTTTGGATATTCTACATGACTAGAAACTAATAAAATAGTAAAATTTGGTTTTTAATAAGTTATTAGTGTTTTTGTGACTTATCTGTTTTTTTTTGGTAGCAAATGTTTAATTTTGTGGACATAGCAGGTTTTTCGAAAGATATCCAGAGTAAAATAAATTTAATTGTTTAGTTAATTTTACTTTATTTACAAAACATAACTATATTATAATTTACTATATTAATATTATATATAAACTATAAATAAAAACTGATTGTTAATATGTACAAAAAAAGTTTTTCTTTTTATATAAATTCAAAGGGCGTCAAAGAATACGTCCACATCGCTGCAATGGGAACAGTGCCGAGAACGCTGGCCACATTGCCACGTTGTATGGCAATGCTGATTCGTTGGCATAGGAATAGGCCAGCCCTCTGGTCACTTGAAGAGTCGACTAATAGCCTGGCGATATCCTTAAAAACGTGAGCACTCGGACCCAATGGCCCTAGAGTTTCAACCTCAAACACATAGCTACTAGCTAAACCAATGTATTTGCGCCGCTTGAAGTTTTCAGCACCTGCAGCAGCAGCGCCAGCACAAGACGCTGTACTAGGAAGATGGGATGACGCAAGGGTGTCGACACATGTTGCATCCCACACCACACCACACCTACTCAGCTTCCATGGCATTATGGTCATACCATTTGGTCTGTTCCCATCGTCGCGTGCCAATTTAAGCCTCTGGGTTCTAAGACGGTTGGCACCCCGGCGGTGCCAAGAGCACGACGGATTATGTCGTTTAAGCTTGAATGTCGTGCTAACCGACCGGCACTCCTGCTACAGAAATGGCCACGGTGTCCGAGGCAGTCAACTATTTCACCACATTGACAGCGTTGTGTCCCCACAAGGAGCGCCCAAACACAAGTAGCGACCCGGATGGTTGTGTCATCCAGCATAGTACCTGTGTTGGGGACGCTAGCGCCTGAAGCCAAAGGCCCAACTACCACTCACCCACAGCCAGCAGGCGGGCACGCTCCGCAGTATTGGTGGACGTATTAATAAGATTATTCCGGTCAACTTGCTCAGTGACTTATCCCACTGTCTCTGGGAAAACGGGTTCACGGGCCGATCCGTATCTGAGCAAGCCACTTTTGGCTTGTTCAGATACGGATTACGGCTTTGGCACCTTTGCATCGTTAAACACGGAAAAACTATTAGCACCCTCACTACATAACGGGCGCCAAACCTGCTCTTGGGACTAAATAAGTAACTTTCACCCCTTGAATAAAAATGTACTATTGTAATTTATTACGATAAGTACACAGTTTACAGCAGTGCAGTGGTGGCCCAGTGGTATCGGTCCCGACTTACGAGTTGTAGGTCGTGGGTTTGAACCCCGCCAGGCGCATTACTTTGTGTAATTTATTTCATTACCACTGCTCTCAAAATGAAGGAAAACATCGTGAGGAAAGCGGCATGTCCTGGAACCAAAAATTCGAAGACATGTGACATCTGCCAACCCGCACTGGGCCCGCGTGGTGGATTACGGCCAACTTTTTTAGAGGATAACAAGTGGATAACCCAAAAAAAAACTTATTTATTGGATACTAGACGTAAAACGAAAATTGAATAGTAATAATAAAGGCTTGCCTCTACTATATTCCAACCAAGAAACCTTGAAAAAATCGAGTTAATTGACCGAAAACTAAATTTTTATTGCACGGAAAGTTGTCACGCCGAAACCTCAATACAAAATGGCGTCAATCATGGAGTTAGCCGCGCAATTTGAATTAAGTGTATGTGGCTGTTTTACGCATCACACTTTTTTGCCGATTTTACATTGAGAATGTGTGTAGCTGCTTTTACAGACTGTGTGGCTTAACTTTCTCTTACAGACTGCATCAAAATGTCATTTTTGGCCAAAAGTGGAGTTAGCAGGTTTACACTCTTAGCCGACGATATAGAACTTTGCAGTAGCAGCTATAGAGTTTAGATTTGTGTCCCGTTAGTAGCAATAGTCTCACCCCCTATTGCATGTTTAAACATAACTGGCGAAATCTGGTTGTACTATTAGGGTATGACTACCTACTCAGTTAATAAGTTTTCAGAAAGTACTGATTTAGGTGAAATAATAAAACATCGCAAGTGGAATTCCGCGCGACTGCGCTGCAATGACACGACAACCGTACAATGTGGAGGGCGAACGGAGGGCTGTCGGTCCGCTTAACGCTACCATACAACTCGACGTGCAGCCGTGTTGCCCTAGGGTTGCCTGTTACGTGCTTACGGCCCCGACCGCAAGCTTACTCTACCGTATTCAATAGCAATAAATGCCATAAATCAATGATGTTTGTGACAGCACCCTTGAATATCGCTGGCGCACGCCCGACACGCGGACGAAGCGCGGATTGATCACGTGCCGTGAGAAGGCAGCATTAGACACATTTTTATAACAAACGATCATAGCAACAGCTAGCTTCAAAATCAGAATCTTCCTTTCAACATTTTATTTTATTTATTTATGTACACACACAGATATATACAGGAAATATTTTAAGAGGAATAAAAAGTACAAAGGCACTGCTTATTTCTAAAAGAAATTTCTTCCAGCAGACCTGTGAGAGGAGAATTTGAGGTAGAAGATAAAGTGGTGTGTAGGAACAAATAAATCTTATTAAAACTACAAACAACAATCCAATACATACAAACAAATATACAACTCCATATTAATATAATAAATACATAGATAAACTAAATTAAAATATATACGTATATATAATAAATAATAAGCGAGGAGAAAAGTTAAATGATCATCACGTGGCCAAGGAAAGATAGTGATCTTTGACCCGTTTCTTAAAGATGGAGACAGTTTTACTGTCTCGTATATCAGGTGGCAGTGAGTTCCACAACCTGACCCCGTGCACAGATAAGGAATAGGAATAGAAGTCAGTTTTGTGAACAGGAAATTTAAGGACTGTACGGAGATGAGACCTGCAGGAGGAGTCTGGAGAACGAGAATAGGAAAAACGATCCCGCAAGTAGGAAGGGGCAGAAGGATTGTGTAGGATGTTGAACAGGAGACATAATATCCGCGTATTCCTGCGAAGACGGATTGGGAGCCACTTGAGTCTTGTGCGAAATTCTGAAACATGATCGTACTTTTTAAGATTGAAAATGAACCGAATACACAAATTTTGTAGCCTCTCAAGTTTGTTTAACAGCTCCTCTGTGGCATCCAGATAGCAAGCGTCAGCGTAATCTATAATGGGCTGAATTAAGGTTTGAGCGAGAGAGATTTTGGTTTTAAAAGGCAAAAAACTCTGAAGACATTTTAGCGAATGAAAGGTGAAATGAACTTTCTTACTAACGTCAGCAATTTGAGCGTGCCACGATAAGTTAGACTCCATGGTAATTCCAAGATTTTTGGCTGTGTCAGCGTATGCAATCTGAACCCCATCAAGAACAAGTGGGTCAGGTGTTTTAATGCGACTCCGCATGATCCTACTGCCTATGATCAAAGCTTGGGACTTACTGGGGTTAATACTTAAGCCAAAAGATAGGGCCCAAGCACTGATGCACTCCAGATCACGATTCATCGCAGCAATTGCCTGACTCACGTCGGCTTCCGGGAAATGAATGTAAAGTTGCAAGTCGTCTGCGTAGAGATGGAAATTAGTGGAAATGACGCTAGTAACAGAATTTATAAACTTAGAGAAGAGAAGAGGAGAGAGGACACCACCCTGAGGTACACCCATAGTGAGATCGCACCAATCAGATGACGATGCATCAAGGCGAACACACTGTGAGCGACCCCGAAGATAAGATTCAAACCAAGATAAAGAGGAAGGCGAAATATTAGAGGATTTGAGTGAAGCTAGCAAGATATCAAAATCAACAGAGTTAAACGCATTACTGAAATCAAGTAACACTAGTAGTGTTAATCTTTTATTCTCCATGGCCCAGCGTATGTCATCGGTAACTTTTAAAAGAGCTGTTACGGTGCTATGGCCAGGACGAAATCCAGACTGAAATGGGCTTAACAGTTGATTTTTAAGTAAATAATCGGATAGCTGGCGGTGAACAATGTGCTCGAGAACTTTGGAAAGATACGGAAGGATGGAAATGGGACGGAATTGTGAAGGTGAAGAAGGGTTGGATACTTTTGGTAGAGGAGTAATGTAAGCCTGTTTCCAGGATTTGGGGAATGTACAAGAGTAAAGAGAGAAATTGAAAATGTGAGTTAGAAAGGGGAGCAATATATGAAGGATTGGAATAATCATTCTCGAACTCAAGTTGTCACAGCCACTGGCAGAAGACGAAATGGAAAGTAAGGAACGTTTAACATCATCTTCAGAGACTGAACAAAACTCGAAACACGAAAAACTTGGCAATGACAAGCTCGATAACTCAGATAAGGTGGCAGCCTTGACATCAGGATCCAAGACAACAGGTTGTGACGAGAAATGTTGGTTTAGGTCGTTTAAGTCAAAGGTGCCGGGAGACATCGAGCGAGTCTTGCCAATGCCAACGGATCTAAGGAATTTCCACGCCTCTGCAGGAGTGCAATTATCTAAGGAATTATGGAAGTGGCGCCTTTTAGCATCCCTACACATACGACTGCAACGGTTACGCAAAGATTTAAAGCGGTTAAGATTGCACACGCTGGGGCACAGTTTGTACCTCCTTTTAGCTCTGTCACGCAGCGCCATCAAATCTTTTATCACAGGGGTGAGCCAAGGAGCCGGATTGTACTTAACTTTGACCCTACGGACAGGTGCATGACGATCGTACAAACCAATGACGGCTTCGTTAAAGTTTTTCACCATTTCATCAACGCTGGTACTATCGACCACGCAAGACCAATCGATATCACCAGCATCGCGCCGCAATGCCTCCATGTCAATGCTCTTAAAATTCCGAAGAAGGACAAATTTAGGTTTTCGTTTAGGAGGACGTACACGGTATGAGAGATAGATAAGGTCGTGATAGGAGAAAGGGGCAGTGAGCTGTCCGTGCACGGACACTTTATTAGTAGAAGATACTATAATTAAATCTAAGAGAGAAGGTGTACAATCAGGGAAATGATGAGTAGCAGAGAGAGGCAACGTATCAAGGTTGAAAGAGGATAAGAGAGATAGAAGTCTACGTGCACGGGAGTTGTTTTTCAGCAGGCACGTGTTGAAATCACCCATTATGATAACATGATTATATGTTGGACAGAAATCATTAAGTAAGACCTCCAATGAAGAGAAGTAGTCTATATTCAAGTTGGGACTATAGAAAACTCCCAGCAGTAATTTATTGTGACGGACCGTAACTTCAAGGAAGAGGTGTTCCGCAGATTCTGAGTAAGTTGATGGGGAGGCGCTAACAATTTTATAAGGAATATCAGAACGTAGATAAATGGCAACACCACCACCACCTTTCCCAACTCTATCATTGCGGATGAGTATAAAACCTTGAAGTGCAAAGTGTGTTGATAAAAGAGAAGGTTTGAGAAAAGACTCTGAGATAAGAAGAGCATCAAGATGAGCGCTATTAATGGAAGCCAGAAGATCGGAGTAGTGGCCAGGAACACTTTGGGCATTAATGTGAGCAATGTTAAGGTTATGCGGATGATTGGAAACTAGGGAGGATATCTGATCACCAAGGGTCAGTGGAGTAGAAGATCCACTGTCGACGCTGACAAAAGTGTTGGACGAAGAGCTACATGAGAAAAAACTGTCATTAAGATCAATATCATTCATACGTTATTATAAAATGTATTCCTATAATAAATAGAAAAATAAAAATAAATATGATTATTAAAAAAAAATATATATATATATATATACCTATGAACTCTAATCAAGTATAAATAAACTACTAAACTCACCCACTCACTGGGAGGTGGAAGAAATTTTACAAAAGAATGAATGGAAAAAAAAAAAAAAAATTAAATGCAAACACGTAAAACAAAACGTCAGTCGTGTTTAATGTCGACTGGCAACACAGAACACAGAAAAGTCAATTAAATGTCAAGTGTCAACGTCAGTACACTGTACAGAATTATAATAAACAAGTTAAAGTAATCTACCGGCATGACTAAAAACCAAAAAAAATAAACAGTATCTGGGGTAATAGTGATATCTTCTTAGTAATGCAAGTAAATATACACGAGTACCGACATTTACCGGATCACGAATACGGCGAATTACTTGAAAATCTAGCTCTGACTTACTAGAGGCGACCGCGACGGGCCTTCCTTATGAGTTTCGAGGTGGCTCCAGCAGACGGTGATGTAGCTTCTACAGCCTGCCTCTGATTGTCGCTGGTACTTGCCGGGAACTGCTTCAATAGTGGTTCAAGTTCACGCCAGGATTCCACTTTACGCCGCGCTTCATCCGGCGTAATGATGATAATCTTGCCTTCTGAAGACCAACAGTTATTAACACCGAAGTGTTTACGCGCTGCAAGAAACACCTGATGCCTGGTTTTTGTTAAAAACTCAGATATTGTGATGCCGCTACCCTTGAGTGATTTTTTGCTGTCCCAAACCAGGCGCCTCTGCTCCATGTCACGGAATCTAACCAGAACAGGACGAGTTTTTCCATCACCAGACCCCAGTCGATGGCAAACTTCAAGATTGTCCACACTAACTTCGTCGATCTTCAGAGTATTGTTAAAAATGTGGACAATCGAATCGCTCAAGTTTTCATTGGCTTTCTCCTGCATGCCATGGATTAAAAGAACCTTTCTTCGCATGGAAGTTTCGTGCCTGTCCAAGCCAGCCGTTAGGAGCCCAATCTGAGTTTTCAAAAGAGCCAATGTTTGATAAACAAAGGACTTAAAATTTGAAAAATCCAGAGAAAGAGACTGAAGATCTGAATCCGATTGAAGAGATGTAGTTGCTGAAGTAGCATTCTGGAGTTTATCTTCATAGTCACGCATTCGGGTATCAATCAACTTCTCCAAGTCGCCCATATTGCTCAGCAGTTTGTTCTCCATATTGAGTGCCCAGTTGAATCAGTGTACTAGAGAAATGGTGAGACTGATGGATAGTACTAAGGATTGCAGTGAGTGGTGGTGAGTTCAGCTATCAATTATTGCATATATTTTATTGCATTAACTGAGTAATTAATTTTAAACACTAAACAAATACGAGCGCAACAAAAAAAGCGTTATTCGTCGCGCCTACCCACCAATATCAACATTTTATTTTCTACTCTCTGAACACTCCAATAAGCTACTCTATCATCCCAATTTATTTTCAAAATGTAACAAACTTCAGTTTATTATTCAATTAACAGAGCACTGCTAGTCTTGGCCAAAGCACATTTATTATTGACTCGAAGAGAGTAGCAGGCGACATTAGGCAAGTTCATTAGGAAAATGGGGTCAGAGCCCACTCGTCCCCTAAAATTCGTACCCCAGCATAAAAGTTGTGGATTCGGCCCCTATATAGGTGCCCATTGGTCTCCTGGTAGGGTACCAATTAATATTTTAATAAAAAATATTATTGCTAAGGTACCCATTCGTCTCCTCTAATATAATACAATATAAGTTAAAGATTCGGCACCTATTCAGGTGCCTATTGGTCCCCTGAGATAAAATTAGCTATATTTTACATAAGAAATGGTTAACAGAGTACACTTGTAAACAGTTTATTAACGGAATTAATTTAATAAATCATAACAGCTCATTGAAAAAAGAGCTATGATGAATGATATCCGTCATGATAATAATATAACCTGTCGATAGGCTTACGATGTAAAATTGTCTCTCTACGAATGGCTTGTTAAAAAAAACGGGTTACAAAATTAGATAAGGTGTTTTGTTTGTATGTTATGGCTGCCTCGGTGACATATTGGTTTTTGAAAGTGACTGCGAATACGAGACTGTTCAATGTGTCTTCGGTCTTTTATTAAATGAAGTTCGCCTAACGAAATAAACTTTTTGTTTTTGTCACCGACTTTCGAAAGAAAAGTTTTTTGTAGGTTATTTTGAACTTTTGTTGTGGTTGTTTTGAAGTCGGTTACTTACATTTTTTTTTTTAAGTTTTTTATTTTATCTTTTGTAGTTACACTATTCAACCCAACTTTTATGGAGCCAAATGGCAGTTAAACTAAGTATATCGAACAAAATAAGAATCATCGAAATCAGACCAGAAACCACGGAGTAATCGGTGTAGACAAAGTGGAAAACTTTTTAGGTTTTTGTTTATTTTTCAAAATGTGCTAGTCCGATTTCGATAAAATTTTAATGCAACATGGTTGATAAAGACTGATTTTACTTTTTATATTTCTTTAATACAAAGTTATTGTGATAGGTATTGCATTATTTTGTAGATCTCTTTGACTGAACAAAGTACTCGTACTAACAATTAATTGTTATTTTTGTTATATTGATATTTGGTTATTTGTTTGTACACTGGATGTAAATTTATCTAAAATTCAGTTATTACAGTTATTACTGAGATTTTATTTACATAGTTACACAGTTTTATTTTACTGCATAAAAATTATTATATGTAAATATCATAATATTTTGCTAAATATTTACAAATGCACAAGAAACCAAAAGTTGATTTATTATTTTGAAGACTGACTTAATGCCTAGAGCCTAGAGGCATTTATTAAACTTAATCTTATTTGAAGATTAAGGTAGATATCATGTAATTCGGTACATGATATCTACCGAACTACTATATTTTTTATTTTACCCTTTTCTGCGCGACTGTACCAGGACTACCAAGCTGCAGTATACACATGTACATGTACTTATATTAGAAGAATGAATAAAAATAAATATTCTTCAGGGGACGAGTGGGCCCCTCAAAACTTCCAGGGTACGAGTGGGCACAGGGTGCGAATCTTAGGGTACGAATGGGCTCTGACCCGGAAAATGCTAGCTCGAACCTCAAGTAGCGTAGTCAATTATAATAAGCGTATTGCGTTTGGAGTGGAAACTCTAGGGCCGTGTGACAGCACCGCTCACAGCATCTAAAATGATAACGAGTTTACGCTTTTTGTGACCCAAGGGCTGGCTTTGACGGCGCATGGTAAATTTAAGGTTTAAACGAAAAATCAACAATTTGGCGCGAATTGAAAAATAGGTAGGTATTTGTAAAATCCATTGCTGTCACTTATAAACAGAAATCTATAATTATTTTAAATAAAAGCTGAAAGTTTATTTGTTTGAATGCATTTATCTCTAAATCTATTCGCTAATTTCAGGAACTACCTACTGATAAGAATTGAAAAAAAAAAAAAAAATATTAAAGGCTATTAATATTACGCTACGACCAATATAGGAGCCGAGGAATGGGATCGAAACCACGGGGAAGTACTTAGTAGTAATATATATAAAAAGGGTAAAAAGAATACAACATTGCTTATTTATTATTATTTTATAAATTATATTATGACGTAGGAAACGGTTTTCCCTATTATTTTCTCCCATTAATATTAAGAAAAAAAATGCGTGGGTAGTTAAGGGATGTGTGAAGGTAGATGAGTACTAATCTTTAAAAAATGTGAGGATGGATGGATATTTCTTACTGTACAAGTCAAAAAATAAATATTCCGACATAATGTTCTCAAGGGATAATTATTCTTTTTAAGTTTTTCAAGTTCATGTGATGATGATGATGATAACTGTGCCCTGGAGCGTCAATATGGCGTTGATATACAACACGATGTGACAACCATTAATATAAGGCAGGTTCTTGCAAATGATTTTTTACAATACAGTCAACTTTTCTTTAAATGAAACCTATTAAACTCTTAAAAAAAGTTATTTGTCCTCATGAATTCTCATTCTTTTTTTTCTTTTCCAGGCACATCACTAAATAGCAACTCAATAAAATTATTAAAAGTCGTGTTCAAGGAATTCGATATTTACAGTTATTTTCTGGGAAACAATTATTATATCTCAACATTTAGGCGACAGACGTTTTTGAATAAGAGCTTTTTGTAATTTACCTTTACTTCAAAAATGATTTTTTTAAATCAAAATGGCAATATGAAAATAAATGAACCAATTTGATACATAAATATTGAAGATGATCATTGTTTTACTCCCAAAATATACTTAAATCTTCTCAGAATTTCTTATAAAAAGTACAAAAAATATGGTAAAGAAGACATTGAAAAAAAGTAGCCTAACAAATGAAACAAAGTTACTGTTTATTATCAGTATATTTCTTTTACAATTTTCACTGTCGGTACCAGGACATCATAAAAGGTTAGAGCTGTTAACTCACCTGACATTTCAAGGCATTGTTCAATTTTTCAAAGCGTAGTCGCCTGTCGTGTTTTGCCTGGGGCTTTGTATCGACATCCAACCGGTCCTGCTAGCCTGGTACTCATTGGCGTTGACATTGACACCTTGACGGTTTATTATTGTTTAACACCTCGGTACGAACTTGAACGTGGAAAATTAATGAACTTTCTTGTTACCGTGAGGAGGGAAAAAACTTGATATTACAAAATGTAATAACATCAGAGCCTGATTTTATGTACGCTACGCGTAAAATGACGGCTCTGTATAGCTTTGAAAGGTAAAATAAGTATCGTGAATTTTCAAATAAGAGTCTTTTCTAATACATTATTTCTGGAACCTGAGACAGATAATTATTTTTTTATAGATCACAGATTCTTTATAGTCTAGAATTTTGTATTCGAATATCTTCTTTGATAATGATATGATGAGTTCGCTTCGCTCGTCTTGAGAGAGCGAAAAATTCAAGGAAAAGAAAAAAGAACTTCATAAAAGACGAGACTAATTCTTCAATCTTGATATTGTTATTAAGTGAAAAGTTCTGATATTAAATCCCAATCCGCCTTACTCTAGCAGAACTAAATTACTTATCTGACGTTGCCTGAAGTGGTTAGCAAAACATCACAGACATCTAATCAAATCATTATTTACTCGACCACCTACGCGAAATTGGAGACTAGGTTAAGCTTTATCTTGCAAACCGATTCCATTATTATCAACAGGGTTATTTATTACTTATGATTTGTAAACATTTATCCTAACTTTAGTACCTTTTATAAATGTAAAAATAAGTATATTATTATACAAAACATTTTAACTCACGTACCCAGTCCCGGATCAACAACATGTAGAATATGCAAATATCTTGTTCCGTGCGGGAATCTAATCCAGGAATCAAATCAATCGATCAGCCGCAGCTGCACCAACCTTTTTCTGTTTGTTTGTTTGAACGCCCAAATTTCAGGAATTACTAGTTCGAAATGAAAAAAATATTCTTGTGTTGGATAGTCCATTTATCGAGGAAGGCTATAGGCTATATAACATCACGCTATGACTATGAGGAGCCGAGCTGCGGGTGACATCGCGGCGCAGCGTGGAGAACAGCGAGTAGGAGATAAATATAAATACAATTAATGTTATCTACCTATTTATTCTTTGTGCGAACGACCTTAGCAATACAGGACAGGTAATTAAATATGACAAGCAATGAGTTTCCTCTAAGGTCGCCATCATCTTCAACAATATCTATGACAGGAATGACAACGACTTTGCAATGACAATTGACACACACTTGCCTTGGTATCATATAATTATAATCATAATATTTTAAGGATGGTATTTAAAAGTACTACAATTTATTCCCATTTCATTTACCTAATTTTGCCTGTGTTCCACCAAACATGCTGAATGTGCACCAAAATATGTTCATTAAAATATGTCATAACGAGGTGTAATAAAAAAAAATCTACCTAAGCAGGGTCAACGAAGCCCCACTTCGCGGGGCTTCTATTTCTGTGTACAAGGTTTAAAGGAACCTAACCAAACCGAACTTCGGGGTGTCCCTGAAATCTTGCTAAAGCGAGTTTTAGATTTGGTGACCATTTATCCATTTTGGTATACAAAAAGAATTATTGATGCGCATTTAAATTGTAGCCATATTTTAATACTAAATCGAACACTATTTTTTTTTTGTGGTAAAATCATCAAAATAGTCCACCTTTCAGATTCGTACTACGTCCATCGTGTGCTCTTTACATACGTTTCAGGGTCACGGTTACATGTTTAGGTAGTCCTGTGACCCCGGCAGGCTTTGGCCCTCTATGGGGACCCCTTCGGCGAATACTTTTTGAACACGAAGACTGAGAATGACAATGACTTCCATTTATTATTGAAAATTATTTGTAATAAAAGAAACTCTTGGTGCTTATTAATTTTCAAAAATAATATTTACGACCGTTTTTGTTATTTGTTTGTTGTTAAAAAGAGCGCGCAAATGTTAGAAAAGCGTGCATGACCTCACAGTATGGCGCCATATAATGCGTCTTCGAAAATCCGACGAGTTGCGAATCTGACGAGTTGCGTTTTTGACGAGATGCAGTTCTGACGAGTTGCGATTCTGTCTGCATGCGTTTTCTGACGAGTTACGAATCTGACGAGTTGCGTTTCTGTCGACATGAGAATGATCCGTTTCATCCTTATCATTGTCGCATAGAACATGACTCTATTCATGAGAATGAACTTGGATCAAAAGAAATATATATTAAGTTTCATATTTTATTTGCAAGTTGATAGCGTTGAGGCTGTAGATCAAAAGGGGTAGCCAAGGAGACAGTAAGATAAGTATGACAATCGTCCTTGTAAATAATAAGTATTCTGCAAAATAATGTTCTTTGTAAATAGTTTCATTTATGCTTTGATTATGTACAGACGTCAGCTGCAAACCTACAACAATGTTTCAAACTTTAATATCAACTTTATCACAAAAGAAAAGGGTTCATCTTTTATTATGAACATTTTAAAGTTTGAAGTTGGTTGACACGTTGGGCTGGGGTCTGTCACTACATGAGTTTTATTACTGAATGTTCTAAACTCGTTAGTTTCTAGATATAGTCTAGATTTAAGCCACGGTTTTGCGGTTGGTATAAATGTTGACAATCAATTTGGGTTTTACATTATAATTCAATCATAAGATGAAAAAAAAACAACATGAACTCCCTTGAAAGAATGAATCTGTTCAAGAAGAGTAATTAATCTCTCTTAAAACGTACTACAAATACCATTTAATTTTGGCACTTGAGTGAAAGAACCTTGTTTAACTCTACGTAGCACTTACAGTTTTTTAATCATTTTTTTCTCAATAAAGCTTTTTGTTAACTAAACTTGATAATAACTGAAATTTAGCTTTTAAAAGCTTGTTAAAGCAGAGAAACTTTGAAGAATTAGAAGCGTCGAGAGAACGATAATTCTAACGTATTCAGAAATATGCTAGGCCTTGACCACTTTAGCGCCACTTTGAACTTTGTAAGTAATAAAGGTACCGCTAGTTATGAATCACAGGGTCACAAACTATAGGTTTAGATACTATAGAATCTATACCGAAAATATGTCGGTAGAACCGATACGTGCTAGATCATTAGAAAGGAACAAATATTAAATAAGTTTTTTTTATTTTTCACAACTGCATGTATTTGTGTCTGTTTGTTTATCTTTGACACAAAAACTACTAAACGGATTTGGATGTAATTTGGTACACAGATAGTTTATAATCTGTATTAATACTTGTGATACTTTTTAACCCAGTGTTATGTGCCCGTGTGGTAATTTTCGAGATACACGCAAAAGCTAGTAAAAAAACAAGACTGACGCATTTTCAGAGACAAGTGACTGCCAGACATGTTCATTGT
This sequence comes from Agrotis clavis, assembly GCA_954870645.1. Lineage (NCBI taxonomy): Eukaryota > Metazoa > Arthropoda > Insecta > Lepidoptera > Noctuidae > Agrotis > Agrotis clavis. The sequence continues at coordinate 21,946,137 of OX940924.1, read as the reverse complement.
TCACCATTTTATATCTTAAAAGTTGAACTCATATAATATTCTGAGCTCGCATCGCTTAAAGAGGTTGATAATAATTGAATTTTTCGACGCAGCCCTTTCTGTTTTTAAAACACAGTACAAACCGTGCTGTGTTGTAATTGAGTTTTCTAGAGTAGTCTAGACATGTTTAAATATTAATTTTGATGAATTTTTCTACCGTACAATAGCTGTTGAAGGAAAATAATTTCACACTAAAGCTATTGTCAAACAGACAGGCGAAGCGAATGCGATCCGAAGCGTTTTTATTTGTAATGTATGAATTTTTTTGAATCCAGTCACATAGAAAAGTGAAAGCGATCCGATAGTCTACGTGACTGGCTTCAAACAATTCCATACATTACAAACAAAACCGCCTCGCTTCGCGTTCGCCACGCCCGTATGTTTGACAATAGCTTAAGAGCGATTCCGCACTGAATCCGATCCAAATCCGTGAAAGATGACGCTGCTCTTGTATTGCTTGGATTTGGATCAGAGATTTAATTACTGCATCAGCAATATCAATACCAATACCTTATGCTGCAGTAATTTTGTTACTGGAACTTTGACAGTCGTTGCAGGTAGACAGTAAATCAAAACTTTAACCTGTCTTCTCAAGGGTATTTCCAAGAAACTGAGACGTGGACGTAATTATTAGGGATACACGATCCTCCGTCTGGGAGACGTTTACAAATTATCTTCGCAAGGTAAAACCGGGGTAGACACCTCAGCGGTTTAGATAACCCAAAACTGATTACCCCAGTTTTGCAAATGAATCGTATGCCTTTTTTTTAATCTATCGAGAGATTTACAACTACTACTAACGGCCAGTTGTTTTTTTCTTTATTTAGGCAAATCAAATTTTAAACCACTCTTGTTATAATATGGGATTTTAACTAATATCTCAATTCATCATCATCATCATCTCAGCCATAGGACGTCCATTGCTGAACATAGGCCTAAGATGGTATTTTCACTTAATTAGTCTTTTCTTATAGTACCATTCTGATGATTCTGATGATATTTATCATCCAAATGCTTATAATTCAAAGTAAATAGAATTTTGTCAAAACAATACCCGCATTAAAAAAAAATTGTTATAAAATGAACAAACAAAATCACTTGTAGTACCATCCTCAGTTATTACTTTGCGATGATTAGAATGACGCCCTCGCAGATCCGCTTGTATCAAGCCACTTACGTTATCTTTTTTCTAAAGATTTAAAGACAAACTATTCATCATCATCATCATCATCTCAGCCATAGGACGTCCACTGCTGAACATAGGCCTCTCCTTTTAATCTCCACATATCTGTCGTCTGTCCACCTTGCTGGTGGACGTCCTACGCTGCGGTTGCTAGTCCGTGGTCTCCACTTTAATACTTTTCGACCCCATCGGCCATCTGCTCTGCGAGCAATATGGCCTGCCCATTGCCACTTCAGCTTGCTAATCCGGTGGGCTATATCGGTGACTTTAGTTCGTCTATGGATCTCCTCATTTCGGATTCGATCACGTAGAGAAACACCTAGCATAGCCCTCTCCATAGCTCGTTGAGCGACATTGAGCTTTGAGATGAGGCCGATAGTAAAAGACCACGTTTCGGTGCCGTAACACATCACTGGTAACACACATTGGTTGAAGACTTTCGTCTTGAGGCACTGAGGTATGTCGGACGAGAAGACATTGCGTAGTTTCCCGAACGCTGCCCAACCGAGTTGGATTCGGCGGTTGACCTCTTTCTCGAAGTTGGACCTACCTAACTGGACTACTTGTCCTAAGTAGATATATGAGTCAACAATCTCAATTACACTGATCAAAGAACAATGGTCACGCGCCAAACATGCTTGGACTAGAAAAATCTAATAAAACGACGCTTGATGCAACATATATCATTTCATTCGTATAGATAAATATATCATAATACGGTCTTCAGAACATTTTTGAAAGATGGGAGAATTAAGTAATTATTAAATATATTTGTTGAGGTTATGTTCATACTTTATCAATCTGTGGCATTTAGGTTACGACATAGACATAGAGAATGAACATCATCATCATCTGTATGACATAGGCCATACGCACATACTCTACTCTAGAAAGAGAGAAAATAACAGTTATTACTAGCCCAATTGTATCTTTCCTGTAATACATAAAAAAAAACAGACTGTCTTGTGTGACTTGTGTCTCACAGGCTCAGTCCATTCTCTATGTCTAGATAAACATAGAGAATGGACTGAGCCTGCTCTAAGTAATCCCTAATGACAAATGTTAAGATTACTTAGAGCAGCCACATACATCAGTTTTTTTTTTCCTTTCGGAATGTATCCGTTTTAAGAACGGAATGTATCTGTAAGCCAGAAAAAGACTGACTTGTGTCTCACAGGCTCAGTCCATATTCTATGTCTAGATAGACATAGAGAATGGACTGAGACTGCTCTAAGTAAGCCAAATAACAGATGTTTAAGATTATTTAGAGCAGCCACATACATCAGTTTTTTTTTCCTTTTGGAATGTATCCGTTTTAAGAACGCAATGTATCTGTAAGTCAGAAAAAGTCTGTCTTGTGTGACTTGTGTCTCACAGGCTCAGTTCATTCTCTATGTCTAGATAGACATAGAGAATGGACTGAGCTTGCTCTAAGTAAGCCTAATAACAGATGTTAAGATTATTTAGAGCAGCCACATACATCAGTTTTTTTTCCTTTCGGAATGTAAAACAAATCGGAGTCCGTAAGCAAAGCAAATAATTATAAAATTGAACTGGAAAATCGCAAAAAAAGTGCTCGACACTCAAAGTACAACCACAGACAACAACGGTCTGCGTTGTTAGACATTTTTATTTACCTGTCAAAAATAGGGAGGGACGTAATAGATCGATTTGCAGCAGAATCGATTTGAGATGTTCTATTATTAGTTTTCAATTGAATTAATGGCTTAATTAAATAAAAAATTAACATATTTACGATGAACTAGCATCATATCCTATCCTGGCTGAGATTAGTTCACTATTCAACTAGAGTTTATACGGTTTACATTGCCTGGGATTTATTTCGTTTCGTTTAATCGATTATAAAATTATCGACTAAGGCTTAAGAAAAAGGTTGGACGTCTCTACTAACGTAAAGAATTACGGATGCGTTCAAAGTTAGATATTTTAAGCTGTGTTCACTTAATTAAAGTAGTAATTATTAAAAAATAGATAAAATTATTTACCCAGCTTTTAAAAATAAACTGATGGTATCCGATAATTAGATTAATAATGCGTTACATATTGGTGAAAGTCTCATCTAGGTGCAATTTCCTAGTCCAAACTGACCATTGTCCTTTAATAACATGCCCTAAGTTAAAAGTGTCGTCAACGTGCGATGTGTGACTGCACGGGAAGGTAAGGGATCAAAGTTTTAGCGAATTAGATGTCCTTCTTTTAGGGTATCCCAAACGTAATTAATATAGATTGGGCAATTACCAGGGTTTTTAAGCTATTGCATAGCTTCTATCGCGGGCCTTGAGCGGGGGGACCGAATCCAGAAATTCCGGAACGAAAAAACCTCACGCTCACTTATTTTAATTAAATTATTAATTTAATTCAATTATTAATTTATTAAATTAATTATTAAGTATTAAAATTAATTAATTATTGATTTATTAATATGATAATAATAATAATATAATCATTTTTTTTTTTTTGTAAAGAAATATTTAAAAATGTAACTTGAATTAATATCAAAGAAAAAGCAATACTGCATGAATAAAATAAATAAATAAAATTATAATTGCATAAGTTGATACAAAATGCTATGCAATAGCTTTATTTTTTTTTTTCTAGCGTGGTTATAATTATCATCAAATAAGTCCTCCCACCCAAGCCAGGGCGGGAGGGAGTGTCAGACTCGTACTGTCTAAAATCCACGGTGTCCTTCAATAGCCCTTTGCGTTCCGGAGTCACGGTAATTTGTCAGTCACGCGGCAGGCTTTGGCCCTCTAAAGACGGCCCCCGTCACTATGCAGACACTCTGAGGCGCGCGTGGGACACAACGCGTCGTTGACCCGGGCATGGTTCTGTGTCGGACAGCGAGTCGCCCATTACTCGCCGCCCGCATGCCCGCACCTACGGTAGCCGGAGATCGTCTGCCAACGTCAGTGAAGTCGCCGTGGGCGTCTACCACTGCGGCTGGGGTGGAGGGAGGACGCTGTAATTATCTGGTTTAAGGGGTAAATCAATTGCTCTGGAAATATCAAAGATAAGATTGTTCTATTTTTTGGAAGTGGTGGTAGAACTCACCAGGACCGCGACCGCTCGTTGTGTTACGTCGTTGCGCAGGAGTTCCAGCTCCTTCTGAATGAGCTCGCTCCATTTTAAGTCTCATCTTTGCTTCTGGGCTGGGTTGAGACCACGCGGCAACCACATCTTCTCTTACCATCAGGCGAAATAGTGGTCAAACACGCACCTAAACTTAAATAAAAAATACGTGTGGCACTCGGGGACTGCCGCGGTAAAGCTACTGCATAGCATTTTTTATCAACTTATCCTTTTGTTATTTTTGGGTTATGGTCAGCCGGAAAAACTAACACCGTGCCGAAGTCTGCCGAACTGAAACGACGCTAGGCGATGCGGGGTGTTAGGTTTAACTTCGTTACGGAATTTCTTGATTCGGTCGCTGCGGTCAGAGCCCGCGATAAAAAGCTATGCAATAGCTTGAAAAAATTCTGTAGATAAAATAATAGATTAGTTACCTGCCAGTTTTGCAAATATCATAATTTGCTCTTTGTACTGACAGTGACCCAATGTGGTTACCGTTAAAATGATTTCAAAAGGTAAGGATATTTACCCTACAGCTAAACAGCTGATACGATTCAAGAAGTGGAGAAAAAAACAAATCGTCGGCCTAATTCGTTAACCTGCTAAGTGCATTTTTGCAAGGTTTACAGGACGAACAAAAAACTGAATAATATCTTTATTAGTTTAGCAATCAAAATTTTGAAAATCCCGTTGACTTCTATATTTTTTCTTGATATTTTAAAAACATAATATTTAAAAAAACCTAAACAGATTTTTCAAAAATGAGGAAAACGTTTATTTAGCAGTTATTCGAGGTGAAATTTCAATTTGCTTGAGGACTTAGCAGTTTTTATCTTTTTGGTATGGTGTATAGATAATTGAATAGTGCAGTTAAACGAATTCAATTAGTAATCAAAATAATTATTTATTATTGAAAATTTACAAATCAGTCCCTCTTTAATAGGAAACAGGGTTAAAATATCTAAACTAAACTCTTATCGCATCGGTGTGAGGGGTTCGCATTGGGGCGGCGGCGGCGTTGGGAAAACGATGAAGTACTTGAGATTCGTCCTCGACAGCCCGTGGAACTTCAGGAAACACTTCCTGCGTTTGGCCCCAAAGCTAAACCGGGCAGCAACCGCCCTCAGGCGACTCCTGCTCAGTCTCAGCCGGCCAAACGCCTCCTACCAGAAGGTCATGGCTATGCGGATGATCCGAGGATACCGCACGATCGCCGGTGAATCAGCCAACCTCCTTGCCGGATGCTGCCTTAGGATCTGAATGCAACTGCTCTCCAACGCGTCTATGAGTGGCGCGTGGAGGCGCAGCGCCGCCTACCGCCCGCCGGGGCGAATCCCCGCTGCCTCGACTTCTCGAGGCGCGGCGGGAAGAGCTCCGGCGCAATCTCAGGGCAGTATGGAGGGAGCGACTGTCGCAACCGACATCCGGGCACGCCGCAATCGCGACGGAGACCCCTCTTTGAAGAGTGGCTGGATAGGCGTCACGGCGGCGTCCTGACCTACCGCCTGACGCAGGTCCTCATCGGACACGGAAGTTTCAGGAGGTACCTGTGTCGGATAGGGAAGGAAGAAAGGCCTGGGTGTCACCACTGCGAGGATCACCCGGAGGACACGGTGGAGCATACGGTGCAGGACTGCCCCGCTTGGGCAGAGCACCGCCGCGTTCCTCACGACGGCGATAGGATATTTATGCGACCTCTCACGCTCGGCATTGCTCGAGGCCATGCTGCGGGGCGAGACGGAGTGGGAAGCGGTCAGCTCCTTCTGCGAAGCAGTTATGCTAGCGAAGGAGGAGGCGGGACGCGTAAAGGTGAGGACGTGGCTGCGTCCACCTCACAGCCCAGCCGCAGTGGTAGACGCCCACTGCGTTGGACGTCGTAAGACGATTTCCGGTCACCGTAGGTGCGGGCATGCGGGCTCCGAGTAATGGACGAGTCGCTGTCCGACCATCGACCATGTCCAAGTCGATGGCGCGTTGTGTTTCACACACGCCTCAAAGAGTGTCAGCACAATGACGTCCCCCTTAGAGGGCCAAAGCTTGCTGGTGTCGGGTCTTACGTATAAATCGTGACCCCGGAACGTAAAGGCTATTGAAGGACACCGTGGATTTTAGTCAGTACAAGTCTGACATTCCCTCCTGCCCTGTCTTGAGTGGGAGGACTCATTTGATCATTTTACCACGATTAAAAAATGGTAAACTCTTCATAAACAATCAGTAATCGTTATAATATACGTTATTATAATGTGTTGTCTGTCTTGTAGTACGTGTTGTACTCCTAAGTATTTTACTATTATTAATGACAGCTATTAAATATTGTTTTACTACTGCTACTGTATCACAATCAATTAATTATTATAACAATAAATTAAAATAAACAATTTTCCCAAACGGCACGTGAGTTTGGGAACGTTTTCAGTGCAAAACTGAGGCCGCAACAGGATTTAGCAGGTTTGCGTTGTGGAGAGTGGCTAGTGGTAAGAAAGCAGTTTTTCGTGCATAGCTTTTTACACCTTTTTAGGCTGAAATCGCTGCTATTTCTTGAATGCTAAGGTAGATATTTGGCTGAATTTTCTAACTGCATCAAAAAGTCAATTTTGCCAAAAATGGACTTAGCAGGTTAACGAATTAGGCCGACGAAATTAACTTTAGGTATTATTATTCTGATAATATGAAAAATCAAGTCATGAAGCATGTCAAGAAAAAAATCCCACGCTACATTGAATCCCGTTCAATCTCCTAATGCGAGAATGTTCCATAAATTCTCGTTGAACATGTCGCTTGCACGGAACATTTGATTTTCAATGGTGTTTGCTTTTATGGCCTTCCTGAGAAACCTTCACGTTTATCCTGTAGATAGCGTAGGTATATGTGCTTCCTATATCAGAAATAGCTACAGTGAAGCTTATAATACCTTCGCTGTGCGTCTCAGGTTGTCGTAACGTAACACAGTTACAGAGTTGTGAAATCTGGATAGGCATCCAGCATTTTATGTGCAGCGACATCTCAATTAGTGGGATTCAGCCTACTTCATCCAGTACAGCTGAAACTACACTAGACCGCTTTGCGATCTGCGACACATGAGCGATTTAAACAAACACAAAGACTGCTCACGTATATGGCTACACCGCACATCAGCGGTACCACGTGTCTTCCAGTCTTTCGGTCTTCCAGTCGCATCGCAAATCACTGCCTAATACAGCCTTAGCCTTAGAATGGAAATACCCAATATAATAGGTAATAGACCCCAAACTCAATACACTATTATTTTTCTTCGTGGTAAATTCATCAAATGAGTCCTCCAGGACAGAGTGGAAGGGACTGTCAGACTCGTACTGACTAAAATCCACGGTGTCCTTCAATAGCCCTTTACGTTCAGGGTCACGGGAATTCGATAAGTCCCGCGACCAAACTCAATAAACTTGGGAAAAGGCTACGCCAATGATGATTATCAGCCGCACTGATGTATTTTCCCATCGTGAAAAATCATTGGCGTAATGGACGCGAACGTCGCTATCATTACTTTGAATCATGCTTTTGTGCTTGCCCTTTTTGTATTTTTGTGCTTGTACTTTGGTATTTTTGCCCTGAACTTTTTGTATACCTAGAAGAAACTTAAGTACAAAATGTAATGCTGTGCATAAATTAATTTAGAGTTTTTTTAAGAATTAAAAACCTGGGCACTAGAGATGATTCCACTCTGAAACATAACTCCGACAAACGTTTCTCTGCTTAACGATTCGCCGACACAACGATTCATTCCTGGACGGTTCGACGACAAAAACTTTCACCGCAGAACGATTCGTCGACAAAGACATGATTTGACATTATAATATACTAGTAATTATATCCGACATCAGGGGCACCCCGAGGTTCGGTTAGTTAGGTTCCTTTAAACCCTGAACACAGAAATAGAAGCCCCGCGCAGCGGGGCTTCGTCTAAATGGCTTAATTTATACAATACTTCATGAAACACAATCTCATGACTTAATCGTTCTGTCGTCGAACCGTCCAGGAACGAATCGTTGTGTCGGCGAATCGTTAAGCGGAGAAACGTTTGTCGGAGTTATGTTTCAGAGTCGATGATTCTCAGTAGCGAAATACACCAAGAAAACTTTTTTGGAAAATCCCTGGTGGCAAAATAGAGGAAAAATAGATAAAATTATAAGAAGAGAGAGTCATTAGCATGACTTTTTTACATAATCCCGGTTGTATTGATGTCAGTTTACGTAAAAGCTAAAATCCAAATAAGGGGAAAAAGAGTAAACAAGTAATGACCTTTACCTACATCGTTATTGAACATCCTCTTGAGACACGATGATCATAACCATTGGGCTCGAACCTACCGACAGCTAATTTATTTTACCGACGCGATAGCGCTTCTACCAAGAAGCGAAAGAATAGAGACAAAATAGATTTTAGCACGATAACTGAGAATCTAAATGAAATTCTTCTGCACGCGTAGCATGACACCGTAGAAACGGGTTTTATCGCCGGAAAAAAAGACAAAATGATAGAAATTAGAAAGATTTTTACCGTTTTAATCAAGACAATTTTTAAAACGTAGTAAATAAATGTTTCTGTTTATCAAAGGTCTTCGGATTGTCTAAAAAAAACAATTCTATCTCTGCTCTAACAAAGAATAGAAAAAGTTTTTTTTTTCCTTCTATCCGAGTAAGAAAACATTTTGTACATAGCCATGCTTAGGACGATAGAAATCTTTTTGCATTAAGTATGTCATTTTGTCTATTCTTCCGTAGACAAAACCCTATTCTACGGTTTCATGCTACACATTTCTGGACAAGCTAGTTTATTTAATGTATCGCAAGTTTGTTGCATATGTTCGAGGCAAATGACTATAACCTATGGTTAAGTGGCGCGTGGCCAACAGGATGTCAAGGTAGTTTGAAAAGTAGTAGAAGGTAAGTGAAAGTCAAATATTTTTCAGCTTGTATGAATTTACCGCCACCGCAGTTTGAAACAATTGACAAATGTAATTAGGTACTGTGCTAATAATTATTCCTGTTTGTTAAAAAGTTTATTCTATTAAAGGTTGTCTGAAAGATATCGATATTAGCGGTAAGACCGCCATTGTACCCTTAAAATTAACAATATTGTTAAAAGTTTGTATTAATTTTGGTGTACAATAAAGTTTATTCTATTCTACTTTTCAGATAAGAAAACCTTAAATAATAATGTTCAGACTTTCCTTATACAAAGTATAAGGTTATACAAAGTATTATAAAAGAAAATAAGAGAAACTTCCATAACACGCTTCATTTTCCTTTCAAAACGTTTTATTTCCCATGAGATATCTGATCATCAGTGTTATTTATAACAGATAACAAACCCGTCTTGTACAAGCTAAAATGATCTCTCGGTTGTGTTACACTAGAGGCAAATTAAACCAATTTTGTGCGAGAAAGCTGTAGAGATAAATCTCACAATAATGGAAAATTGTTTTTTTTTGTAACTGTCTCGTTAGTCTTTCTTTTGGTGTGGATAATGATCACTTCTTCCACGCTGGGTGAAGTGAAACAGACTGTCAGACTTGACTAACCAAAAACTACCCTGTTCCTTAAGTTGCAAAACTTGACTAGGTGTCAACTCATCCCAGGAAGAAAATTTCAAAAAAATTATGACAGGGGTTGACTTATCCGCAAGATCAGATTAGTTTTCGCATAGCTACACGTTCCGCTGCGCCGCGCGGCGTCTCACTGCGCAGCACGGCCTCGTGAAATCTGGATGCACCTACCGCCACGTCGCGATGAGTATCGCGGCACAGCGCGGCTCATCGCGGCGCAGCGAGGTGCAGCGCGAAACCTCAGGCCTCTTCACGCATCGTCGCGTCGCTTCGCGTCTATATATTGATGTGGTCATTTCATCCGAATAGACATAGGTACAAATAATTGAATGAAATTCAAAAACACCCAAGGAGAACTCATTTCAGTCATGTGATGGTTTCACCAAACAAAAAAAAGAAGTGATTACGTAACATCCGAATTGAATCAGTAATAATATGGTAACGTGTTACGTGTTCCATAACCCAAGGTTATCTGCAAGAGAAAGTGTGAGGTCGACTTGCTTTCACCGATGATGACTGTCTGTATATCGCTAACTCTATCCAACGTCACCAGAAAGAGTGAGACACAAAAACTGGTATGGACATGCAAAAATGTTTTGCAAACACATTCGACTGTTGAATTTGAAGATTGGATGCCTTCTGTGTTTTTTTTTTTGTGAATCGCGTGTTGGTAAACGAGGAATAGTTGTTACGAAACACGGAACAAAAACACATTAAATACACATTATGATTTCTAACGTAGTGTAAAACTTACTTTTGTTTTATCTATTCCATAAATAGATAAAAATAAACCATAGAACTGTTAATGCGGCCTGCATTTTTACGTACACTGTCTTAGAGTTCATATTCTACTCAATAATCTAAATATACAAAGGTGATTGACTGACATAATGATCTATCAACGCACAGCCCAAACCACTGGACGGATCGGGCTGAAATTTGGCATGCAGGTAGATGTTATGACGTAGGCATCCGCTAAGAAAGGATTTTGATCAATTCTACTCCCAAGGGGATGAAAGTTTGTATGAAACTTTGTCAATTTGATAAAAAATACATTGTTAAGTTCCGACATCCACGCGAACGGAGTCGCGGGCACAGCTAGTACTACATATTATTATGAAGATAATGTATACGTAATGTCACCTTTAGGACACACATGCCTGTACTCTGAGACAGGGTTACGTGCCCAGTGCAGTCTTCTAGATGTCAAAATAGGGTACGGTTGGCCGATACAATATCTGAGCAGCACTAAAAGAAAAATGGTGAATGCTGAGTAGCATAGGCTGAGACAGCTATCAAAATGCTTCACTCTCCTCTGAACTCAGCTTCGTTTTAGCCGATAATTTAGTCAGCATAGGCTGAATGCTGTTCAGCATTTTAGATTTCTGTCCAGATTTTGTATCGGCTAACCGTACCCATGGTCTTCGATTTTATGGTTCTAGGAGATGCCGATTCCCTCACTATGTTTTTTTTCACCTTTAAAGCAATATGATGTAATGAATTTAATAGAGTAATCGCGCCTGAAACACGACTCAAAACTGAAAACTCTTAGCTTGTTACTGGTCCATCAAGACCCTGTTTTCTTATAATACTTTAAAATTATTAACTTTATTTATAAGTAAGACAATTCAATAAATATATAAAAAATAAATCACTCACTATTAAAGAGATATATTACGTTCAATTAGTTGTTAAATTAACTATTCTTATATCCCATTTAATTTTTTCAGCAAAATTATATTGTGAAATGAATAAGATTTAAGAAATTGTTAATCTGATCAAACGTTGCGACCGTTAAAAAATTAAGGTCACACAAAAGTTTTAATTTTTAGCATCATAGCTGAGTATGCAGGCGACTATCAACCTAAAAATGTTAATAGCTATTTGGTTTTACGAGTATACACTATACGACTGCTAAACTATTAACGCTAAACCGTACCTTTATGTGAAAAATTTCGTTAAAGAACGTAAATCGTAGTTTAGTATTGTAATTACTGTTTTATATAGTTGCAATGTCGTGTTTAATTCCAAATTAAAATTTATATAAAAACTTTTTCAAAAAAAAATGTAACCGCCTTCAAAAACAACCACAAAAAGGGTAAAATAACCTTCAAAACTTTTCTTTCGGAAGTCGGTGACTTTTTTTTTATTAATTTCATTGTCTTTTTGCCACCGACTTCCGAAAGAAAAGTTTTGAAGGTTATTTTACCCTTTTTGTGGTTGTTTTTGAAGGCGGTTACATTTTTTTTGAAAAAGTTTTTATTTTACTCTTTTTAGTTTAAATATTCAACCACAATTCTTGTCAAATACGAGTACAGAATTTTGTAATCCGTAACACCGGTAATACTCGTAACATCGTTAAAAAAATCTCTTACATTCATTCCCATCTCGAAAAGTACTGAACCGATTTTGATGAAACTTGCAGTACCTATTCCACAAGTTGAACGATACCGAGTACAACAAAAAAATAATTACTTAGATCGGACTTGTAGTTCCGGAGATATGCGAACACAAACATAATTTACCAAATCAGTCGATGCCGAGTCCTTACTAGAGGAGTACCTTCCATCATCAGCTCAGCTACATGAGATTATGATTACCATACGCAAATACTTAAATTACTTCATAAAATTTGCGAAAAACGATGTGTGGGCCTATAAAATTTGAGGGTTGCCCTCGATTTCTCCAGGATCCACGCATCAGATCCTGAAATGGTGACAATGGGACTACTCCTGAAGTATCTCCTTTTGAACGAAAAAAGAATTTTGAAAATCGGTCCACAATTGGCGGAGTAATCGGGTAACAAACACAAAAAAAAAAAAAATACCTACCGTCGAATTGATAACCTCCTTCTTTTTGAAGTCGGTTAAAAATGACATGAAGACAGTAATTAGTGAATTAATAATTATGATAAAATATTTGGTAATTTAATTTTTTTAAGTGTAGTTCTTTGTTTGTAAATTAAATAGATGCAATTGATAATAATGTAAAGTTTTAATGTGTGTATAAAATTAAATAATAGTTTAGGTACAAAATAGTAAACTTGATATGTAGATAAAAAATAATCGACCGTTTTAGAACTTAATCGATTGAAGCGCGTTCGAACTTTGAATCGAGCCAGAGACCAACTATTTTTTTTTTAAGAAACTGGTTTTTGACTCATCGAATGTCTTTGTTCAGTAATCTTATTTCGAAGAGGTGTAGTTGAGTCATTTCCTAATTTTAGATTAATATTGCGAAATTTTATGTAACTATCATAAGCCTGCAGCTTCGTCAGTTCAATAAATTGGCCTACGGATTCTATTGGCAGAGTATCCTGTACTAATCTAGGTTAAAAACTATCTGTCTGCTGAAGATAATCAAATCCGTTCAGTTGTTTTTGCGTTGATGAGTAACAAACATACATCCATTACAAGCTTTCGAATAGATAATCTTATTTTGTTCGATTGTGTTTATGTTGTAGCCCCTTTATGTAAAATGTATTTCTAGAAAATCGCTGTGCTATACTTTCTCTTGCAATTCCCAATAGAGTGTTTTATCAGCTATCATGATCGATCTCTTTGAAACAAACTTTTGTTCAAAAACAAATAACAATAAAACAAAAAGATTAAGTATCACGCGATTCATCACGAAGTATATATACAGTGAGTATTGTTAATTTATCAGATTTCAAATAAATTATTTAGAAAAAGGACGAATTACAAAAATAAAAAAAAACCGTTTGTAAAAGCCATGACGGTATTATATTATTTATTATCAGCCTATTGCCGTCCACTGCTAAACGTTAGCCTCCCCCAAAGAGCGCCAACCATCCTGGTCCTGGGCAGCCCGCATCCATCCTCTGCCAGCCACCTTTCTTAAATCTTCGACCCGTCTTGCAGCAGGGCGTCCTACACTACGTTTGCCCATTCGCGGTCTCCACTCTAGCACAATATGTCTGCTCCATCTAACGTCTGTCCGTCTACACGTGGCCGGCCCACTTCCACTTCAGCATGCTGATTCTTCGTGCAATGTCCGGTTACATTGGTTCCCGCATGCGGTTATTGATAAGAATAAATAAAAAAACAGGCATAAAAAGGGCGGCAATTTTATTTAAACGGAGATCTTTTGTAGAAAAAAAAAGACAAACGATTGTCATTTTTCATTTTTAAATTATAAACAGAAAAGTGTTCTAAATCTGAATGAATTATGTAACGCCTTCACAAAGCAGTGTTTGTAATTCTGGCTATTTTACGTAAGTAGTATCTACTTTATGCACTAGTTACTGTTATTTCACTGACAAAATATCCGCGTAAAAACCAACATTTTTAAATATTTTTTTTTTTGTTTCAAAAGGTACATATCTAAAAATCGCCAAACTCTATTAAAATTTATTACTAGTAAATCTAAAACTAAAAAAAAAATACAAATATTACGCACTAAATATTTAAAAAATACTAAATTAAGACTAAAATTAAAAAAAAAAAGTCATTTAAAAAAAACATAAAAAGGCAATAAGACACTTAGCAAGGTACTCTTCTGCGTCACTGTCATTATAACTCTTTTTGATTGTGCTCAGTTAGTAGTCCACACGATATTATGGTTAGCAAAAGGTACAGGAAGATATTTTTGTGACTGAAAATAAAATATAACATTCTAAAATTCTTAAGTGCATTAAGATGGTCCATGCTCACTCGTGTAGGCGTTCTAGTGTAGCACACCGGTATTAGATTATTATGAATAGTTCCTACGCTTCTTGGCGTCCTGGTATTTCTTAGTGTATTGCAATGGCGCTTCATGCGTCACGCAAGCAAAATGAGTAATACTTTGAATATTATTTATTTAAAAAATGTTAAGATAGGTGTCTAGATTTTTTTTTCTGTATTATTTCCTGTATTTAATTGAATGAAAAGAAATATTCATAGTCGACACACATAGCATTAAATAATTCTAAGACTTAAAGAAAGACAAAATTAATATTTTAAGCCTTGTTTCAAAGTTATGAAAATTGTCACAAAGAAATTCTTTCAACGAGTATCTCAATAAAGTTATCACTGTCGAGTTTCTAAGGAAAACATGGTGGCTGCAAGAAAGTTCCACATAAACGTCTAGATAGCATAGTCACACAACGAAAAATATCTCTTCCCTTGTCTCACGAATTATTACGAGTATGTGTGACAAGGACGGACTATGGCAGCTGCATGTGAGTCTATGTGACCTTGATATATGGAATGAGAATCGCGGCGACGCGACGTGTGTGCGTTCGAGAGTACTAGGCTGACAGAAACTCTGAGGAGGTAAAATGGAAATATTCACATGTGATACTGGGCGTTAACTATAAGAAAATAAAGTTGATATTTGGCTGCAGAATGAAGGGAAAATTGAAGGTACTAGTAGAGCCTAACCGTCTTCACTGTGTTATGGTGTTAAGCTCACATACATTGCTGTGTGTGTAATGCCCAATAGGCCACCTGTCTTGACATGTTTCTGAACCGCTCTTCACGACGTTTGTGTATAAATTTTTATGGAAATAAAGAAGTTTTGCTTTAGTATTTCTGTTCTTGGCTGCCAAATACACACAATAGGGTATTTGACTGCTATCTGTGCTGAAATCTATTTGTTCGTCAGATTATCAAAAATCATTTGATAATTATGTATTTTTTCTTTAGTACCAACAAAACTGACGAAGATACGACACTTTTATAATTAGTGAAACGTCATAAGAAAGTATAGCTTAGATTTTACTAGCTTCTGTGGTCACTAGCCGACTCTCTAATTTTTTTTAATTAAAAAGGTTTAACGAAAAAAACATAAGTGTCCATTATTTTACTGACGGATTATATTAAATAAATAATAAATACTTAAATGTGCAATTAGTAGATGCTGTCAAATTGCCTATTAAAATAACTTTAACTACTTATAAAGCAAACTGATTCATTTAATTTACAATCATACCTTACTGGGACATCGGTAACTTTTTACATTTACCGTAATAAGGTTACCTACTTAATTCTCTTCTCTCAGTTCTTATACTTTGCGCAATGTTAAAGCGTCCATTAAATTAATAATTTCTAAGTAATTACTTTCAAAATTAAATGTTTAAGATTTAATACCGTAAAACATGGCAACTTTGCCCAAAAATTTCAAAAACAAATGCTTAATTGATGATATTTTTGGAAAATTTTAATAAATTGATTATTGTTTCGGTGCCACATAATACTATTATGCTCATGTCTCGATACACAAAACTCAAAATAGTAAAAAAAAGTAATATTTATTAGTGAAAATAACAATTATAGGTGCTGGGCAAAAAATCTTATACATTTGGTAACTTTGCCCACATTACAGATCTCCGTTACTATAAACTTTATCACTATTCGAAAAGGACTGAATGAAAATACTGAGCAATGCAAATAATGTATTAAATTATACGCCAAATATTCACATTCCTTGACCCTTAAAAATGAGTGGGCAAAGTCAAAAAGCCTTCTAGAACATTTTTCGTACAAAATGGCGATTGTTCAAGGGTTGTCACCATTGACAATACTTACATATTTAATAATTTTTAGTGTGGAGTATTATAATAAATTATAATGATAAATTAAAGAGGGAAATAATATAACATAATTTTTTACATAATATGCTTTATTTTACAAAGTGATCAAGAACTAAAAAAAAATAAAAAAATACTAAAAAGCATGTACCTATCTCGGTCTTTGTTTTTATATGAAAATAACAAATAACCCTCGTATCTTCTAAATCCCGCCTCTGTTTTTAAACTTTGTGTTAACCAACATTATTAACTGTTCATCAAATCCGAACCCTCCTTTTTTTAATCGGTTAAAAATGTACCTCAAGTACATGTACCTTAGTGAAAAAGAAACGTTGGGCAATGTTGTCAACGATATTCAAAAAATATGCTTGTGACATTGCCCACCGTTATATTTTTTGATTATATGACGCATTTATCGAAGAAAACTAGTCTATATTATTCATTTCCAATGTATTATCGGATGTATAAAAATTAAATGTTATGAAAAATATCTAGTTTTAATTCCGCGACAAAAATCCAGGCTCGTTGCAGGATGCAATCCCACCCTATGCAATCATGCATAGGGTGGGATTGCACCCTATGCATGATTGCATAGGGTGGGATTGGCAACGAGCCTGGATTTTTGTCGCGGAATTAAAACTAGATATTTTTCATAACATTTAATGTCATGGATTTCCGCAAAGTAACGCCTGATTCCATAATTTGTATAAAAATTACTTACCTGCGATAACGCCAAGTAGTACTTCTCGAGAAAGTTTTTTTTAAAGTTTTGGCCCGCCAAAAAACACTCTTACTTCAACGACGTCTGACAGACAACTGAAGTAACATCTGTGACAGCGCGTCACACAGTGTTGCCAGAAAAATGATGAATTTTTTACCATAGAAAAAATGTTCTTACTAACTATAGACAAATTTGGTATATATAAAGTTTTTTAAAAAATACACAACTGGGCAAAGTCATATGTCGAGGGCAAAGTTGCCATGTATTACGGTACGTTAAATTATCTTTATTGAACAAATAAACATAGATACGTTTACCTTACAATATTGTTTTTCCATTAGTCTTAGTTATGGTTATTGACAGTGACGTTTATTTAAATAATTTAAACACAAAAAAAATAATTACCTAAGTTCAGGATTTGGGACGTTATTTCTCCCACTATTGAACACTTTTTCACCTTCATATGTTTTGTTTTTTTGTGTTTATAATTTATAATACTTATGTATAATAAAGTTAGTCTTCTCGCACTAGGTGGACCGGAAGGGACTGTCGGACTTTTAGGCTGCGTTTCCACTGAGGCGGAGCGGAACGGAGCGGAGAACGATTCACACGGCTTGAGTGGAGAAGAGATGTGGATTTCAAGCCATGTGATTGGTGAATCGCTCCCGCTCCGCCTCAGTGGAAACGCAGCCTTGGGCTGCCTGTCCTTTGATGCGGAGCGAGCTGGTGGAGCGAAGAAACGAGGAAATATTAACCAATAGGATTAAACTAAATCTCCGCTCCTCTTCAATGGTGCAATCTTATTGGATAATATTTCCTCGTTTCTCCGCTCCGCCAGCTCGCTCCGCATCAATGGACAGGCAGCCTTACTGACTAAAAACCAAGTTATCTTCTTCATATTGCTGTTTGCGTAGGTACAGACGCCAGCCGGTCAACCTACTCGAATCTGTCAAATTTTACCAATCGAACTTTTACCTTCCACTTGATAAGGTTGAAAATTGATCAATTGAAGAAATTTGACAGAATGGGGTAGGTTCATGTGCTGGAGTCTGTACCTGGCCAGTAAAAACTGTGACGACATAAATCTGTCTATTAAAATTGTCGACCTTAAGTTGTCAATGATGTTTGTAGGTATTGAAATTTATTTTATATTTCTAGGAAACTGGTCTTTTGATGAAATAATTAATACTATAATAATAATTATAATATTTTATAGGTACTAAAATCCATTTTAATTTTTATAATTTAAATAGCCTAGTCACCAAGGTGAAAAATTAAAATGATGTAAAGAATTTTACTTCTTTTGCAACGCTATTGAAAATGTTAACCGTTTACGAATAGAAAGAAATCGAATTTAAATTACTCATATTATTTTTCGACCTCTTTTTTATTCTATTATGACTAGACGATAAAGTTAGGTTTTATGTCAGAAACTTATAAGACTCGGCTACGCAATAATAGTGACATTAAGCATGAAAACGAGAAAATTTAAGTCAATAATTGATGTAGGTACGTTAATATGCACTTTTGTATCGAACAAAAACAACAAAAAAGTGAGTTACAGTCTCATTAACCACATGGCTGTCCATATCTTCCTCTATTCCTTTTATATTATTTGTAGTTATTTATTATTACTTTCTTGGTTAGATTAATTCTTTATCATCTTTTCACTTATTTACAGTTACATTTTTAGATATTTTACGATAAGATACTCGTATTTTACGAAAAGAAAACATTTAAAAATATAAATAATAGCAGTCCACCAGCACCGCAAACAGGTTAATTATTATGATTGTTTTGTTCTACTCGTATGTGTTTCATTAGAAGTACTTTTCAATTTGATAAGTTTTCGATGAAAAATAGATAAATAATTGTAAAATTTTCTTGCCAATAGTTAAGTTGCTGAAACAAAAACTTTGTCCCACACTAAGGGAAAATTTACTAGTGTATCGTGTATGGGTCAACGATTTAAACTCACATACCTACTTAATTATGTAGGTAGACTTGAAGCAACCAGACCCAGAAAAACTACCAGTCCTGTAGGCCATACAAATTAATGAATGGCACCCGATCATACGACGTACCATTGGCGCAGCGACACTAAGTGCTTATTTAATTCCAAAAAACTTAAATGCTATTCTATCTCTAACAGTAACAGGCCACGGTTAGTAAAATCAAACCAACCTCAAATTATTCAGGCTTTCCAGTAACCCTTATTTATCCCGCCTTATACTATAACATCCTAGATAAACTTCTGTTATTGTTGTTCCTTACAAATAATATGTTTATGTCATTGGACCCGAAGCCTTCGATACTTCCCTCTCTATCACACACAACCACAAAACAAGAAAAAGAAAATTGTTCCCACTAACCACACCGGTAATACAACCACAGCTAGTTCATAGACGCGTATTCATATGTTGCCTCGCTCTAACATCTGAATAACGAGAACGTCAGAAAGAAACAAGTATAGGGATCATAGAAAAGTCCACTATCAATGTGAGTTTACATGTGTGTTTGCAGCGGGACTGGACTCCGGGACACGGGGCGTCCCATATACGGGTTCGCTAGGATGGACCTGTTGCTACCTTATGTTACCCTAGTACTTTCTAAGAACGTCTAATGCTCTGAGGAATCTAATACACACGTGGAATGCAAACGTGAATGCCTAAACATGTTTTGTACGACTAGTTTGTTTACTGTTAATATTAAACCAAGATAAATTACTGTAAATCAGAGTATTTACTTGAAAATAATTATATTTCCCAGTGAATGTGGTAAATCAAGTGTGTTACATAGAAATTAAGCATTAATTTGGAATACCTATTTGTTTGCGTGACAGGAAAATACTTCGCAAATGATGAACTTATTATGTTGGTTGAATAAGACATAACGACACCGGAAGTATCAATTAACGTAAGGGACAAAATACGACTTTTCAGGAGAGCCAAAAAACGATTTTTATTTTTTTATTTTGTCTATAACTTTTTACTGTCTGGTCCAATTTTTATGGTGTTCAGAGCAAAGTTTCTTAGAATTTCCCCTTCTTTCTTGTTTTATACGAAAGATTTAGGAATACCCAGTAGTTTCAAAAATAGCATGTCCTTTACATTAAAAAAAAATGTTTAGATGACCGTTACGTTACTGAAATTTTATAGATATTCCGTCGAGCATAGTGTAAGCAGCAAGAGAAATAGAAAATTATACGAAATTTTATTGTAAAGGACTATAACAGTGTTGCAATTTAATGTAACAATAGATAATCTACTAAAATTTATACTATTTTAGCACTATGGAAATGAGATTAAAGAGTAAATGAGTTCAGTTTCAGGTTTTACTGCTAGCTATAGCAGATTTAAGTCTGATTTGAGTCGGACCGCGTCCTACTGCTCCGAGCTAGCTCGGTTACTAGGCTCAGAGTAGTTCTACATAGTTTTAGATGTTTATGAAGCAGGATTTACCTGTTCACTTTCTCGGAGAAAATTGCTAGATGTGCGATGTTCTTCGTGATCGCTGAATCAAAGGAATAGTCCAAATTCTTCTCCTTTTCACAGATTACTATCCTTTTGCTATAAAAGACTTATGTTTTTCCCGTCTTAACTCTTCGATTATCATTAACATGTCCCTACCAATTCAGATACTATTTAAAACAAAATCCGTTTTTTTTTCTTTGTTGAATATAAAATATTTAACAGAATTAACCAATATCCGAGTACACTTTGTATGCAACTTACTCGTTTGAGCCCACTCGGTCCGAGCACACTCTGACCGTGTCAACGCGGCTTTAATTAGCTTTATAATTTGATTATATTAACAATTTAAGTTTTCTTGGAATTTATTGCTACCTACCACTTTTTCTCCACCTGGCAAGAAGTGATGCTGTGTAGGTAGCGGCTCTGAAGAGGATACCTATCTTCTTCAGAGCCGATCAATGAATGAATGTAATGGAAACGAAAGGTCGATGAATTAAGGCATAGGAATTGTGCGAAACATGATATTAGTATGATAAAGTAGAAGTGACGAGTAGAGAGGACGTAAGGGAAAAAGATAGAATAAAAGGTGCATATGTTGTGTGAAAGATGAAGCAATAAATATCTGTTTGACGTATTTCATCTGCAGTAATTTCAACTCATTTCGACTTAGAATGGAGATCGTGCACTGCGGTGCTCCTTGGGTGAAGGAAGCCTATGTCCAAAAGTGGTCTTTAATATTTAGAAATAATAATGGTGAATTTCACCTGCAGATTGATTTGTGTTGTCTATAGTTTATGTATTTTTATGTCTAATAGCCGTAATTATCCAAATCCCTTCATCCTTTTTCTGTTGCATTTAAATTTTTTCGAGGTAATTTTTCGGATTTCTTATGTCGTAAGTGTCACGATTCCTAACATTTTATATAAACTTCAGATTTCGTCAAACAATTTTTTAAAGTAAGGGACATGTTGTTTACAGTAAAAGACATTTTATTTACAGTAAGGGACATGGTTTTTAAAGTTAGGGGCATTTTATTTAAAGTAAGGGACATTGTCATTTAAATCGACTTATTTTTGACTAAGGTAAGGGTGTAAATTATTTAGTACGGTGACATACTTCAATTTTTTGAGAAGAAAAAATATTAATGACTGTTACATCACATTTTTTTTCAGAAATCGTTTTTCGCGGTCAAAATTTTTGTACTGTAAGGGACATTTTTTTAAAGATAGAATTTTTTTAATAATACAAATCGATAGAGCGCGAAATTCTGATTCCAATGATATATATAACTCATTTTCGCCAAAATGTCCCTTACGTTAATTGATACTTCCGGTGTCGATAATCCTGCGTACAAATAATTATAATTAATTTACGTGGCTCATAATTTCCAATTACGCTTCTAATGACGTGTTTCTACAATTATCTCGAGGTAATTTGAAATTAATTAGCTCAGGCACTTTGTTTTATATTGAGATTGTTTTTTTTTTTTAACCGTGAACAGAATGCGGATATTTTTTATTAATACTAATAAAATAATATTTCAATTATTATTTATAACATAATGTATGCTTATCTTCTTGTGTTTTCCGGCTAATCTCTTAGAAAGGAGTCCAATTCGTCACGCTACCGTTTCTTCGGATTGGTTCGGTTACGACACCAGTTTTCAGGTAACTACTGTGTGAGTATTCTAGAAATAAAAGTGAAACGCAAAATACTAAATAATTATTGCATTTTATTATACAGTGTGTCCGGGCACGAGTTAGCGATATTTGAAGGGGATATTCTAGGCTCATTTTCATCGACAAAAATGGTTTAAAAAAAATTCTTACTCCAATACTTCACGAATGGCAGCCATTTTAATTTTTTAATCCGTCGAACTGGGGTGTGTACAATAAAATGCAAATATCTTGGAATCCAAGAGACCTACATACATGAAAATGACTTTATTGCAAAGTTAAACGTTGAGGCTTATCAAAAACTTACGAAAGTTTTCTAAATAATATGTAAAAATAACCAAAAAACATGGGCGAACACGAAATTGTACACAAAAATTACTGAATAATTTCACATTTTTAACTCTAGCTCGATAAGTACCCCTATCAAAACAAGTCAATATCTCCAAGGAAAACATTAAAATGTGTGCGTATGGCGCTCACTCACACATTTGTATAAAAGTGGCTTCACTTAAAACGTTTCGTTTTGTTTCGACCACCGAATCTGTGCATTTGAAAAGTGGTTTTTGTAAGTTCGCTATAAAAATAATTCCCCACGAAAAAAAGTATGTACCTATAAACTAGCCAAAGGTTTTTTTTTTTTTGATGATTTTACATTCGACCCATATTTTTCCGCACGGGGATCACAGAACAATTAAATTATAAAATCCGGCACAAAACTACCGAAAACGAGGACACAGTGTGAAATCTGAACAAAAAGTACTAAAACAGGATCAAAACTTTTTTCGAGGGGAATATTTTTTGTGGCGAACTTACAACAACCCATGAAAAGGTTGTCGTGTGTAATAAATAGATTGATAGTCAAGCTTAGTTCGCGTAGAACCGTCCTGAGCTTGAACGAATTGCTTCAGCCGAAACGCAATTTGTCTGAATGATCACTGGGATATCCAGCTCTTACGAGGGTTTTAGTAGTTTCATTATCAAGGTTGAGTCATTAATCTGGGACGGAATGAAAATGTTCTGGAAATACGTTACTATGTTTACGTTACGTTTAATTACGTCATGATTGATTCTATTTTTTATCTCAATACTTATTAAAAATGCGTAAGTGAGTTTTAATACAGTTGCTCAAAAACTTTTTGAAAAAAAGGGAACCGACTTCAAAACCAAACACAAAAAATCTATAAAATAACTTTTCTTTCGGAAGTCGGTGGCTTTGTTTTTTTGTTTATTTCATTGACATATGGCCACCGACTTCCGAAAGAAAAGTTATTTTATAGTTTTTTTGTGTTTGGTTTTGAAGTCGGTTCCCTTTTTTTCAAAAAGTTTTTTATTTTTCCCTTTTTAGTTGAGATAATCAACAACAAAAATCTTCATAAAATCGGCGTCTTTGAAAATCTCTACAATCCTATTAAGCAAAACGGATCTATGTAAGCAACTTCACAAGATATCCATTATTGTTATATACTAAAACCTTCCCCAGAATGTATCAAACACTTTTCTGAAAACTGCATCAAAATCGGTTCAGCCAAACGCGAGATAATTGCGGACAAACATGCAATCGTCCCTGAAAATCTACGATCCAAGTAAGCAAAACGGATCCATGCGGGAAACGTCACGGGATATCTATTAGTGTTATATACTAAAACCTTCTCCAGAATGTAATGAACACTTTCCTGAAAACTGCATCAAAATCCGTTCAGCCAAACGCGAGATAATCGCGGACAAACATACATACATACATACATACATACATACATACATACATACATACAGGTCGAACTGAGAACCTACTTTTTTTTTTGAAGTCGGTTAAAAAGTGGCGTATTGCAGAGACGTACGGGATGTGGGCTATTACATACTAGTGTTTTTTTTTTACCTTTCCCGAATTCGTGCGTTCACTTTCCCAACTGTCAAAATAATGTCTATTAAAAAGAAAATCCAACCATGAAGTTACTAAAGAGTTACTAAAGAGTTTTTGTGATTCTTACAAATACGCATATTTCTAAAAAGAAACTACTAATTTATTTCATTATCACATTTAATGATTTAATTGAATAAGTAAGCTGTTAGGTTTCATTTCATTTCATCTCATAAAATTTCATTTTCATTTCATATCAATAAAAAAAATCTACTGAAGACTAAGCTGCCTTTGCCTACCAAAATGGGTGATAAAACTCTGCTTATATTCTACGGTTGGCGCCATTTTCCAGAAATTTTCTTTTTAACCGACTTCAAAAAGAAGGAGGTTATCAATACGACGGTATGTCTTTTTTTTTCTGTGTTTGTTACCCGATTACTCCGCCAATTGTGGACCGATTTTCAAAATTCTTTTTTTGTTCGAGAGGAGATACTTCAGGAGTGGTCCCATTGTCACCATGTCAGGATCTGATGATTGGATCCTGGAGAAATTGAGGGCAACCCTCAAATTTTATAGGCCTACACATCGTTTTTCGCAAATTTTATGAAGTAATTTAAGTATTTGCGTATGGTAATCATCATCTCATGTAGCTGAGCTGATGATGGAAGGTACAACTCCTCTAGTAAGGACTTGGCATCGACTGATTTAGTAAATTATGTTTGTGTTCGCATATCTCCGGAACTACAAGTCCGATTTAAGTAATTATTTTTTTGTTGTCCTAGGTATCGTTCAACTTAGTGAACACTTCAATTTCATCGAAATCGGTTCAGTAGTATTGGAGATAGGGAATTATGAATGTAAGAGATTTTAACGATGTTATTACCGGTGTTACGGATTACAAAATTCTAGTGCTCATGTAAGAAAATGATGTACTCGTATTTGACAAGAATTGTGGTTGAATATTTAAACTAAAAAGAGTAAAATAAAAACTTTTTCAAAAAAAAAAAATGTAAGCGCCTTCAAAAACAACCACAAAAAAGGGTAAAATAACCTTCAAAACTCTTCTTTCGGAAGTCGGTGCAAAAAAGACAATGAAATTAATAAAAAAAAGTCACCGACTTCCGAAAGAAGAGTTTTGGAGGTTATTTTACCCTTTTTTGTGGTTGTTTTTGAAGGCGGTTAATTTTTTTTTTTTTAAGTTTTTATAATATTGCTTCATTTGTTCGCAACTGTATTAAAAATAGTCGTTCAGTACACGTGCGGAACCGTCATTGCATCTTGTTCCGACTGTCAACCCTCGCCTTCGGCTGCGCCTCGGCTCGGGTAGACATTTGTCGGAGCTCTTTCTAATGACAGCCTTTCCGCACTTGTAATGAAATATACTATAATACTTGTTACCTATTCACGTATATACCACTGAACCGATCAACTGAAATGTTAAACATACGTTGTCAGTTATAGGTACAGATACAGATATAGAATAAGTTTCATTCCAAAATTATTGTTATTATTAGAAAAACAACAACAACTTTCATATATTATTAAATGGCGTCACGTCATCATCAAAATAAGCATATTTTATAAATATTCCCACTGCTGGGACACATGCCTCCTCTCTGTGAGAGGGAGTGAACCATAATCCACCACGCGGGCCTGCAGTGCGGGTTGGTGGATGTCACCTGTCTTCAAATTTTGGTTCTAGGACATGCCGGTTTCCTCACAATGTTTTCCTTCACCGTTTTGAAAGCAGTGCTGGTGAAATAAATTTTACAAAGTAATGCGCTTGGCTGGATTCGAACCCACGACCTACAACTCGTAAGTCGGAGCCGATACCACTGGATCCGAACTGATTGTCAATTTCTAAATTAACGCAAGTAACGCCACGTACAAAAACTAAGTAGTAGAATAAAATATCGATTGAAAACATTATAAGTAATAGATCCGGTTTATAAGTTTAGTAAGCTTCTTTGTACGCAAGGCAACGCCAGTTTCCGTTACCTTACGAATTTGGTATCCATTGACACGTGCCTGTGTACGAACCTCTGTGGATTTGTAATGCGATAGTCGCCTGGATACTAAAGTCGTAAGGTAGGTATCGGATACTTGCGTTGCCTTGTGTACGAAGGAGTAAACTTAACTATATTTTAGGTTCTAAGAACTTCGATTCAGTTGGACGAAACCCTACGGCCCACTGATAGTAAAAGGTCTGGGTCTCAGGTCTCAACAAACATTTGTTCGGCTTACAGATATTTGTTTTCACCCTCAATATTCCAAGTAACTTATGTAGGTAATGTAGACGAGAACGTACCGTCAAGGGATTGGCGAGAGTTCGGTTTAAATGTAAATTGAATGTACAGCTTTAACTCAGATACGTATCTAGGTACTATTATACGCCTAACTATAATAATAAAATAATAATATTCCACAACTATCACACAACGCCATCTAGTCCCAAGCTAAGCAGAGCTTGTGTTATGGGTACTAGACAACTGATAAACATACTTATATATTTCTAAATACATACATATCATAGATAAATTACACCCAGACACAGAACAAATGATCGTGCTCATCACTCAAACATTTGTCCTGGGTGGAAATCGAACCCACGACCTCCGGTATAGCAGTCAGGGTCACTAACCACTAGACCAACAGGCCAGTCAGTCAAATTATTGTAAGAGAGCTAGAGCTCTCTGGTCTAGCTCTCTTAAACAAGCAGAGCTTTTTTTTTTAGCGTGGTAAAAAATCATCAAATTAATCCGGGACCCAGGGCAAGGTAGGAGGGACTGTCAGACTTGTATTGACTAAATTCATGATATCCTTCAATAGCCCTTTACGTTCCGGAGCCCCGGTTACTCGTTGGTCCTGCGATCCCGGCAAGTTTTGGTCCTCTAATAGTCCAGTCATTAAAGCCTAAACCCGAAAATAATTAGTAACTTGCTGAAATTTTAAGGGGTTCTTAAGGAAGGTAAAATAACATACCGGGTGATTTTGCAGCGTTCTGGGGTGTACGGAAAGGGTTGAAAAGGGGTGAAAAGTGTTTTTTGCTAATAACATTGCCAAAAAAATTAGTAACACGCTGCAAATTTGGAATAAGGTTGTTCTTACGGTTTTGTAACGTGTATTAAATTTGCAGCGTTTTGCAACATACGGAACATTGTTTTTTTTTAAAAAACAGTGCAATTAGTTAAAAACAGGGGTAAGAAAATTAGTAACACGCTGCAAATTTGGAATTAGGTTGTTCTTACCGGTTTGTAACGTGTATCAAATTTGCAGCGTTTTGCAACATACGGAACATTGTCTATTATTAAAAAACAATGAAATTATTTAATCACACGGGTGAAAAAACTTTGTAACTCCCTGTAAATTTGTAATTAAGTTGTTTTTACCGTTTCGTAACGTATATCAAATTTGCAGCGTTTTACAACAAATCGAACATTGTTTATTATTAAAAAAACAGTGCGATTTGTTAGTAACAAGGGTAAAAAAAGTAGGAACACGCTGCAATTTTAGAATTAGGTTGTTCTTACCGGTTTGTAACGTTTTGCAAAAAACTGAACTTTTTTCATTCATTACCATATAAACAAATGTTTCAGTTAGTAACAATAGTGAAAAAGTTAGTGAAGAGTTGCAATCTGGAGAAAATGTTGTCAACACCTTTTTGAAACATTTTTCAAAGGAGAACATTCACGCTTCATACATTTGGACTGGCCTGTTGGTCTAGTGGTTAGTGACTCTGACTGCTATGCCGGGGGTCGTGGGTTCGATTCCCACCCAGGACAAATGTTTGTGTGATGAGCACGATCATTTGTTCTGTGTCTGGGTGTAATTTGTCTATCATATTATGATGTATGTATTTAGAAATATATAAGTATGCTTATCAGTTGTCTAGTACCCCTATCACAAGCTCTGCTTAGCTTGGCTTGGGACTAGATGGCGTTGTGTGATAGTTGTGGAATAATTATTATTATTTTTGGGCCTTTTCTGAAAGGAACGAAAAAAATTGTCACCTATGGGTAGTACTAGTTATTTGGAGAAAAGTTACTATGATACAACAGTTGTAGGATTGCTCTCGGCCAAGTTATACAAGATCGAAGATTCGTAATTTACATAGATTTTTTAATTTCTGAAAGTGCCAATAAGCACCAAATAATGATAAAAACTAGCGACTTCAAGCAATTTAACATAAAATATCATTACACCTGTTATTCCTGAAGGGTTGGGTAGAGGTGTACCCAATTAAAATGAATAATAATTAATCACTATTTTTTGTGAAAAGAAGTAATAACATGTTAAAAATATATAAATCTACTGGTGGGGCCAGAATCGAGAACAGAATCGAAGTTGCCTGTATTAGGGGTCTTGGGAGAGCGACCTCCTAAGAGTACGAATCGTGACCAAAAGTACTGCTTTTTGAATCAACCCGTTTTTCGGGTAATAAAATCATCAAGTCAGACTCCTGCTGACTAACAGTCCACCTCCTTCATTAGGTTGCAATATGCGTTCCAGATCTAAGATAGTCGACGACCCGGTACATTTCATTCATACATTTGTTTTTTCTGAAAGAGTCTCATAGCCTTCGGTACGCGATACTGTCAGATCCCAACTATCGGTTGGATGGGTTTGCATCGCCGTCCAATCAATGAAACTCGACTGATACTCGTCTTTGAAATCCCGTGGAACTTCAAGAAGCAGTCCCGGGGCTGACTTCAAGCTGTTACCCAATATTGCGAGGCAACCGCCTCTTTTTGGAGACTCTACGTGGAAGTGGTGCGGTTAAAGCCCCTCTATGGGAACTCTGTGTCCGTTGTCTCCATAAGAAAGAGACCAGATAAGCTGATCGCACCAGGGAATCATGGCTTTTCGGGTGATCCACTCATATATGCTTGGAGGGCTTCTGTATCCAGATCACACCGTGGCAATCCGGTAAGGAGGCAGCCGCTTCTTCTGCAGTAGCAATGACAGCGAAGTAGGAAACAGAACACGTGAAGGAGAGACGCCCTCGAAATCTCAATCCAGCTGCATACGGCGAGTAATGAGGAGCTAGTTGTCTTATGCCTGCCAGGTCGCAGGACTATCTTAGCAGGATAGGTACCGTAGCACAATTTTGATGATTTTATTAGCCAAACAAACGTGGTTGATTCAGAAAGCAGTTCTGTTGGTCAGGATTTGTATTGTTAAGAGGTTTCTCTCCCAAGATCCCTACCACAGGCAACTTCGATTCTGTTCCGGATTCTGGCCCCACCAGCAGATTTATATATTCTTTTAACATGTTTTAACTTCTTTTCACAAAAAGTAAAGTGATTTTCATTCATTTTAATTGGGTACACCTCTACCCAACCCTCTTTTTTTTTTAACGTGGTAAAATCATCAAATGAGTCCTCCAACCCCGGGCAGGGCAGGAGGGACTGTCAGACTTTTACTGACTAAAATCCACGGTGTCCTTCAATAGCCCTTTCTGTTCCGGGGTCACGGTAAGGAAATAATTCTTTGGCCCTCTGAGAGGGGGGACCCATCAGTGTGCTGACGCTCTTTGAGGCGTGCGTGGGACACAACGAGCCGTCGACCCGAGCATGGTCCATGGTCGGGCAGCGAGTTGCCCTTTACTCGCTGCCCGCATGCCCGCGCCTACGGTGGCCGGAGATCATCTGCTGACGTCCGACGCCGCGGGCTCCTACCACTGCCGATATTGGGCAGGAGCCGCCTGAGGGCGGCTGATGCCCGGTTCAGCCTTGGGGCCAAACGCAGGAATCATCATCATCGACCGTGCTACGGTACCTATCCCGCTGAAATAGTCCCGCAAGCCGGTAGGCGTTAGGCTCCATAAGGGCCACTAAAAGCTTATTTAGACGAGGGTGGAACACGATATGCTGTCGTCCTGGGCCTGATCCTTGATAAGACAACTAGCTCCGCATTACTTGCGTACGCGACTGGATTGAGATTTCGAGGGCGTCCTTTCGCGTGTTCTGCCTTCGCTGTCATTACTGCTGCTGAAGTAGTGGCAACCTCCTTTCCGGATTGCCAACGTGTGGAAACGACAGACACAGGGTTCCCGTAGAGGGGCTTTAACCGTACCACTTCCTCGTAGAGCCTTCAGAAAGCGGCGTTTGCTCACAAGATTGGGTAACAGCTTGAAGGCAGCCCCGGCTCGATCCTGTTTTTGATCCAAACGTCGGAAATGCTCCTTGAAGTTCCACGGGATGCCAAGGACGAGTTTCAGTCGAGTCTCGTTGATTGGGCGGGCGGTGAGACAAACCCGTCTCACCGCTAACAGTATCGTGTTCCAAAGCTATGAGGCTCTTTGAATAAACAACAAATGTATGAATGAAATGTAGGTATCACCTCGTCGACTATCTTAGTATCTGGAACGCAAAGGGCGTCTAGGAGTCTGACAGACTCTACAGATCAGCCCAGAGCGAGATAACTCATTTCATGATTTTATTTCCCCCTAAAAAGGGCTGATTCAAAAAGCAGCAGTGTATTGTTAGGAGATTCCTCTCCCAAGACCCCTAACCACAGGCAACCCCGATTCTGTTCCCGATGCTGGTCCTACCAGCAGATTTGTATATTTTAAAATGTTTTTGGTACTATTCACAAAAAGAAACAGATTATTATTCATTTTTATTCGGTACTCCTCTGCCCAACCCCTCAGGGATTACAGGCGTTATGTTAAATTACTTGAGGTCGCTAGTTCTAGCAATTCTTATCATTATTTGGTAAATCTCGGCACTTTCAAAAATTAAAACATGTATGATTATTACGAATCTTCGAACTTGTATAACTTGGCCGAGAGCAATCCTACAACTTTTGTGCCATAGTAACTATTGCTCTATTGACTAGTACTACCTATACCAACCAATAATACAAAAGGTACCAATTTTTTTCGTTGGCTTTCAAAAATGGCTCAAAAAAATGATGACCTTTGAAAAATGTTTCAAAAAGGTTTTCACAACATTTTCTCCAGATTGCAACTCTTCACTAACCTTTTCACTATTGTTACTAACTGAAATATTTGTTTAAATGGTAATGAATGAAAAAAGTTCAGTTCGTTTTTGCAAAACGTTACAAACCGGTAAGAACAACCTAATTCAAAAATTGCAGCGTGTTCCTACTTTTTTTACCCTTGTTACTAACAAATTTGTAAAACGCTGCATATACGTTACGAAACGGTAAAAACAACTTAATTACAAATTTACAGCGAGTTACAAAGTTTTTTCACCAGTGTGATTAAATAATTTCATTGTTTTTTAATAATAGACAATGTTCCGTATGGTGCAAAACGCTGCAAATTTGATACACGTTACAAACCGGTAAGAACAACCTAATTCCAAATTTGCAGCGTGTTACTAATTTTCTTACCCCTGTTTTTAACTAATTGCACTGTTTAAAAAAAAAAAAACAATGTTCCGTATGTTGCAAAACGCTGCAAATTTAATACACGTTACAAAACCGTAAGAACAACCTTATTCCAAATTTGCAGCGTGTTACTAATTTTTTTGGCAATGTTATTAGCAAAAAACACTTTTCACCCCTTTTCAACCCTTTCCGTACACCCCAGAACGCTGCAAAATCACCCGGTATGTTATTTTACCTTCCTTAAGAACCCCTTAAAATTTCAGCAAGTTACTAATTATTTTCGGGTTTAGGCTTTAATGACTGGACTATAAGGGGGCCCGTCATTTTGCTGACAGGTCTTTGAGGCGCACCTGGAACACAACGTGCCATCGACCCGGGATTATTATACCTTAAAATAATAATAAATAGCCTCAAATTGCTAAATAGTCTCAAATTGCTTATCCTACTAATCCTACTAATATTATAAATGCAAAAGTTTGTGAGGATGTACGAGGTGTATGTAGGTATGTTTGTTACTCTTTCACGCAAAAACCACTGAACGGATTTGGCTAAAATTTGGTACACAGATAGTTTATAACCTGGATTAACACATAGGATAGTTTTTATCCCGATGTTATGTTCCCGTGGGATAATTTTCGATTTGTAGTGGATGGAGCCGCTGGCAACAGCTAGTGATTTATAATTAGCTAAGGTAATTCATATCATAAATTGATATTAAATTAAAGCAAATAATGTAAAAATTGTAACAAGATGTTGAAAATAAGCTGTCAATTTCAGCCACTTCTTTATCTATGCCTTAAAAAAACTAATTATCTTAAATTAGGTAATCGAAGAATGGCTAATGAAGTTTGGAGTACCTAATTTTCTCAGCTACTTAGGTATTCAAACGTTAAAATCTTAAAGTAAATAATGTTTCAATTTATTATAAGATTTTGGTATTGTCTGTGCATTTAGACCTGATATTACATTAAGATTTTATGCTCGGATAATAATATTTTTGTAAATAAAAAGAAAAAGTGAATATTGAATACGATGACTTGAGAATTATTTTTAAATAAATCTACGAAATGTGTGTGGAAAGTCGACATCATAAAGTTCACATTCACAAGTAAATTACACCGAACCGGAAGAGAATCAAAACAATTGGATCAATAACTTCTCAGTAATTGGTTTATAATACCATAGTCAATTTTAGAAGTCGGTCCGATGACCAACTCATCAATCGGTTCGGCACAAGCCGGTTATAACCGTAGAAGTCCTTCGGGTCGGTCGGCTTCGCAGTTCGACTTATTATTGTGTGTAGCAAGGTAGCAAGGGTCGCGGAACTGTCAGGTAACCGTGACCCTGGAACACAAATGGCCATTGAAGGATCACCGTGGATTTTAGTCAGTACAAGTCTGAGAGTCCCTCATGTCCTGCCCTGGGTGGGAGGACTCATTTGATGATTTTACCACGCTAAAAAAAATGTCTTTATTATAAAAAGTTCCTCAACATACTTATAAAAAGCTGCAAAACAAATTAGTCTGCGCCGGATAAGGTCTGGGTGTCACTAAACTCGAATCATTTGTTCGTTAGACTCGAGAGGTCACAGTGTGGGAGGCAACACTTATAGCATCGAGGCATTGAGGACAATGTTGGTAATGTCATTATAGAAGGACGATTATATTATTGGATTATTTGTCTTCTTATTTGATATTGAGGTTTGACTTTTCGATGACTGCATGTTTTATATTAAGATTACAAGCTAGACTTTTGAAATCATTTACGGACGACGGCCTACGCTCTTTCATCCCAAGAGTCCCAACTCCCAACTGTTAATTACAGGTGTTTAGATTTTGATCATGATTTCTGTTGATAATAACTGTTGTTTTTATTCATCATCATTATCGTAATGTTCCCACTGCTGGGACTGGGTTCTAGGACATGCCGGTTTCCTCACAATGATTTCCTTCACCGTTTTGAGAGCAGTGGTGATGAAATAAATAACACAAAGTAATGCGCCAGGCTGGGTTCGAACCCACGACCACTCGTAAGTCGGAGCCGATACCACTGGGCCACCAATAACCTTTTTTCACACTGTGTAAGTATCTAGTATCTAAGGAGATAATGATTATGTGGATAAATATCCTGTTTATGTTAAATTTAATTTAATGTTTTAAATTTCAGACAAGAAACAAAATGCACTAACAAGGAGGATGCCACGATTCCCCAACACCCCCTTCACAGGCCTCAAACGTGACTCAGGATTTTTATTAATTAATTTTAAATACATCTCAAAGATACAATAATGATAATACGCCTAGTTTACTAATATCAGTACATTAAATACCCCTTACAACGCCACATCAAATATATTTAATGGTAATATGCACTTAAATCTAAAGTTTTCAATTACTCATTTTATTACTTAAATAATACTTAAATGGGCTTTCAGTTTGTAACTTCTATTATTGTGAATACATTCTTACCACAAACGTTGTAATAAATTTATTAGTACTTAGAGTAGGTGCTAGATAACTAGACACAATTAATTCCCTGAGAACTAAGTATAGTGCTGAAAGTTACACTAATAGTATCGCTTTGTCTTCACAAAGAGATAAATACCCAAACGAATGACGAAATAAAACCACTCCTTTGCATTAAACTGTTGACTTCGCACTGAAGGTGAATTTGCTTATTTATTTCATATATTTGTTGTAACTAGCTGCTGACCGCGACGTCGTCTGCGTGAATGCGTTGAAGAAATAAAGGCTCACTGCTCGTTCCACGTAAGTGCTAGCGTGATAATATGTAGCCTATATATGTTGACCCGACTTCTTAATAATATTCGTGTTAAATTTGAAGTAAATCCATGCAGTACTTTTTGAGTTTATCCCGGACATACATACAGACGAACAGACAAAAATTCTAAAACCTATATTTTATTAGCTTCGGTATCAAATTGTAGATCACACCCCAAGTATTCTTTAAAAAAATAATTCAATGTACAGTTTCGACTTTCCTACTATTGTACTATTATGTAGATTTTCAGATTGGTACAGAGATAGATATATGGGACCCTTTTTTGATGTGGAAACTCATCAAATTAGTCAAGCCGATGGAGCGGAAAGGACTTTTGACTCTCACTGCCTTAAAATCCACCCTGTACCTTCGTTTGTCCTTCGCATTCCTGGGCCTCGTTGCCCATTTAAGACATAAAAAACAACATGTGCTGGGAGTGTTGGGAATTACTTGCTCACTAAGACGAGATTTTGCGTAATTTAATTTCCCTTTAGCTATTGTCAAACAGACAGGCGAAGCGAATGCGATCCGAAGCGTTTTTATTTGTAATGTTAGGAGTTGTTTGAATCCAGTCACATAGAAAATCGAAAGCGAGCCGACAGTCTATGTGACTGGCTTTAAACAATTCCATACATTACAAACAAAAACGCCTCGCTTCGCGTTCGCCACGCCTCCTGTCTGTTTGACAATAGCTTTTAAGAATTGGGTTGTCAATGTCATAGACGCGGACAAAGTTGCGGGTAGCAGCGAGTAATCCCAATATTTACGCTAAGTTGAAATAATGAGTATCATTTTAATATTCAGGGAAAATTCTGTTCTCTCTCCTCATTATTGTTTCTAAACTTCGTTCAGTTTTACATGCATATTCAGTGCCCCAGTTATAATACCGGTTGAAATTCCACTTATTTTGTAAGACGTATTTTAACTTTCAAGGATAGTATTTTCTATAATATTTTGAACCACCTTCTCATCGTGGCTTTCTCCACCTTAAGATAGTCCCTTCCGCTAAACCCAGGGTGGAGGCCGGACTCATTTGATAATTTTACCACGATAAAAAAGAACGCTATGCGACGTAACTATAAGGCTTATTTTGGTTTTCCTTAAGAACGCGTATTGTAAAAGTTGCCCACGTCGCGAATACTTGTCAAGTATTCACAAGTTTTAATTAATTTAGCAATGTTACTGTAGGGAAATAAGAAATATGGCTCTGTGAGTTGTGAGTGTTATGGTTCTAGTGCACTAAAAAAATGATAAGAGAATGCAATAATTGATATCGTAACAACGAAATTACAGTTTTAGATGTTAAAAAGAATTTGGAAACTTTCCAAATGCGTTTTTATACCTGAAACGGTTACAATATCAAATTCAGTGTTTTAAATGCATTCCATTTTGCAAAATTAATTTAACATTTGACAGCTATTTGCGAGGTTGCCAACTTTCAGAATACTCGCTCTTAATTATCCGCCACCGCCAAACGTCTTCGCTGCGTCTCTCTTGTATAAACTGCGCCTTAAGAAGGTTAACCCGCTAATAAAAGTAACATGCCTGATAATCCTTGCTCTTAACGAGAGCCAGCTAATTAGATTACGGGCACCTTATTTGCATACCTACAAAAAGTTTCTTTCTACAAATATAGGATTATAGGTAGGTACAAGGTTTTCAGTTAATCTTAGGTAAAATGTAATCCCTTATGAGATCTGAAAATGTATTATGTATTTTCAGAGTTACGTGAAAATGAGTATCGGTAAGTACTACGTATAAGTTTTAAGTTAAAACAATTACTAATTTATAAATCAAAAAAGAATGAACATTCATTTTTGACTTAAAATAGTAATGTTACTATTTTAAGTCAAAAATGAATGTTCATTCTTGTCATGCGAAGACTTTTTCACGACTTTTTCAGACTGAAAGATATAGCTGGTATTATTAAACTTATGATATTTTGTCGAGAGTTTAATTAACTTGTTCTTCCTGAGTGACACTATCAAGTTTTCGTATTTTTGTTGTTTCAAAGAATTAATAAAATATCCTTGTTTTTTTACCCGACTGCGCCAGGAGGGTTATTCTTAGTTAGTTTGTAATATTATCCCACTGTTGTACAAACTTCTCCCTCCATTACTTGGAATGGTCACGTTTGTGCGCAGTGAAATAAAATCGAAAGTTTGCTAGCAATATTGGTCTATAATTTAGGTACTTCGCCTCCCGGGGTCGCTTCAATTTTCAACCCTACACACCTACAACTACAACTGATAATTCAAGCAATTTGTTTGCCAAGTCAAATTTTAATCAAGTCTCCATTTAGATACCGTAGACCTATTTGCGTCGCGTCTACGCCGAAACATTACCATAGAATGGCCATAAGTTCCCAATTACGTTACGAGTTCAATGCAATCGCATAGCATTGTTGATTCATGTAACCCTGGTACCTTAGTATCTGAATCATTGTTGTAATCGATGTTTGACAAGCTTTTGTGTTTGTTTTGTACGCAGGTAGATCTTTTGAAAGTTCGAAACTCAATCAAGCGAAAACGGATGGATCTATGTAACACTTTTTGTATTAAGAATAAGACGAGCTTACCGCTATTTTGTGATGACAAATTTATAATTTGTGTAAATTAATTTTCAATAAAAAAAATGTGAATTTTGTTTTGAGATCATTATTGTTTATTTAGGAGCGTGAACCTACTAGTTAAGCACGCATGAAGTCATGATATGGCACAGAGATTTGAGACGTTATTATTACAGTTGAGACGCATAGATTAAAGCCGGGAATAGCACACAGAATATTATTTACTAAATGTTGCCAACGGCTTTGTCCGGGCATAAATCGACGATAATAATCTTACGGGAACGTAATACGAATAAACTACATAATAATATACGAGTATCCTATGTGGTAATCAAGATTACAAACTATCTATATATTAAATGTCATCCAATTCCGTTTAGCAGTTATTGTTTGAAAGAGTTACAAACATCCATCCTCACAGACGTTCACATTTATAATATTAGTAAGAAGAAGTAAGACTTTTTAATATTCTTTATAGTACCTTAGATCGTTGTAAGGTGACGTAGAGTGTACCCACAATCCACATATTGCCAGCAATAAACTAGATTGTCAGACCCTGGCCTATTTAATTGTGTAACCTGTCCTAGTTTAAGATATTTGTATGCATAAAGAGTCCTTAATTAATGTTACCTCATATTTATAAACTCATGGAAATGGAGCATGAGAGAGACGTCAGAGTAAACATGAATAATTATTCTTATGAAATTAAAAATATATCCTCAAATTCTTCTCTTCTCTTTTACAATATTATTATCTTGGAAAAAATAAGTACCTGATTTTTTTTTAAATATTTTTTATTATCATGTAATTTAATTATTGTTAACATGACCAACGATATTTTTTTTGTGTTTTCGCAGATGGTCTTAAAGTACAAGTTCGTTTTATAGATGAATTTAATGGCTCGAAAATTCCAGCAAAAAAAAAAATAGGATATATAAAATAAATATCAATATATTTTAGACAAAAAGTCAAGGCCTGAGACTTGACTTATCATAGTAATAGCCTTAACTGAGTCAAGTGTCAATTTGAAATCACCCAAACAGAGAAAAAAAAAATTTTGAGGTAATTTTTTCGAAGGCGATTCATGAAATTTGCCGGGTTAGAAAATATGGCCAATATTTTAGCCTGCGTTAGACAGAAAGTGGTTCAAATCCGAGCCTGGGGCGGTCGGAAAGTGGCGTCGTATTTTTATTGGCCCGCCCACTAAAACCACTAGCAGGATTTCTGTGAAAAGTTAGTTCAAATAAAATAAATGTTGAGGTGATTAAGGCATTATAATTTTTATCTTTTATATACTCGTATTGTTTTTTATGTAATTTTTCTGAGGTAGGTATTTCAAATTTGAATATTTTTTTAACTTACTTTAGATCTAGACACGCGGGAGCGTGTCCAGCCAAAGCAAGGCGCGCTCACAGTGTGTAATATTACACGAACCATTTGGAGGCACTTTTCAGCCCCTCATAACTCAAAAACTATTTAACCTAGACTGTTGAAATTTGGCATACATATTGAGACTGGCGAGATACAAGTGTGTTCCAAATTTTATAAACATATCTCAAACGGTTATTTAGATATTAACGTCCAAAAATCGTCATTTTTATGACTGACCTATAGATCAAAACTATATCCCAGTTCCAGATGACCTAGAAAGTTCAAATTTGGCATGCAGATAGGTAATTAGGTGAATACAAAGGGAAAAATCAGAAACTGGTAATTTTCTTATATTTTATTATAATTTTCACTTAACTTATAATTAGTGCCTATAAATCTCTATTTGTGGATTTTATGATCTTTACGTGACTATTACAACGAGTAAAACACTACCCTTATTTTTTTAAATCGAAATATTCCCGTTCTTGTTCTTATAATTGAGAATATAGTAGATTTTCGTATTTATTACGCGTAACTAACCGTATTCTACAACCAGTAGCGCCACCTATTATCATTTTCAGAAACTCACTGCTCGATGCACATCAATGAAGGATTGATTTGACAAAGTTACACTAGATGGCGTTGCTCAATAAATGCTGAAACTCTATTTGTGAATGTAGATTTTTATGATCTTTTACGTGAATATAAACGAGTTAAATACCACCCTATTATTTTTAATTCAAATGTTCTCAATTTTTTACTTATAATTACGAATATAGTTGATTTTCGTATTTATTACGCGTAACTTACCGTATTATAAAAACACTAGCGCCACCTTTTATCATTTTCAGAAACTCACTGCACCATGCACTAAATCAATGAAGGATTGATTTATTCAAAAAACATTAGATGGCATTGCTTAATTAGTGCCTAAACTCTATTTGTGAAATGCGGATTTTATGATCTTTACGTGAATATATAACGAGTTAAATACCACCCTAATTTTTTTAAATCCATGTATTCTCGTCTTTGTACTTATTATTAAGAATAGTTGATTTTCGTATTTATTACACGTAAGTAACCATATTATATGACACCTAGCACCCACTAGATGGCGTTGTGCAATTACGTCACGATCCTGAATCGCGGTGTTAAGATTGGCAGGCGATTAGTATAAGGTTTAGTGAACATGGAAAACTACAAATGATACTATTTATGCGGGTTGTTGGTATTAACTCCTCGGCCGAAAAAACCGCACTTCCCTTCTTGCCGGCAACGAACGGTGTCCCGTCCCGTGTCTAACATCCCCTACAGTTATTAACTGAGGTTTATTATTATTTATTGTTTCAATATTTAGCGATCAACAGTGTAAGATCATTGTATAAGTACAAAAAGTAATGATATCCCATCAAAAACATAAATGTGAAATGAGAGCCAAAGCAAAGCCAAGCACAATAGTTTGATATTATGCCTTGGTTGTTAACTTCCACAAAAAAAGAAGTGAAATCTAAATGGGTGCCAAGTTCAATGGTCAGTTCTGAAATTTATTTAAAACGACATAAACTATATTTCTTTTTATAACTAAGGATCATACATTGTAGCCTAATTTCTTGCTTGGCTAGTTCTCATATACGAATT
Organism: Agrotis clavis; assembly: GCA_954870645.1. NCBI lineage: Eukaryota > Metazoa > Arthropoda > Insecta > Lepidoptera > Noctuidae > Agrotis > Agrotis clavis. The sequence goes on along the minus strand of OX940924.1, from coordinate 21,906,266 downwards.
ATTATGTTCGATGGTTAGTACTACGAGCAAACCAAATTTTCGATATAATATAAAATAAAGTAAAAGGTTTAGAACTTAAGAAGGATATATAATTCGTATAAGAGAAATAGCCAAGCCAGAAATTAGGCTACAATGTATGATCCTTAGTTATAAAAAGAAATATAGTTTATGTCGTTTTAAATAAATTTCAGAACTGACCATTGAACTTGGCACCCATTTAGATTTCACTTCTTTTTTTGTGGAAGTTAACAACCAAGGCATAATATCAAACTATTGTGCTTGGCTTTGCTTTGGCTCTCATTTCACATTTATGTTTTTGATGGGTAAAACTTAAAGAAAGAATCTTGTTAATGGAAAATGTTAAAATGATGTAAGTATTTCTGTGTCCGACCAAATTGTGTGGTATTTTCACAACTTCCAATGTGAAAAAAAAAATGAATAATACAAAGCTATTATTTTATTATTTTCTTTTTTTTTACGTGGTAAAATCATCAAATGAGTCCTCACACCCCGGGCAGGGTAGAGGGACTGTCAGACTTGTACTGACTAAAATCCACGGTGTCCTTCAATAGCCCTTTATGTTCCGGGGTCACGGTGATGGAATAAGTCCCGCGGCCCCTGCAGGCTTTGGCCCTCTGAGAGGGGGCCCCGTCATTCTGCTGACGCTCCTTAAGGCGCGCGTGGAACACGACGCGCCGTCGACCCGGGCATGGTCCATGGTCGGACAGCGAGTTGCCCTTTACTCGCCGCCCGCATGCCCGCGCCTACGGGTACGGGGTTGCAGGAGATCGTCTTGCGACGTCCGCCGCCGTGGGCGTCCACCACCGCGGGTGGGGCGGAGGGAGGACATTGTCCTCTCTCTCACGCGGCCCTCCTATCTCTGGTTAGCTTAAGCAAAAGCTGAAAAGATGTTTGGATGGATATCTGCTCAGACTTTTACGTAAAAACTGTTTAGTAGTTTTACGTGAAAGTCTCATATTTTGAGTAAAGGCACACAGATCGTTTACAACCTGGATTACTTTTATCCCGCTACTATAATCCCTACAAAAAAAAAACCGAACTTTACGCGGGAAAATCCGTACGCATAACTTAACTCATATTGTAAATGCGAATGGTTGGATGTTTGGATTGATAGATGTTTGTTACTCAATCACGTCAAGAGTGTCACTATCTATCTAAGTCCGTCAATGAAAACACGGGAAACACGCGGCTAGATCAAATAAAAAGAAAGGTACCACACATTTCCGGAGGTCATGAGTGGTGGCGCGGATTATAAAGAACTATCTGTCAAATCGTAAAATCATTCAAGCTATTGTCAAACAGACAGGGCGAAGCGAATGCGATCCGAATCCTGTCATATAAAAAAGCGATTCGATAGTCTATGTGACAGGGTTCAAACAATTCCATACATTACAAACAAAAACGCTTCGGCACGCTTTTCAGTTTGACAAAGGCATCAGGCTTGGTTTGGGTTCGTTGTCAAAACATCTGACACTCACTAAGGCTGAGAAACCACGGGTTTTGTGCTTAGAGATTAGAAGCCCTTCGGAAAAATTAAGAGAAGAAAGAACAGCCGAAACGAACTCAGAGGTCACAGTCTCTTTTAAGTCCCAGACATTATACATATAGATCAGGACAGGATATTATGAGGACCACGCAGGGCTGAGATGGCCTTATGAACAAAGAATCACACTGATTTGTGTGGACCTGTCCAGTTAGTATCGTTTAGTATTATTTTGTTAGTTATCGTGTGGCTCGACTCAAAACTCAAGGAGCTCAACGACACGACGAGCAATACCAAAGATAAGACATACAGAGGTGTATCCCAACCACGCCTCTGTTCTGGGGGTAAGACGTTCGCGTGGGTTAATTTTCGAGTTACATGTGGGTGAAGATGCTGGTGACTGCTAGCTATCTGTAATTACCTCTCTCACTTCGTAAGCATCCATATGAATGCAATAAATGTCTGTCATATCTAGTCCATTCATCTTTTAATTGCCTTAATTGATTGATAACGAGCTGAACTTGGCTATCACGGCGTCTGTAGATAAGCTAGTATTAATGGAATGGGCTAGTATTAGCGACTGACGTAGAAATAATAGTGGTTGATAACGGTTATCGATTAGGGAGAGGATTTATTTCATAATCAAGAAAGGAATAGATATTGTGATTGCTCTTGTACAACTAAGGTATAACCTGGATTACTTTTATCCATGGAAGGCCACACTAACGAATAAACATTTATTATTCGTTTATTTATTAACTAAATAAAACTAACTAATATTTAAGTAATACTTCAAAGTTACTGAATAACTATTAGATCTACAATAAAAAGAAGTGGTTTATATGTTACATAATAAAACAAAGTATTACTTAAATATTTGTTGGTTTCGGCAGTAAATAAACGAATAATAATTCTCGATATCAAAGAAGCGAGGGGCCGTACTGCCAAAATAGTAGCGCGAGCGATTCGCCCGCGCCGTCGCGTCTGTGGTTTCCAATTCGATGGATGTTTGTGTAAATATAAGGAATTTGTCATCACATGGCAACAACTAGGAAATTTTAATAATTTTCCTTCGAAGGAGCATGGCCTTCCATGGTGTGGACCATGGAAGGCCATGCCCCCACCTTATATATTATCTATCGAAAAAGTAACTGTTCTGAGAATGCCAAACTGTTTGGGTCGCGGAATAAAAATATCTCAAAATACTAACTTGGCCCTGAATCGCGAAGGGCAACTGAAGAAATATTCTTAAATAGTCTACACACAAATCTATTTCGTTCTACACACAAATTAAGATTAGGTATCTGTGGAGCCACTTAATGAAAACTTTGTTTTTTTTTTCTTGATTTAAGCTTCAAATATATATTAATAAGCTTAATCTTATTTTAAATCAGGGAAGACTATATACATAAGCGGGTACGTAGGTAAGTGGGCTTATATTGCTGCGACGCATTTTCTACAAGTCAACTTTGTGTGTCGAGAGCATTGTGATACATAAATTCAAAATTAATTTAAAAATACTTTTTAATGTAAACTTAGATTTTATTATTGAAACAGCTATTTAGGTAGCAAAAAATATATATATATTTACGCTATAAAATAAACACTTAAATAGAAAATACGATAGTCAAGACATCAATATTTTTATATGAAAAATTAGTTTTCTTGAAATTAGATTCTTTACAACGTTTAAAAAGAAAAAATAAAAAGTTTTACTAAAATAATCTTTAGACATAAATAGTCTATTTACCTTTTCTAGAGGGTAATAAATAAAAACAATTCACATTTCTGGCCCTCGTGGCTTAAATTCAAAGCGATCTTGGTTTCTTGTGTATTTTTGTTTTATTTTTCTTTTTGTTGGCGTGAAAAAGTAATAACTCTGCATTCCACGGCCGCGGTGCCCTTGATCTGATCAGATCATCTGCGCACGTTCTCGAATGACAGCAATTTGGTACTTTGCCGCTTAATAAGGGCCAATGGTTTGAATAAAGATAAACAATTAGTTGAAAAACACTTTGGAATTTTGACTAATGGTATATACTTCGGGCACGCCGCAATTGCGGCGGTAAGACCCCTCTTTGAGGAGTGGCTGGAGAGAAGTCATGGCGTCCTTACTTTCCGCCTGACGCAGGTCCTCACCGGGCACGGATGCTTCGGGAGGTACCTGTGTCTAATGCGGAAGGAGGAAACGCCTGGGTGTCACCACTGCGAAGATCGCCCGGAGGACACGGTGGAGCATACGGTGCAGGACTGCCCATCAGCTTGGGCGGAGCACCGACGTGTCCTCACGGCTGCGATAGGCGGAGACCTCTCGCACCCGGCATTGGTTGCGGCCATGCTGCGGGGCGAGACGGAGTGGGAAGCGGTCAGCTCCTTCTGCGAGGTAATGCTCGCGAAGGAGGAGGCGGGCCGCGCGCGAGAGAGGACAGTGTCCTCCCTCCGCCCCACCCGCGGTGGTGCACGCCCACGGCGACGGACGTCGCAGGACGATCTCCGGCCACCGTAGGCGCGGGCATGCGGGCAGCGAGTAAAGGGCAACTCGCTGCCCGACCATGGACCATGCCCGGGTCGACGGCGCGTTGTGTCCCACGCGCGCCTCAAAGAGCGTCATCATAATGACGGGGCCCCCCTCTCAGAGGGCCAAAGCCTGCCGGGGTCGCGGGATTATTTCCTTACCGTGACCCCGGAACATAACAGGCTACTGAAGGACACCGTGGATTTTAGTCAGTAGAAGTCTGACAGTCCCTCCCGCCCTGCCCGGGGCTGGAGGACTCATTTGATGATTTTGCCACGTAAAAAAAAAAAAAAAAAAAATGGTATATACTTAACTACCTACTGATTAAGCGTCCTATTGCTGAGTGTTTGGTAAATACATACGAATATTATAAAGAGACTCTGTTTTAAAAACCTTTGACTACTAGAAAGCTATACATTCGTAAGTGTCATAGGCTATATTTTGTTTTAAAAATTGCACCTGCGAAGGCTTTTGAATTTCCCATAAACTATCTTGGAGCATTTTCACTGCGCGTGTGAACAATGTCTTATAACGCTGCTTCTACATGCGAGCATACTATCACAATTTGTAGCCACAGGCATTCTTTCCATTATACGCAAATTAAGCGCCATTTAGTCTCGGTTATCCGCTGGCATTCTTTTCTACTGAGTGTACTTACTTGTTCAACGGTATAAAAAACTGTTATACAATGCTTATTCGCTGTTTAGCTTAAGCTTTAACTATTAATACTACGGTTATATTCTGTTTTATAAGATTCTTAAACATCCTTGTCTGAGAATTTTAAAATCTTTATTTAATTTAGCCTCTTATATTCTTGTCGCATATTAAACATTTCTTATTTATCACATAAATTAAAATATGGATATTTTACAGCTAACAGAGTTTCGGACTCTATTTTTCTGTATCACTATCACTACATATTATACAACAAAGTATAGATCTTTAAAACAAAGCAACGATTTCGTAGTTTCTTTTAGTTTAAATATATTTTCATATTATTTAAAATACATAAATAGACAGAGGTTCGTTTCGTCTTTTGCCGATGCTTTCATTCAACGATTGATAATAAAAAGAGTGATTGAAGAGGAAATATTTTAGGAATAGAATTTTCATAAAATATGTAGTAGAGATAGCATCCGTGCACCGTGCGGAGCCGGGACGGGTCGTTAGTTTACCTATAAATTGTAAAACTTGGGTCTAAATCCCTGTTACGCTGATGTCGGATCGCGTACGTCACGTCAGTCGCGCGTACGAATACCTAATTACCTATACAATGTGTTCTATAATAGCACAATACTGCGATGCTGACGTCAGCAGCGTCTACTACGTCACTTTTTCTCCCTGGGCCTTCCACACTCACAAGCTTCACCACAGTTCTGCCTGCGCAATCTTCTTGCATGAAAAAATAATGCACGGTCGGCAACACTGAACACCCAACCACACACTAAGGCAAAACTTTGGTGAAGCTTGCGGGTGTGGTAGGCCCATAAAATACGAAACCGAACGTATGCGACAGACGCCAGTTAACTGGAATTCAAGCCTATTTTCTTTTTATATCACTCATAAAAAGAAAATAATGCGATAAATATTTGTCGTTGACAATGGAATGGAATGTAAGATCTAATGGCCATCATTCATACGTGTGCAGAATCTGAACTGTTTGAATCGTGGAATACAGATTAAATCCTTCACTCAGTTTGTATTCTTATTAGCAAACCGACAGTATCCTCGTTAATTAAGTACTCAAAGCCTTAGAACTCAATGAAAATTAAATATAGGTATTATGTCTGTATTTCCCTTGACTTCGTCGACTTTGGGAGCAATACTTAATTGATGGAATTATGGAATAGGTATGCTGACAGCATCAATAAAATTTAATTGCAATTTCAGATTACTTTTCGAATGGACTTATTTAGTCCAAAACCATCTTAGTTTTGTTATTTTGCAAACAATATTAACACGAATGAAATGCATCAAATGTCCGTCCGTCCGTTCATATAAAAAATAGGCCAAAAAGTGACATTGTTGTGAATTTTAAAAGAAGCTTATCTTAGTAAATTTTATCTTTCGTTCACAAAGAAACATTTATTTAAAACTAGCGGCCAGTCCCGGCTTCGCACGGGTGGACATGATGATTTCCGTCCTCCAAAATCCGGCACTGATGGTTACAAGCACAACAAAAAAAGAAGTAGCCGAATCGGTCCAGCCGTTTTCGAGTTATGAGCTTAGCAACACATTTTGCGATCCATTTTTACATTATAGAAGAAGATAAAAGATATCGAAATACCATTTTATTTTTTCCATTTTAAATGAATAAAGTACCTGCTTAATGAAGGAACGCATTTACTATTTACTCATTTTCAATACAAAAATTCCATCCATTTTCTATTCAATTTTCTTCAATAGCGAGTTTACAATTTTCACACCAATGTATTCAACGAAGATAGGTAACTAATTATATTACAACCAGCCTTTAAGGGAACCCTTTTATCAGTAAGTGGCGGTTAACCTAATCTAAGTTCATAATGTTTTAACAGTCCAAGATAAATGTCTGGCAGGCCAGTATTCAATGGTCGTAAGGTAGATAAGGGTAATCAAAACTTGAAATTGGCTGTCTTCGATGACCAGATATGCCTTTATGTTTATAGTAACTGTAACAAAGGCAAATCAAGATAGCAAAAAACGAAATATATAATGATAGGTAATAGGTATCATCATACATAATCATCAGCCCATATTGATCCCACTGCTGAATCACAGGGATCTATAAGAAGTCATGGGCTGTTATCCACCACGCTGGGTTCACCAATTTGCAGATATCTTATGTGTCTGCATAGTCATACTGTTGACTTGAGCATTGATATTCATAGTAGCTGTCTCAGCTTGATACGCCCATATACTCATACATCCCCATCCACAGTTCCAATTTACTTATACGAGTAAGCCCCTTAGTACGCAAGGCGACGCAAGTCTTTGATACCTTACGACTTTGGTTTCCAGGCGACTAGGCTATCGCAATACAAATCCATGAAGGTTCGTCGTACACAGGCACGCGTCAATGGATTCTAAAATCGTAAGGTATCGGAGACTTATGTCGCCTTGTGTACGGAGGGTCTAAATTGATGAAGGCCCGCGATAAGAGAATTTTCAATATTATCAGTTTTTTGCCTGAGTCTAACACTCAAATCTGTAACCCAAATCTGTTATCTTAGTCTTAGCTCAAGCTGAGACGAATTATGTTTCATCCGAAAATAACCCTTATTATTATAAGAATTAAATTAACTTGCTTCCTATAGACGACTGTGACTAAGCTTAGCGTACAAATTAATTGCGGGCAAGTAAGATACATTTAACCCTTTCTGAGCTGAGCAATTGACTCAAGACAAGTCTGGGAATACCGGTGTTAATGCAACAAAGTTGCGCCATTCTACAGCACCATCTTGCTTCTATCTAGAAGATTATTTAAATCTATAAAAGTTAAGTCCAAACCACTTACCGATAGCAAGACATCCTGCGAGGAACACCCAGACTTGTGTCGCCAACATTGTAGTCTATTCACTGTACCTTGTTAGGGGTAGCAGTCTACGTCGCTTCATTTGGGACCGTCTAACACTGTACCACATCACTTTTCACACATATATTTGTAGCACTTTCTTTCACAACACTATAACTGACGATATCATTGGGATCTGAAACAAACGAAAAAAAAAATTAAATAAAATCAGTAAGAAAATAGAAAATTAAAAACTGTGTTGTGGCTCTCTTATCAATAGTTTAAATAAGGTCTACAGAAAGAATATAATTTTACAAATACATATACAAAATATACATTCACAAGTTTTTAAAGATGTTTGCTACTCAATCAACCCATAACGCCTGTACGGATCTGCCGAAAGCCGCGGGCAAAGACTAGTAATTATTATGTCTTCAAGATGACTGATGCTGCCTGACGGGTTTGCGAGACCCTATAGGAACGTAAAGAGCAATTGAAGGAACAGGATGAATTTTCAGCCAGTAAGAGTCTGACAGTCCTTTCTGTTCTTCCTAGGGCGTTATCATCAAATGAGTCCTTTACTCATTTGATGATAAAATAACAGCTAATTAAAAAAAGTACACTGATGCTCTGATTTTTTTTTTGTGAATACCTACTGTCTATCTAAAGTCAGCGATAGCAAAAAGTGTTTGTTATATTCTGCGTACCTATGCAATCGTTCTCTGTCGATGGGCAAAACGTTTTGACACGATATAAACTAAAAGTTCTAATGCTGATATACCAACATTATAGGAAATTAGATTTACGACTAACATTGCCAGTACCATCGCATTGACAAATAGCATAGTAAATGTTACCTTGCGCCTTTTCGCAGAAAACTCGACTGTATTTACATACAATACATACTAATTACTTAGTTATAAATAGCTAAGCGTAGGAGCCTAGTACCAACGAGCCTTGATCTATGTGACTCATACGTTGGATTTTACTGATTGGAAAATGAATGAGGCTTTAGTCATTGACCTGATAAAGGATACATGGCTCTTTGTTGACAGTCTGCGAATTAATGTGTCTTAGTCAGTATATTTCGTCTTGCTAAACTACATGCACTACGATTAAACGGATGTGTCTGAAGCCGTAAAAATATGTAGGTAACACATAGCTTTCTATGCAATCGCACGCACCAGAGGTACTAGTATATAGGCAAGAAACCCGTAGATTCCGCAGGCGTTTCGGGCGTTTGATATTCTTTATCACTTACGGACATCAGATTAGTTAGTGATACGAACTAAACATTGGCACACAGGCCACATGATTGGACAGTTGTGCCGACTCCCGATAATGTTGTCAGAACTTGAATTAAGCACTAACAGGCCTTAGGGTTCTCTCATAAGTGCATATGTTTCCGTTGACGGACTAATAGCCGGGCCATACTAATAACAGCATTTCCCGTTGATTATCGCGATGATAGTCTTTAAATGTTCGTTTAAAGGTCGATGAACATCAACGGCATTTTCCGTTAGGTGACCCTAGTGTAAGAGAGAAACTTCTTCAGTCATTTTTCAGTGACTGATTGTATAAACGCTACAGTTTGATCACGATCAAAAAATCTAGTAGAACTGAAATAAATATTAAGAGAAACGCAAAAATCAGTGCCTGGTACAAGGAGTCTTGCTGTTTTCCTGAAGCGCACGCTTTTACGTTTTTATGAAGGAAAAAAATACAATTAAAGGATGACCTTTCAACCAACGCTGATGATGACATGAACGTTGATTGAGAAGTCGTCTCACTAAGTTTATTCTGATTTGTCGTAAAGACTTCAATCAGGATTTTCCTTTCTTTTTTGCAAAATATATTGTTTGTCATTAAGGTTCATAAATATTTATCAAGAAGCCAAGTCAAAATGTCCTTGTGTATTGACGACATCATTATTTCTAATCAACACTAATGGAAAACAATGTTTATTGTATTAGTAATAAGAACTTTATTACAGCAAAGTTTACAAAATAAAGACTGTGTTCTTTAAAGTGAAAATAGTAAAATCTAATAGACAAAGTTAGTACCAGAAATATCCCTATGTAAGTTAATGTACTGAAAATAAGAATTTTAATAAAACAAAACTCGTAGTTAATTCAATTACGAACATATCTAAGAGCTAATCTCATAGACTATAGTTTGTCTACCAAAAATATCAAAAAACTATGTGAATAAAATGGTCGGGACAGACGGACAGTTTCAAAGTTTAACTTACTTAATATTATTAACTGTGCAAGCTTTTCACGAGATTTAGAAGCTGCAGTAGAACTGCGGGAGTAAGGTTGAAAAGATTAATTTAACTTCCCAAGGCTGCAAGCCTTTTCATTTCATCTTTTTACTGAAAAATCAGGAAACATTTTTCTTTTCACTGAGTGTGCCACAAGGATATTTTGTCTCTTGAATTATATAAACAAAGGCTCTTAAAAGTTATCATGTTGAGAATCTTCGTGAAATTTTGTTGGAATAATGAAAGAGTGGAGCTAATTATAATTTCTGTTACTGTAACTTTTGGTTATGAGTCGTAAATATGTACCACTGTTGGGCAATAGCCACTTCCTTATCAAACCAAGTGCTCTTTTCAAGCACCACTTCCAACCTACATTTTTTCATCTATTCTTGGGACCTGCTTGGCGGTCTTTCCACATGTCATTTTTACTTAAATCATCTTTATGTTACTTTTGTAATGATGAAGGTCGTGTTTTTTATGATGCCAATAAAGAAAATTTAATGAAAATGGTACAAACAAGCCAATACATAACATACAAGCCATAAACAAAGCAATCAAAACTAAAGCCACTAAGAGTCATCTTAAAAACAAAGTACATAACAAAAAATACTCCGGAGAAAATTCAAGGCCGCTCAACGAACTACAAAACTACTGCTCTACAAAAAGGCAATTACCAAATAACTTAACTTTAATAACTAAATTGATTTATAGAGCTTTCTATAACAATAATGGTTGATACATGAATAGCCAGTTGCTCTATTATTTGGTCAGTGTGGGCTGTGAAAGTGAACAACCACAAGAGTGATATTCTAACGAGACTTTTATGGTCGATCTGTATTAAGATATTAATGGTGATACTCAAATTGGTTTTTAGTGTACCATTATACTTTTGTACAGTATCATCATTACTTATTGAATTGTAGTGAACGAAATCTACTGGGTTTTATTGGTAGTAAATTAACTTTTTGTTGTACGGTTATTGAAAGTTTTATGAATTTCTATAAAACATTTTTTGATAGCGTTATTGGATTCAGGTTTATTATTTTCAGCAATTTATTGCTTAGTATTATTATCCTCTATTCTATTGCCTTGATTTACTATAAGTATTCTTTGATTATCAGTCTCTTTGATTTAAGGAGCTATTTACTTTTTACTAAATGCGCTTATTTCTTCAGGCATCTGGCCAGTTCATAAATTACGATTTTGTTAATTCATTTTATGAAGAAGCCGGATTTGGCCTTGTATTTAAGGAAATCCCGTCGATAATGCCTCTCGGAAAATAAACCGGGCCTATTGACCTAATTGTTTAGAGTACCTATTGCTTTTGAGGTAAAACCATGTTCGAATCTTCTTTTTGATTTACGTCATTACTTTTAAATAAGGTAAAAGGTGTCATTGTTAAAAGTAAAGGGTACTGTTGGTCGCAAGTCAACGTCAAATTAAAGTCAGTGGTACGTTGGTACCTTATATTTTAACCTTGAGCAATCCTAGCATAGTTTTTTTGGGTGAAGCAAAAGGAATTTTCAAGACTTCTACTGACTAAAATTCCTTGCTGATTGCTCTTTGCGTTCGACCGCAGTGATCTTTTGGATAGCTCCGTACTTTGACAGGGCCGCTTTTTAAGACAGTCAGGCATTGACCTTGAGCTAATCAAGCATAGGTAACTTTTTTTTCAATTGCCATGATAACCACTCTTCGGGGACCGCAATCGATTGAATGTAATTAAAAGCCAGGTGGTGAAACTGGTTTTGTTAACACTGTCGAGCGGCATGAAAAGTACGCTATTATTGTTCTGATGTCAGCTGACTTGTATCGTCTTTATCATCTTCATTATCCGGGAAGTTGATTCAATATAAATTAAACCTAATTATTATTACACTAAGAACTTCCTTTCCGTATTCATTTATATGGATAATCATGATTATGATTAAGATTTGCTAGAGAGCTGCTAAAAATATTAGATATAACAAAAGAAATAGAGATTTTTTTTTACGTTATTCTTTTAAATCTTTTTTTCGGTAATGATGAAAATTGGGAAAATAATAGAAGTAGTGACTCGACGACTCTGAGACAATTTCGTTAAAATAGATCCGATAAAGATGATTATATGATGATTAATATTTTTAGCAGCTCTCTAGCAAATCAAATTTCACAGCAAATACTGTATATTCACAACTGTAACACTATTAGGTACATTTTCTTCAATAATACTTGTTCAATTTACTCCTAGAAGTGACGTCACAGATTGTGTTGGTTGAGCTCTCTGACACGTACCGTGTAAACACGATACCAGCGGACAATTTACTGTACTAATCGCTGTACACTCAACCTAGCTATTTAGTATACAGGCAACAGACTTACAACTACTTATAAACAATGCTCTGAACTATTACTTACGCTTTCCAGTAAATTTATGTTATAGTATAGTGTTAATTTATTGTCTTGAACACAGTGTTTAATACTGGGTCTATAATAATAGAATGGTTTATGGAAGGAAGTGGATGACGCTTTAAAGGAGTGGGACAGTGCGGTCTAAGAATAAAAACTTAAAAAAAAAAAAAATTAACCGCCTTCGAAAACAACCACAAAAAGGGTAAAATAACCTTCAAAACTTTTCTTTCGGAAGTCGGTGACTTTTGTTATTAATTTCATTGTCTTTTTTGCCACCGACTTCCGAAAGAAAAGTTTTGAAGGTTATTTTACCCTTTTTTGTGGTTGTTTTTATTTTACTCTTTTTAGTTTAAATATTCAACCACAATTCTTGTCAAATACGAGTACATCATTTTCTTACATAATCACTAGAATTTTGTAATCCGTCACACCGGTAATAACATCGTTAAAATCTCTTACATTCATAATTCGCTATCTCAAAAACTGCTGAACCGATTTTGATGAGACTTGCAGTATTCCCTAAGTTGTACGATACCTAGTACAACAGAAAAAGAATTACTTAAAGCGGACTTGTAGTTCCGGAGATATGCGAACACAAACATAATTTACTAAATCAGTCGATGCCAAGTCCTTATAGAGGAGTTGTACCTTCCATCATCAGCTCAGCTATATGACAATGATGATGATTACCATACGCAAATACTTAAATTACTTCCAAAAACTTTTTTAAAAAAAGGGAACCGACTTCAAAACCAAACACAAAAAAACTATAAAATAACTTTTCTTTCGGAAGTCGGTGGCTTTGTTTTTTTTTTTTTCATTGAGTTATGGCCACCGACTTCTGAAAGAAAAGTTTTTTTTTTTTTGTGTTTGGTTTTGAAGTCGGTTCCCTTTTTTTAAAAAAGTTTTTTATTTTTCCCTTTTTAGTTGAGATATTACACAAAAAAAATCTTCATAAAATCGGCTTCTTTGAAAATCTACAATCCTATTAAGCAACAAAAATGGATCTATGCGAGCAACTTTACGAGATATCCATTATTGTTATATACTAAAACCTTCCCCAGAATGTAACAAACACTTTTCTGAAAACTGCATCAAAATCCGTTCAGCCAAACGCGAGATAATCGCGGACAAACATACATACATACAGGTCGAACTGAGAACCTACTTTTTTTTTTTAAGTCGGTTAAAAATTTGCCAAAAACGATGTGTGGGCCTATAAAATTTGAGGGTTGCCCTCGATTTCTCTACGATCCAATCATCAGATCCTGACATGGTGACAATGGGACCACTCCTAAAGTATCTCCTTTCGAACAAAAAAATAATTTTGAAAATCGGTCCACTATTGGCGGAGTAATCGCGTAACAAAGACAAAAAAAAAAAAAAACATACCGTCGAATTGATAACCTCCTTCTTTTTGAAGTCGGTTAAAAAAAATGGCACTTGACATCCAACTTGAGTTTGACGATGTTGCCGCAGACTAAGGGTAACATGGTGAAACTTCAGCTAGACTGGTGAAATTTCATTCAAAAAAGATTTTATTGTGAGAAGTGGGATAAGTCTACTCGCCTGACGCAAAATAAATTAATGACGTTTTCTTCACCGGGGGGCCTACCATGACGTGTTAAAGCCTCTCGCTTTGGAAAAAAGACAGAGCTATACAAGTCGTCTAGCGCCATCTCATTCCTTTCGTCATGGTAGGCCACCTACTATACCAAATCTTGTTTGACTGTACCTATACAGAAAAACATTGTATTGTGGCCAGAGAAAAAGGTTACGATTTGTAGATGTTTAATGAGTGTTTAATGATAACTGCGTTGTTGTTAACGAAGATGATGTCTTGTAATTCATTGTCGTCGATATTAATTGCATTTAATGAACGAGGTTCTCGCATGTCAATAGTATTACTTCCGTGATTGTGTTTTAAACAAGTGTCTCATGACACTCTACATCCGCAATCTTGAGATCTTTTTTTATTGTCTTTACGTCTCATTTTAAAGAATTAATCGAGTAGTATTAATTCTTTAAAATGAGACGTTTTAGTCGAATTTTATGTTATTTTATATAATTAACTAATTTGATGTTCCAATCAAAATAGTTATGGTATCATATTCAACGCCGTTCTCTGATTCACCAAATGATAAAAGTGAATGGGCGGAAAACATCTGGATATTGATATTTTTTATTAACTTTAACCTAATGATACAAATCAAACACCGCAATAACGTCGATAAACCGCTCATACTAATGAACTAAAATATCACATAATAACGTAGATTTTATCTTGTTTATCTACACTGCTTGTTGTCCTTCGTAATCATTAAAATTCTTGTTTCTTAGTAGCGTTACCGTCCATTTGTATCGTGGAAGTCGTAATCTATACAACTTGATTGAGTATCAGTAAAGCCTCATTTATAAGACGATGCAAGAACTCGCACGCGAGTTGCGTTACATTGCGGACTTTATAGATACAACGAATTCAGATGATCGTAGTGAAACTCGCATGTGAGTTCTTGCTTCGACTAAATGAGGCTTAAGGGTCAGTTCACAACACGACGAGACGCGAGTACGCTACGCGATCTGACGCGGCGATACTGCAAACATAATAATAAATATGTCATTTCGTGTAGTAAATAAAGTATGACTCCGAGTCGCTCCATTGAAATGAGCGCGCAGCGTCCGTCGCGTCTCTGTGTGAATTGACTTTTAGTGAAGTTCTATTTACTAGGAGCAACTTGTACCTTAAAAGCATGCAAAACTCAGAAGCAATATTGAAATATAGAGCAACTTTGAAAAGAATTTAAGCGATGCCAGTCTTTTTTTGGAAATGACGTCACTTCGGGAGAATCAGGACCTTTAGTGACGAAAAACACGACACGAGGAGCGAGATTTTCTAACGCTGGTCGGACGAGACCAACTAAGTATTTAATGATGACTTGTCGTCTGACATGGGAGAATGAAAGAAAATTATTAGTAGCATCATAGTTGGGATATTATTATTATTTGTTGATTTATCAGACATATTACATCCAAAAATATATTACATTCAAATATCACAATAAAAAAAAAACAATAATAAAACAAAATCAAAATTAAAATCAGAATTAAAATAAAATATTACATCAAACCCCGGCAAAGATGCCAGGATGAAGAATAACTCATGATTTCTATTTTATTATTCACAACATTCACGAAACGTACATCGTCTAAATGACGCTTTAGTACTGTGTTTAGAAAATCCCAAATGTGGAAACATAAAGACCTTTCTTTTATTTTATTTTGTAACGTTTCACATGCCATGTCTAGAAGCCGTGACATTAGTGTAACAAATAACTTCAAATAACGGTTACGTGTCAGCGAAAAAAGTCGTATTGTGTCATTCCATTCTTAGCGTACTATCACTATATATTATTTTATTGCTTGCGGTGTTTTTCTGAGATTTAGCTGAGTATTATACATAGAGTAAAATATTGTAATAGTGCGATTTTTCTTCTTTTCATAATCTGGTAACTAGTCTATCTAAAGGTTATCGTATTGCCCAGAAGAATCTGGGTCGTGAAAGTCGGATAAGCAGTCGTTCTATGAAAAATTCTGATGTTTAGCTGCATTCGGTTAGAATAGAAGCTTACCCTAATACATATAATTGGCAAAGGTTAGGCAAATGATGATGAAAATGGCACTAATATCTTATTGTAACTAAACAATGATCCAAAAATTATGTTCGCAAAGGTGAGCTTATCTCTTCAAAGAGATCTCTTCCAGCCAACTTGTAAAACTTACTAGAGGAAATTAAACACGGGAACAATACTGTACACAGAATTAATTTTGCTATAAGTCAAACGTACATAATAATAATATAATTACGAGTATAATAAAGTACAAACAGTTTGTTTACTTTATTGTGTTTATAATTAATATATAAATCTAATAATAAAGCTAAATTTAAATATTTACAAAAGATACCAAATTAAAATTAAAACTAAAATATTTTTAAAATAAAAACACAAAATGGGAAGAGATACTTAGGCGTCAAAGAACTCCTCCGCATCGCTGTCATCCGGGAACGTGCCCAGAAGACTGGCAGCATTGCCACGTTGGATGGCAATGCTTATTCTTTGGCCAAAGAAAGAACCAGCCCTCTGGTCACGCGAAGTGTCGACCAGTCGGCGAGATATCTCCTTAAAAAGGAGACGCGCACTCGGACCCCATGACCCGAGCGTTTCGACCCCAAACGGCTCAAAACTGTAGCAGCCATTCAGGTTACAGTATTTGCGCCGCTTCAGGTTCTCAGCAGCCGCAGCAGCAGCGCCATACATACATAAATATCAAGAAAACAGCGTAAAAAGGTGCTCTTTTAATCCACTTTTAAAATCTTGGGTTTGCCATTGGTAATATGTTCCAGAGTTCTGTAGCTCGAAAAGTGATCTCCTTAGTAGTATCTCGTTTCTAAGCAAAATCACATCTAAAGTTTTGTCTAGCCAGCTGCAATGTACCCAAATTCATCCACTTGTCTCAGCCATTTTAATTCCATCGGCATCGGTCGCAAAGAGTTTTCCAGTGCGTTTAACATGAGTTCTGTCGTAAAGACTGTGTTTACACGAGTGTTAACTTTAGCATTTATATAAAGGATCTCTTTAAGGTCAATCATATCAACAGGATCAGGGTTCAAAAGATACATTCACGTATTTATGAATAATCCTGTTTTCACATTTGTTGAGTCATTACATAAATCTTTTCTTTGTTTGGTTCCGCCTTTGATTACTGATTACTGTGAAGCTCTCAAAAGTTTGGGCTTAGTAATCTAGTAGTTACTACGTTTGGCCTTAAATACAAATAAATTACTGATAAGCTCTTCAAATTATTATTCTTAATTTAGGCCTCTGGATTTATAATTACCCGTTGTTCGTCAATAACATAACATTGCGCCTACGATTTCCGAATAGTTACGCCAGAATATGTGTTCTTAAATATCTTTACGTAAGTGTTAAAATATCTGTTGGGTTTCAACCTGGAATATTGACAATTATTAAATTAACTGCTTCAAGCAGTGTTAGTAAAAACGTGCATAAAATTTTTCATTAAAATGATCTTGCTCTGCAAGAACATTAAGTACATTGCTGCATTGGCAACATGATGTCTCAGACAAAGCTATTACAATAAATCCTATGACATTATTGTATTGTACTACACACTTTCTTATATCTGGCTTGACTTATAACACAGACAGATTATAAAAACAGTCGCCAAATACATTAGGTACATGGCAGTGTCATTCACTTGTAATTACATCATCTACACCGTTATTTTTATTGTTTAGGAGTTATTTGTCTTCTATGTATTGTTTTCAAAGTCTTTTGTATGTGTTATTCATAGTTCCTTGGTTATTTATATGGTTTTTATCTTGAATTACATGGATAATCACGTTTTCTATTTGTTTGTACACGAGTACAAAGAATGTGTTTTATTCATGTCTGTTATTTCTTTTACTTTAATGAAACGTCAAAAAAGAATATAGAAGAATTAGGTTTGCTCAATATTACTTCAGTTTATCCAACTATTCTATTAGGAGCAGAAATTGGTAATTTCTCTGAACTTGATTACTACTGATTGAAAAAATAAAACGATCCATTTTAAAAGAACTGTCCACGCCTGGTTTCGAGTAATCCTTTTCGGTTTTGTGGCTCCATTTTAATCAAATTGAACTATTAATCTTTTATTTGTTATGGTAGGAAATAAATGCATCAGGTGCCTGAATTCGAGTAAACTCTTAAGGGCAGCCGAATACGAG
Organism: Agrotis clavis; assembly: GCA_954870645.1. Lineage (NCBI taxonomy): Eukaryota > Metazoa > Arthropoda > Insecta > Lepidoptera > Noctuidae > Agrotis > Agrotis clavis. The sequence continues at coordinate 21,888,312 of OX940924.1, read as the reverse complement.
CTAGCGGCTAAGATGGCAGTACCTAAATATAGCAGTGAGAGAGCCATAAAAGACTGGAATACATAATGTGTGCCTTTCCTTCTGTTTGTACAAATTTAAATGCTAAAGTTACCAATAATACAAAAATGGCTACCGTTCAGTAAGAGGTTGGGTTCCGACCCCTCATCCAAACTAATATTATAAATGCGAAAGTAACTCTGTCTGTCTGTCTGTTACGCTTTCCCGCTTAAACCTCTCAACCGATTTTGATGAAATTTGGCACAGACAATCTTTAGACCCTGAGAAAGAACATAGGCTATCAAAACACCACGCGGGCGAAGCCGCGGGCGGAAGCTAGTAATAAATAATAATTATCATTAGCAAAATTGAGCAAGCTACCTCTCCTTTAAGTTTTTACCGACCGGAACTGGACATAATTATTGATAAGACAAATAGAAAACAACGCAAAAAATATTTAAGTACTACTGCTCCAGCAGACAAGACATTTTCCCTGTGTCACCAATCATGTCAGATTGAAATACAAAACCTAAGAAAAGTATGTTTTAGGCACACAAGACGTAGAATAAAGATCTAATAAAGCAACTGCCAATCATCAGAGCAAGATCAATTGAGCAGAAAGACATCGAAGCGTTCAAAGTAAATTGCTAGAACAGCGCAATTTTAGACAAAAGCTAAATTGATTGTAGTAAAGTTCAAGTAGTTTGAGTGAACAAAAGCAGTTTTTTGGGATAAAAATATTGTGAGTGACTGCCCTCTTTTGATGAGGTCAGTGGTTTCCGAGTTACTCGAAAAGTATCCCATAACGTAATGCTGTGATGAAAAATTTTATATACTTGGTGTTACAAAATTTCATCGTTGAGCTCCTTGTGTTCTGAGTCGAGCTACACGATAACCGACAAATGCTTGAACTGACTGGACAGGTCCACTAAAATCTGTGTGGTTCTTTCCTCAAAAGACCATCCCAGACACCCGCATGGTCCTGGTATGACCTAAGCCAAACAATGTCTGGACTTTAAAACTTTTTCAAATAAAATGTAACCGACTTCAAAACAACCACAAAAAAAGTTCAAAATAACCTACAAAAAAACTTTTCTTTCGAAAGTCGGTGACTTTATTTTTTATTTCATTGACTTTTTGTCACCGACTTTCGAAAGAAAAGTTTTTTTGTAGGTTATTTTGAACTTTTTTTGTGGTTGTTTTGAAGCCGGTTACATTTTTTTTTTTAAGTTTTTTATTTTAAATGTGCACTAAAATTTTGTAATCAAAAATTGAAATAAAATAAAAACTAATGCACCAAACTAAATGAAAATTTTATGGGACCAAATGGCAGTACTGTATCGAACAAAAAAAGAATCACGAGCATATACTGTATCGAACAAAAAAAGAATAATCGAAATCGGACCAGAAACCTCGGAGTAATCAGTGTAGACAAAGTTGAAAACTTTATCGGCTTTATTACAAAACGTGGTTTAACTTAGACCAAGCTTTAAATCATAAATGAATTTTTGAATTTCGAACTTTATTCCAACTGCTATAAAATTCTAAAATGCACATTGACAACTTAGACCGGGATCTAAACTCGGTTTTTGTATTAATAACTTTATCGCAGTAGAAATAAAGTTCGAAATTAAAAAATTCATTTTTTATTTAAAGCTTGGTCTAAGTTAAACCACGTTTTGTAATAAAGCCGTTTAGGTTTTTGTTGATTTTTCAAAAAGTGCTAGTCCGATTTCGATAAAATTTTAATGGGGCCATACCGAAAGTATACCCTATCCAACAAAAAAAGAATTTTTCAAATCGGTTGTTAAACGACGGAGTTATGCCGGAACGCCGGAGAACCTCCTCCTTTTGGAAGTCGGTTGAAAAGAAACTGTGTCCTCTGAGTTTTTTTCGGCTGTTTCTTCTCAGAGTAGTCAGGTACGAAACACCAGCTTCATCTAGCTTTAAAAATATTGGTTGAGACGTGTAAAAGTGTTTTTTAAAACCAACTTGCAAAATAAATATAATTTATCATCCAAAAGATTTTGCGTGAAAGAGTAACAAACATCCATCCATCTATCGTTAGAAACTTTCGCATTATAATAATTAGTAAGATTTTGGAATGTAATATAATAATTCATATTATTTTTTCATTCATTTGATAACATTTATCTGTAACTAGCGGCCCGCAACAAAGATTAAACAAAAGTACTTCCGAAAAAACAGGGAATAAGCACATTCCACAAAATTAGCCCGTTTTTAGATAAGCCTGTTTTAATATTTACCTGTTACCTCAGTCAGTGCTTAGTTGCTTACGCAGCTTTGTAAAATTTTAAATTAAAAGTCACCAAACCAAATAGTGGGACCAAGGTCTGACAAACACGTTTCGGCATAAGTATGTATTTAGCCGCCCAAGTAACAATAGGTTCTATAACCAAGGCGTTTTATCACCAAAGTGTGATATAGTAGGCCTTTAACAGTAACCATTGTGACTGCATGTTCTATAAAGGTTTATAACAAAGCATTTTGGTTCTATAAGATTAAAGAGCATTTAAGTTCTATTATTTAGCTCTTAGAACGCTTACATGGCCATTCAAAAGAATCTTTAACATGTTGCACTGTAATAGAAATGAGAAAAACGATTTTGGTACTATTTAGTACTATAGACAACCTTACTGACTCTTTCATGTATCTATTTTGCTCTAATAATGCGTCAAAATAATTTTTACAGTACTAGGACTGTAGCAGTATCGAAAACACTATTACAGGATCAATTTGCACTATAAAAGTACTATACACAACCATTACGTATTACAGGATCAATTTGCACTATAAAAGTAACTTACACAACCATTACGTAACCGTTTAGCTTCATAAAAGCTCCCTCAACATCGCTAAGGGGCTAGTTCTGTAAAAATCATGAAAACTCTTCTATAGGACTAAATAGTACCATAGCGACTCCTGGCGCAATTGCTAAATACTTAAATTCAAATAGCTCTTAAAGTGAGTTGGTGTTACTGAAACGAGACTAAAGCGTGCCATAAAAACACTAAAATTCATCATTAATGGACTAATTGGACCTTTAATGGCTTTTCAGTAACAATTACATCACTAGTATTTCTTAATATCGATTGTGTTCTGGTTAAAGTTTTAAGTAAAGGTTTAATAATGGATTTAAGATCGCTGCGTCAGTATAAAGAGAGTGGTAGTTATAAAAAAAGGTAAAGAATCGATATACACAAGCATTATCATCAATACAACAGGCTCATGCTCAAAATGTAAATACTGGTCAAGCGGGTCCAGAAAATATAACACATGGTTCTGCACAAAATATTTGTTTTAAATCACAACATGGCTGTAGTATTAATGTTTCTTTTGCTCAAGGTAGTAATAAGGATGAAGAATACAGTGAGAGCACCTGTCTTCAAAGTTCCCAAACATCGGAATGTTCAGAGGAAGAGAGCAATGACCAATTATACAGTGACCTAAGAAGATGGTGCGTCACTTACAATATACCAACTACAATCCCAAATTATGCCCTAGTGTGTATTTAATGCAACTCCATGCAAAGAAATTTATTTTGACTACACTGTTTTATATTTGGACAAGGACCCCTAATTGGAAAATATGGCCGCTATTTTCTGCCACGATAGCACATTAGTAGCACAGCTGGAGCCAATGTGTACTATAGGATCCGTATTCGGGACAAGTCCTTATTTTATTAATTAAAATTTAATTAAAACACGAAAATAATGAGGGCGCATTGTCAAATTCGAAATCAGCATAATGATTTTAACGATACAATTATTTTCGCAAGTGCAAGTTATGGCAGTTATTGCAGAGTTGCATGTCTTTTTTATTACAATGATACGTTAGGCAACATGGCAAATGACGTGAATCTTAAAACTTATCTTGATAGGAACACGACCGACACAACACGAACAAAAAATTATGAATAATATAAGTGTCAAGAAAGATCTCTCAAATCGTTTACAGTGCAAAATAGCACTTTAAACATGTTTTGGTTACTTTTATAGTGCAAATTCGTGACATTATTGCACTTGTGGCACTATTTTAGTACTAAAAAGCGTTTCACTACACTTTTACATCTCAACTATCGAGCTGATTTATCACCGTGACAGCCTTTATGTAATGTTTATAGAATAAATTAGTGATAAAACTCCGGCCTATTTGGGGTTTTGTAAACGTTTACAACACCATTATAGTACTAATTGTGGAGCTTTTTGGAGCTTTTTAGCACGCTCCAAAACGTTCTCAGGTCTTTTATAGTACCAATTTTTGTTACTTGGGCGGGACATAGGTAAGGCCCGGCTAAATAATAATTGTTTGGCTAGAAGTAAATAATATAACTTAGGGCTGTATAATTATTCTGGAATACAAATTATACAACAGACCGAGTCATATTTATGTTTGCAAATGTCTGATAGTTTGAAACGAAACAAATAAATTAGGTTCCGAAAACAAACATATTTAGCGTTTTATTACACTATGTTAGTAATAAAAGTAGACATAAAACATTGCTCCTAAATTGTATGTTTGCTTTCTTTTTCTGTTATAAAATTCTGGATTATTTCTTTGTGAAAATACTAGCTGTGGGCAGAAAATTATAAATTGAAAATTATACCAAAGGGATGAAATATGGAGATAAACTGTATTTTAAGCGTTTTTACATACCAGAAAGGATCTCTTAGCCGAATTTCATCAAGATCCTTTCACTATTCTGACGTAACAAATATCCATGTTTCAATCAACATTATTATTGATAGACATAATTTTTTCGATCTATTCCCATCCAATACCAAGAGCTAATACCATTTCGTATTAGTTTATTTCCGAATTTATTTTGAGTTCCCAACGAGTACCACATTTTAAAACCAATACCAAAACAAGTTTGAAGAAATTAGGTACAGTCAGGTTCAGTAAAATTCAAATTGCTTTGAGTAATTTTAATTAAGGTGTAAAATGCACACAGAACGTTCGTTTCAAAGAACACCGACGATATCATAAAAAACCCGCTATACCATCAATGTCCAAACTTACCAAGGTAGATCGACGGAGACCCGCTTCACGGGGCTCCTATTTCTTTTTGCAAGGTTTAAAGTAACCTAACACGAAGGGGATGGCGGGGTCTGAAAGACACCTTCGAACCTAACCTGTCCGAGTCGGGGTGCCCCAAGTCCCAAGCTCGCTTCGCTCGCTCTTGCATCGTGAAGCTGAGTGTACTAAAAGTCACGTTTTGGTATTCATTAGTAATAGATTTTTATTTAAAAAAATGTGGTACTCGTTGGGAATCCAAACTTCCAAATCCAAACTAATATTATAAATGCGAAAGTAACTCTGTCTGTCTGTCTGTTACGCTTTCCCGCTTAAACCTCTCAACCGATTTTGATGAAATTTGGCACAGACAATCTTTAGACCCTGAGAAAGAACATAGGCTATCAAAATACCACGCGGGCGAAGCCGCGGGCGGAAGCTAGTAGAAAATAAACTAATACCAAATGGTATTTGCTCGTGGTATTGGAAGGGAATAGACCATTTTTTCAGTCTTATTTCACGATCTATGAATCCGTAAATCTGTAGTGACACAACAGAAAGGAAAGACGCAAGCTTAATTTTTCCGCAAAAAATGTTTGCATTTCTACCTTCTTTTTAACAAGCTTCGTAACACAGGGAGCAAAATTGTGAACAACGTAGATTTCTTTTTTGAGATTACGTCAAGTACAACGCAAAAGGACACGAAAAATAAAGAAGATTAAAATAGGGCCCTTGATACTTACATAATCCTAAATGAGTAATTATAGGATTAAAAATAGGTATCTGGCCAAAATAGTCACGTTTTTCAACAAATTTAAAGTTAAGATTATTAAGAAGATTAATTATTTAATAAATTCGTATTCATCAAATCTCATGTACAACCAATTCTTGAAATTTCGTCTCGACTGTTATTTGAAGGTGCCTTGCATTAAATAGATGACACCAGCTTATTACCCTGATATGATTATTATGGTAGCTAGACCGAAAATAACTACTCATATGAATACATGAAGACTGACACATTAAGATGAAGATAAGGGCAGTAAAAACATTTTTTTTTAACCACGACAACATGGACTTAACACATTCGCGTTCACAACGTATGGATAAAATCGAGATACGATGTCGCACAACGTATCGATACGTCAAATTTTATATTTTTCTATCATTCAGTACGTAAGGAAACGTCCAATTCTCATTGAATGCTCGTATAGTGACGTCACAGTGCCACAACATATCAAAATCTTGATTTCGTAAAGTGTCATACAGCATCGACATTTTAAAGCGTTTTGTGGGTGCTTCTCACACATACAAAGACACCTACCCACAAACGCAGAACGTCCATAGTCGTCAACTGGAGTATGCTCCGCCATACTGTCAGTCGGGCTGTGCGCTGTTACGCGACCCACGTGTACAGTTATAGTGTGAGCTCCAGGGTGACGAAACTTTAAAATCGTAAGTTATCACATATTTTATACTGGATTTAAATAATAGAGTGTGAATTATATAAATTACAATAATTATTTTTATATTTGAGCAACTAGAGTAGTTTTATTTTAGTTCTAATCATAGAAATCCCATTGTTTTAGATGAACAAAACAAAGCGAGCAAGAAGGAAGAAAAACATTAAAAAAGTGACAATACAAACTCGGATCCATCACAACCATGTTCTTCGGGCATTACAGTAAGTACTAAATCTTGTTTATTTAAGATTTAAACACTTTTTGAATTACATTTGACCTACGTCCTGTTGGCTGATTGAAATAATATTTCATGTGTGTGTATTTCATGTGTAGGTATGTATAATAAAATATTTATATACCGATAATTACACTTACTTTAATTAATTTCATTTATTTGTTGTAGATGGAAACGAATTTGATGAAACTCAACAAACGACGTATAATAAAACGTATAATTTAATGCGTTTTTAAGGATAAAATGTGGCAGAACGTAACTGCACGTCGACGTATCGAGACGTAGTGTTTAATAAAAAAAATGAAAAATGATTATATATTGCAGAACGTCACCATACGTCTAAAAAAAATGTATGGGGGAAAACAGTGCTCCATCACATGTTTCGAAAAAGTGAGCACCGCGCGCGAACGTGTTAATAATGTTTTCTTCTTACTTTTTAGACTAATGAATTGCATTAAAATCGCAGGAGTCATAAATATCGGAAAATAAAGAATTAAAAGTTTATCTGAAATGTTAACTTTTGTAAACGCTCTTAACAGAAATACAAACAAAGCTCAGCAGAAATCTCTAGGGACAAACAAAACAGAACATAAAACCGAGCTGGTTTAATGTTTTTTGTTGATTGTCCGCAAACACAAATCACTATAAAACCAAACAAACGATACTAAAATGTTAGAAAGCCGCAGATTCTCTGAGTAATTAACCCTGCATTCGAACGTACTGATCCGTCAATTGTGGAGAAAGCGGACATTATGGACGGTACGGTCCGTCGCTCGTGGTCAAGTAGACCGCGGCAACTAGCGCTATATTCAGAAATCCCAGTCTAAATGAAACTCGGTGGAAATGAGACCAAAAAAAAGATTATGCTTTGCAATAGTTAATTTTATTGGGTGCGTCTCATTTCATATAAACTTATTTGATATATTTTCATTTCAATAACGTTCACATGATATAATCAACGTGAGATATACCAACGGTTGATATAATTACTTTACACATAATGTTTGTGTTACTCTAAAACTCATTTCATATAATTTTATTTCATATAACGTTTATTTAAGCGAAGATCATTACATATAACGTTTGAAACATATAATTTAACGTTTAAACATTTTCTTTGATGACTTTGGCTTATCCTTTGAACTTTGATTGTTTGCCTTCACGATTGCTATTGTTATTAGAAAAATTTAGTATCCAAGAGCGAGCGAAGCGAGCTCGGGACTTGGGACACCCCGACACGGACAGGTTAGGTTCGAAGGGGATGGCGGGGTCTGAAAGACCCCGCCATCCCCTTCGTGTTAGGTTACTTTAAACCTTGCACCCAGAAATAGGAGCCCCGCGAAGCGGGGCTCCGGCGAGCCAGCATGACAGGTAGTAATCAGTTATTTGACCTAGGATGCAAGAGCGAGCGAAGCGAGCTCGGGACTTGGGGCACCCCGACACGGACAGGTTAGGTTCGAAGAATTCAGACCCCGCCATCCCCTTCGTGTTAGGTTACTTTAAACCCTGTACGTAGAAATAGGAGCCCCGCGAAGCGGGGCTCCGTCCAACATTCATGGCAGGCGGTACTATTATTAGGCACATCAGTGTTAGATTACTTTCCAGGAAGAAAAAAAATTAGAGCAAATAAGTTTTATGTCTTTTGAGTGGTATACAAAACGAATTTATATTCATTGATTGTTATGCTAAAAGAAATTAGTCATAATAAAATTATGTCAATCGTTTATTATATTAACAGATCGTTTTATCAAATAAAATTATATATTCAGTTGTTATCTCTTGTAAATTTTAGAGATTTTGTAGTTATATCATATATTACTTACCCAATTTTATTACTTATATATTAAAAAGCATACATATGAAAAAAATCATTTATAATTATTTTTTATTGGTGCCGAAGTTGCGGGGCTATCTTAAAAAAAAACAACAGTTCGCAGAGAACATGTAAAGGAACAAGTCGCTTTTTTGGCAGTAATAGCCTGACAGACCCGCCTCCACCCAGGCACCTTAGAGCAACTGGCCTCATCAATGATTTTAAAACAGCATAAAAAGGGTAAAAATCTGGTGGGGGCAGAAAGGAATTCTTGCAATGTGTCATCAGTACAAGGTGGACATCCCACCCTTACGTACAAAAGCGTTTTTCCAATACTTTTAATGTGTGCACAGCTACTGAGTGGAAGTCCGGAGTCTGTTTTTCTTGATAGCTACAACTTTTTTTTTTTTTACGTGATAAAATCATCAAATGAGTCCTCCCATCGAGGGCAGAGCGGGAGGGACTGTCAGACTCGTACTGACTAAAATCCACGGTGTCCTTCAGTAGTACTTTGTGTACCGGAGTCGCAGTATACATGTGTCCCGCGAGCCAAGCAGGCATAGCTACAACATTGGGGTCTTTAAGTCAAAAGTGAATTGGTTACTTCTAGACACTTCTTCACGTGGACCAGATCATTCTTCGCTTACCATCAAGTAAACTAGTGGCCAAATAAGCTTATTTCTAAATAAAAAAGCTTGGGTATCGTGATACTGAATACACTTAATTATTACGTTACAGGTTCGTTTATATCTCTCATTACCATTGACTACAATATCATGTAGTATGTTTACAACTATGTTGCGATCGGCTCCCCGTCTTTCAGGATACTCGGTAAAAGAATGTCACGTATTTTAATGGATCTCTTCTGCTAAATTTTTAAGTAAATGATTGTATTTTATGTCTGACTTCAGAAGTTGGAACTGACTCTTAATTCCACATCTTATTTCTAATTTTGGTTGAAAGACGGATTAATATTTCTACTTTATATATTATGAATCATGAAGGTTATTTATACCATCCTCTTTAACCTGAACAGCTTACTGCTGCGCTATATTAAAACGTGCGGTTTTAGAAATATAGCATTTTTTTGTTTGACATGCTGGCAAAATCATCGTTATAATATTAAACCTTCTGTACATTTTGTTGTGTCCATTAGCTGTTTATTTTGCTCATTGTTCCGATGGACGAGATGCATTTACAATTCGCCTAGTTACCACTATCATCTCACAAAACACGTTAGTAATACGAATATAAAGTTCACTGTCGAGTTTCTTAGGCATTTTGGCATACATGACGTTAAATGCACGCATTGGAATGTCAGCTTTTCTTTCACGTCAAATGAGACTGTAACTTTGAGGTGAGAACTACAAACTTAGTTTAATTTTTGTTTGACAGTAATTACAAACTTGTTGATAAAGTCAAAGAGATAGCTTTTAACTTTGTTAAATGTTGGCAAATTCTTCGAAGTCTGGTGGTGTTAAATCAAATGCTTGGTTTTGTTGGAAAAAAGTTCTAAGATTAGAAAGTAAAGTGTAATTTAATGTAACCAAAAATGATTTACGTGAAAAAAAGATGGATTGGATTAATAATACTTAAATTATAGAGATTATAAATCTATCTTCAGCTCGTATTTGATTGTAAAGAAAAATAGGTTAATAATGCCATTTTAGTTCTATTATTACACTTACATACACCTACGTTTCGTAACAAAAAACAATACTGCAATCATTATTTATTCAAAGTAAATTCCAAATGACTTAACAATCTTGCCATAACAAATCAATTTCAACAAAAAATAGAGTCCAATCATGCTCAAATGCCATCTTCAACGAGGGGCTACTTCTTCAAACAACAACATAAATCGATCAACAACTTCTTTTTTAATACCGAATTGATGTAGCAACAACATAATCATCGACAAACTAAAAACTGGTGCAAATAAACAGAACGGAATGGGTAACACAGTGTGCCTACTTCCAGTAAGTCAACAATAAACGGTTTAATTTACAAGACCTGAACTTATTTTATGTACGAATGCATTAATTACCCGACCGCGCCAGGAGGGTTATGTTTTTCGAGGGTGTGTATGTATGTATATTTCTTTGGCACGCTCTGCAGCTTAAACGGCTTGATGGATTTTAACTTGAGAGGTGTCGTTAGATTCGTCTTAAACGTGAGAGTGTCACTGGGTACATAAAACTGGCCTAACTCGTGTGCAAATGGTTCCGAACTAAATATTTTTTTTTAAATCTCTCACATTCTCTCAAGTGGGGTATCAAATTAAAGGATTTTAAAAATGGTTTTCCAAAATATATATAACTTATATGTCTCAATTTAATTTGGACTGATAAATGCTAACAAAAACTAAAAATAGTAAAATAAAATAAATATTTAAAAAAACAAAAAACCCGACTGCGTAAAAAAACTAAAAAGAAAGAAACAAGCCCAGTAGTTTAGAATTCACTCATTCACACTCACAGTCGGGGCCCCTTGGGAAGATTTGATTGGTATAATTTGAATGGGCCCCGACTGTGGAGCTACTAAAGCTACAATTTTTCATTTGAAAATTACATAGGTGTAATAATTATGATTCTGCAAGCGTTCTCCGACAGTCGTTTCTCCTTTGGACTGATCACCGACAGGACGTTACGCTTAAGAGAGATTCGTCGATATAACGTTTCACCTATGGATGTTTCGCCGACAGAATGGTTCACATTTGTTTGTTTCGTCGACAGGACAATTCAACTATGGAATATTCACCGTCAGACCGTTTTGTCTACGATTGTTTCGACATGCTATTCTAGCTTGCTACAAAGACATGGAGATAGAAAATGTTTTAATGTAACACCGTCTGTAGATACTTTTAATTAATAGTATTTTATCTATTACCAACAAATAAAGGGGAAGTATAAAAACAAGATTAAAGAAGTGTTTTTATTTATTCATGTTATAAAATGAGCTAACTACAACTGAGTATACATTGTTTAAACCAATTTTACTACATCTATAGTACCTACACAAAAGTTTTTCGAATTAACTTGATTTTCGTAACATTGCCAGTAATATAGTAATAGGCCCTTGATACTTAGCTTATTGTCATAAAAATATGTGTCAAAAATGTGGGTAGTCATGATAATCTGTTTTACTTTTCACTTCATTGGTTAGTATGATTTGCATCCTCATCGACGATTGTGTTTACTTATAATTAAAAGTTTTAAAATGAGTGAAAGTGAAATTGTGAAGTCGAAACGTGGCAAGGACGTCTTAATTAATGAAGGATATTCGTATCATTTAAATAAAAGGCGTGACAATAACTACTACTGGAGATGTTCGAAAAAAGATAGTACTCGGTGTAATGTGTCTATAACAACCAACCTTTCAACCAACAATAAACACATCGTGCAGTCCCAAAATCGTAATCATATGCACTTACCCGACCCAGAAAAACGCATAGCAATGATGTTAAAGGCTAATTTAAAAGAAAAAGCCAATCAATCGATGGATTCACCTGCACAAATTGTACAGCGGTGCATGCAAATGGTACCGAGTACCAGCGCTCCCCATATGCCCAATAAAGATGCTATGAGGAAAATTATTCAAAGAGAAAGAAATAAAAATCTTCCGCCGATTCCAAAGGATATTCACAGTGTCGTGATTCCTGAAGATTTAATGAAGAATAGCTGTGGTGAACAATTTCTAATCGGGCACTATATTGATGATAATGAGTGCATAATAGTATTTGCCACTAAGGAAAATTTGAAATTGCTGAACGAAGCGAAGTTTTGGATGATGGACGGAACCTTCGCTTGTTGCCCGCGTCCATTCCGTCAGATCTATTCAATATATGCAATGGTTGGCGCACCACACTCCACGCATAAAATAGTACCCTTAGTGTACGGTTTGCTTACCCACAAGTCAGTAAAATCTTAGGTATACAATTTTTTTAGAAATGTCCATTTGGATCCGCGCATTATCCTGACCGATTTTGAAGTTTCGGCTATGAAAGCCATCAAAAAAACATTTCCTAGTTGTTTAAATAAACTCTGTTTTTTTCACTTAAATCAGAGCTGTATACATATATCGTCATATTCAGCAAGCTGGTCTAGCTACGAAATACAATAATGATGCGGATTTCGCACATAAGATGCGGCATTTCGGTGCACTGGCATTTCTAGAGCCAACTGAAATTATTGAAGCCTTTGCTATAATTAAAGACGAAATTATGCCGGACGAAGCAATTGATGTGATAACGTGGTTCGAAAAATATTATATCAACGGATCAATGAGAATTACAAAATCAGTTATAGCTCTATAATGACAATGAAACGAATTCCACCGCAATTTCCACCGACTCTGTGGTCAGTACATGATAGTATATTATCATATGTTCCTTTATCACTAAACGCCCTTGAATCGTGGCATAATAGATGGAACACCCTACTTAATCGACAGAAGTGGAACATATTTAAAACTATCTCAGAGTTCAAAAAAGAGCAAAAGAATACAGAGAACGTTATTGAAAGAATAAAATCCGCAGAACCTATGTCTAAGCGAAAGCGAGGAGGAACAGATTTGTATAGGAAAAGGATTGACACACATTCATCTGAAAAGAATCAAATGGACCTAAAATCATATTTAAATGGGTGGGCACATATTTGTCACCTGATGAAAAAACTTTTTTGTTAAACTTATTTATACTGTAAATTGAAAACTTAGCTAATCATTTTGTAATCGCAACTTTATAATAAATTAATAAAATAATACGTTTCTTTAATATTTTGTTTATGATACTAAGATAAGTATCAAGCGCCTATCACAGGCAGTGTTATAAAAATCAAGTTGATTCGAAAACTTTTGTGTAGTAAAATTGGTTTAAATAATGTATACTCAGTTGTAATTAGCTCATTTTAAAACATGAATAAATAAAAATACTTCTTTAATCTTTTGTTTTTATATTTCCCCTTTATTTGTTGGTAATATATATAAATACTATTAAAAGTACCTACAGACGGTGTTACATTAAAACATTTTCTATCTCCATGTCTTTGTAGCAAGCTAGAATAGCATGTCGAAAAAATCGTAGACAAAACGGTCTGACGGTGAATATTCCATAGCTGAATTGTCCTGTCGACGAAACAAACAAATGTGAACCATTCTGTCGGCGAAACATCCATAGGTGAAACGTTATATCGACGAATCTCTCTTAAACGTAACGTCCTGTCGGTGATCAGTCCAAAGGAGAAACGACTGTCGGAGAACGCTTGCAGAATCAATAATTATTTACCAACCTCTGCCCACTTTATTCGAGCACCAATTAATTCTTATTTCTTATAGCCTCGTTGAACACGTATCTTTATAAAAATAAATCTTTACTTATAGCCATTATATTTTAACAACAATAATTTGTGATTCGAATTTCCGAACTGTTTATATTCGTTCCGTAGTCAATTAGTTCACCCATTAATTTCCTAACTCTTTTTACTTCGATCCAGAACTATAATGAAACTGCCAATTGAAATTTACTATTTAGTGATTTAAGTTCCCGTTGACTCACTGCAATTTAGATAGACTGTGCGACCAGCAGTAGGTACTAAAAGACAAATTAAACTTGAGTAATCAAGTTTTTTCCTATAGTGACGCACTATCAATAGAATACATAATATTATATGTATAGTCTCGAGTAGTCACGACTTGAGAGTCCTATGATTAAATTGCTTTGTATTTTGACGTCTTCGTAATTATGACAAAAAAGTGTGTAGAGATGTTTTGTAACAGGCAAAGTAACAGTTGCCAGCTGTTTGATATTTTTGTTACGTCATTTTGTTTTTCTAGGAATAAGTTTAATAGTTTTCCAATTGAAAAAAAAAATGTCAAATCAGTTGTGCTGAAATAAAGATTTTTCAGAATAAAAAGAACAGCTCAAATTACGCTCTGGCAATCAGTTTCTTATGATTAGAGGCTTTGTTGAGATAGCAGCTAGTTAAAGTAAAAGGTATTATATAAATAAAAATATGGATCTAAAATGGCCACTATAGCAATATTTTATCTACTCTATTATTTCAGCAATAGAATAGACTATTCTATGTTACGAATTTTATCGCAATAAATATTTATACTAAAATCGTAATATTGTAATTGATGAACAATAATATGATATTTTATAATAGGTAAAGAACAATTGAGACAATATTGATAATTTAGCAACGTTTCTAAAGTGGCAATTTTACCTTCGCAGGCAGCCAGAGTTGTTAGTATTTTTAATAAAAAATAACAAAACTTTTTTTTGAAGTGAAAACTTCTTTAGCGGCGTTGTACACTTTTTCTGTAATGGGTAAAAAATTTAAAACTCGCGTCAGGGTCACGTGACCGTCAGGGTCACGTGACCGTCAGGGTCACGTGACCCTGATCGAAAATGAGTAAGACGTCATTCAAATTAAAAATAAAACATAGTAACAAAAAAGTTTTCACTTCTACCGGCACTCCTGGAGTGCAACCTTTTTTTTTTATAAGATTACGCCTTTCCAAAGGTTTCCTTCAATTAGTTTATTGAGTGAGTTCACCGTGTAAATAAATAAAATTAATTCAGATAAAATGAGTACAGACAAATAAAATAAAACTGCTTTATACACAAAAAGTAACTTAGATAGAGACTTGTTTATATTATGAGGAAGTGCCCAATTCAAATTGTCAGCTGAAGGAAACAAATTTTGTAATTATGATAATAAAAATATCCGTTGTAAATATGTTAATAGAGTAACTTAATTTTGCTAAATTATTATTATATTTTATGAATAATATCACCTACTTGGAAGTATTTAAAAATGATTATAAATAATTAAATGAATTATTGTAAAATAAGAAGTCAGTAATTGTTGCTGTCACTTTTGCAGATATCATTTAAAAAGCACATATCATTTAAAAAATTATCTTTATTTCAAACATCAATTAAAATGGCGACACAAAAAAAAAGACAAGTAACTCAAGATTATGGGTACCTAGTACCTAAATTATTTTTAATTACTTTTAAGGGTTTGGGCGTCTTTGTGTAATTTTTGTTCATATTATGAGGCATTTCGTATTAAAAAAAAAAAATAAAAAAGGTTGCACTCCAGGAGTGCCGGTAGAAGTGAAAACTTTTTTGTTACTATGTTTTATTTTTAATTTGAATGACGTCTTACTCATTTTCGATCAGGGTCACGTGACCCTGACGCGAGTTTTGGTCACGTGACCCTGACGCGAGTTTTAAATTTTTTACCCATTACAGAAAAAGTGTACAACGCCGCTAAAGAAGTTTTCACTTCAAAAAAACATTAAGTATTAAAAATTTGATAAAAGTTCATGTTTAAGTTTTATCGAGCTTTCAGTTTGGGCTTATTTTTAGTTACCTGTTTATTGGATAACTAGAAATAAGCCTACTTGAATAGATTTTAAAATAAATAAAATAATAAGGATCATAATTTATTAGCCTCCAGTTTTTGTCAGAATTTTGAATACCTACATGATTATTTTGTAAATAAGAAAACTAGAAAAAAAAATTCAAATATTATTTATTTTCTAAAGAAAACTGTGAAAGCAATGACGCAACGTCGGCAACGCGCGTTTTAGAGAAAGTGTACACCGAAGAACATTGCAACGTCATGGAGTATCCATCCATTAATCAGCGTAGAAAGTTTATTGATAGTAGATCGGTATACTTGATCCGGACATGTCCATATCAATAAACTCCCAAAACATTAATTAATTAATTTACCTTTATTAACACTGACAGATCTTACAAATCCTCTGGACACCAAACTCCAGAAGAAAAAACAACACAAATCCAATTTTGTGCACAAACCACAAACAATCACATAAAAACTTCACAAGAGTTTAACAAAATTCACGTTCGAAATTCGAAAATCCAAGATGGCGTCGAAAGCGGCGTGCGCGCACCGGACCTCGCGGCTGACTGGACTCACGCACAGTTCACGGCAATGACATCAAACCCCACTACTCTGCGTCACCTTATCAAATTAAGACTCTATTGTGAAAGCCTAAACGTGGAAAATAGCGTGACTCGAGGATGTTTTGACCAAAGAATTAACAAGTGGCAGGTTACCAGGGAAAACACAAGTCCACAAGTTGAAACGAAATCAGTGATTGAGATTGCAGACAATGCTTATTACTTAAGCATGACCAAATAATTATGTTCATGAATTTTATTGTGAGAGCGAATTTAAAATTTAGAAACAATTGTCTCATAATTATTATTAAGTTACTTACTTTTGAGCGCAGCTTCGTAAACTAGAATTTGACAATCAATTTGGTAACACGCGTCGCCATCTATTAGGTATCATAAGAATGCTAGGTAGTGATGTTTTCCTAAGGAACAGATACTTTTATCCGGAATGAAAGGTGCCCATTGTCGTTTTCTTTCTGTACACGTGACAAGGTATACGCATGGTACGCATAATCGGTTTAGTGGCTAACACGTGAAAAGGTAAAAATCAACAAACAAACTTACTTTCGCATATTTTGTAATAATAAATAATTATTACCTACTTAGGAAGTTAGGGTGGGTAGAGGACTAGAGGCATAATACATAGTTATGTACAAGTTTACGGTATTTCGATACTGTAAGGCGAAATTCATTGCATTTGAAAATAGGCCAAAGGAGTGTCTGCAAACAAATGCAGAAGAATATAGAAGACAAAAATTTTATAACTTAAAAGATAGTCGTTTTTCAGACCCATTAGAATAATTTGTCTTAAGCCTAATTGGAAACTTTGTTTCCATTAAAAGTTCCACGAGTCATACAACTCCTAAATATAGCTCCTTCAATTTTCATCAATGAATTTTGTATTTGATGAACCGTTCCATCTTGAGATTGACAAGCAACCTGTTGCTTCAGAATGAACTTGACTTTTAACAACTACCAGACGAGGCCCTAAATATAACTGAAGTGTTTAATTTTAAAACTTTCAGTGTGTAAGACAAGAACGTACGGTATCTAAATTTTACTTTTTATGGTCTTATTTTTAAAAACTGCTTAACGGATTTAGATTAAAGGAGTTTTAAAGGTTTTGGCATAATCGGTCGCCCATTACTTATTTTGGTTTGTGTTCAGCGAAAGTAAGTTATAATATTTAGATAGAGGACACATAAACAAACAAAAGATTAAAAGGACATAATTGTTGTCCTGAAGCATCAGGATTCATAGTTATTTGCTAAAACAAAAGTCGAAAACAGAAGAAACAACTTTTTGTCTTTTTTCTCCCTGCAGGTATCATGTACCTATAGTCCAAGAGCTACTGAACCCTGCGACTAACGGTCTTCCTGTAAGGTTGTAAATTTGTACACGTAATATTTATAGCATGCTAAGAGCAATAGCGACGACCTGGCAGGCGTCAGCCGTGCACATCATTGGACAATTTAATTTTCAAAGTGTAAAAAAAAAATTAAAAAAAAACTTGTTCCTGTAAGCTTAAAAATTTAACAGGATGTAGTTTATTTATTGTAAATCTTGGAAAAAAAATGACAGGCGATTACAAGGTGCACAAGTATGTGACAGGCGAATTGAAAAGTGCAAAGTTGATGGGGAAAAATAAACTTTCTCCTGTAAGATCAAAATTATCTCGCGTTTGGCTGAATTGATTTTGATGCCGTTTTCAGAAAAGTGTGCATTACATTCCGAGAAAGGTTTTAATATACAGGGTGAATTTTTCAACTGGGCGTGGATGGCTATCTCCAAAACAATGAGTAATATCGAAAAACGTTGAAAGGAATCTCGAGGCCGATTTTGACGAAAATAAAACTGCATCGTTGGATTTTAGAAAAATCAATAATCCTGGCCAGGAATCGAACCCGCTGATTTTGGATAAAAAATCACAGCCTGTATTATTACACCATTCGATAGTGTTGCTAATAAGGATCAAATTCTGGGAAGTAATCATATACGGCAAACTTTAGGAAAACGTATAATTGAAAAAAAACTGATGAATGTTCAAGACGATAACTGTATTCGGAACATAAGTTAACCGTTTCTTCTTTGAAATAACGCTTATTTTTGTTCAACTCAATAATTTCGCATTGCTGAATACACTGGGATTGTTGAGACATCAAATCCACTGAATTATTGAAAACAACAATAAATAAATTATGGCTCAGTAGAACATAGTAACATAGAAATATAGCAATTTCATGAAAATCTGCAATTTCCTTAAGTTTGCCTTATATGATCACTTCCCAGAATTTGATCCTTATTAGCAACACTATCGAATGGTGTAATAATACAGGCTGTGATTTTTTTTCCAAAATCACTCGGGTTCGATTCCTGGCCAGGATTATTGATTTTTCTTAAATCCAACGATGCAGTTTTATTTTCGTCAAAATCGGCCTCGAGATTCCTTTCAACGTTTTTCGATATTACTCATTGTTTCGGAGATAGCCATCCACGCCCAGTTGAAAAATTCACCCTGTATATTAAAACCTTTCTCGGAATGTAACGCACACTTTTCTGAAAACGGCGTCAAAATCAGTTCAGCCAAACGCGAGATAATTTTGATCTTACATGAGAAAGTTTATTTTTCCTCATCAACTTTGCACTTTTCAATTCGCCTGTCACACACTTGTGCACCTTGTAATCGCCTGTCATTTTTTTTTCCAAGATTTACAATAAATAAACTACATCCTGTTAAATTTTTAAGCTTACAGGAACAAGTTTTTTTTTAATTTTTTTTTTTACACTTTGAAAATTAAATTGTCCAATGATGTGCACGGCTGACGCCTGCCAGGTCGTCGCTATTGCTCTTAGCATGCTATAAATATTACGTGTACAAATTTACAACCTTACAGGAAGACCGTTAGTCGCAGGGTTCAGTAGCTCTCCAGCTACTATATTGAATTATGTATTATGACAACATAATTACATCTATACTAATATTATAAAGCTGAAGAGTTTGTTTGTTTGTTTGTTTGTTTGTTTTCGCTAATCTCAGGAACGACTGGTTGGAATTGAAAAATTCTTTTTGTGTTGGATAGTCCATTTATCGAGGAAGGTTATAGGCTATATAACATCACGCTATCACCAAAAGGAGCGGAGCAGCAATGAGAAATGTTTCCAAATCGGGAAAATGTATTCCTTTTCGAGAGCTTTCGTTGCGTACGCTGCGTAAACGGTTAAAGATACGCAAAAATGATGTAGGTACTACGGAATTATTCCCCATAAAAAGTTCTAAAATAAAGTCCGCGAGAGCATTTATCTATCTTTTAAGATTAAGTCACTATAACCTTTTTTATGGAAATCAAATTTGTTTTAAAGTAATGCATTATTTGCGAAGGTATTTTCATTAATATGATATTAATCCTTATCAAAATAAATACATTAATCATCACAAGCATTTAATTTTGAACAAAATTGCCCTTGACATCGTTTGATTTCAATGAAGATCTTAGGAGATATCATAGTTTCAAAATAATGCCACAACAAAATTATTACTGCCTGGGCAATACTGAGCATATCATAATTGCGCGTGAGGGAACGTGCACCCTCTACCTCTCACCCGAGCCACCGCTGAAGACGCCCAGGGCGTCGGAAATAGTGGGTCATATTCCAGCCGCTTACGCACGGGGAGTAATGGGTGGCTTGCCGTCCGACGGCATGTATTTATAAAGAAGCACTGGCCAATCCCCGCTGCATAGACAAGTCGAGGGGCGGCGGGAAGAGCTCCGGCGCCATCTCAGGGCGCGGTATGGATCCTGTATCGAATGGGGAACGAAGAAACACCTGGGTGTCACTACTGCGAGGATCGCCCGGAGGACACGGTAGAACATACGGTGCAGGACTGCCCCGCTTGAGCAGAGCACCGCCGTGTCCTCACAGCGGCGATAGGCACTGGTCGAGGCCATGCTGCGGGGCGAGACGGAATGGGAAGCGGTCGCCTTCTTCTGCGAAGCAGTAATGCTAGCAAAGGAGGAGGCGGAACGCGTGAGGGAGAGGACAGCGTCCACCTCACGACGCAGCAGCCGCGGGAGACGCCCACGGCAACGGACGTCGCAAGACGATCTCCGGCCACCGTAGGCGCGGGCATGCGGGCGGCGAGTAATGGGTGACTCGCCGTCCTATCATGGACCCATGCCCGGGTCGACGGCGCGTTGTGTTCCACGCGCGCCTCAAAGAGCTGTCAGCAATCTGATCGGGGCCCCCTAAGAGGGCCAGAGCCTGCCGGGGTCGCGGGACTGTCTCACTCGATCCGTCACCCTGGTACATAAAGGGCTATTGAAGGAACACCGTGGATTTTAGTCAGTACAAGTCTGACAGTCCCTCCTGTCCCGCCCTGGGCGGGAGGACTCATTTGATGATTTTGCCACGATAAAGAAAAGGGGGCGGTATGGAGGGAGCGGCTATCGAAACCGAGGTTCGGGCACGCCTCAATCGCGGCGGTAAGACCTCTCTTTGAGGAATGCTGGAAGGTGTCACGGCGTCCTGACCAACCACCTGACGCAGATCCTCACTGGACACGGAAGTTTTGGGAGGTACCTGTGTCGGATGGGGAAGGAAGAAACGCGTGGGTGTCACCACTACAAGGATCGTCCAGAGCACACGGTAGAGCATACGGTGCAAAATTGCCCCGCTTGGGCAGAGCATCGCACATGTCCTCACAACGGTGATAGGCGGCGACCTCTCGCGCTTGGCATTGGTTGACGTGAAATAGAGTGGAAACCGGTCGCCTCCTTTTGCAAAACAGTCATGCCAGCGAAGGAGGAGGCGGGACGCGTGAGGAAGAGGACAGCGTTCACCTCACGACCCACACCCAGCCGCCGTGGTAGGCGCCCATGGTGACGGACGTCGCAGGACGATCTCTGGCCAACAGGCGTGGGCATTCGGGCGACGAGTAATGGGTGACTCGCTGTCCGATCATGGACTATGCCCGGGTCGACGTCAACGTTGTGTTCCACGCGCGCCTCAAAGAGCATCAGCACAATGACGGGGGCCAAACCCCTTAGAGACCCAAAGCCAGCCGGGGTCGTAGGACTTACGAGCTACCGTGACCCCGGAACGTAAAGGGCTATTGAAGGACGCCGTGGATTTAAGTCTGACAGTTCCTCTTGCCCAGCCCTGGGTGAGAAGACTAATTTGACGATTTTATGACTCTAAAAAAAAGCATAAAAAAATGATTATTATCGGTATCCTCCAACAGCGCTTCGCACTATAAAATACATTGTTAAGTTCCGACATCCACGCGAACGAAGTCGCGGGCACAGCTAGTAATGTATATGTGCGTTATAATTTTAAGTTACAAGCCATCGGAACCGGTGGCACGCCTTAGGGTTATTTTTAAAATATCGTTATTGAATCCTAGGATACATTTTATCCCGGTAAGATGTGGGCTAATAATCACCACGGTTACCAGTTTACGCAGTCCCGAAAACCCGGCAGGTGTTTTTTCCGTCAGTAATTACCGTAAGCTACTTATTATGAGGTAATAAAACAATGCATTCAATGCAGATCTTGAATCGCCGTTGGTTTAATAAAGGCTTAAATTTTTTAGGCCATTTGCTGTTATCGTACTTACTATAACTCCAAACCGGATGTTTCTTTAGAGAAACCATTTATAAATTTTTAAATTTACAAGTAGATTTGTAGCATGTAATCGAACTGGCTCATTGTAATATGGAAGGGAACTGTCTCCTGAGATACAGGCTAACCACCTAGTTCGGGAGGCAGAGCTTATAATGTATTTGTCACTTACTGTTGCAAATAAAAATTATTATTATTATTATTATTATTATTATTATTTAACAAACTGTAACTGTTATTTCAGTTACCATAAGCCCTTGAGGCTTAAAAGTTAATACCAATAATAATTTAATAATTGATTGGTTAAAATTGATCTCTTTGATCATTAGTTTGATACAAAGATGCTTCGTTCAAGTTTCCAATATCTTTAATTACAAAAGGGCTCGTCGGTATAATCTATTTAGCTAAAGAGTACTCTGGTTCTCATATTGGTCATATTGCCATGTTGTTTTGATAAATTATTTACGTTTATGGCCCTAGTCTAAAACTTAATCGAACTTCGATGGGCTTTAGTTCGAATGCGGCGGTGGCGTCAAGAAACTATTAAAAAGCTAATAGTACGGGGGCCAATGACAGATCTACTTGACCAATTTCCTCTCAAGCATAAATTAGTAGACGTCATGGAGGAGTTTTATTATAAAGATTCGTGGAAGTCAGCTGTCGTTCCGACGTACTCTACTTATTATGATCGGTTGAGAGCAAATCATTGGTAAAATATTGACGTGACCCTCGTACTATAACTTTTTTCTACATATTCTACATACATTTGGCGGATACTGAGCCCGTATGACATACAAATAAAAAAAAAATGTGCTTGTTATTAATTTCCAATAATATCTATTTAGATTTGATAAAAACTTTTAACAGTAGTTTTTTTGTGTTTGTCCTCTAATAATTTTTGAAGAAAAAAAAGGAAAATGGCGTACATTTAACATATTCACTCAGCTAGTCTTAGATATTGTCAAGCTCACATTACCGTAATATATTCAATAATATAATTAGGTACTTAGAAAGGAATGTCTCAGCTTCACCTTTTTCGAAGAAACCCCAATACTTATTTGATCTTTAGGCCAAAATTAATTCCGAAGAAAAGCACTTCATAAACGATAGCACGCAATATTCTCAAGGACAACGTTTCAAGACATTAATATTAATAGCGTGAATTTCGGGTAGGTGCAAAAAAAGTGAACACATATGCTCTTAAGTTATAAATTATTTTAATTGATAAATTTGCGTATTACATTTATAAAATCTACTAAATTTTATTTCCAAGAAATCTACAAATCATATACTGTGTGGACAACAACAAACCTATGTTGTAAGTTGAGAAAAATTGCACTTACTTGCCGGTGACTTGTAACCTACAACTTTCACTTCAACATAATATATCACTAATTGTCAGTAAAATGACCACTATTGCTGATATTGCAGAGACCCAGCGCTTGGCATTAACATCTCTCAGCCAGCGCATGGCAGACTTTGAAGCTCATCTGAAAGCATCATCTCCTGGAGCTGACTTGAGTGACCTGTACAAAGACTTCACTAGTTTCAAGGATCATGTGTGGAGCGTCTTCAGTGTCCTTCAGCATCAACTAATGGAGGTCAGCAAAGGCATTGACACAATCGAGATGCGGCACAGGAAGAAGTTTCTTTTGCTTGGTGGTGTCCCGGAGAAGCCAGATGAGCAGCTGACGGATACGGTGTTATCAATCATGCAACGCAACCTGGGGCTAGTGGACCTTCAATCTTCCTCCATTACTGTTTGTCACAGACTTGGTGCGGCATCTGAGGGTCGGTCACGGCCTATATTGTTCCGTTTCTCTGATCTTGCGGTGAGGGCTGAGGTTTGGAAGTCCAAAACCAAGCTGAAGGGCTCATCTTTTGTGCTGTCGGAGTTTCTCACTCGTCAGAGACAAGTGACTTTTACGACGGCCCGTAAGCTGTTCGGCGTAACAAATGTTTGGACGTTGGACGGCACTGTATACATCAAGCTCCCCGATGGTAACCGTCGCCGTGTGTTTAGTCACGAAGAGGTGATGCTGCTGGGTGAGGAGCATGGCAAGTCACTTGATACTGAGGCTCCGTCTGTACCCAAGGCTACTGCGAAGACTCCAAGTCCGTCGCCGGTTGCGCAGGTGTCGGTAAGGCCAAGACGCAACGTTCAGAAAAAGTGATGGCACGAACTCCTTTTTGTAACTGTCCAGTTTATTTGTTGTTATTATAACAAACTGCTCTGTTTGTATTGCAAGTATTAGTTTAATCTTTTTATTTAATTGTTTTAGTTTGCTTTTTGCGGTCTACCGACTATTTTAATTTGTTTTTGTTACAATCCTTTATTTCGTAGTGTTGACATTATTTTGTGACTGCACACTGACAGTGACAGTTGTCAAATGTCATTTTGTCGGGTTGCGGCTGCGTTCGGATAATTTGTTTTAATTTATTTTCTAAAATCAGTCGACCGGCAGGTTATGCAATTTTAATTTTAGTCAAGTTTAGAAAATATTTTTAGTTATTCCTTCTTATTCTATTATTAGTATTTATTATTTATATATTTTTATTAAGTGTATCTTTCTTTGATGTCTGACGACTCATTTTATTCTGCCAGTGACAATTCTTGTGACTCCTACACATCTCTTAATGATTCTTTTTCAGTTAATAGTTATTTAACGCAAGAATGTCAGCGGCACCCACATTTTTTAAATGTTTGTCATGTTAATGCAGGATGGCAACTCAAAGCTAATCGTAGATGGCGCTGCGATAGTTGGTCCCCACGTCTACCTTGTACAAAAAAACAAACAAGATTATTTGTTATAAAAATTGAGTATAAATACAAAACAAATATGGAAAATTATTCGTCCATGCAAGTACTATATACTAAAAGAAGAATTAAGACGCCGCGGCGCATCTACAAGAGAAAAAAAGTGATTTAATTGAGTGGTTATACATTTGATTTTACCGTAATAAATCCACAATTACTTGTAGTTGAGGTTTCAATTTTTGAGTTTAGGTATGTTTTACCTGTCCTCTCCTTTATCAAGAATATAATGCTGCTTTTGACTTTCTATTTTGATAAAATATCATAATGTTTTAAGTCAGTAATTTTAACCTTTTTTTCTATTTAGATTCGAGAAATATCACAATATATTTAATTTCTTAACACCACAACTATTACAAAACTCGTTCCAGGTGATAATTCTTCGATTTTCGAGCGATGCAATACTGATACATAACCTCCAAAAGAAAAGTAGATATTATTTTGAAAAGTGTATTCCATCATTTTTACAGCTTATTACACAACATCTAGTCATTTTACATCAATAAATGTTTTTTTTTCTGAAAATTCCTTTGATTTTACAGTTCTTTGGGGACCAAACTGTCATTTTCACTTTGACACTTGCCTTCCCCATTGTTAGATTTGTTCACTGGTGTTCCTTTTCACGCAATTTTGATTTCCGAAAGTTGGCTAAAACCCGAACTCCCTTCAACTTTTTATAGTCTACCGGGCTTTATTTTAATACGAAATGATCGCACAGGGAAAAGGGCCGGTGGTGTCGCTATATATCTCCGTAGTGACATTCCATATAAAATTTTATTTTCTTCCCCCTCCCTTTATAACGGTGGTCCGGAGTTTTTACTCCTAGAGATAGCTGTTAAAGGGGTTAAAGCCGTTCTAGGGGTTGTCTATTGCCCACCCACTATTAATTATTTCACTAGTTTAGAAAGTCTTTTAGAATCTGTTTCCTCGGAGTACAAACATCTCATAATCATGGGTGACTTTAATACCAACCTCGCAAAAGATACAGCCAGATCACGTGAGCTGAGGGCGATCTTGGAGTCGACTGATATATCTTGTCTTGATCTCCAACCAACACATCAGAACGATTGTACTGACGACTCCTGGCTCGACCTCATGCTCACCTCCTCCGTGGATTTAGTTGCCAATCATGGTCAGGTTGCAGCTCCGGGGCTTTCTCGACATGATTTAATTTTTCTTACTTACAAAATTAAACCCCCGAAGCAGCGGCCGGCTATAGTTTTCCTTCGGAATTTTGCGAGGTTGGATAAAGAACAACTCAACAGGGATGCACAATCTATAGATTGGAATAACGTTCTTGAGGCGCCCACAGTGGATGATAAGGTTGCTCTGCTGAATAATGCGATAATACAGCTTTATGATTCGCATGCGCCTGTGAAAGCTGTGAGAGTCAAGCGCCCCCCAGCACCCTGGGTGACTTTGGAGGTTCGGTCGGCAATGAAGCGGCGCGATAAGGCTTTCCGAAAATATAGAGGGGATCGCAGTGAGGAAAACTGGGGTCTGTATAAGTTGGCTAGAAATCGGTGTAATCAGATGGTGAGAGTTTCTAAACGCCGATACATTTGTGAGAATGTTCTCAACACTTCGCCGGCTAATATTTGGAAGTTTCTCAAATCACTTGGCATATCTAAGTCACCATCCAATGTTTTACCTTCAAATTTGTCTCTGAATAGCCTTAACTTGCATTTTTCGGCAACAGCCAGTCTAGCCGAAGATGTAAGAAAAGACACTATTCTTAAAATATCTTCCACGCCGTCTCTTTCTCCAAACAGTTTCTCGTTTTCCCCCGTAACTGAACTCGAAGTTCTCAATATCTTTAAGACTATTAAGACAAATGCTGTCGGATGTGATGGAGTGAGCAGGAAGATGCTAACTTTAATCCTTGATAGTGTTATTCCCGTTTTCACACATATTGTTAACTTTTCTTTGTTTTCTGGTGTATTTCCTCTAATCTGGCGTCAGGCTTTTATAATTCCTCTTCCAAAAATTCCAAATCCCAGCTTAACAGCTCATTTTAGGCCGATCTCCATTCTCCCTTTCCTTTCAAAAATCCTGGAAGCTGTTGCTCACAAACAAATCTCCTCATTCATTTTAAAAAATAATTGTCTTTCCCAATTTCAATCTGGTTTTCGTCCAGGACATAGTACATCTACTGCTCTACTCAAAGTCACTGATGATATAAGGTCCGGCATGGAAAATTCAAAGTTGACGGTTTTAGTTTTAATTGACTTTTCCAACGCATTTAACACCGTTGACCATGATATTCTTCTTGCTATTTTGTCACAGATTGGGATTTCGGATTCATCACGGGATTGGTTCTCGTCTTATCTTCGTGGTCGCCAGCAGGCGGTTCGTGTTCAGCAGGCATGTTCTGACTGGCATGATCTGTTAGCTGGTGTTCCGCAAGGCGGTATACTCTCTCCTTTTCTATTTTCACTTTTTATAAATTCCATTACTGACGTCCTCAAATGCTCTTACCATCTGTATGCTGATGACTTGCAACTTTACGCTCAAGCCGATGTCAGCGGTTTAAATGACTGCATTTCCGCCCTAAACGATGACCTGCGTAGTATTAGTGACTGGTCCAGGCAGTTCGGGGTATCAGTCAACGTGAGCAAATGTCAAGCCATTGTAATAGGTAGCGTGTACCATATGCGTAGCCTCAATATTCATGGTCTTGTACCTATAAAATTTAATAACACAATTATTCCTTTATCTCCTCACGTTAAGGATTTGGGTTTACATATCGACGATCGACTTAGCTGGGAAAAGCAAGTCAGTTTGGTAAGTCGGAACGTTTCTTCCACACTGCGATCTCTCTATAGATTTAAGCACTTTCTTCCATCTAGCACTAAACTACTGCTTGTCCAGGCTCTTGTGCTCCCTATTATTGATTATGCGGATGTTTGTTACTCTGATGTATCCCAAAATCTTCTAAACAAATTGGATCGTATTCTGAATAACTGTATCCGCTTTATATTTGGACTTCGAAAATATGATCACATTTCCAGTTACCGTTCTCAGCTTAAATGGCTGCCTATCCGCCAGAGAAGATCCCTCAGATCACTCTGCTTGCTTTTCTCTATTATGAACGATCCTTGTGCTCCTAATTATTTAAAAAGTTCTTTTCAGCTCCTGGGTAGCTCCCACG
The DNA here is from genome assembly GCA_954870645.1 of Agrotis clavis. NCBI lineage: Eukaryota > Metazoa > Arthropoda > Insecta > Lepidoptera > Noctuidae > Agrotis > Agrotis clavis. Next base: position 21,860,243 of record OX940924.1, on the reverse strand, counting down.
ATCGTAACCTTCGTGCTGCTGAAAATTTGCTCCTTCAGATACCTTCTCACCGTACAGGTTTTATTTCCAATTCCTTCGTGGTTACGGCAATTAAACTCTGGAATGCGCTTCCCCTTGACATCAAAAAAGCTCCGAGTAAATTTTCTTTTAAACGTCAAGTTCGGGAATACTTTTTGAAAACCCTCGTTCCTTAGGATTCTTAGTATTTATAAATTAATGGTCGTCGTCATGTCATATTATATATCTATTTTATATATTTTATTTAAATCTGTGTAAAAGTATATCTGTGTATTTTATTTATCAAATATTTGTTTATAATATATAACGGTATATTTAATATAGGTACAATATATTTTCGTATGTATTAGTATATTATTTATAATTAGATGTAGTAGTTTTAATTTTTTCGTATTGTACAGTCGCACCTATTCCAGCTTCTTCTCCATTTGACCCAAAGGTTGACTGGTAGATAATGCCTTGTGGCATTAAGTCCGCCTTATGTACCTCAATTGTACGTGAAAGTTTAAATAAATAAATAAATAAATAAATATTCTGAAACACCCCCAAGTCATAATTATTAGTATCGACAGCTGTCAAAGTGAAACCACTCGTGATGCCACTGTTCTTTATATCGCCTTCAAGAAAATAATATTGAAGTAAAACGAGAATACTTGTGTCATTAATTAACGTTAATGGACAGCGTTTCTTTATATCGCTGAGTGGCTGCGATTAATCAAATCAAAACTCATTTAGGTATGTCTTTGTCAAACTGAAAAGCGTGCCGAAGCGTTTTTGCTTGTAATGTATGGAATTGTTTGAAGCCTGTCACATAGACTATCGGACCGTTTTCGCTTTTTTACAATAGCTAGCTATTGTCAAACAGACAGGGCGAAGCGAATGCGATCCAAATCCTGTCATACAAAAAAGCGAAAGCGGTCCGATAGTCTATGTGACAGGTTCAAACAATTCCATACATTACAAACAAAAACACTTCGGCACGCTTTTCAGTTTGACAAAGGCAATGATTATAAAATGAGTACTTGTATTGGAACTTTTTACCCAAAAACATAAATTATTTTTTTAGATGGATGTTCTTTTGGCTGTAGATTAGGTCAGAGGTGACAAAGATAAAATTGACGATAGAGTAAGCTTATCTAGAAGAAACCTGTTAGCTCTATCTTTGAAGAATCTGGAATTACATGTGTTCAGAAATACAGACGCAGGTAGGGTAAGTTTCACTCCTTCGCTGTGCGCATTATGAAAGTCGTCTGGAAATGATTAGTGCGAATTGATAGATAGCCTCGAGCCAGAGACAATACCTTGCAGTGCGTCTTATATCTTCGATGATAGAAAGGGGCTGAGGGGATAAGGTCATAGAGTTCTTCGGCAAACTCAGCGAAGAACAATCCGAAGAAGACTGACAAATACACAACTTTGAAGCGATAAATACTGAAACACCTTTTCACCTAATCCCATTAGTTCCATTGAATAGTTTAGATACATACCCTTTTGAACGTATGGTAACCTAATACTTTTATTGGCAAGTTTTTCATTCGGAATTATTTAAAACACACCACCTCGAAGTTATACCAGCATAGTACTCATGTTGGTTAGTAAAATTCTTTCGGAAAAAAACAGAATGCCAGTTCCATGGAACTACTGGGAAAAAAAAATCTCAGTAGTTCCATTGCAAAAATGTACTCTGGTTCCATGGAATAACTTGGAGAAAAAAATTCAAATAGTTACATAATGGAACTAGTCAATGGTACTACTGGAATACGGGATTTGTGGCATAAACTTCCCCAGTCCCCACAGCATATTTCTGTGACAAAGAAAATGTTAAATAAGTATTTTAATTCTTACTATCGCATGATCTATTTTCATTTGCAGTTAAAGGTTCCTCAAACCTGCGTTCATTGCCACGGAATTTTTAGAGGGCATTTTGAAACTTTTTGCTAGTAATTATGGTACCATATTTTTATTTTTCACTTAACCCTTGCAAAGTGTAGCTATAGTCCGATAAAGAAATACATTAATCTTGGCACGTTGTCAAAGAACTGAAAAGCCAGAATCATAAATACTTTTACCAGGTTTCTTTTTTGCTTGTGTACTCTGGCGACTCTGGGGAGTATTATTATTATGTATTAACCTTCAAAAAGTGCTGATTATTTTTAAACTGTTTTGATAATTATTATGACATTAGTTTCTTTTTCAGATTTCTGTGGGATTCATTTCGTGAAATGTAACAGAAGTACAACAGGATTAAACAAATCAAAATAATAACACACGCACTTTGTTTTGACCAATGAACGGGCGTGGTGATAGAGTGGTAGCAAGTCTGCCGAAGATTGTCTTTGGATGAGTGAGCATGCTGAAGTAACTCTTGTCTAGATCTGTCTTAGGATGACTGACTAAAATTAAGCAACTCTTGCCGAGGTCTGTCTGCAGATAAGTCAACTATCTAAAACTCGAAGTCAAAGCATAAGTTAATGTCGAAGTAAAAGTCAAATAGTCGTCTGCTTATTACCAAAGTGAGATATTTATTACACATCATATTTATGAGATACGTTCGCTCGTTTGTTTGATGAGTTGATGACACACCTCACTTATTTTAAATTATTTATTCTCCTAATCTGTTACTTTTGCCTAAAAGAATGACGTCGTTAGGAGAATTTAATATTCTTCGTGTCATTATGATTTGAATATTTTATCCTTACAAACTAGCAGTTGGTGGTCATACGTAGAATTTCGAAAATAGATTTCTAAGATTCTAAATATCATGTTATACTTATAGAACTTTGAATTTTCCAAGAAAATCCAAAGTTCTATATGTTGTTGTCAGCGAATTTGCCCGGGTGTACCTGGAATATTATCGCACGCGTACGTATTATCGGGATAAGCGGTATTCTATCTGATTATAATTCCAGAGTATAATTAATCACAGAACCAAATCGAGAAACAAATCCATCCATCTAAATACCCAAACTGTCGCATTATTTTTAGTTAATGCAAAATTTTACACATTACCTACAGGTGACATATACCCGTGAAATAGTCCTACATGGGCCAACAAACATTTTGTGTAAAATAATTACCTTAAAATTGTAATATCATTCAATCAAAGTATGGAATGGAAGAAGGTAGATAAGAAAGAATGAAATAAATAACATTAATTTATTGATAGTCGACAGACGATCTGATGAAAATCACAGGATCACGCTGCACGCGTAGCATGGCGCCGTAGAAACGAGTTATGTCGACGCGAGAATAGACAAAATGACAGAACGTAAAAGATTTTTATCGATTTGAGCATAGCAATGTTTAAAATATCTAGAAGAGATATGTTTCTATTCTTTAATGGTGTACGAAACGTGTCATACTTGTGCAAAAAAACAGTCGATTTGTAAAGGAATAACGATGAAATAACATTCGTCTTTTCTTCGTAGAATAGAGATAGAATCGCCATGCTACGCGTGCTGGATGCAAGCTACTTTCAACCGGTCCTATTGGAAATCTATAGGGGAGGCCTTTGTTCAGCCGTGGACGTCCTACGGCTGATATGATGATGATAGTGGAATGGAATGATTAAAAAAAAATACATTAGAGCTCAATAATAACAACATAAGTTATTAAATTATAATGTACCTACTTATTTCTTCTGTCTGATTTTACCTTAGTGCGCAGGAGTTCCAGTTTCCTCGGGGTGAGCTCAATCCATCTCAAAACAGCTGACTCAGCAAGCATCTATCTAGGTATTAAATCTTCAATTTGCTCTCAATATACATAAATATTTTATATTAGTTATTTCTAATTTAAATTGAACCCTCATAGTTAAAGAAACCATATAATTTTACCAAATAGATAATTCCAGAGTTCCTGACATACCTGTTGTTCCTGTCTTTCCTCGAATTAGGCCTGAAGAAACCTAGCCGTAATTAAGATACATCATATTCCAAGAAGCATTTACAAAAATGTCTACATCAATAAGGCCGTCTTTATCAGTCTTCAATTTAATTTCAGTGAAACATCGTGAGTTGTTAGCACAAACAAATAGGTACCTCACTAATATCTACTATTGAGCATAGAAGTCTATACTCTCTCTAACTTGTCATTACCATGATTGTGCCATTTTACTGCAACGTGGTAATGACTTCATTACAAAATCTTCAAAATTGACAATATCAAAATTATTGTTACTAGAAAATACCAGAAGATGTTAAATACACACATCAAAAGTGTCTAGGGATCAAGCATTTTTATGCGGATTTCTTGAGATTGAGATGTGGCTTTGTAATATGATTTTATAAATTTATATGGATCCTTTTTGGTGCATTTCATAATTTGAATCAGGAACTGTAAATCAAATTCGAGTAAAAGATGAAAATCAGCTGTCAATATTTTCCCTATAAAAACATACAACGCATTGAAGACATTATTAGTGCTACTGTTTCCCTACTACTGATTAAAACCAACGTTATTATGGAGCGGCGACGTCATTTAAGCAGGGAAGAAATGCTCAGAGCCGTGGGAATGATAGAAGCTGGTTCCCGGCAACGTACTGTGGTTTTAGCTCTGAATACAAGTCAGAGTGTTATCAGTCGACTTTGGACACGTTACCGAAGCACTGGTACCGTGGCTGAGCGCCATGGAGGACGGTATCGCTGCACCACACGGAGACAAGACCGATACATTCAAATCTTAACTCGAAGAGCTCCAACAATAACCGCCATGATGTTAGCCGTGAGGCTTCATCACTCTTCAGGGAACTTAATTAGCGACCAAACAGTCAGAAACCGCTTGCATGAAGTGAACCTTCATTCCCGAAGACCGCTACGGGTACCACCTATAGCAATGCACAATCGTAGGATTCGATATCAATGGGCTCTTGAACACAGAAATTGGGCAGAAGAACAATGGCGTTTCGTGTGCTTTTCTGATGAGTCTCGTTTTGGTATGAGACCGGATACAAGACGTATACGACACTGGAGAACCCCTGGACGCCAACAGCGATTAAAATCCTGCCAGGAAGTCCATCCTTATAGTGGTGGAACCATCATGGTATGGGCGGGTATTTGGATCGGCGGAAGAACTGAGTTGATTTGGATCAGAGGCAACCTCAACGCTCAAATTTATGCTGAGACGATTGTATCAGACGTCATCGTTCCTCTACAAGTGCAAATCGGTCCCTTATTTCAGTTAATGCATGATAATGCACGACCGCACACCGCAAGAGTTGTAAGACAGACTCTCGCCGCAGCTAACATCAATGTCCTGCCCTGGCCTGCTCAGTCGCCAGACTTGAACCCGATTGAGCATGCATGGGATATGCTACAGAGAAGAGCTCTGCCGAATATGGAGGGTATCCAGTCGCAAGAAGACCTTTTTTTGTTGTTGCAACGAACATGGGCGGCCATTCCACAGCGTGATTTGGATGAACTCATTTTGAGTATGCCAAACCGATGTTCTTGTGTTGTTAGTGTTCGCGGTAGAAACATGGATTATTAATTGTTTAAGATACCCAATAAAATTTTAAAGAAAACTGTTATTTCAGTCTTTTTTTCGAACTTTAATGTTAGTGGTTCAAATGTCAAAAATCCCTTTATTAGGAAAATGGCAAATTTCTTTATGAATGCAAAGGTGACTTGGTTTATCGTTACTGTGACAAACGATAACACTTTATTTGATAAATCCTTAAAGAACATTTTAATTAATATCAATCAGGAGAAAAGTTATTGCAAAAATATATGTTGATCCCTAGACACTTTTGATGTGTGTATTTTTGGACGGTTTAAAAATATTTTTAGAACTTTGTAGAAGTCCTACTGTTTCTAGTAGAAGTCTAACTGTTTCTAGAACTTCTAAAATGAACTAGAGATGCAAATATTGTTCTGTGCTCGTCACTACCGGAGTCGACGAAATAATCGTTCCCAACTCAACTATTTAGTGGGACTGGACGAGCGAGATGGACGAGATCTACGCAGTACGTATCATAAAATGAATTTCACATTCATGGCCGGCGGCAAACATGTGTGATAATAATATGAGATTCTTAATTCAATTCCAAAGTTGAGCAACCACTTATTTCTCAGTAGCAGCCAAAACCTCGAGATGTATGACTGATGTCAAAAGGTTCGCACATATTACATAGGACTTAATCAATCAATCTTAATCGATCAATATATTATTGTCAAAATATAGGTGTGGTGCATCCCCATTTAACCCTTTGGGAATTGTAGGTTTAACGTTACTTTTTTTGTTCAGTGTAATCTAATATGCTATGTTTAATATAATTTATTCCCGTTGGATCCCACTTTTGCTACTGTAAAGTGCATGCATGAATGTTTTTTTTTTTACTTTTTGTACATTTTTATATTTCTTTATTTATAGTTTGTTCATATTATAGTGTAAAATTATATTCAAAAACGTCAAATAACATTAAAAAAATACTTCTCAAATCTATGCCTTTACCCATTTCTCACAGCACAGTGAGTCAGATCCCAAGAACCATTTCCAAAAATGGCTGCACTAGTGATGTGCACTGGCATGATGCTACCGTTATCTAAAGTCAGTGACCAGACGCACGTGCTTGCGCGTACCAACTAGCTGAGACTTTGATTAAGAACCGATACCGGTATGGTAATGGGGAGGTAATTATTTTTATTGTTTGAGTACTGCATGATGGTGGTATGTTGGCAGAGATTTATTGAGGAGTGTGTATAGAATATTTGTTTTTTTTTCGAAAAAAATGTGCTTAAGTACAAAACCTTGAGTGCGTTTTTCGATTAAACGGGAAAATCGAGTTTTAGATTTTTTGTTAGTTATAAAAGGCATGATAGTGGGAATTTTGTGTTTTAATACATTATTAAAAACTGTTCAGTTTAAAGAAAATTCTCTACAAAATCCCTATTAGCTGCTCTATTATAGTTTAGTTTAGCTTTACTTTAGTATTTTATATTTCTGTAAGTATGTAATAAAAATAAATTCATATTTAGTTTCCACTCTTAATTTTTATTATTTTTGGGAAGTTTATGTATGACACAATCTTTGAGACAAAATAAATAATTTTGTATTTAATTCCACATGGTTTTACTCCTTAGTTATAGGGACAACTACTTTGATATAACTGTGAAGTACTACTTGATATAGTCATACTTATATCTGACTTGAACAATGGCAAGATAAACAACCAAAATTCCTATAAAAAAATACTACAAGATGAGAGTCCAAACAAAAATAAAAGTGTATCGGATATTCCATGATTGCGTCATCAAATACAAGTTATAACACTCAACAATAGAGAAACTGGTTCTTCTAGTGTTCATTATGAAACTGACAGGCCTAATACCTACTCGTGCGTTATCTTTTTCTAATAGTGGTCTTTATTTATAAATGGTACTACGTCATCATTAGTGGTCTTACGTTCGGACGAACGACAGAAAAATATTGTAGGTACATTAGTATTCTATGAATTTCTAGAAGGAAAAGGAATTCATGATTACTATATGAGAAAATATCGTATTGGACAAGGACGATGTATAGGTACTAAAAATCTCTCAAGGACTTTGGACAATTTAAATAAATTAAAATCAGTGTTTAGTAGCTAAGAATTTGATAACCAGCTACTTTAAACTCATAGATAAAATACAAATCAATCGATTGTATTTCTCAAATCATCATCTAGTCAGTGAATAAGTAATACCTCACTTTAACCACAGTATAAATATCTATCAGTAGTGGAACTCGGCCGCATGATAGAAATAAATGCCTACAGCCGCGCGGTACGTAAACATGCGTTATAGCTGCGTTAGGGCTGCCCGTCTCCAGCATTTTAATTACATTTGCCTACTTTCTATTTCTATTTAGTTTTGCGATTGTAAATATACTTTTCTTATATCAGTAAACAAATAAAATACTTTGTATATTGAATAGGAAGGATTTTAACACAAGCGTAAGTACCTACCGTATCATGATTCATTCAGAACCGCCTATAACTTACCTATTTCACTCGTCTCAGTAACTTTCCTTTACTCTATTCACTGTATTTATTAATCCATATACCCTTTTTTTCGTGAGATAAAAGAAACTATTTATCCATTAAAAAGTCACACATTATGTACCTACCTACCAGCTACTAGTAGTTAAGTAAAATTATTTTATAGTCAGTACTTTTCAGGGTTTCCAGGTATTTAAAAAAAAACTTATGACTGGATACGTTATTGACGAATTCATACACTCAAAAACAGCACAATATTTCCTAATCGTCATATTAAATTATGTCCTTGAACTGATTTTGTTAAAAAAACAACACACCGTCCGTTCTTCACTGCGGTACGGCCGTGACTGTGTGCGCCCCGAGCGCGCCCCGACGACATCGAGGCGCGTAGGTATAGCTCGCATTTCGTCCGTTTGTATGAAGTTCAAGTACTGATAGATATTATTACCGTGCTTTAACCGTCATTACGATGTTAAAATCGATTTAGAAAGAGTGCGTTCAACTCGAATACTAAACGAGTTACTCGTTAGCGGCGGCGGATAGAAATTATGATTCGTATTAAACGAGAAATTATACTTCCTAATTATACATATAATTTATTGCATAACTTGTGCTCGGTTTCTTCCGTTCTTGAAAATTATTTGCGACTTATAAACTAAGTGCTTGTTCATATGGCGATCCGTTTTATAAATACGTACGCTTTTATCGTACATTTTTATTTCGGCAATAGAGTACCTAAACGTAATTGTATGACCGAGTTAATACCCACAACAGTCGTCTTAAAATACTTTCCTGATGGGTGCGTTAAAAACGGTGCTGTAAATGCGATGTGAACATTAACTCCAGTACCCTTAGCACGAGTTTTCAGTATTTGAGACGTAAAGTAAACTGGAACTTTGATAATTTCAAATTGACAATTTTCAAGTAAAAAATTATTTCCTTCTTCGCACACCAGAGGCGCTGTTCCATTTTTTCATACAAGAAACGCTGTAAATACTAGAAAGACGCTGTAAAGTAAAAGAGTGAAAATTCGTTAGTCGAAAATTCGTCGACTTATAAACTAAGTGCTTGTTCATATGGCGATCCGTTTTATAAATACGTACGCTTTTATCGTACATTTTTATTTCGGCAATAGAGTACCTAAACGTAATTGTATGACCGAGTTAATACCCACAACAGTCGTCTTAAAATACTTTCCTGATGGGTGCGTTAAAAACGGTGCTGTAAATGCGATGTGAACATTAACTCCAGTACCCTTAGCACGAGTTTTCAGTATTTGAGACGTAAAGTAAACTGGAACTTTGATAATTTCAAATTGACAATTTTCAAGTAAAAAATTATTTCCTTCTTCGCACACCAGAGGCGCTGTTCCATTTTTTCATACAAGAAACGCTGTAAATACTAGAAAGACGCTGTAAAGTAAAAGAGTGAAAATTCGTGCTAAGAGTACAGTAGCGACAGATCCGTTAAAACGAATACGGATGTTCAGTCTGTGTGAATATGCTCTAAGTCGTATATTTCAAACTTACTCAACCAACTTAAAGTACCTACCTGCTTAGTCATGAGTGCTTTAATGAATGTGCTTGAATAAAATAATTTTAAAAAGGCATTTGAATTTTAAGGGTCTACAATTCTAGATTGAGTTGCAATCTGTAAGCAATAACGATACTGGAAGTGTAAAAGATGTTTTAGCAGAAGGTACCTATCTGAAAACTCTATGCAGGTTTTTTTTTTAATTTTTTTTTAGCTTGGTAACATCATCAAAATGAGTCCTTCCACCCAGGGTGGGAAGGGAGGGTACAAGCTGCAGTAGTTGGTCTAATGGGAATAGATTTGAATTATATTTTCATTCCCGACTGAGCAACTCGGCAAAATTTTGACAAATTGTTCAAACGGGAATTAAAAGTTGCCCTTAAAAAAGGTGCTCTGGAAAAAGTTGTTCAAATGGAATACTTAGATGAACCTTCAATAGCCCGTTTCAGGGTCACCTGATAAGGCAGTTCCGCAATCAAGATAAATAAGGCATAAAAGTAATTTATAATTCGGGAACAAAAACAAGCTATTAACGTCTTATTACACTTCCGACGGAAAAATTAAATTAATGAGGTCAAACAGTATTTTTGTCAAAGCAGTAATTATTTCGTATTAAGTAAAAGTAATTAGTAGTGAGTAAAAGTCTCAGCGTTCCCTTAGATGTTATTTATTTTGCGGAATCAAAACGACGTGTCTAGAAGGCCCACGTTCAATCATAGAAAATAATTATTTCTATACGATAAGGCGGTTCTCACACGAGACCGATCTTTTTACTTTCTTTAAAAAAAAGGTTGTACGTAACATTAAGAATTTCTCCCATGTTTTGGATGCGTTTAAAAACATTTCAATTCACATACACAACTCAGAGATCCGGAGCAAGTACTTGCAGATCATATAAACATTATGTAAAAGAAGTTGGCTGGCTGCGAACTGGCCAGGACTGGGATGGTTAGCGTTCTTTATGAGAGGTTTACGTCCAGCAGTAGATGGTAATTGGGTGAAGAGAGATTGAGATAATGAGATAGTTTTACCTTTATTTACCTCAATCGAGCTCTATCATAGACAAAACAATGGAGTTACCGGTTTTGTTAGGTAAGAGGAACCGGTTTTGTTGTTCTAAATATCAAGTGGTTAACTAAACAATAATTACATAATTTTTAGCTATAACCTTGGGGTTCGGGAATCGCATCCATGACACGCATAGCAGAGCAGCTGTCATTGCTCTATGAACGAATGGCAGTGCATCGAGCTTTCAGGCTGTGTTTGCAACTATGAAGATCAAAATATTTTCTACTTGCTTACACGGTGTCGTAAGATGCAACCCCAAGCGGTATACTCCGGGCAACTGGACCTCAGGCTACCACCTACAATGACGGCTAAGCAATTCCAATGGCAGTGGCAAGCCTCATCAGAGCTGCGTGACTAGTGGCCACCACCTCGGTTTTTGCTGTGTGTGCAAAGTTATCAGTTCCTTCTGGTTTCATATTTAACTCTGTCAAGAACCAATTTTTTGTATAAAAAAAAAAAAAAAACACAGCAAGAGAAGCCAAAAGGCAAATCCATTTAAAATATTAAAAAAGAACCGCCCAACCGCGCGCTCTAAAGGTCTCGTGTGTGAATGGCCTTAGAGTGAATGAGATACTTTGATAGACAAAATATTATTATATTGGTTTTCTGAAAAAATGATTTGGGTCAGTAGATATAAAAGATATTTTTTCTGTAATACTTCCTACTAATTTTATAAATGCGAAAGTTTGTGAGGATGTATGTATATTGTATGTGTGTGTGTATGTAGGTATGTTTGTTACTCTTTCACGCAAAAACCACTAAACGGATTTAGCTAAAATTTGGTATACAGATAGTTTATAACCTGGATAAAGACATAGGATAGTTTTTATCCCTAAATTATGTTCCATATCATAATATTCATAATATTCGGAGTCACTGACACTGGTTGCTAGGTACCTGTAATCTCTTCAACCAATTATTTCGCGTAGAGAGGTTATGACAAGTTGAAATCTAAAATAACTAACACTTCTAAGGGGGCCTACCCCCTTACATAATACCTATATTATCAGCTGAAAGACTTCTTCCTCTGAACTTTCAGACATATATATAGTTGTATCTATTTTTGAGTTATTTGGGAGAAAAACGTGAAAGAACTTTACTAACAACGAATAAAATTAAAGTTGTTAATAAATTGCTTCCATTTTTTTTTCTCAGCGAACTTGGATAAAATCATCATGAAAGTTTTAAGATTCTTCCCGAACGAAAAACCAAATGACGATTTTTTGTTTTATTGTTTTCGGGTAACTTGTAGCTACCTGAAAACAAAAAAAAACAAAGCGCAAGCGTGCTTGACCGTCGACCTCATCACCGCGGGTTGTTGTAAGTACAAAACTACCGAAAACGAGGACACAATGTGGAATCTGAACAGAAAGTACTAGGAGAACAGGATCAAAACTTTTTTTCGAGGGGAATAATTTTTGTGGCGAACATACAACAACCCATCATCGCTTATCATCATAGAGATAGTTGTCAAACGCGAACTCATTGTTAAATAAAAAAAATCAATAACAATTTCAACCTCAGGTTCAATTCCTAAGTTTGATACATCCGGAATTGGCAAACATACATCAAATGTAGATAAAAGAGAAGGTGAAACTATTGCTTTCTCTAACTTTTTAGGTACTACACGCCTCTCCTATCTTTGTTCCTCTAACATCGCCAACGAGCAGTCGTGACCATAAACATTTATCATTTCATTCCGACCATCCATTTCGTGAAATTGGCAACGAATTGAACCATCAGACTTGAACCGACACCTTACATTAAGATGATTCTTTCACTGCTTATCCCGGGTCACGAAAAGTCGTGACTTTCAAAATAGAAAATAAGGACGCTACTATCACGGAACAGAAGTTTGACTTCATTTAAGGGGTCAAAAACATTATGACGACGACAGGCGTACGCGCATACGTTTATTTAATTATGTATTCTACTAGCTGTTCTCGCTTATTTACCCGCTGCTCAGCTCCTATTAGATGTAGCGTGATTTTATATAGCCTATAGCCTTCCTCGGTAAATTAATTATCCAACATAACATTTTTTTAAGTCGAAACAGTAGTTCCGGAGATTAGTGCGTTTAACCAAACAAACAAACTGTTCACCTTACTTACAAGACTTTGCACGGGATTTTTTTTATACAAACGATACATCGCTACAAACGCGCTGTAAACGCGCGTCATGAGCGCGTAAAAAAGGTCGTGTGCAAAGGCTCTAATAGGGTAGGTAGGTACAAACAATTTATACGGTAGGCATAATGCTAAACGGTCATTGTAGCCTTTATCGGGTTATTTGTAAAACATTGATAACCTGTCATGGGCCGTATTATACAGACGCCTGCAATTTTAGAAGTAAAATTGCTTTACTGAAACGTTGTAGAAATGTATGATTCATCATCATCAGCCTTTAATGTTCCCACTGCTGGGACACAGGCCTCCTCTCTGTGAGAGGGAGTGGGCCATAATCCACCACGCGGGCCCAGTGCGGGTTGGAGGATGTCACATGTCTTCGAATTTTTGGTTCTAGGACATGCCGGTTTCCTCACGATGTTTTCCTTCACCGTTTTGAGAGCAGTGGTGATGAAATAAATTACACAAAGTAATGCGCCTGGCGGGGTTTCGAATCCACGACCTACAACTCGTAAGTCGGGACCGATACCACTCGGCCACCACTGCTCTATAAATAGAAATGTTTGATTGGTTTGGCTGAACTTGCTAATCTCAAGAGCTAGTTGTTCGTATTCCAAAAATCGTATTGTGTTGTATATGCCATTTATTAAGGAAGGCTATATAGCTATTAGGCTTATAAAATGACGCTACGACCAAATTATAGGCGCCGAGCAGCGAAAGCAAAGTGTGCTGTGTAAAATACGAGGGACTGAAATATCCTTTTATTCCATTCCTCGAAGGATAAAACTTGCAATATTTTCAACAGAAAATGAAATAATCTACTTCAATGAATTATTAGCTTTCAAAGTAATATTATTTATTAATACCATTGGGCGTCAAAAGTTTAACAAACACCAAATATTATTAAAAGTCGAACAATCCGAAACTGTCTGATCGTGTTGTTAGCTTTGAGATAAATAATATTACTAAAGCAAAAAAGTGTAGGAATTAATGTAAACATTTGTTAAGCTTAATTTGATTTATTTTATTTGTTTGTAACATGAAAATTGAAAATGAAGAGTTTTTATCAATTTAACGATTAAGTCTTTTTTAATAAAAACATTGCCTTACTCTGTAGGAAACTTAGCCACACCACGCAATAGGATACGATTCCCCTGTATCGTCGGTGCGTTTAGGGACATTTAAATTCACATACACATTACACAAACAGCCATATCCGTCTCTGAAAACTTGACAATGTATGTGTTACGGCTAATACCCGAAGTGCGGTTACACCTAGGTTTAACCGGCTAAACCTAGGTGTAACCGACCACATGCGATTAAACCTAGGTGTATCCTTTCTTAACAGGAGCAAATGGCCGGACGACTTCTGCGTGGTTAAGAAAAAAATAACCATGAAGAGGATGGTGGGGTCTTTCAGACCCCGCCATCCTCTTCTAACCTAAACTGTCCGAGTCGGGGTGCCAGCAAGTCCCGAGGTTAGACCTAGTTCTAACCGGTTAGAACTTAACCGAAGATAAGTAGGATACACCTAGGTTTAACCGCATGTGGTCGGTTACACCTAGGTTTAGCCGGTTAAACCTAGGTGTAACCGCACTTCGGGCTAACCGTAACATAATGTACCTACAAAGACGACATGGTTGGCGCAACGGCGAGCGATTGGGATGCTGCGCTGCATGTCGCGGGTTCAATTCTCACACTGGACAAATATTTTTGTGTTATAATCTACAATTAGTTGTTCCGGGTCCCGGCTCGGTGTTTTTGTATGTGAGTTTAAGTGTTTATAAACGCATCCACGATGCAGGGGAAATTCCTAATATATGAGGAATTAAAAAAAAATTAAACATTTTTATTCGAATTCTTAAAAAAAAAATGAAACCGACTTCAAAAACAAATACAAAAAAGTTTAGAATAACAGTGACTTTGTTTTTTATTTCATTGACTTTTTGCCATCGACTTTCGAAAGAAAAGTTATTTTGTAGGTTATTTTAAACTTTTTGTTGTGTTTGAAGTCGATTACAGTTTTTTTTAATATTCAACCCATAATAATTGTCGAATACATAATTTTCGTACATAAGCTCTAGAATTTTGTAATCCGTAGCACCGCTAATAACATCGCCCATGTTCCATTTGTACATGGGCAATGTTATTAGCTAAAAATAAAACAACCGAATCAAAATAAATGAAAATTTTACGGGACCAAATAGCAGTATACTGCATTGAACAAATAAAATCATCAAAATTGGATCAGAAACCTCAAAGTAATCGGTGTAGACCATGTTGATAAATGTTTAGGTTTTTGTTGGTTTTTCTAAAACCACTAGTCCGATTTCGAGAAAGATTTCATGGGATCACTTGGGAAGTAAACCAAAAAAAAAATATCATCATCATCAGCCTATAATGTTCCCACTGCTGGGACACAGGCCTCCTCTCTGTGAGAGGGAGTGGGCCATGATCCACCACGCGGGCCCAGTGCGGATTGGTGGATGTCACATGTCTTCGAATTTTTGGTTCTAGGACATGCCGGTTTCCTCACGATGTTTTTCACCTTTTCCTTCACCGTTTTGAGAGCAGTGGTGATGAAATAAATTACACAAAGTAATGCGCCAGGCGGGGTTCGAACCCACGACCTACAACTCGTAAGTCGGGACCGATACCACTGGGCCACCACTGCTCCCAAAAAAAATATATTTTTTTATTTGGGAAGTAACCCAAAAAAAAAGAATATTTCAAATCGGTTGGTAAAAGACGGAGTTATGCGCGCAAAAACATTAAAAAACAACCGAATTGATAACCTTCTCCTTTTGGAAGTCGGTTAAAAAAACAGGATGATTGGTTAAGTGATTCATGCGTGAAAGGGTAACGAACAAAACATTCGCAATTTAATATTAGTTAAGATCAGTTTTTTTTGAAAACCTTTCTGTTGTAATGCAGCAATAGATTCCAGAACAAAACAACCCATTTGTTTTTACACCGTGAACTACTCTACTGTTTGAAACGCAACGAACGTATCGAACTATTTAGCCAGGCCGCAAGTTTTACAACAGATACACCTCATTCCGTATTCCGGCTTGCTCTTAAAAGTCTCGACGTTGCAAATTGCCATCGACGACTGGCGATGGTTATGAAATCGGTTTTTACCCGGATCCGTACTTCTTTACTGAGAAATGCAGGAATGAGGCCAACTAGGTAAAGAGTTTACCTTCGTTCGGTTGTAAAATTATCTATGCTAATATTATAAAAGGGTACCTATGTTTATTTAGTTTGTTTGGATGAAGAGGAAAGGAGGTGTTTTTTTTCGGCCCAAACATGTACCGAGGTACTAATTACTATATACTATATATACTAATTACTTCCAATAACTAGTATTTTTAACAGTATTTAAAATCCTTCAATACTAGATAGAAAAAGAAATAAAAGTATGTGAAAAAACACTACCTCGCAACGCAACTGCGTTCAAAGAAACGTTTATGACAGCATTTACGGCTGTCAATCTGTTTCATCTGTAAAAATCATGTCAAAAAATGACATCGGTGTTTCATCAAAAACAATAGAAAAAAACTATCGGCCTAGGTCGGAAGCCCTGGCTTTTGGCCGGCAGATAACCAAATGCAAAACATAATACGAAATGTGAAATAAATGTATTTTTTTAATTCTTGTTCCCATGATAATTCACAAAAAATGTGTACTAGAAATAAAAACTTATTTGTAATACATAAATAAATTCTATAAAGTACATTTTTGGGTTTTCACACATTTATAAATGAAGTAACGAAACGCATCATCGGAGACCATGTCGGAGACGTACTCATATGACATTGCCAGATTGAAAATCAATTCTTGGGTTGCAAGTTTTAACATCTTTCATCGACAATTTCTGGTGGTACAAATGCGCGAATAAATTCAACATATTTTAATTCAAAATCTACGATTTTCTTCCTATAATTTCGTACTTTTGTCTTTGAGGTACACGTTTGGGCCTGTGGTTGGGCCATTATTGTAAGGAAAAAAAACATCTCCTTTCTTGAACGAATGATCCAATCGACGGCATGTTTGGCATAGTGGCTGAGCGATGGACTGCTGTTGGTGGGTTCGATCCTCGTACGATACAAAACATATATGTATGATCTGCAAGTAGTGTTTCCGGGTCTGGGTGTTTGTGTTTGTGAGTTTCTATGTATGTAAAACGCACCCACGATACAGGAGAAATAGTGTGGGGCAACGTTTAAAAAAAAATACCAAATGTTCTTTCTAGTGGATAGCTCAATTCTTGAGGCTACAAGAGACTCACCCTAGCTTCGACTTTTAACACTCAAAACACGCCTCTGTCACTAGATAGCTTTCTACTGGTGAAAGAATTTTCAATGTCGGTTCATCACTTCCAGAGATTATTTCTTACAAAAAACTTTCCTACAACTTATAAGTTTTATCTTTTTATACTATTAGTACACATAGATCTAACATCACAATCCTTAGAAGATGAGCAAAAAGAAAAAAAAATGTCAGATGGAACGCTAAGAGAAAACAAGGTAATGTAATAAGTTCGGGCGGGCGACGATGTATGCGATTTGAAGGATATAGTGGCCAAAACTTCACGCGAAAGAAGTCGCGGTCAGAATCAAGTTAGTTTATATTTTTGAAGCAGACATTTATTTCGTCCTTCATTGGTTTTGTAACCAGCTTTATTGTCATAGGATAATCAGCTTAAAATAATTCCCACTATGTACTTAGCAAGGACACAGTTTTCTGTGAAAGGGTAGGGAACAAAATCCATAACACAGACCTCATAGGCCTAGAACTTAATCCACCTATTTTAGGGTTGACCACATTCTCACACAAAATCTAGTGTGTATCTAACAAAATAGAATATAATAAGATGACTCATGAAATGTACAGGGTGAATTTTCCAAATGGGCGTGGATATATATCTGAAAATATGAGGAATATTGAAAAACATTGAAAGGAATTTCGAGGCCGATTTTGACAAAAACTAAAACTGCATCATTGGATTTTAGAAATTTCAATAATCCCTGGCCAGGAATCCAATTCGCTAAAATTGGAAAAAAAAATCGATAATGTTTAACCATACCATAACCGTCAGATAGTGTTGATAAGAATAAAATTATGGGAAGTAATGGACATGGTTGGTAGTGATGTTACTACCTTTACAATACCTAATTTTTCTCTGAAGCTTCCGTACCCAATTTCAACATTTCATTTGTATCCCAGTCACTAAAACATTTATTTTCACTTTAAACTTCAAGTCAAGGTGGCGCATTGCTACAGACAGAGCAATCATTTCATCACTATTTGGTTTATGCTGCCATTGACGTCAAACACCGCAAATTGGGTTTCGCGAGTCGGCACCCGCGCTCTTACGAAATCAAGATTTTTATTTAACCGGATCCATTTTTATTTTTGTTTTATTTTACGTAACAAAAAGCAATTAAGAAGTCGTCAGTGTCAGCCACTGTTTATCTAAAGTGGTTTTGTGACAGAACGATAATTTTGTGACAGAATGAAATGGTAATCTTAAATGAATTTTGATTAGTTTTTATTTTAGTGTCTCTAAAAGGTTATCAGGTAATTTTGGACACTGAATGTACAGTTTTTTTGGTCAGCTTTCACTTCAATTTGTTAAACGAATTTTACGCTAAACAGACTTATCGCTATCTAAATGAGTTTGTTTTATTTAATAACTTTTTTAATTTACCTATCTAGTGGCATAAAAAGTTAAATACAGGTTTATATCTAGGTGCACCAGTGTCTACAAAGACAAATTATTCTGGTTATTATTATTTTGAAGGAAGTGTGGCACGCACTGCGGCAACATGCTTCGATAACTTGAAGAAAATAGCTAGAAGCGGATGGATGTGGACTGCCCAGGACCAGGAGGGTTGGCGCACTTTGGAGCAGGCTTGGCCGGCAATTGGCTGATAATATACTAGCTGTTTTATTTTATTGCTCTTCTATTTAGTAGCAAGTACCATTCATAATTACGGATGAACAGTTGCGATATACAGAACACTGAAAAAAATACATGAATGATATTGACATGTTCTATGTCTTAATAATAGTGTTAGCAACCATTTCAGTTCACAAACTTATAGTGATCCGACTTCTCATTAAACTAAAGATTTTTATATCAAGATTGTGTGAGTGGGTGAAATAAAGCGACCTGTAAAGCTGCTAGTACGTTATAAAATAATTTTGTATATTTTTTCCAATTCGCACGTGTAGAGACCCCGGAACGTAAAGGGCTATTGAAGGACACCGTGGACCTTAGTCAATACAAGTCTGAAAGTCCCTCCCGCCCTGCCCTGAGTGGGAGGACAGATTTGATGATTAATACCACACTAAAAAAAATCACACGTGTATGGTTATCAAAAACATCTGTTATCAGGGAGATAATTATGTATTAACACGTGGAAAATATCTCATTACCTACCAGTACATAATATTTTCCTTAGATACGAGTAGCATTTTACTTATCACGAGTAATTTCTGATAATAAAAAAATTCTTTGATGGTAATGACTATCTAATTATTGTCAACCTATTTTATTAATTGGGTTCTTTATTAGCTTTCATAATATATGTTGTGTCGGACAGTTTTTCCACAATCCGAACACCAAGCAAAATAATTAATTAATCTTACCTATCTAGGTATTTTTTATGAGAAACTTATATCGAAAATTCCCGATATCGCGTTCGATAGACAAGTATTACTACTACATTTTTATCATGCTTAAGCATGTTAAAAATCTTTCATAACAAGCAGACAAAGAGCAATAAATATAATTAATAGAAAACGGTTGAGAATCGCATTTCAATTAGTGAAAGTACGCATCGTCGTGTTGGTCACAATTTCACGTTGGCGGCAAACTGTGATGGCATGAGAATGAAGGTTTTATAGATTGCCCCCTCTGTCTTTTTTTTGGTCACAAAAAAATTAGTCCTGCCAGGTCTTACGGACAAAAATTACACCCTGCTCCTTCAATTCTGCCCTTTACGTTAAATAATAAGACTACACGTGTACACGTTGCCCCACACTAGTAATTTCTCCGGTGTCGTGGGTGCTTTTACAAACACAAACGCCCAACCCAACAAAAATACTTGTTGATCATACAAATATTTGATGTGTGCGGGAATCAAACCCGCGGCATGCAGCACAGCAGTCCAATCACTCAGCCACTGCACGAACCATGCCGTCAACCATTTACTTGCGAGTATTAAAATGTGATATCGCGTAATATTTTATTTACTATCATTTACAAGAATAATTTTTTTATAGCCCCAAGAGAACAAAGACTATTTGGTATCAATTTCAACTTTGATATCTCCACGCATTTATGAGAAACATTCTCGACGGCTTGATGGGCCACGAAATTAAGGCTGCATATTCTGAAAGTTGGCAACGTCGCAAAAAGCTGTCAAATATTTACAAGTTTTAATTAATTTGGCAAATTTTCTGTATGAAAACAAGAAATATCGCTCTGTAGTGCACTAAAAAAATGATATAGGAATGCAATTAAAACACTGAATTTGATGTTGTAACTGTTCCAAATGCTTTTTTTACACCTAAAACTATATATTCGGTGTTACTATATTAATTATTGCATTCCCTTATAAATTTTTTAGTGCACTACAGATTCATATTTCTTATTTTTAAACAGTAACAATGCTAAATTAATTAAAACTTGTTAATATTTGACAACCATTTGCGACGTTGCCAGCTTTCGGAATAAACGCTCTTAACAACAAAAATGTTTTAAAAACGCAATGGCTGCAAATAAAAAAAAGAAGAGTAAAAAATGCTATCACTGCCAAAGACAAGAAACAGATGCATAAATTATAATTAGTGAAAGTATACAATCATGTCGGTGTGGGTCAAGTCGTGCCAACACCCAAGCAAGGTTAAGTAACACTCATGCAGGCCTGTAATTGGATGGGTGGTCAGAATGAATGACCTTTGATGTTAATGTGCGCTCATCATGACTGATTGCTTGACGTTATGAGAATCGTTATGATCTTGAAGATAATCTTAGCCGATTGTACATGATGTGAGTGAACGCCTGTTTTTCTTTTGGAACGAAGTTCCTTATCGCGCGTTGTGAAAGGGGGCTAGACGGAAAAAAATTCTTACGAAAAGTTGTCAGGACAGTTTTTGGAACGAAGTTCCTTATCGCGCGTTGTTATCTTTCAAAGTCTACGCTGTCTACCAAGTCTGTGCTGCTTACTGTAAAATTGATCGCAGCGTGTTAAGTGACAGAGAAGAGAACTAACTCGGGACTCTTGGGAGTAACGTGTGTCAAGTTTAATATCCACCACAACTTTTTTAAGTTTTTTTTTTAAATGAAAATCAAGCCGTAATGTTATTTGACAGTCCCGAAATAAGGAGATGTGTCTGTCATCGCGCAAACAGCGTATACTGTTATCGGGTTATGAAAAATTACGAATTGGTGCAGTGTCTGAGCGATTGACTGCTGCAGCGTGTCACAGTTTCAAAGCCCGCAAGAAATAAACATTTTTATCTCGCTGCGTTTGCTACAAAGGATATTCGTTAGTATTATTTTGTATTTAAAGTATTTTGCGCTGACAAGAATTATAGCAAGATACTCGTAAAAGGAAATTCTCGCAGACATTTCGAATGTTTTTTTTTTTCAAATGTACAGATATATTAATCGGTATTCGTGTGTTTGTATCTTTTGCATTTAGCTGATCGAGCGGTGAGCCTCTAAACAAAAATTGTATTAACATAACGTATCTCAGAAGACCATTTATGATATAAATCTCATACATAATGATCAGTCCGAAAAGGTAATTTATTTGTCTGGACTGTAAAAGTGACTTTGACCTCTGAATTTTTTTTTCAGAGTTATTGACTAGGGAAATCTGACCACATTTAACGTGTAAAATAACTGACTGTTATAGGGCGCTTTTACACCACACGGTACTCGGGTAAACTTTCTAAGTCCGTGAACTTAGACACGGTTACGGATGTACGAATGGAACGGGTTTGACGCAGATTGTGCACTTCGCAAATTGTGCACTTGACGCAAAATGTGCACTTCGCAAATTGTGCAATTCGCAAATTGTGCACTTCTCAAAATAGTAATTCGCAAACTGTGCATTTCGCAAATTGTGCACTTCTCAAATTGAGCACTCTTCAAAATGAATCTGAACATTATCATAATGGTTCAAAATAAAAAACCATTTTTAATTACATTATTTTTTAATTATTTTGCACAAGTTTAGTATACGTACGATAAACGATTACAGTAGTTTCATGTATTAATAATCACGTTCAGGAAATGTTTTGAATTATGTTTTTAGTACATGTCAGCCATACACATACGAGTATTATGAGCACTACAGCCATTTAATATTACTATTTTTAAATAAATATTAACTTTTAACTAATTGATTTTATCACGCTTTTACAAAAAATACAAAAATAGATATTAAAAACACGTCTATTATTTCGTGAGTAGGTAAGTACCTACTCAATTTAGTCAAAAGTAGGAAATAAAATAATATACTTAGGTATATTTAATGCCATTTTATAGAAAATAGAGAGTCAAATTTTGTATTCATATTTTTATTATATTTAATTAATCAAAATATTGATACAGTATAAAATAAATGAAGCAATAAATATGCAACGTGTAACGTCAATAGCGCAAAACCTCTCGTGGGGTAACTCAGCCCATGTTACTGAACAATGTTTGTTCTAAGACTTTTGGAAATTCGCAAAAAAAAATTTTTTCATACTGATGGGCCCGATCAATTTCTCATTTTGTCTAAAAAGCAAATATTTTCTTTTTTGCGAATTTCCAAAAGACTTGGATCAAACATTGTTTAGTAACATGGGCTGAGTTACCCCATGAGAGGTTTTGTGCTGGTTGTATGTATACATATTATTCTATTTCCTACTTTTGACTAAATTGAGTACTTACCTACTGAGTTACGCTACTGAGGAAATAAAAGACATATATAACGGAGAGTCGTTATCAGAGGGGTTGGGATATCGGAAATAACATTCAGAAAATCTTCGTTAACACTTTTAATTACTTGCTAACACACACTGAATACAAAATAGTCAAGGATGTCCGAGATATTGCTCGATTCAAAACTTAGGAACGCGAGAAGTTTAACATGGCGGAGCAACCAATATGTCTACCCAGCTTGCCGGACCGATTCAAAGTGTTCACTTCACCAAACTGTCCGCCCAAGTGGCCTACCCCACACAGGTTAGCCAACATCTGTCAACGTCACTACCTGTCAACTTCGAATAGCTGATTAAACTTCCGAATCGACATTTGACTCGACTATTCGCTCGGTGTTGCCATTTGCTCCCCATGCTAACCATCTCCAAATTATCACTAATTTGACGCTCCTAAACAATCTGTCAATTCTAACTTAATAGTTACTCCAATGAGAGATAGATGGCGTTATTCTAAATTAACAATAATCAATAGAGATTCTAAATTGCGTATCTGTTTTGATTCCAGGCCAACGATAATAGATGGCGTTATTCTAAATTAACAATAATGAATAGAGATACCAATTTGTTTTCTGTTTTGATTCCGCAGCATGATAATAGATGGCGTTATTCTAAATTATTGTGCTTCTGTGCTCGTTCTGCGACACGGCCATTCTGACAATTCACACGTCCTCGTGTGAGAAATTCGTCCTCGTGTGAGACATCACATCCTGAGGAACCTGGAATGAGAAAAAATCTCGAACAGTAATCATTCTAACCGTTCGGCCATTCCTGACCCAAATGGAAAAGGTATTCTCATCAAAATAATTACAGGGTCTAATAAAAATCACAAGGGACTCTTTTTCTAAAAGCTGACATGTCGAACAACACCCATACTCATTCAACGAAGGGAACTAATTAAAATATTGCAGTGCTCATACTCTGACCTCCATCCGGTCTTCATCATCACACATTATAACCTCCATCCGGTCATAAGCATGAAATCTATCGACCTCCATCCGGTCTTCAAAACGTAACCTCTTTCCGGTTACAAACACAACACCATCAAGATAATCATTTCAAACTTTTATCAAAATAATTCTTAAAGTAGGTTTGTTCAACATGTTACCTTATTTTTCCTATAACGTTACAGATTATAAGAAAACATACTATGCTAGATACTCTAAATGTTAAGTTGACTACTGCCAATCCAAAACAAAACAAACTAAAATCAAAGAATAAGACACATAATAGAAATTGGCACAAAATTAAGAAAGCATTATGACTCTACCAAACATTTCCACAGCACTTAACCAGCACCATGCATCACTACTTACCCAGTCACTGAAGTACTTAACCAGTACTTAACATTGTAGCGCTTAACCAGCGTTACAAATCCTATCACTTAACCAGTGATAATAACAACGCTTACCCATTGATATTAACCCTCTAACGCTTAACCAGCGAAAGCACACATAACACCCTTAACCAGCGATTCAACAGCTAACGCTTAACCAGCGAAAGTCTACATCATTACACGCTTAACCAGCGATTTTACAGCTAACTCTTAACCAGCAAAAGCCCACATCATAACACGCTTAACCAGCGATTTAACAGCTAACGCTTAACCAGCGAAAGCCCACGTAATCCGCTTAACCAGCGATTACACTACTAACGCTTAACCAGCGATAGTCAACACAACCCGCTTAACCAGCGATAAAACAGCCAACGCTTAACCAGCGAAAGCCCATGTTATCCGCTTAACCAGCGATTACACCACTAACGCTTAACCAGCGATAGTCAACACAACTCGCTTAACCAGCGATAAAACAGCCAACGCTTAACCAGCGAAAGCCCATGTAATCCGCTTAACCAGCGATTACACCACTAACGCTTATCCAGCGATAGTCAACTCAACTCGCTTAACCAGCGATACAACAGCCAACGCTTAACCAGCGAAAGCCCATGTAATCCGCTTAACCAGCGATTACACTACTAACGCTTAACCAGCGATAGTCAACACAACTCGCTTAACCAGCGACACAACAGCCAACGCTTAACCAGCGAAAGCCCATGTAATGCGCTTAACCAGCGATTACACCACTAACGCTTAACCAGCGATAGTCAACACAACTCGCTTAACCAGCGATACAACAGCCAACGCTTAACCAGCGAAAGCCCATGTAATCCGCTTAACCAGCGATTACACCACTAACGCTTAACCAGCGATAGTCAACTCAACTCGCTTAACCAGCGATACAACAGCCAACGCTTAACCAGCGAAAGCCCATGTAATCCGCTTAACCAGCGATTACACCACTAACGCTTAACCAGCGATAGTCAACACATTTCGCTTAACCAGCGATAAAACAGCCAACGCTTAACCAGCGAAAGCCCATGTAATCCGCTTAACCAGCGATTACACCACTAACGCTTAACCATCGATAGTCAACTCAACTCGCTTAACCAGCGATACAACAGCCAACGCTTAACCAGCGAAAGCCCATGTAATCCGCTTAACCAGCGATTACACCACTAACGCTTAACCAGCGATAGTCAACACATTTCGCTTAACCAGCGATAAAACAGCCAACGCTTAACCAGCGAAAGCCCATGTAATCCGCTTAACCAGCGATTACACCACTAACGCTTAACCAGCGATAGTCAACTCAACTCGCTTAACCAGCGATACAACAGCCAACGCTTAACCAGCGAAAGCCCATGTAATCCGCTTAACCAGCGATTACACTACTAACGCTTAACCAGCGATAGTCAACATAACTCGCTTAACCAGCGATTCAACAGCTAACGCTTAACCAGCGAAAGCCAACGTAATCCGCTTAACCAGCGATTACACTACTAATGCTTAATCAGCGATAACACACTACTGCTTAGCCAGCGATAGCCAAGTAAAGTTTAAGTTCAAACACTAAACATAACACAGTTAAGACTGATCGAAAATCGTAGAGCAACCAAGTACCTTTGCAATTTGTACCATTACAATGCAAGAAACTAATCATCAAAAAGCAGGAATCAAATTCGTGGCCTTTGGCTAACACTAGCCCCACCAACAAACCTCTGTTTGTTTCACACCGTTCATCATGAACGCACAATACACGACCTCCACCAGTGCCACCCGCACACCGCGCATCCATGGACACCACCGGGATGTCAATAAGATACGGACTACGGCTACGAAACAGCTACTGGTACGGTCTGACCAGCCGACCTAAGATTCCACACTTATCATCCAATTCAAAGCCATTACTTCAAATGGTACTTGACCCTCAGGCATTCTCCACAATCCATCAAGTGCCCGCTACAATCAGGCAACACATGTAAACAAATCTCAATACTAATGTCACAGATCTCCATCAAAGTCGAAAATCTATAGGCTACAGACTTTAATAAAGAACACAAGGCACCAGAGTCGTAAACAAAATGAAAATTGCTCACCAGATAATCACAGTCGACGCGCTCAGGAGGCACAGGTCAATCCTCTCCTCATTAACAGGCTTCGACGCCCCGGAGTCCGCGCCGCTCCTCTCTCCGCGCCGTAGCAGTGGAAGCAGGTGATCCCGGATGCATGAGGCTTCGCAGTTGTCGATGGACTCCTCTTGTTGCTATTGCTTGCAATAGTCGCTTGAAATCAGTTCACGTCATCCCAGGAAACGACACGGTAGGCAGCCAGGTAGAAGCTCCTCTCTTCCAGGCGCGGCTTATAGCGACCATAAGCGAAGCACCATGTTGATCTTGGTCCGAAAGCACATCACTGTAGTCGTCACCCAAGCAGGCAAGCACGTACATCCACATCTTGTTTTTCAGGGTCGAAATCCGGTAAACGAAAGCCATGTGGCGACGTAGTAGGTGTTTTCACGGCTTGAATCAGTGTCAGAAAATTGCGGTTCCAACAAACACATCCATTTTTCATCACTATAGTCTTTATTTCGAACACGTGGGTCGTCGTGGTCCAATCCCACTTCTGATAACGGAGAGTCGTTATCAGAGGGGTTGGGATATCGGAAATAACATTCAGAAAATCTTCGTTAACACTTTTAATTACTTGCTAACACACACTGAATACAAAATAGTCAAGGATGTCCGAGATATTGCTCGATTCAAAACTTAGGAACGCGAGAAGTTTAACATGGCGGAGCAACCAATATGTCTACCCAGCTTGCCGGACCGATTCAAAGTGTTCACTTCACCAAACTGTCCGCCCAAGTGGCCTACCCCACACAGGTTAGCCAACATCTGTCAACGTCACTACCTGTCAACTTCGAATAGCTGATTAAACTTCCGAATCGACATTTGACTCGACTATTCGCTCGGTGTTGCCATTTGCTCCCCATGCTAACCATCTCCAAATTATCACTAATTTGACGCTCCTAAACAATCTGTCAATTCTAACTTAATAGTTACTCCAATGAGAGATAGATGGCGTTATTCTAAATTAACAATAATCAATAGAGATTCTAAATTGCGTATCTGTTTTGATTCCAGGCCAACGATAATAGATGGCGTTATTCTAAATTAACAATAATGAATAGAGATACCAATTTGTTTTCTGTTTTGATTCCGCAGCATGATAATAGATGGCGTTATTCTAAATTATTGTGCTTCTGTGCTCGTTCTGCGACATATATATAGAGAACTATGTGTTTTGAAAGTGTAATAAAGCGATTAATTAAAATATTAAAATTAATTAAAATTAAATTACTTAGTAAAAATAAATAGTAACTAGAAAATAATATGTATAATAAAGGGCTGGAGTGCTCATATTGTGTGTAGGTCACATGGACTGAAAAAACATAATCAAAATATTTCCTGAACGTGATTATTTTTCACACGAAACTACTGTTAGAGTGCTAATAACTGTGCAAAATAATTAAAAAATTAATTGTGTGTAAACAGTTTTTATTTAAAACCATTATAATCATATTCACATTCATTTTGAGGAGTGCTCAATTTGAGAAGTGCACAATTTGCGAAATGCGCAGTTTGCGAATTACTATTTTGAGAAGTGCACAATTTGCGAATTGCACAATTTGCGAAGTGCACATTTTGCGTCAAGTGCACAATTTGCGAAGTGCACAATCTGCGTCAAACCCAATGGAACTAATGTCAAAATCATTTTTTCGGACGGATAATATCGCCACGAGTAAAGTCCTTTTGATGCGGCGCTAGTGTATTATGTTATTACATCAAAACGCATTAAAAAAAATTAGTTCTACGAATTTTCCGAAGTCATCAAGGGTAGCGCGGACTCTAAGGAGGTATCTGTCAGATTGTACCTAATATCATTAATTCCAAGTTCGGGCTCAATGTCACGTGGTGTAGAAAACTACCTGTAACCAAGGCCGAAACCACGGGTTTCGTGCTTAGAGATTAGACCTCGTAACGACGTGACATGACATTGGAATGACATCCTCTTGGAACTATATTTTCTTGACATATTGTGACAACGTTCCCTAGAAAATATATGAAACTACCGGTCCCCCGATATCGTATCGTTATAGTTACCTATCGTCTAATGTGAAAGCGCTTATATTCATTTCGAAAATAATATTCAAGAATTTAAAACTGTATAAGTATTCAAATTATCTAATGTAGGTAAATATCGGATATTTTAAATAAATAATGTAAATATATCCTGTTTGAAATCCATTATTGTAGTGTTCTTTTTTTAAACAACATGCGCGCCCCGCAGCTCCGCTCCTGCCCCTGCGGCTCCTCTGTGCTCCGCCGGTCGAGTTTCCCGACCTTCCAGTCAGCTGCCCATGTCAACAGAGTCAGCAAAAAACATCGTTGCTGTGAGCAAGGTCGATACATCTGTGAAGTCTATGCCGGAAAAGGCATCGAAGCAGGCTGACGATGATGGTTTCTGTGGAGCCCAACCTACACCACTAAGGCTGAGGACATCGTGGAGTACGTGCGTCAAAAGATCAAGTACACGCCGAGAGTTCAGCTGCTAGAATCGCGCCGCAACGTCAATTTCAAGGCGTTCGTGGTGCGTGTACCAACATGTTTGCTGCACCTCGTCATGGAGGAGAACTTTTGGCCGCAGGACGTGGTGTTCCGTCGCTTCCGCGGACAAGTGCCACTGGAGAGCGCTATAAAATAGTGCTAAGTGAAGTGTTTACTAACATAGGCTTAAGTTTCTTTATAGTAACACAAACTGTACTATAACAATATATATATTAGTCTATAAGGTATATATCTATGGGCCCAAGTAGCCTGAAATAAAGTGGTTATTATTATTATTTAAAGCGTGGTAAAATCATCATATCTGCATGGTTTTCGTATAGGGTTGCCATCTCTAAAATTTGAAAACCAGGACAAGACGCGCACGGGGGGTGGGAGGACACGGTAAAGTGTCGTGTGTAGCGGGCGGCCAATATTTTTTAAACCCGGATTACATTTATGAAAACCCCCCCGGACGGATGGCAACCCTATTCTCATATAACTTTACCAATACACAATTGTCTGGACTTTAAAAGAGACTATGACCTCTGAGTTTGTTTCGGATGTTTCTTCTCAGCGTAGTCAGGTACGAAGCACCGACCTTAACTAGTTAAAAAATAGTGTCTTTTGACGTGTAAAAGAGTTTGCCAAAACCAATTAGTTAAATAAAGATCATTTATCCCGGTACGAACTTTCCGTGGGATAATTTTCGAGTAACACGCGGGCGAAGCCGCTGGTAATAGTAGCCAGTAACTTATACATTTGAATGAAACATAACAATTGTACTTTTACCATTAGCTTGTCACATTTCTGTTATTACAAGATGCTATAAGAATGTCTTCCAAGCATTCTGAGATGTATGTCTAATTTAATAGTTAGAAAGTTGTGAGCACAAGCGCCATCGGTCGGCATTGGGCTACTGACCTGTCCTTGCATTACCTGCTCAATACAACCGAGAATGTACGTCTCAAGCACATATAAACGTTGTTTAGAGTATAAATCTCAATCAAAGACGACAGAACCTAAAGGCTTTTATTTTTTTTGAGGAACGAAAAATTCTTAAAAGGATATGCGGGTGGTATTTTTATCTAAACAAACGCTCTCTGGTTTTATTCTGAATTTTTTTATCGATCGTAAAACAATGTCTTCTTTACAGAATAATAAACATAATTTCTTCATGTTTTCCTTTTTGATGATACCTACGTTATTTTCATAAGCACTAGAATCCTCAAATAATGCTTAAAATTACCGTGCAAAGTGTGCAAAGAAACTGTTAATGAAAAAAGAAAACATAGGGACATAGTATTATATCCTTCTTATTCAGTATTTAAATGTCTTTTAAATTGATCCAATATTGGAATAGAGGAAATAGGTGAGAGCCAAAGCTCAAAATATGACTTTTTACTTTTTTTTTTTAGCGATGATTTCTCCCACCCATTACTGTCAGACTTATTGGTTTATTAATTGTACTAACTAAAATCCACGGTGTCCTTGAATAACCCTTTACGTTCCGGGGTCATGGTATTCGTTAGTCTAGCGACCATGACTCTTATGATAGACAAAATTATCCCGCTACCGACAAAAAATTTACGCAATAACTAACCAATAAAATACCCGTCATATCCCAGTAGCTCCATGGAACTAAGAGTTCTGTTTCACTGAGTTTTTTTACTCCAGTAGTTCCATGGAAATGGCATTCTGGTTTTTCTGAAAGAATATTATTTAGTAACCAAAAAAAGTACTAGGCTGGCATAAGTTCGAGATGGTTTGTTTTTTAAATAATTCTGAATGAAAAGCTTATCAACAAAAGTATTAGATTAACATAAATTCAAAAGGGTGTATTTCTAAAGTACTTTTTTTTTAAGTGGTAATATCATCAAATGAGGCCTCCCACCCAGAGCAGTGCGGGAGGGACTGTTAAAATCGTACTGAGTAAAATCCACGGTGTCCTTCAATAGCCCTTTACATTCCAGGGTCAGTGTTTCTAAAGTACTTAACAGGAAGAAATAAAAAATCCCTATAGTTTCATAATGGAACTACTGGAATACGGCGTAAATACTCCTTATAAATTATACAGTGACGCAGAAGCGACAAACGAAAATTACTTCGTGTTAAACTCATTTGGTTGCGAAGCCACAATGGTAGTGCACTCGAGGTACAGGCAAATGTATTTATCTCCTCTTTGCATTAAAACACGGCGTTTGGAGGCTCTAGTGTGTTTTTCGGAACTGAATTTCAGTTCACTCGTTGAATAATAATGACACTTTTAACATTTAATAAGAAACTGCAGAGTTAAGGTATGATTCCGATCTTGGCAGCAAGCAACAGTGCCCGCGTACAAGCGGACGGTGAGTAATGGATGACTCACCGGCAGATCATGGACCATTCCCGGGTCGATGGCGCGTCGTGTTCCACCCGGCTCAAAGGGCTTTCAATAATCTGACTGGTCCCCCTTACAGGGTCAAAGCCTGCCGAGTTCGCGGGACTGTCTCATCAAGTCATCAGGTAGCCGTTTTACTGGAACTTGTAGGAATAATGAAAGATCACTGTGGATTTTAGTCAGTACAAGTCTGGCAGTGCATCCCGTCCCGCCCTGACTTCAGCAGTAACTTGATGATTTCACAAAAGGCTACACTGCTGCAGCTACATTTCCGCCTGTCTCGTTGATGCCGAGCAAGCAACTGCTTCGAACTGTGTTACTAAACAGTTACGACTCTGAACTGCAAAGAGCAACTAAAGGAACAACAGGGTAGTTTTAAGTCAGCACGAGTCTTTTAGTACCTTTTGCTTCAACGGCCTGAGGACTATTTTGATGAAATTAAAATCCAACAAAAATAAGTATACCGGTCCTGCGATTGTGCATATAAACAGTGAAGTACCTGCTAAATTCTTATAGCATAATCAGCCGATAATGTGCTCACTGCTGGAACACAGGCTTATTCACTTTTAGGCCTTTGTCAAACAGACATCAAGCGATAGCGAACCGAATACAATCATGTCATATAAAAATGCGAAAGCGATCCGATAGTCTATGTGACAAGCTTACAACAATTCCATACATTACAAACAAAAACGCCTCGCTTCGCGTTCGTCACGCCTGTCTGTTTGACAATAGCTTCAGAGGAAAAGGGCTGTCATTCCCCACACTGGCCTATTGCGGGTTGGTGGATGTCACACGTCTTCAAATGTTTGATTCTAGGACATTACTCGTGTGCGGTGTCCCACAGGGATCGGTCTTGGGACCGCACCTGTGGGACATCGGTTTCGACTGGGTGCTGCGCGGCGACCTCCCTCTAGACGTCAGCGTAATATGTTACGCTGACGACCCGCTCGTCCTGGCGGAGGGAGTGTCGCACCAGGCGACGGCCGACTTGGCGACGCGGGCGGTTGCGATAGTCGTCGAAAGGATCCGGCAGTTGGGACTCGAAGTGGCGCTGTACAAGACAGAGGCCATGTGTTTTCATGGCCATCTGAATGCGCCACTGACAGAGTCCCACATAATGGTGGGGGGGGTTCGCATCGGCGTCGGGGGTACGATGAAGTACCTGGGACTCGTCCTCGACAGCCGATGGAACTTCGGGGAGCATTTCTCCCTTTTGGCCCCAAGGCTGAACCGGGCATCAGCCGCCCTCGGGCGGCTCCTGCCCAATATCGGCGGGCCAAACGCCCCCTGCCGGAGGTTGCACGCCGGCGTCGTGCGGTCCATGGCCCTCTACGGGGCCCCCGTGTGGGCCCTGAGCATTCGGACGCGGCCGGCAAAGCTGGTCGCATGCCAGAGGGTCATGGCAATCCGAATGATCCGAGGATACCGCACGATCGCCGGCGAATCGGCCAACCTGCTTGCCGGATCACTGCCCTGGGATCTGGAGGCGACTGCCCTCCTGCGCGTCTATGAGTGGCGCGTGGAGGCGCAGCGTCGGGGTGTATCCCCGCTGCCTCGAGAAGTCGAGGCGCGGCGGGAAGAGCTCCGGCGCGATCTCAGGGCAGTTTGGAGAGAACGACTGTCGCAACCGAGGTACGGGCTAGCCGCAATCGCGGCTGTAAGACCCCTCTTTGAGGAGTGGCTGGATAGGTCCCACGGCGTCCTCACCTACCGCATGACACAGGTCCTCACCGGACATGGCAGCTTCGGGAGGTACCTGTGCATGATAAAAAAGGAGGAAACGCGGGGGTGTCACCACTGCGAGGATCGCCCGGAGGACACGGTGGAGCATACGGTGCAGGACTGCCCAGCTTGGGCGGAGCACCGCCGTGTCCTCACTGCGGCGATAGGCGGAGACCTCTCGCGCCCGGCATTGGTTGCGGCCATGCTGCGGGGCGAGACGGAGTGGGAGGCGGTCGCCTCCTTCTGCGAAGCAGTCATGCTCGCGAAGGAGGAGGCGGGCCGCCTGAGGGAGAGGATACCGTCCTCCCTCCGCCCGAGACGCAGTGGTAGACGCCCACGGCGACGGATGTCGCGGGACGATCTCCGGCCACCGTAGGCGCGGGCATGCGGGCGGCGAGTAAAGGGCAACTCGCTGCCCGACCATGGACCATGCCCGGGTCGACGGCGCGTTGTGTCCCACGCGCGCCTCAAGGAGCGTCAGCATAGTGACGGGGCCCCCCTATAGAGGGCCACAGTCCAGCCGGGGTTGCGGGACATACGTATACCGCGACCCCGGCACACAAAGGGCTACCGAAGGACACCGTGGATTTTAGTCAGTACAAGTCTGACAGTCCCTCCCGCTCTGCCCGAGGTTGGAGGACTCATTTGATGATTTTGCAACGTAAAAAAAAAAAGGACATTACTGGTATCCTTATGATACAAACTAATACTGCAGCTGGCTGGGTTTGAACTCGTAATTCGGGGCTGTTACCGCTTGGCCACCACTGCTTTAAAATTGATTTATCCCCATACAATTATATTACATATTTATGAATGCTGGGATTTCGAAAATGTGGTAATACTAATAATACATATTTCATTAAAGTAGATATGCTGAACATTCTTTTGCTCGAGATTTATTTTATTTAAAAAAATACATACCTAAATGATGCGTTTGTAGAATTCAATGTAAAGCTCCACATAAAGCTCGTTTGAAGTTGATATTAATAGAGAAGGCTTCATTCAGAATCGCAATATCACACTCAAAAGCAATGGTAAATTGTAGTGTATCAAAGTGAAATGTCATGATTTCCTTGGAAATGGCAATCTGTTCGAAGAATTCATTACTGCCGGTTGGCTTTTTATTAAAATGGCTAATGAAATATGAAATACAGATTTTATTCAGCAATAGCTTCGTACGCGGATCCTGTTGCTTATGCCAGCGACAACGGGGTTGTCAAAATCGAAGATCTGAAAAGTGTGATACCCAATTCCAAGAGCCAAAAAAATAATGGGAGTTTGGCCAGTAGAATAAAATTGTTGTTCATAATATATTCATCGTCATCGAAAACAACTTTGCTAAGACGTCATTCCTATATAAATATGTTATAGTGTAGCTGGGCTTTTGGTGGTCTACATCAGGTGTTCCAAATCTTCAAATTTATTCTCTCAGCAGAAAATGCTCATCACGTGGAGCAATTTTTGCTATCGCACCATTTTTGTATCTCTTATAGTTTAGCTGGTCTGTTGCGGTTCTGCACCATTTGTTCAAGTTTTCAAGATAAATTGTTACCTACGTCATAAATGATTTTTGTGTAGCTTTAGCTATTAAGGATGCACACGCGACGGAAGCTTAAAAAAAAATGGAGTAACTTCTCCCGTTTTCCCAACATTTCCCTTCACTGCTCTGCTCCTATTGATTGTAGCGTGATGAAAAGTATACTGTAACCAGCTCAGAAGTATGAAAAATAATTGTACCAAGTTTCGTTAAGATCCGTCGAGTAGTTCTTGTTTCTATAACGGTTATACAGACAGACAGACAAAAAATTAACTAATTGCATTTTTGGCATCAGTATCGATCCCTAATCACCCCCTGATAGTTATTTTGGAAATATATTTCATGTACAGAATTGACCTCTCTACAGATTTATTATAGGTATACTCGTAGATTTCAACTTACAACAGTTGTATGGCAGATCTTTTGAAGTGGATATTGACAGTCAGTTTCGTTTACTTTGTCGATGGACAATGCCTACTGTGTTATGGTGCCGTCGCAGACTAGGTACACGATAATCTGCAACAAAATAATGATCCATAAAGATTATGTTATTTTTGGCTTAGTATGACTTTTTTTAAATGTCGCAACACATGAGCTGAGAAAGGGCATTTTTGCGTCGCATAGGAATAATTTTGTTAATATTTTTTATTTTTGTTGATTTTTACAGTATTTTGTTTCGTAGTACTTCATATTGTTGTTCTGTCTTGTGTACCTTTTAATTTCATTTTAAGATGTCAAGGGTGGATTATTGTTAAATAAAACCCAGGTTTGTAGAGTCGCGCGGTTGTTCTGTGGCCAACATCTTGTAAAAACGGCAAGTTACTTGTGGTCACCGACATAGGCATACATAACTAAGTTACTACTCTTCCCTATAAAAAGATAATCGACCATCACCAACTGTCATTATCACGTTGTGATAAACATGAACTACGTATTCATAATGTTGGATAAATTCTCACATATAATTTTATGGCACTTAAGGCTGCATATTCTGAAAGTTGGCAACGTCGCAAAAAGCTGTCAAATATTTACAAGTTTTAATTAATTTGGCAAATTTTCTGTATGAAAACAAGAAATATCGCTCTGTAGTGCACTAAAAAAATGATATAGGAATGCAATTAAAACACTGAATTTGATGTTGTAACCGTTTCAGGTGTATAAAAGGCATTTGGAAGGCTTCCAAATGCTTTTTTTACATCTAAAACTGTATATTCGGTGTTACGATATTAATTATTGTATTCCCTTATCATTTTTTAGTGCACTACAGAGCCATATTTCTTATTTTCATACAGTAACAATGCTAAATTAATTAAAACTTGTTAATATTTGACAACCATTTGCGACGTTGCCAGCTTTCGGAATATACGCTCTTAAATCATCTATTGTTATGGTCTATTAATTGTGATTAGAGGACAATCACTAAATTATTAATGGGTGACCTTTGAATAATCAAATGATTAACTGGGCGTGAATTAAGACCCAGTAACGGAACAATGAAGGTAATATTTCCCATTAATTTTTTTTAGACATCCGACATACCGACAAAGTACGCGCCTGTAGAATATAGTGAGACACGTGTAATGTTTTTTTTTAATTAACTGACTTCGAGAACAAACAAAATAAAGCGATAGACGTAATGTGTGCCAAATTTCATAAATATCCGTTAAAACTGCTTGATAGAGTAACAAGTATCCATAATTATTATATCTTCACAAACTTTCTGTATAATATGTAGTAAACAAGAGGAGATTGGCCGTGATGGCTTTAAAACCGGGCAATGTCACACTCAAAGGGGTATTATGTCTGAATAAGTCCTATTTCATTAAGAAAATGTTCCAACGGCTAGGTATACCCGTGTATACCTATAATGACCACATTTGTTATTTTAACCCGAGGGACCGACCCTTTCGGCTAATTTTAGTGGTGTAAAGGACATCGACGTACAGACGCCGCCACAACAAATTACCCCAATCTGTCAAAGAAGAGGCTTCAATGTGTAGGACTCTGCCACATCTGCCAATTACCATAAGCTAAATTTATTATATACCGATGGAAAGAACATTTTAAGGAAAACTTTTTCTACTAACATGATATTCTGCCCACGAGCTATGGAGCGAAGTATACTGATAGTCAAACTTACGAACCGCATTATACAAACCTCATACTCCAAAACGGGTACACTACGATAATACGAAAAACTTTATTCCGAAATTCGTAAATACGAATTTCAAAATACCGATTTTCATAATTCCGAATGGTTCAAAATTCCTAATATAACAACTCCGATGGATCAATATTCCTATTTTAATAATTCCGAAATTTCAAAATTCCTAACGTTTATAAATACTATTTTCAAAATACCGAATTTCAATAGACCGAATATCAAAAATTCCGACTTAACATATTTTCCGAAACATCAAAAACACGAATACCGAATATTAAAATTCCGATTATTGGAATTCCGATTCGGGTCCGTTAGGTCGAAAAGTCCGAGTCGGGGTGCCTCAAGACACATTTTGCTCGCTATTGCATCCTGAGTAATAGCACCACCAAGGTGGTTCAACGGAGCCCCGCTTCGCGGGGCTCCTATTTCTGTGAGCAAGGTTTAAAGTAACCTAACACGAAGGAGATGGCGGGGTCTTTCAGACCCCGCCATCCCCTTCGAACCTAACCTGTCCGTGTCGGGGTGTCTCCAGTCCCGAGCTCGCTTCGCTCGCTCTTACATCCTTGGTCGATTTGTTGACTACCACCTACCAAGGTAGGTCGACGGAGCCCCGCTTAGCGGGGCTCCTATTTCTGTGAGCAAGGTTTAAAGTAACCTAACACGAAGGGGATGGCGGGGTCTTTCAGACCCCGCCATCCCCTTCGAACCTAACCTGTCCGAGTCGGGGTGCCCCAAGTCCAGAGCTCGCTTCGCTCGCTCTTGGATTCTAAGTTCTCATATTAACAATAAAAATCCTGAAGGCAAACAGTGAAAGTTAAGAGGATACGCCTCGCCACTCCGTGCCTAGTCCTACACGGGTTTAAATAACACTCTGGGAGTACGGTAGACAAAATTACGTGGAGCCGGTTTTGCACCAATTCGTTTCTGTCACTTTGTGGAATGAGCAACGAAATTCCGATTTTCAGTATTCTGGAAAAATCAGTTTATTCGGAATATTGAAATTCGGAATTTCGTTTTTCGGAATGAGAACTCATCGAGCATTACATTTTTCGAATATGTGAAAATCGGAAAAAGAAGAAATCGGACATACGACTTTCGGTCAAATAAATTTCGAGATTCTTAATAATAGATATTGTAATTTTTAGGTATTATGATATTCGGAGTTTTGAAAATCGGAATATCGAAATTCGGAATAAAATATTTCGGAGTATTTGGGTGTTCCCACTCCAAAACACAAATAGCCGATGCTTGCCTAACTGCTGCAAAGTTGAAGTGACACTGGACTGGTCATATCTGTCGGCGTAGCAATGGGAAAAAATGGTGTGCGTCAGAATGGCTGGTTGCCTGTGGCGTTGGTCAATGAGAGTTGATTCGAAAATTGCTACATAATTGCTTATATTTGCTACATATAATAAATAATTGCTACATAGGATATATACTTAGATATAAAATATTTTTTTTGACCAGCCATCCTGACGTCAGGATGGCTGGTCACCTCCTAGTTTAAAGTGAAGCGTACAGAGTTTCCCGAAATGTATTGCGTCAATAATTGCTTCATATTTACTTCATTTATCTCATTTATTTGTATCTTTAAAAATATGCTAAATAAAGGATGTAGCAGTAATTTAAATTATCCCAAGGAAAAGTCCCTGATAAAATAATAAAGGCAAATAGTTGCAGTGCGTCTTCATTCAACGGTATTGATACTTTAGGCGGCAGGCGTTCTAAATACAGTAGGAGGGAAAGAGCTGGAAGTAATGCTGAACAGACTAAACGATTCTTCAAGGCATTTGGGTCTCGGAATTAATTTAGACAAAACCAAACTCACGTTCAATGGGTCATGTCAATCTAATACCTGTAATATTGTAAATGGTGCTGCCCTCGAGGTTGTGCAAGAATACATAATTATATCTAGAAAAAAACACAACACAACGATACAAATGGGCCGGCACAACTTCGAGAAGGAAGCAACCAGAAGGATACGCTTGGGCTACGCGGCATTCGGGAAGCTGCGTCATATCTTCGAATTATCGATCCCACAATCCTTCAAAACCAAGGTTTATAACCAGTGTGTCTTAACCGTAATAACTTACGGAGCTGAAACGTGGACACTTACCATAGGCCTATCCACAAATTCAAGGTTGCTCAGCGTGCCTTGGAGAGAGCAATGCTCGGAGTTTCTCTGCCGTATAGAATTAGGAACGAAGTCATTCGCCAGAGAATCAAAGTAATTGACATTGCGCTTAGAATAAGCATGCTGAAGTGGAAGTGGGCCGGCCACGTCTGTATACGGACAGATAGTAGATGGAGCAGACATGTGCTAAAGTGGAGACCGCGAATGGGTAAACGTAGTGTAGGACGCCCTGCAACAAGATGGGTCGATGATTTGAAGAATGTGGCTGGCAGCGGATGGATGCGGACTGCCCAGGACCGGGAGGGTTGGCGCTCTTTGGGAGATGCGGACGTTCAGCAGTGGACGGCAATAGGCTGATAATATAATGCTGCAGGGCGAGACGGAATGGGAAGCGATCGCCTTCTTCAGCGAAGCAGTCAAGCAAGCGAAGGAGGAGGCAGGCGCCGTGACGGAGAAGACAGCCTCGACCTTACAACATAGCCACTGTGGGAGATGCCCACGGGCGGCATCGGCTCGACGTCGCGAGGCGACTTCCAGCCACCGTAGGCGCGGGCATGCGGACGGCGGGTAATGGGTGACTCGCAGTCAGATCATGGACCTTGCCCGGGTGGATTGAGAATTATTTCCGATCTCAAGCAGATTGAAACTGCTGCTTTGTAAGTAATTGTTTACATAATTTCGAAATTGTACTGTTTACATGTTTTTGAAAATTGTGAATTATTTCCGGTCTGAGGCAGATTGAAACTGCTGCTTTGTAATAGTATACAGTCATAATTTTGAAACTGTACTGTTTACATGTTTTTGAAAATTGTGAATTTTTTCCGGTCTCAGGCAGATTGAAACTGCTGCTTTGTAATTGTATACATAATTTTGAAACTGTACTGTTTACATGTTTTTGAAAATTGTGAATTATTTCCGATCTCAAGCAGATTGAAACTGCTGCTTTGTAATTGTATACATAATTTCGAAACTGTACTATTTACATGTTTTTGTAATTTTCTTGGGTATATAATTATGTAACTTAAAGTTAATATAATTTTTTGGCAATATATCGTTAACGAAGTTTTGATAAAAATGTGTAGTTAATTTTGACTTGATTTAACGTTTACATTATTATTGGACACAGTTAGCATACTTATTTTTGCAATTTAATAATTGTTACATTAATTTAAATTTTAAGGTCGTTTCTATATTATTACTCGAGACTGTACAGCGAAACGTTACCGTAACGAGAGCCGCGTGACAATTTTCGCGTATTTTACAAGTTTTTTCAATAAAAACATATGACAAACTATATATTTTCTAATTCTATAAACTTATTTCTACTGGGGAAAAATAAATTCAACACGAAAAACCAATATAATATTTACGAACTATGTACACAATACTTCGTAAAAACTATCAAAAAACTATCAAATATCAAGACTTACAAACTAATTCCTATAAGATATAACGAAATCTATCATAAAAACAAAGTTCTAATAAGAAAAAGATTCACTTATTCTAATAAAAACACTATCTTATAAGATTAACTGTTATCACTGTCTTATCAGTTTGTTTGCACTATTCACTTATACACTTTACTATTTACACAATCAACGATAGTTCATTCGTCCCGCACACCTTCAATAGCCCTTTTCATTCCCGGTTCACGATATCCTGATGTCACAGTCCCACGAGCCCGGCTGGCTTTAGCCCTCTTAGGAAGACCCGGTCATATTGCTGACACCTTCTCTCGGAGCGCGTGAAAGGGTTGGCCTACAATCGCACTAGATCGTAAAGCGCCTCGTCCACGGAGAGAGAATAGAGCTAGACAGCTTGGAGACTAATCTAATCTATACTCTCGTTTCTACGTACACGTAGAGATCATTAGAG
Organism: Agrotis clavis; assembly: GCA_954870645.1. Classification (NCBI taxonomy): domain Eukaryota; kingdom Metazoa; phylum Arthropoda; class Insecta; order Lepidoptera; family Noctuidae; genus Agrotis; species Agrotis clavis. The sequence goes on along the minus strand of OX940924.1, from coordinate 21,819,760 downwards.
CACCCTATTGCATTTTTTGCTCTATCGTAGGGTAGCTCTATCATAGAGAAATTTTGGCCTGCGTACACTACACTACTCGTAGACTAAATAAGTACTTATATTCGGTCACTATATACAATTATACACTGGAAAAGAACACTTGGACGGATATGGGGGAGGCCTTTGCCCAGCAGTGGGACATAAATGGCTAATTAAAAAAAAAAATATACACTCTCAATCATAGCTCTCTCAGTTGAAAACATGTCGCGGTCACGCTTAACTGCTGCGATTGTGGTTTCTTTGTTGTTGAAAAAGAAAAAAAAAATATTAAAAGAAGCTGCTGGGTTAAACAATGGATACTAGACCTTAAATGCTTCACTAATAATTGTTAAGCAATGATTTTTTTGTTACGATGTTTATAATCATTATGAGATCTATTCCATAAATCTGGAAAGCCTTGATACATGTATCATTTTAATGGTTTCGTCTTTTGACCAAACACGTTTCGACATTTTTCAAGGTAATAAAGCAATGCAGAATTCTACATTAAATAAACAAAACACGTGTTTCGCTACTCAAGCCCTAGCTAGACTGATTAAGGCGGGTAGACAATTCGAGAGCTCTCTATTCATATCGCTTGTCTCGGTCTCGCACCTGCGTCCACGATGCCTTCCGAGAGTAGCCGAGCGTGTCTACGTAGACTGTAGTGATACTCTAGCTAGGGTAGTCTCGCTTATGTGTACACGTCGTAGATTGCCCTATGAGACTCGCTCTACGTTATTTTAATCTATCGTGGACGAGGCGCTTAAAAGGTGGAGAGACGGAAGGCAGGTCTTTTCTCTGCAGTAGAACAACTGGCTCGTGATAATAAAAGAGCAGTCTTTTTACCGACTTTTGCGCTGATTGTCTTGATTCACGTGCTGCTGCTTTGCGCCATTAAACAGAAATCATTATAATATTATCACAAACGTTTGCCAAACCAATTATTATCTTAATAATTTTCAAGAAAACATTTGAAATGATAAAACTAAGGAAATTTCTGTTGATGTTCATTGTGGAGTCAGGGCTGTAGTTACACTTGAATTTTAGATATGGTAACAACTTTTATAGAGGGTATTGACAGCATAGGGATGTAAGGATTTGAAAATTGAGAGAAATGTGATGAGGTCTTAGGCCTAAGAGCCTAAGGCCTCAGTATTCATTTGATATTTTTCAGGAATGATAGATAAGGCAGAGTTTTTGTTATTCTACGGTAGGGAATTCCCCCGTGATTTCCTTCTAGCTTCGGCCCTGGAAACATGTCTAACTGTTAAGTCAACGTATTACTTAGTTAGCGTATTTACATTTTTTTTTTTTTTTTTTTTTTTAAGGTGGTAAAATCATCAAATGAGTCCTCCCGCCCTGGGTGGGGCGGAAGGGACTGTCAGACTCTTACTGACTAAAATCCACCCGTGTTCCTTCGGATGCCCTTTACGTTCCAGGGCCACGGTATCCTGGGTTAAGAAAAAACCCGCGACCCCAGCAGGCATTTGGCGCGAAACACGACGCGCCACCGACCCGGGCTTGGTCCCTGGTCGGACGGCGAGCTACCCATCACTCACCGTCCGCAAGCCCGCTCCGCCGCTGTGCCCTCTGCTGATCAGAGGGACACGCGTTGGAGCGTCCACACGACAGGCTATTCGCATACGGGCAAAGAGACCCCTTAGGCACACAGTGCCTAAGGAAGAGTTTTTGCCCGCATCCCAGGGTGCACCGGCCCGAAAAACTGGTCTTCCCCCCGGACGTATCCGAGAGGGAACTCCAGTCCACGGGCACACGTGGAGGTTTCCTGTCATAGCACCCCAGCGTATTTACATTTGGCTTACAATAATAAGATGTCGAACTTAGTATTTTGACAACTTCTAAGATATTATTAGTCTCGACTATTTCTTGGGTTAAAAATGACAGCCGCAAAGATCATTAATGTCCATGCTTAGCCGTGCTTGGCGATGTCGATATGAGTTCACTAGATGCTTGGGATGGGCCTGTCAGAATCTTGCTGAATAAATATCCAGATGTTCCGCCGGTTGCTCTTTGCGGTCCAGGGCTATGGTATTGTGTTCAGATAGTCCCGCGACCTCGTCAGTAAACTTGTCATACATAAATGGCGATGTAAAATAAAATTAGATTTCACTCCAATGGTAATTTATTCTTAAAGAAAATAACTGATGTTTAAAAGCAAAAACGTAAAGTAATTTGTTTAATAATAAATATCTCACTTAATAAGTTGGCCTAAGACAAGCTTTAACATAAGGAACGAATTTTCTGTTACAAATACGAATGAATTTTACATTAAAAAAAACCGGCCAAGTGCGAGTCGGACTCGCCCATGAAGGGTTCCGTAACAGCAAGTAACATAATAAAATCGTTCTTGCTGTAGTTGGTTGTAACTTTGAAAAGTAAATTGCGGTTTAAGATTTATGACGCTTAAAAAAAACTAATTACTCGATCTCGTTCAAACTAATTTTCAATTGAAGTTTACATGGTAATGTACATCATATATTTTTTTTAGTTTTATCATTCTCTTAGTTTAGAAGTTACAGGGGGAGGGACACACATTTTACCACTTTGGAAGCGTTTCTCGCGCAAACCATTCAGTTTAGAAAAAAATGATGTCAGTAACCTCAATATAATTTTTCAAGATCTATTCATAGATATCCCACACGTATGGGTCAGGCGAAAAAAAATGATTTGAGTTTCAATTCTAAGTACAGTACCCCCAAATTTGGTTTTTGTTTTATTTTTGTGTGAAAATCCTAATGCGGTTTACATAATAAATCTACTTACCAAGTTTCAACAGGATAGCTCTTATACTTTCGTCAAAAAGGGCTGTGACATGGGACGGACAGACAGACAGACATACAGACATGACGAATCTTTATGGGTTCCGTTTTTTGCCATTTGGCTACGGAACCCTAAAAATACTCGACAGATAAAAATAAAATAAAAATAAAATACAGACTCGTATTCATTCATAACGAAAACATTTTCCTGATAATAAAATGAGAAATTTTCTTCCAAAAATAGCTTATAATTCACGTAGATTGTTGTACATTTGCCACAACGTTGATTCATCACGAAAATTTTAATGTAAATCCACCACAATTCTTATGTTTTCATTTTGTTACTGTAAATTCGTCACATTGCTCAATACTACCTACACATAGGTACTGTTTCATATTTGAAAAGAGATTTTTTCATCAAAAAAATTATAGTAATAAGTGCTCATTATATAACCAAGATTAGAAATATTTATACATAGATAATAATAGTTATTTGTTATGTAAGATTGCAAAGTTCTTTTTGGCGCGATTACTTGAGTTGAAAACTGAACAAGCGAAGGATTCTAAGATAGAATCCTAAGCGTAGCGAAGTCCAGCCGTGGCGCTGGCCAGTGCGAATCTGAATAGCCTTAGACAAAAGTTATATGTTGAGGTTTGGCTCTCGCATATTTCGCTTATATTACTGCAATCTGCTTTGATTCTTTTATCAAAACTGCAATCAAAATTTTAAAATAAAAAAAAAATAGAAATTACGAAGTTGCGCGACAACGTGAGTCGAATCGCAATGATAAATTATCGCAGTAACGTTCATCGCGCTAATGAATTTCGCAATTATGATTTTGACACTTCGTTATCAATTGTGAGTCTTCAGACTTCAGTCACTTAAACTTTTGAAGAAAAAAAAACAGTAAACCTTTGAATAACGAACAGTTACACGGTAACCGTTTCCTCTAATTGAAAAATACAAAATTAATACGTTTAAATAACCAATTATTAAATTATTAGCCACATTTTGCAAAAAGTAGCAAACACACTTTAAATAAAGTGTAAAACTTGTATGCAAACAACTGTTTGTGCAGTAATTGTGTGAAATTCCTCACAAATGTCTTCGTTTTTTAGGGTTCCGTAGTCAACAAGGAACCCTTATAGTTTCGCCATGTCCGTCCGTCCGTCCGTCCGTCCGTCCGTCCGTCCGTCTGTCCGCAGTTTAGCTCAGAGACGCACAGTACTAGAGAGCTGTAATTTGGTGTAAATATATGGATTTGTTGTGCCGAAAAAGTGGTAAAATAAAATCTCGTAAAATATTTTTTTTTAGGGTATCTCCTGTACACGTAAAGTGGGGATGTTATTTTTTTTTCTCGCGTACCCCATAGTGTGGGGTATCATTAAATAGGTCTTTAAAAATATTGACAGTTTCCATTAGCAATTTTTTGATAAAAAAATTGGTTTGTGAAATATTAAGCTTTAAAGTGCTAAATTTTGCTCGACTCGAGTGTCCCCCCCCTCTACCAGCTAAACGGTTATGTGTGGGGGTGTGAAAAAATTCACAATAGTAGTATATATAACGAAGTTTAAAAGAAAATTGTCATGACTTAGTAGGCTTTACAACTTTACGAGTAATAGTCGACCAACTTATAAAATGTACTTGGATAATATTTTTCTTAAACAAAATGTATCGGAGAACATGTTATTCAACTGCAAATGTAAGTTTGTCAACTTTATTTTTACAGCTTTAATAGGTATGTTTTACGGTATGTTTTTTGGGGATAGGTAGGTTTTTATCGTCAACTATTTTTAACTAACTTCAAAAAAAGGAGGAGGTTCTAAATTCGTCGTAATCTTTTTTTTAAATGTATTTTGCCCGATTTCTCAAAGACTCCTGGACCGATTTTGAAAATTCTTCTTTTTAAAATTAAATTCAGCGAATCAGTTTAGTTAGTTCGCATAAGTATTTTGATGGGCAACTACGGAACCCTACACTGTGCGTGGCCCGATACGCACTTGGCCGGTTTTCTTTAACAAAGTTGCTACCATTGACGAGAAATATCGTGAGAATACGGAGCTCCGTTATTAGGCCTAGTGTATTGTGAGTCATCGGGTCAGGAGATAATACATTCATCGAGGTTTTGCATTCTTGGGTTGATACTTATTTGATACTTGGTTGATACTTGGGTTGATACACGCGGAGAAATTATTGCAAAGAGATGTGAATAGGGACAAAACGAAAATCTAACTAAACCTTTTGCTTACATTTTCAACGGTTCTTCAACTGTTTTCTTATAATAACATTCTTTCTCGAATAATTATTTTCCCGATAATTAATTCTCAAACTTTAAAGATTTTCTCATTATTTAGAACGGTCTTTATACTAACTAGATTCAAGATATCAAAGCATAAAGTTAGCGCTAAAATGCAATCCAGATCCAGGATGACAAAGTAGAAGATGACAAAGTAGAAGAAGACAATGAGAAAATAAAGAAAAATTAGTACAAATAAATGAAGAACTTCTAGCTTATGTCTGCCGGGTTGCTTCATTGACAATTCATGATAAAAATAAATATAGTTGATGTCATTTCAAAAAAATTGCAACTTGAAGTGTTTGACGATCAATACGTTTATAACGTTTCGAGCTTTGTGTCCTGAAATTGTTTTGAACAAGTAAAGGTCCCTTCATAACATGACGGCAACGAAAACTAAATACCCATGAACAATAGTTTGGGCCAAGTAGGTATGCGTCCCCTTCGGGTCTAATCACTTAGCCGACTTGTCAGCAAGGACACTTAGTGAGTCACTTCTGTATCAGCACTTTCCATATATTCAACTTTATAGCCCCAACTGACCTACAACACGAATAACTTGGTCAAGGCGAGAACAATAAATGTCCTTGTCACGATCTAAAGGCAGAATAATATTCTGAATGAGTATTGCGTGAAATAGCAAGATTCAGTGTGTCTGAGAAATTGAATACGATGTCTAGGAGACACCTAGAAAAGGCCGAGAAGTCGCTGGCGCACATGGTATAGATTAGAGATGTTGCGAATGTCTGATTTTTGACATTCGCGAATGCGAATGCGGATGCGAATATTCAATTTTAATATTCGCGAATGCGAATGCGAATGCGAATATTGAGTTTAAAATAAAAGGCACGCAAAATGATAGATAGGTTTATCATAGACTATTTAAATGGAACATTAGCCAAGTCGATATAGTTTAATGCATGTAACTTCATTCATTCAACACATAAAAATTCAACAGGTTTAGACTGGAGCTGGATTTTTAATACACTTCTCCGCAGGCATGGACAGAGAAGTTATAAAAATATTTTTTTCTTTTTCTCTTAAACCATGTTCTGTTGACCATTTAGGATTGGTTCAAAAAACCGGTTATAAACGCCCAAATGGTCGGTTCAACATTGCGTAGTTCAACATTATGTAGTAGATTTTTTATATTAACTGGATGGTAGGACTCATTTGATGATTTTATTACGATAAAAATGAATTTTATCATTTTTGTTGCGAGTACAATAATATTTTAATACAATTGGACAACAGAACTATTTCAATTTAGTTGGCTACTTCAAGACTATTGCGTTACATATAGTTTCTACATTCAAATCGTAGTAGTAAATTAAAAAATAGTTTTACAGAAATATTCGCAAACATTCGCATCGATTTATGCGGATGCGAATGCGAATGCGAATATCAAAAACATGCGAATATTTGCGAATGCGAATGCGAATGCGAATATTCGCAACATCACTAGTATAGATAGAGCGACGGGGCATGAAAACCAGTCATCGACCTCTGTGAAAAAGTACTAATTCAAGCGAAGGAAGAGCCCGAGCACGTGAGGTAGACGCGAGACTATCGCTAAATAAAAAATATTAAGTTATACAGTATTAGTGTGTTAGTCCACTTCAATATTCGGTATCTCGAATGTCAATTCTCAAACGAAAAACAATCCCTGTTACTATCGCTTCTTAGGGATAATTTTTCGATATTCAAGACAAAAGCCGCCAACATATTCTGCTGTAACAATAAAGTAATAATCGTTACGTAAATAGGCTTGAACGCCAGGCGTGCGGATTATAGTCTTAATTTGGGCACAGAACTGAATATATTACATTAAAAAAGCGTTTATCTCGAAGTGCTTACTCAGATCGTTAGATACTCGCTGTATCCATAATGTACCCTTCGGTATGTTAGGTAATATTTTACCCCGATAATCATGATCTTTTTTTAAAAACTGTCACGTTTTGAACGTGTGACTTTACTATCCTTTGAATATTATCATTAAACTTAAACATTACGTTTTTCTTGGATTTTAAATGTGCCTCTCAAGCACTTTAATGTCGATCATAGGGTTTCGAAGTCTAGGTCCACTATTTGAAAAAGTTTGAGTTATTACGGCCTTGACACTCAAGAGGAAATTGAAAGAACAGGGTGGGGTTTTGTTAGTACATACGAGTCTGACACTCACTTTTGCTCCACCTTAAGCTGGTGAAAACGATACAAGTTGTGACCAATGCCAAAAAATGCACTAATGTAGAACATGAGGTCTTTGTATTTCAAATTTCTGGTCTACTATGGCTTTTTCAATATAGGATTTCTAATTCCTGGCTTTTATAGCTTTTATATTTAGCACCATTCCCATTCCTGTCACAGGGGTGCGTTTACAAGCCTGAATACAACTACATCCACAGCCAGACCCGGAACATTTACGTGTAGGTGTACCCGGGAACATCTATCTGTAGGTACCACCCACAGATAGATGTTCCGGGACTGGCAGTTAAGAAATATTTGCTCTCTGCAGAAATCAAACCCGCCCTAAGCAGAGCAACAATCAATCGATATTATGTGTAACGCATTGATATTATAATTTTAAGTACCTATTCAATTTTATGCCTACACATTAGTCCTCGATCGAAATAGTTAGAAGTTATGGGAAAGAGCATTTGACTAGCAGTGGGATGACAATCCCACTGCTGGGCAAAGGCTTCTCACTCTCTCAGGCTGACGGTAACAGTAACCTGCAAAGTGTCGCCTTCTTTCGCATTGGCGATAAAACTTAGGATAACGATTAAAAAAAAGTGTGAAAACAAGTGAGAATCGATTTTAAATTGCGAGAATGCAAGCTTGATTAGAAGGCATTAGTCACGGTCTCACGGACCATGTAACACCTGTGAGATTTAATCAAAGCCAATCGTAGACGATAAGATTTCTCGAGAGTTTCTATTATAATGTATTGGTGATGAATATTAATCTATCTAATATCTTTAAACGAGCAATTCTTGTATATTTATACATTTATATATAATCAGGATCTCGGAAACGGCTCCAAGGATTTTCATGAAAGTTACAGATTAGGGGTTTTTCGGCTCAAGGAATCGATTTATCAAGGTCCCAGGTACGAGAAAAGCTCGGTTCCCAAGATATAGACATTTTAAAAACCGAGCGAAGCTCTGTCAATCAGATTTTGAGCATAATTTGATCAAATCCAATATTAAAAAGACCAACTTTAACCACCTCAGCTCAGCTATAGAAACGGTTTAAAACGTATATCATACTAGCTATTAAAGAAAATTATCTCACGAATATTGGAATACATTCCATGTCCTAAATACTGTCACCGCTATTTATTGACACTATTTCACTGTAGGAAGCAGATGTGTCAAATAATGGTAATTAATCAATCAGCTCGACCAGCAGTCTTTGATAAACATTTTGCAAACGTTGCCCAGCCTTTCTTGACCCTGTTATTGGCTTCCTTGTCGAAGCATAGAATATATAATAGTACTACGGTTGAAGTTATATCTCTTGTAAAAAAGAGTCTGGCAAGTTGGTTGCCGGGCTTCAGACATACGTTATCCTGCATAACAATAAATAATAAGATCCATAGTTATCCGAAATATGTTACTTAGGGAATAAAACATCATCTTCATCATCATTTCAGCGTTTTTGTTGGGCTAGGCCTCTACTTTTTGCCACATTTTCCGGTTTTGTGCATTTATTATTCCCGCAGGGAACACCTGGATAGAACGATATTGTAAAAATACAACATAATTGAAAAGTAGATCATAAATAAAAATGATTAAATTTTTATGGAAATGCAACAACAGATAAAAAGTGTCTGACCTACATAAGCATACCTAATCAGTTTTTTTCCAAATGGATTTTTAGAGTTCTAAATGTTCATTTCACGCAAATCCATTACATTTCCTGAAATAAGAAAGAAAAAGTAAAATTTCAAAGCACGTACGTTTTTTTTTTTTTTGTGTGGTAAAATCATCAAATGAGTCTTCTCACCCCGGGCAGGGCGGGAGGGACTGTCAGACTTCTACTGACTAAAATCCACGGTGTCCTTCAGTAGCCTGTTATGTTCCGGGGTCACGGTAAGGAAATAATCCCGCGACCCCGGCAGGCTTTGGCCCTCTGAGAGGGGGCCCCGTCATTATGCTGACGCTCTTTGAAGCGCGCGTGGGACACAACGCGCCGTCGACCCGGGCATGGTCCATGGTCGGGCAGCGAGTTGCCCTTTACTCGCTGCCCGCATGCCCGCGCCTACGGTGGCCGGAGATCGTCTGCTGACGTCCGACGCCGTGGGGGCCTACCACTGCGGTTGGGGCGGAGGGAGGACGCTGTCCTCTCTCTCTCGCGGCCCGCCTCCTCCTTCACGAGCATTACTGCTTCGCAGAAGGAGGCGACCGCTTCCCACTCCGTCTCGCCCCGCAGCATGGCCGCAACCAATGCCGGGCGCGAGAGGTCTCCGCCTATCGCCGCCGTGAGGACACGTCGGTGCTCTGCCCAAGCTGGGCAGTCTTGCACCGTATGCTCTACTGTGTCCTCCGGGCGATCTTCGCAGTGGTGGCACCCGGGCGTCTCCTCCTTCCCTATCAGACACAGGAACCTCCCGAAACTTCCGTGTCCGGTGAGGACCTGCGTCATCCGATAGGTCAGGACGCCGTGACGTCTCTCCAGCCACTCCTCAAAGAGGGGTCTTACCGCCGCGATTGCGGCGTGCCCGAAAGCACGTACGTTACAATTAAATTAGATTAAAAAAGAACTAAAATGGCAATTTATTATTCGTAGAACCGCGCTGAAAATAGATATTCCGTTAATTCAATTTTATTTTGTTGCTTATTAGACAAATTTTATGTTGAGCTGAATTAGACCTTATTGGTGGGGTTCTTCATAAAGGTCGGGTTCGTAGTACTAACCAGCGTCTTTGTATGACCAGATGTGTAAAGAATCTACGTATTCAAGCATTTTTCAACAGGTATTGAATTGGTGATAGCAATTTTGGACCGGAGCTGTTGTAGATGAGGCAGATCGCTTGAAAGGGTTTAGTGTCCATAATTCTCAGTAATGAAGGACTGATTGAAGTAGAGAAGACGAAGAAATTAGACCTTATGGGTGAGGTTCTCCAGAAAGGTCTGGTACTTAGTACTTTTTATCAGCTTGTTTGTATGACCAGTTGTGTGAACATTTTTTTTTGATGATTTGTCCTCCCAGCCAGGTCAGAGCGGGAGGAACTGTCAGACTCGTACTGACTAAAATCCACGTTGTCCTTCAATAGCCCTTTACGTTCCGAGGTCACGGTAATTCGTGAGTCCCGCGCCACGACCCCGGCAGGCTTTGGCCTTCTTAAGGTGGCCCCGTCATTATGTTGGCACTCATTGAGGCGCGCGTGGAACACAACGCGCCGTCGCGTCGACCCGGTCATGGTCATTTTCGGACAGCGAGTCGCCCATTACTCGCCGCCCGCATGTGTGAACATGGACGAGGCGAACGGAGTATGTATGGATCGTAGCATTCTCAGGTTTCTTTCTAGCCCCATAGGAAAATGATGTACGAATGTTAATTTATTAGACGCAAAAATATATGTATGTATTATAACTATTTGAAACCTTTACAGCAAATGGCAAAAGGTTAGAAAATTGCTGAAATGTCAGAACTAAATGTGAGGTTCAATACAATATTTGACCCTGAAATAGCTGGAACAGCTATCTTTCAGTGAATTTATATTTCTTGCTATGTCAGCATGTCTTCGAATAAAGCCGTAAATCATATTTCTACAACCCGGGTTCCGTAACATTCTCGTTTTATGAATAAATTATATTATTATTTATCAAATTGCATTAAAAAGGGTAGTAAGTACCACAAATTTTCCGCAGGTGCTCTACTCTAAGGTGTTATCTGTCAAAACGTAAAAAAGTCTGAATCTGTACATCTAATAAAATGGCAGGAAAGTCAAAACTGTACATTGTTTTTTTTTTAAAGAATACTTTGGGAGTGATCTACAGTCGATACCGAAGGCAAAAATATAGTCTTAGAATGTTTGTCTGTATGCATGTCCGGGATGAACTCAAAAAGTACTGCATGGATTTGGCACGAATATTATTAAGAAATCGGGTCAACATTAGGGTACAATATTATCACACTATCACCTACGGGGAACGAGCAGTGAACCTTTATTTTTTCAACGCAGACGAGGACGACAGACGTCGCGGGCAGCAGCTAGTAGAAAATACGAGTACATTATTTTAACATAGCCGATACCTTTGACATGTTTTAGGCTAATTTGCCGAAATCATAATTTTGTATCAAAGACATGAAAACGTTTCAATGCCAAATTGAATTTTCTTTTGATAGATATAGACGCGACACCGTTTTTGGACTTTCAAGAAGTGTCCAGCAATTTATTCTTATCCTACATTCATCTCATCACTTACTCCTACTCCGAACTACACATTTAATGTAAACAATTTTTATTTTCATTCATTTTGAGGAGTGCTCAATTTGAGAAGTGCACAATTTGCGAAATGCACATTTTGCGAATTACTATTTTGAGAAGTGCACAATTTGCGAATAGCACAATTTGCGAAGTGCACATTTTGCGTCAAGTGCACAATTTGCGAAGTGCACAATCTGCGTCAAACCCTTATCAAGTTCTCAGTGCAGGACAAAGCGCCGCCGTTTACCGCGTATCCGTCCCTTCCCTACATTATAGTACACAGGGCTACGCATCACAAAACCAGTTTTTTGCAATCTCGTTTTGTAAGATCTTTCCGCACATTTAACGGTCAGCTTATATTAGTCATTGGTCATTTTTAATGGAACAAAAAGGTGGTGTTTTAATGTAGGTTTTACTGAGTCACTGCGGTAAGACAGGTGTAGTGACATGTTCCTGGCTGAGTTTTTTTTTATGAGCTTTTTGTATATAACGATGAATATTATCACTTTGTAGATAACATAGGCAAACATTGTATGTACCTACTTGAAATAAGTTGGAATTATTAAAAATTTGAAATCAATTTTTAAAGTATTGTCAAATTTATCAAAACAAAAGTTGTCTTTATTTATGTTAAAATGTTTATTATTTTTACATTTCTTGCTAGAAAGTTCCAGAAAACCTGTGTTTTAACAAGAGAATAAATTTAAATCCAATTAATGTTACTATGTCGTTTTCTTCGATCAAAACGTCTGACTCTAGAAAACACTGAGAACATTAAATTTCTAATTATCAACAGTCATCGAAATGATTTCTCAATTAAACATTAATTTATTATTTCCTTCTTCGTTCCCTTCATGAAAAGATCCGTCAGAATTCTAATTAACATAACAGTATCTACCGTCTTCAAACATAAAATTTACCATTTAATTCTTGGCAGAACGATTTCAACCGTAACATCTCAGTTGGTAAATTAAACATTAAGCCATCGAACCATATCCGTAACGAGTCCATGATCTGTGTTATTAAGTTTTTATTGAGAAAGATCAGCGTTCTATGACCATGATTTATGAACGTAAAATTACGGCCAAGTCAACTAGGCGTCTTGATCATTTCTAACACCAGAGGGTCGCCAGCCACATCCTTACACAAAAAAAAACGAAAAAATAATTGACAGACAAAATGAAGGCATCCTCCAAGAAAGGAGCCTCGGGGAAGAAAGTATACAGAAGTTAACCCTATGACTGTATAGTTACGGTCAAGCTTATTTCTGTCACTATAGCACAAGTAGGCGGCTTTATTATTTCTGACATGAGAGGGTGACCACATCCTAACACGAAAAAAAAAAAAACTAAAAACATTAATAAAATTAAGACTTCGACTTTCTAGCCAATTCATGCCTTAAAATTTATATCTTAATGTAATATTACTTACGCTTTAAGTACTTAAAAACATTTTTCTGACTCTTTAAAAGGTTTTATGATTTTTTTATTAAGTCACAATGATTTATTTGCTATTAGGCCTACGTAATCGCAAATCTCGTGCCAACGTAATTGTGTCAGCTTTAATGAAACGAATGAAACAGACTACTAAATATAAACTGATTTAAATTATCCAAATTAAATTAAAATAACGCTGTCTCAATCCAAGACACTGTTTTTCATTATAATTGTAGTTTTTTAATTTTCAAGACTGTAGTAAAATGATCGGTTTGTACACGTCTCGCGATTCCGAACTTATTTTTTAGGTCATTAAAATTTTGTTACCTACAACAAATAGTACGTACGACAACGTACGATACGTTTGTGAGTAATACGATGTCATAAACTAAATCTCTAGTAATGGCATTTAAAGCGATTCGTAAAAAACTATCACCAGTTCTGCCTTGCTTTTGAATCTAAACGGTAAGTAATTGAAAGTTGGTTCGTTTTATCAGAACGGCTGAAGGGTTATTGATTAAAGGCTCAGGGATATGTTATATAAATAAAACATACTTGTACGCGTAGCATGGCGATTCTATCTCTATTCTACCAAGGAAAGACAAAGTTATTTCATCGTTATTCCTATACAAATCAACTGTTTTTTTGCTCAAGTATGTCACGATTCGTACACCATTAAAGAATATAAACATATCTCTTCTATATTTTAAACATTACTATGCTTAAATCGATAAAAACCTTTTACGTTCTGTCATTTTGTCTATTCTCGCGTCGACAAAACCCGTTTCTACGGCGCCATGCTACGCGTGCTGAGATACCGTTTATCCCTGTATTACGTTTCAGTAGGATCTTTTATACGAGTACCAAGCCGGCGGAACCGCAGGCACGGCTAGTAGTTTACAATTTACGTCAATCTATTTTGTTTTCTGATATCGCTGCTATCGCCAACATAATATCACTTAGTCCAAACTTTTGGATGAAACTTTTTTTAAAACACTCTTTTACAGCGTAGGTGCGTCACACGTTTGCCGATTTTTCCTTCAAATTCTCCCTTTTCCTTTAAAGTTTTCCAAGAATTTTAACATAAAGCTATAAAAACCACTTCCAAAGCTAGGGCTTAATGCCAGACGCATAACTCTTCAAAGATATTATTAGCTTCCAGACGTGGCTTACCTTATTTTGCGCAATATCAATAATTTAAACCTCGCGAGCATACTTACTTACATGTACATTCGAGGAAGCTTTGAAAACCGATATTATTTCCTCCTGAGTATTGCCTCAAATAATATCGGCAGAGGCGTATCGAGTGTCCCATAAATATTTGAAGAAAATGGGGTTGTACCAAAATTACGAATGCTTGTTACGTCGTTAAAATTACACTTCAAAGGGGGCGAGCCTATTGCCGTCAACCTGTCACGACTATAATTCTAGTCTTTAGGTAGTAATTAGGATTTTTTTCTTAAAAACCCAATAGGTAACACTACCTGATCTGAAAGTCAAACCCAGAATCGTATGAAGCAAGCAAGTATTTTATTACCTGCAAATTAAAATTAAATTCTTTATCACTAATTAATTATTACCGGTCAGTAATTTTTAAGTTATTTTTAGGTATCTAGACACGCGACTGAGCGTGGCCAGCCAAAGCAAAGCACAGGCGCGCTCACAGTGTGTAATATTACACGAATCATTTGGAGGCACTTTTTAGCCCCTCATAACTCAAAAACTATTTAACCTAGACTTGTCAAATTTGGCACATATATTGAGACTGGCGAGATAGATATGTGTTCCAAATTTTATAAACATATCTCAAACGGTTATCTAGTTATTAACGACCAAAAATCGTCATTTTTATGACTGACCTATAGATCAAAACTATATCCCAGTTCCAGATGACCTAGAAAGTTCAAATTTGGCATGCAGATAGGTAATTACGTGTAAACAAAGGAAAAAATCAGAAACTGGTAATTTTTATGATTTTACTATAATTTTCACTTAACTTATAATTAGTGCCTGTAAATCTCTACATGTGGATTTTAAGATGTTTACGTGAATATTTATCGAGTTGAATACCACCCTTAATTTTTTTTAATGCAAATAATCCCGTTTTTGTACATAAAAATAAGAATTATAGTAGATTTTCGTATATATTACGCGTAACTAACCGTATTCAACAACCAGTAGCGCCATCTATTATCATATTCAGGAACTCCTGCACCATGCACGAAATCAATGAAGGATTGATTTATTCAACAGAACACTAGATGGCGTTGCTCAATTAGTGCCGAAACTCTATTTGTGAAATGTAGATTTTTATGATCTTTACGTGAATATAAACGAGTTAAATACCACCCTAATTTTTTTAATTCAAATATTCTCAATTTTGTACTTGTAATTACGAATATAGTTGATTTTCGTATTTATTACGCGTAACTAACCGTATTCTACAAACACTAGCGCCACCTTTTATCATTTTCAGACACACACTGCACCATGCACTAAATCAATGACGGATTGATTTATTCAAGAAACACTAGATGGCATTGCTTCATTAGTGCCTTAACTCTATTTGTGAAATGTGGATTTTATGATCTTTACGTGAATACATAACATGTTAAACAACACCCTAATTTTTTAAAATCCATGTACTCGTATTCGCGTCTTTGTACTTATTATTAAGAATAGTTGATCTTCGTATTTATTACACGTAACCCACTAGATGGCGTTGTGCAATTACGTCACGATCCTGAATCGCGGTGTTAAGATGGGCAGGCGATTAGTATAAGGTTTTGTGAACATGAATTATTTTTAAATAATATTATTATGAACAGACAAATGAATGAACCAATATAAATATTGGTATTAAATCCTTGTCCGTAAAAATCGAACTTCCCTTCTTGCCGGCAACGAGCGGTGTCCCGTGTCTAACATGTACAGTTTAGAGATGCGCAAAATGTGTCAGTAAAAAGAAATGAATGAAGTATATCTTTTCACTTGATGAAGTAGGTTAATTCATTCAGTTCAGTACTTCATTTAGTCCATCAAATCAGAACGATTTACTGAATGAGATGATTCACTGAACTAGTTCACTGGACTAGTTCACTGAATTAGTTCACTGAACTAGTGATTTAGAGAAATGATGCATTTCACAAAATCACTAGTTCAGTTTTATACGAATGTCGATTTTTCTTCATACTTTAATTAGGTCCGTTTCCCGTAAAGACTATAGTCCTATTACAATAAAGTTCATACTTATTAGGGTGAATAGAGTAACATATTTCCGTGGTCACGTGGTGGCGAGGCGCCGTATTAACACTGAACTAAACCAGTGAATGAATGAAAAGTTCATTTTGGGAAATGAACTAGTTCATTTCCTTCAATCGTTCGCGAACTACCCATATCTACTACAGTTATTAACTGAGATTTATTATTATTTATTGTTTCAATATTTAGCGATCAACAGTGTAAGATCATTATTTATGTACAAAAAGTAATGATATCCCATCAAAAACATAAATGTGAAATGAGAGCCAAAGCCAAGCATAATAGTTTGGTATTATGCCTTGGTTGTTGACTTCAACAAAAAAAGAAATGAAATCTAAATGGGTGCCAAGTTCAATGGTCAGTTCTGAAATTTATTTAAAACAACATAAAATAGATTTCTTTTTATAACTAAGGATCATACATTGTAGCCTAATTTCTTGCTTGGCTAGTTCTCATATACGAATTGTTCGATGGTTAGTACTACCAGCAAGCCAAATTATCAGAATAATAAAATAAAAACTGACTAGTAAAAGGTTTAGAACTTAAGAAGGATATATAATTCGTATATGAGAAATAGCCAAGCCAGAAATTAGGCTACAATGTATAGTCCTTAGTTATAAAAAGAAATCTATTTTATGTTGTTTTAAATAAATTTCAGAACTGACCATTGAACTTGGCACCCATTTACATTTCACTTCTTTTTTTGTTGAAGTCAACAACCAAGGCATAATACCAAACTATTATGCTTGGCTTTGGCTCTCATTTCACATTTATGTTTTTGATGGGATTGGAAATACTGCGTGGGTCGGTATTCTCCTGGTACCATTACCAATAATTACGTTTTTCGTTTATTCTTGGTACGTTGGAATGTATAATTAAAAGGCTTCATTATTTTGAAAGCAAATAATGTTAGACTATGCTAGAAAGGTTTAATTTGAATATTTATTATTACATAATGTTACCGAAAATGTATAAAATCCCGCTGTGTGGGGCTCCTATTTCCGCGTGCAAGTTTTTAGTTCCGAACCTCGGGATGCCCAAGAGTTGTTGGTGTCTTTGAAAGTAGACGTCAGGTGTATCCCGACATTTCCGGGTGATTTTAGGAATTACGTACATTTTCTAGGAATTGCACATAGTGACGGATGAAATATATTTCCATTAATATTATTCTATTATAATAATAAATGACCTACGGACAGTAGGAGGATTGTGTGTGAGTTTAAAATGTAAACACACGCTTTAACTTTGTTATTTAGTTCGATTGTGTGTAAACATTTTTTAAATTCCCCGTGTCTAGGGTGGATGACCGGTAAAAAAAAAATTAAGCACAGTGTGAATTTAGCAGAATGTAATACACTTCTCATCAAAAAAATCGAAACACCTCGCAGTTTATGATTTGATAAGGATTATCAGAAAAATGTGTATATTTAGGAATAAATGTAAAATGTCATTTAATAGTGAGTAGTATGAGGTTTTTAAATCCTAATGTTAATGTTCTAAATTCAAATTAAGTCTTCATAGGTTTCGTATTTTGTATAATGAGTAATTTTTACCCTGTATGGAATATGAAGGAAATGGGTAAAACAACACGCGTAAATGAAAAAAATATGTAAGAAACGATTATTTAATAACTTGTATTCCCTCCGCGAGCTCTTATTACTGCTTCCATACGGTTCTTCATCGATCGGATGAGAGTCACGATCACATGTTGTGGTATATTATCCCATTCCTCTTGGATTGCATTTTGCAGCTGGCTAAGTGTTTCTGGGGCTGGATCTCTTGCTCGAATTCGTCTCTTTAATTCATCCCATAGATGTTCAATGGGATTCATGTCCGGGCTTCTTGCTGGCCATACCATAATGGAGATACCGACTTCGGTAAGATAATCTCGTACGACGCCCGCGGTGTGAGCTCTAGCATTGTCGTGCATGAATATGAAGTCGTTGCCAATAAAATGTGCATAGGGCATCACATGAGGTTCAAGACACTGTTCGATGTACCGATGAGAGTTTAGTGCAGGCAGCCGTGGCCCAGACACAAAGGCAAGTTCTGTCTTACCGTCGGCGCTGATTCCTCCCCAAACCGTCCACGAACCGCCACCATAGCTGACCTTTTCTTCAATGCAGCATTGTGCAAAGCGTTCTCCATCTCTTCTGTAGACCTTGTTCCTTCCGTCGTTACCATACAGCATAATTTTACACTCATCAGAAAACAGTACTTTGCTCCACTGAAGGTATGACCAAGTTAGGTGCTCGCGTGCAAAGTTAAGGCGCGCTCTTCGATGGTCTGCAGTTAATTTCGGCCCATTCGCTGGCTTATGCGGTGCCAATCCGCGTTCCTTCAACCTTCTTCTTATTGTAGAGTCACTTACAGCTACTCTTCGTACAACGCGAAGCTGCTGCTGCAGTTGAAAAGCGTTAAGGCGTCGATTTCGTAAAGAAGTTGTTACAATAAATCGATCATCTCGCTCAGAAGTGACCCGATTCCTGCCAGATCCTGAACGGCGCGTGAACGAACCAGTCTCCCGATAGCGTTTGTAGACTCTATGAACAGATGATAAGCTTAGATGCAATCTTGCAGCCACAACACGCTGACTAAGTCCAGAATCCAGCAATGCCACCACTTGGGCGGCTTCTGCGGGCGAAGTATCCATATGTTTTAGAAAAAAAAGTTTTTTCAGACGTCCCAAAGTCACAGTAAATGAAATAAGAAACAGAAAGTTTAAAGACAAGCGCTAATTTTTAGTTTTTAAACGAGAAACGTACTCCAACCCTAAATACACATTTGTCTCAAAACAGTGATTAATTTCATTTATAGGATAAACAAATGAAATTATTTCGAATTTTGATTTTTTTCTTCTTACTGTAATGACCAAACTGCCAGCTACACAGTAATGTTTTTTTTTCATGGAATTAATTCTCTTTTGTAAAAAATTAGGACAAAAACAATAAAAACGAAAGTGTTTCGATTTTTTTGATGAGAAGTGTATATTGCTTATCGCTTTTTGTACAGACATTAAAAAAATAAAATGTTCATTGTTCAACCTCTCACAGATAATTATCTTAAATAAAAAAGAAGAAATTTAAAGGGTTTAAATGCCTTTCTGATACAATAAAAGGTTTTACGTGAACATAATTAATTGTATTATCTAAACTTTTTAATAGCTACTGTCAAAGAATCTGATTACGCTTTTTAGTACCTACATTACAAGTTTTTTGTTTATTTTCTGACTTAATTTCAGTATTGACTTTCTATTAAACCTACTAACAAACATTTGCGGTTCGTCAACCAATCTTTTTTTTTTGAACTTAGTGCCCATATTCAACGGCTTTGTGGTAGATATCCAGGGTCTGAATGGCTGGCGACCACCCTCTAGCGGTCTTGTCTTCGGATGCGGGTGAGACTGTTCTTCTTGAAGGTCCATTGTGCTGGCAATGTAAATATTGTATCATTACCTAATCATAAAATTAAAAATGCATACACAAACTCTTGTGCACTATAACATGTCTCGCGCATCTCTTTTATTAAACATACAAAAAAAAAAGATGGGTAATCTCCGCTGAAATTGGTCGCCGTGCCCGAAATCAGTAAGAATGTTATAATCTTACTGATTTCTAATAATTATTAGAAATTCTCTTAGGGCGGGGGGACACCGGCCACAACCACAAAACGCCACTACCGGTGACATATTTCCTGTAGTTTTCATACATTTTATATGGACTCGCCGCACACGATTGACGCTGGTGGCCGCCACACGCTACAATCGTCGCTGCTCGCTTCTTGTGGCCCGCACCGGCCATTAAACGCCGACACAAAACGCCGCCACACGCCACTCGCGCGATTCCGCATCCGTCTCTCTCTTACCTCAGTAACGCATTGGTTAAAAAAGTAGCAGCCAACGTTCGCAAGTGTCGACCACCGGCCACAGCCCACAGATGGCTGTCGCGCGCTTCAGCTACTTCTGTAGCCGCTTCTGGCTTCTCGTGGCGGCGTTTGTGGCTGTCGCGAGTGGCTCGTGTGCGGCGATACTTAGCCCCTTCATATACGAGGCGACGTAAGTCTCCGATACCTTACTACTTTGCCAGCCATTGACGCGTGCCTGTGCACGAACCTCTTTAGATTTTTATTACCTACGATAGTCGCCTGGATGCCAAAGTCGTAAGGTATCAGAGACTTGCGTCGCCTTGTGTACGAAGGGGCTAAGTCACCCCGCACTTATCCCCCTCTATCTGGACGTCTCGTCTTAAGTTAGTACGGGACGAAATGCTCAAGGTCCTGCAGTGATTACAAGGCTTGACCTACTGATCAGAGAGCGTCTCCAAAAACAAAACCTGCTTAACAAAGTGCGCTAAACGGGCAAATCGATCGGAAACAGGAATGTCGTACAAATAATCACAGCGGAATCTTGTTCACCTTCCGTTACCCACGTAGACACTGCGGCGAATTTGTTGGCATTGAGAAACTATTTATGATTTAAATAATTTGTTGCTGAATATTGTTTTTATAGAAAATCCCGTTTATTGCCCGTGGTACTACACGTTGTACTACCAAGCGATCTAGTAGTACCACGGGAAATTTTAATTTACCCTTAGTATAACCCGTTTACTATGCCAGGGTCGCGGGGCTGTCTACACAGTTAACCGTACCGTACTTGGAATGAAAAGCAATGAAAGAACACGGTAGATTTTATACGAAAATCCTAAGGAATTAATCAGTATTTTTGTTAACAATCATTTATTAAATACACAGCCAGACCCAGCTCAACTTACTGTAGATCATACAAATAACATAATTTCCCGTACACCAGTGACATTCAACAGAGCTCAATTATTTTATAATCTACCCTAGCTAACCGCTTGTAAGTCGACAAACTCTACATGAAACAAAACACTACAAACCTTGAAAACATTGATTCTCTTTAATGTCTACAAAATCCGTTAATTTGTGCACAGAGGTAAACAATTTCCAGTTCCTATAATATAATTATTAAGTATAAGTAATATGCGGAAAATTCCGGTTCGCAGATTACTCTCAGAGTAATTAACCGTCAACATTTGTTATTGGTGATACCTGGTTAACAACGTTGGTATGTACTTATGTTGGTGCTTCTCAGCCAAAAATGTTGAAGCCAACTTAACGCCAACGATAACCACTTAATAATCTTAAGGGTGCCTTTCCACCAGAGATGTGCTATGCTACGTTGCTGCGGATGCGTTTGATATTCACCAATCATATTTATTAGTTTACTGAATATGATTGAATGATATGAATGAATATCAAAATTTTATTCAATATTAACCAATAGGATTGCGCCATTGAAGAGGAGCGGAGATTTAGTACAATCCTATTGGTTCATATTTTCTCGTTACTCCGCTCCGCCCCAGCTCGCTCCGAATCAATGGACAGGCAGCCTAAGTGTTATAATGTCTACTTTACCGTCATTATATCCAAACTAATATTATAAATGCGAAAGTAACTGTCTGTCTGTCTGTCTGTCTGTTACGCTTTCCCGCTTAAACCACTCAACCGATTTTGATGAAATTTGGCACAGACAATCTTTAGACCCTGAGAAAGAACATAGGCTACCTTTTATTGCGAAAAACGGGATGAAGAGGTTGAAATAGGGGTTGAAAGTTTGTATGGGATTTCTTAATTTTAAAAGATAAAACCATGAAATTTTATATTTAAGCACTTGATAAGATATATTTAAACATTTGTTCTAGCATTTTTGAAATTTCGACCAGTGAGGGGGTGAAATAAGGGTTGAAAGTTTGTATGGGATTTTGTAATTTCTGGGGATAAAACCATGAAAACTTTATATTTAGGAACATGATAAGAAATAAATAACAATTTGTTCTAGCGTTTTTGAAATTTCGACCAGTGAGGGGGTGAAATAAGGGTTGAAAGTTTGTATGGGATTTCTTAATTTTAAAAGATAAAACCATGAAACTTTATATTTAAGCACTTGATAAGATATATTTAAACATTTGTTCTAGCGTTTTTGAAATTTCGACCAGTGAGGGGGTGAAATAAGGGTTGAAAGTTTGTATGGGATTTTGTCATTTCTGGGGATAAAACCATGAAACTTTATATTTAGGAACTTGATAAGAAATAAATAACAATTTGTTCTAGCGTTTTTGAAATTTAAAATCGTTTGTTCTAGCATTTTGAAATTTTTACCACCGTGGGGGTGAAATTCTACAAACGGAATTCCCGAAATTCGAACGGAACGGAACGGATTCGGAACGGGAACTACGAAGCCAAACTTTTTGTATACAAAATTTTAACATATTTAGAAGTTTTGGGTGTATCAAGTTAAAAAAAATTGGCTTTTGAAGTTAAAGTTCCTTTTAACGAATAGGTAGGTAGGTACTCTGCATCGCCGCCGCTGCCGTCGGTCGTCGGTCGCCGTCGCGCACATTCGCCGAAGTGTGGCGGCAGGCAACGGCGCTGTCGTGTGGTGGGGGAGCGCACGAATCTAACTATGCCTACCCGAACGGGCAGACACGTGAGGGCAGACATCATTGTCGGACGCATGCGATCAGAGAAATTTGCGCTACAGAGAATTACATTTTTCGATCCAGTAAAATTATTTTATTGTTTCGTATCATTTTAAAATATTTTTGTACACAACGTGATGCTGGCCCCTGGAAGTGTCTCTTGGACATAAGGGACCAATAAATTTTCCTGGGTACTTTCTGCCACTTAATGGAATACATAGTAGCGATGGGTCGTTGACAGTTTTTCCGTCAACGAAACGTTAACGTTGATTCACGTTTGTCAACTAGTTAATCAACTAGTTAAATTCGTCAACGAGTTGAATGAGTTAACGTGTTCATCTCGTCATCTCGTTGACGAATTTAACTGTCAACTTGCAACGTAAACCGTTGATTCATTAAACGGTTTATAATCAACGATTGCGCGTTTTATTTAATAAATAATTTGATTCAAATTTTGTATTGGAAACGTTTTATGTACAAACTAACATCTTAAATTGTGTGAAATAAAAATA
Organism: Agrotis clavis; assembly: GCA_954870645.1. Taxonomy (NCBI): domain Eukaryota; kingdom Metazoa; phylum Arthropoda; class Insecta; order Lepidoptera; family Noctuidae; genus Agrotis; species Agrotis clavis. The sequence continues at coordinate 21,796,517 of OX940924.1, read as the reverse complement.
TTATTATTACCTTTTTCACAGAGAGCTGTTCGCTATACCTCGTGCGTCTCAAAAAATAGTACTTTTCAAATAATACATTGGGATAATTAAACAAACTCCACCAATGTTTATGTACTATTCTTAAAATAAATATTTCGAAAATCAACTCATTCAACCGCTCACAATCTATGACTTTAAAAATATCGAACCATAAAACTCAACGTTGAAGATAACGTTTGCGTTCTGACTGAACATGAATCAACTAGTTGAATTCGTCAACGACGTTTGTTCGTTGAACTCGTTCGTTCGTTCGTTCTCGTTAATTCAACTCGTTGAATTAACGAGAACGAACGAGTCGTTGAAGTCAACCCATAAACGTCGTTGACGAATTCAACTAGTTGATTCATATTCAGTTAACGTTAATACGTTGACAGGAGATCAACGGTTGATTCAACTAGTTCGTTGATTCAACGCTCATCCCTAATACATAGGTACCTTATACCTACTGTAAACAGATATTTTATAATTTTTTTAAACATACCTACTCTCTTTTAACCAAATGCTATACCCAAATCTATACCGTTCCATTAATATAATCCTTAATATTCAAATTAATTTACTATAACTGTGTAAATGTTTGTTTCACGGCTAATTTGCTGAGCCGTTTGTTACAAAATTGGATATGGATAGTCTGAAATCTGAAAAACAACATAAGCTACTTTTTATCAAAACACCACGCGGGCGAAGCCGCGGGCGGAAGCTAGTAATATATAACATTTTATTGTACTAGCTTTAGGTACCTGCATCTGGTCGTCCTTTGAAACTTTGCTTGCGGCCGCGGGTTTGAACGACCTTCACTTACAAAAGTTGTACTATGAGTATAATCCCTTCTACACGGATTTAACCTTCACGTTAAACACGGAAGATTGTAACAATGAAATACATTTTGGTTTTAGCGCAAAGTTTCTTATTAGTCATATTTTAATATAAAGTTCGATTGTTAAGTCCCAAAACGTGTTTGATTATTTGATGGCCAAAAGCAAGGATTCCAGTCCTAGGTTTTTGACTTTGACGTCTGTCTTTGACAGCTGAAATTACTTACTTCCCTTGTTGCTTCGCTGAAGAACGGAACGTTTTGAATCCTTGGTCACCAAATATAACGTCAATTCTTCTTGAGTATTGTTGGGATAGTTAAATCCAGCCTAATCATTGCTTGATTGCGATTAATTGTGGTTAATTGAGTGATTTTGAATTATTCTTCCCGCTTGTGTTGCGAGACCCGGAAAATTTTGAGGTTAAGTAAAAACCTTGACCGTGTGGCGTGAACTTGACCTAATTTGATGCAATGACGCTGTGATTTTGTGTGTTCGAACATTTAGTATGCCCGTGCGTCGCTGTGGTGTGGTGATCTTGGACAAACCGGCGTATTTATTGTCGGAGACCTGGACCAGGTCTCCGACAAGAAATACGCCGGTTTGTGGCACCAGGTGGCACCAGGTGCCACGTGTTGGCTGAGCTGCACCAGTCTACGGCATCATTCTTCGGTTCCATAAACTATACACACACCACACTATACGAGGGGTGATCAAAAAGTAATGATAATCGGTTACTTCAGGTCCGCATAAAAATCCAAAGAATATGTTTTTTGCTTGCTTATATACTCACTACATCAGCCTAAAAAAAACATATGAATAGATCACGATTTCCGGGAGATACATTCATTTGAGTACGAACATGTCGAAGAAATAACATCAACATGGAGAAAAATGAAATTAGAGCTGTCATCAAGTACCTCTGTTTGATAAAAATGTCTATAAAAGACACACACAGTGACTTGTGGAAACATTGGGGGACTCTGCTCCTCCGTATACTACAGTTGCACGCTATACCAAGGAGTTTAAACTGGGCAGAACATCCACTGAAGATGAACATCGCGAATGACGGTCATTCACGTCCCTCACTGAACACAACGTGAAAAATGTCGAAGAATTTGTGTTGACAGATCGAAGAGTGACCATTAGGCATGTAGCTGAGGTCACAGGGATCTCATATGGCAGTGTTGATAAAATCCTTGCAAACAAATTTCATATGAAAAAGAACCCTGCGCGATCGGTACCGAGAATGTTAACTGACGAGCAAAAGAAAAAACGAGTTGAGCCGCAGTTGTGAGGGCTGCCATTCAGGAAACGGAATTGGAACTGCTCGAAAACCCTCCCTATTCGTTAGATCTAGCTCCTAGCAACTTCTACCACTTTCCTCTGCTTAAGGAACGCCTCCGAGGCAAGAAATTTGAAGACGATAGTGAAGTGATGGCCGCTGTTAAGGAGTTTTGGGAGGGTCAAGACAAAGAATTTTTTTCAAAGGGAATCTTGGGTTTCGAAAAAAGATGGACTAAATGGATTGATTTGTTAAGAGACTATGTAGAATAATAAATTATAATTTTGACTTTAATGACCGTGTTTTATATTCATTATCATTACTTTTTGATCACCCCTCGTACATAAATACTCACCCCAACTGACATCGACCCCCTGAAGACTTTGCCTGGATAAAAGGTAAGTGATGTTGTATATAATTTTGTTAATTGACAAGTAACATCCCAAGCTGTTATTGGTTTGGCTCCGTGATACCGCGGACATTCGTCCACCCAGCCTTGCCCTGGGGTTGGTTCGAAACATCGATTTTTGTTCTTTATGGATTGTATTCTTTCAATCTTGTCGGTCTTTTTCGATGGAGAGTTTTTTTTTTTATTTGAGGTAGACTGGAGCTTCTGAAAACTGAATACCTTTGCTTAAAGCAACAGACTCGCACCAGTATATAATGACACCAGAATTTCTCTGTCTTACTGTTTGGAGAAAAACAAGTGTGTTATGTTATGTCGGGATTTCAAATAATTATGCTCGCAGAATTTGCGTCTCAAATTCGGATCCTACCTGTGGCGCCATCAGATCTGTTATCATATGATCGCTAATTTTTTGTATTTCTGCCACAATAAAATGCGTAAATAGGTGTCATGTACTTCGCCAACTTAAGCAATTCTGACGCACACTATTAACGTCACCACTTAGGGTCAGTCCGACCGCGACGCGAAGCGACGCAACGATGCGCGCACTCTTTTAAGAGGCATTCAAAATACGACTTTATGTTCTACACCAAAAGATACACATTTCGTTGTGAGAATTTAGAATACGTTGAGCGGCGTAAGCGGCGCCGCGCTGCGCAGCGCGGCGCATCTCAATGCAGCGGTGAGTCGCTACGCATCGCGAGGCCGCGCGGCGCAGCCCGGCGCCGCCTACGCCGCTCGAGGCCGCTGGACGATGCAAGATGTTAGACTGGGAGCTAGAGGTGTCTGATTATGCGTAATGTGAGTGTCGAATTTCGCCAACCGATTTAAGTGACGAAAAGGTCAACGAATAACAATGTTTAAATCTTGCCGGCCAATTGTCTGGTTCATTTTTTTTACGCCCTCTTCTCTTATTCGTAAACGGAATGTATTTTAATGATTATTTCCGTAATAATTTATAGAAAAATCAGATCACAGCTTTTTGCGGGACAGATAAAGCTCATATACTTAATTGCATAAAAATATTTTTCCAATCAGTTAGGAACTTGTTCTGATTTGCTGAATTAAATGAAGTACTGAACTAAATGAGTGGACTACTTCATCAAACGAAAAGATACACATACTTAATGCAGACAGGATATGGTATTGTCACTATTTAGGGTCTCAGGTATAAGAATTCGGTCATAGTTGCCTTCATTCGGATTTTGTATACTCAACTACCTCTAGCCCCTGGACTATGTAACTGACACCAAATGGACGACTGCGGGAGGAAGGGGGGTGGGGCGGGAAGCACGTGGCGAATGTAGACACTCCGCTGCACCGCGCGGCGTCTGGATGCGCAGCCCGGCGCATCGCGGCGCAGCGCGGCGCATCGCTACGCAGCGCGGCGCAGCGCGGCCCATCGCTACGCAGCGCGGCTTATCGCGGCGCAGCGCATCGTCGCGTCGCTTCGCGTCTCGGTCTGAACTGACCCTTAAGTAATGTTAGCTTATAAAATAATCGTTATTTTAATTTAGAACTGCACTTTATTTGTTATTGTAACTATGCGAATAAAGTTTCTTTTATAAGATAAGTATGACGCAGAATATAACCGCCACTGGTCGAAGGCTTTGGTTTCGTGTCCCCATTTTTATGATATTATTATATACATTTTTGCGTCTTTTCTAAAACGTTAATATTAATAATATTACCTATAATACTATGAAATAAATGAATATTTTATGCATTATTTCTAATATCTACGAGGACGAACTCTGACGAACAGTAGACAACAAAACGAAAGTTACTTTCGTTTTTTTTTTAATAAAATTTCTTCCAAATAAAGTAATCAATAATGTTATAGTATTCGTTTAGACTTGTGGGCAAACCATAGGAGTGTGTGTATACTCACTAACGTACGTATCATTTTAAATGTAGATATACAAGTGCATAAATATTTAAAATAAAATATAAGATTTTAATAAAAACTGGCTGTCAAAATGACACCAGAAATAATTTGAATGCAAATCACACTTTGATAATAAAGGCAGAACGATGATCCCGGATCGGTAATAAATTTGCTGACAATTACACACCACAATAGCGGACTTTACTAGTGCTAAGTGACCATGAACATTGTCGTTTTGGAAACGGATTTCATTAGGTAGGTACTTCGTCTGAGAAGTCTGTCATATTCCAATAATTATGATTTATGGTTAATTGGTCATTCGTTTGCATTAGGTTATAATAAAATGTAATGGTATTCATTTATTTTATGACATCGTTAAAAAAAAACAGCGGTATTGTATGTTGTACAGACGCCATCAGGCCAATTTGTCAAATTTTACCAATCGAACATTAACCTTCCACTATTGTGATATGATTGAAAATATATTAGAGACAGATTGATGTAATTGCGTCTGTACGTAAGGGCGCTTCCTCACCGCGAGCACTCACCTGTAATGTAACGTTACAGATTCGAACATTCGAAGACAATAGAGCATCAAATTGCGCACTTTTGTGTTACATTACAGGTGAATGCTCGCGGTGAGGGAGCGCCTTTAGAGTACTTATTGACAAATATGTTTTTTTTTTTTCAACAGACTTCGAAAAAAAGAGGCCGCTAGCAACAGCTATTTTCTCAAGAGTAGCCTAGTGAATCGATTGTAACCGATCGCTAGGTAAAGGGCAGGAATAGATATTTGGGGTTAAAATAATAAACCCACAAATCGTGTGTGTACTTTAGCTACACCTTCGACTTACCCTTAGAGATTTACAAAGGTAATGTTTTGTTTTCAATAATTTTAAGCATGATGAAAAGTTTTATAAATTGAAACTAAATAACTTGTAATGTTTTGATTAAACCTGTCTAGACTCCCACTGTTTAGTAACTGAGGACCTAAAAAGACTTTATCAGAATTATAACATGAATAATAATTAATATTGATAATTTATTTCTCCTCACAGTAACCTTTTTTTTATCGTGGTAAAATCATCAAATGCGTCCTCCCACCCCGGGCAGGGCGGGAGGGACTGTCAGACTTGTACTGACTAAAATCCACGGTGTCCTTCAATAGCCCTTTACGTTCCGGGGTCACGGTAATGAGATAAGTCCCGCGACCCCTCTCAGTAACCTTACAAAAACAAATTCAATTAACTGACAAGCATGTAAATACTGGTGTCTGAATTAGACATAAAAATGCCTATATTACAAATCACTAGGTCCTCACCCCACGTGGAAAAAAGCGTTTAGTCCACTCTCGACCCCTCGACCCCTAAAAAAAGATTTGCTCATTGGTTTCCTCTCAACCCCTAAACATAGTTCACTCTCGACCCCTAGGGGGTGAGAATGAATTTTCATACAAAGGATCCGCGATTTGAGTCCACTCTCGTCCCCTAGTATGATAATTAATATTTTGGTACAGTGACGTACTAAAGGCGAAATTCAGGAATAGGTATTTAAAAAGACTGCCTCGTCGGTCTAGTGGTCGCAAACGCTACTGCTGAAGCATTGATTCCTGAGTCAGGCAGTGTTTTTAGGTTTTCTATTAGGAATTTTCTCACTAGCAACTACGGAGTCTGGATTTATTCTTGGCTGATGGCAATATTGGGCAGGTTTACGTTAGATTTTGGGTATTATTATAATTAAGGTACTATGCTTTGTTGAAGTACTTGTGCACGCACCGATCACTTGGTAACTACACAAATGTCGATTCTTAAGAATAAGGTTTAAAAAAAAAAACTTTAAAAAAAAATGTAACCGCCTTCAAAAACAACCACAAAAAAAGGGTAAAATAACCTACAAAACTTTTCTTTCGGAAGTCGGTCTTTTTTGTGGTTGTTTTTGAAGGCGGTTACATTTTTTTTTAAGTTTTTATTTTGCTCTTTTTAGTTTAAATGTTTAACCGAAATTCTTGTCAAATACATCATTTTCTTACAAATGCACTAGAATTTTGTAATCCGTAGCACCGGTAGTAACATCGTTAACATCTCTTTCATTCCTTCCCTATCTCAAAAACTACGAAACCGATTTTGATGAAACTTGCAGTATTCCTTAAGTTGAACGAGACCTAGTACAATATAAAAAGAATTACTTAAATCGGACTTGTAGTTCCGGAGATATGCGAACACAAACATAATTAACTAAATCAGTCGGTGCCGACTCCTTACTAGAGGAGTTGTACCTTCCATCATCAGCTCAGCTTCGTGACATGATGTTTTCCATACGCAAGTACTTGAATTACTTCATAAGATTTGCGAAAAACTATGTGTGAGCCAATATAATTTGAGGGTTGCCCTCGATTTCTCCAAGATCCAATCATCAGATCGTGACTTGGTGACTATGGGACCACTTCAGAAGTAACTACTTTCGAACAAAAACAAATTTTTAAAATCGGTCTACAATTCACGGAGTAATCGGTTAACAAACACACAAAAAAAAAAAACATAGCGTCGAATTGATAACCTCCTTCTTTTTGAAGTCGGTTAACAAAACATAATGACGGTATTTTAGTTAAATAGTATGCAACTATAGGGTAGACTGATGATTTTTCATCGTAACTGTACTTGGGGGTCGAGTGGAAACCAAAACTTGGCTTCAAAATGAACTCCAATATCGACCCCCAGGGGTCGAGAAAAAACTGTAGTTAGGGGTCGAGTGGACACTTTAATTCTTGGGGGTCGAGGGGACGAGAGTGGACTAAACGGAAAAAAGTACCTATTAGTGAAAAAATAAAAACTTTTAATAAAGACATAATTATTATGGCTCGTCTAAATAAATAAAAAAGTCTGTCTGTCTGTCCTAATCAAATAAACCATCCCGTGACGTTCCTGGCACAAAAGACCCTAGGATACTAGCAGCGTTACCACGCTGAATGGCAATAGCCAGTCTTTGCACCAGGAACGAACCAGAGCGATGGTCCAAACCATTGGTCCTGAGTCGTTTTTTTCAAAACTTTTTGAAAAAAAGGGAACCGACTTCAAAACCAAACACAAAAAAAATGTAAAATAACTTTTCTTTCGGAAGTCGGTGGCTTTGTTTTTTACTTCATTGACTATGGTCTCTGACTTCCGAAAGAAAAGTTATTTTACAGTTTTTTTTTGTATTTGGTTTTGAAGTCGGTTCCCTTTTTTTCAAAAAGTTTTTATTTTTCCCTTTTTAGTTTAGATATTCAACAAAAATCTTCACATCATCATTTAAGAAACATATGGTTTCACAATATCCATAATTACGGTTTGATTTTCGTGCGTTTTCTACTCCAAAATTTATGACTATGGACATAAGATTAGTTAGCAGCACGAGCTAAGAATTTTTTGACATTACGTTTGGACAGCCTCTACTCCCGATGCGTTTTCCTAACTCTTACATTATTTTAAAAATAATAGGGAGTATAATAAAATTCATACAAAAGTTTCCAGATTATTTCGTACAGGCCCGTATATTATTTGAAGGACTTAAAAGACCCCCCTGACCCCAAAAACGTGTATCAACACCTGAGAATAATTTTCAAAGTAATCTTCACATAGTATTTTATCATAAAATGCACGGTCCAATGCATAATATCAATGAATGCCTTTCGACATTCGTCAATACATGAGTGATATCATATTTCGAAAACTGGTTTCTTTAAAAATAAAAGTTGCACTAACTTGTCAGTCGGTATAGAAGGTAAAACCGGCCAGTCGTCGTTTTGGTGAATGAGAAGAAAGGTAGCTAATTTTTTAAACAGAATAAAGTTATTTTATACATAATAGTGATGTTGCGAATGTTTGATTTTTGACATTCGCAAATGCGAATGCGGATGCGAATATTCAATTTCAATATTCGCGAATGCGAATGCGAATATTGACTTATAAATAAAAAGCACGCAAAATGATAGATGGGTTTGACATTTCATATCAGACATAATTTTAACCAAACATTGGCCAAGTCGATATAGTTAAATGAATGTAACTTCATTCATTCAACACATAAAATTCATTCAACAAGTTTAGACTGGACCTCGTTTTTTTATACGTTATACCGGAACAGGCATGGACAAAGAACTTATAAAAATAATTTTGAATATTCTTTTTTTGATTTTCTCTTTTTTTCATATATGCAAAATTATGTGGTAGAATTTTCAATATAACTGGTTGGTAGGACTCATTTGATGATTTTATTACGATAAAAAGGAATTTTGTCATTTTTGGTGCGATTTTGTTATTTTTATACAATTGGACTAACAGAACTATTTCAATTTAGTTGATTATTTCAAGAATATTCCGTTACATATAGTTTCCATATTCAAATCATAGTAGTAAATTAAAAAATCGTTTTTCAGAAATACTCGCAAACATTCGCATCAATTTATGCGGATGCGAATGCGAATGCGAATATTCGCAACATCACTAATACATAACTACCTAAACTATGCGACTTTTTATCAAGTGTTCTGTATTTTTATTTAAGTTAAGCGTCCCGTAATCTACCGTATAATAATTATACGGTAAATTACGAGACGGGACGGATTTTTTATAAAAACGGGAAAAGGTTAGTTTCAAGCTCTAGATGTAATTATGTATTACATCTAGAGCTTGAAACTAACCTTTTCCCGTTTTTATAAAAACCTCATTTGAATTCACTTGATGAAGTCGGCAACACGGGTTTAAGTTAATTTATAGAGCTCAGTTTATCTGACACTAGTGAATAGTAGATTTTACAACAAGTACACAAAACAAACCATTTTTATCCGAGACTTTTAGCACATTTACTATCAGCACTTTTAGCACATTACTATCAGCCCTCGCCCTCGGCTCGGGCTGATAGTAATGTCGAGGATAAAAATGGTTTTGTGGACGAGTTATAAACTCTGCTTTTCACTTCGATTGCGAGGAAATAAAACAGTAGTATAACATAACATTTCTTTAATTAAAATTCAAAGTAAAATTAGAACAGTTTTGAATAGAAGGAAATTGTTTTTCCCGGCATATTAACGGTATTAAAAAATTAAATATTAATTATATTAATAAATGCACGAAAAAAGAACAAGAGCTGTTTCCCGCCGCTTTATTTTTTTTTTTACATCTTACGACATTGATATTAAGCTGCAGACCTATACCTACAGCCTATATTAAATTAATTTTGTAATAATAATTTTCTTAAATCAACTAACCTACTGTACTTGAAATAAAATTTTAATATCTATTATATATTAAAAACACATAAGGCAAATAAATTAAAGTAGGTAAATATTATATAATAACAAATTCTATCTATGAACTTCTTATTGCATTTGGCTGTATGGCTCATTTCCTTTGCCTTAATATAATATATTTATGAGTAGATACGTTAATGCCCTTCGAATTTTGTGCAGCCTATACCCTGCACAAAGAAGCACTTTCAGAGCAAGAGAAGTGAAAAATATTTTTTTCAAATTCATCAAGTAATATATTTACCGTAATTCAAGTACCAATAGAGTTCCAAAGAATCTAAATAATAAGAAGTTGTAAAGGGTATAGTGATTACACTATACCCTTTACAACTTATTATTTTTTTATTGATCTACAATCTACATTTTAGTAGATTGTAGATTAATATTTCTAGCATAATTATAATTTTCATACCTAAATTAATTGGAAAAGTTTAAGCTAAATTGCCCTGAAACTTGTGTTATGTTTCTCAAGCAACAATTTGTCCGAACTATCATTTAACTTGCTAGATCATAAAAGTTTTACATAAACAAGTATTTACTCCCCCCTCCCCCCTAGTTTACCCATGTGACTATTATTACCAAACTTCGTACGGGCAAAACCTCGGGCACTAATTAGTACTTCATACCTTATTCAGAAACATAAGCGTCTTTCAATATTAGTTCTAAGTCTTGGCTGAGCCAAGCACCTTTTGTTTGACCATTTATGAATTCCAAAGAACATTCATTACATTGTAGGTTTTAGGCTGGAGCCAACGAATAAATAGGCAGGTTTAAAAGCTTGCAGACTGAGTGATTTTCTAAGTCATCGACTCGTCCAAATCCTTTAAAAGACAACCAAGTATCATCGAACCAAAACAAAACATAGGCGACAGAAACATCAACCGTATCCCAAATACGGAGAAATCAAATTAGCATGCACATGTTCACAGTAATTTAAAAAATATACGACGCCGACGCATTTGACCAGTATTGCAAATCAACATTCCTACAAGAATTACCGTGAAAAAAATCACTTGAGTTGACGAACGACGTTTTCTCTCCGCGAATGTACATAAAAAGATAGTTGTACGGAACCACTTGACCTACCGTAGCGTCATCCGATGCTGTGCTCGATCACTATGCTAACTTGTTAATCGATTTTGGTTATCACACTATTCTAATCGATTGTACACTTAACACTGCACGGGGATCACAACATTCAGGCACTTTCACTTAAAAGCAGTTCTGTATCGATTTCGCGTAGTTTGCAAATCGTTAAAACTGCTCGGGCGTACCGCGCCGACACTCGCGTCACACTGGCTGCGCTGGCGCAAGAGCCTCATTTCCCCCTCTTGGAAATCACAACAAAACACCTCTAAAGAGAAACATACCGTATCACTTAAGAGTAGAGTTTCTTTTCCAATGAGAGGGAACTAAGTAAGTGACTTGTATATTGATATATAAATTCTTAGGGACCGTAATGTTTTTGTACATGCATGTCTTAATGTATTAGATTCTCTTCCTCATTGACTGGACTTTCTGTGGGTTACAAGTTTCTAGAAGTCATGTTTAATAGTTTGATTAGTATCTAGGTTCTAATTAATAGGCTATGTTACTAAAAAAAAAAAATCTTTTGATAATTAAACCAAAATTGACGAAGATTTTATTGCTTTTAAAAAACACAAAACGTTTCTTGATCGGTATAATTTTATAGGCGTTATGACGTCACAACCCTTCTGCATTTCAAAGCGCTTTATCTTTCTCAATGTTATTTTATTAAAAAAAATAAAAAAAAAAATACGTGTTCATTAATTTTTAACCGACTTCAAAAAAAGGAGGAGGTTATCAAATAGACTGTTTTTTTTTTTTGGAACGAAGTTCCTTGTCGCGCGTTGCGAAAGGGGGCTGGACGGAAAAAATTCTTAAAAGTTGTCACGACACTTTTTCCGACTGCGCGACGCAAAAGGAGGGTAATATGTTTATTACCATGGAATGGAATGGAATGGAGTGGAGTGGAGTGGAGTGGAGTGGATCGGATCGGATCGGATCGGATCGGATCGGATTGGATCGGATCGGAGTGGAGTGGAGTGGAGTGGAGTGGAGTGGAGTCGCGACGATTATTTTTGTTGAGTGTATACAGTAACTTCGTTCCATCCGGGTGTCCCTTGACACCTCTCAAGTTTTTTTATATGTTTGTTACCTCATAACTTGCGACTGTTTTTCGTGATTCTTTCTTTATTTGAAAGCTGATGCTTCCCGTGTGGTCCCACTGTCACCATTTCAGAATCTGATGACTGGATCTTGAAGAAATCGAGGGCAACCCTCAAATTTTATTTGCTCACACATAGTTTTTCGCAAATCTTATGAAGTAATTTAAGTACTTGCGTATGGAAATCATCATCTAATGTTGCTGAGCTGATGATGGAAGGTACAACTCCTCTTTTAAGTAAATTATGTTTGTGTTCGCATATCTCCGGAACTACAAGTCCGATTAAAGTAATTCTTTTTTTTTATGTACTAGGTATTGTTCAACTTATATTCCCTATATTGCAAGTTTCATCAAAATCGGATCAGTAGTTTTTGAGATAGGGAATGAATGAAAGAGATGTTAACGATGTTATTACCGGTGCTACGGATAAAAAAATTCTAGTGCACATGTAATAAAATGATGTATTTGACAAGAATTGTGGTTGAATATTTAAACTAAAAAGAGTAAAATAAAAACTTTTTAAAAAAAAATTTGACCGCCTTCAATTAAACCACAAAAAATAAATATTTAGAAAAACAAAAAACCCGACTGCGTAAAAAAACTAAAAAGAAAGAAACAAGCCCAGTAGTTTAGAATTCACTCATTCACACTCACAGTCGGGGCCCATTCAAATTATACCAATCAAATCTTCCCAAGGGGCCCCGACTGTGAGTGTGAATGAGTGAATTATTCTAAACTACTGGGCTTGTTTCTTTCTTTTTAGTTTTTTTACGCAGTCGGGTTTTTTGTTTTTTTAAATATTTATTTTATTTTACTATTTTTAGTTTATGTTAGTATTTATCAGTCCAAATTAAATTGAAACATAATATAATTTATATATATTTTGGTAAATCATTTTTAAAATCCTTTAATTTGATACCCCACTTGATAGAATGTGAGATTTAAAAAAAAAAATTTTTAGTTCGGAACCCTTTGCACACGAGTTCGACTCTCACTTGGCCAGTTTTATGTACCCAGTGACACTTTCACGTTTAAGACGAATCTAAGGACGCCTCTCGAGTTAAAATCCATCAAGCCGTTTAGGCTGCAGAGCAACACACAGAAACATACATACATACATACACTCGAAAAACATAACCTTCCTGGCGCAGTCGGGTAAAAAGGGTAAAATAACCTACAAAACTTTTCTTTCGGAAGTCGGTGGCAAAAGAGACAGTGAAATTAATAAAAAAAGTCACCGACTTCCGAAAGAAAAGATTTGTAGGTTATTTTACCCTTTTTTTGTGGTTGTTTTTGAAGGCTGTCACATTTTTTTTTAAGTTTTTTAATACTCTAACTGAATAACTCAATGTATTTTCAATTTATTTATGCAGTAAATTACCCTATTGAGTCAAAGAGCTTGCTGTGAAAACTCTTGAAAGCTGCTGTCAATAACTTTGACCTAGTCGATTTACAAAGAACTGAGATTTTATTGGTAAATGCAAAAGCGAGCCATACGTTTTCATACATTTTTGCTGCCACGGCACCGGCACGGCGCCGCGCCGTTGCCGTGCCGTCCAATGGAAAAACGCTCATTCACCCAGTTCCGCTCGAGATGTCACCGACACAATATGCATTTGGACATTAGGGTGTTAAAACCACGACGAAGTTGACTGTACGTATCGAGTTTTAGTACCTAAACGCTACAGACGTCAGTTGAGTGGCAATAAAATGATTAGTCTCTCGAGTTGAAATGCAGACAGTAATTTCCCAAGTTCTGTAGCTTTCAATTTCCTTCATTGAATTTAAGCTTTTAAGCATTAAATAAACTTTAAATTGGACGAAAATTTTTCAATTATTTAATTTTAAGACACGCTTTTGTGAAAAGCTTTTAATCAAATTTCCAGGGAAAATAATAATTAAATATAACTTTTATAATATTAGATACTTCAAATGTAGGTACCTACTAATTTAAACAAAAAAGAATTTAGCTCATCTCAACTAACAATAGCTACTTGTATTAATATTTATAGGATATTCTGGTTCGATTAGTAAAAGACAACATTCCTGGTAAATCTTTAGATAAATACTAGCGACCCGCCCCGGCTCCGCACGGGTGCAATCTTTATAATATTATTAAAATTGCGACTATAATTTGAGATTTAAACTATCCTATCTCTCAAGTTGGATCGAACTGCACATGGTGTGCGAATTTTATTATAATCGGTTAAGTGGTTTAGGAGTCCATTGAGGACAAACATTGTGACACGAGATTTATATAATATTAAGATTACCCAAGTGCCTTCCGCGAAAATATAATTATTTCAGATTAACAACAATATCCTAACAACCTGTCGTGTGTGTTACTATGCTCTGTTTATTTTTACGAGAAAAACTTACTTAATAGATATCGAATTATTCGGCATTATTATAACTTTGAACAACAATATAACAATATTAATTTGTTGTCGTAACAATAGAATAAGACGTATGTATCTACTTTATTTGTCTGTCGACTATACTTCTAGAATTTTCTCGCAGACATTAGATTTTTACTTTCTTTGTGGGTATTTCTCATTCAATAGCGTTCTTCGGCAGATGATACGAAACATAAGAAGCCCAAAAGTTTGATGACCAGTATTACTAAAAGATATCGTATTAACCAGTAATTGGATTTTGAAAGTCTGAGGGCATCAAATGTAAAGACACTCAGTAAAAACGAAAAACCAACGCAGCCAAAGATGTTCAGTGACCCCTTCACTTAACCATCTTTGAAATAATAATGCACTAAGTTTTTTTTTTATTTGCGGTCTTAGTAGAATGTGATCTTTTTTATCATAAGCAATGTTATTGAATGTCAAAATGTCAGATCTGCCCTCAGGCAAACAAGGCGACTGAAACATGATACGCGACCATAGGTTGCCTTTTTTTAATTAAATGTATTTGCCTCTTGGCTTCAATCTAGCTTAGAAGCAAAGATGGACCAGAAGGAACTGGTACTCCTGCGCACACACTGGAACACAGTGAAATCTTTTTGCCACCGAACTCCGACAGGATAGTGGTCTATTGCCAGATAACCGTGGTGAGGCCTACCTACCCCGGGCCAATGTGATCACTCAGTCGCCACCGCAGTCTACCGGAGATGGATCCCACCTTCCTCAAACAGCTGTTTTCTTCCTTATCGTGGTAAAATCATCAAATGAGTCCTTCCACCCCGGGCAGAGCGGGAGGGACTATCAGACTCGTACTGACTAAAATCCACGGTGTCCTTCAATAGCCGTTTACGCTTCGGGGTCACGGTAATTCGTAAGTTCCGCGACCCAGCCTTTGGCCCTCCAAAGGGGGGGCCCATCATTGTGCTGACACTCTTTGAGGTGCGCATGGAACACAACGCGCCGTGCCGCGCCTACGGTGGCTTGAGATCAACTTGTGACGTCGGTTACCGTGGGTGTCTACCACCACTGCGGCTGGGATGTAAAGTGGAAAATGTCCTCTCCTTCACGCGTCCCGCCTCCCCATTCGCTAGCATGACTACTTCGCAGAGGGATGCGACCTCTTCCCATTCCGAACCTAAGAACTAGAGGTATAAGTACTTTGAAAAGTATTATGCCTTCTATTGGAAGCAAGTCTGAAGATTTAAACTATGTTTTACTAGCTTCTGCCCGCGACTTCGTACGCGGATCCTGTTGCTTATGCCAGCGGCAACGGGGTCGTCGAAATCGAAGATCTGTAACGTCTGATGTCAAATTCTAAGAGCCTGGGGACGGGAAAACAGCGTGAGGATTCCAGACGTTCCAAATCTTTCTTTTTTGTAAGTCAACAGGAAATGCCCATCAGACTAAACAACTCTTGCTAAGACGTCATTCCTGTATATTTTTTATTATAATGTAGCTGGGCTGCTGGGCTCTTGGAGTTCAACATCATGTGTTCCAGATCTTCAATTTTTATACGACAACAGAGAGTGCTCATCAGGCTGAACAACTCTTGCTAAGACGTCATTACTGTATAATTATGTTATAGTGTAGCTGGGCATGGAGTTCCACATCAGGTGTTCCATATTATCTTCAAATTTATTCTCTCAGCAGAAAATGTTCATCACGTGGAACAATTTTTGCTATGGAACAATTTTTGTACCTCTTATAGTTTAGCTGATCTATTGCAGTTCTGCATCAGGTGTTCAAGTTTCCAAGATAAATTATAGCCTAAAATGTTGCACAGACTTAATACCTATACAACAAAAAAAAAAACATCAAATCCGTCCAGTAGTTCCGAAGATTAGCGTGCACAAACACTGCTTTTCTACAATCATACTATATAAAGCTCGATTTTTATTAGGTATATGTATAGAAGAAGATAGGTTACCGAATATTGCCTGAATTTAATGATATTTTTAGAGACGGACAAACCGTTGTCTTGCAATAAAAAAGGCGAAGCAATACTTGAAAGTATTGTCACGATTTTGTTCTGAATTTATTACAACTATCGAAGGAATAAGTACATAGGTAGTTTAGTATGAATTCACTTTCACTTGTCAAATAGGTACGTTTTACTTAATTGTAAAACTGGGTTTTGTAATGATTTTTACTTTCATTTCCTTGTGTTATGAATGTCAAGAAATACGATCTAAATTAAATTAATCTACGTTATTTAACAAGCAACTGTTTATTTTTTTTTTTGGTGGTGAGGAATCATCAGATTTAATGATTTTTCCCACTCACACACACCACACACAGAAGAGTATGTTGAAATCCGTACTTCCTCCTCCTTCTTCTAAAAAGGAGAAGGAAGTACTGATTTCAACACAGTCTGACCCTTCTTTCTTTATCTTTTTTTTGACTTTACCCACACTAGGAATTTCTTCCTGTATCGTCGGTGCGTTTACAAACATAAAAGCTCACATACACAAACACCCAGACAGTATCTGGTGTAGAGTTTGGTATTGGCAGACTTGTTCTTGTTAAAATCAACCCTGTTTATTAAATTTGCGTTCTAGAGCCGCTTGCTACAGGTATAATTATACTTCTTTATTAGTTGAAGGCATATTGTCAGTTTCCGTCGAATCAGCCGTTTCGTATTTGAGTATAGAGCGATGTAACATAACAGGTATAATTTTGTATTTTTTACTGTCTAGGTATTTGTTTTCTAATAGATACAATTATTATAACACAAAACCAATCCATGATCTACAATGTGAGTGTGTGAATTTGAATTGAACATATGCGCGTTACATTCGTAAGAAACAAACAGACATCAAAGACTCATTAGCTTACTTCATCTCCATTTTCTAATCTGTTGACACGATATCTTGATTTCACTACATAGTACAAAACAAAGTCGCTTCCCGCTCTCCGTCTGCCCCTTTGTATACTTAGATGTTTAAAACTACATAACTGTACCCTTATCACGAGTTTTCACTATTTTACTTTACAGCGTCTTTGCAGTATTTACAGCGTTTCTTGTATGGAAAAATGGAACAGCGCATCTGGTGTGCGAATGTTCCGTGAAATTTGTCAATTTGAAAATGTCAAAGTTCCAGTTTACTTTACGTCTCAAATACTGAAAACTGGTGCTAAGGGTACTGTACCCTTATCACGAGTTTTCACTATTTTACTTTACAGCGTCTTTGCAGTATTTACAGCGTTTCTTGTATGGAAAAATGGAACAGCGCCTCTGGTGTGCGAAGAAGGAACAAATTTTTTCTGTGAATTTTTTCGATTTGAAAATGTAAAAGTTCCAGTTTACTTTACGTCAGAATAACTGAAAACTCATGATATAAGGCCTCTGTACCCTTAGCACGAGTTTTCACTATTTTACTTTACACCGTCTTTCTAGTATTTACAGCGTTTCTTGTATGAAAAAATGGAACAGCGCCTCTGGTGTGCGAAGAAGGAACCAATTTTTCCTTGATAATTGTCAATTTGAAATTTTATTGTCAAAGTTCCAGTTTACTTTACGTCTCAAATACTGAAAACTCGTGCTAAGGGTACTGTACCTCAAATTTTAGAAATTGTATTGTGGGTGTTTACAAACATTTGACAGTACGAATGGAGCAATGGCTGAGCGATCGCCTGCTGACCTTCGTGTCGCGTGATCGTTTCCCGTACGGAACAAAAAATATTTCTCCGATTTAAAAGTAGTTCTTCCGGGTCTGGATGTTTGTGTATGTGAGCAAAAAATGTTTGTTTTTTTTTTTAAACATGACTTATGCAAATGGCAACACCCACAACCTGTCACAACTAGCCGTCTTTACAATAATAGGTACAACATAACATATAATTATCCCGTTTCCCCAACCATTAGGATCTCCCAAATAGGTTCTATAAATAGGGCAGACTGAAATCAACCTAATGCAGACGTGCTAATTGTATTGTATGACTTCTCGCGTTCTTGTACGCGTAGGTAGCTTTCAATTTGATAGAAAGAGTGGGTACCTTCCTGGTTTAATAAAATGGTTGTTCCCAATGTTCAATTACTTCGTTGTTTTTACAAATCATTGGGATATTTTGTTGTCGGTAGATACGAGTAGTACCTAATGAGTTTTTGATTACTTTCGGTTTTCTTAGAATTGTATGTGCCCATTGACTTCTATCAATTTGTTTTAGTATTATGACTCGTTCACACAAAGCATCCGTATTCGATTATATTTACAGATTCGTTGCCGCTGCAGACGACGCGGACACCGCATTTACAGTACCGTTCGTTTTTATCGTACCCTTCAGAAAAGTAAATTAAAAAACCGGCCAAGAGCGAGTCGGACTCGCCCATAAAGGGTTCCGTAGCAGCAAGTAACATAATACAAAAGTTCATGTAGTTGGTTGTAACTTTGAAAGGTAAATTGCGGTTTACGATTAATGACGTATTAAAAAAAAAAAACTAATTACTTGATCTCGTTCAAACCAATTTTCAATTGAAGTTTGCATGGTAATGTACATCATATATTTTTTTTAGTTCATCATTCACTTATTTTAGAAGTTACAGGGGGGGGACCAACATTTTACCACTTTGGAAGTGTCTCTCGCGGAACTCAGTGTTCAGTTTAGAAAAAAAATATTTGAGTAACCTCAACATCATTTTTAAAGACCTGTCCATAGAACCCGACACATATGGGTTCGGTGAAAAAAAAAATTAGGATTCAATTGTAAGTATGGAAGCAACCTCCAAAATTAGATTTATTTTTATTTTTGTGTGAATATCCTAATGCGGTTCACATAATACATCTACTTACCAAGTTTCAACAGGATAGCTCTTATACTTTTGAAGAAAAGTGGCTGTGACATACGGACGGACAGACAGACAGACAGACAGATATGACGAATCTATAAGGGTTCCGTTTTTTGCCATTTGGCTACGGAACCCTAAAAAGATAGGTACTTTAATACTGGTACGAGTATATTATGTATGAATTATATCATAATTATTACAATTACATTTTTTTTTTTATTATTTACGGTGGGTTTGCTCCTGACCTTAGGCTAGGTCAGGGGTGACAAAGACAAGGACGACAATGAAGCGAGCTTACCCAGAAGAAGCCTGTTCACTCTAACTTTGAAGGGACTGGGGTTGTATGTGTTCGGAAACGTGCCGATTAAAAACATATACGATAAAGTGAACCTCTAAAAAGAACTTCTGTGTGAACAAGCGCTTAGGTTATATTATATTATTGTTTTCTGTAATTTCCTGAAGTCGTAATTTAAGTACAGCTAGTAATGAATTTTTATTAGTTTTGTCAGCGGAGAAAATACCGATGAAAGACAACGTTTATGTTTTAATAAAATAACCATTTTCCTTTATCACAAACACAAAATGTATCTCTATGTTTCGTTGGTACAACATTGCTATGAAAGGAGAATGGGCGGACTTGGGCGTTCGGCGGCCATCAATTAATTTAGTATCAAATGAAAGTACTGCTATTTAGGAATAACTTTTACTATGGGCGTTACTCTGTATTTCATTTAGGAAAAAAAATATTTGAGTGTCAATAGCCTAATGGCACAGAACAATATCGCACAGTAATTATTTTCATATGCAATATTGCTGTTGTTTTTGTCTTGCTAATGGCGAGTACTTGCACATACACTATCCACGGTGTCCTTCAATAGCCCTTTACGTTCCGGGGCCACAGTTACGCGTAAGTTCCGCGACCCCGGCAGGCTTTGGCCGTCTAGAGAGAGGCCCCGTCATTTTGCTGAGTAACGACTGTTACTGTTAACAGATCTACTAATGCTTCAATCAGTTAGGGTCAGACTGACATACGAAATTATTGAAAAAATAATCATAGTTTTGAAAATTCCGAGCATACCAAAAAGCAATGAATAATAAAACTTTTTCACCTTAAATCAATATCATACAACCAGTAGCCCCGAAACTCCCTTATAATAAATATTCACCCAATAAAAACAAAAAAGTATTTTTTTCCGTTTTAGAAGTACACCACAGTGATAAAACTTGCTCAAAATAATTGTAGGCCTACACTACACCAGAATATAACAAAATCATTATTGGCCGCGGACCGCCCACGCTCCATACAAATTTGCCCATTCTCCTTTCTCGTAGGAGTTAAAGGGAAGATTTGTTATTTACCTTTATTTATTTATTTTTATTTATTTAATACATTTAGTACAGCTACAAAATGTAATTAATACTAAATGAAATTTAATGATCCTTTCATTTTGTCTCCTCACAGAATCGCAGACATTCTAACATTATCATCTTCCATTCATCAGAAAACAAGTCCAATTCAGGGTTGGTCTCCACGAGCGCGTTGAGCATCGTTAGCATTCGCGGTATTGGAGAGGTGGATCGGGCTACAGTGCGACAAAATGGGATATTAAATAATTTATGTTTCCT
Source organism: Agrotis clavis (assembly GCA_954870645.1). Classification (NCBI taxonomy): domain Eukaryota; kingdom Metazoa; phylum Arthropoda; class Insecta; order Lepidoptera; family Noctuidae; genus Agrotis; species Agrotis clavis. The sequence goes on along the minus strand of OX940924.1, from coordinate 21,775,789 downwards.
AGAACGGTTGTAACTGTTTGGAACAAACAATTGACACAGCTCCGCATGTCTTTATCTCGTGCAACAACTGTTACCCTTAATGAGCTGCACAACAGCTGTTACACTTAATAAGAATTATAAATATTTAAACAAAATTTCATGCCGATTTAATTATAACCACTACTTGTTGCCAGAGGCTTTCTGTGCGAGTATCTCGAAAATAATCACGACAAAGTATAAAACAAAGTCGCTTCCCGTTTATTCTTAGATCTTTAAAACTACGGAACGGATTTTGTTGCGGTTTTTTATTTAAATAGAGTGATTCTATAGGAAGGTTTATATTAACATAACATGCATGATATAGTAGTAGAGATTGCACCCGTGTGGAGACGGGGCGGGTCGCTAGTACACACGGCTACACATTAAGCCATACAAAACCAGTTTTTCGTGGTCTCGCTTTGTATCATCATTCCGCGCATACAACGATCAACTTGTACTGGTTTTGTATAGCCTTATGTGTAGCCGTGTGTACTTAAAGGTATCATGTGTGATATTTCAGACAATATCCTGTATCTAAGCCAATCATCAAGATCCGAGGCCCTACTATAACTTTTTCCGTTTTGTGTCGTAAATCGTAATAATAAACGGAAATTTTTTTTTTGTAACTACTGCGATAATTTTAATGATGCAATTCGACTGACTTACGTCGTCGTGGTGAGCTTGTTATGTTTTTCATCTAACCGTAGATAACCGCACGTATTATGTCATAATGCCGTTAGGAATGATATTCACAACGCGTCATAAAGCTCGCTTAGTCCATAATTTAAACTATCTGTGTGTCAGATCTCAATCAAATTCGTTATCCGCAGCATCCTCGTATATTTTTATGTAGTATGTAAACAAGATAGTTGTAAAATATATATATCTGTTGTAAGTAGTAAAAATCACTGTATCAAATCTTTTAACTTTTTTCCTACTCGACTATGTAACTTCTTACGTTAAAACCTTTTTCTTTTAACCTTATAAAAAAGTGAGGGTCGCTTTCTTCTCACGAGATAAAAGGGTCCTTGAATGCTATTGCCGCGATTAAATTCACTTCCCATTGGCGTTGTAACAATGTACCCTGAAGGAAGAATGCATAAAAAAGTACTACCAATAACTAGGGCCAATAACTAGGGCTAATAAAAAATAAGCTTCATGTATCGTAGAAATCGTAGTAGTATTTAAATGCGTTCCCATTTCAGTTTGTGGGCCAGCTTAAAAGGACACTTTAATCCCGGAACGCAAAGAACAACTGAAAGAACAGGGTGGATTTTTAGTGAGTAAGAGTCAGACAGTCCCTTCCGTCCTATCAGTTCCCACCTAGGGCGGATGAATCTCATTTGTTGATTTTACAACCAAAACAAAACAAAAAGTTTTTTTTTTTGCTTTTAAAATAAAACTTTCAGGTGTCAGATATATTTTGACACCTAGGGTAGCGTCAAATGTCAGACACCTGAAAATTTTATTCTCTACATTAAAACTTTTTAATGTTTTAATTTCGAAGCAGTGAATAAATTTTTCAAATTCAAATTCAAATTCAAAGAACAATGCCCAAAACGTCCCCACCCTTGTAGCACCTTAAAACCTATGTTAATCGAAGGATCGTAACCGTCTCATCATTTTATTGTTCTACGGCGAAACTGAAATGTGCATCCGAAAAAAGTTATATCGACATGAAGGAACCGGATTCAGTCACAATACTATGTTCCCGATCACGATGGTTTTCTCTTTAATTATTAAAGTGGAATGATTTTGTTCGTTCGTGGCCAATTGAGAAGCTTGCGGCTAAATAATTATAGCCGCACAGGCCGATCATTCGGGTTAAGCCGCGCTTACCGAGGTCGGTCTGTGGATGGGTAACAATCTGTCATTGTAGTTTCCTCTGTGCCTCGGAAAGCACGTAAAGCCGTTGGTTCCGGCCATCATTGTAGATCTTTGACAGTCTTTACAGTCAGAAGCTCTAAAATCTGACCACCAGTCTTACCACGGGGAATCGTATTACCCAGTTCTGGGTTGTGGAGGTCCGATAGGCAGTCGCTCCATGTAAAATACTGATATACAGCTGCATCTGGTTCAACTGGAAGCCGACCCCAATACAGTTGGGAAAAGGCTAGGAAGGTGGTGGTGGATTTTGTTCGGAGTTTTCAAACAACTCTTTGGAACTAAATGGTGACTTCCGCACAGAAACAACTCACGGAGCAGAAAAAAGTTCAATGAAGAATTCTAATGAATACCGTTATTGTGAAGTAACCATTGACCGTTTTTTAGGAGTATTCAAATAAAAACATCTTTTTAAATACAAATAAAATCGTTTACTGTTTATCGCAACAGTTTCTTTGAATTTTGCTGCAAACCCCTAATCGCATCGGCCGCCCGATACGACCCATCGCGTACTAGTACAAGTCGCTGGCCCAGGCATACCCTCATCACTCCGGGCACGCCGCAATCGCGGTGGTAAGACCCTTTTTGAGGAATGGCTGGAGAGGCGCGCCACGGGCGGCGGCCTCACCTTCCGCTTGACGCAGGTCTTCACCGGATACATAAGTTTCGACAGGTTTCTGTGTCTGATAGGGAAGGAACAATTGACTGGGTGTCATCACTACGAGGTTCGCTCGGAGGATACGGTGCAGGTCTGCGTTTGGGCAGAGCATCACCGTGTCCTCACAACGGCGATAGGCGTACTAGCGAAGGAGGAGGCAGGCGCCGTGAGGGACAGGACAGCTCGATCTCACAACCGAAAAATGTATTTGTTGCGCTAAAAAGTAAACGATTTTATTTGTATTTAAAAATATATTTTTATTTTAATACTCCTAAAAACGGTCAATGGTTACTTCACAATAACGATATTCATTAGAATTCTTCATTCAAGTTTTTTCTGCTACGTGAGTTGGTTCTGTGCGGAAGTCACCATTTAGTTCCAAAGAGTTGTTTGAAAACTCCGAACAAAATCATCCACCACCTTCCTAGCCTTTTTCCAACAATATTGGGGTCGGCTTCCAGTTGAACCAGATGCAGTTGAATATCAGTATTTTACATAGAGCGACTGCCTATCGGACCTCCACAACCCAGAACTGGGTAATACGATTCCCCATGGTAAGACTGGTGGTCAGATTTTAGAGCTTCTGACTGTAAAAACTGTCAAAGATCTACAATGATGGCCGGAACCAACGGCTTTACTTGCTTTCCGAGGCACGGAGGAATCTCAATGACAAATTGTTACCCATCCACAGACCGACCTCAGTAAGCGCGGCTTAACCCGAATGATCGGCCTGTGCGGCTGTAATTATTTAGCCGCAAGCTTCTCAATTAGCCACGAACTAACAAAATCATTCCACGGTAATAATTAAAGAGAAAACCATCGTGATCGGGAACATAGTATTGTGACTGAATCCGGTTCCTTCATGTCGATATAACTTTTTTCGGATGCACATTTCAGTTTCGCCGTAGAACAATAAAATGATGAGACGGTTATGATCCTTCGATTAACATAGGTTTTAAGGTGCTACAAGGGTGGGGACGGTGTCCATACATTTTTGAACCTTGTTCTTTATTTGCGTTCCACATGTGTTCTTAGGTGGTAAGTTATATATAAATAGATCATTGTCCTGTCGGGCACAGCAAAAACATAAAAGGTAGGTTTTATTCGCAGATGACATTTCCCTACTAGTCTCGTGTAAAAATGATTTAAATCTAAACGAAGAACTAAATAAAATATTCACCAAAATCGTCACTTGGATGAAGGCACACAACCTCGAAATAAACTACCAAAAAACTAAATTAATGACTTTTCATCCTCATCAAAAAGCACCCTTAAATATAGATTTTACTTTTAATAACACAAAACTAGAAACTGTAAAAGAATTTACCTTGCTGGGACTAGATTTGGATACAAATGTAAATTGGAAATCGCACATATTAAAACTTAGATCAAAAATTTCAAGATTCTCATACGCTCTCCGTGAAATTAAAAAGACCACCAATCTTCAAACAGCGCTTACCACATACTATGCGTATGCTTATGCATGGTTAAGCTATGGCGTTACACTTTGGGGAAACAGCACGGACGCGCCAATACTATTTACCCTGCAAAAAAAATTAGTTAGAATTCTAGCAAACATCAATCAAACTGACAGCTGCAAACCTTACTTCCAAAATTATAATATACTAACACTACCCAGTATATACATATTAGAAACCTGCAAATTTGTTCGTAAGTACCAAGAATTTTATACGAAGCGCGAGGACATACAAACACGTTACACACTGCGACACAAGTCAAGATTAAACATTCCACTTTCCCGTCTAAAAATACACTCTGATAGTCCTTATGTGATGTCAATTAAAATATACAATAAACTACCTGAACTATTACAAAGAGAAGAAAAAACAAATATATTTATAAAAAAACTGAAAAAATTCCTTGTAAAAACATGCTATTACAGTGTAAGTGAATATTTAAACGACAAAACAAAGTTCAATGAATCTTTTTTCATTTAATGTATTTTAATTAATTAATTTAATCGATTGATTTTTATTTAAATTTTAATGTAACTCTAATTTAACCTCTTAGGTCCTGAGAGTCCAGATGTGGATCCTAAAACGATCCACATCAGTGTGCTTAGTGCGAGTTTTTTTGCGTTGCCGCGATAGTGGCGTTTGGCCGCGTTTGGCGCTCTCATTGGTTGAGAGTTCTCACGACCTTGCAGCGGGCCAATGGGAGCGCCAAACGCGGTTGAACGTTGCTGTCGCGTCAACGTGGGTAGATTTCGATTAAATTTCAATTTTATTGAATGCCAATTTAATTTAATCTCGATTTAATTTCAGTTTTATTTAATTACAATTTCATTTAATTTCAATTTTATTTAATTACAATTTATTTAATTCCAATGTACCTAATTTAATTTAGTTTCAATTTATTTAATTCCAACTTAAATTAATATTTATATATTTTTTTTCTAATATCGTCAATAATAAAATAAGTTTTCATACCAGGGTGTCTACTTTCTAAGTCCTTCAATGAAAACAGTACCCTTAGCACGAATTTTCAGTATTTGAGACGTAAAGTAAACTGGAACTTTGACAATTCAAATTGACAAATTTTCAATGAAAAAATTAGTTCCTTCTTTGCACACCAGAGGCGCTGTTCCATTTTTTCATACAGAAACGCTGTAAATACTGGAGTCTTTCCAGTATTTACAACGTTGTAAAGTAAAAGAGTGAAAATTCGTGCTAAGGGTACCTACAGGATGTATACGAACGTAACTTACGTCAAAATCAAATTTGCGGACGGATAATACGCCACGCCATTTTGACGCGGCACTAGTGTCTATGTCATTATACATCAAATTGGATTAAAAAAGTGGTGTCGTGGACTCTAAGGAGTTATCTGTCAAAGCGTAATATCATTCATTCTTAGTTCGGGGTCAAAACGTCTGTCACTAAGGTCGAAACTACGGACATCCGTAGTTTCGAATCTCTAAAGATTAGACACCCAGACCTTCACTTAAATATCAGGTTAGGTTTTCACGGGACCTACTTTTAAATAAAGTGAAAAGCGGAACAACCAAGAAGAGTGCGTGTACTGCACTTCCACAATACCTACACCGTCTAAATGGATTCTCTTTGTGTGAAGAAAAGTTCTTACCACTAGACACACTTCACTTAAGTACTCGTAAATGTAATAGAGACTCAACTGGACATTTTGTATCACTTTAATAATAATTATTGTCTCTGAAATTTCAGTAGTTTTCTTTTTTTTTCTTGGTAAAATCATAGATAAAGGTGACAGATTAAGGTTGGTTGATGTACTGGCGCCTGTACTACCAGTCAACCTTTGTGTTAAATAAGACAACATTGTGGTAGGGTACAAAAAATATCTAAGAAACTTAAAATAATAAGTGTTAATGCTGAGAAAGAATTTTTCAATACACTTCCTCGAAAACTGGCTCTTATCTGTTTCATCTTATTTCTATTAGTAGTTATAGTGTGTGTACAACATATAAATGCACAATCTCATTGCAATTCCATTATCAACATTGGTAGAGTAACATTTCTAGATCCCCAGTTAATACGAAGTATCAAACGTTGGTTTTGAGGTATCTCACCTCACCGCGTACCTATTTGATTAAATTGTAACTTCCGACAACAATGCCCCTTGTGGCACAAACTTTGTTGGGGCAACCTCAAAACCTTGGGAGAGCCCTGATTGGAAATAGAAATATTTATTTAATTCAGTGTCTATTCCAATACTATTTACATACATAGTTTCTGTTATTTCATTTGATCAGCCCACTCTCTCTCAAAAAGATTCAACACTGAAATTGTTTTAACATTTAATGAGGAGATTATTTCAATTTAGATAATTAAAATTAAATTAAACAATAAAAATAAATCAAATTGACTTCCTACGTCTATGAGTTTCAGTTTTGTGGTTGTTTTTGAAGGTGGTTACTTTTTTTTTTAGTTTTTATTTTACTATTTTTAGTTTCAATATTCAATCCGAATTCTTGTCAAGAACATTATTCTCTTACATGTGCACTAGAATTTTGTAATCCTTCGCACCGGTAATTACATCACTCATGTACACAATAAGATAATAAAATTCCATATCTCAAAAACTACTGAACCGATTTTGATGAAACTTGCAGTATTCCCTAAGTTTAATGATACCCAACGAAAAAAGAATTACTTAAATCGGACTGGTAGTTCCAGAGATATATGCGAACATAAACTAAATCAATCGACGCCTACTCCTTACTGTTAAGGAATTGTACCTTCCATCATCAGCTCATCCACCTGAGATGATGATTATCAGATGCAAATACTTGAACAGCTTTAGAAAATGATATATGAAATTGGTACTATGTGCCTATAAAATTTGAAGGTTGCTGTTCGGGCGTTGTCGCCATTCATCGGGTGACGCGAGCGATGGCTGCGCGGGCGCATTATCAAGGGTCAACGGCCCACCGGGGCACTCCACATTCAACCGGCACCGAGCTCACACGCATTCACTTTACTTGTATTGTTTGTCCGGGATCTATTATTCTTTGTAAATTGCCAATAATTATAACTAGTTTTACAGTCCACTGGTTTCAATCATAAGGTCCTCAGTAAGGTCCCTAACAGTTGCCCTCGATTTCCCTGGGATCCCATCAGCAGATCCTGACCTGATGATCATGGGACCACTTGTGAAGTATACCCTTTCAAACAAAGGAAAAAATTCCCAAATCGGTCCAGGCGTCTTCGAGAAATCGGGGAACATACATAAAAAAAAGGTTCCGACGAATTGAGAACCTCCTCCTTTTTTTGAAGTCGGTTAACTAAAGTAGAATGATAATCATCAGATCCGTTTAATTGTATTTTATTTTCTACTGAATAGCTTCTTTTTCCAGTCTATTCTTCCGTTGCCCTTCTAAGTTTATCTTTCGCCAGCAATCAATAGACTATTTGTTTGTCTTCAGTCGCCTTTCTGCACCACTTAGTGTGTTTAGACCGCGATCTTTAACACTAACTAACACGTGTGTTGACTTAGGTCCCATCTCTATCTTTCTACATAAGTAACGTTTATTTACTAAGACTTAAGTTTGTTGTCTTCATAACGTGATAAATCACGAGGAGTACGGAGAAAGGTTGTTTAGGGAATTGCTTATGTGAGCGGTATTGAAATTATATCTTTATTATCAACCTTGTAAATATAAAAAAAAATAATTGTAATTTATTTATTTATAATAACCAACTTGAATTTAACAGTTTAAAACTACACACACAGATTATTGGTCTGTACATAATAAACATAAACCATTTACAAAAACATATACTGACAAGCAAAATTATAATTAATATAAACAAAACATTAGAAATAATAATAATCATCATGTAGTAAACAGAAATTAATAATGCATGTATGTTATTTAAATAATCAATAAACATTTACATGTTTTAACAAAAGAGCATCATAAAAATTAAAAGGAATTGTACTAGGGGCAACATAGACTAAAGCCACGGATACACTAGGGGACAAATGAAGCTACATGTTGCGGAACATGTTCCTCAACAACTACGTCGAATGTGCCGACATACATGTCGCGGAACATTTTGTCGACCACACTTCTCAGTGTTTATAGAAATGTCGCCCGAGGAGGTTGTGGCTATTAGTGCTGCGTACATAGTAATTATATCGAGTGTGTTGAAACGTAGAAGAAAGAGTAGGTGGTAACACTAAAGCCATGTTAAGAGGCACGTTGCGTACGCGACTACACTTGGTGACAAATGGCGCGACACTGACGCGGGACACGTGCGCTCGCTCTCGAGGCGGGAGCAAGCAACATGCCCCGCATCACGTAAAATGTTTCGGGTCATGTTGCGGCACACTATGCAAGGTTTCAGCGTCACGTATATTGAGTGTTGCGCGTCGTGTTTCGGGACAAAATGTTCCCTAGTGTATCCCAGGCTTTAAGCCACGGATACACTAGGGGGCAAATGGAGCAACATGTTGCGGAACATGTTCCTCAACAACTACGTGGAATGTGCCGACATACATGTCGCGGAACATTGTGTTGACCACACTAGTCAGTGTTTATAGAAATGTCGCCCGAGGAGGTTGTAGCTATTAGTGCTGCGTAAATAGTAATTATATCGAGTGAGTTGAAACGTAGAAGAAAGAGAAGGTGGTAACACTAAAGCCATGATAAGAGGCACGTTACGTACGCGACTACACTTGGTGACAAATGGCGCGACACTGACGCGGGACACGTGCGCTCGCTCTCGAGGCGGGAGCAATCAACATGCCCCGCCTCACGTAAAATGTTTCGGGTCATGTTGCGGCACACTATGCAACGTTTTAGCATCACGTATATTGAGTGTTGCGCGTCGTGTTTCGGGACAAAATGTTCCCTAGTGTATCCCAGGCTTTAAGGTAACAAGTAGCAGTGTTAAGGAATTTCAGCTCAGTAATCAAGATAAATATTATCTAGTTTATCATTAAATTATAAAATTTAATGTTGTTATGGACTAGTCGTGAGGGATTTGGATGTTTGGGGCAATCTACCAAACTCAAAAATAATAAAAAAGTTGACTACGCAAGCTTCCTCATGAATTGCGTCGATTGACGATATTATTATCGCCAAAGAAAATGGATGGCAATGCATGATACTACAATTACAACCGATATCGTGTAGTAACCGTTATCGTCTAAAGCTAAAGCTATCGTCTAAAATGCCTACTTTGTCTTTTTTTTTAAATCATCAAAAGAGTCTTCCCGCCCAGACTGACTAAAATCCACCGTGTTCCTTCAATAGCCATTTACGTTCCAGGGTCACGGTTACTTGTTTAGACAATCCCGCAACCCGGGAAAGTAACTTGTGGCCCATGAGGGAATCGAACCTGCGACCTTCGCGTTAGTAACCATCTGAAATGCACATAAGTTTTAGATAAACGTGGACCATTAGCAAAAGTTTGACCTCCCTCATGTGTTCCATTGAAAACTAAACGAGTAGCTGAACTGTTCCTTTTAGTTTCCTATTATTCAAGTTTGATTGCAGATTAATCTATAACGTTCATATTATCTATGTAGTGGGCAAGATGAGTCGATAAAGTGAATTCGTTTGCTAGACTAAGTCCGCCTTTGTTTTAGCGTGGTAAAATAATCAAATGAGTCCTCCCACCCAATGCAGAGCGGGAGGGACTATCAGACTTGTACTGACTAAAATCCACAGTGTTAATCAATAACCCTTTACGTTCCGGGGTCACGGTATTCGATAGTCCCGCGGCATCGAGACCAAGTCCGCCTTACCACAAAAAGATATACATCAATTTGTTGAAACCTTGTCTATATAAAAGTGCAACCGTAAAACGACCCTTATAGCGTATGCACGCTATTGCACACCACGTTAAACGCGCCATTGCCGTTGACGCGCGTGTGTAGCGATGCACGCACGCAAGTCAGACGCAGCCTGTAGACCTTTGCACACATTTATAAATTACAAACGCGCCGCACCCACCGGCGCATTTGTATCGATACAGACGCGTTGCCTGATGTGATTCAAACAACAACAAACTGCTTTGTTTGATAAAAACGCGCGTTTCTGAAACGCGCGACGGCGCGTTTAAAAAACGTGAAATGTCGTTTTGACGTTGACAGTTTTTTAGACAAGTATTCAACAGATATTTAGCTTTTTCGTGATCAGACGGAGTAAGTCTTTTATAGGTATTTTCAGTTTCGGGTGGTAGGCCTCGCCAGAGCCGCCTAGCTCCCGACCAATATCGGTATCAATATCAATACCACGTGCCAAACAGTTTAGAGGAGTCTGTTTAACAAAGGTTATTTTTGAGCTAAACTTATTTGGATTCCATAGAATACTGAAAGTTTCTGAAGGCTCCATGAAATGTAATAGTCTGAAGCAAAATTCAGATACCAGTTTCAAATAATTTTAATTAAATTATACAATTAGAACAAAACAAACAGACTTCATTCATATAATCTTACAACAATAGCTTTCGATGAATGAATAAACAAATATAATTTTTAATGTACAGAATAAGAACAATTTAGAAACACGTGTAAGCAGATTATTCCAAAATTAAACCGGAAGGGAAAGACCAAACAAATGAAAGGAATCTACTGAAACCGTACCGTAAGGCTCTATTCATACGCACCGCGACGACAGGGCAACGACGCGACATGGGCGGACGGATATTTTATATTGAAAATAAATACTTCACACAGACCACATTATGTCGCCATAATCGACCGCGTGGGTGGAGCCGACCTCATCGCCGCCACATCGCATCGATGCGGTTACGACGCCACGATTCATTCATAATGCACTATAGTCTAAAGTGAACAAAACGAAACCACGTTGCAACCATAACGCAACTGCAAAAAACACAACCGATATAGAGCCGTTGAGGTTTTTTTTGCAGTTGCGTTATGGTTGCAACGAGGTTCCGTTTTTTCGTGCTGCATAGGCATACGTTATCGCAGCACGACCGAATTTTGTCGCAACAATGTCGTTGCCGTAGGTGTGAATCAACGCTAAATGCGAAAACAATTGTTTTTCAGAATCATAATAGAAGAGCTCGTGGCCTTATAATAACAGCCGAGTGAGCTGGCAAGGCGGAACGACGACCGGCAAAAGGCAGAAAGAGACTTGATGAGGAAAGCTCAGAAGGCTAATTCACGTAATTTTATGACGCGCCGATGAAGTAGTAGTGCAGTTGCAGTTAAGTTCACGTTCGAGTGATCATCATCATCATCATCATCAGCCTATAATGTTCCCACTGCTGGGACACAGGCCTCCTCTCTGTGAGAGGGAGTGTTCGAGTGATAAACGGTATGTAATCTTTGAACTGCGCTTAAGCTGCGCGTGAACTGCACGTCAACTGTACGACACCCAAACCAGGAGAGAAAAATTATTGCCCAAATGCCCACTGAATAATCGAATGGAATCGATAACATTTCAATGAATATGACATTAAAACTGCACATTGATCGAATTGAAACTTGTATACTGTCATTTTGAAACGTCAAACGAATAGTAGAATACCGACCATGTTGCGATCCAAAGATCCAAAACACGCACGCGTGACGCGAACTTGACGCGAGCGTGTCTGACAGCGACAGAGAATACGAAAAGCGTTGTTTTGATCGAAACTTAACTGCAACTGCACTGCAACAGCACTTCTTTAGTTACGTGAATTGCCCTACAGAACCGGTCTCAGCGGCGTACATTGGGAGAAACCTTTGTTCAGCAGAGGAGGAATGATGACGGGCTGATGAAGATGATGATGGGCCCTGAGTTAATCCGCTCTGGGGCATTTTTACTTTAAATGGCGCAAGCTGTTTTCGTGTTGTCCCATGAAAACAAATAATGATAGTTGAAAATATTTTGAAAGCTGCCATAAAGCTTTATTTTAAACACAAGTAGAACTGTTATTCTATTCAATAAGTTTTTTTACGTATCAATAAATAAGGTATTATAAATTTTATAGTAATTTGAAGTTAAACAAAACCTTGATTTGAAGCTGTCCCAAGACCGGTTTTCCCGCATTAAATAGATATTTCAAAAGATTTTTGTTCCACTATAAGTCTTGCAATTTTTTAATTCAATTGTGTCATAGTTATTCTTACATTTAAACTAAGTATTAACAATAGTTATCATAGTAAAAGAGTAAGAAAATTAATTAAAATTATTGTCCCATAGATTTAACATTACAGGACAAGTCTACATAGTAAAAGGGAACATAAATAGAGAGAGAGAGAGAAACTAAACTTGGATCAACTTTCAAGTATATTTAATTCAGTATTCACTTATAAACAATACAGGGCAACGGATAATTTGATCGGTTATGAAACGCATGCGTCTCCGATGAGGTCCGAGCGCGACTCCTTGATAGAGATCGTAGGCCGCAGGGCACGCGCCGCGTTTGCCGAAACCACCCGAACATTTCCGAGGGTAGCCGACGCGCTCCACCTCTCGTTATTCCTTACAGTCGGCCATTCTGATGATGCTGCGCGCCCCGCGTAGCTAGGAGGTGATAATATGACGACACCTCTTGAGGTGATCTGTCCATGCTGTGAAGAAACGTTAGTGACGGCACGTGTTAATGTGCCCTGGACAGCTTTGCACAGTCAACAGTCGCCTAACTTCAAACCGTTAGGTACTTGTAATAAAATATGCAACGAGAAAGGGAGAAATAAATTAATGATGCGACGAACTATTCACTGTACAACGTTATATCCTTATAGGATGCAGAATTATTGTATTGCCACTTCTTAATGTGTCCGGCGCTTTTCGACGACACTTGTGAATGTATCTGTCGTAAAGATGATGACGCCCACGTTTAAAGCATCAGCAGATTTAAGATATAGATGTCAATCAGTCGACTGCCACCATTAGCTATCTGACTGAAAGAGCAATAATAATTATACGTGGGATCATTTATCATCAAAGACGACACCTTTCGTCATCTACCACTGACTGAGTGACGACGACCAGATATCTGTCAGATGACGACACCAGGGCCACAGATCACTGCTGACGTGAATATGGATTTTAAGGATATTAAACTGGGGCGCCGATACCCCGGTTATCTGTCATCTATAGACGACACGTAGAAAAACATGTCTGTCGGCAGTAACGACGCACGCACGGTGCATCTATTACCAACCAATGGAAGCTTCACTTTGTCGACGCGACACCGAGTTGGTGCCTGTCTATACCCGGCCGGGAATTAGCATAATAAATTATGAGCTGATAATCCGTATAACAACAGCTTTATTATTACTTAGTCAGTGAAAGATCAGAGAATTGTTACATGCCTTATTTAATAAACTCGTATGTCTATTAGGTCGGGTCATAATCAAAAGTCTGTTACCCTTACCACACTTATTTATCTTACCACACCATAAGCAAACTAACAAACAATATGAAACATGTTTTAAACACCGCACATCTTTCTGTCACACATGCCACGTTTAATCATTATTTAGAGCAACGACCACTCATTCGAAAATCACAACTTATAGATGCACCTTCCCCACGAACCATAAACTGTCATATCTAACTAAATCCTACCATGAACAATGAACCTAACCATATGTGAATAACTGAGCATTAATTTTAAGTACTTACTACTGATCTGACATAGAAACTACATAGCAATTTGGTAACCTACTACTCGCAGCCGAAGTTGCATCTATAATTACCTACAGTTAGAATCACAATCATACATAACACAATTTTAACTTTTTCAACATTATCAATATTTCGTAAATAATACACAAAATAATTGGGCACACATAAGTGTCAATAATTGTATTAGGTAAGTACTAAAACTATTTAATCTGAGTCAAGGTCAGTAGGATACTGCATAAGTTTTAATTTATCTCTAGCGAGGACATTTTTATAGGGACGACCGCGAGTACTATTGCTTGTTATTAAGTATCGATCATGAGGCAATACCTTGAGTACTACATATGGGCCGTCAAATCGTGACATAAGCTTGCCACTACGAAGTCCTTTTTTAAATACTTTGCGCTCCGCAAGAACAAGGTCTCCTTCTTTGAATGGGACGCCCTCACGTCTCCTTTTATCAAAGGAAGCTTTAGATTGTCGGGCGGCCTCTTGCGATCGAGTAACTGCACCCGCTCTGATTGTGCTGATATCGGACCTTGTTGGCACGACAATGTCGCCTGCGAGTCGCGGGCGAAAGCCATACAGCAATTCTAATGGGGATTTTCCTGTGCTGACATTTACGTTGGAATTAAGTCCCAATTGTACCTTAGGCAAAAACTCTTCCCAACGATTTTGCTCGTCTTCACCGACGTAAGCAACTAGAGCATTTAATATAGAGCGGTTAAATCGCTCTACTTGGCCGTTGGCCCTCGGACTAGCGACCGCTGTCAGAACATGCTTTATCTGCCTATCGCGACAGTATTTTTTAAAGTCGTGACAATCAAATGCTTTGCCACGGTCACTAATAATGCGGCTGGGCAACCCGAATGTTTTAATGAACTGGTCAAAAGTTTTTAATACTCCTGCACAGCTAGTATCGCGGACCGCCTCGATCCATATAAAACGAGTAAAAGCGTCGACGATCGCTAAAATATGCATCTTGCCCGATGGACTCTTACAGAATGGGCCGAGGTGGTCCACGTGCACTGTGTGGAATGGTACAGCCACCTTTTCAATGGGGTGTAGTAGTCCTATCTTACGACCAGTGGGTTTCTTGGCGTATTGACACGATATACAACCGCCTACGTATTTTTGAATAAAACGCCTCATGCCACCAAACCAGTATTTTTCCTTCATAGCATCATATGTTTTGTTGTAGTTGGCATGTCCATTATTATCGTGGAATGTTTGTACGAGGGACCATCGAGATTGACGGGGCACGACCACTTTATTTTGGTTATTAATTTTCCTAAACAGTACGCCATTATCAAGTGCGTAGTCTCGCGCCAAACCGCTGACATTACCGACGGAAAGTTCATCTTTAAGCTGGTTTACAGTGAGACGGATTGAGTCGTCATCCCCTTGCATGCTTTCTATTAAGTCCTTTTCTACGCAACGCATTACGGATTCCGTGGGATTGCGACTCAACGCATCCACGTGCGCCATGGATTTACCAGCGCGATATTCTACGTCAAAGTTATAACCTTGGACCTCGAGCCACCACCTCGCAATACGGGGGTTCAAATCTCGCTTGGACCACGTCCACCGCAAAGCATTGCAGTCGGTGACTATCACGAACTTTATACCAGTCAAATAAACTCGAAACTTTTGTAATGACATAATGACAGCTAATGTTTCTAGCTCAAAACTATGATAGCGTTGCTCTGCGGTAGACGTTTGACGGCTAGCGTACGCGACTGGTTGCCACGAACCACCAGGCGGCCTTTGTAATAGAATTCCCCCGAGACCATGTTTTGACGCGTCCGTATGTACTTGCGTCTCGTAATCAGGGTTGAATAAAAGTAATACTGGACTGCTCACTAATATTTTTTTAATGGAATCAAAGGCTTGTTGCTGCTCAGAGCCCCAAGTCCATGGTTGGTCCTTTTTTGTAAGTAAAGTTATAGGTCGTGCGAGTGTGGCAAAATTACGCACATACTTTCTAAAATAACTGGCTAAGCCCATGAATTGTCTTGCCTGGTGTACGTTCTCGGGTGCTCGAAAGTCTTTAACAGCACTTAATTTATGCTGAGCCGGTTTCACTTCACCATTGCCAACCTCATGGCCTAAATATTCCACGCGAGAAACGAGAAACGAGCATTTATCGAGCCTGAGAGTCATTTTAGAATCACGAATGCGTTCTAATACCGCTCTTAACCCTTAACCACCCACAAGTGTCTCGCGGACACAATTTTGCGTTCGAGTCCTAATAAAATCTAAAGTATTTATTTTTGAATTTTGATATTTTTTCTAATCTATCATCAATTCTTTACAAACCTAAACCTGCAACGTTTTTTTTCGTAACGGGAATATTTAAATATTTATTAATAAAAAACTAAATAAGTAACCTATCCACCCACAAGTGTCCAACAGACACAGTAACATTTTGTTTGACTCTAGTTCGAAATTAGATTGTTTATTTACATAAACCTTTATCACATAGTATCGGGTAACCAATTGCAACTCTTATGACTTTTGTTTTTGTTACAATCATTCTCTTTGTACTTGCATTTTGTTTGTATCGGTGCTTAGAAACGTTTATTATAATAAAGCAGTTGTTCACTCATACGTTCTAAGAAATGGCTAAAACTCAAACAGGATTAGATTACATAATCTCATATGCACTAAAAAAGGACCGTGTTGTTACTCTTTTTGTTTACGATGCATTATGGCAAAGAAATAGATGCAAGCGATGAGCTATACGAACATAATCAGTATAATGCTTCAGTTGCTGGGGCAGAGGCTTCCTCTCTATGAAAGGTGCTGTAAATTGTAATCCACCATGTGGACTCCATGCAGATTGGTAGATGTCACATATTGTCGTATTTTTGGCACAAATTGCACTTCAAACAAATCTGAGATGAAATACTAAAACCACAAGTGCGTGTCGATACGCTTTACCAGATAGATCATGAGTGTAGGTACAGTGCGACGTAAAAGAAATATATGTTTTTATAATTATATTATAAATGTTGTAGGCATTGGACTAATAATTATTATTATATGGAAAATCCTGAACCCTGATTAGTACATACGCAAGCAGAATACACAAAAAATCTTTTTACGTAAAATCGCAACTAATTTGGTAATGCCTCTTATTATGAGAAAACAAAACAAAATGACGTAAGGATACGTTATCATTATCCTCTAGCAGCCATGCAGGATGTCATAGGAACCTACTGCAGCCTCAGCTTTGCCATAATTTGTACTCCAAAAATATCTAAAACATCTGAGTAACTTTTTTGCTATATGATTCGTAATATTTTCATTGAAAACTTCAAAAAAAAATTTGTAAGAAAAATATGATTATTTATGTACACATCAATGCTACAGCTACTATCATAATATCAAGACACATAATAGTCTAGTTAACTCATTGTATTTTTTACCTAATTCGTTTATTTGTGTAATGTGTCTGATGGACACTACTGGTCCGTTACGTTAGAAAAGCATACTGGGTGGTTAAGGGTTAAGTGTTGTAATGCGATATTCGTTTCACTGGAATATATCAATATATCGTCCAAATAAGCTGTACAAAATTCAAACTTAAGCGGCCCAAGTATCTCGTCTATAGCGCGTTGGAACACGGACGGCGCATTCGCGAGACCGAAACTCATTCGCTTGTATTGATAATGTCCGTTCGGTGTTATAAACGCCGTAAGATGTTTACTATCGTCGTCTAATTCTATACAATGATAGGCGGACAAAATATCGAGACAAGAAAAGACGCGGGCTTTAGACAAGCGATCCAATTGATCCTGTATAAGCGGCAAGGGGTAGCGTTCCTTTTTGGTTATTTTATTAAGTGCGCGGTAATCGACGCACATGCGCGGCTCCCCTGTCTTTTTGGGAACGAGCAGCACCGGACTGGCGTACGGAGAGGTAGACTCTTCTATTATACCCTTGCTTAAGAGGTCACTAATTATTTCGCGTACTTTATCGCGGTCACTAGCCGACATGCGGTAGGGGCGGTAATATATTACCTTTTCCTTATCGGTCAGTTCGATGTGCATTTTTACCGAGCATTTACCTATTTTACCATCATCGACATCAGTAAAACATTCCGAATACTCATTTAGGATAGACTCCAGCTCGGCAAGCACGTCAGGACCTAGGTTATCACCTACCTTGTACGTTTTGGGGCCATCGGTTATCGCGGCGCGGGCAACACACTGGTTAACCGGTAAGTGAATACTATTTTTATTAACATTTATTATACTCATTACAGCCCTGCCGTCGATAATTTCAAGGTTATGCTCCGGTATGACACACTCAGCCCTAGGAGACTTATGTTCCGTACGACGCACAGACGCTTCACCGAACATCACCTCTTCGCACGATACCACTATCTTATTAACCCCGGGTAGTAAAGTGACTTTGCCGTCTGGGATAAACTTAACACGTTCGGCATCCTCGTACATGTTGGGTAACTCACGTAAATTATTTGCGTTATACATTTTTAAAGACGTCGGCGTCTTAATAACATAAACGTTCGAGTAATCGGTAAACGGTTGCCCGACAATCACACCAATATTTTGAGCGAAGTCCGGTACAATATACGCGCGAGTCTCACACGACGCTTCGTCAGCACAAATGTGTACATAGGATTCACCTATTGGTGTTATCTTAGAGCCACCAAACCCGCCAATAACGCAGTTAGGATCACAAGGTCGAATTTCAATGTTTAACTGTTTTGCAGCAGACTGAGTGATCGTTATACATGAGCTGCCGAAGTCAATGAACGCCTCTATGAGAGAGTTATTTACTTTTATCATCATATAATATTTGGCACTAGCAGATCGGTTTTCGTTATTTATAGCGTTTACCGACTGTGATACAGTGGATGCGGGGTTTTTATTCGCATTACGAGCTTTTAGCTTTAAGCACTCATCTTTAATATGACCCGACTTACCGCAATACGAACATTTATTTACTTTGCGAAAACACTTATCGGCTACATGACCCGGCTTATGGCAAATAGTACATAATGACTTGTCACGCTTATAACGACAAGTGGATGAAATATGACCCCGTCGTTTGCACATACTGCACCGCACTCCTTTTGAGGTATTATTGTTACGTGTGGTATTAGAGGTACTAACCTCAGCGGCGGCGGCGGTGCGTAACGAGGACAGATAGTTTAATAATTTACCGGGTTCATTACAAGCTGCCGAGACAGCACCAATTTCCACCACACGGCTCCCGATTGTCCCTATAATAATCTCCGTTGTGAGGGATGGTGGAAGACCACAAGCATTACCCAGAGCCAATTTGTCATGGTAAAATTGCATGAAATCATCACCGGGTTTTCTAATAATGTTCACTAAATCACGCAACATATTTAGTTTGCTTTTCTGGGATGGAAAGGCGACCATAAGCTGAGCTTTAAAGCCTAACCATGTCATGTTTATATCAATTAATTGGTCAAACCACTGGCGGGCGTACCCCTTTAATTTTGAAGATGTGTTAAATATGGTCGTCTTTTCATCCCAGCCATACATATATGAGAGTCCTTCAATTTTCTTAAGCCAGTTCTCCATGCTAATTATTGATTTTTGCGGGTCGAACTCAGGTATAGGATCACTGCGGCCAACGTATCGTAACTGTGATTGTGAAGGGACATACCCAGTACCAGCGACATTGGTCACCTCAACAAACGGTGCGCACGTGGGGGGCACCTGTTGGAGCGCGGGGTGCGTGGTACCTTGCTGCGGCGCACACGCTGTTGCTGAAAGCAGGCCGGGCAATCCGGGTGACATAGCTGACATCGTTGGCGTCACCATGGTGTGCGGCACGTAGGCAGACTCCACCGGCGTTGATGTGACTGCACCATGCCCGGAACAACACGCGGATCCGCGGGCATCCGGCGCGTATCTCGATGTCGATGGTTGCTGAGGCGGGGCCGGGGCGCCCGTTTTACCACCCACGGCCTTCGCCGGCGACTCCGGACGTCGAACGGAACTCCGGCCACCACTCACAAGCGACGGCAGCAATGGCGGCGTCAGCGAGCCATCTTCATTAGGGCTCCGGGGACCGCCCACACCGTACACTTTTTTCTCTAGCGATTTTAATCGCTCCACTAATTTTTCAATATTCATGTTTGCAGCCTTATACGGCACAATACACAAAATCACTAGCAAACAAAAACGTCTTTCACAAACAGCAATAATCACAGATTCACGGCGGCACGAGTGAGCGAAGTGAAGTGTGTAAATAATAACAACTAGGTGCAGACGCACCGGCACCGGCGCGCGGCGACCGCTCGATGCGACGCGACGGCGCGCGATTGGCTCGGCAATACGGGCGGCCAATCAAATCAAAGGGCTCGCACATTACCTAGTTACCTACGGTAATGTCGTCTCAATGTCTCAGTCGGGACGCCTGCGTTTCTATTCAATTTTATTTTTAATAGGTACACTTCTGTGGAAATAAGTTCATGCCACTTCTGAGCTAAAAGGGAACATAAATAGAGAGAGAGAGAGAAACTAAACTTGGATCAACTTTCAAGTATATTTAATTCAGTATTCACTTATAAACAATACAGGGCAACGGATAATTTGATCGGTTATGAAACGCATGCGTCTCCGATGAGGTCCGAGCGCGACTCCTTGATAGAGATCGTAGGCCGCAGGGCACGCGCCGCGTTTGCCGAAACCACCCGAACATTTCCGAGGGTAGCCGACGCGCTCCACCTCTCGTTATTCCTTACAATAGTAACGTTCTTTTAGCTACTAATTTACCCATTTAGAATTTATTTTTTATTTTAATGGCAACCTCAAGCACAAAATCTACGAAAAAAATGCAGCCATATTGAATTTAGTCGCGACAGGGAGAATTGGTGGACGTATGTGTGCGCAACGAAAAATTGGTCCATAAAATTTGTCTCGCTAAGTAACGTGTTTTTACATAAAACCATTTATCTGGTTGTTAATTCTTTTGGAGCAGTAACACCTTAAAGTATATAGATGCCTTTTTTGTATGATTTAGAAGCTTTATAGTTATATTTTTTGAGTATTTCACATTTGTTTTGAAACTGAACTACTTGCGTAACGTCCTGTTCGTAACTGTTACTATAGGGCGGACAAAAACGTTACGAAAAATACAAGTAAAGCTTAGTGCACATTGCATTATGAGTACCTAGACGGTATTTAAAATTTGCAGGCCATCTAATTATAAATGATAAATTAGATCCTATTACCAGGTTGCACACACTTTAAATTTTAATGTAGGTTGTGAGCAGTTCTCATTATTGTCTTAGTCCGCATGATTCTCGGTTATATTATAATCAGTGTCATAGTGAGGACTACCCTTAACAATTCCGTATCGTAACATTTAATGTCTCTCTAGTAACGGTCCCAAATATTTTTCCTTGTTTTTCTTTACAGCAGCTGAATTATTAATAATTATTATGTACTATAGTAGGTTTTTAATAAATAAAAACATATTACAAATAATATCTTGTTAAAATTTTATTATTAGCTCATCATTTAAATAGTTAAAACTTAAAATGAAACAAACGTTTGGAAACTTTTGTTACTAAATGGATATTTTTTTTGAATTTTAACAAAATGTGGTTAATTAGTACGTTCTTAAATATATTTCTTTTAATCTATTAAAAACGAGTAATAAATTAGTAGTCTATTTTTTTCAGGTCATCTAGTCAGTGAATTTTTATCAAGTTTTGATTTTTGTGACTATCAGGACAAAATTTTCCTTACTCATCTTGTAAAATAACGATTAATGTAATATATACGCATTTGTAAAAGGAACTTTTAGCTAATTCATATAATTAATAACATTATCTATTAAGAATCATCAATTTCAAACCCGAAAAGAAACCTAAATTTTTTAAAGTGGTTTTTAAAACCTGCGCCGTTTATAGTGAATTTGCCCTCTGATCCCCCAAACCGATCCACTGTCAATTATTTGATGATTATTTGATTTTTTTATTCCTTTCTGATCCACTGTAATTTATCATTCCGTTCAGATCCCCTTTCTTTTTTTAATGGACACAAATACAGTCAATTTGTAAAAATAACATAATATTATAATAGTAGACCTGTACAAATATTTTATTGCTGACTGTCCTAAAGTATAATATAGATTTAAAGTTACATTTATGGCTCTAATGGTCTTATAGTACATTACTGCCGCGGCCTATAATGGCTACTTTGCTGGTCGCACTGATGATGGCCGACAGCGCAGCGTAGCGCAGCTCCAGGCCGACACAGCGAGGTCAGCATGCAGCACTTGATGGACGAGCTGAGATAAAGGCCGAGGCCGTAGGCCGAGGCCTTTACAGCGAGGACAGCAAGGGCTGCAATGATGGCCAAGCTGGAAGGCCTAGAGCGTAGCTAGGCTATAGCTCGAGGCAATCATAGCGTGACCAGCGAAGTAGACATAGTGGGCCAAGGCTTGTATAGTGCTTTACTCAAAAATGCAAGTACCTAACCTACATAAAACCAGCAAGTGATTTAAATAAAGTATATATTAATTAACTAGAAATTTAATTTAAATAACAATTATGAAAAATACAGTAACTAAAATTCAACACCGACTTTCCTGGTTTCATATTACTTACTAATAGTTTGCGATAATTTTAATGCGATGTTTGACTGCTATATTTTCTTCATTTATTACTTCATTTACTTAAAGCAAAAAAGTCACTAAATAAAAATAAAAAATTCGCTGAACCGCGCTTTTGTTCCTTCTTTGCAAAAACATTGCTGGCCGCTACTTGAAACAGACCGGCAAAGTCAACTTTGCTCAAACAAGATTGTCAAAATAATGACCACATTACATGTATTTTTGAGTAAAAGTATGTTCCTACGTTGGATAAAACATAACTTAGATCTAGCATGATAAAATTGATAAAATTCTGAGAAGTTTTCAGGGTATCAAAGTAAAAAGTACTATAGAACAACTCAAAATAGAAATTATTAACCTTTTATCCCCACGTAATTATTATTTAACCTTTTTTTACGTGTTTTTTTTTTCCTTGTTTGACCGTGTTTTTTTTAATAGATCAATAAGTACTCAAAAAAAGACGGTGAAGACATCTGAGAAAGTAATAATTAATGGATTAAAGTTTGTTTTTTAAAAGACGTGCAGACATATTTATACATAAACACCGCAACCCGAAACAACTATTAGCAGATTATACGAATATTTAATTAGTGCGGTAATGGAACCCGCGTCACGCAACTCTGCTAATCCCTCAGTCACTGCAACACCAACCACCAACCGCGCCGTCAAAAGTGTAGTTTTTAAAAGGTTCAATAAATAAGTTAGTCGATAGTACCTTCAATGATAAAATTGAATTATAATAATAATATAATATTCCACAACTATCACACAACGCCATCTAGTCCCAAGCTAAGCAGAGCTTGTGTTATGGGTACTAGACAACTGATAAACATACTATATATTTCTAAATACATACATATTATAGATAAATTTTTCCTTTGTAAAGTAAGTGTGTTTTGTATAACGGTTTTGCATCTAGAGCATAAAATTATGTTGAAAAGGTAATCCGAGATTTTCCGAGCTAAGGTGAGGTTGAGGTCGAGGAAGGTTAAATAATTTAACTAAAAGGAAAACAAAAGAAAAATCTTTTATAAAGCTAGTTGGTGTTACCCCAGGGTGTTTACGGAGATATTGTGATGTTTGTCTTGTAAAAGTCGCTAAATCAGTACGATATTTTGATTATCTTGAGCTAACGAGCTAACTAAGATTTACCCATAGGGCAAAGGCTCCCAGCGCGTGGAAGCGCAATGCCGAGGCAAAGCTCCGCTGCTTGTGGCGATGCGAGAATAACTCCGGCGGTGGAGGAAACGACTGTCGCTACCGAGGTTTGAGCACGCCACAATTACGAGGATAAGACCCATCTTTGAGGAGTGGCTGGAGAGGCGCCAAGGTGTCCTCACCTACCGCCTGACGCAGGTCCTTACCAGATACGGATGTTTCGGAAGGTTCCTGTGTCTGATTGGGACCAAAAAAGAGCCTGGGTGTCACCAGTGTGCGGATTACCTGGTGGACACGGTAGAGCAGTGGTGTTGAAGGTCTGCCCGCTTGGGTAGAGCACCGCCGTATCGGAGGAGATATGCGGCCATCTCTCGTACCTGGCATTAGTCGAGGCCATGCGAGGCGAGACGCAATGGGGAGCCGTCATCTCCTTCTGCGAAGCAGTCATGTTAGCAAAGGAAGAGGCGGGACGTGTGAAGGAGATACCCATAGCTACGAACGGTCGATACCTCAAGTACTTGGTGACGGCGTGTCGTGTTTCGCGCGCGTGTCTCAGAGATGTCAGCAATCTGACGGGGCCCCCTTAGAAGGCCAAAGCCTGCCAGGGTCGCGGGACTGCCTCATCAGGTAACCTTGACCCTGGATCGTAAAGGGCTATTGAAGGAAACCGTGGATTTTAGTCAATAAGATTCTGACAGTACCGTCTTGGGTGGGAGGACTCATTTGATGATTTTACCACGATAAAAAAAGACATGTGGTTGTGATTTATTTCCAAAATCAGCGGGTTTGACTCCTGGCCAGGATTATTGATTATTCTAAAATCCAATGATGCAGTTTCAGTTTTCGTAAAATCGGCCTCGAGACTGCTATCAACGTTATTCGATAATAACCATAGTTTCAGATATAGCCATCCACGCCCAGTTGAAAAGTTCGACCTGTTTACAAGTTTTTTTTTTTGTTATTTTCTTCGAAAGCGGTTTTTTTTTTTAGATAAAAGGTACCCTTGCTTTCCATCATTAAGTAAGTTAGGGCTAAATAGGTAAGAAACAAACTTTCGCTTTTATGATAATTACTAGCTGTTGCCAGCGGCTTCATCCGCTACAACTCGAAAATTATCCTACGGGTAGCGGTAGCGCCTTTTTTAATTGAGGAAATGTCTTCATGCATTAAGGCATCTAAAGTGGAATATAAGGTGCCTATTATTTTTTGCTTTGTTTTATGGTTCGGGAATGGATACATGGGAGAGCGTTACAAAAAAAAATATCAAGTAGAAAATTAAAATGTTGAATAATTTAGAACCTGAGTAATTATTCAAGCTGTAAAAAATAGCTAATAACATTTGACTGGCCTGTTGGTCTAGTGGTTAGTGACCCTGACTGCTATGCCGAAGGTCGTGGGTTCGATTCCCACCCAGGACAAATGTTTGTGTGATGAGCACGATCATTTGTTCTGTGTCTAGGTGTAATTTATCTATAATATCTATGTATTTAGTATATATAATAAATGTATAATTATTTATCAGTTGTCTAGTACCCATAACACAAGCTCTGCTTAGCTTGGGACTGGATGGCGTTGTGTGATAGTTGTGGAATATATATTTTTTTTTTTTTTTTATTCTTTAAGGCAAACCAATTTCGTATAAACAAAAAAACGTGTTTCCGGTGCTTAGCTCGTTTTAGTCGTCGCGTGATGATATACTGCCATAGCCTTCCTCGCTAAATACACTATCCAACAAAAACATAATGTTTCAATTCGACATTATATTCGACACATAGTTCCTGAAATTAGCGCGTTCAACCGAAAAAGGAAACTCTTCAGGTTTATAATTTATTAAGTACTAGCTGTAGCCAGCGGCTTCACCCGCTATAATTCAAAAATTATCCCACGGGAACATAAAATCGGGATAAAAACTATCCTATGTGTTAATCCAGGTTATAAATTATCTGTGTACCAAATTTTAGCTAAATCCGTTCAGTGGTTTTTGCGTGAAAGAGTAACAAACATACCTACAGTCACGAGCAATAACATGTATACACTTAACAAAATTCAGACGCGATTTAATCGAGAAATACTGGTTTCCACTTTGAAATAAGACTTATTTCGTAATAGTATGGCTTCTTAAATAGAAGTCTAATGAAAAGGCAAAAGTTTTATCAATATGGTAGCAGAAAATCGCTTTTGAATAGGTACTGCTTAGTGTATACATTAATTATTGCTTGTGACTGTACATACACATGTACATACATCCTCACAAACTTTCGCATTTATAATATTAGTAGGATATAAAGGTTTTAACTTGGCCTCAATCTAGCTCGGAAGCAAAGATAACAATAATCAGTTACACAAACATAATTATCAAGCTTTACGGGTCTAATATAAAGTCTATAAAATTATATTATTCTGTTAACTTGTGACTACCTCTCATTACTTCTAGCACATAGGCTACCCGTATTTTTATAAACCAGTATAAGTTGGCCTAGGATCCTACTAAAATTCTCAACTAAGCTGGGCCAGCTTAAAACAAAGTGTTGGCAACTGTACCTTGAATAATTCTGACGAAAATGTAAGTAGTCATTCAGTTTTAGGGTCCACCTACCATTAAGGATTCCTAACTAAACCGTAATAATTAATTTGTCCATCCTTTTGGTCCCTCATAAAATGAAATGTCTTCATGTTTTTTTGAGAGATACCTACCCAAACTACTTTCGAAAAGATCTGACCTAATATTTTTTTACTTGTCACAATCATCAAATGAGTACCACCCCGGGTGGGACAGGAGGGACTGTCAGACTCGTACTCACTAAAATCCACGGTATTCCTTTAATAGCACTTGACGTTCCAGGGTCACGATTACCTGACGTGACAGTCCCGCGAACCCGGCACGCTCTGGCCCTCTAATGGGGTCATCAGATAGCTGACAGTTAGAATCGCCATCGACCCTGGCATGGTCCATGATCGGATGGCTACTTGTAGATCACATACAAATAAGCTATTGTCAAACAGACAGGCGTGTCAAACGCGAAGCAAGGCGTTTTTGTTTGTAATGTATGCAATTGTTTGAATCCGGTCACAGAAAAAGCGAAAGCGATCCGATATAGTCTATGTGACGGGCTTCAAACAATTGCATACATTACAAACAAAAACGCCTCGCTTCGCGTTCGCCACGGCTGTCTGTTTGACAATAGCTATAGAACGGGAATCGTACTCGCGACACGCAGAGCAATGGCTTAACCACTGCGCCAATGCGCCAGAAGGACACTAGTATAAAAACAGCAGTTCCGTTTCAAGGTTTCTGATATATTTATCTCTCAATTCCACTGTGCAGACAACACAACTTTGTGACTACACCTGTGTTGAACTTAAATGCGATGTAAAATCTGAGACCTCCGAAGATAAGTCTTTTACGAGGTGGTTTTGGGATAAGCAAGCAGTTTACGATGAAGTAACAAACCGCTTTTGTACTGTTAGAATTCTCTGGAGTTTATGGACGTCAACAAATAAGTTTGTATCTAGCATTCTGGGTCGACGTATTTCTGATGTATTTCTGACAAATGAGTCACTGAAGCGGAAGGTACTGTCAGACTAGTGCTGAGTTTATTTTTTCCTTCAATATGAAAACACCACACTATATTTTATAGATCCCTAATGTTTTGTATACTGCCAATATCTATTATCATGCCCATACATAATACAAACATAAAAGCCCCGAAGACCTGTAATTTATCTTTAAAAAATACCAACCGAATTTGGCCCGTTTCTCCTTTCTTTTCTTTCTTGTACTTTTATTTTAAAACGTTGCCCCTCACTTTTTCATGTGTTCGCCGGAACAACGCAGGCCACAGTACATATTCACCCGTAGCCCAAGTATTCTCAAAATTCGTTGCAATTACTGTGAAAGCTCATCGCAGCATCTCTATCGTGTGAAACTATTATATTTAGGGGCAGAAAACAAAGGGCCGTTACATTTTACGACTGCCCTACATTTACAAGGATCCTGGCTCACGCCCAAGTAAACGTTAAATATTTTATATCCTTCCAACTGATACTCCAATATATTCGACGGCAAGGGTATGTTTACTAACAAACCAGTTCGCTAACTGTCTAGAAAATAATCCATCGTAATGCTATCTTAATAGTTATTGAAGTTGTTAGTTAGACCAGTAGCCTTCCTGATTTCGATTTCGGCCACGGCGGCCAGTCTCAACGGAGATTACCATCTGCGCGGTACATATAGGTAATAGAGCACAAGTGTGTGCACAGGCACCGGTGCACTCTCTGTTCCTTTTACTCTCATGGTCCGTTGGTACGGCAAGACACGACCGGAGAGAGATTAGGCGCAGGACCAATGGCTGAATATGCTATCTGAGGTACGGGGGTAAAACCAATTTCTGAGCCAAATTTCATCGAGATACAATCAGCCGTTCTGAAGTTATTAATGAGTAACAAACATCTATCTAAAAATAACTCATTTCGCTAAGTGCCGTCATCGCGTGCGGGATGTAAACTCTTTTATAAAACTCAGAGACTCTTTAAAAATATATTTTTTGAAAGATATGGATGTAATATTTGCAGAATTTGCAAATATTACATCCATATCTTTCAAAATAGCGCGAAAACAAAAAATGCTAATCACATTTAGTCATTCTATGTCTATTAATATTCAAGGCTATTTCGACCTTTACGTCAGATTCAGGTCATTAGGCCAAGAAAACATCCCCATTTCCACAAAACGGTGATAAAAAACGTTTTAGACGTGACATAAATGTTTCACAAACTGTTGTGGTGTACTAAATTATGGCGGAAAATTAGTCAACCTCATAAATAAAGATGGCGAACACGATTACGCAAAAGTAGAAAATAATAAAACGTCGAACGTGTTCTGAATATCGTGGGAGGAGTACTAGTTGACTTGTTTATTACTTGAGGAAGGACCTAGAGGTCGAAACGTGAATTAAAGATGTCTGGAAAAATATGTGGTCCCACGTCGGGCGCCAGTAAGATTTTGCAGTGGAATTGAAAATTTTGCAGCTGACTGTAGTTTTGAGAAAGAAAAGTTTTTTTTTAGTAAAACAAGAAATTAATTCAGCTCATGTTCTCGTTCAAGTTTTTCGCTATTGATGCTGTTTTCACTTTTTTATTGATTGTAACATGAATTTGACTTTAGCATAAAGATCTAAAACTTCCACAAGAAAATAGTCATCGTATGTATAAATCCAGGTTTAAATATATCTGTGTCATATAAAAGGGGCTTTATTCTGTTCAAAGTCCTGGTGTAAACTAAGTTAACAAAATTTAGAGTAGGTACCTACTCGTAGGAATTAAAAAAAAATAATTAAAAAAAAACACTTAAGCTTCAAAGTACTCCTCCGCATCATTAACCTTATTTAGACGGGACTTGTGCATTAGATTTTGGTTTAGAATTTGGGCAAGTACCTACCTGTGCGACTTCTTCAATCCATAAACAATTCCTAAGTTTAAGTATGACATCGCTGACTTCTTTAAGAAATACATGATGAAACCTGTGCTGAAGCCTCTTCTCTATTATGGTACACGGTATAGTAGTGTTGGTACAGTAGTTTTACAAAACTGCAATAGATGACGCAACGTCACCGTTTAACAAGAATGAAAGATTCGACTCTGCTTCAGGGGCTTTTTTTATCTTTGTGAGATCATCAACTGAGTCCTCCTACCCAGAGCGGGGCAGGAAGGACTGTCAGACTTGTACTGACTAAAATCCACGGTGATCCTTCAATAGCCCTTTACATTCCAGGGTCACGGTTACCTGATGAGATAGCGTCGCGTCTGGAGCACATACCCAGAAAGACGCAGGTTCAAGTCCCGCTCGCAATATTTTTTTTCTTTCCGAAAAATCTACGATTTCCGACACAGGCGTTATTGGATTATAATATAATAGTCAGACTAGTTTGGACTACGATTAACAGTATACTACTACAATAGATTAGGATTACTAGAACATTCCACAAACCTAAATAAGCACTTCCAACTCTGCCAAATATTCCAAAGCAAATACGAAATACATGTTAACACGTTAGACTGATTCTAATGTTTACCAACAAACATACTTTATAGGCAACATAATACACAGGACAAACTTTTACTGTTACCATGAAACGTGGGTGTGTTGACCTCTCCCGGATCTACAACTATTTGATAGGATCAAACATATCTCGACTGTGACTACGAACAGTATACAGGGTGAATTTTTCAACTGTATTATTACGTCATTCGATAGTATTGCTAGTAGGTGCGTCCACACATAGCGAGCAGCCTCGCGAGGCATTACCTAAGTCTAATTTATGGGCGTCAACGATGGGCGTCAAAGCCAAGTCTCCGATCGTAAAGCTTTTTTGCGGAATGAAAAATTTAACTTCGAGCAGGACTTGGATATCCGTCCTTTTGGATAAAGGCATCTGGAATATTCATCTAGAAGTACGCAACTTGAGTACTACTCGCAGCCTTCTTTCCTCGTAAAATATAAACCCTGTATTTTTTAAAGGTTAAGACGTATTTATCTCACCTATATTTCAGCTACATTGGATGAGACAAAAGACATAGCTCAGTAGTATATTTCAATGGTGGGCACTAAATTAACGGCCTTTTACCAAAAAAAAAACATCAAGGATATTTTGTATTTTCGAATAAAAAGTTTTGTTTTACGTTTACGTCTCTCACTCATGCTAATTTAATGCCACTGTCAATAAACTGAGTCATCGATTCGAGAAGAATAAGGAGTGAACGTTATTCAAGTCTCATTTTATAGGAAGTGAGCCTCATGCTTGTCAATGGGTCTAGAAAATATACAGCGAGACGAGTTTCAAAAAAAAGGAAAACTATTTGGTATCTTCACCACTCTTGTTTTTTTTTTTTGTTTAATCTGAGAGTTTAACCCAAGAACATTATATTCAGCAGTCGCAATTGATCGTTTTCAGAGAAACCTTAGCGTGATAGAGATTGACAAAAAATAAAAACTTTCACAAGAAATAAATTATTTTAACCTTTGGGAGCCGACACAAAGTGTACGAAGATCAATATAATGGCAAAGAGACACTGTTTTTACTTGTTCTACAAGTTTATTTGTCGGGACAGGAAAATGAGAAAACAGGATAATAGAGACATTTGTATTACTTATTGACAAAGGACTATCACCTACTCTAGTTTGGAATCTGAAACTTTCTATTCCATTTATTTTCTGCGTATTACGACTAGTGTTTGTTGTTGTTGAACTTTCGCAGTGTTAATATTGAAACAAATAATTGTTAGAAGGTTTGTCCTGTTTTCAGTTTGGTAAAGGTTAAACTGTTCGGAGAACAACGCTTGTCAGCAGGTCTATTCTCTTAATCAGTAAAATCAGCTAAGCTGAGTTTTGTTTTCAAAGCTGCCAAAAATAGTAATGAAAAGAAAGAAAGGGACGGCTAATACCAGCCGCCCCTTTCTTTGATATTTGTTGGTACAGCACCCTTAACCTTTAATAAAAAGTTTGCTATGGACTTAGTAACTTTAAGCGTACTTGTGTACATGAAAACGTACAAACGTAATTTTACTTAGTAACTGGAGATTGGAAACGTATTAAAAGTCTAGTGCCAAAAGTAGTATTATACCAACTTTTCGCACGTTTTATTACCCTAACCGCCTAATTTCACGGTTCAATTTAAAGTTTTCGTACCTATTTGTTGTTTTATGGCAGTTTGAACAATGTTCAGGCTTTCAGACTTCCTAAAATGATTACGGTTTCAGGAATTGTTTTTTGTTACTTTGAAAACAAGTAAGAAGAGAACAATACCGGTAGGGAATTTTAAAACAAACTCCACAATTTGAGGAATTCTTATAATAGAAGTGAAAGTTGAACGTGGTTTTTACTTTTCTTGCTATTCGAATTTCTTGTTAAAAAGTTTTGTTTTTGGAAGTCCGTTAAAAATACTTCTTTTTTTTATGAAAGCGTTAACGAACTTTGTCCAAAAGTTACTTTTGTTTCACTATATCGGTTCACGAACATGCGCAGCGGTGACGTCCACCTGCAAGGTGGACAGATGATCTGATGAAGATGACAGGATCGCGCTGGATGCAAGTCGCTTCCAACCGGTCCTATTGGAAGTCTATGGGGAAGGCCTTTGTTTAGCAGTGAAAGAAAGAAAGAAAAAGTTTTATTGGACTCACACAGGACAGAAAAACAACAAAAAATTAAAAACAAAGATGTTAAAATTAAATACTTAAAAGAAACTTAAGCAATTAAAATAAAATAAAATAACCAATTTTGGTCCTGTACGAGTGGATAATATGATGATTATGGTGATGTCGCTTAAAACTCATGGCGTTTCCATGATTTATATCCATGGAATATACCAGTGTGCTCTCATCTTTTATTTGCTATTTTTCTCTAATATTTTTACTGCTGTGTTTACATTACCTTCCCTACAAAAAACGTTCTAAGCAGGTATGTTTTGACTAAATTCAGGATAAAACAACTGATTTTATGAAAACCAATCTCGAATAACGACATTTTGATGGGCGACCGAATTGTTTTGGGCCATCGCTTCCAATTGACTAAAATCAATTTAATAAGGTTCCTCCAATAAAACGATATCCAATTTGAATAAATATTTTTTACTGAAAAATCGTCTGTTTTATCTCAAACGTACACTTTGGTTTACTTCGAAGATTTAATTAAATGCTGTAAAATATAAACGGCTAATTAAAATTCAGTGTCAATTGGACAACTTCAGTTTTTCAATCAATTGTACAAAGAACTTTGACAAAATTAACTTATATCTTTTAAATGAATCATTAGTTTACTACTACTTATATCTTTTAAAGTCATTACCTTAAACATTTCTTTGGTAAATACATAAGGTTACAATACTATTGATTCGTAAGGGATAACGGAAAAGTTTCCAAGGATTTAGCTCTTATTTACGAAAACTATATTGTTACACTAAAGTTTTTGGTTGAGCGTAAATATACCTTTTTACGTTAGTGAAATCGAAAAAGAATTGAGTGACTTTTGAATTTTTGTATGATTATTTCTTTATAAATGCATGGGGGAAAATCTTTGTTGGTCAATCAAAAATAACGATTTTCCATAGGTACTATTTGTATTGATGAAAAATACTTTGATATATTTTTTTAACACATAATATCTTTTCTTCACTCTACCAGGATTCGAATTTCCCACTTAATTGCCATTTATTAGTGCCACTTTGAAAAGTTACTCAATTTTTTATTAGCATTCAGTCGCTTTGTTTTATTAAAAGTTTTTGTTCAGTAATAAAATGTGTTGTTGATTGCCTTCATGTCGGAATTTAATTAACAAATTGAAATTGACTTTGACTTTTACACTTCAAGGCATATTTTATCCTGCACATAAATGTATACAAAGTTTCAGGACGTGTTTTGTCTGAGTATTAAACTCAGACAAAACACGTCCTGAAACTTTTTTTTAGTTTATTTGTTAGCTCGCCGAAACTAAACCAGATTCATGTTTATGTTTAATTTATGAATCATGATATACCTATGCAAAATTGTGTTGTGCGGGTCCCAATTTTGTTTAACGTAAACTTTCAAACGCAAAGGTTTAAAATTACCCTTTTAGAATAATTGGAAAGATTTATTTTATAAGCAAAAGACAGTATTTATTTTATAATTTGAATTAAATTAAATGTATTTTTGAGAAAAATAAAGTTGCAGGTTAAGAGCCTATACTACCTCAAATGGCTTAGCAGAAACCTGTGATACGTCGAAAATACTACAGCATTAATTTTGAAATAAATATATGGTAAAGTTGAGGATTAATGTTAGGTCTTATGTTTGGCGAAAACATGATTCAATAAAATTTTCTCGATAGAAAAAAATCCCAAAGTTACCTCTAAATTGAACAATAAAACGCTGGCAATCAGAAAATACTTAAAATTACATCATGAAACTTTTTATACTAACTGAACTAACTATAAAGCAGGTCTTATGTTATTTACTTTTTTGAATTTCCTTTTTTTTCGTCGTAAAATAAATAGATTTGCGTGTAGACAGCTAAAAGAAAGCGCAAGCAATAGTGCGTGGTACGTGCAAGTGCGAGCGAGTAAGATTATACTGAAGTACTATAGACCCTTAAGTGAACCGATTTCTGCCTCAGAGGCTTAAAATATAACACAATGTAAGGATATTAAAAAAGTTTGGAGTTTTTTACACTTATTGTATATTGATATTGTAGACATTATTATTTCCTTCTAAGCCATTACACAACATTATATTTAGTATATGCAAAACCTGAATGTAGTTTGTTCAGAATCAGTAACAAATTCGATTCCAATAATTTTTACACTATGTTATATTTTATCCCAAAAATATTTTAATTACATTTTATCACCAGTTAATTACAATACAATTTAGCGGCGGTACGCGGGTGTACCGCGTAGCGCCGCCAAATGAGAATGTTTTTGAACGTATAACCATGTAACATAACAAGCTTAAAACTTTGTGATTTTTTATGATACAGTTTTAAAATGTTGTACATAGATTTTTATACTAAAATACTAAAAAGGTGTGTCGGGTTTCTTGTAAACTAAAAATAATATTGTATAGTGTATGTACGAGTATACTTTAGATAAAACAATTAGATTTCAGAACTAAGCGACACCTATTCGGTATAATATCTTTCAATTTCTCCTTAATCGAAATGTTATTTCAGATATATTGCATTTTGTCGCACAGTTTCAAATAAAATGGAAATGCACTTTGAGATTGAAAAATTCTTTTTGATTTTATTCTATTTGATGTGGATTCTGAATCTGTTCAATCTAAGCGGAGACAAGCGCAATTTTTTTTCAGTTATTAACATTATTATTGTTGTCTGGGAATTCAAGTCCAAAATGATTCTCTACCTTTATCTAAGGGTCCCGCTGCCCCGACAAGTCGAGGCGCGGCGGGAAGAGGTCCGGCGCGATCTCAGGGCAGTATGGAGACAACGACTGTCGCAACCGAGGTTCGGGCACCCCGCAATCGCGGCGGTAAGACCCCTCTTTGAGGAGTGGCTGGAGAGACGTCACGGCGTCCTGACCTATCGGATGACGCAGGTCCTCACCGGACACGGAAGTTTCGGGAGGTTCCTGTGTCTGATAGGGAAGGAGGAAACGCCCGGGTGCCACCACTGCGAAGATCGCCCGGAGG
This sequence comes from Agrotis clavis, assembly GCA_954870645.1. Classification (NCBI taxonomy): domain Eukaryota; kingdom Metazoa; phylum Arthropoda; class Insecta; order Lepidoptera; family Noctuidae; genus Agrotis; species Agrotis clavis. The sequence goes on along the minus strand of OX940924.1, from coordinate 21,741,173 downwards.
ACACAGTAGAGCATACGGTGCAAGACTGCCCAGCTTGGGCAGAGCACCGACGTGTCCTCACGGCGGCGATAGGCGGAGACCTCTCGCGCCCGGCATTGGTCGCAGCCATGCTGCGGGGCGAGACGGAGTGGGAAGCGGTCGCCTCCTTCTGCGAAGCAGTAATGCTCGTGAAGGAGGAGGCGGGCCGCGAGAGAGAGAGGACAGCGTCCTCCCTCCGCCCCAACCGCAGTGGTAGGCCCCCGCGGCGTCGGACGTCAGCAGACGATCTCCGGCCACCGTAGGCGCGGGCATGCGGGCAGCGAGTAAAGGGCAACTCGCTGCCCGACCATGGACCATGCCCGGGTCGACGGCGCGTTGTGTCCCACGCGCGCCTCAAAGAGCGTCAGCATAATGACGGGGCCCCCTCTCAGAGGGCCAAAGCCTGCCGGGGTCGCGGGATTGTTTCATTACCGTGACCCCGGAACATAACAGGCTACTGAAGGACACCGTGGATTTTAGTCAGTAGAAGTCCGACAGTCCCTCCCGCCCTGCCCGGGGTTGGAGGACTCATTTGATGATTTTGCCACGTAAAAAAAAAAAAAAAAAAACCTTTATCTAAGGGTGAAATCTATTTCGATTATGTTTAGAAGAAAAATGTCAAATCTATCAAAGAGTTCTTTAAAAGTTTAACACTCCTTCACACGCACCCCTGTATGGGACGGACAATTTTGTGTTAAGATTTTAAAGTGTCAATATTTTTCTGGACATTTATACTCGTAAAATCAAATGAGAATATTCTATAACAATAAACTAAAATATAACTGTTAACATTAATTAAAAACTTAAGATCAGACTTCTTGTGAATTTTGAGAAAAATCATATTTTTTTTAGTATTTCACTTTCTCACTTCTCAGGCCTCTTATTTTACTCGCTCATATCCTCCACACTGTTCGCATCATTTTTACAACAGCCAAGACAAAAAAGAACCTAATTTTGAGGACAAATCCACTTGATACGTAAAATCATCAAATGAGTCCTCCCGCCCTGGGTGGGGCGGAAGGGACTGTCAGACTCTTACTAACTAAAATCCACCCGTGTTCATTCGGATGCCCTTTACGTTCCGGGGTCACGGTATCCTGGGTTAAGAAAAAACCCGCGACCCCAGCAGGCATTTGGCGCGAAACACGACGCGCCACCGACCCGGGCTTGGTCCTAGGTCAGACGGCGAGCTACCCATTACTCACCGTCCGCAAGCCCGCTCCGCCGCTGTGCCCTCTGCTGATCAGAGGGACACGCGTGGAGCGTCCACACGACAGGCTTTTCGCATACGGACAAAGAGACCCCTTAGGCACACAGTGTCTAAGGAAGAGTTTTTGCCAGCATCCCAGGGTGCACCGGCCCGAAAAACTGGTCTTCCCCCCGGACATATCCGAGAGGGAACTCCAGTCCACGGGCGCACGTGGAGGTTTCCTGTCTTAGCACCCCATTACAGGTGTGATAGGTAATGTTTTCTGTTGGACTTATTGCGCGCTCTGCCACTAAGCGCACATATGCCCTAATGAGACTAGTGTTGGGGGGTTATGCTTGACATGGCTGTAATTAAGATGGCTTATTTACATCCAAAAGCATTTTAGCATTCATTCTCAACAATTTTTAAATACTTTCAACGGTTTTTTTTGCCTTGTTTGCGTAGTGTGACAAGTGTAATCGAAGTTCATATAACGCGGTCCATTCGCTTTTGGCCGTTTTGACTAAGCACCAGAATAATAATTTCTTGCCCTTTTCTGAAGTCCTTGTTTATTTTATGTAAGTACTATGTAACCGTTTATTATTATTCATTAGATTTAAAAAATATAGACCAGCGCTTGAGTTTGTGAATATTTGACAGTATGTCAGTAAAATTTAGTTATTTGGTTGCAAATAATTATCAAAGTAAAAAAAAAAAAAAAACATAAATAAACAATATTTCTTCAATAAAATGAACACTTACTTATAATAGACAAAAAGGATAAACTTCGAAAAAAAATGTCACTCGAGTGCTCGCGTGCTCTACTACGAGTAATGTAGAATTTCAGTTTTGGCGTTAAGAGCGTATATTCCGAAAGCTGGCAACGTCGCAAATGGTTGTCAAATATTAACAAGTTTTAATTAATTTAGCATTGTTACTGTATGAAAATAAGAAATATGGCTCTGTAGTGCACTAAAAAAATGATAAGGGAATACAATAATTAATATCGTAACACCGAATATATAGTTTTAGATGTAGAAAAAGCATTTGGAAGCTTTCCAAATGCCTTTTATACACCGGAAACGGTTACAACATCAAATCCAGTGTTTTAATTGCATTCCTATATCATTTTTTTAGTGCACTACAGAGCGATATTTCTTGTTTTCATACAGTAACATTGCCAAATTAATTAAAACTTGTAATTATTTGACAGCTTTTTGCGACGTTGCCAACTTTCAGAATATGCAGCCTTAAATTACTAACAAATGCGGTCGCGTAGGTCACTGCAGGGATGCTAATAGTGATCCCTGGTTAGTAATTAGAGGAATACTATGATTGAGTGCACTAGACACACTTAATTCACGTTAAAATTCCACGAAATACATGTGTTAAATTAAAGTAGAACCCACGACTAATGGAGTGTTAAATACTTCAAAACTAAGTGTAATGTAAAATAACTTTAATCTAATTCTCAGTGTGAATTTGTGGAGTAAATATTAAAAATCCAATGATTTAAAAGGCAATGACCACAACGGTGCCATTTTTCGGCAACCATTTATAAAATTTCAAACATGTATATAGGAGAAAGTAACATATTAAACGAATTTAAACATACTTTTTTCTCGCATGATATTTACTTAGGACAAAATTCATTTCTCTTTGGGTATTTCGAACCGTGATTGTTGCCAAGTCAAATAAGAACTCGAATATAATTGAGTTTAGTGCAAAATAAAAAAAGGTTCAGAGTTCTTATAATTTAATTTAAGCTTCACAAAAGAATACCAAAATCAGTATTTTCAATTCATTTTGAGATGTAAGAACTGAATTAAACATGACTGAGAAACTTACAAACTATATTAATAAAAAAATCTCTCAAAAAGAAAAATTATGTTGATTGTTTTGTTTAGTAAAAGTGTGAAATTCTTATATTTTCTGGGCCAATGTTGAACGGCTGATGAACAATGTCCGATAATAATTAAATAAAACGGTGGGCTTCATCATGTAACAAGCGTAGGGTACGTCCAAGGGACATTCCGTCCATCGGACGGGTTTTTGTGAATTCGCCACAAAATTATCTCCCCTGAAAAAAGTATTGATCCTGTTCTCCTTTTTTTTTTCGTGTGATTGTGTGTGGCCACCCCCTGACGACGAATAGAAATCCATAGAGGTTCATACGCTGGCACGCATCTATGGATGCCGAAGTCGTAAGGTACCTGTCGGAGACTTTCGTCGCCTTGTGCATATAAGGGGCTTAGAATTTCATTAAACAATTGAAAAAGACACATTCAATTGGTACTTGCCTGGATTTGAACTCGCCACCTCATGCATTAGAAGTGAGGTGCTAACCCTCCCGGCCATACACGTACCTACGTATACGTAATGGACTGAGTCCACAAATAAACGGAAAGATAAAAATAGTGCTTTTTTTTGTTTGGTGTAGCTCAAGTAAATAAATAAAATTAACCATTAGGAATCTTTCAGCCGTTTACTTGATTTGGCCTTTCGTTGATTTAATTAATTCTCTTGATCAAAGGTTAGGTAGAAACCAAAATAACTTCGTTCCTAATTTATAGATACCACAATAAACCTAGATAAGTTTGCTTTAAATGGTATGGTCGTGTTGAGAAAAACAATGAAAGATATGTTACAAAATATATTTTTACCAGGAATCATGCAGTTAGTTGAAGTGCGAGGGAGTTGTGGCTAATAATAGCAATGAGACTGGATCTTGAAAGTAAAGCAGCCCGTGACAAGGTCGGTCCGTCGATGGGTAGGTAACCACCAATATTTTTTTTTTATTTGCCCCGTAGTAGGAATTTCTCCTGTATCACAGATGCGTTTTCAAATACTTATTGAAATTCACACACACAATTAGGAAGACCCAGAACCACATTTACACACAATCATAACAATGCTATCTTCAATAATGTATTTTGGAACGTATCAAGTTGTTCCTGGCACTAAGGAATTATTACTAATATTTCGTTTTACTGGTAGCCCGCAAGTTTATTATATTGTACCATCAACTGATAAATCCAATTACAACTCTTGTAGTCTAAATATGGAACAAAGCAATATTCAACGTATTTTCCACTAATAAAGCTTAGAATTACACCTTCAAAGTAATGGTTAATTAAATTTAGTTTTTAGGAAAGACTGTAACTCCAAAGTTATGAAACACAAAGTTTCGGTAATTATATCATGTTATTGGATTTCCGTCGCTATTATTATTATAGTAGAAACTAGCTTCTGCTAGCGGTTTCGTCTGCGTGGAAATAGTCATCCCACGGGAAAGTAAAACGGGGTTAAAAATCATCATCATCATTAGCCTATAACGTTCCCACTGCTGGGACACATGCCTCCTCTCTATGAGAGGGAGTGGGCCATAACCCACAACGCGGGCCGAGTGCAGATTGGTGGATGTCACATGTCTTCAAATTTTTGGTTCTAGGATATGTCGGTTTTCTCACGATGTTTTCCTTCACCGTTTTGAGAGCAGTAGTGATAAAATTAATAAATTACACAAAGTTGCGCCTGGCTGGGTTCAAACCCACGACCTGCACCTCGTGAGTCGGAGCCGATACCACTGCACCACTGCTAATGCATATGCTTATGCATTATTATGGTGGGTCTATGCTAAAAGCCCGTTCATGACTTTGTCTTAGCAGTGAGCGGTGCGACGGGGGGCGCGAATGATACATTACTCGAAAGTACGCGAATTCGCCACTAGCAGCGCCTCGTGGCGTCTTCCAAACATTTCAATACATTTAATCTTACCGCTACTCATACTGCTTGCCGCTCCACGCCAAGTCACTGCAAACAGCGGTACGTGTTCGTGAATGGGCCGTAAGGAGTCGAGCACAAGCTGACCACAGCTGAGCGGCACTACTCGCGATGTCAAGTTTAATAATCTTCTATCTTCTATACTTATAATAAATCTGTAGAGAGGTCAATTCTGTACATGATATATATTTCCAAAATAAATATCAGGGGGTGATTAGGAATCGATACTGATGCCAAAAATGCAATTAACCCATTAGAGGTCAAACAAAAAGTACCAAAACATTTTTTAAATGTTCTTTATTTTCGTATTGAAATAACAATAAAATAACACACAAAACAAGAAAAATAAACAAAATTACAGTTTTCATGAAGTTACAGGGGTGTACTTAATTGAGTACACTGACCGCTTATGTATAAAAATTTCCAAACAAGCTTTTTCGGATAAAAAATGTTTTTAGGCCTTTTTTACATTGCCAGCGCACTCTTGAATGACAAAGGGCACATCGCAGCTGTTTTTAAATTTTTATTCCACCTCACGACCCATCCGCCGTGGGAGACGCCAACGGCAACGGACGTCGCAGGACGATTTCCGGCCACCGTAGGTGTGAGCATACGGACGGCGAGTAATGGGCGACTTGTTGTCCGATCATGGACCAAGCCAGGGTCGACGGCTCATCGTGTACCACGCGCGCCTCAAAGAGCTGTCAGCAAAATGACGTGGCTTCCTTAGAGGGCCAAAGCCTGTCGGGGTCGCTTGTCTACAAGATGAAGGTGAGGAGTGGCTGGATAGGAGTCACGGCGTCTTGACCTATCGCCTGACGCAGGTCCTCAGCGAGCATACGGTGCAGGAATGCCCTGCTTAGGCAGAGCACCGCCCTGTCCTCATAACGGCGATAGGCGGTGACCTCTCGGGCCTAGCATTTGCCGGGGCAAGACGGAGTGGGAAGCAGTCGCCTCCGTCTGCGAAGCAGTCATGCTAGCGTAGGAGGAGGCGGGACGCGTGGGGAAGAGGACAGCATCCAAGTCACGATCCAGCCGCCGTGGTAACCACCCACAGAAACCGACGTCGCATGACGATCTACGGCCACCGTAGGCGCGGGCAAGCGGGCGGCGAGTAGTGGGCGACTCGCTGTCCGATCATGAATCACGCCCGGGTCGACGGTGCATTGTGTTTCACGCGCGCTACTTCTTTATTGCAATGAATCTGAAAGAAAAAAATATTGTTTTACTTACGTATGTTGTCATTGTACTCAACCGAGTACAGTAACATTTAAATTACCTTAGTTTTATTTTACTAATAAATAATCAATTATATTGTTCTTTATAACTTACTCTGACATGTATTTTATGCAAGCAAAATGAAAAGAACAACTTCTAAACAATCATTATTTCATAAAATCAAAAATTATTCACTTACCTCCACAGTGATTCGGTAACAAAACTTCAACTGACACTTTTTATCAAAAAAAAAATACACTACCCGCGTATTATTTATCAATATACTTGAACAGTATTATAACGAAGTAAAATAACACAAATACCTTCATTAACTTTACGAGATTTGTAATTTGCGCTTAGGGATATGGCTGTACTCAATCAAGTACGGTGACCTCTAATGGGTTAATAAAATTATTGTCTGTCTGTCTGTCTGTCTGTTTAACCGTTATAGAAACATATTATTATTATTATTATTAGTCTGAGCAACATATAGGCTATAATTTATCTTGGAAACTTGAACACCTGATGCAGAACTGCAATAGATCAGCTAAACTATAAGAGATACAAAAATAGCCCCATAGCAAAAATTGTTCCGCGTGATGAGCATTTTCTGCTGAGAAAATAAATTTGAAGATATGGAACACCTGATGTGGAACTCCAAGAGCCCAGCTACACTATTACATATACAGTAATGACGTCTTAGCAATAGTTGTTTAGCCTGATGAGCACTCTCCATTGTCGTATAAAAACTGAAGATCTGGAACACCTGATGTGGAACTCCAAGAGCCCAGCTACACTATAACATATATAGGAATGACGTCTTAGCAAGAGTTGTTCAGTCTAATGAGCACTCTCTGTTGACGTATGAAAATTGAGATCTGGAACAACTGATGTGGAATTCCAAGAGACCAGCTACACTGTAACATATATATGAATAACATCTTAGCAAGAGTTGTTTAGTCTGATGGGCATTTCCTGTTGACTTACAAAAATGAAAGATCTGGGACGTCTGGAATCGTCATGCGCGTCCCGTTGTTTTCCCGTCCCCAGGCTCTAAGAATTCGACATCAGACGTTTCAGATCTTCGATTTTGACGACCCCATTGCCGCTGGCATAAGCAACAGGGTCCGCGTACGAAGTCGCTGGCAGAAGCTAGTAATATAATATAATAATAATATTCCACAACTATCACACAACGCCATTCAGTCCCAAGCTAAGCAGAGCTCGTGTTATGGGTACTAGACAACTGATAATCATACTTATATATTTCTAAATACATACATATTACAGATAAATTACACCCAGACACAGAACAAATGATCGTGCTGATCACACAAACATTTAATTTTGTCCTGGGTGGGAATCGAACCCACGACCTCCGGCTTAGCAGTCAGGGTCACTAACCACTAGACCAACAGGCCAGTTTGGACGTACGAGCCAAAAAGAATCACTCTCTTCGAACGCATTGCTAACACCTTTGTTTTCGTCAAGTAACCGACATTCGGCGGACCACATGACAGTCGAGCACGATCCGAACGCTCAAAGCGCTCTTGTACGAAGCTTGTAAGTTGGTCCACACTACACTTTATGCTCGGCTTTATGTAGACACCTTAACAGCCTATAATTTATGTCTGTGCCTTTAAGCCGGCTTCATTCGGTGGTCACAGGACTAACGAATTTCCGTGACGTAAAGGGCTATTGAAGGACACCGTGGATTTTAGTCAGTACTAGTAGATAGTCCCTCCCACTCTGCCCTGGGTGGAAGGACTCATTTGATGATTTTAGTGACTAAACAGCATAAAATTTCATCACGCTACTGTTAGATATAGGCCTCTCTCTCTCTATCTTTCGTTCGCTACAGGGCTAATGTGGAACATTCCACCCCAATTCTGCTAATTTAGTAATGACTCAATTGAATATCAATAGGATCTCAGTAGCAGTTTTAACTACATTTGGTATTCTGCTACTAATTTAAGACCAATGGTTTTCCAGTGACATTCCATTGAACTGCTATCAGAATATTTGCTAGTCTGCTCTTCAATCTTGTTACAATTGTAAATCGATTGTGGACTTTGTCGGTATTCTACTCTCTAATGGCAATACTTATAACTGTTCAACTTAGAGTCAATTACAATTACACTACGATTCCATTACGACTCTATTGAGCTTATACAAGTTTTTGCAGAATACCAAATTTGTTCTAATCGTAATGGAGTCGTGATTGAGTCTCAATTGAATATCAATAGCATGTGAGTTAAATAAAATTAGCAGACTTGAGGCCCATGACTTGAGTAATTGGTTTCGTCTATGTTGTCCCGCCATCTACATTATTTATACGTACTCACTATAATGATTGTTTTATTATTTTCTTACTACTGAGAAATACCATAATTAAAAAAAATCAATTATTCTGATGTCCAACCTAGAAATCGTCCCCAGGACCACTATTATAAGACCAAATATACCTACTCAAATCGATGCCTGATTCAAGTTAATGATTTTATTTTAATAATTTTGTTTTTATTCAAACCTGTTTATGGCGTAGTGTGAATTTTTGTTTTTAATTCTGAACTTGCTCTCACAAGTTTGAAAGAAATAAAAGACACATTTGGGAATTCGGATTTTAATTGGTCGAAAAATACCATTTCTTTGACATTAAAGTGAACAATACTTACATTTAGAGTTTTTTAATGTATTTACAAAAATATTTAAAATATCGAGGAATAGCATGCGCAACAGAGGACACTAAAAAATTGAGATAACTGCTGGGTACATAAAAAACAACTATAAAAGTTGTTACTGAAGAATTATTATCCCCTGTTCAGATTTGAATACCTACGCTTGAAACACCAATGTTTGAACTTCAAAAACTAAGTATATCAACCATAAATAATCGGGTTATTGTAAATTTGCCACAAAGTAAATTCGCCACGAAAAAAAGTATGTGTAAATTAGCCACAGGTTTTCTTTTTAATTTTGATAATTGTATATTCGCCCCATTTTTTTTCCTCAATCAAAAGCAGAACAATCAAATAATACAAAACTACAGAAAACTAGGACACAATGTGGAATCTGAACAAAAAGCACTAGGAGAACAGGATCAAGGAGGTGTTGGTGCCGTTACCTTCTGGAAAAAATATGTGAAATGAGGATATGTGGCGAATTAACTTAGTTAATTAACTTTGTGGCAAATTAACAACAACCCAATTAATCGCTGATATTTTTATTCGGATTCGGAATTCAAATACGTACCCATTATCCCTTAAAATCAATATAACAATTATTATTTAGGTCCCATGTTGCCCACGCTATTCTTTACCATTCACATTATTTCAACTCTTCAACATTTTTTAAGTTATGTTCTGATCACAAGGCTTGTCGCATCGACTCTTGTATTCGCTAAAGTGTACAGTAAATATCAGAAAGTTTTGTTAAGTTGACGGATGCTCATTGCTCAATTAGACCATTTTTAATAGTCTAAAAGAGATGTAGAAAAGCGATTGTCTGGCCTAAAATTTATACAAAATGTCAACCCGCAGACATTGTTCATCGTAAGGCGATTCCCTCTTTCGCCTTAGTTTCAAAAAATTACATCAAGTAAATTAAGTTTTTTAAACCTATCAATCAGGTGGACATAGTGCAATATTCATTCAATTTTTATGTTGCCATTTTGATTTTATTCACAATTAAATTCACACTTAAATTAATTGAGATCAAAATTATATCTGAAGATTTATACTAAAAACATTAGTGAGCAAAGATAATTTTACTTTTTAATTCAATTTAATAATACAAACATTATAAAGTATTTTTCCATCAAGAAATAAGTAATACCAGCCCTCCTAATTATTAAGACGGTTGACTTTACCTGGTTGAAAACAGTTTATGCCCAGAATCACATATTTTACGAGTATGTGCATGCATTCATTATTTTTATTTTACCTATTTTCAGTTATATTTGTTCACTTTCATTTATTTTGTATTATCTTATAAACAACATTATTTTTAGTATAGGTATGCGAAACCTGAATATAGTTTGTTCAGAATCAATAACTGATTCGATTCTAATAATTTTTACACCATGTTATCCTTTTTTTTCAAAAATATTTTGATTAAATTTTATTACCAGTTGATTACAATACAATCACCGTACGGTTACGTACCTATTGCCAAACTATCATCACGAGTGTATAACACAGGAGACGCGGTTTACGCGGGTGTACCGCGAAATGAGCATGTTTTTGAACAGACAACCAGGATACAAGCTTATAACTTTGTGATTTTTTTTTATACGGTGTTAAAATTTTGTACATAGATTCTTTACATAAAATATTGGACACGTGTATCGGGTTTCGCATAAACAATAAATAATGTTGTATATTTTCGTATCTGACCGTGACTTCACTTTGGGCCCTATCAGAAAACCAGCGCTGTGAAATTTAAAAAAAATGTCGCAGCACGTGCTGAGATAGGAGTCTTTTGGCCTCGCACAGAACTATTTATGTTATTTTCGTTCTGCTTGTTATCTTTCTCTTTATGTAATTTTGTGATACCTTTGTATTTCTTTTTCTTCTGTATAGTTTGTTTGTTCTGTCCTGTGTGTGTCAATTTACCCCTTTACTTTCACAAGTTAACTGTATTTTCGGATATACATAGTTATGTTTAAATATATTGCTCTTATGTTAGCATTACTCGTTTAAAATATTCCTCTTTAAGCATCATACAAATGTGTATGACGATATAGAAATTGGCCTCGTCGATATGAATGCCAAAAGTAGGAGGAAAAGGGCTTATATAAATATTTAAAATAAAAATTATCATACATATACAAAGGGAAATAACATTCAATTCATGTCTTACTTTGTAAATATATAAATAATTATATTCGTAGGCATTATCAATAAGTACTTATTATTTCATAATTATAATAATACTTAATAATTGAACATTAAAAACTTTAATACTGAGCTCATTATTTTCTTAGTCATTTACATAATTAATATCTAAAAAATATGATATATTTTATTACTATCTAATTTGTTGATATTTATTTATTTAATTCTTGAATTTTTATACCAACATTAAGAATTAAAAGAGACAGTTTAAATACGACATCAATATTTTTAAAGTTAAAATAAAATACATGTTAAGGTAATTCTGTAAAGGTTCATCTTTACTAAATCGACATGTAGGTTGTAGGTATTATAAATATAGAATTATATGTATAACTTTATAGTCCAGTCAATGGGGACAAAAAAGAGGCTTTGCTTTGCATTAGATGGTGTAGTTTATTTTTTGATTTGTATCGCTTAAGTATTTGCTATTCATGAAAAATGTAAGTTTTCGACCTCGAGAAGTGTCTGTATTACCCAAATAATTAACATTTAATTATATTATATTAAATTAAAAAATAATAATAATAATTAACAAATGACATTTGTTGTTAACAATAACTTTAACAATATCCTTTTGCATGGTAAAACTCCCCGTTGACTGGACAACTATGTAAAAAAATTAACCAGTAAAATATTCAATCTATCGCTAGGAATGTGATTGAAAGTCATTATTTATCGCACTAATAGTGAATTAAAATAATTTCAAACATTTTCTATAAGCTAAGAATAACCATTTCCACGCGTAGCACGAGTAAAGAAGAATAGAAAAGTTATTACTTAACAATCTGTAATTTTTTGTTTGAGGAACAACTGTAGACGACTGAAAATCGACCATTTTTTTTAGGTTTTAATAAATCACCAACATTCAACATGCCTAAGGCGATAGAAATCATTTTACGTTCCTTCATAATTGTCTCTTCTTGCGTTGAAAAAACTTGTTACTACGGTGTCATGCTACGCGTGCAAGAGATTTTTTTTAAATTAAGTTAAAATTTTTCAATTGCATTTAAATAATAAAAAAACTCTGGAAACATTATGAATGCATAACCAATATTACCATACTACCTATCTACCTAAAACATAATTATGTTACACGTGCCAAATATACACAACAAGTGTCAATAATAATTCTACATCGTTGATTAACATTCGATTCTTGCTTAAATTACTTCACAAGAGATTACAAACATACGGTATTTTGGTTTCATTGTTGCTGTAATGATGGAAATTCTTGTTAACACATGTACAAGTGATAAGCAGTTACTCAGGCTCGGAAACCGTGACGTTTAATCACGTGACATATCTGAAAAATATATAAAAATATAAAAAAAACTCTGTCCGATCCTTATCGAGATAAGATTATTTTTAGAAAACAAAGATAAAAAACAAAACCAGTCAAGAAATTAATAAACGTACATTTAGTGTCACTTCTTTCGCTGCTCGGGCAGTGACATCATAAACGTTACATTTTGGGGAAATTATTGTAGTAATATGGGAACTAAAATCGTGTATTTAAATATTCAGTATAAAGTCAATTTTTTATAATATTTTTAAGGTTTCTTATTTTTTCATAGAATTTTCATATCGGATAGGTATTTTTTTTAACATAAAGTGAGAATTTGTTTTTTTCTATAAAAAACAAATTCGCGTCTCGCCTATGTGGTCGCTGCCTTAAATCTTACAAAAACAATAATTATGATAAACTACCCATTTTGTTTTTGTTCTTATAATGTAACAAAAACACGCAACGCCAGCGTCTCCGCTGCCTTAAATCTTATAAACACATATCATGATATTATAATTTATTTTGTTTTGTTGTTGTTGTTCTAATAATGCAATACTTAATAAGGATTTATAACAAAGTTACGTCGTTCTCTAAAGCCCGGTTTCCACCGCGAGCGGAACGGACACATTAATGACTCCTTTAAACTCGCAAGCGCAAACTGCATACTTGTATTTCCACCAACAAATCGTTTTTGCGTTCCCAGAGCGTGCTCATTTTTACTCTTTTCACCCGCTGGGTCATTAATGTGTCCGCTCCGCTTGCAGTGGAAACCGGGCTTTATGGTTTCTGCCTTATATCTTATAAACAATGATATACTTAATGTTTGTTTGTTATTCTTAAAGTGTAATAAAAAAATAGATATTGAGAAATGTAAATTGTTCTAACTCCATATTATTTGTAAGCTAAGTGGATTTAAAATTGTCAGTTACACAGACCATCTTGTCACAAAAACTATTAGGTGTACAATTATACCAATAATATAAATTAAAATAAAATATAATTATTATTTTGACACGGGACAAATCTTTTGCCTAAGATTTTAATGAGAACATTGTTTTACTAGAAATGTGTTTAATGCGTTTCACACTGATACAATGGGAAGAAAGTGAACTATTCAGTATTTCCATAATATCACAGGTAAAAAACTAAAACTGCAATTACTAATGTCATTTCGAATGACAATTATTTTGTTTTTGGTATTTAGTATGAATATAAATTCATTTTTTCATTCATATATTACGTATATTCCAACTTTGCTCCATTCACATGAAAGTCTAAAAAAAGGTGAATGCTATGTGTGGGCAGATGGTATATCCCTATGAAATTTTCGAAAAAAAACGAAATATACAAAAACTATAGAATGATGACATTACAGCCAATCACAGCTTGTAATAAATAGATTTACGAGTTGCCTTTTCATACACATAATACAAGATAATAAAGGTTGTCAGTAACGAAGTCTACCAACGTTCGTATTATGACGTTGAACAAGAAAATTCTCAGAGGAATTTCTGAAATTCAATTTTCGTATTTGAGTATAATTACGCTTGAGACTTTATTTGCTGAAATAATCATGAAGGAAAATGGAATTATAAGTTTATTCATCTTAGTGACAAGATAAAGCTATCATTGATTGAATGCGTGGTAATTTACGTATGAGAATATTTTACTTGAATTTAAATAAGTGTATGTCATGAAAAGAAAAAAAAAACAGTCCGTCTTCTAGCTGGGTTATACATTATACATTATTATTGTTATTATTAAATTGGCTAACTACATAATAGTTCTATTGGCCGTTTTCGGGAAACACGGCCAATCTCAGTCATCGGCCATGAGAGACATCGGGCGTTTTTCCATTAGACGGCACGGCACCGGCACGGCACCGGCACGGCACCGGCCTGGCCGTGCACCGGCACCGGCGCCGGGGCTTCGTTTTTCCACTGCACCGGTTCCTAACCGGCCCGGCAACGGCACGGCGCCGGCATGGCCGCGCATCCAGAATCAACGACTATATATTACTAGACTACGCATTGCACGATCTAAAGAACACAAACTATTCTGCCAAGTTGCTAAGGTACTACGTAAGCGAGAGGGACGGGGTACTGCGTTGTGATTGGCTAACTCAAGGTCTGTGCTGTCTCAACGTATGTTTACGGCTCACAGGATTGGTCGAAATGAGACGAATATATGACTTTTTTGCCTAATGTGTTGGCAGACATCGGTCGCCTGTTATTAGGAGTCTAGTATTATATCGTCGTTGCCATAGAGGTTCGAACACAAGCACGCGTCAGTGAATACCAAAATCGTAAGGTATCGGAGAATTGCGTCGCCTAGTGTACGAAGGGGCTTACTCGAACGCGTGCGCGTTGCGGACTGCGGGAGGGGCGGCTTCTAGCCGCTAGTCTGTATCACGAAGCTACTCAGGCACACAGCGGCGGTAGTTACGAATTTTAATATTGACGATTCTTTAAAGTGATGGGTCTATCAGACCCACCAGGCACCCCAAGGGTTAAAAACAAAGTAACATGACATAAGACTTTCAAAAGTAAAGAGGTCGCACATTGTCAGGCCTGTTGGTCTAGTGGTTAGTGACCTTGTCTGCTATGCTGGAGGTCGTGGGTTCGATTCCCACCCAGGACAAATGTTTGCGTGATGAGCACGATCATTTGTTCTGTGTCTGGGTGTAATTTATCTATAATATGTATGTATGTAGAAATATATAAGTATGTTTATCAGTTGTCTAGTACCCATAACACAAGCTCTGCTTAGCTTGAGACTAGATGGCGTTGTGTGATAGTTGTGGAATATTATATTATATTATATTATATTGCTAAATTAACCTTATTACGAGCCATAAACCGAGTCTCACGCCCTCAGCCCCGCGTCCTCCTACACGCCTGCGCACTCACACATGCACACGGCTACAATTCATACACATGCAATTATATTATGCACATTTGCCGGCCGGCACCGACTGGGAAGCTTGCTACCCCGGCGACGGCGACGGCGCCGGCAGGACTCAACGCCGGGCCGACGCCGGCGCCGGTAAGTGGAAAAGCGAGCCATACATTTTCATATATTCTTGCTTCCCCGGCACCGGCGCCGGTGCCGGCGCCGGCTAATTGAAAAACGCCAGGCCAGCACCGACTAGGAAGCTTATTACCCCGGCGCCGGCGACGGCGCCGGCAGGACTCATCGCCGGGCCGGCGCCGGGCCCGCGCCGGCGCCGGTAAGTGGAAAAGCGAGCCATATATTTTCATATATTCTTGCTTCCCCGGCACCGGCACGGCGCCGGCGCCGTCGCCGGTGCCGGTGCCGGGCCGGCTAATGGAAAAACGCCCATCGTGTGTACACAAGTGTGTGTACAATGTGTGCGCAGGCCTATACGTGCACACTTTGTTCCCCACCCTGATATCCAATGGGACCGGAGAGAAGTCAAGTGGAAAACCAATGACCTACGGTGTTTTTCCAATACACGGGAGTGTCAGACTATCAACTTCGAAAGGACTTTGCCGAGGACGTGAGTATTTATGTACATTATGCTCGTAACAGAACAGAAAATAAGGATAGAACAGAAAATTTTATTAATTCAGTCTGTCTGGATAAAATAACTAGGTTGCTCACTAACAAACTAGACAAGGTTATTTTCCTTTGAAGTAAAATTATGTTTTTATCATAGACAATGATAAAATAATTGTATCATAAACATATCTGAAGGAAAAAAAAAATTATTCATCCTATACAAAGTAATAATTATTTAGTGTTTATTTTTTCTTTTCTCATAAATCAGTAATAGGATACATTTCTAAATAACTTTTCTTGTTCTTTTTTTTAAATTTAAATCATCAAAATGTGTCCTCCTGCCCTGAGTGGTTTCTTCAACAGCGTTGGCCTTTATAAGATAGTCTCGCGAACCCTGCAGGCATCAAAACGTCTCATGGCGCATTTTCATTAGTTTTTAGGACCCGCATGCGGGGTGCGAGAGATTTTTGGAACGCATGCCACAGGGCCCGCTTTCGGGGAATCGTTTTCATAAGTCGATAGCCCGCGTGCGGGGTGTAGGAGAACCTACATGTTCGTCTCCATTTATTGACAAGAGTGGTAGACCCTTGTCAATAAATGGAGACGAAGCAAATGGGGAATCACCGCAGATGGTGTAAAGAACACATTCGACTTGTGACTTTCATTGGTTGTTATCTCGCATGCGAGAACTCCCCGTATGCTGAACGAGTTAACAACCAATGAAACTGCGTCATCAGGCTCGCTCGAGGTAACAAGTATCAAATGTCACCAGCGCGGGACCATAAATTCTGATTCAAATAAATCATCTTTAGAAAGCGATAACTTTTGTATTTCTTGTTTAAAAAAGCAATACCTGTTTATTCATTTTCGTTTATGTATAACAAATTAAAAATTACAGGAAAAAATATTTTGAGTCAGTTAGTTTGACCCTTTTATCGAAAACAGGTAAAGCCAATTTACTGGCTCCATTGTGTTACTGCTTGTCTTCCAAAAATAATGCCCTGTCGTGTAACCCATTGTGTCGAATTTAAAACGAAGTACTTACGTGATGTGGTGATGGAGAATATCGATAAAACATCGTTAACGCTGAACTTACAAAAAGTAAAGAGTTTTTGTGGTTCATTCTCGTGTTTGCTTTGTAGAAATAAATCTGTACTTTAAAAAGATTTATTCAGTTTTCATTATAAAGAACATTAGCCGGTGTTTGCGCCTTTATTGAGCCATAATCAGCCACATATTTCACAGCTGGGATGAAGGTTTTCTATCCGTGATCGAAAGAAAAGTGTATCATTTCGGCCTACGTTTATCGATAATGTGTAATAGTAGACATTATAGATATCGGTTGCCGATATTATCTAAGATGTGTTTAAATTCAAGAGTTTTTTATTTATTTTATATGTTTAGGAAAATAAACAGTTACACACTACAATAATTTACAAAACAATTCATACAAAGTGAGCAAGTGTATAACCCAGTGTGTTTTATGTTTGTCTGCGGCGATTATCACTCGAGGCAGAGAAACAGTTTTTTTGTCATTTCTCCGTACGACGTACCACGTAGATGTGGTGTGCGCCCGCCGCTAAACCGTGCGGGCGAGGGATCTCGTGTGATTGCCACTTTAATCGCTTCTTTGGCATGTTGACAGCTTCAATAAATTGCAAACCTAATTAGTCCTTCAGCTGGAAGTTTTAAAAATAATGGAAAAGTATTTTTTCTTTTGCTAAATCAATGCATAATTACAAAGATAATTATAACGCATACAAATTCGAGAGGGGGTTCATGACATCAGAAGCAAGTAACAACTGTACTTACTTCTGATGTATTGGCAATTTTTAAAGTGTCGCATCATCTTCAATTTTTATGAGCGCGAGCGGGAGGTGAAACGAATCTCTTCTGAAGCTTTTTATAAAATCCCGCAACTTTGGCAGCACTTGCTTATCTGTTCTGTTCTGCCATAATTATGTTTGCTATCAAATTCGACACAATGTTTTTGATAATTAAGAGCGTGTATCCAAACAGTTGGCAACGTCGCAAATAGCTGTCAAAATATTTACAAGTTTTAATTAAGAGCGTATATTCCGAAAGCTGGCAACGTCGCAAATGGTTGTCAAATATTAACAAGTTTTAATTAGTTTAGCATTGTTACTGTATGAAAATAAGAAATATGGCTCTGTAGTGCACTAAAAAAATGATAAGGGAATACAATAATTAATATCGTAACACCGAATATACAGTTTTAGATGTAAAAAAAGCATTTGGAAGCCTTCCAAATGCCTTTTATACACCTGAAACGGTTACAACATCAAATTCAGTGTTTTAATTGCATTCCTATATCATTTTTTTAGTGCACTACAGAGCGATATTTCTTGTTTTCATACAGAAAATTTGCCAAATTAATTAAAACTTGTAAATATTTGACAGCTTTTTGCGACGTTGCCAACTTTCAGAATATGCAGCCTTAATTTGGCAAATTTAATGTATGAAAATAAGAAATATGGCTGTGTAGTGTACTGAAAAATTGATTACAAATTATAATCAAAACCTTGAATTTGATTTTGTAACTGTTTCAAGTATAAAAAAGGTATTTGGCAAGTTCCTAAACACTAATTCTAATTAGGTATTGCATTTCATAATAGTTTTTTTTGACAGACTCAATGGATCTTGTTAAATTGATCTGTTATGTCAAGTAACATACAAATAGTTTCATAATCTCTTATCTTATTATTAGAAAGCAAAAATCTTAATCGAGAACTTCCGTAGCAAAATGTTCGGATTGAGAAGATTGAGCTCAAGTTTTCCAACAACTTGTGAGAATCAAGCAATTTTGTGAATGGAGCAAAGTTAAGTTTGTTTAGATAGGAAACGGATGCTGGCATGAACTTTGTTAAACTTGGGTTAGAAGACTATACAAAGAAAATATTTCTATTTTCTAACTAAATAGTTAAATAATTATCATGCTTTTAAGTAGTACTTTTGGGATGGGTTTGATCCAGCTCCTAGCAGTTCACCCTGGGCAACAGCATCGCAAGCTACCTGTAACTTGCGTTGACGGCTGAGCAAAGTCATTGCTCTGGTGATGGCGGTGTGGTGGCGGTGTGGTGGCGGTATGGTGGCGGTGTGGTGGCGGTGTGGTGGCGGTGTGGTGGCGGTGTGGTGGCGGTGTGGTGGCGGTGTGGTGGCGGTGTGGTGGCGGTGTGGTAGGCCTCATGAGGGCAGCCAGACTCGCCACCTCCCTGTCGGAGTCCGGCGCCGAACAGTTTCTACTTGTTTCATCTTCTTTTAACTTCCGTCGGTATGCAAGAGTTCCAGTTCTTGCTAGACAAGCTCGCTTCTTCTTTAGGTCCAGATCAAACTTATATTAGATAAAAAATACAAATAAAAGTGGTAGATGGGTTCTCCATGTTTCGCCAGGCATTTTCTCGAGGTGACTTATCACCTGGTCAGAAAACTACAAATGGAAAATTCATAATATTATTACTACTTACTAGTTGAGTTGGAGATTGAATCTCAAACCCCAAGTTCAAGTTGCGTCCACACACAGAGTATTTCATATAAATCAACATCTGCTTCATATCAATACAAATATTTTTACATCTTAAAAATACACATTTAGTTTTACACAATACACCGAACTTCCATTAAAAAAGTATTAACGTTTAATAAATATTATAGTAGTCCAGTCACCGGCACAAACCGTCACTTTACAAATATTGTCATTTAATTAATTAAATATTTACACTCTCCTTCCGTGAATGTAGGCTGAAACAAAGAATAAATTCATTAATAAATCATTTAATATGATGATTAAAAGCAATTAAATCATTTCGTTTTGATCAATGATATTAATCAGCAGGCATTTATGACAAAAGTTCCTTAACACGATTTATATGAATCGTTATGGTTCTTCATTTTATAATTAAAGATTGGAGATACAAATGACAATCATTAATTCAGCATACTCGTATGCATCGGAAAGAATTGAAAAATGTGGGAAACTGTACTTTTATCCAACTCCTTCAGGAGGATGGTTGTAATTTGTTATATGTGTTGCAATAATTGTGTATTAATCATAGAAAATATTACACTGCCTATTTAGATTAATCTGACGTCACGATAACTGTATAAATAAACTTAAAAAAATGTAAAGGGACGCGTCCACTTGCTCGCAACGAACGCATCGCACGAATGGCACACAATTTTAGCACGCAGCGTTACGTAAAATAATGTAAACCAAACTAAAATCAGTTACGTGGCTTGCTTGTCTTGCGTGCCATGCGTGCGGTGCGTCAGTCACGAGCCTATGGATGTTATGGGCCCACGC
Organism: Agrotis clavis; assembly: GCA_954870645.1. NCBI lineage: Eukaryota > Metazoa > Arthropoda > Insecta > Lepidoptera > Noctuidae > Agrotis > Agrotis clavis. The sequence goes on along the minus strand of OX940924.1, from coordinate 21,720,942 downwards.
GCAAGCTTCATAACAGTTCTGCCTGCCCAAGCTTCTTGCATGAAAAAACAATACACGGTCGGCAACACTGAACGCCCAACCACACACACAGGCAAGTACGTGCAGGCCGGGCTTGCGCAGGCAAAACTGTGTTGAAGCTTGAGCGTGTGGTAGGCCTATAAGTCATACCACTTGAAGCACTTTCTGTCATTCACAAATACCAGTCAGATGCTACAAAAATAATTTATTGCAAACCACTTCTACAAAGTATTATTCCACTCTCTAATGTCTCTGTCATTTTCTTTAGACTTATCATTGAAATAGCGTCTATCGCAATTTAAGAGTATTATAAGTCCTTCAAACCTATAAAAAGACTTAAACAAATCTGAGAATGACTATATAGCGCTAGATTGTAAAGCTGCTTAGGAAACCCCAATAATATTTATAATTATATCGAAATAAACTTTCTAGAATCCATTTCTGACTATTCATACCATTTCAGGCATTTTCTGTAATTCACAAAATGACCAATCATTTTCTAATTATCATTATGACGTTACAACGAAGAATAAGATAACCTTGGAGCAATTTAGTTCATGCACGCTTTCAAAAAATGTTAAATAAAATAATTATAAGGTAAAATAAAATATTTGCAAAGGTAGTAAGTAAGCCAAAGCCATCTTATTTTTTATTAAGACACCTAGCTTCGAAGGCTTGATTGTTTTAGGTTTAATTTAATGTTATGTTATTAAAAAAGTTGAAATTTTACATTAATTGAGTGCATCATTCTTTATAATGTTTAATTAATTCTTAATTTGTCTTTCACTGGAACAGAATTATATTTTGATTTTTTATTAACTTCTTACAAAAGCATAAGAAACTTTATATCAATTCTGTAATTCTAAAACTAGGTAAAAGACCGTAACTACAAAAATCTCGAGAACGCGTCAGTATTTTCTGGAAAACGCGCGGCGCATATTTCCGCTTGTTTTTAGTCTGTACGTTACAAAATAAGCATATGGATCATTACGCTTTGTAAGCTTTGATATTACCTAAAGCTTGCTTTCGTAACACTACGCAGCAATATAAATTGAGCCTAAAGCAAATAAAATTTGGTAAAGTTCAGAATTAAGTTTGTGGAATATTCTACTTTTCGTACTCGTAGCACGTAGCTCATAAACCGTAGCAGTCTTATTCGTCGCTACGGCGTAGCTCTACAAACGACGAGAAATTTTATTACTACAGGAATTATTTTAAGTATTAAGGCGCGGCCCCACCGCGGCGCATGCTGTGCACGGGCACGCGGCTTTTTTTAGCTGGGTGTATCAATTTAGTTGACAACGTGGATCTCTGTTTCCACTGGAGTATCACACACGACTATGTATATCGTGGTACGGCGCACAGAGAGGCTACGCACGTGCCACTGCAAAACAGCGCTGCGATAATCGAGCTGTACATAGTCGCGGGTCATATTCGTGTACTCCAGTGGAAACGTCAACCCACGTTGACAGCGTTGAGCTGCGTAACCGCCTATTCGAGCAAACCACGCGTGTATCAGTGACGTCAATTCGTGCGTAGCCTCTCCGTGGGTTGCAGTGGACACCACCTCATACATTTTTTTACAAAGCGATGTTTAATACACGTGCGTAGCCTCTCCGTGCACCGCGGTGGGGTCGCGCCTTTAGGGTCAATTGACACCGAGACGCGATGCGACGGGACTTGACGTAACGATACTGAAAATGTGTATCTTTTCGTGTAGTAAAAATTTGATTTCAAGTAGCTTATGAAATATTCTGCGCCTTGTCATCACTTAAATTTTGAGTCGCTCTATTGAAATGCGAACGCGGTGTCGCGTCTAGGTGTTAATTGACCCTTACACGTAAATGTTTACCTACATAAGAGTTATTTACCACACTGGAGACGCAAGCGTTTTAAATATCCTAAAATCCCTTTTCTCAACAAAAACCTTTATCAAAACGCCGTGAAACAATGCAAACCCCGCTGTTCGTTTCACTGACAAAGGATTTATAACAAAAAATTCAGGCTAGCGTTTTTTTTTTTTTACTAAAGCCGGAATGTTTGGCATGTTAATGAAATACAATAACACAAATAAATAAATTAAGAGGATCGTCTACCCAGTGCTCGTCCATACTAAAAGAGAAACCGTTTTCCTACCCCTAAATTTTATCCTATCTCAATGATTTTTTAGAATGCTTCTGACACAGTAAAAACTAGGTTTATAGGTTTTCTTTTTTTCAAAAGTAACTCTTAGGCGCCTGTAACTTTCAAACTATTATAAATTTTGAAAAAACGAAAACCTATAAATGTAGTTTTTTACTGTGTAGGAAGCATTCTAAAAAATCATTGAGATAGGATAACATTTAGGGGTGGGAAAACGTTTTCTCTTTTATTATGAGCAAGCGCTCGGTAGACGATCCTCTTAAAGGCAAAATGTGTACTTAATGTTTTTAAAAAAAAAAAAACAAAGTACTTAAGCAAAGTTTTTTTAAAAAGTGAGTTATTTATTATTGGCGAATCAAACTTGAATTGAAGTGAGCAGTGGTGGCCCAGTGTTATCGGTCCCGACATACGAGTTGTAGGTCGTGGGTTCGAACCCCGCCAGGCGCATTACTTTGTGTAATTTATTTCATCACCACTGCTCTCAAAACGGTGAAGGAAAACATCGTGAGGAAACCGACATGTCCTAGAACCAAACATTCGAAGACATGTGACATCTACCAACCCGCACTGGGCCCGCGTGGTGGATTATGGCCCACTCTCTCTCACAGAGAGGAGGCCTGTGTCCCAGCAGTGGGAACATAATAGGCTGATGATGATGAAACTTGAATAGGATTCCGTTTTTATTTCTTGCAGTTCATTAGAAAGTAAACACTAGTTTACCAGTGTCTTTGACAAATAAATTAATATCTTTTTCATTAAAAAAAAGCCTACAAAAGAAACTTCTATATCTTGGGAAACAAACAGTATTTTTAACTCACAAACACAAAATTAGACTCAGAACGGCTACTTGTAGATTGTACAAATATTTGATCCGTGCGGGAAACTAATAATGAGAACTAATGGTAAAAGTTTTTAGGATTCAACGAGACTAAAAAGTTGTTTTCTTTCATCTTCCAACGGGAGATTATTCTTACGGGAATAATTCAAACTATAGAAGGTGGTCCTAACAGGGGCTGAAATTACAACAAGGAAGCCTACGAAGAGAGTTCGAGGTATTAGATGAATGATTAAATGTTTGTTTGGAGTTGGAAGCTAAATCACTGGATATAATTTATTCAATTTTTCCTCAAATATTCCTTAAACTGCTCTTCAATTAATAGGATATGTATAATTACGCTATTCTCCTTGGGGGATTGGCAATGTTATAATATGTTGATTTTCAGTCATTGTTGACATTTGTATAAGAACCGCTATTTGAAAACTACTGTCAGCGTACTAGCCTGTCTGGTTGGTAACCTGCTTGATTTTCGTGCAAGGGGTCTCAGGATCAAATCCTGCAACAGCCTCCAACGGGAGATTATTCCAACGAGAATAGAAACTATAGAAGGTGGTCCTAACAGGGGCTGAAATTACAACAAGGAAGCCTACGAAGAGAGTTCGAGGTATTAGATGAATGATCTACCTTTGTATCAAATTAATCAAAATCGGTTCTGTGGATTAAGAGTGAAAACGTTACAAACAAACCAACAAACTATTGAAAATCTTTTCTCATCAGCTATTCTTTGAATAAAAGGAAGCTAAAAATGTCTATTTAAAGGATAACATAAGGCGCTCCTTCACCGCGAGCATTCACCTGTACCCTTAGCACGACTTTTCACTCTTTTACTTTACAGCGTCTTTCCAGTATTTACAGCGTTTCTTGTATGAAAAAATGGAACAGCGCCCCTGGTGTGCGAAGAAGAAACTAATTTATTCCTTGAAAACTGTCAATTTGATATTGTGAAAGTTCCAGTTTACTTTACGTCTCAAATACTGAAAACTCGTGCTAAGGGTACAGCAATGTAACGTTAGGGTGCGTCCACATCTGGCGGATGTGCCGCGAATGTGCAGCTCGCGAGCCGTTTGCGAGCTGCCCGCGAGCTGCGCGCCTGCAGTCTCTGCAATGGTTTGGTGCGCCTCTTTAGCGCAACTCATACAAGGCTCGTATAGAGCGCGCGAGCGGCGCGCGATCTGCGCGCACTCAGTTCTCGCCCTTACAGTTCCGTTTACGGGCTCAGTACTATCGAAGATGTCAGACGATTAAAAACACAACACTAGTGCAGTGTTTTCAATATAATTGCTGCATCATTAGCTATTATATTACTGATAAAAAGGAAAAAAAAAGAGACAACGGCGTTGGTGGCAAAATCCTATTTTTAAAAGAAAACAGAATATATATATAATTTTTTCTATAGTAATATTGATCTGTAGGATCCCATAATACTGGAAATCTTTTATATGTTTCAATTAAGCGTAAACAATTCTCCTCCGTCCACTCCATGACAACACGTACTTAGCCTCCAGTAATCAGAAACGAACTGAGCGAAATAACTAGCGCGCCGCCCGCGCGCTGATCGCGTACGGCGCTTAGGTCGGGCGCGAACTGCGCGCGGGCGGCGCAGAAGCGGCGCACGAACAAAAATGCACGCGCGCAGCTCGCGGGCAGGTCGCAAACGGCTCGCGAGCTGCACATTCGCGGCACATTCGCCAGATGTGGACGCACCCCTACAGATTCGAACATTTCATCAGTGACGGAAGACAATCGAGCATCACAGTGCGCACGTTGTATCAAATCTATACTAAATGTACTCTCATCTACTGCTCGTCAGTAAGGGAGGTAGTATTGTAATGTAATGCTAAAAATCGCATCTATAATGTTACATTACAAATGCTAGGTGAGGGAGCGCCTTTAACTTCAAGGACAAGAAAAATTAAAAAATTATTAGTTTCAAACCACTTCTATAAAGTATTATTCCATTGTAATAATGTAATGTCTGAGCCATTTTCTTTAGACTCCTTATTAAAATATCGTCTATCGCATTTTAAGAGTATTATAATAAGCTCTCAGACCGATAAAAACATTTAAAGAAAATTAAGAATAACAGATGACGATAGACGTAAAAGCCACTTCGGAAAACAAAAGAAAAACTTTATTAATATATACCGCAAAAACTTTATAGAATCCTTTTCTAAGTGGTGAGACGGATTTGTGGAGTGAGAATTTTTAATGTGTGAAGAATATTTAACGAAAAAATGGGGAATGAGACACTTTTTTAGAGTTTTTATGTACGATAATTCTCTTTTTAAATTTAAAAATACTCTTTTAGTTTTAGATGTATGAAAGAAAAAAAAGCAAAGAAACTGTACAATTCCAATTTTTTTCATACGAATAAATCCTTTTTATCATTTTATAAACAACGAATGATCTGAAGTAGCTATTAGCCCAGCATTTTGGCTGAAACTTTTAAAGTTGATCAATAGTTATACAAAGTTAAGCCCCTGGCCTACGGCCACTTTTTATGGCGCGTTTTAGAAATACGCTTCTGCTTCGCTTCTATCGCACGTTAAGGCGCTCCCTCATCGGGAGCATTCGCGTGATGTAACATTACAATACTACCTCCCTGAATGACGAGCATTCGCGTACATTTGGTATAGATTTGATACAAGGTGCGCATTGTGATGCTCGATTGTCTTCCGTCACTGATGATCTGTAACGTTACATTACAGGTGAATGCTCGCGGTGAGGGATGTTGTTATAAATAAATTTCAGGACTGACCATTGAACTTGGCACCCATTTAGATTACACTTCTTTTTTCGCTGAAGTCAACAACCAAGGCATAATATCAAAATATTGAGCTTGGCTCTCATTTCACATTTATGTTTTTAATGGGATAATATATTTCAGATCAAAATGTTTCCTTTGTCTGTCATGTAAATGATATTATGTATTTAAGTCCCTCGTTCTATCATTTCTGTTAAATCTAAATATCTTAAGTTCATGAAGTAGCAAATTGCCAATATCAAGAATATTCAAGATTTCCAGACACAAAAGAAATAATATAATAAAACTCTTGTCATTATTATTTTCTTAAGAGGAATATAAACGGGACGACAAAAGAGGTCGTTTCAAGACGGATACAAACATTTTTTTAAGTAATTTAAACTAAACGGCGAAAAAGGTCGATTTTTATAAAGTAACTATACACTCTTAATTAATTTAGCTGGCAATACTCCCAATGTTATGTTAAACATCGAAATCTTGACATTTTCTGAGTTTTTTGATAATTAATTTAGACAGTTATTTTTCGTAAACTTAATAACGTGACACTTATACAAATTCGATAACACAGCAACTAACAATTCTAAAATGGTATTTATTTTTTACTATATTTATCAAGTTTCGCTTGCTAACTTAATTTAACATTCAGAAACTAGAATATAAAACCAGACCCAAGAGTATTAAAACCACATCATAAAACGATATATTCCCTTTATGTCGAGTCTCGTTACGTCGAGTCTGGAAGTCTATTGTTCTCCAAAGTATTGATATTTTACGCTTTATATTACCTTTATGTCGAGTTTGGTGAACAAGTACAGTCAGGAATGTAAATTAAAAGACCACACCTCGCGCGCTTGTTGGGAGCAGACGTGTATCCATAATTATCGCAAAAAGATTAAATCATAATACGTTTCGTCAATCAAAACCAATCTCTAGGATCACAGTGTTAAAGTCGTTATCCTTTTGATTCTACACTACATCGGACACCGGCGGCCGGCGAGTGCGCAGTGCCCGCACCTCGGAAGTGAAGAGATACAACTATTGGCTTCCCGCTCGCACTTGCTCGTACTAACGAACGCCGCCGAGCGACGCAATGAGTCTACAGAGAACATCGCCTGGTGACATGCTAATAAGTGGAAGCGGAAGCGGAAGCGGATCAGCACCGAATTTATCCACATATGGTGACACCGAATACCAAACCAACATATGCTTGAGAAAACGAAAAGAGCGAACTGATGAAATAGATTACAAATCAGATTTTGCAAATTTTCGCACAGACATTATGAAATGCTTGGAAGAATTTGGAAGAACACAAAAGGAAAATCTGAACTTCATTCGAGAAGAAATCTGTGAGATTAAAAAAGAAATTAAAACGATAAAATCGAGTACAGAAAACTTTGAACAGCGACTTGAGGAAATAAATACTGAAATTGAAACTATCAAATCGCACAGCGCAATAACTAAAGACAAATTTAAACGTATAGAAAGTGAAATTCTCCAAATACAAAACCATAAAAACATTGAAAGCACATCCGATAAATCGCCCGTCTTACACCACGAAAACCTCATCCTCGAGCTCAAAGATCGTAGCGAGCGCGAGAAAAATATCATAATTGTGGGTATAATGGAAAAAAGTGACAAGAACTATAGATCACGACAAAATTACGATTATGAAGAAGTAAACCAGGTACTAACCACATTGTATGAAGATTGTCCGAAGCCAATTAAAACCACAAGATTGGGAAAGTACATTTCAAATAAGAACCGGCCCATCAAAGTCTACTTTACCAATACAGAAACACCTAAATACCTGTTCCGGATCAAAAATAAATTACCCGAAAATATACAAATTTACTCAGATTTAACCCCAAGTCAAAAGCAATATTTACAATCTATAAAAGCAGAACTCGAAAAACGTACAGAAGATGGAGAAAAAGATCTTATAATTAAATATATAAAAGGAAAACCGACAATTTTAACAAATCAAAAAAACTCGAAAGAGGTTCACAACACAATAGAAAATACACAGAAAAAGTAAGACACCAAATCATAAAAAAATACGAAGATTTACCCTTACACCCATCCTCACTTAGATTTTTTTATGCTAACCTACGAAGTATTCGAAAACCAGGCAAGCTCGACGAAATAAAGTGTATTTTAAAAGCGATACAAAAAACTACTCACGTAATAATATTCACGGAGACCTGGATTACTTCTGAAGCCGATGCAAAATTATACCAGTTGCCAAACTACAAGCATATTTATAACTATAGGAAAAAACGAAAAGGTGGAGGGGTATCGATTTATATACACGAAAGTATAAAATACGACATCACGGAAGAATTATGCGAAAATGGAAACCACTACTTGTGGATATATATCAACAAATTATCCCTAAACATCGGGGCGATTTATAAACCTGGTGACTCAAATAACAAAGATTTCTTAACGACGTACTCCTTACAGCTCGAGCAGAGAAAAAGAGCAATTGTGTTTGGTGATTTTAATATTGATCTCCTCAATGCGGACAGCCACGTCCCCAAGTACTTGAATGAAATCAAAGGAAACGGATATCAAATACTGAACAAAATTAATGGCCTATATAGTACTCGTGAAACGTCGACTACAAAATCTATCCTGGATCATGTTTGTACAAACATAAGTAACCACTCATTTAACTTCTCTATAATTGAGTCAAGCTTGTCTGACCACAAACAAATATATTTAGAAATAGGCAGTCTGGAGCCGCAAATAAATAAAAGAATCCAGTACAAAGCAATAAATTATGAACAGTTATACAGCGACGCACTTACAGATAATTACATGAATGAACAAAATGATTACTACCACCTCGAACGCTTTATCAAAAACATCTAAATAAAAACAAAATAGACAAGACAAAAATTCTGAATCTACCTAAGAACGACTGGATAAACCGAAATATACTTGAATCAATAGACTTACGTAATAATCTATGGGAACAGACAAAATTACATCCAAAAGACGGAAACATTCAAAAAGCCTATACCAAACAGCGAGACCATGTGACAAACCTAATCAAGACACACAAGAAAAAATACTATCACGATCTATTCTACAACAACAACAATCAACCGAAAAAAATGTGGGAACTAATTAATAACCTAGCATTAAACAAAGTCAAAGAAAGCAGTGCTCCTCCGAAACTAATGTCGAGCTCGGGACCTGTAACTGAAGGTAACTCAATATGTGATTTATTTAACTCATTTTTCTCATCAATAGGCGAGGAATTAGCTAACAAAATACCCGACAGTTATCACACAAACGACGGCAATACTCTTATGTACAGTCAGCATTAAAAGTCGATGACCACATTCAGATTTTCAAAATTACTGTACATTATATCACCCATAAATCGCTCAACAAGATAGGTACCAGTATTGAATGAACATCATTAAAGTTCAAAATTAACTGAACACTAATTGTCAAAAGTCACTGAACACCATTTTGTCAAAAATTGCTGATCGTTATGATACCCGAAAATATCATAACATTCAGTTTTACAAAAGTTAATGAACAATACAAAATGCTTGTTTTGGTTATCCAGTATAATCACGGCAACGTCCAAGAGTAACTTAAGGGCGGCCAACCCGTCTATCTTTTCATACAAACGCTCGTACGTGATTATGGCGTTGTAACAGATATTTCTTTGAAACTTTTGAACTAATAGGCATCTTGTACACTATATCTAGGTTTCTATCAAAACGCGAAATCAAAATTTTAAGAAACAAATTCAGTACAAACCTCCAAAAATCAGCTTTTTTGCACAAATTTTATATGATGTTTGGGCGTTTATAATGTACTCATTAATTGTAACCGGAAATAAATATTTGCATAGAAACCTTGCAAATGTAATGGAGTTTCTAAATGCAAAACTTTTTTTTCATAATCTTGTAAGGCTTACGAAAAAACACGTATTTCTTGGAACAAGTTTTATGAAACTTCCGCACACTATATTCCTTTTAATGTTGTCGCGTTCTCACTTGCTTGTTAGCCATGTGGCGGTAAGAGGTAAGCGGGGGACGAGTCGAGCGGGGACGGGTTTGCCTCTTGTTCTGGATGAAAAAACAAGCTTTTTGGCCGTGCTCGCGTTGTCGTTCGTCGAATGGGGAAGGGCGCTCTTATAAATAACAAAAGTCACTGAACAATCTAAAATGCTTGTTTTAGTTAAATCTAGTGAAATCACGGCAACGTCACTGAACATTACTTTGTTTCGGATACGTAGTGTGTAAACTTATAACTACTATGAAAAGTAGCTGAACTGCAAACTAAAAAATCTTCAGAGTTAATATAAATCCAATCTTATCCTATCCAAACTAAAGCATGTAAAAAGAAAATTAAATGGATGTAAATTACGGATTTAACTTTCCAAAATTATAATTTTTTGATGGGATTTCATTACTTTTTGAACATAAATATTATTAGTAAGTAGCCTGTGCTGATTGTTACATGTATAATTACAGTTACAGGCAGTAAGTATAAAAGTGTGCCTAAGGGAAAAAAATTATTAAAACTAGAACTCCGCCGAACTTAGGTCTCTTCCTCTTTGAATTACAATTTAAATTTTTTCGTGGGATACTTTCGGAAAATCTAAATAGATGCCGTGTCACCTCAGTTGATTTTAGGTTTGAAAAGGAAGGGGTTGTGGATGGGTCAAAATTAAGTCCAATAGGGCTTAATTAACTTATTTTGACTTCATTTTGAGGGAAAATTAATAACAATAACCTGTATTAAAAGAGAAATATGGTTTCTAGATACTAAACCGAACGAATAAGATATACAACGAAAACAGATTAATACGCATCTTTTAATAAATTGAAAGAATATATAGGCCAAGTTTTGCTTTCATTAAAGCATGCAATAAAATCCTTCCTTTAAAACTTGAATACCCCTTTTCACTAAATTGGGGGGTGATTTTCTAAAAATCTAAAAAAGGCGTGTTTGATCAATTTTATCTCATTTCTGTAGGTATACTGAGTTTCAAATTTGTCCGCTTGCGTGTTATGTTATTTTCCCATACAAAATTTTACGTCATCAAAATCACCAAATGAGATTAGTTTTAAAAAACTAATAATGCCAATCTTTTTCCTGTGCTTTAAATTATAATCCCAAGTAATTAGATTTCAAATAAAAAGGTTTTCACTCTCTTAGAGTTGGATTCTCGTAAAATCCTTTCTTAATGATAACTTTCTTACTAGCGGTTTTTTTTTACGTGGCAAAATCATTAAATGAGTCCTCCCACCCCGGGCAGGGCGGGAGGGACTGTCAGGCTTGTACTGACTAAAATCCACGGTGTCCTTCGGTAGCCCTTTCTGTGCCGGAGTCGCGGTATACGTATGTCCCGCAACCCCGGCAGGACTGTGGCCCTCTATAGGGGGGCCCCGTCATTATGCTGACGCTCCTTGAGGCGCGCGTGGAACACAACGCGCCGTCGACCCGGGCATGGTCCATGGTCGGGCAGCGAGTTGCCCTTTGCGGCGCATGCCCGCGCCTACGGTGGCCGGAGATCGTCCCGCGACATCCGTCGCCGTGGGCGTCTACCACTGCGTCTGGGGCGGAGGTAGGACGGTATCCTCTTTCAAGCGGCCCGCCTCCTCCTTCGCGAGCATTCTGCTTCGCAGAAGGAGGCTACCGCCTCCCACTCCGTCTCACCCCGCAGCATGGCCGCGACCAATGCCCGGCGCGAGAGGTCTCCGCCTATCGCCGCCGTGAGGACACGGCGGTGCTCCGCCCAAGCAGGGCAGTCCTGCACCGTGTGCTCCACCGTGTCCTCCGGGCGGTCCTATTGGACTTAATTTTGACCCATCCACAACCCCTTCCTCTTGAAAACCTAAAATCAACTGAGGTGACACGGCATGTATTTAGATTTTCCGAAAGTATCCCACGAAATAAAATTAAATTGAAATTCACAGAGGAAGAGACCTAAGTTCGGCGGAGTTCTAGTTTTAATAATTTTTTTCCCTTAGGCACACTAAATTTATACTTACTGCGTGTAACTGTAATTACACATGTAACAATCAGCACAGGCTACTTACTAATAATATTTATGTTCAAAAAGTAATGAAATCCCATCAAAAACATAAATGTGAAATAAGAGCCAAGTTCTAATTTCTCATTTATTTTCGTTTTCGCTCGTTCGTTCTACAGAACCATAAAATAAAAAATGTGCTTGTCGCTTGAACACCCTCTTCTAATATTTCTCATTAATACATAGTATGAAAAAATAATAATTTTGGAAAGTTAAATTCGTAATTTACATCCATTTAATTTTCTTTTTTTACCGACTTCAAAATGAGGTTATCAATTCGACCCGTATGTATGTAATATTTCCAGAACTGTCCAGTTTTCGAATATGTTGGTCTATATAAGCGTCTGAACAAATGTGCCAAATTTCGAAAGCGTATATATGTATGTATGTGTATATGTATGTTTTTATGTTTGTGTTCGCATATCTCCGGAACTACAAGTCCGATTTAATATATAAAGATAAATTCTTTTTTTCTTATACTAGGTATTGTTTAACTTAGGGTACACTGCAAGTTTCATCACATCGGTTCAGTAGTTTTTGAGAAATGGATATTTATGTGGTGACGGATTACAAGATATTGACAAATACCTATGTATTTTACAATACAAGAATTTGGGTTGATTAAATAATAAATAAATAAACTAAAAAGGGTAAAATAAAAACTTTTTAAAAAAAAGTAACCGACTTCAAAAACAACAACAAAAAAGGGTGAAATAACCTAATTAATAACTTCTTTCGGAAGTCGGTGGCAAAAATCAATGAAAATAAAAATATAGCCACCGACTTCCGAAAGAAGTTATTAATTAGGTTATTTCACCCTTTTTTGTTGTTGTTTTTGAAGTCGGTTACTTTTTTTGAAAAAGTTTTTTTACATGCTTTAGTTTGGATAGGACAAGATTGGATTTATAACTCTGAAGATTTTTTAGTTTGCAGTTCAGCCACTTTTCATAGTAGTTATAAGTTTACACACTACGTATCCGAAATAAACTAATGTTCAGTGACTTTTGTCATTTATGATGTTAAGCTAATTTTGGACGTTGCCGTGATTTCACTAGATTTAACTAAAACAAGCATTTTAGATTGTTCAGTGACTTTTGTTATTTATGATGTTAAGTTACTCTTGGACGTTGCCGTGATTATACTGGATAACCAAAACAAGCATTTTGTATTGTTCATTAACTTTTGTAAAACTGAATGTTATGATATTTTCGGGTATCATAACGATCAGCAATTTTTGACAAAATGGTGTTCAGTGACTTTTGACAATTAGTGTTCAGTTAATTTTGAACTTTAATGATGTTCATTCAATACTGGTACCTATCCTGTTGAGCGATTTATGGGTGATATAATGTACAGTAATTTTGAAAATCTGAATGTGGTCATCGACTTTTAATGCTGACTGTACGAACACAACCATTCACACGACGTAACTCTGAGTAAACTCACTCCTTGCACTGAGGACGAAATCTCAAAAATAATAAACGGTCTTGACAGTAATACAAGTACTGGGGTAGATGGTATCAGCACTAAAGCGATCAAGTGCCTCAAAAATATAATTGTTCCGAAATTAACGAATTGCATAAATGAATGTCTGATGCGCGGCATTTTTCCGGACAAGCTTAAGGTTGCCAAAGTGAGCCCTATTTTCAAATCAGGAAGTAGGAGTGACCCAAGTAACTACAGACCTGTGTCAGTTTTACCTGTGTTATCAAAAATCTTTGAGCGTGTTTTGTATAGCCGATTGAATGCGTACCTCCTTGAGAAAAAGTTCCTAATCGACGAGCAATATGGCTTTCGTTCGAAATCTAGCACACTCACAGCTACAATAGACTTGATTACTAAAATAAAAACACACATAGACCAAAAAGATGTTGTTTTAGGGGTGTTTATTGATCTAAAAAAAGCATTTGACACAGTTTGTCACCATAAGCTTCTCCAAAAATTAAACAACATAGGAGTCGTAGATACAGCCCTAAAAATATTTACATCATATTTACAAAATAGACAACAAGTAGTCAAAATAGATAAATTCACTAGTTCCATAAAAAATGTACCATATGGCTGTCCTCAAGGCTCAATATTAAGTCCTTTGCTATTCCTTATCTATATTAACAATATAAACAAAATAGGGTTATCGGGACATCTAACTTTATACGCAGACGACACATGCCTCTTCTATTTCGATAAATCTATTCATAATATTATAACCGATGCTCAAAATGATCTTGCTATACTCAGTGAGTGGTTTAAATACAATTTACTCACAATAAATACCTCTAAAACAACATACATGATTTTTGCCGCAAAAAATAAACCAATTCCAGAATTCCCGCCTCTTACTATAAATAATGACATAATAAAAAGATCGAGTCAAGAAAAATACCTCGGTCTGAGGGTAGACGACAAACTCACATGGAGACAACACATCGAACATGTAAAAACAAAATTACTATCATTGTTAGCATCAATACGTAAAATTTCAAACTGTATTCCAAGGAAAATACGTACTATAATATACAACTCATTAGTAAAATCACATCTTGAGTACCTTATCGAAGTATGGGGATCTGCCGCAAAAACTATCCTGATGCCTTTGCAAAGAACCCAGAATAAAATTATTAAAACCCTATACCATTATCACTATCTTACTCCAACTAAAACAATATATGAAAAAACTAAATTATTAAATCTCACACAACTATACACATACGGCACCTGCATTCTAATTAAAAAAATCACCACAAACAGCGTACAATCAAATTTACAAATACACAAAAAAACAATATCACACAACTTAAGGAACAAAAATAAATTACAACGAAGACAAGCTCGGACTAATTACGGTAAAAAAAACATATTGTTCGAAGGAGCACAGCTGTTTAACGACCTACCTAATGACGTAAAAGATTGTGATAACATTAATACATTCAAACTTAAACTAAAAAATCATGTCCATAAAATGTAGTCATACCGCATTCCAAATGTTAGCAAAGATCTATCTATTCTATATGTATAACTTCACCAACACGCACCTGAGGTAAAATGTTACTATTTAGATATAAGCAATTACTTTGTATCTCATTATAAGTGAACCTATGTACTGTTCTTATGAGAATAAATTCTTTAAACCTAAACCTAAAAGCCAATGGCATGAAAACATAATAATATTAATACAAGTATAGGTGAAGATTACCTAAAAAAGGAAGCTCAACGGAGCCCCGCTCCGCGGGGCTCCTATTTCTGCGTGCATGGTTTAAAATAACCTAACACGAAGGGGATGGCGGGGTCTTTCAGACCCCGCCATCCCCTTCGAACCTAACCTGTCCGTGTCGGGGTGCCCACAAGTCCCGAGCTCGCTTCGCTCGCTCTTGGATCCCAAGTTCTCCTAATAACAATTCCAATCATTAATAATTCTAAATTATGTGCATGTATTCATTTCATTGGACGTGACTGTACTTCTAAAATATGATATAATTAAACTCGACATAAAGGTAATAGAAGCGTGGTAAATAAACTCGTCATAAAGGGAATAGAAACGGGACAGAAAACTAAACTCGACATAGGGGTAATAGAAGCGAGACAAGGTTTTCGGGTCGACGTAACGGGACTCGACATAAAGGGAATCAACCCATAAAACGTCTTGCACACCACTGCACATTCTATTTGTTATAACGCCTGAAACTTTCGCTAATAATAATACATTTTCAACTCTAGTCTTTCTCAGCTATCACGAAACATTAAACTCTAAATAAATGAGACAATGCTCTATTTTCTTGCGCATTATTTCTCACTATTTCATTGTCATGATGAATTGACAAATGGATCTGCATATTTTGGTAAAACAGCTTTTGGTATAATGCCTTCTTGTTTTGCACTATTGATTTTCTTTCTCAACTGATCCGTTATCTATTTTCGTTTTGGTTGAATTTTATTGCATTGTTACTTATAATCCACAACTTTAAAAAAAATAGCTTTTATTTATCATGTCTGCTTCTTATCAGTCTTTTCATAAGCCACGTTTTGCAATAGTCTTAGAAGTGTAATAACAGTATTAGATAAAAGTATCAATAGTCCATTGCTACAACAAAAAAGACAGACAAATAATATTGTGGTAGGTAATTAAAAATAATTTTTTGATATTACACTTTTTTTATCTACTTTTCTACTTCTATCTTTGCACCCATTCTTCCATACCACATACTGTAAAATACAACAGCTTTCACGTTAAATTTAAAACCACGAATTCCTAAAACAACCTCACCTGTCCAAAAGTTTTCTATTTGTGGAGCAAAGCAACAATGGACAACAAAAAGTTATACCGAAATACGCAACAGTTTTGCAAAGTTACCAACAGTTCATACGAGTACGGTGTATTGTTGCCAACCTAACTTAATTTTGCAACATGCTAGTTTTCCCTATATCAAACCACTCCACTGTGTTATGCTGTCAGACTGCTAACTCAAAATAAAGTAAAATTACGTTGCCCTACATGGCCCTACTGCGGCACCGCTCACTACGCTCGCGCTCGCTCGGCTTGCGCATGTTTAGATGGGTACTCACTTAGCAGTGTTGCATTTAACGTATCAGATACGGTATCGAGTGAGCTCGCAGTGACCCGCCAAGTGGAGGTATCACTGCGAACACAAAGACGGCTCGCAGTGTGCTCGGACGAGCCGTACCCACTTGCAGGGTGATACAGTATCTGATACGTTACATGCAACACTGCTAAATGAGTACCCAGCCTTTGTAATAAGTTTTTTTTTACAACACTTGCGATATTTAGATCTTGATAGTTATGCCAATCTCTGCGCAAATTCGCGTGATTATAAATAAATAAAATAAATATTTTTATTTAAGAATTAAGTATAAGCGAGCTATAATAATTTTTCTGTGTAATGTAGTGTTCTGTCTAATCTAGGTTGAATTAAAACCTGTGTTTCGGGTTTCAATTTACAATACTTTTTAAAAGAAGACAATTCGATATAAGAGAAATAAAATAATATAAATACGATTAAAAGCAGGGAATCCAGTTTCCGCACCGAACAATTTGTATGTCCTACAGCCTGTTCAAAGTCTAGCTGTTTGTGTGTATGGGTTGAAATGTTTGTAAACGCATTTGCAAATTAGGAGAAATTCTGCAAAAGTCAGTTTCTTAAGCTATTGCATGGCTTTTATCGCGGGCTATGAGCGCGGCGACCGAATCAAGAAATTCCGTAACGAAAATAGACCTAACGCTTTGTTTCTAACGCTTTCATGCCTAAACTCGGCAGATTTTGACGAATTTCAGTAAAGATAAAGATGGGAGTGGGACCGTGTAGACAGTTATAGAAGAATACAGAAGAAAAGAGGTGAGGAAAGCAGAAGCAGAGGGCAAAAGCTCGTAAGATAAAAGCTTGGGGTGCTTTATGAGGGTGTCTAAACTAGTCGCCTCAGAAAAAACTAGTAAGGCAGAGGAAAGCCTAGTTGGGAAGATAAAATGTATGCAATTATTCCTCACCATCGTAAAAGATCCCATGTGGACACTTAGGGCAGCTAGCAAGCAAATGCGGTCTCTGCAACGGGTGGGCGGTGTACATCCGATACGACGAGGGCTGCCATTCGCTTACTGCACTTCCTCTTGAATTTCTGAGTTCCTCTATACCTGTAGAGACGAATACTTCAACGGGATTATTGTAGAAGTTTCCATTACAATTGAAAATTTTGGTGGAAAATATCTTTGAGTCTGATTTTGTAGCTACAATAGGAGTAATGGACGATATACTACAAGACGAGAAAAGATTTCCTTTGGCTAAAAAATCGCTCTGTATGCACTCTTTGTCGTCAGGTATACCACTCTTTTTTATTATAACCGACTTCTCTTTATATTGTTTTACTTGTGGCGTGTACTTTTACACGCCACAAGTACAGTACTGTACATGGGTGTATCAGTGTGTTTTCCTTTCTATAGACTCCTATCAAGTAAGTTATCAACAAAGCGGTTTTGATTTTATTGGTGGCTTTTGGCTCATAGCAGTATCTTGCATCAGTATTCAGTAACTACGGTAGTAGATAAATGCCAATATCTTAAAGCCGAATGTGGTCTAAATAGTCACTTTCAAAACGTCGACCAGACGTGAGGCAACGTGAGGCGGATCGTGCGCTGCATAGATTTGTTTGAAATCCATTGATGCCATAGGATACCCTCACAAAGAAGCAAAGTGTCAATACAGACAGGTCTGTATGAGTCAGCGCAGGGAAAATAGATCCATGTCTCACCCACCTGCCCAAAATTGACAGAGGTTGACTTGGCGGATTATTCGGGTTTTTAATCGACTTCAAAAAAAAAAGTAGGTTCTCAATTCGACCTGTATGTGTGTATGAATGTTTGTCCGCGATTATCTCGCGTTTGGCTGAACGGAATTTGATGCAGTTTTCAGGAAAGTGTTTATTACATTCTGGAGAAGGTTTTAGTATATAACACTAATAGATATCCCGTGACGTTGCCCGCGTGGATCCGTTTTGCTTACTTGGATCGTAGATTTTCAGGGACGATTGCATGTTTGTCCGCAATTATCTCGCGTTTGGCTGAACCGATTTTGATACAGTTTTCAGAAAAGTGTTTGTTACATTCTGGGGAAGATTTTAGTATATAACAATAATGGATATCGCGTGAAGTTGCCCACATGGATCCGTTTTGGTAATTTTGGATTGTAGATTTTCAAAGACGCCGATTTTAAGAAGATTTTTGCTGTTGATTATCTCAACTAAAAAGGGAAAAATAAAAAAAACTTTTTGAAAAAAAGGGAACCTACTTCAAAACCAAACACAAAAAAACTATAAAATAACTTTTCTTTCGGAAGTCGGTGGCCATATTATGTCAATGAAATAAAACAAAAAAAAAACAAAACCACCGACTTCCGAAAGAAAAATTATTTTATAGTTTTTTTTGTGTTTGGTTTTGAAGTTGTTCCCTTTTTTTCAAAAAGTTTTTTATTTTTATAATTATGTCAGATTTAACTCGAGGAGGCGAAGGCGCGTGTTAGAATGTGGATATATGTCTGTATTATGTAGGTATTAATAACTATTTAATAACAAAGCTTTAGGTACCAGGATAGTTACTGTGAACGAGTTGTGTATGGGAAAGGGTTTCATGAAGAAAAGCACAGAAAGAGAACACCAAGTATTTATTATCAAGTTACCTCCTTTCGCAAACCCTAGGTCTTCGTGGAGAAGAAAGGAGAAAAGAAACTCCACGGCAACATACATTATCAGTACACACATTAATAAAACATACAGTATCAGTAATATTGTGCTAGTATAAAACATATCAATTCACTTACATTATCATTGTAGAACATTAGGACACACATTATAACTTTCAGAATCACACACTTCGAATCTCCATTACTATAATCTTAACTCTTAGAACTGTAACAGTATAAAGACCACGAATGTGGGGGTACATCCATTTTTATAAAGTTGGAATCGTCCCCGTACGTCGAAAGATTGCCGCCATTTTTGGCCAATGGCAGATCGATATACATTGTAGCTAAATAACTAATAAAATAAGTAATAATTAGCAAATCCTGTGTAGTGGAAACATTTTAAAACTTGATTAGATAATTAAGCAATATAGCAAGTATTTATTTGCAACTTTAATTTATTTTCATGAATATTTGAACATCAATTGATTTCGTTCGGAAATCAATTGTTGTAAATACACTTTTTCTACTATTATTGTATAATAAACCTATGTATCATATACATATATAACACGGCCATACTGACAGTACTTCGTCCACGAAGTACATACCTTCTCTCTACTCCTCTCTTAACTCTGAATCTACGGCTCAGAATTTGATGGTATATAGCTAATATTAAAAAAGAATAAGCTTTCGGAATTATTTTTTACGAAATAAGGAGACAAAGACAAAAGATCAGTGTCTTCTCGCAATTCAATCAGCTTCCATCAAATCAAGGCAGTCAGATAATATGGTACAATAATCAAAATAAACTATATACCAACTTTATAATTCCTTCGAATAAACACTATTGCAACAATACAATAATAAATTTATTAAATATTTACCAAACAAAAACTGTACATTGAACAGAGATTATTAAAGATTTTTAATATTGTGATTACATTTCTTTCTTTATTTTTCCATGTATAATAATTATTCAAAAATGTAATTATATTACCCTTAAAACACAATATTTGTATGTCCTAGCTGACAAAACAGAAACCTATGTTTGACAAATAAATAATGATTCTGATTCTTAGTCTCAAACCATTTTAATAACACATCAACCTTACTTAACATTTATAATTGTGTCTCATACAGGAATCTTTGCAAAATGAAGTAACCAGTTTATATTCTGTTTTTATCCACTTTTTTTTGTTATTCAATTGAAACAGATTTTTCTTTCTTTCTTTGACATTTTCTTTTGCATCCTTTTTTTTTCATTAACTTACAACAATGCTCTTACACTTTGATCACTTTACCGAACTTCTCTTATTTCCAATTATTTTTCCAATCGATATTGTTAACGTGATAACATAATGTTCATATCAAAATTATTGATAATTCTATTTTCTTGTATTTTTTTTTTTGCATGTTTTAATTTGATAGTATTGTTGATAGTTATTATTGATTTTTACGTTTTGACTAATTTTGAAAACAATGTTCTGGAAATGTCTAGTTCGTTAAAGAAAAGAATTGAATATTAGAGTCAATTACTTAGTTTCAACAATCGTGATTTCACCAGTTAACGGCGAGATTAAAATAACGATCAGCTAGGTCGCAAAGCAATAAAATAGCAAGAGCATAGTTCATCATGTTCAACCAATTACCTAGACACGCCAACGACTCCACCCGCTACCGGTGTGTTCTATTGACGCCAAGTAAAAGGTCTAGTAGCGGCAGTTGAGCCAATTACATAGACACGTCAACGACTTCACCCGCTACCTGTGAGTTCTATTGACGCCAAGCAAAAGGCCTAGTAGCGGATCATCATGCAAACAAACTGAGCCATTGTAGCCGACTTAACCGGTTCTTTATAGCCCCTGGCGAAGCTTGTATTTAGTTCCTGATTTCAAAAACATTTTGCAAAGATTTTTTTTTGTCACTTTTGTTTATAATTTGAATACCATTAAATATTATTACTTATTTATACGAGTATTAACTAAAATATAAGTTGGTTAACGATTTTTCACTGTGTTTGATCATGATCCCTTCATTTTACTTTAACTTTGCTTGTGTACTTGAATTTGCCTTGTGACTGCTTTTGTGCTAGAGTTTAACTTTAATCTCAGCAATTGCCTAAATTCTAGACTCAACTCAGGCTTGACTTATAATTACAAAATATATATAAGTATCTAAGTAACAGGTACACTACCTACTTTAATCGAAAAGAACTTGCATTTCAATTTCGAAAGAAACTTACAACTCGGTTATTCTGACAATAATAAATTCTCACTTACAAATAGGTACTTAGTATGTTAAGCAGAGACCTTCTGAAAAACATAACGACTGGTCTAAAAAGCTACAAATCTATTTATTTTAGTTTTGTCATCTTGTTGATATTTCTGTTCCTTTAAATATGAATACTAATTTTCGTATTTTATGACACTAAATTCGAAACGATTTCGGTATTTATATCACTAGATAGGTAAAGCTTTTAGTAAATTGGAGACTGAATACCTATCCAAACTAAAGCACTTAAAATTTAGTGTATCTAAAAGTAGCGCATTCGGGCCACCCTTTTCCGTAGTAGTGTATATTAATGATCCCCCAAAACTGAATTTCATAAAATGGACCTGACAGTTCGGCTATTATGATACAAATAAATCGTACATTTTGTCAAAAGTAAGACCCACAAGTGACACTTGCGTATCGATTTTAAAATAAAAACAGCTTATTTTCCTATACGTGGAACGTACTACGTACATCACTTTATCATGGAATACCAATCATACCTAATAACTATCACAATGGTTTAAATAAATCTCCGAGTGACATTGTAAATTGGCTTGGCTTAATGAAATCACTCCTGTTATTATGTAATTTACACACTAGTTAACATTGCTCAAGATAATGTACATTAGAAATTGCTAATACTAGGTAAACAAACTTGGTGAACCTAGCGAGATTTATCAAGAGTTTAATTAAATCTTCATTTACCTCCCGCGCAATGTTGAACCGACCATTTGGGTGTATAAAACTGGTTTTTTAAACCAATTCCAAATGGTCCACATTACATGATTTAATCCAAGAGAGTTGCAGAAACAAAATTAGCGAGCTTTTCAGCCGTGAGGCTGTAAGTAAATTAGTCAGTTGGACTTTTAATATTACCCAAAAATTTAAAATCTACACAATATGTCGTTTCTAGTTAAAAAAAAAGAATAGTATTACACACTGAGTTTCTCTATGACACAATGTTTACTAGATTGTTACTATACCTCAATCCTCATCTTTACTGACATGATTATATTTTAACCGTAGTGTAAGTAGTCAAATATAGTCATTTAATTTACTTTACATTTTAAATAGTGGACTTCCTCTATGACATTTTACATTGTTTGCTTTTTTTTGAAATTTTATCGTACTAGCACAGACCTAATAGATTTTTGGGGGGTTTTAGTTTTAAAATTTCGTTCTCAAGTTAATATAACCTTGTATTTATAAAATCTCATGGACGTGAACTAAGGTGACATTTTAGTTTTCCGTATACATGTGAGGTAAATCAACTTTTACTACAGCGAAATTATTATCTAAATCTACTTGTAAAATTTTTCTAACTATTCGGCATGTTTAAAATGGCGACTTTTGTTATGTTAGGCCAGATTATTGTTACTTTTTTTTTTACACTTTGACATATTTATAAAATCTGGCTGTATTTTGATTTTCATATTATCAGACTTCACAGCCTATCATTATGGATCACGAAGCCTCATCTCATCGCATTTTATACACAGCGCATAAAAATATTTATTGCTTTTATTGTATACTCACTATAGTGTACAAACGAGGAACTGTAGTTATTCTTTTTTTTTTTCAAATTAATGTCAAAGTTTCAATTTACGCTAGAAAAACGTGACAAAAGACGTGAATTTTTGGAAATAATAGGGAATTTATATTTTCTAAATGCAGAGAAAAAAAGATGTTTACATTCTTACTAGTAACTTTGTGGTTTAAGAACACCAACAGTTTGTTAGTAGGTACTTTGTTTAAACAAAAAATAAAAACAAACAAAACTTATTTTTACAATAATCTTAGAAACTGCATTAGTTGTTGAATCAACATGCTTTTTTTTTTTTTAATTCTTATTTTGAAAACCTCAATTCGTTCTCAGTTCGGGAATTTTTTGAGACCAAGTTCCCGACACTGTTCTATAGCAATATAACTTTTTTTTTTTTTTAAACTGTTTCAAATTCTTACTTTTCAGGAACTATTTATTTAAATAAAATATTGTGACTAATTGTACCAATTTGGTCCTGACTGTACTTTCTTGTCTTTTTGCTTCTGATTACATTGGATTATAATCCAATGTAATTAAAATTATAATTACGTACCAATTTTGTATGTCATAAATTGATTGAATAAATGCAGTTACCTTAATTACTTACGAGTATTAACCCTGGTGAG
Organism: Agrotis clavis; assembly: GCA_954870645.1. Lineage (NCBI taxonomy): Eukaryota > Metazoa > Arthropoda > Insecta > Lepidoptera > Noctuidae > Agrotis > Agrotis clavis. The sequence continues at coordinate 21,697,489 of OX940924.1, read as the reverse complement.
CGGGTAGCCTTGAGGCTTTATACTGTATACTTCTGGTTTAATATTATAAGTATGAATATTTAGCGTATCTTGTGAAAATTATCTTCAGGATGACTTGGTCAATGAACACGGAATCTATAGCTACTCTGCTTCTTATGTCGACAATCACAAGCCAAAGTTAAAATAAAGTACTATCCTTCCAGAAAATTAATCTGCATTTACAAATCAAACGCAAAATAAAATCAGAATAACCTTGATTTTTATTATTAATATTATCATTTCAATTTATCGAACGAATTTTCGTTTCGTTTACCCCTTTTTATTCTATCAAGTACCAACTGTTAAAATACTGTTTTTGTCGTTTGGTTTTCTGTTCATACTTTTTAACTTTTGTAACTATTTATCGCTGTACAATCACGAATCGTTGCCAACGATTAGAATCTAAAATTAATAACCTTTTTCTTCTAACCAACTCATAATTATTTTCTAATATTAATATTGCCCCTAATGGCCAACTAAAAAAAAATAGTTTAATTCAATAAACACACACAACTTTAATGTGTCCAACTATCTACCAATTTCATAGTCTTGTTAATTAAATTCCATTAAGAATTTTATGAAAATACCCACAACAGTATTATATTTGTTAACCTCGTAATATTTTAAATTAACAAAATTGTAACAATTTTGAAATAATTTTCATGAAAATAGGTATATGTAGAATTATTCAGACCAACAATATTTATCATTATAGCAGAGCCTCTGAAGGCCTTACCGACATTAGCCAAAACGTATTGCTGCACCATCATGTTTTCGGCATTGCTTCGATGCTTTTCAGCAGTTCTGCAGTCCCACTGTCAGTGGTAGCAGCACGTTATCTTCGTCCTTCATCGATTCACCAACCCGCCGCCGACACAGCTTCCAGCGAGGTTGTGCTTGAATGATGGCTCCAACGTTGATCATGAAATGTAGAAAGGATAACTTCATTAGAAATCACAAGTAGGTCAGGGCACATTAACCACTTCTGATGTTAGAATGTGGATATATGTCTGTATTATGTAGGTATTAATAACTATTTAATAACAAAGCTTTAGGTACCAGGATAGTTACTGTGAACGAGTTGTGTATGGGAAAGGGTTTCATGAAGAAAAGCACAGAAAGAGAACACCAAGTATTTATTATCAAGTTACCTCCTTTCGCAAACCCTAGGTCTTCGTGGAGAAGAAAGGAGAAAAGAAACTCCACGGCAACATACATTATCAGTACACACATTAATAAAACATACAGTATCAGTAATATTGTGCTAGTATAAAACATATCAATTCACTTACATTATCATTGTAGAACATTAGGACACACATTATAACTTTCAGAATCACACACTTCGAATCTCCATTACTATAATCTTAACTCTTAGAACTGTAACAGTATAAAGACCACGAATGTGGGGGTACATCCATTTTTATAAAGTTGGAATCGTCCCCGTACGTCGAAAGATTGCCGCCATTTTTGGCCAATGGCAGATCGATATACATTGTAGCTAAATAACTAATAAAATAAGTAATAATTAGCAAATCCTGTGTAGTGGAAACATTTTAAAACTTGATTAGATAATTAAGCAATATAGCAAGTATTTATTTGCAACTTTAATTTATTTTCATGAATATTTGAACATCAATTGATTTCGTTCGGAAATCAATTGTTGTAAATACACTTTTTCTACTATTATTGTATAATAAACCTATGTATCATATACATATATAACACGCGCGAGTCACGGCACGGCGCGTGTATGCTCGTGTGTAACGCCAGCATTAAATGTACTCAGTATTAAAATAAACAAAATGCTAAGTATTCCGAAAGAAATATCGAAAGAAAATAAACTTTCTCGTTTCATTAGTTAGGAGCCATTTCAAGAGACTTACAAAATATTATTTATCATGGTCGACTGCGCGCACAATTTATCTTGAACTTTTTTCTGTCATTTCACTTCTAAAAATCTTGTACTTGTTCTTTGTCTTGTAAATTGTTTACTTAATAAAATAAGTAAGAGAAAACTGTCCTAACACGTTGAGTAAGTGTAAAGTCTGACGAGGCGAATTCTCAAAAACGCGATGTCGTAAGTTTTTCATTTCTCCCATCCAGCATTTTATGAATATCATAATAATTGTTGGCACATTTTAAATACATCCGAATTTCAGCTGTACTTGAGTGCTTACAGTGCTCAAATTGATATAATCATCATGGCATTATACTCCACAAATGAATTTCGCTGTAAGGTAAAACTAACAAAATAAATAAATGATTTCACTATGTGCACCCTTTTTTTTTATTTGTAACAACTAGGTATATTCTAAAAAAATAAAGGTGTTAAAATAATTAAACTATAGAAATATAAAAATACTAAATTAAAATAAAACTAAACTAAACTATTTTCTTGACGTGTAATAGTATTAAATGAGTCGAGCCCCCTGGGATAAGCGGAAGGTACTGTTAGACTCTCTGACTAAAGCCTCATTTAGACGGAGCAAGAAGTCGCATGCAAGTTTCACTACATTGCGGTATTTGTTTTATCAAATGAACTCGTTGTACCTATAAAGTCTGCAATGTAACGCAACTCGCGTGCGAGTTCTTGCATCGTCTAAATGAGGCTTTAAAGACCACTCTGTTCTTTCGGTTACCCCATACACTTCAGGACCTCGGTGTCCTTTAAAGACGGTCCCACAATCTACTATTTACCCCTTGTTTGTTAAAAGACACACTTTGTTTGAATGAATAAAATTAATTACAACAAACGTGGTCTGTTAATTTTATCTTCCAAAAGTGATTACACACCGCAAAAGATCAAAAAGGTCAAATATTATATTTAAAGTTGAAAATAAATCATGTAAGTACAACCGGACGTATCCTGAGGGATCAAGGGTTTTTATTATGGATCACATATCCCGCTGATGTAAGGCTATATAAGTCTGTCTAACATTCAAACTTTAGGAAAATGTTTCACGATATTAAACAGCTGACACATTGCTATTATGTTTAAGAGCGTGTACGCACTGGTCGTACGAAATTTCATACTTTTAAAGTCCTGATTTTACTATAAATGGTTGAACAGATTTTAATGATAGGTACTTCATACGATAATTATCTACAAGCAGAGACATTACATAGAAAAAAATTGAAACACCGCATATCACTTCCTCCAAAGTTTAATAACACTCAATGAATTTACGCTACCCCAAAAAGTTGCACATCGCATGGAATTGGCCGTCCCAATTGACAGCGCCTGTTCATGAACATGACGCATGGAATCAGCACCATTGAGCTCAAACAATTTACATACTCATCATCAAAGCTCGGAGTAGGTAGATTGATTTGGGGTCAATAACCTGAAACGTTTATTTTAATATGGATATGCCTCCGTTATGCCGGGATTATTAACGAGATTTTTCCGGCATTTTAAAATTCTTAGGAACATGTAGGATGAAGACTGAAGAACTCGCTGCTGCCCGCGTGCATTTCAATTCAATCTCGTAAGTACTGAAATGAAATCCCGGGAAAAAGGCTTATCCATGTTCTGATTTCTATGACAGTTCGCGATACAAGTACCTAAATCAATCTACCTACTCTGGGTTGAACTCATCATACATACTCTCAACCACCAGGATACATTCATGTCAAAGCTTTCGATCAAGACTCAAAAATTTCGCAAACACAGCGATTACTATTTGTTTTTGATAAGAAAATTCTCACAAAAAAATTACTCATAATCGCAAATAAAATGCCATTTATACAACTATTTTTTTCAAAAGAAATTTACATTCTTAGTTTAATATATTTTATCACAAAGACATTCGCTCTCTTTTATGACACCTTTCTTCCGCGAATTGATCGATTGTCGGTTATTGCTCCTTAGGAAAGGTGAACGTTTTATAAATTATCAAGATTTTGGTACTCTGTAGATATTGCTTCCAATATTGAGAAATTCAAACAAAAAAGTCATTCAAATTATTTGACAACTTTTGTGCCTTTCATGTCGTATCATTCTCCAGATTGGTAATTGAGATTCGAATGAAAGGAAAGTCGAATAGGAGTTGATATAAACTAGTCTGATATATTCAGTCGCATCTGGGGAGGTTTGATTACTTTTCAGCCAACCGTGTTTGGGGTGACTATAATCTGGTTGAGTAAAAGGCTGCGTATTACAATTTTGTGTTGCCCAGTGACAACTGACGAGCGAAGTAATTATCTTTAGTCACGTTCTCGCGGTAAAACAGTTGGGGTCATTCGATTAAAAACAAACTCTGTGTGAAACTTTCTGCGGCTTCCGCTGTCGGCGTCGTCTTGAACGTAGACTTTCCTCTCACGTATTGTGATGATATACTCGTATACCTATCATTTTATTATAAATAATATCTATGTTTTCACATTAAAATGTTGATTTTTGTCGAATGTGATTTATGGCGATAAGTGCAGTGGAACGCAGGTGACAGTCGTTAGAATGAGAAGTTATTTTTTCTCACTTTTCTAAATTCAAATTTCATAAAAAAAGTTTGTTATTATATTTTTTTATGAACGTGATTGGCTATAAGTGTAGAGGAAGACAAAAACAATAGATGGGCTGTGTAAAGGATGATAAGCTAACACCCGTTGAAATTGCGATTAGGAAACTGGAAAGAAATCCCAAAATTATATAACAAAGTATTGTTATATAATAGCGCACTGCGCGTGCAGTACAACAATGCTTTCCGGATGCTGTTGGGGCTGCCACGGTTTTGTAGTGCTTCGACTATGTTTGCTGAGGCGAGAACGGATGACTTCTTCGCGATCATAAGGAAGCGGAGCGCTTCACTATTAAGTCGCCTACGTGGCAGCTCGAACAGTCTCCTGAGGGTGTTGTCCGAGCGGTGGGACTTGTCCCTGATACAGAGGTGGATGCAGCTTCATGTTAGCGCCTCTCCTCTTATTTTTTGACATTATTGTGTAAATTGTGTATGTCTAATTTTAGTAATTGATTGTGGGAATGTTTGTTATTTTAATTTATTTAATTTTAACTCTCTGTGTATTTTTGATTATTTTATATTTAATTTATTTTATTTAATGGTTGTATGTTATTCCGAAATGTATGGACTACAATGTCTGAATTAAATAAACTATTATTATTATTATTATTGTGGTGAAGGACAACATAATATTTTAAATGCACAAGCATTAAAAATAATATGTTGTCCTTCAGTGATAGGAGACTATAGCATGTAGTACAATTTATAATAACAAATGATATAAAACTTGGAATGGCTATTTTAGTGCCATAGAGTGACTGAACCCACCCCCCACAAAATGGATTATAGTTTTGAAATAATATTAAGAGGGCTTTCACACGTTTCGTTGTTTTTGCGCGACTTTTGAAACCTGATTCTGGGTATGACATTGCCACAAATAAAAAAAGTATATATACTCGAGAAAGTTTGATTCTTTCTGCGTGGAGTGCTTTAAACACATTTTTAGATTTGTTTACATAAATAAGTAAAAACCTTGTCTCTGCAAAAGATGTTTCATAAAATTCTACTTTTTGTCATACTTTGGTACCGAATTACATAGAAGGTATAATAGTAAAATAATATTTGAAAATGTCCATGGTACATCTGAAAGTTTATATTTGGACTGCATTAGTCACTTTTTTATTTTTCATTCAGAAATACACCAAAAATATTTTTTCAAAACAGGAAGAATTTGTCATTTTTTCGTCCGAAATTATATTTTTTATCTATCAATATTTACTGAATATTCAAACAAAAAGTATTGAATAACTAAGGATACTATGTTAGCTTGCATTAAAAAAATAATTAGCTCATTTAAAAGTAAAATAATAGTATTAAACAATTATAATATGCAATGACAAAATTCAATATAAAACCAAGAACGGTTTGTTCTTTGATTTAGACGGCGCGGGGCGCCTTTTGAGGGAGGATGTATCGCTCGCAACCATTTTGACATTAGTCACGTAATCATTAAAATTTAAAATACACGCCACCATTCATGACCTTTATACGCGGCGCTAGTGTCTTTGTCATGACATCAAATTCCATGTGAAAAATGTAGTACCTCCAATTTTCCGCAGGTCATGGAGTGGTGGCCAGTAATTTTCCCAATCGCCAAGAATACAGCATAACCTACCTTTCTTGATACAAGCTAATATTTTGAATTAATTTAATTTTGATCTGTTTGGCAATGTAAATATATAAATGTGTTGATTGTATTTTCCTACTATATTCGAATGTGGATATAATTGTAGATAGTAAAATAATGTAAATAATTCTGATAGCTTTTTTTTCTGAATTGGTAGTTGAATGTAATTTCAGACTTGCTAACTTCCCAAACATTCCAGTTCGTTTGGATAATATAGCTCGCTGCGGGACCCACCATACCACCGGCCATGCCCCTGGTGGTATGGCTTTTTATTACGTGGTAAAATCATCAGATCAGCCCAACGACGATATAATACTAGACTCCTAATAACAGGCGACCGATGTCTGCCAACACATTAGGCAAAAAAGTCTTATATCCGTCTCATTTCGACCAATCCTGTGAGCCGTAAACATACGTTGAGACAGAACAGACCTTGAGTTAGCCAATCACAACGCAGTACCCCGTCCCCCTCGCTTACGTAGTACCTCAGCGAGTTGGCAGAATAGTTTTGTTCGTTAGATCGTGCAATGCGTAGTCTAGTATTATATCGTCGTTGGATCAGCCCTTTCACCCAGGGAAGGACAGAGCTACTGGAAGGACATACAAACTTGCACTGAATATACTGACTAAAATCTACGATGACCTTCAATAACCCATTGCGATCCGAGGCTATGGATACCTGATAAGACAATCCCGCGACGCCGGCAGGATTTGGCTCTCTAACGTGCGCCCCGAAAATCCGTTAGCCCAGACAAGTGCCAGTCTGTTAAATAAAACTAAACTAAACTATTTTCTTGACCTGTAATAGTATTAAATGAGTCGAGCCACCCTGGGATAAGCGGAAGGTACTGTTAGACTCTCTGACTAAAGCCTCATTTAGACGGAGCAAGAATTCGCATGCAAGTTTCAGTACATTGCGGTATTTGTTTTATCAACTGAACTCGTTGTACCTATAAAGTCCGCAATGTAACGCAACTCGCATGCGAGTTCTTGCATCGTCTAAATGAGGCTTTAAAGACCACTCTGTTCTTTCGGTTACTCCATACGCTTCAGGACCTCGGTGTCCTTTAAAGACGGTCCCACAATCTACTATTTACCCCTTGTTTGTTAAAAGACACACTTTGTTTGAATGAATAAAATTAATTACAACAAACGTGGTCTGTTAATTTTATCTTCCAAAAGTGCTTACACACCGCAAAAGATCAAAAAGGTCAAATATTATATTTAAAGCTGAAAATAAATCATGTAAGTACAACCGGACGTATCCTGAGGGATCAAGGGTTTTTATTATGGATCACATATCCCGCTGATGTAAGGCTATATAAGTCTGTCTAACATTCATATTTCTTTAGGAAAATGTTTCACGATATTAAACAGCTGACACATTGCTATTATGTTTAAGAGCGTGTACGCACTTGTCGTACGAAATTTCATACTTTTAAAGTCCTGATTTTACTATAAATGGTTGAACAGATTTTAATGATACTTCATATATTATGATAATTATCTACAAGCAGAGATATTACATAGAAAAAAAGTGAAACACCGCATATCACTTTCTCCAAAGTTTAATAACACTCAATGAATTTACGCTACCCCAAAAAGTTGCACATCGCATGGAATTGGCCGTCCCAATTGACAGCGCCTGTTCATGAACATGACGCATGGAATCAGCACCATTGAGCTCAAACAATTTACATACTTATCATCAAAGCTCGGAGTAGGTAGATTGATTTGGGGTCAATAACCTGAAACGTTTATTTTAATATGGATATGCCTCCGATATGCCGGGATTATTAACGAGATTTTTCCGGCATTTTAAAATTCTTAGGAACATGTAGGATGAAGACTCAAGAACTCGCTGCTGCCCGCGTGCATTTCAATTCAATCTCGTAAGTACTGAAATGAAATCCCGGGAAAAAGGCTTATCCATGTTCTGATTTCTATGACAGTTCGCGATACAAGTACATAAAATCAATCTACGTACTCTGGGTTGAACTTATCATACATACTCTCAACCACCAGGATACATTCATGTCAAAGCTTTCGATCAAGACTCAAAAATTTCGCAAACACAGCGATTACTATTTGTTTTTGATAAGAAAATTCTCACAAAAAAATTACTCATAATCGCAAATAAAATGCCATCTACACAACTATTTTTTTCAAAAGAAATTTACATTCTTAGTTTAATATATTTTATCATAAAGACATTCGCTGTCTTTTATGACACCTTTCTTCCGCGAATTGATCGATTGTCGGTTATTGCTCCTTAGGAAAGGTGAACGTTTTATAAATTATCAAGATTTTGGTACTCTGAAGATATTTCTTCCAATATTGAGAAATTCAAACAATAAAGTCATTCAAATTATTTGACAACTTTTGTGCCTTTTATGTCGTATCATTCTCCAGATTGGTAATTGAGATTCGAATGAAAGGAAAGTCGAATAGGAGTTGATATAAACTAGTCTGATATATTCAGTCGCATCTGGGGAGGTTTGATTACTTTTCAGCCAACCGTGTTTGGGGTGACTATAATCTGGTTGGGTAAAAGGCTGCGTATTACAATTTTGTGTTGCCCAGTGACAACTGACGAGCGAAGTAATTATCTTTAGTCACGTTCTCGCGGTAAAACAGTTGGGGTCATTCGATTAAAAACAAACTCTGTGTGAAACTTTCTGCGGCTTCCGCTGTCGGCGTCGTCTTGAACGTAGACTTTCCTCTCACGTATTGTGATGATATACTCGTATACCTATCATTTTATTATAAATAATATCTATGTTTTCACATTAAAATGTTGATTTTTGTCGAATGTGATTTATGGCGATAAGTGCAGTGGAACGCAGGTGACAGTCGTTAGAATGAGAAGTTATTTTTTCTCACTTTTCTAAATTCAAATTTCATAAAAAAAGTTTGTTATTATATTTTTTTATGAACGTGATTGGCTATAAGTGTAGAGGAAGACAAAAACAATAGATGGGCTGTGTAAAGGATGATAAGCTAACACCCGTTGAAATTGCGATTAGGAAACTGGAAAGAAATCCCAAAATTATATAACAAAGTATTGTTATATAATAGCGCACTGCGCGTGCAGTACAACAATGCTTTCCGGATGCTGTTGGGGCTGCCACGGTTTTGTAGTGCTTCGACTATGTTTGCTGAGGCGAGAACGGATGACTTCTTCGCGATCATAAGGAAGCGGAGCGCTTCACTATTAAGTCGCCTACGTGGCAGCTCGAACAGTCTCCTGAGGGTGTTGTCCGAGCGGTGGGACTTGTCCCTGATACAGAGGTGGATGCAGCTTCATGTTAGCGCCTCTCCTCTTATTTTTTGACATTATTGTGTAAATTGTGTATGTCTAATTTTAGTAATTGATTGTGGGAATGTTTGTTATTTTAATTTATTTAATTTTAACTCTCTGTGTATTTTTGATTATTTTATATTTAATTTATTTTATTTAATGGTTGTATGTTATTCCGAAATGTATGGACTACAATGTCTGAATTAAATAAACTATTATTATTATTATTATTGTGGTGAAGGACAACATAATATTTTAAATGCACAAGCATTAAAAATAATATGTTGTCCTTCAGTGATAGGAGACTATAGCATGTAGTACAATTTATAATAACAAATGATATAAAACTTGGAATGGCTATTTTAGTGCCATAGAGTGACTGAACCCACCCCCCACAAAATGGATTATAGTTTTGAAATAATATTAAGAGGGCTTTCACACGTTTCGTTGTTTTTGCGCGACTTTTGAAACCTGATTCTGGGTATGACATTGCCACAAATAAAAAAAGTATATATACTCGAGAAAGTTTGATTCTTTCTGCGTGGAGTGCTTTAAACACATTTTTAGATTTGTTTACATAAATAAGTAAAAACCTTGTCTCTGCAAAAGATGTTTCATAAAATTCTACTTTTTGTCATACTTTGGTACCGAATTACATAGAAGGTATAATAGTAAAATAATATTTGAAAATGTCCATGGTACATCTGAAAGTTTATATTTGGACTGCATTAGTCACTTTTTTATTTTTCATTCAGAAATACACCAAAAATAATTTTTCAAAACAGGAAGAATTTGTCATTTTTTCGTCCGAAATTATATTTTTTATCTATCAATATTTACTGAATATTCAAACAAAAAGTATTGAATAACTAAGGACACTATGTTAGCTTGCATTAAAAAAATAATTAGCTCATTTAAAAGTAAAATAATAGTATTAAACAATTATAATATGCAATGACAAAATTCAATATAAAACCAAGAACGGTTTGTTCTTTGATTTAGACGGCGCGGGGCGCCTTTTGAGGGAGGATGTATCGCTCGCAACCATTTTGACATTAGTCACGTAATCATTAAAATTTAAAATACACGCCACCATTCATGACCTTTATACGCGGCGCTAGTGTCTTTGTCATGACATCAAATTCCATGTGAAAAATGTAGTACCTCCAATTTTCCGCAGGTCATGGAGTGGTGGCCAGTAATTTTCCCAATCGCCAAGAATACAGCATAACCTACCTTTCTTGATACAAGCTAATATTTTGAATTAATTTAATTTTGATCTGTTTGGCAATGTAAATATATAAATGTGTTGATTGTATTTTCCTACTATATTCGAATGTGGATATAATTGTAGATAGTAAAATAATGTAAATAATTCTGATAGCTTTTTTTTCTGAATTGGTAGTTGAATGTAATTTCAGACTTGCTAACTTCCCAAACATTCCAGTTCGTTTGGATAATATAGCTCGCTGCGGGACCCACCATACCACCGGCCATGCCCCTGGTGGTATGGCTTTTTATTACGTGGTAAAATCATCAGATCAGCCCAACGACGATATAATACTAGACTCCTAATAACAGGCGACCGATGTCTGCCAACACATTAGGCAAAAAAGTCTTATATCCGTCTCATTTCGACCAATCCTGTGAGCCGTAAACATACGTTGAGACAGAACAGACCTTGAGTTAGCCAATCACAACGCAGTACCCCGTCCCCCTCGCTTACGTAGTACCTCAGCGAGTTGGCAGAATAGTTTTGTTCGTTAGATCGTGCAATGCGTAGTCTAGTATTATATCGTCGTTGGATCAGCCCTTTCACCCAGGGAAGGACAGAGCTACTGGAAGGACATACAAACTTGCACTGAATATACTGACTAAAATCTACGATGACCTTCAATAACCCATTGCGATCCGAGGCTATGGATACCTGATAAGACAATCCCGCGACGCCGGCAGGATTTGGCTCTCTAACGTGCGCCCCGAAAATCCGTTAGCCCAGACAAGTGCCAGTCTGTTAATATAGGAAGTCATAACTTGTAGAGGTGGAACTAACTGTATCATCGATTATCTTTGACTGCGCGGTTGAAAGGCAATCCTTGTTCAGTCCCTCATCTTCCCCATAATCGACTATGGTGGTGTGTGTTACTATGACCTGAATGCAGATCTTCTCAAGAGACTTAACCAACTTCTTACATAACTGCATTCATATTTGTGCACTAAAAACGGATTTATGAAGTTCATAACATAAGAGGTTAAGTTGTATGAAAATAATTTAATCTAACGTGATTCAAAAACTTTCCACTCTACACCTATCAACAAAATGGATAAGTGTTAGGAGAAGTTAAGAAATAACTTTTCTTTTGGAAGTCGGCTTTGTTATTTATTTCATTGACTATTGCCACCGACTTCCGAAAGAAAAGTTATTTTTAACCTTTTTTGTATTCGTTTTTGAAGTCGGTACTTTTTTTCTAAAAGTTTTTTTTTTCATCAATCGATTGTTATTAGGTTTGATCGAAGAGAGTTGAAGTCTCTGGTTCGGCATCCAGTCAATTGCGGTATTCCGTTTTGGCAGCTGCATTGTTTCGTTTTGCCTGCAAAAAATGCTGAACAGTCTCAATGCTGCCTCGAGACGTGTGGGTCTTGGGATGAACCTGGACAAGACCAAGGTCATGTTCAATGACCATGTCATCCCAGAACCAATTTCCGTCGAAGGCATAACACTCGAAGTTGTCCAAGAATACATCTACCTCAGACAGGTATTACAGCTAGGTAGAGACAACTTCGAGCGGGAAATTGCCAGAAGAGTGCAGCTTGGCTGGGTAGCATTTGGGAAAATGCGTCATATCCTCACGTCGCCACTGCCGCAGTGCTTGAAAAGCCGGGTGTTCAATGAGTGCGTCCTTCCAGTCCTAACCTACGGAGCCGAAACGTGGAACATGTCTGTCAAGCTGGCCCAACGACTTCATGTCACGCAGCGTGCTATGGAAAGGTCTATGCTTGGGGTCTCATTAAGGGATAAAATCCGGAATGAGGTCTTACGGCATAAGACCAAAGTTACAGATATTGTCCAAATCTGTAGCAAGCTGAAGTGGCAATGGGCTGGTCATGTCTGCCGCAGAACCGACGATAGGTGGAGTAGGAAGGTTCTCGAATGGAGACCGCGTGTAGGTAAGCGTAGGGTGGGACGGCCCCCGGCAAGATGGACCGATGACTTGAAGAAGGTGGCTGGCAGTGGCTGGATGAAAAAAGCGGGAGATCGTGCGCTGTGGCGCTCCCTGGGAGAGGCCTATGTCCAGCAGTGGACTGCAATAGGCTGAAATGATGATGATGATGATGAGCTGCATTGTATTTTTTTTTTTTTTTTTTGGTAAAATCATCAAATGTGTCCTCCCGAGCGGGACACATTTGATGTTTTATTACCAGACTCGTACTGACTAATATCCATGGTGATCCTTCAGTAGCCCTTTACGTTCCAGGGTCACCGTTACCTGATAAGACAGTCCAGTAACCAAGGCAAGCTCCGACCCTCCAAGGCGTACCTCTCTGATTGGAAATCGCTTCTCGGCGTCGTATCTCACGCGGCTGTCCTCTCCCTCACGTGTTCCACCTCCTACTTCGCTAGCATGACTGCTTTGCATAAGGAGGTGACTACTTCCTATTCCGTCTCGCCCCGCAGATGGTGGCCTCGATCAATGTCGGGCCCTATTAAATTGACTGAAGTCCATCGAGTTGGGATTTGGCAAACCTGTACCACTCCATGTACCTAACTTTTTTGCAGCCAACTCAATAAGTGGACTAATATTGTGGGTCGATGTCAACGGCACCCCAAAAAGGTCAAGATGGCCTGTCATTTTTACGGTTACACTTCAGAAAGATAGAAACGGGTCGGATTGGCTCCTTTTTGGGGAAAAAATCACGATATTATTTTGTGAATTTTATTCATGAATACAGATACTACTCAGAACAAAACATACAAAAAAATAAGTTAGCATTCCAATAAAGGGGTGCTAAGACAGGAAACCTCCACGTGCGCCCGTGGACTGGAGTTCCCTCTCGGATACGTTCGGGGGGTAGACCAGTTTTTCGGGCCGGTGCACCCTGGGATGCGGGCAAAAACTCTTCCTTAGGCACTGTGTGCCTAAGGGGTCTCTTTGCCCGTATGCGAATAGCCTGTCGTGTGGACGCTCCAACGCGTGTCCCTCTGATCAACAGAGGGCACAGCGGTGGAGCGGGCTTGCGGACGGTGAGTGATGGGTAGCTCGCCGTCCGACCAAGGACCAAGCCCGGGTCGGAGGCGCGTCGTGTTTCGCGCCAAATGCCTGCTGGGGTCGCGGCTTTTTCTTAACCCATCCTGGGTTGCCCCACCGTGGCCCCGGAACGTAAAGGGCATCCGAAGGAACACGGGTGGATTTTAGTCAGTAAGAGTCTGACAGTCCCTTCCGTCCCACCCAGGGCGAGAGGATTCATTTGATGATTGTAAAATCATCTTAAAAAAAAAATATCATTGCAATCAATCTTAAAAATAAGCGAAATTGAATGAAGAGTGAGAAATTGTGTGAGAATGTGTCAAGTTTCATATAAATTAATGAAATCGAAAAAATAATGTTTTCAATGTTCCAAACAGTTCTTTTTTCTCTTAAACCGTGTGTTATTTTACTGAAGGTGAAATGTTCTGTATTAAATAACGAACATTTTCTATGCCATTTCAATAGAAATCAGGTAAAAAGCCTGAGTGACCAATTGTAGCATCGTATTTCGAGCTTAAACGAATCTATGCACTGTTATTCGCGATTGATCGAAGATGAACTCAGGTACTACTTGCTGTGCGAATGGAATAATGTGGAGTTGAACCACATTTTCTACGCAATTTTGAGCAGTAACGTACCTTCGTTAGGAAGTGAAAGCTCAGTTTTGCGAGATAGAGATTATAATTTAGAGCTCACCAAAACATTCTGTTTCAAGAGTGAAATGATCTGAAACCTGTTGAACTCTGATAGATCTGTCTTTATTAAAAAATAATCCAGCTGTAACCCAGTTTAAGAAGCACTGAAGCCCGGTCAAATCAGTTCAATAAACTTTCTCCTTTGCAAATGTTTAACGATTTGCATCATCCGCTCACAGTTAACTGCAGGCGAACCAAGAATCTTCTTGAATATGTTTAATCTTCATGGTGTCGATTCGAAATTGTCTTGTCAATTATAGGGGAGCTTGTGGCTGGTCATCGCAATGGAGTTTGTATGATCCGCGTAGTAGATTATCGCTCTCTTTGCGCGGTTTAACGAACTTGATGATCTTCTTGAGCCTTACTCACTTTCTTCCTGGATCACGGCGTTTGGTGATATTACCCGTCTCTTTTGACACTAGTTTAAAATATTTTGAACCACTGATATGAAATATTCGAGCATTAAACCGACCACTTCTGGCTGTATCTCCTTATCTATGTCACCGTAATCACCCCAAGTGGCTGGTTTTGCTTCCAAAATTATGTCTCTGAATAGATGGCATAAATGACTGTTTGATGTAGGTAGTCAAAGAAAAAGTTTGAAAATTCTTAATAAAAAAAAATGTAAATTCTAAATAATTTCAAAAATCTAATTAAATAAGTTATGAATTCAAATTAGTCACTAGAAACAAAATTACCACTTGAAAGATATCATAACAAGATAATTTACTCGTATTATAGAATGGAATTGAATAATCTTTACAATGCACACTTTTCGCAGTGTGACACAATGTGCGGTTTAAAGTGTAATATAATGAGTGGCCCTTATTTTATTTTGATAGGCATACATTTATCATATTATCCATTCGTTTATGAAAATAAGTAGTGTCTAGAAGCCCGAAATCTTACTTTGTTTATTCGAAAGAAAAGTGGCAAAAGCTCATGTTGTTTTCTTCCTGGTATACGAGGCATAGCTGTTTCGTTAGTGTTTTGTTTTTATGCGGGGGGCATCACGTTGTCAAATTGACAGAAACTGTGTTCTTTCAGTATGTCTTAGCGCTCTTAACACGTAATATTTTTTTGTAGCAACGTGACTACAGCGCTATAAAAATGCTTTAACAAAATTTTGTTGCCCTAATAAAATACAATAATAATATGTGTAAGATCTTATCATAAATATATTTTACAGCAAAGGGTGTTGCGTCCTTTCAATGAATTTCACATAAAAAAATACTATAGTAGTAATAATATATTATTACTTACGATGTAAAACATTTTTTATAAATTTTCAGGATAACACTGGATAACAACAAGATTGTGAAAAATACAAGGATGGAGCCTTGTCCATTCCATTTAGGATATAGGTACCTACCATTTTTTATTCCAAAATTATTTACAAACTTATCATCCTATATATAAAAAAAAAACTTTTTTTCAGTTTCCTTTGTAGCCTATTTTTAAATCAAAAAAATCTTCAGCATTAATTTTTTTTTTTTTGCTTATTTTCAGACTAACGAGAAGGAACACGGTGTATACTCAAACTCAACGGTTGGAATGATTTAAATGTGAAAAAGACATCTGAAAAAATTATACTTAGTCAGTTAGCTATTTTACCAAAATCAGTCTATTTGAAGCGTCTTTTTTTCTTTTGTTGCTTGCAGAAATGTTGTCATTTTTAAAAATACGTAAATCTGCAATACGTCACGCTCACGTCTCAGTATAAATTTTTCGGAGTTTTGGTGACATGACTTCATGAGTATTGAGTATCCACTCTCAATTATTGATGCCTTTCGTATTTATAAATATTGTTACTAATTGTTACTTGGTACCTAAGTATAAATTATTGTATGAAGCAAAAGTGATATTCAAACTTAAAGCGATTTGTTTGATCAGAAGTTAAACTAACTATTGTTAAAATCCAAAGCATTTTTAACAAAACAATGATTATAATCCGGCCAAGTGCGAGTCGGACTCGCCCAGAAAGGGAACTGTAGCAGCAAGTAACATAATATAAAAGTTCTTGTAGTTGGTTGTAACTTTGAAAGGTAAATTGCGGTTTACGATTTATGACGTATTAAAAAAAAAAACTAATTTTATAACTTGATCTCGTTCAAACCAATTTTAATGGAAGTTTGCATGGTAACGTACATCATAGATTTTTTTTAGTTTTATCATTCTCTTATTTTAGAAGTTACAGGGGGGGGGGGGGACATTTTACACCTTGGAAGTGTCTCTCGCGCAAACTGTTTAGTTTAGAAAAAAATGAATCAGTAACCTCAAAATCATTTTTAAAGACCTATCCATAGATATCACACACGCATGGGTCAGGCGAAAAAAAAAATTGGGTTTCAATTCTAAGTATGGGGGGTACCCCCAAAATTTGTTTTTTTTATTATTTTTGTGTGAAAATCCTAATGCAGTTTACATATATTATCTACTTACCAAGTTTCAACAGGATAGCTCTAAGGCCGAGACTCCACCAAAGCTGTGCGAGTCGAGACGTGTTTTGAACAACCAATAGAATTGCGTTATTGACACAGCTCCACTCCGCAACGCAATTCTATTGGTTGTTCAAAACACGTCTCGACTCGCACAGCTTTGGTGGAGTCTCGGCCTTATACTTTCGAAGAAAAGTGGCTGTGACATACAGACAGACAGACATGACGAATCTATAAGAGTTCCGTTTTTTGCCATTTGGCTACGGAACCCTAAAAATGTAAAGAATTTAACATTCAAACATCAAAACAAGTTTGCGATTACTATGAAAAATCGATTTTTTTTTGTTTCGGTAGATTATGTTATGATTTTATCTTCTTTGTAGATTATTATTAATTTCTACATAATATAAATATATAAAGAAAATATAGGGTGACTGGTAATTAGTGTACGATACTTAAACACGTGATTGTGCTCATGATAACCAACAACTTTTACTATGGGAACAAACCTGAAAACGCGAAAAAAAAATTTGCTGTTCAGTACATTTTATGTTTGCTTAATGTACTGAACAGCTGATATTTTTTTCACGATTTCGGCTTTGCTCCCATAGTAAAAATTGTTTGTTATCATGACCATAATCACGTGTTTAAGTATCGTACACTAATTACCAGTCAGCCTATACAATGTGCTGATCTGCAACCTAGTCAAATTCAAGGACGTGATTATACTCATGATTCTCGACCCAAATCAACAATAAAATAGGTAGGTATTTTTTTTATTTTATTTTTCCTTTTTACTGAAATCCGTAAGTGTGAACTAGTTTCTTCAAGAGTAGTAGATTCAATTCACGCACACCAGCTGCTCATCGCTGTGTGCGTACGCGCGGACTGCGTAGTCGGGTGAATCTCTTTCATTTGTATTGAATTAAGGGTTTAATTCTGAAATACTGTAAAATTTCAACAACAAAAAAAAAAGCAGCCCTTATTAGTTTTGCCCGGTACTGTACTTTCAATTGATTATTTATGACTTTTGTGACAACCAAATGAAGTTTGACGAAAATGCAAAAGAACAGCGTGTATAATATATTCCAATAAAGATTTTTTCTTGATAAAGTTCAGTAAAAAAAAAACCGGCCAAGTGCATGTCGGGCCACGCACAGTGTAGGGTTCCGTAGTTGCCCATCAAAATACTTATGCGAACTAATTAAACTGATTCGCTGAATTTCTGGTCCAGGCGTCTTTGAGAAATCGGGGAAAATACATAAAAAAAAGATTACGACGAATTAAGAACCTCCTCCTTTTTTTGAAGTTAGTTAAAAATAGTTGACAATAAAAACCTACATATCCCCAAAACATACCCACCTATTATAGCTGTAAAAATAAAGTTTACAAACTTACATTTGCAGTTGAAGAACATGTTCTGCGATACATTTTGTTTAGGAAAATATGCTATCCAAGTACGTTTTATAAGTTGGTCGACTATTACTCGTAAACTTGTAAAGCCTACTTAGTCATGATAATTTTCCTTCAAACTTCATTATACAGCGTGAAATTCTAATGGTTGTTCTACCGAAGCGAAATGAGTTTGTATCGGTAATACAATCGATTCATATTTATAAAAAAAATTAGACTCAATAAATGGCAGATTTACAATTGTGATAAACAAAACTCGAAAGTGACTTGAACCAACAGTAGGGCATCGCGCGATATGATACGCGGAACGCGAGCGGGCGCGTGGTTGGCCCGGTCGTTGCACTTTTAAATCAGCTGATCATACGCCTGAGTCCTGACTTAATCAAACACAAAACCCAATAAGTTATTCCAATTTTCCCTTCATACTTTTACGGATTTAGGACCGTCATAAATAATTATCTTTAAAAAAGTCTGATTTAGATAATTAAGTATTTGAGGCGTATTAAAAAAATGGAATCAACTTAATATTTACAATGATTTTGATTACCTAACCTACTTTTAAATGTTTATTTACGAGGTACGAGTGAGTAGGTACTTACATTTCCCGGTAGCGGAGTTATTGTTCGAAATGCAAACCACTATTTTCAATGCACAAACGAGCACGTTTTAACTGGTTGTCTTTCAGTTTGATAAGAGTGTCTCTATCACGTCTCACGATATTGAAAGCGTCCACTATCGCACATAACAACACGTCACGAGTTTGATTTATACCTCACAATACACCAGGCGTTTGAGCTCAGACCACAAATAAAGGTCAAAAGTCACAAAAATTTTAATGACGATTCAGTTTTGAAAAGATGTCGATAACGTATTACACTTATGACGTTCGCGGAAGGACTAAACTAAACGTAAACGCAGAGGCGCGGGCGCGGGTGAGGGAGGCCGCGGCCCCCCCTCACCGCCGCGTTCGTGCAGGCTCGAGAGAGCTTATTTTGCTCTGAACATTTATTTTATTATTCACTCTTCTTTTGTAGTTTGCCGCGTCGTGAGTTTCGTGAAGGTACCTACCTACGTCATACTGACTACTATCGATTCTCGCTCTTTCGAGTTTATGAATACTTTTTTAAAGATTTGAAAAAAAAAAGAACTTTTTTTTTAAAGTTTAACTTTGTGTTTCGATAGTACTACTGATGGGTAATCGTCCTGCCGCGGGAGAACAACCATGAAAATTTCACCCTGTATATACTACTATTGTGATTTTTTTTACACCCCCAAACATAACCGTTTAGCTGGTAGAGGGGGGGGACACTCGAGTCGAGCAAAAATTAGCACTTTAAAGCTTAATATTTCACAAACGAATCTTTTTATCAAAAAATTGTTAATGGAAACTATCAATATTTTTTAAAGACCTATTTAATGATACCCCACACTAAGGGGTACGCGAGAAATAAAAAAAACATCCCCACTTTACGTGTACAGGAGGTACCCTAAAAAAAAATATTTTACGAGATTTTATTTTACCACTTTTTCGGCACAACAAATCCGTATATTTACACCAAATTACAGCTTTCTAGTACTGGGCGTCTCTGAGCTAAACTGCGGACAGACGGACGGACGGACGGACGGACATGGCGAAACTATAAGGGTTCCTTGTTGACTACGGAACCCTAAAAACAGCATAAGCTTATAAAAGTGATCACAAACTTTTTTTGATGTGTACCTACAGTTATAGTTAATTTAACTACTTTATCAAACAACTCGCCCTAAGTTTAATAAACAGTTTAATTGGGATAAGCAATTAAGTGGATGACAGAGTAAGTAAGTACATAACATCAAGCCTGTAATCCCCGAAGGGATAGGCAAAGATGTGTTTAGTAGTTTGTTGTTGCCAAGAGAAATGTTTGCACCTTTTCTCTATGTATGGCTTATTATTAGAAAGGGACGGAATTTTTATCACTGCTGTTGTTGAAAAGGCTCTAGCTGTGTGACAACGATAACAGCGGCACATTCATAGGGTTGTTGTAAGATCGCCACAAAATTGTATCCCCACGGAATAGTTATTTTGTTATGCAAGGCTGCAAAGTTGATTTTTGGCGCGAGTACTTGAATTGAAAACTGAGCGATGCGAAGTTTTCAAAGGCACGAGACGCAGAAAAACTTTGCTGCCGAGTGCAACACACAACTTTTCACCTCACACAGCGAGGAAATGTAGTGGGGGCGGCTCGCCTGACAGTGTAGAAAATAATTGAATACAAGACGTGTTCGAATGTTGAACAACACTTTGTGCTTTAGAGCACAAAATGGAGTTTTGCGCTCAGATTTTGAATGAGAAATAGAATCTTTCCGAGCGTGTGAGGTGAAATAGTTATTTGTTATGCAAGGCTGCAAAGTTGATTTTTGGCGCGAGTACTTGAATTGAAAACTGAGCGAGCGAAGGATTCTAAGATTGAACCGCGAGAGAAACGAGCGGTTCAAATATAGAATCCTGAGCGATGCGAAGTTTTCAAAGGTACGAGACGCAGAAAAACTTTGCTGCCGAGTGCAACACACAACTTTTCACCTCACACAGCGAGGAAATGTAGTGGGGGCATTGACCTATACAGGGGGCGGCTCGCCTGGCAGTGTAGAAAACAATTGAATACAAGACGTGTTCGAATTTTAAACAACACTTTGTGCTCTAGAGCACAAAATGGAGTTTTGCGCTCAGATTTTGAATGAGAAATAGAATCTTTCCGAGCGGGTGAGGTGAAAAAAAGTTTTGATCCTGTTCTCCTAGTACTTTCTGTTCAGATTCCACATTGTGTCCTCGTTTTCGGTAGTTTTGTGCTGGATTTTATCATTTAATCGTTCTGCTATCATCATCTTCCTGCCCTTATCCCATTCTACTTGTGGTCGTCGCAACACGTTTTCTTCTTACATTCTCTATTATCAGACGTCACAGTATCATTTACTCCTTTTTCTTTCATATCATTCCTTAGACATTGCTATACGTATGGAAAAAAGAAATGGGGCGAATTTACAAAAATAAAAATAAAAACCATTGGCTAATTTAAGCGCCATTTAGACGGGGAGAGTTTCTCGAACGTTTCCGTTCGAGAATGTCGAAGCAACTTTCGCAAGCAATAATCACCATAACATAATCGTATCAAAATGTTTACACACAGGCAAGAACTAAAATCTCGTTTACGATTATATCATACGAGATTCCCATATGACATTATCGTGGCGATAATGTCTTTGTTTACAACGGCGAAATTATTGTAAGAAGATTCTTGCATACGAGAATCTCGACTTGTCTAAACAGAATCTCGTATGACATTTCTTCTCGGTCATACGATTATCGTACAAATCAGTTTGAATCGTTTTGAGCGCGAGATTTTCATTCGAGTTTAGCGATTCCTAGGCTATTTGCGGAGAACATTTTTCTTAAAAATGACACGTACGGTCAGCCAAGAAAGTGGTGTACCAGTTTTGATTTAGTTTCCCGGTCATCGAAAATTACAACAAGGTTCGCTAAAAAAAGATATTACTGAAAGAGACAACAAATCATGACGTAAACCTATGTATTTAGTATTCATACGTCATATGTCACATATAAGTACATGACATTTTAACCTTTAGTATAAATGAAAAGGACATTAGTTTCTACAAAGCAATTGAAATGTTTCCAAACAAAAGTAATAAAAACTATTTAAATAGACAACCGAATTCCATTTGAAAAAGAAAACTGACAATTGACATTTTGTCAAATATATGCAAAAAATCGATATATTTTCCGTGTTATTTTTCAATCAACTGCATATAAAATCATCTCAATGCCTGCCAACTTGACCATTGCCGAAAGAGCACAAATAATTGCCCAATTTAATGAAGGAAGCAGTATCAGTGCGATATCCCGGAATTTGAATATATCGAGGCGTTCTGTCCGCTTTTGGATTCGTCGTGAAGGAGAGGAGGGAAGTTTGTTGGATCACAGAAGAAGTGGTCGCCGGCCTGCACTCTCCAATAACGATAGAGAATTCATGAGACGGGAATATGAAATCAATGGTTTTAAGCCCACAAAACATTTTGCGGAGATGTTCGATGTGAGTGCCCAAACAATAAGGAATCATCTACATTACATGGGGTTGCACCACAGGCATTACGCCAAGAAAATATATTTGACGGATGCTCACAGACTTGCTCGTCTGAACTTCGCCAGAGAGCACTTAGAGTTTGATTGGTCTAATACAGTGTTTTGTGATGAAAAAACGTTTAAATCCAGTCAGCATGGACGTCTTCACCTTTGGCGATATAATTCACCACGGTATAAAGATGATCATGTAATTCCAAATAGAGAATCAGGTCGAATTTCCGTAAATATTTGGGGCTGGATGAGTGCGGATGGTGTAGGAGAATTGTGTTCTCTACCTCCTCGAGCGACGGCTGTAAATTATATCGACGTGCTTCAGAATGCAATGCTACCGACAGTCCGTAATGTTTACCCGGAGAACGAAGTGCCACAATTTGATTTTGTTCAAGATAATTGTTCAATTCATAATGCGAGGACCGTAAGAGCCTGGTTTCGTTCACACACTGACGTAAGGGTAATTCAGTGGCCCTCAAGATCGCCGGACCTCAACCCGATAGAAAATCTTTGGGGCCTTATGGTCCAATGATGGTCGCATCAAAATGAAAGAACCAAACAAGCTCTTATTAGTCACTGTAATTATATTTGGGAGGAAATGCGGGGAACCGATATTTGCTCACGGCTTGTTGGTTCAATGAGGTCTCGTCTTTTAGAGGTTATAGAGGCCAACGGCGGTTACACCCGTTTCTAATTTTTAAAAAATTTCAATATCTTCTAAATATTACTATATATGCTATGTTTTTGTTTGTTATAAGTATTTTAAAATTGATTGTAGAAATTTAATAAAAGGATAAATCTATTTTTAGCTTGTTTTTTATTGATATTGTAATTACAAGTTTACAGAAATTGTAGGTTTGTGGATTCGCCTTGTGCCTTTACAATTTTATGTAACTTGTTGATTACAATTCTGAATTTGTTGATACAATTTTGTCATCAAAATCTACAGCCCCCCGCCGTTGATTTTACGACGTCATTGGTTCCATCAAGTTCATACTAAGAACAGCTGTCACGTTACAAACAGTAATAGTCGTTATCAATAATCAGATAAAGACAGCAATAGAAGTTGTCAGATCGATCTGCAAGCGAAACTAATCTTTATCACCTATGAATCTGCAAGCGATATTCAACCTTAGGGTGGTACACCAATTTCTTGGCCGACTGTATTGTTGAATGTCTTTTCATATTCCAATTGTAAAACAAGGCAAAACGTGTTGGATGCTCCCAAATTATGTATTTTGACTCGCTATCCATTTTTAACCAAACACTTTTATTTCTTTTGCCGTTTAATTACTTCATGCCTGAAGAGCAGAAATAATCAAAACACCCTCACGTACTGCACTCATGCTAGCAACTGTCATAAAAACTCGAAATGCGATTATTGCTTCGAAACTCTGTTTAGACGGACACTTTCCCTTACGAGAAATCTTCCTATGCGAGGCAATTATCGCCCAAGTCAACGGGCATCATACATCAACATCTCATCTCTCTCATCATCTTAACATCCATGCAATATGTAGCGAGCCTATTGCCGTCAACCTACTATAAAACACTCTTTCGCTGTTATTGAAAAATGCTTGACAGAAAAACTCATAAACAAAGTGAAGCCCTGGCCCTCGCGCGTTTTGTAAATAGGTACGCTTCTGCTTCGCTACTATCGCGCGTTAAGGCGCTCCCTCACCGGGAGCTTTCGCGTGTAATGTAACATTATAGATAACGACTTTGAGCATTACATTACAATACTACCTCCCTGACTGACGAGCATTCGCGTACATTTAGTATAGATTTGATACAAAGAGATTTAAAAGAACCTATAGAGCGGGCATTGGGAAAATTGTCATACAAAATTGTTGATGCCGTGCGTCAGTAGCGCTATCTAAGCGTTGCATAGCAACGCGACTACTAGACTGAGGGACTTTTTACCAATTGGTAAAAAGTTTTGGATCACACTTCATGATGTCCCGTCTAAATTACTCGTGTATAGTTTAATGTCTTTGATTTGATACAAGTTGCGTATAATGATGTTCGATTGTCTTTCGTCACTGGTGAAATGTTCGAATCTGTAACATTACATTACAGGTGAATTCTCACGGTTAGGGAGCGCCTTAAAACTTTGACTGACCTGGAAATCGAACAAGCGACCCCCTGCCCGAGTATTAAATCAACAAGGCACTTAAATTATATATTGTAGTATTAAATTACTTAGAACAACGGCCTTATCAATCATTTTGAAGTAGTGACGGAAACGTGCGATTGACAGCAAATCAATACGGCATTTGAGTCATAGATTATTACTAGAAAATTGATTGTTAGAAGAACAGCTTGTTTTCGCATTTTGAAGTAAGTATTACATTCTTTCTCCGATAATAGAATTGATATTTTGATAAAACAGAAGTCCGGACTTCTATAAACTTATGTATTATCTATTCTTGTTATAACAGTCGAATAACATGACAATAGTTTAAAACAAATCCAATATACACACATTAAAGAAATGTGGTCACTAGCACAGGTTTTTTTTAATTTATAGAAAAACAATTGAATTGTTTCGATTGAAGCGCTCGGCCTCGAAATTATTATTATTCGAGGCCGAGCGCTTGTCGAGTCAACATCTCCTGAGGATGCCCCGTGGAGGGGCGAAATACGTGTCGAGTATAGGTTTGATTGCATGGCATGTTTTTCTGTTTCTTGCACTTGTGCATATGCATGTGGGCGGGAGGGTGGGTCCTTTGCTGCATGTGCATATGCATGATTGCATAGGGTGGGATTGCATCCTGCAACAAGCCTGGTTTTTTGTCGCGGAATTAAAACTAGATATTTTTCATAACATTTAATGTCATGGATTTCCGCAAAGTAACGCCTGATTCCATATTTTTTTTTTATATAATAATACGAGTATAATTCTACCGTAACAAAACTATTTCAAACTTTTTTGATGTGTAGAAAAAAAGATGAGTATGAAAACCATTGGTGTAATTTATCCATAATATTTATGTATTTAGAAAGATATAAGTATGTTTATCAGTTGTCTAGTACCCATATCACAAGTTCTGCTTAGCTTGGGACTAGATGACATTGTGTGATAGTTGTAGAATATTATTATTATGATTATAATTATGTACATAAATCTTAGAAAACAATGGTCGAGGTTAGTAGATGGACTCGCGACAAAATTATCGAATCTAATACACACTCGCTGCCTCGCTCTACTAAACTAGTCCCTAATCGCTGGTGGTGGGACAATTGCCATTGTGCTTTCCAAAATACCAGCTAATCAGGTCTCGAGATAGGTAAATTCCTGGCTCCAAACAGTTCCAACTGTGATCCGTTTGTGCGCACGAGTTCCAGTTATTTCTGGGTAAGCTCGCTTTATCTAAAGTCTTATCTTTGCATCTGCGTAAGATTGAGATCAAAACCAGACCCATTATAAATAAAATTAACAAAAATGTTTACAAATTATATCCCACGACAAGGAATATTGACATTTCCAACACGCATCAAGCCAACGGAAAGATAAATTTAAGACCCTTGTAATAAATTAAATCCGGATCAGATAGACAGCTTTCAACCTACGTGAAAAGATAAAAGAGGCCTTTTACATTGCATTTCATTACTTAAGTTAATGTTAAAAGTAAGTCAGCCGCGTTACGGGTCAGGTTCAACCCTTATCATATATTTTATCAACGCCTACGCATCTTCAACTGGATACGAGTATTTCATACTATAAATAATCTTAAAAGATAAAGCCATGACCATTATGACGAATGCGTGTTGATGTGAACACTTCCTATTTTTTTTTATCCCTTTTATTTGGTTTGTTTTTGCCTGGCGGGATTTTCGCGTGGTTGATTTTTTTTTGTAGCTCTATGTTCTTTTTATGTGCAATGCGTTTGCTCTTGACCTAGCTTGCTTGGCCTAGGTCAGGAGTGACTAAGACAAGGTCAACGATGGAGCGAGCTTACTCAGAAGAAGCCTGTTCACTCTAACTTTGAAGAGATTATGGTTGTGTGTTCGGAAACACAGACGCTTGACCGATCATTTTCTGTTCGGGTTAAAAAGATATTAAAATCCCTAGACAGAGCACAGACGAAGAAAAATAGTCAAACTTTTTTTTTACTTTCTAGAAAGATAGAAACTATTTACATGACCATATATCTCTTTGAAGGCAATTTAGAGCTAAATGGTCACACAATAAATTGTTTATCGCTCTTTCGAAAGAGTATGGATCGAGCCCTTTCTAGCCAAATGTCCAATAAATTATTGGACTTTGGCTCAAAACGGCTCGAGTCTATGCTATAAACCTAAAGTATTTTTTTTTTAAGAAATGATTTCTCTATTATACAAAATACAAGCTGCAATAAACTACTGCCTTAAGGTTCGTTCGACAGTTTAAGTGGTTTTTAACATATTACATTATTATTGTTTTCAACTGGATGCGGGCTTTCTCAGTCTTAGCTACTAAACATCATTAATCTCAGGAGGTAATGCCATGACGATAATGACCAATCTGCATTCATGTGAACACTTCCTTATAAACTTTCATCATTTTTGTACTTATATTTTCATTGTTGTCGGGCTGAATATTCGCGCCTTTCTTTTTTTTTGCAACTCGGAATTCTCTGGTTCTCGAAAGGTAAGCCTTTACAAATACTGGGGTAAAGAAAAATGGCGTGAAAAATTCTTCCAATGAGGAAGCGCCTTTTGGAAAGGGATTTTTATTCCTTTGTGGCGTTAGGCGTTGTTCTATGGATTAGTGTTATTGGATTTGCGATTATAAAATGAACAGGTTAATTTCTGCTTCTCTTACATACCTTTTTCTTTGCCGTTTTTTGGGTTGGTTGAAACAATTTAGTTTTAATTTCTTTTCACCATATTGCACAGAGCTACGATCGATGGTCAAAGTTTCGTTTTAATTTTAACACGTTCGCTGCGGTATCGGGTCGATTATATCCGATGCTCATCTTGCCACTGGTGTGGGGTAAAAAATGTTGTGCCAACCGCTGGTGTGGGACAGATATATTTGGTCTCCCTATGAATATGAATGAGACAGTTAGTGTTTTAAAATTGCCTCTTTAAATAAATAATAAAGGAACACTAAAAATGTATCGACACTTCAACTAACTAGTGCGGTAATGGGGTCGGAAAGATCCGACAGACAATACCTTTATTTACAAGCAAACCATTCAGTGCATTTACCTACGACTTCAGCCTTTTATTGAGTATTTATTTGTCAACATATTGGTATAAAGGAATATGCTTTTATCATAATCCCTATTAAGATAAGTCCTTCTAAACAGACCGGAGTCGAACAGGTCTTTTCGACCCAGCACCGCACCAGGGACAAGTCGGGCTTCGCATATGATATGAACGTGTTAAATTGTTTGATACAATCTTGAAAGTTATGCCAGCTTATTGAATTTGATCTTAAACAAAGTGGAAGGGACGGCGATGCACAAACTGCTACCACAATATTCAGCTCATAATACTGAACTTTTAAACTACTCATTATGGGTTTTTTTTATGTTTTTTCTCTCACAGTGCAATATTTGAAGGAATATTGTGCCAAAAGCTCGCCCACTGTGTAAACACATTTCACCGAAGCAACTGTCCCATTAACTGTCAGAACAGGAGAGCTCGGTGAATTTTCGGGAAAGTGGCATTTCTTTTTTTAGTACAGTCATCAAATGAGTCCTCCCACCCAGGGCAGGGCGGGAGGGACTGTCAGACTCGTACTGACTAAAATCCACGGTGTGCTTCAATAGCCCTTTTCGTCCGAGGTCACGGTAGTTAGTTATGACGGAACCCTCTATAGAGGGGCCCCGTCATAATGCTGACACTCTTCGAGGCGCGCGTGAAACACAACGAGCCGTCGACCCGGGCATGGTCCATGGTCGGACAGCGAGTCGCCCATTACTCGCCGCCCGCATGCCCGCGCCTACGGTGGCCGGAGATTGTCTGGCGACGTCCGTCGCCGTGGGCGTCTACCACTGCGGCTGGGTTGGAGGGAGGAGGCTGTCTTCTCCCTCACGCGGCGCACCTCCTCCTTCGCGAGCATGACTGCTTCGCAGAAGGAGGCGACCGCTTCCCACTCCGTCTCGCCCCGCAGCATGGCCTCGACCAATGCTGGGCGTGAGAGGTCTCCGCCTATCTGGGAAAGTGGCATGCTGAAACCTTGCTCAATATTTCTTCAATAAAATTATCCCTAAACACAGAAATACAGACCTGGCTGAGAGAAACTGGCTTTGAACGAAGTCAGACGTAGGTATTTAAAGATGCGATTTTTTTGGTCCGGAAAAAGTATTTGAAGCATTTTGAAACCTTCATACCTTCCCCTACCTAATATATTTTTTTCCTTTACACCCTCAAAAAGGGAGTAAAAACGTTGCAGGATCGGTGACCAGTTTCCACCAGGTGAGCCGTATGCTTGTATGTCAGATTTAAGTAAAAAAAAATACCTGGTCAAAATGTAGGAAACAGCAGTTGTTTTTGTAAACGTTTATATTTTGGGCGCTAGAATCAAGCGCAGAATTGGTCGCATCAGAAGAGGATAAAAGGTTTATGTATGGAGGGTGGCCCTAACGGTCGACCGCCGTTTTGTTTTTATTTCAGAATCGCTGTGCACGACCAAAGCTATATATATTTAGATAGAGGACACTTAGAGACAAACAAAAAATAAATTGGACATAATGACCTAAAGCATCAGGTTTCAGAGTTATTCGCCGAAATATAGTCGTATAATAATAATAATAATATTCCACAACTATCACACAACGGCATCTAGTCCCAAGCTAGGCAGAGCTTGTGTTATGGGTACTAGACAACTGATAAACACACTTATTTATTTCTAAATACATACAGATTATAGATAAATTACACCCAGACACAGAACAAATGATCATGCTCATCACACAAACACTTGTCCTGGGTGGGAATCGACCCCACGACCCCCGGCATAGCAGTCAGGGTCACTAACCACTAGACCAACAGGCCAGTCAAAATTATATTATATCAGTATAATTATATCTGTTCCATTTATTTTGTTTCAGTGTCCACTTTCTAAATAGGTATATAACTTTCGTTGTGCAGAGTTTCGTTGTGAGAGGCCCAAAACCTTCAAAGCCTTTGTACTTACATCAATGTCCCTTCCACCTTGTATAGACAAAAAAAATCGAACCGATCGACATACATATTATCATTACATTTCGTGCAAGCTACTTCTTAAATTAAAAACCATTTGACAAATGACTGCTGACGAAAATGAATGATACCAAAGATCACTTTTAATAATTACGTTAACGAGTAAAAACCTGATCGGGATCGACTGCCGGACTGCGAAATGCAATCCGGCGGGGATTCTGGAAGCGGCCGCTTGCGCCGGCGCAGGATATCTCGCCAGCGGCACAGGATCGCTGTGCGAAAGTATGTTCTGAACCTGCGGAAAGAAAAAAATTATTAAAAACGTCATTTAAAAATTTAGACAATAAAATAAATATCAATTTATACAGGAAAGTGGCGCAAGTTACAGAAAAAATGAAAGGGAACAGTCTGTCTTGGTACATGTGATGAGGAAGGATGAGACTCATGTGTCGAAGAGAGTGATGAGTGTGAACGTTGATGGATGGAGAGGAAGAGGAAGGCAAAGATGAATGGATTATCTAAGTAATGATATTATGAAAGAACGAAGAAGAAGGAGCTCGTGGCTAAATAATTACAGCCGCACAGGCCGATCTTCCGGGTTAAGCCGCGCTTGCCGAGGTTGGTCTGAGGATGGGTGACCATCTGTCATAGCGAGTTTCCTCCGTGCCTCGGAAAGCACGTAAAGCCGTTATTTGTAGATCTTTGACAGTCGTTACTGTTAGTCAGAAACTCATAAGTCTGACAACCAGTCTTACCTTGGGGTATTGTATTGCCCAGTTACTGGGTTGTGGAGGTCCGATAGGCAGTCGCTCCATGTAAAATACTGATATCCAGCTGAATCTGGTTCGACTGGAAGCCGACCCCAATATAGTTGGGAAAAGGCTAGGCAGATGATGATATTATGAAAGAAAAAGAAGAATGGAGGAATGGAGGAAAAAAAGAAGAAAAAAAGAAAGAAAAGAAAAAAAAAAAAAGAAAAAGAAGAATGGAGGAAAAAAACGTCCGACCCTAAGTAAAATGGGATAAGGGCAGGGAGATGATAAATCTATACAGACTGTACTACCCAGGGCTGGACGGGAGGGACTGTCAGATTTGTACTGATTAAAATTAATGACTAAACTACCTTTGCCTTCCAGGGTCACGGTTACCTGGCTGCCCCTAGAAGTTTGGATCAACCGAAACAGTGGCATTGGCATTGGTGAGTTTATTTCTTCTCAATAGGTATGTCAGAATCTATACTAATATTATAAAGCTGAAGAGTTTGTTTGTTTGTTTGTTTGTTTGTTTGAACACGCTAATCTCAGGAACGACTGGTTGGAATAGAAAAATTCTTTTTGTGTTGGATAGTCCATTTATCGAGGAAGGCTATAGGCCATATAACATCACGCTATCACCAAAAGGAGCGGAGCAGCAATGAGAAATGTTTCAAAATCGGGAAAATGTATTCCTTTTCGAGAGCTTTCGTTGCGTGCGCTGCGTAAACGGTTAAAGATACGCAAAAATTATGTACTACGGAATTATTCCTCATAGAAAGTTCTAAAATAAAGTCCGCGAGAGCATATATCTATCTTTTAAGATTAAGTCACTATAACCTTTTTTATGGAAATCAAATTTGTTTTAAAGTAATGCATTATTTGCGAAGGTATTTTCATTAATATGATATTAATCCTTATCAAAATAAATACGTTAATCATCACAAGCATTTAATTTTGAACAATATTGCCCTTGACATCGTTTGATTTCAATGAATATCTTAGGAGATATCATAGTTTCAAAATAATGTCACAACAAAATTATTACTGCCTGGGCAATACTGAGCATATCATAATTGCGCGTGATGGAAAGTGCACCCTCTACCTCTCACCCCAGCCACCGCTGAAGACGCCCAGGGCGTCGGAAATAGTGGGTCATATTCCAGCCGCTTACGCACGGGGAGTAATGAATAACTTGCCGTCCGACGGCATGTATTTATAAAGAAGCACTGGTCAATCCCCGCTGCATAGACAAGTCGATGCGCGGCGGGAAGAGCTCCGGCGCCATCTCAGAGGGCGGTATGGATCCTGTATCGAATGGGGAAGGAAGAAACGCCTGGGTGTCACCACTGCGAGGATCGCCCGGAGAACACGGTAGAACATACGGTGCAGGACTGCCCCGCTTGGGCAGAGCACCGCCGTGTCCTCACTGGTCAAGGCCATGCTGCGGGGCGAGACGGAATGGGAAGCGGTCGCCTCCTTCTGCGAAGCAGTAATGCTAGCAAAGGAGGAGGCGGAACGCGTGAGGGAGAGGACAGCGTCCACCTCACGACGCAGCCGCCGCGGGAGACGCCCACGGCAACGGACGTCGCAAGACGATCTCCGGCCACCGTATGCGCGGGCATTCGGGCGGCGAGTAATGGGTGACTCGCCGTCCGATCATGGACCATGCCCGGGTCGACGGCGCGTTGTGTTCCACGCGCGCCTCAAAGAGCTGTCAGCAATCTGATGGGGCCCCCTAAGAGGGCCGGAGCCTGCCGGGGTTGCGGGACTGTCTCACTCGGTAACCGTGACCCTGGTATATAAAGGGCTATTGAAGGAACACCGTGGATTTTAGTCAGTACAAGTCTGACAGTCCCTCCTGTCCCGCCCTGGGCGAGAGGAATCATTTGATGATTTTGCCACGATAAAAAAAAAGAGGGTGGTATGGACGGAGCGACTATCGAAACCGAGGTTCGGGCACGCCTCAATCGCGGCGGTAAGACCTCTCCTTGAGGATTTCATTAATATGACATTAATCATTATCAAAATAAATACGTTAATCATCACAAGCATTTAATTTTGAACAAAATTGCCTTTGACATCGTTTGATTTCAATGAATATCTTAGGAGATATCATAGTTTCAAAATAATGCCACAACAAAATAAGTACTGCCTGGGCAATACTGGGCATGTCATAATTGCGCGTGAGGGAAAGGGCACTCTCTACCTCTCACCCCAGCCACCGCTGAAGACGCCCAAGGCGTCGGAAATAGCGGGTCATATTCCAGCCGTTTACAGACGGGGAGTAATGGGTAGTTTGCCGTCCAAAGACATTAAACTATATACGAGCAATAGACGGGACATCACGAAGAAATTTGTGATCCAAAACTTTTTACCAATAGGTAAAAAATCCCTCAGTTTAGTAGTTGCGTTGCTATGCAACGCTTAGATTGTGCTACTGACGCATGGCATCAACAATTTTGTATGACAATCTTCCCAATGCCCGCTCTATAGTTTCTTTTAAATCTCTTTGTTGCCGTCCGACAGCACGTATTTATAAAGAAGCACTGGCCAATCCCCGCTGCATCGACAAGTCGAGGCGCAGCGGAAAGAGCTCCGGCGCCATCTCAGGGCAGTATGGAGGGAGTGACTATCGAAACCGAGGTTCGGGCATGCCTCAATCGCGGCGGTAAGCCCTCTCTTTGAGGAGTGGCTGGATAGGTGTTACGGCTTCCTGACCAACCACCTGACGCAGGTCCTCACTGGACACGGAAGTTTTGGAAGGTACCTTTGTCGGGGAAGGAAGAAACGCTTGGATGTCACCACTACGAGGTTATGGGGGGGTGGGGGTCTAAGGTAGAGCATACGGTGCAGAATTGCCCCGCTTGGGCAGAGCATCGCACATGTCCTCACAACGGCAAAGGTGATAAGCGGCGACCTCTCGCGCTCGGCATTGGTTGACGCCATGCTGCAGGGTGAAATAGAGTGGGAACCGGTCGCCTCCTTCTGCGAAGCAGTCATGCCAGCGAGGGAGGAGGCGGGACGCGTGAGGAAGAGGACAGCGTCTACCTCACGACCCAGCCGCAGTGGTAGACACCCACGGTGACGGACGTCGTAAGACTATCTCTGGCCAACAGGCGTGGGCATTCGGGCGGCGAGTAATCGGGCGACTTGCTGTTCGATCATGGACAATGCCCGGGTCGACGTCCCGTTGTGTTCCACGAGCGCCTTAAAGAGTGTCAGCACAATGACGGAGCCCCCCTTAAAGGGCCAAAGCCAGTCGGGGTCGTGGGACTTACGAGCTACCGTGACCCCGGAACGTAAAGGGCTATTGAAGGACGCCGTGGATCTTAGTCAGTACAAGTCTGACAGTCCCTCTTGCCCTGCCTTGGGTGAGAAGACTAATTTGACGATTTTATGACGCTAAAAAAAGCATAAAGAAAATGATTTGTATCGGTATCCTTCAACAGCGCTTCGCACTAAACAATACATTGTTAAGTTCCGGCATCCACGCGAACGAAGTCGCGGGCACAGCTAGTCAGAGATAAAAAGATTTTTTTGGGTTCCGCACCTTAAACGGATTAAAACGGAACCCTTATAGATTCGCTTTGTTAGCCGTCTGTCTGTATTTCAGTCTGTCAAAAATCCTTTTTTTTTTGGAACGTGTGGAGGTATCAAGTTGAAATTGATCCCAAATACGTTTTTTAGGGTTCCGTACCCAAAGTGTAAAACTGCACCCTATTATTAAGACCCCACTGTATGTCTGTCAGACGGCTGTTACCAGATTGTTTCTCATGAACCATGATAGCTAAACAGTTGACATTTTACTTTTTTTTTGTGATAATGTTTTTTCTGTTGCCACTATAACAACACAAATTCTAAAAAACCAGTATAAAATGAAATAATATTTAACTTTTTTACGAATAATATAATATATAGGTACATCAAGAAATGCCTATTAAAAATCACGCTAGGGACTTGAGCAGCGGGGGGTGAAAAGCAGGAAAATTAATTATAAGTTTATTTATGCTCAAACTGATTCATTCCAAAAATTAAATGTATTTGTCATTTTCTAAAATAAATGTACCAGACACCGATTAAGCTAAGTAAAATTCGTTTAATCGCAGAAATAACGCCTGCCTTGAAAATTTAGTTTTGTCTAAATCAATTAGAATTCCCCAAGCAAATAAATTGGATTTAATCTACATAAACTGACATAAATAGGTTTTAGAGGTGATATAAATTGAAAGATTTAATGGTAATCTTTGTAATAAATTGTCAGGCCCAAATCTATGTAATTAAAATAATTTTCTGATGATTAAAAAAACTTAGTTTTTTTTTTATTTTCCCTTTGTCTGCATTATTTACTTTTTTACTTTTTATTTCAGTAATGTTTTAAGTACTGCTATTTTTCTCACGATGTCTTTCTTTCACCTTTTCAACAGCAGTGGTCATGAAATAAATTACACAAAGTAAAATGCGTCTTTCTGGGTTCGAACCCACGACCAGCAACTAGTTAGTCGGGCTATTAGGCAAGTCTTTAATACAAGTATGACGCCACATTTGTATTCAAGTTGCTTAAAATGGAAAAAAAAAACCACAAAATAACCAGATGATAACATCTTTAGGTTAGGTTGACAAATTCAGATATTCCAGGTAAACCCCATTCCTTAGAAGAAAGTCGCCATAGTAAAAAATAATGTCCTCTTCCAGACACTTCGAATGACACCTGCGTCAAATCTGTTGGAGGGTCACTTTCACCCATTGTCCATTGTATTGCAGGTTTGTTCAAGTTGCATACAATTGGTATAGTAGGTAACTTTACAAAAATTTAACGTAACTTACATTCACCTTTGTGAATGTAATTTTAAGTTGGTTTTTATTGTAATTTTTTTGTGCACAATAAAGAATAAATATAACTTGTTTAAGAGCGGGTATAATGCCAGGAAAAATTCAGATTTCACCCTCGCGTCTCACATGCCTCTGCTCTAGTACCAATAACAACCACGGGCGCTGTGACGACGCGCTCTGCAAAACTTCTTTGAAAAAACAAAACAACTGCAGTGCCACAGTGCACCTAATATGTATTATTACAGTATGTCAAGTATGTGACTGGCGGTACCATCGCACGCAGTAGTTCTGCATTTTTCATTTCATTCATTTAATTGATTTTCATTGTAGCTGCGTGATTGTAATTGTTATGTTTTTTGTTTTAAAAATGTTTCATTTGTTGTGAATGATGTAGGAAGTATTCAATAAAAACAAATATTGCATGTTTTTCTCTACCTTTGTACTCTGCAAACGGCATTAGAATCAAACAATATATCGCGTGTGCGCTATCTATAGGAACCAAAACTTCTACCTAAAATCGAATCTTACTTACAAAGTAAAAGAGAATGGCAGGCGTCTGTGAAGTCTGGGTACCACGGTCAGAGCTCGCCTTCACATATGAAAATATCCTCAATAGATAGTTCTCGGCGAAATTAAGAAATAAGTTAATCATAGCATTTTTTTCTACCGAGTTTCACCAGGAAAGGGCTCTAACACATAAACACGTTACGACGACGCAACGTGGCGCTGCACGTTGCGTCGATGTAACGAGCCGTGACGTGAAAATCGACGTCGAGCAACGTAAATAATCACGTCACGACGACGCAACGTGCCACATTGAACGACGTCATATTGATGGTGTCGGATTTTTAGAATTGTCCCAGTTAGTTTCGAGAAATGGACCACACTAGATGTGTTCTCCTACTGCTAATAATTAATATTATGAAGACGGATAAAGCAGAAACAGATACAAAGAAAATCCGTGATCCAATAAGTCCAAGATTTTACGTGCCGTGCAACGTGGCACGTTACTACGACGGCGACGCAACGTGCAGTGCCAGTGCGTTGCGTCGTCGTAACGTGTTTATGTGTAAGAGCCCAAACGCTGATGAAAGAGGAGATTTAGGGTCGCAACACATCAAAACGGAAAGGGATCGTCACCGTATCAACTCAAGCCTTTCAGTATTATTTACACACTAATCGGAATCGTAACGTAATCGCATCGCCTCGGACAAGCTCACGAACCGCGGTGCAGTGCGTGGTCGACTAGTGGTCGGCTTTCCGTACCCTCGCTTACGGCTCTCCGTACACTAACTTACGTATCTTTGTCCACTCTCCGCCCACGGTCTGCGTTGCCGCACGTGCTGTACGATTCACGAGAGAGGCGATCGTGAAGTTAGTCTTTGCAAACGTTCGCGCATGTACACTCGTAAAAAAAAGTGTTATTCATTTTATTTTAAACCAAAATACGATTAAAAACTTAAAAGGTGTCAAGGGACAACGATAGCAAGTTAAAAAAAAGATTCAAGCGATTTTCGACCTTATTGACATTTGAGCAAACACCTGATTTTAATGAAGGAGCAATGTTAGCGAACGAGAATGTGAGAAAAACAAACAAAATTTTAAATGTCGATAAGGTCGAAAATCGCTTGCACCTGTTTTTTTAACTTGCTATCGTTAAGCAAATGTTTTCCGACCTTCAAGCGATTTTCGACCTTATCGACATTTATTCAAACACCGGATTTTAATGAAGGAGCAATGTCAGCTAACCAGAATGTGAGAAAAACAAACTAAATTTTAAATGTCAATAAGGTCGAAAATCGCTTGAACCGGTTTTTTTAACTTGCTTGACGATAGCTAGGTAAAAAAAGGTTCAGGCTATTTTCGACCTTATTGAAATACCTAGGAGTGTATTTCGTACATACATTATTTGTGGTAATATGTATATCAAAATGTGATAAATTAACTTTTAATTTTATTTTCCATTTTTTATCAAATAGTAATCTGTACCTCACTATGTTTTTTTATAAGTATGTAAAATGAAGAGATCTATAAATAAATAATAATCTGAAACAAGCGGACCTCGTGCTGAAAA
Organism: Agrotis clavis; assembly: GCA_954870645.1. Lineage (NCBI taxonomy): Eukaryota > Metazoa > Arthropoda > Insecta > Lepidoptera > Noctuidae > Agrotis > Agrotis clavis. Next base: position 21,660,308 of record OX940924.1, on the reverse strand, counting down.
ATACTCGACCAGCAGTACAATTGACTAACTGTATTTTGCGCGCATGTGGCAAAAGAAATTTCAAAAAAATGGTCTTCGGCTATTTGAAATTATTTCAGTCTTTTAATATTTTAGTTCTAGTGTTTATGTTGTATTATGTGTTGTTTCTCTGATTATATCAACAAAAATATTATTATTTTAATAGCCGCCGGGCGCGGAGCAAACTGTCATAGTCCTCCCGTCTCAATAGAGCGGCGCCGACTGGCAGGTGAAACAAAATGATGCCTGAAACTAGAACCCGAGCCGCGACTGAAGTCGCTTTGACGCGGCGCTAGTGTCTATGTCATTACATCAAATTGCATTAAAAAAATTTAGTACCACGAGATTCCGCAGACCTTCACTCGTGACGCAGATTCTAGTGTGACACGAAATGGAAAATAACATTCTACACGGTTTAAAAACGTCGTAAGCGCCGAGTGCTAAGAACAATGATAACTTTTATTATAAACAATATTTCAAAAAAGTGCCAGACACGTCCCTCGGCTACGTAATTGTGTTCATATTGATCTAATTTATATTTCTGTAGGACGAACCAAAATAGAATGAAATAAAAAAAACGTGAAAATCAGAGGTAACTTTGTGATCGTTTTCTATCGAGAAAATTTTGTCTTATTATGTTTTCTGTTTGACTCTGCCCTCGCAAATATAATGAAGTTTCCCAACATATACTTTTTTTCCGAATTAAACACGATTTAGTACTCTAAAAATCCAATCCAAAATTGAAGATTTCGCTTGTAGCGCCGTCTTAATGGAAAAGCGGCCTTAGGCAACCGTAATTGCTTGATCAATGTTTCACATATTTATTATAAAGCCTTCAATTATTTTTTTTACCGTTCTATCATCGTTAACTCTGATGATATGTGGTAATCTGAGACACAAATCAACATGAAATTGTATTTTTTTTGTTGAAGGACAAATGGTTCCACTAAAAAATCTTTATTGGCAGCTGTCACGAGACTTCTAATATTCAGAAATTGATAGATATAACGGAGCGACTGAAATCACTCGTAAAAAAATGTATAATGGTATCAATTTTAACTTCATACTTCCATTCATTCCTGAAAAAAGGGTTCTGGACAGACACACAGATAGAGAGCAGTGGTGGCCCAGTGGTATCGGTCCCGACTTACGAGTTGTAGGTCGTGGGTTCGAATCCCGCCAGGCGCATTACTTTGTGTAATTTGTTTCATCACCACTGCTCTCAAAACGGTGAAGGAAAACATCGTGAGGAAACCGGCATGTCCTAGAACCAAAAATTCGAAGACATGTGACATCTGCCAACCCGCACTGGGCCCGCGTGGTGGATTATGGCCCACTCCCTCTCACAAGAAAGGAGGCCTGTGTCCCAGCAGTGGGAACATTATAGGCTGATGATGATGATGATGATACAGATAGACGGACGACAAAGTGAACCTTATGTTAGCACAGCCTGTATTACAGTTGAAGCAAAAAGAAAATATTATGTATGCAGATATATTTTTACCGTAAACCTTATTTGTATAAATCGCCGATACTTTTATTTGGGCAGTTTGTGGAGGTACTCATCTGGTTATCCGTTAAAGTTTGACATATATCGTAAACGATAAATATAAATTATATTCATGTCGCTGTCATTTTTATTGAGGCTTTCAATTTATATCTAGTTGGTATCAATTGATAGGAGACAAAAAAATGCGAGAATACATAAACCTTCTTTTGTGACAGTCGGTGAGTCGGGTAACAAAGTGAGCAAAATTGGTTTCTATTTGCAAGAAGCAAGAGTACCTTTATTGTACTGAAAATAAAATAGGGCCACTAGTGTACGAAAGAGGGTTTTTTTATTTTCAAATTACGATAAAACGTCACAGTTCTAGTTTACTTTACGACACAAAAACTTGAAAAGTCGTGCTAGGGCCTCGAGTGTCGGTACAATGTGAATAACGTGTGGTAAACTAAATTAACGTTCGTAAGATAAATGATAGCGTCACATATGATTGATAAATTATAAATTAACGCGAGGCAAGCCCCGAACAAAAGCTAGTGTAACACAAAAGTTTTTAAACGTCCTTCGAAATATATGTCTACGTAGAACAATTTGTTAAGTAAAAACAACGAACAGTCTGTAATTTCATAAGTAAATTAGTGTTCCCTTGTTGTGTTCTCTTGTTTATTGTTACTGAAAATTCAGAACAAAACCGTCTAACTAAAAACTGTACAAGTAAAATATTACCCAAGGGTCGCATTTGCCACACCAGCAAAGGTTTACATTTTGTAAAATTATAACAAATTCTACGAGTATATTATACAATAGTAACATTTCTTTTTCTCGTTTGTTAAACCCGTATGTAGTTTGTTAAAAGAAAAAAAAAACCCTACTAGTTGTTACAAAAAGAAATAATTTTATAAATTATGAGTGTTTCCTTGTTCACTGTTGCTGAAAATTGTAAACTGTCTAACTATAAAGTCAACACGTAAAGTATTAACTGAAACTCGCATTTACCACACCAGGGGAGGTTTACATTATTTTAGTATACAAACGAGCTTTAAGACAACGACAGCGTAAAACTGAACTTTTTAGACTAATATTATAAAGTCTAAGAGTTCATTTGGTTGAACGCGCTTAGTCTTAGTAAATACTGGTTCGAATTTAGGATTTGATAATTCATTTATCGAGGTAGACTATAGGATATAATTATAATATCACGCTATGACCAATAGCAGCCGAGCAACGGATGAAACCGCGGGAAACAGCTAGTGAAAACTTTGACTACTATAACTATGCGTGGATAGATCAAAACTAAAATCATCCTTTTATAACAATCAGAGTTTTTTTCCCACGTTTTTATAAACTCACTTTTCTTGTTTGTTTATTTGTTTGTTTGTCGTTCCGGTTGGACTTTTGCAACTCAATTTTGAGGCACTTCCCGATAAGCTAGCAGGCTGAAATTTTGCTCTGAATTCTGATGACAATACATGACTAGCTAACAAACGTCATAACGAATCCAATATGGCGCCCTCCCCAAGATGGCGGACTGACTGTTTGAAACCCACCCTCATGATATGGGTATCAAATGAAAGAGTTTGCTGTCAGGAATACGACAAAAATAGTCACGTGACTTAATCCAATATGGCGGACGTCCAAGATGGCAGACAGGCTATTTGAAATGCACCCCTATGATATGGATATCAAATGAAAGGGTTTGCTGTCAGGAATACGGAAAAAATAGTCATGAGACTTAAATCCAATATGGCGGACGTCCAAGATGGCGGACAGGCTTTGAGGCACTTCCCGATAAGCTAGCAGTCTGAAATTATCAGGATAGCTTCAAACCCGATGAACAAAGATAAAAATAATAAAATAATTAATAGATTTAAAAAAATCTAAAAACCTACGTTTTTAAATATCCTAAAAATAAGAAAATCACCCTACGGGGTTGAGAGAGAGGCTACTTAAAACGTGGGGGCGTATCTTTGCAAGTTACACCCACGATCTATTCACTTCATGTATATATATCCTATAAATAATCCCTTAAATAATATACGCCCCCACGTTTTGAGTGGCCCCTTTCTAAATCCCGTAGGGTTATTTTCTTATTTTTAGGATATTTAAATACGTGGGTTTTTAGATTTTTTTAAATCTATTAATTTTACCTTTCCCATTTCCTTTGGCAATTTAAGTATATACCATTTCAAAGCAAAGAAGAAGACTATTGAACTATGTGTTTGAATGAAATGGTGTGAAAAAAGGTGAACGCACACTTATCCGAGCCGAACGCGTCGAACGAATAGAAGTCAAGGAGGCCTCGCACAAAGTGAAGGGGAAGTGTGCGGAGGTTTCGTGAGATTTCATTATACAGAATTCTAAAATTCGTTTCGTTCGACTCGGTCGACGCGTTCTGCTCGGATAAGTGTGCGTTCACCTTAAATGTTCTATTTGACTTTGAGTAAACTGAGCGTAGATTCTGTCAAAGTGGAGATTTGAAACCAGCTAAATATATTACCGTTTTTTTTTTCTAACAGAATACTTAGGTAGCCTTTTACGTCTAGACATTTTGTTTTGTTATCTCGTAGAGTTATGTTTTGTATGAAAACGACTCAAGTGAGATTGACGCACTTATTTATATCACGGTAATAACAACCAATCTTGTTGTTCGATAAGAGACAATAAGTGCTCGTTCACACTGATGTCCGTTTTACTGGTACCTACGCTATAACGTATATGTTTTTATTCTGCGATGACGGACCTACGTTGTTGTACAAGACAGTAATATGGAACCATTAAAAATAACGGATCCGGTGAATTTAAACAGCAGCCCGATACACAGGATCGGTTTATCGTTGAAGTATTTATTCGGCGATAGGCGCGTCCGCCGTCCACACAGAGCGAGCAGCCTCCCGAGGCATTTGCCGCGCGAAGCAGCTCGGTTAGTGTGGACGTGTCTCGGCCGAGGCAAGGGCGCGTGCAGCTGCGTAAAAGGTCGACTTATGAATTTAGCAGGCTACGTACTTTAAGCAACGCATCTTTTGGCAACGTGTTGGAATGGCGAATTTTTAAAAGCAGACTTGGGGCCCAGGTCCTTGATCAGACGACGAGCAACAAACATAATTTGGAAAGCAAACATTGAATACGATATTTTCGAGCAATGTCCAATAGTCTATTTTATCGTACATTTCGCCACTTTATGTACTACGGTGACGAAGTCTCGCTTCTATTGGATAGGCCAAGGGCCGTCAATTGAGGTCCACACGTTTGGAATGCCTGAAAATGTATTGAAAGAGCGATGGAGCGAAATCGTGCACAATATTGCTTGTCCATTATACTGGTTCAGTGCCTCGATGTGTCAAATTACCCTTTTGTATGGAAGTTCAAGGTGTAGATGAAGTGTACCGAGTATTTCTTTGTTCTGGTTTGAGACTTGGTAGGATGATAAAAGAAACGTGTTTTTTTTTTTTGAGTTCGTATCAGTCCTTTTGTTCTGTGTGGAGCGAGAGACTGTCAGACTCTTATGCCTTTGTCAAACTGACAGACGAACCGAATGCGTGGCGTAGCGTTTGTGTTTGTAATGTATGGAATTGTTTGAAGCCTGTCACATAGAGTATCGGATAGCTTTCGCATTTTTATATGACATGATTCGGTTCGGTTCGCTATCGCCTGTCTGTTTGACAAAGGCCTTACTGTTCCTTCAATTGCCATTTGCGTTCCATTGTTACAGTGCTCTTTTGAGACAGTCCCGTGAAAAATAAAGATGGCTGAAGGGTTTTTTTATTTATTTTTTTTGAAACCAGAGGCCTTATCCTGAGTTTTCAGTTATTCTGACGTAAACTGGAACGTTGACATTTTCAAATTGACAAATTTCAAGGAAAAATTAGTTCCTTCTTCGCACACCAGAGGCGCTGTTCCATTTTCCCACGTTTTTATAAACTCACTTTTCTTGTTTGTTTATTTGCTTGTTTCTTTGTTTGTCGTTCCGGTTGGACTTTTGCAACTCAATTTTGAGGCACTTCCCGATAAGCTAGCAGGCTGAAATTTTGCACACGCTCTGAGTTGTGATGACAATACATGACTAGCTAACAAATATTATAACAAATCAAATATGGCGGCCTCCCCAAGATGGCGGACTGACTGTTTGAAACCCACTCTCATGATGTGGGTATCAAATGAAAGGGTTTGCTGTCAGAAATACGAAAAAAATAGTCATGAGACTTAAATCCAATAAGGCGGTCGTCCAAGATGGCGGACAGGCTTTGTGGCACTTCCCGTTATGCTAGCAGGCTGAAATTTTCAGGGTAGCTTCAAACCCGATGAACAAAGATAAAAAAAATAAAATAATTAATTAATAGATTTAAAAAAAAAATCTAAAAAAACACGTTTTTGAATGTCCTAAAAAAAAGAAAATAACCCTACGGGGCTGAGAGAGGGCCACTCAAAACGTGGGGGCGTATCTTTGCAAGTTACACCAACGATCTATGTTACACTCCATGTAAATATATCCCATAAATAATCCCTTAAATAATATACGCCCCCACGTTTTGAGTGGTCCCTCCTCAGCCCCGTAGGGTTATTTTCTTATTTTTTCTATACAAGAAACGCTGTAAATATTGGAAAGACGCTGTATAGTAAAATAGTGAAAACTCGTGTTAAGGGTACAGGCCATTAAATTAAATTAATTTGGCCATGCGCTAAACAATCCAATACTGATAACGAAACATCTGAAGTTGTTTTTTTATGTTAGTAACGTACAAACTCCTTGATGTCGATCGATCAATCATTACTGTTAAGCAGCCTTTAAACTATAAGAAAGCTCGAGAGCCTTTTGACGGTTCAGAATGCTGTCTTTGACGTGATAGGTAACGCCATATTTTATATTCCTGAAGATGTCCTAAGGTCTGCACTAATCAAGCCTTGAGCTCTCAATGTTTTTCACGACTTCTTTCGACTCTGCTGAGATAGGGCGACATATCCCGAATTCGGTGTGCAGAAGTAACTACCAACTTATTAAAATCCATATTCCATAGCTATCAATTGATATCAAGTCACTGAATATTTATAATACGCTTATAATCCTAAAGTTAGCGGAAAATATGAAAAAGGTATGGGAAGTCTTGATAATTTTCTGCTTAAATTCATTAGGCCTCTGCCTTGAACCTTGCGGTGAGCGCGGCGGTAGCGGCAACGCGAAAGCGACAGGATCAATCAATCAAATGCCCTAGAAAACAGCGGCGCAGCAGCGGAGCGAAAGCGGGTTACGAGCGGTGCTTTCCAGTCGTGCGATGTCCCTTTTGCAAAATGTACCCTTCTTCAAACATTCATAGACTTTTTCCATCAGAGAAAAAACTGGTCAAGAGCCTGCTAGGAGGTGTAGAGCGCAAAAACCGGTACTGTTGTGATGTTTAATTAGGAAAATTGTAATTAAATGTCTCAAATAAAAAAAAAATTACATTCATACAAATTGTATGAAAAATAGTATGGCAGACGGTTTTTGTGTTTTACACCTCCTGGCTCTTGACTAGTTTTTTTCACTGATGCAAAATGCCTATGAATGAATGAAGGGTACATTCTGCGAAAGGGACATTTTGCTACCTGTGGACATTTTGCGAAAGGGACATTTTGCGGCTGAGCCTCAAAAAATGTTGTTGCCGTTTTTCAGACATATCGCGAACAAAAAAAAATATCTCGACGACACTACACTCCGCCGTGTCGCTATCTATTCGCTGGTTTCGAGAACGAGTCTGCGTTACTTGCGCCGCCGCCGTCGCTACCGCTCCGCAATATTTGGGGCAGAAGCCTTAATGTCTCTCCCACATGCTCCTGCCATCATTTATAACGTGAGAACGTGGATGTTAGCCTTAATGATGTTCATGCCGGCGGTATTTTCTTCATGTATTTAATCTCATCGTTCACTTGTTTCATAAGATAACTAGGACTGATTTAAACACAATAAAATTCTCATGTTCATGGAAGATAATTGCGTGCAAGAATCGCGCGCATGGAAGATAAAAGCGCCCACATGTTTCCAAACTTTGTTTAATATTATAATATTTGCCCACACTGATGTATACAATCGCCTACTCATCATTCTAAGAGTATGTAAGAAGTAAGTATTGCATAATAATATTATAGACTAGTCACAAACTCACTAGCATACAAAGTAACCTAGTGTATGATAGACAAAATCACTTTCTAAATTTTCTTAGCGCTCATGTAGGTACACCTCGCCGCCGCGCCGCCGCACCGCCATGGGTGTTTTTTCACTAGCCGGCACGGCACCGGCACTTCACTTTTGACTTTTTTTTTCTTTTTAATAATAATAATAATAATTTATTTAATTAGTTTGGCAACATTGGCCCACTGGTTAGTAACACTTATCAACTAAGGGTTAGTAGTTAACCTAAGTACAAAATTTTCAACCTTGCCGCACGAGCAACCGGACAGAGTGCCTTAATATTGGTGCATCATGTTGTTCGGCTAGGATTTTCAAGATACTGTTGGTGCTACCCCTCATTCTGCTTATTAAGGATGCGCTCTTCTTCCTCATGACGGCATAAAAGTCATCCGTTCGTGCTACAGCAAACATACTAGAGGCACTGCAGAATCGGGGCAACCTCAACAGTACCCTGAAGCCATTATTATATTGCACCCGAAGGGCATCTAGAGCTTTCTGCGTATAATTGACCCACAGACTGGCCGCGTAGAACGGTTGGCAATAAGCTTTAAACAAAGTTATTTTAACCTCGCTACTACAGCGAGCAAATCTGTGAGCCAACATGTTGCATCTGGCTGCTAGTGCCCTCCGCTCACGATCAATGTCTACCTGATCCTTGAGATCCTCGGTAACATAGTGTCCCAAATACTTAAATTGGGTGACCCTTTTAAGTGCCCGCCCATTAAGAGATATTGAAGGCTCATAATTTATATGTTTCCCGGGAGCAGCAAAGATCAGGTATTCGCTCTTAATTTCATTATATTGCAGGCCATGGGATGCCGCAAACCTTTCACAGACGCCCAGCATGTCCCTAATTGAGCCAGCCGTTGGACCCAGCAGCACCATGTCATCAGCGTAGCTTAAATTATTGACACTAACGCCCCCTATCTTGCACCCAACTGGTCTGCTGCTGAGTTCAACGATTAGCTGATTTACATACAGGTTGAAGAGCTTAGGTGAGGTTAACCCCCCCTGCCTCACCCCACACTCCAACCTGTACTCTTCGGACAGGACGTCCCCCCAACGAACCTGATTTAACTGATTAGAGTACCAATACTGGAACAAACCCGTTAACTCAGGTGGTACACCCGCTTCCCTGAGCTTACCCCACAGGACATCATATGACACAAGGTCAAATGCCTTTGAGAGATCAAGGAAGCAGGCATAAACCGGAGTACCTCTATCCTTATAGTACTGGACGGTCTGCTTTAGACAAAGGATAGCACTCTCAGTGGAAAGTCCAGGCCGAAACCCAAACTGTGCATCATGTAATGCTATGTATTTGTCAAGTTCCTTGTCAAGCAAACCGTCCAAAACCTTAGCAATAACAGTCGCCAAGGATATCGGTCTGTAGTTCGCCTTGTCCGATACATCGCCAGTCTTATTTTTCACAATTGGTACCACTATTGTTTTCATCATATCAGGTGGAAGGTATGAATGGCTAACGCAAAGTGTGAAAAACAGTGCCAACACTCGAGGAAGATGCACTCCAGCACACCTGAGGTGCTCGATGCTGAGACCGTCGTGACCTGGAGACCTTCCCTTCGCCATTTTGTTAATTAATTCAGCCACACGCTTGGCAGAGAAACGGATCGGTTCATAATCACGACAAGTCCCATCACCGATCACCCCCTGAGCCGGCCCAAGTGGAGATGAAATCAAAAACCGATCCTTAAACATTTGGGCTATGTCCTCCGGCGAACTAGATTCCCCCACACTCACCGGGCGGCCCGGTCCAACCTTCAACTTATTGGTCGACTTCCAGAATTGGGAAAAATTCTTAGACGCTCGGTATGATGCTAATATATCCATCCTAATCTGATCCTGGTGATTTTGACACCATTTCAGCCTACCCCTAAAGATTTTCTGGCTCCGCCGCATTTCTTCCCATATTCTACCCGATTTAGGCTTATTATGAAACAGCCAAGTTTGATACTTAGACCGAGCCTCCCGATGAGCGCCCCGAACGTGTTTGTTCCAGCCTACCACTTGTCTTTCCCTTTGGGGTTGCTTGGCATCCCAGGCCTGCTCAGCAGCCGCTGACAATGCTTTCACAATACTGCCATACATACAATCTAATGCACGTCTATGTTCTACAATATGACACATACTGTCTCCACACTTCTCAAACAACTCAGGAAAGTGAATATTCCTCAACTCTTTATTGCATAGCTCCCGATACCTATCTATTTCTACCTTATCGCGCTCTCGCCATAATACTTTATTGTGCGCTTTGATGTCATGTGCTAATTTTGGCACGATTATATTTAACTCGCACTCAATTATTAAGGGTAGATGATCTGACCAATAGGTATCGAGATCCACGACAATATTCTTTACAATATGCCACGCTGACTTTGTGACGACACAGTGATCCAGCCATCGCTGACTACCATTTATGTCACTGATATAAGTAAAAGCGTCGGAGTCACTACCTAATTTTTCTACGTCAGCACATATCCACTGATGATCCTGGCAATGGTTACAAAGCTCATACCAAAACGGCTGTCCTGGATGAGAATTAAAGTCGCCTAACATAAATACCGTTTCAGTGTCATCATTTTCGACAATCGCACTCATTTCACCTAAACAGTTAGTAAATTCTATGAGATTTTCTGAGCTATCCGTCGGCATGTACACACTAAATATCATCACAGAGCGATTATCACTTAAGGTTGCTTTTATGGCAGCCAACCTGTTACTATTACAGTCAATAACACTCACTGCTTTAAACAGCCCTTTTCGCCACAAAATAGCCACGCCCCCGTATGGACGCCCCCTAATAATACCTGCAGATGTATCTACCGCAGATTTCCCCGTGCATTCAAAGTCTTTATGTACATCATTAAGAATATGCAAATCATGTGGAAGGAGCCAAGTCTCTTGAAGCGCGAGTACATCCGAAACCTTACACAGATCTCGAACACTATCCATTGACCTCTTTAAAGATTTACAATTAAATGTAACAAACCGGTTTGAAAAAGATTGCCCCAAGTCACTATCCATTAAGGTTGTTTCTGCATGATGCCCGATTCAGAGCTAACACTAACTCTGTCTTTGCTTTTAAACTGCACAAACTGTCGAAAGTAAATACCTTCTGGCCATAGCGCATCATCCAGAAACAACGGGAGCTTACTTTTATCAACAAAGAATTTATAAGAATTATAACTACGCTCCTTCTTTGACATAATTCTTTCCAACTTAACAGTTATTTGGGTCTTATCACGAATATAGTTTACAATGTCCTCTTCCCTAGTTTCTATACATATGTTAGAAATATATAGAGGTACCTGGGTCCACGCTGCCCTAAACTTCGTATTTAAATCACAAGTTGCTTTTCCCGTATTACTAACAAACTTATTCCGCAGTCTTCTTTTATTATTTGACACTACAGTCCATTCATCAGTTTTGTCCCCTACTATCTTACTTGAATTCACCACTTGCACAGTTTCTCGATTTACATTCGCCGCCAGCGCCGACGCATACCCAAACACAGCCGTATTAAGTACACTCGCACTGGAATCGGGCTAATTTTCGGTGGCGGCGGCGCGGTAGCGGTGCGGCGGCGGCGCGGCGGTGCGGTCGCTATGGTACACATAGCAGCGGCAGAACGTCGTGTACATGAGCCCCTAGACCTTACTCAAACTACTTTCATTGTTCAATTGTTTTGTGAATAACGATGCTAACGGCGTAATTACTTAACTGTTTTGTACTATATTGTAGATCTGTACTAAAATATTTATTGTTATTGCGCAATTATTTGTTATTTATTATCCTCAATAAACAAAATAGTCGACCAAAAGCGTGTGTTTTTGACACACTTTTCAGGAGACGCAAAAAACTGTTTTTTCAGAAAATACCCGGAGTATTCAAATAATTTATTTTTACTTTAATACATTTAACAAAATTACGCAGTTTTATATTACTTTTAAGAGTATAAATAATAACAAAATTAAACATAATAGGCAAAGACACATAGCGTTTTTTATTTGAGTCGTAAATACAAGATCAAAAAATCAAAATCAAAATCAAAGCATTTATTTCAAGTAGGCCAGTTACAGGCACTTTTGAATTGTCATAGACAATCAAAGGAATATTATTAAACACTACAAAAGTTATGGTGCTACAGTCCCAGTCACAAGACATAAAAACTGTGAAAGTACCGTAGATGCCCGTTCCAAGAAGTAGATCTCTATGGAGAAGAACGTGCAAGAAACTCCATGGACACTCTTTTTAGATCGCCAGAATAATTACAGAACCTTTGTTACATCATTCATTTGAGGTGGTACACTATGTGAGAACGATGTAGCAAGTTTTTGATTAAAAGTGTCCAGAGTAACAATTAAAACAAAGACAATTCAAAAACAAAATGATCAATAATTATTAAAATAAACCAAGGCAGCTAAGAGATGACCAGTCTCAACTGACAGCGCCCGTTCACGAACATGACACATGCATCAGCACCATTCAGCTCAACCATTTTGGAGGGAGCTAAATGATCCGACACACGCGCCACCATCAGCGAGACATTTGAGTGAGCATGACACAATCTCAGCCGCCAGGGTCATTCAAGTCAACAAGAGACGTAGGTACTCAGTGAATGACAGCTCCGAAGTATATAGTACTCACACAATGTCGGCCGTGAAACTATATAATACAAGGAAGATTGAATCTATACAATGCAAATACAGTTGTACAGTCTTCAGCAGCTCCAACAATGGTATTAAGTATACTTCCACTATCAATTTTAAACATCAATTTTATACATTCACTGTCTCATGGAGCAGGACCAGCATGGAGCCAAGCATTATCATCAGCGATATAGTCGCTCAGTTTGTAATATGCCTGCTTACACAGTGTGCGTTTAATGCATGTTTTGAATTTCGTTTCATTCAGTTGAAGAACGTTTTGTGGTAGCTTAGAGGTAGCTTAGGTAGCGTAGCAAGCTAAGAGACAACCTTTTTCATTTTGTCGCTGATAGAATTGTAATGAGCAATTACTTCTACTAAACGACACGAGTATGTGACGTTAAGGTGCGTACAGACTATAATTATAACATAACATGTTACATAACATTGTTACACTAATGTGTACGGTATTGTTATATGTTGCAATGTCATATAACAATGTTACATGGTGTGGACGTGTTATATAACAATGTTATATAACATTGTTACGTGGTCTGTACGCACCTTTAGACCTGTGCGTTTCGTGATTTAGCGAGTCTGAAGTTGACCAAAATACTAGCTATGTGGACTGTGCAGTGAAGCACATATCGGGCGCAATTTTTGCTTCCGCTTTTATAAAATTTATTTTAGCTATGTGAATTCTAACACATAACGTGTTTATATGGAACTTTCAATGTATAAATGTCACATTGCGACATTCCGTAACTAGCCATAACTCTTTAAATATTGCATCTATCACATAGCTGTTTTTTTTTCAATTTATTGCACATAGCTGTTTGTATGTGCGCATTGAAATAACGTTTAAAACTGCATTAAAAAACGAAAACCGCAAAAAAACACATAGCGACTTTAGCACGCGCAGCGACGATATTGGTAACGCCAACACTGATTAGATAGATTCACTCTTATAATATGAGGCAGTTTGTATTTCCCGCTCCTTTTCCCAACCTACATGCAGCGCTTTTAGCATCGTTCAAGAAGTGAACGTGAGAACGAGAGATCGCGGATTGACAGCAGCCAGTTCAACGAAAAAATTGCACATGATCGGAAGTGTGTAACGGACCTCTTGAACCGCACCGCATGGCGACACCTTTTTCTTTTCTCGCCTGATCACCCGCGAAGAGTCGAGGATCATCACGAGCCTTTCTCTGCAATATTAAATACATTCCCGCTCCGCCAAACGCATCCTTGTGTTTGATTACCCAGTGTAATAAGAACTGTTTTCAAATTAATGGTCGCGCGACCCGCGTAGTGTTAATCTGCTGTGTGATAGTCGAAGGAGATTGGATTCCGCTGGCCTGCCCCAGGTGAGTGCTGCATGTCCCTTCTCTCCCTCTTTTTTTTCGCCTCGATTTTTTGGTAACTGCCGATTCACTGCAATTAACACGTCCGCTAGTATCGAAGGTTGGTTCTGACACTTTTCAGAACCGAATTATTGTTGGCGTGACCAGATATGAAATTACAAACCTCTTCCTTGGGTACTCAATCAATTTAACTTTAATTAAGATAAAAATGATGCATCATTTAAAATAAATAACATATAAAAATAAGTACTGTATAAGGTAGATTTTTTTTAAATGTCTCTCGCAATGCGAGATGCGTAAATTTACATATTATTTTGAAAACATGCCATTAAAAAGAGGATTAATAGTGACAAAATTTAAAAACAGTTTGTTTACATGGTTCGATCATGTTGCGAGAATGATTGAACAGTGACTAACAAAAAAAAGATGTAAAGTGTTACCTACATAACACTGGTTAGTTATTGGCGAGGTGCCCCGAAAAGGTCGGGTGCGTACTCGTAGTACTCGCAAAGGGCGTGCTTGTATGATCAGTACCCTTAGCAGGAATTTACACTCTTTTACGTTACGTTCTTGTATGAAAAAATGGAACAGCGCCTCTGGTGTGCGAAGAAGGAACTAATTTTTTCCTTGAAAATTGACAATTTGTCAAAGTTCCAGTTCACTTAACGTCTCAAATGCTGAAAATTGGTGCTAAGCAAAGAGATTTAGAACCTATAGAGCGGGCATTAGGAAAATTGTCATACAAAATTTTTGATGCCGTACGTCAGTAGCACTATCTAGCGTTGCATAGCAACGCGACTACTAGACTGAGCGACTTTTTACCTATTGGTAAAAAGTTTTGGATCACAACTTTCTTCGTGATGTCCCGTCTATTGCTCGTATATAGTTTAATGTCTTGTGCTAAGGGTGTATCATAGATGATGTGGACGAGGTGAAAGGTACTTTTCTTAGTTCAAATATTTAACCCAAATTCTTTTCAAATACACGTAATCTGTAGTACCGGTAATAATATCGTCTTAGTACACAAATAAGCGAAAAATGCTCATAAAATAAAAACTACCGAAACAAATTGAAAAAAAAATATTGGGCTAATTTTTGGGGACAGATATGCATCGAACAAAAAAAGAATCATCAAGATCGGTTCACCATCTAATCGTCTTCTCAATTCGCCGGGATATATTTTTATTTTTGGATTGGCTAGTAGGTCAAGGTCACTCTCTAATTTACTCCTATTTGATTGAAACAAAATATTAGTATACAATTTCCCAAAGCAAATCGTTGTTTACGAGTACAAACCCGCCTATATCTTTTCGACTGATATTTGTTGTTAACTTTAAATTAACTGTCTGCATGAATAGGTTCACACATGACTAGTTTTCAGAAACTATTCAAAGTCAAAATGATATAAATTTCTATTGAAATGGGATAGTTATTCATTGGGATATTGTTGTATTGATACAATACTATCAATAATTTCTACATCACTTGTCAATTTTGAATTAATAACTAAGGCTTAAACGTGTACCTACATACGAGAAGTTCCAGTGGTAGCCCAGTGGTATCGGTCCCGACTTACGAGTTGTAGGTTCGGTTCGTTGTGTAATTTATTTCATCACCACTACTCTCAAAACGGTGAAGTAAAACATCGTGACGAAATCGGCATGTCCTAGGACCAAAAATTCGAAAACATGTGACATAGTTGTTGATTATGGCTCACTCCCTCTCACAGAAAGGAGGCCTGTGTCACAGCAGTGAAAACATTGTAGGCTGATGATGATGATGAAACGTGTATATAATTAATATAATATTCATTTTTTATTACCTTACACGTGTAGAGTCTTAGGTTTCAACAATGAATAATTAGAAGCCTTCTTCAACACAAGTCGTTAATTAATGTCTGACATTTAATTTTGTACCTAACTATAATGTTTTATCTTCTTCTTGAATTTTCAACGTTTCTAAGGACACTAAGCTTGTGGCACAATTCTGGGTCCACTCAATTTAGATTGTCGTCGACACGCTAAGATGAAAGATGTATTATCAACGATTCGATTTGAATTAACAAAAATGGATCCGCATAAAATACCGAAAGAAATCTTGTGTGATTCGTGATTCGAGGAAGATTTTTACGAAGATATAATTTATGGTGGCTAGTTGCCGAAATAGTTGTAATTTCAAGTCTGGTCGTTTGTGTGTGAGAGTTTTAATGTTAAAAACGCACCCACGACACTGGAGAAATTTCTAGCAAGACACAACGTTTAAAAATAATTTACCTACAATACATCAATATTGTACCGTGAAAAACTGTTCATCGATTTAGTTTTGTTATAAACCCGTAATATTATTTAATAGACCTATCCAAAGACACCCCACAATAGGTACTGTACGATTTTATGGATCACTAGATGTTCTCCATGGTTTTCCTCCCGCTGCTAGTCTCCTACTGATTGTTGCGTGATGTTTTATAGCCTATAGCCTGCTTAAAAAAATGGACTATCCAACGTCAAAAAGATTTTGGAACGAAGTTCCTTACCGCGCGTTGTGAAAGGGGGCTGGACGGAAAAAAATCTTACGTAAGGTAATGTGTTTATTACCATGGAATGGAATGGAATGGACTGGAATGGAATGGACTGGAGTGGAGTGGAGTGGAGTGGAGTCGAAACGATTATTTTTGTTGAGTGTATACAGTAACTTCGTTCCACCTCTCAAGTTTTTTTTCTATATATTCGGATCAGAAGTTCTTAGGTTAGCGCGTTTTTACCTAACAACTCTGCAGCTTCAATATTAGTAAGGTATAGATTAACACAAAGTGACATTAGAATTGATGATAATATTAACAGAATGATCGGGATCATGTGTTTATTTCGATCATTACCATTTCCACAGTGCTGAAAAAAGACGATTGTCACACAGCACTGTGGGAAGTCAAATCAATTACTAAACATGTAAATATCCCGATTTACGTGCAAATGATTGAAATCATTCTTCATCCACAACGGCACGGTTACACAGTGGCTGAGTGATTGGACTGCTGCACAGCATGCAACGGTTTCGAACCCCGTACGGAACAACTGTTTGTATGATCTCTAAATAGTTGTTCCGCGTCCGGATCCGGATTCTAATGGGAAAATGTGGGTGGGGGTTTAAAAAAAGAAAAAATAAAACAATTTAAAACGAAACACTTACTTGGCATTCATCCAGTAATAGATGATAGGGTTGACCATAGCGTTGGCCATTGCTAGCCAATAGAAGCCGAGGTACACATGTTGCACATACTTCATGTAAAGTATCGATGGATTGAAGTGTGTGTAGATGAAGTAGGAGTGGTAGGGCAGCCAGCATATACCAAAGATCACTATCACAAGGATGAACATTTTCACAACCTGTGGACAAAGTACTTTTTTAGAAATCCTTAGCCAAAATTCATTCAAATCGGTTCAGCGGTTTAAATATGAGAGCCCTACGAACGAATGCGTACATTAAAATTTATAATAAATAGTCAAAGTGGACTATTGAATACTGTTTCAACTTTTATTGCTCAGCTTATAAACATACCACTTCTGGACATAGATATCTCCTAGACCATCTTAGACACTAACCAGGTGGCCATGATGTCTTAAAACCAGAGTAGCCAGTGTGAGAACGAGGTGGCGCTAGACGACTTGTATAACTCTGTCTTTTTCCCACACTAGAACTTCTCTGGCTTTAAGACACAATGGTAGGCCATCTGTATGGTCCTCGTATGACTTGACCAATATTATGTCTGGACTTTAAAAGAAACAGTGATCTCGGAGTTTGTTTCGGCTGTTTTTTCTCAGAGATATCAGGTACGACACCGGCCTCGTCTATCTATCTAATATCATTTCAATTCATTCAACATGTAACATATTCCTTCTTTTGTTCGCTCCAAAATCTTGAATGTCTTTAGCAATCAGCTAGCTGCACGGGGTAAATGTAGTGTAAAAAATTCTATATTTAAAATAAAAATACTCGTAGATGTATTTTTTATGTAATAAACAATTATGTTTTTGAATGCATTTGCATCTATGAAATTAATAACTGCATGTCGTAAAAAATAAAATTGTAATAATATTTCCGATTCAGAAATCGCAACGCATTTACGAAGCGGTTACAACGCGCGTTCACGTACGGGCCCCGGGGGTATATTTTGCCATTTCGAAGCTAAGGCAAAGTTTCCATTATAAAAATTGTATTTTATTCAAAAGTAATAGCGAAAATTTTGCGAACATCCCAATTTCGGAGCTCCTGGCGAGGTTCCAATAAAGTCTCATTGTCTACACTTCGGTACTCTGAACGGGAACAAACATGACGCTAGGGAACGAAATTGAATAAAACATTGGTTTGGCAACATCGTTGCTTCGAAAAGACATGTTGTATTGAAAATCTGTGAGGCAGTTTACAGTTCAGAAGAAAACTGTCCGTAAGCATTTGTTGTTTTTGAAATTGGAACAGAAAACTTTTGTTCGTTAAATAAGATAGGTTAATGTAATTCTTTTGTTTTGATAGTAGATCTTTCTTAAAAGCTTTTGTTGCTTACAAAGACAACATGATGTTAGAGAGGTCGGAATTAATATTAATATACTGTGTTTTCAGATGTTAATACCGCTCATTATTCTTGCAAGAGAACTGTGTCTCGAAGTACTCCAAACTCAGCCTAGTTTAGGCACAGACGCTCATATTTTGTACTTAAGACTAACTAAGCATAAAAATGTCTTACGAAACATAAAGAGCCAAAAATAAATAAAATATTAAACTAGCTGTTGCTCGTGGTTTCACCCCCGCTACTCGGATCCTATTAGTCATAGCGTGAGGATACATGATCGAGGAAGGATTTGATTCAATAAATGGACCAGAGGCCTTACCAAGAGCTCTTAACGCGATCCAGTTTAGGCTGTGGGAAAGAGATGGCGCTAGACGACTTGTATAGCTCTGTCTCTTTCCCACAGCCTAAACTGGTAAGGCCTCTGATAACACAAAATGATTCTTTCATTTCAAAGACCGGTGATATAGCGCGTTCAACCAAACAAACTCTTTTGCTTTATAAAATTAATATAGATTTGGTTACACAAATTATGTAGACCAGAGATAATATTTTGTCGTACCTGTTATTACCTGTCTCTCTCACTCCCGCGTAAATATAATGAGTCTCGCTTGCACAGATGGCGGCCATTGCATCTGTCAATAGGTCAATGTACGAAATTCCTCCTGTTTTGTGACCGGACTTTAGCTATCATCAATTTATCATGTCGACCGATGGAAGGGGGATCTAGAGGTTATAATTATGAGCCATATCACTGGCAATAATTTTTATGTACCTTTCGTTTAGACCGTATCGAGTCCACTTGTCGCTGCGTCAGTTCGCCGATAGACCCCGAGCCCCACAGCACTTTGCCCATCGCCGAGTAGAAGAATGTCATCCCAAGCATGGGGATGGCGTATGTCACTACGAAGAATAATACTTGGTATCTGTAACAAAAAAGGAAAACATATGTATTTACTACGTACATCATTTATTAGTAAGCAAAGATTAGTAATTTCCAAATTGAACATGAACCTTCTTCTTTTTTTGATAAAGTTGAAAATCTAGATTTTTTTTACAGACAGGGTTTGTTGATGACCTGGCGCCTGCGCATAATGACGTCATTTTTGACGCCAAAGTCTAAGTCGAACGATTTATTTGAAATAGGCCGTTCACAGGCATTTTGAGAGATATAAAAATAAATGACAATAATAAATTGATTCCGTGACACACAAAATGACTCTTGTGCGGGAAAAGAGTTGTTTTGTATGAAATAAATTAAGGTGGAAACCCCATACCATTGTTCCGAAAATAATTGGGTAGCTACATAATCTTCTAGTCTAGTTTCGTTTGTTGTAAAGAGTTAAATCACTATTTGGCTTATGTAAACAGACCGCCAAACTCTTTGGCTGCATGAGGAATACCTACAGCCAAAAAGTGCATAGGTATAGGTTTAGAGGAAAACTGTTTGAAAATTGCTGTCTGAATACCTATTGTAGGATTGACACCTAAGCGTCCATTTTTCCATGAATGTTTGAGTTAACTTAGATGCGAATACGGGAGACTGCGTCATTTTTGCTGCACACGATTTTATTTCTTTTGGAGGCCACTGCATTTATTATTACATGGAGCAAGACAAAAACAAACTAGTACCTACATGTTGTTTCCAGACACATAAATTATCTACATAATTATTATGTTCACAACACGTTTTTATTTTTCTATCTAGTTATTTTTTATTCGTCGTGCAGAACATCTTCAGTTTAATAAAATTCCCACAAAATCACATTACTTTATGCTAATGTAATATTCACTTAGTTTAATAAATTGTGTTTGTTTACAGTCAATTTTATAAAAAAAATATTTTGTTGCCCATTTTCATAGTATTTTTCTTATCGCTTATTATTACTTTTTTGTATGTCTAACTATGACTAAAAATACGAAATGCTACTTATTTATGTATCTACATTTACGTAGGTAGACAACAAAGAGAAAATTAACTTGAACAAAACTTTTAATATTATCAGCACTGAACACGGGAACCTACATCTAAAATGTTGGCACGGAACCAACATTTAAGACATCATAAAGCCGAGTCTACAGTTGTCGTAATTTTCCAGAAAGTTTTCAGCCGTAGCGGTTTAGAGGAGAGACCTTTTTCCAGCAGTAGACGTCTTCCTTCTAATGGAGATGAAAATTCATTAATAAAAACTAGAAGTTTTGTTAAATGAAAACTAAGAACTGTTTTCTAATATCTTCCTTCACTGTCATTCAATGTTGTTTTTATTATCCACGTAACACTCAGGCCGAAATCGTAACCCAAATATTTTAGTTAACCTTAGTAGCCATACACCATACTGCCTAGGAAAATCAACCTTTATCACCATCATCATCAAAATCAGCCGTAGGATGTCCAATGTCCACTGCTGAACATAGGACTCCCGAGATTTCACGTTGGAAGCGGATTGCATTCAGAGAGATCCTGTGGTCTTCATCAAATCGCTGAACCTTTAACTAAAAATTTTAGTAGTTGTATGAAAGCTCGGTCACAGTCTGTAGGAATATGCAACTAAGCTATAATTGAATTTTGATATATTTTCGGGTTAAGCTTCGCCCGAAAATATATCAAATTCAATCTGATATTACTCGGCTAAAAAGCTAGGATCAAGTTCGTTCTATTTTAGGCCTCAATAACTGAGCAATTATTCAGAGTGTTCTAAGTTCCAGTCTATTGTTGTTCTCTGGCAAAAATAGAACAACACTGCCGCTTCGAACGCGACTTTAATATAGCCTCTGCATTTCTAGGGCGACTCACAAAATTCAATTTCATACGGCAGAAAATATATGTATTTCTACTCGCTCTTCATATAAATTGGCAAACATTTTACCTGCTTTTGTCGGTGGGTCTGATTCTAGCCTTTTAGACATGTTTACAATTTAATGTCAGTGGTATTTTTACGAAAATAACGTTTTACATTACTGGCTGGAAATGTGCAGATATTTTGCGTTACTAATGTGTGTACATAACGTGTGGTAGAATAAAATGTGGCCTGAAAAGTTAATAGCAAACATTTGAACATTTAGAAGGTAGGTAGGGGAACAGTGTATAAGGCCCGACGCGAGGTACGATGGAAAATCATACACTTATGGCAATCTTAACACAATCCTAACGTAGCGCAAGCGCCAACAGCAACATTTGTTAATGACCGGTTGCAAAATGACGTCCTGATGGCGCTTGCGCTACGATAATGTTGTGATAATATTTATTTATTTAATACATTTAGTACAGCTACAAAATGCCAATGATCCTTTCATTCTGTCTCCTCACAAAATCGCAGACATTCTAACATTATCATCTTCCATTCATCAGCAAACAAGTCCAATTCAGTGTTGGTCTCCACGAGCGCGTTGAGCATCGTTAGCATTCGCGGTATTGGAGAGGTGGATCGGGCTACAGTGCGACAAAATGGGACATTAAATAATTTATGTTTTCTAGAACGGTTGTAACTGTTTGGAACAAACAATTGACACAGGTCCGCATGTACATCCGAGGCATTAATATGACCATGTAAAATTAATGAGCGAGGCATCAGTATGACCATGTAAAGTATGCCTAAAGAGTGTTTGTCCTCATTATACCTCGCGTCCACCTCTTATACACTGTTCCTTATGGTTTTTTTCTATTGAGACTGTTCAGTACCCTTAGCACGACTTTTCGCTCTTTTACTTTACAGCGTCTTTTCAGTATTTACAGCGTTTCTTGCATGAAAAAATGGAACAGCGCCTCTGGTGTGCGAAGAAGGAACTAATTTTTTCCTTGAAAATTGTCAATTTGAAATTGTCAAAGTTCCAGTTTACTTTACGTCTCAAATACTGAAAACTCGTGCTAAGGGTACTGACCTCGGTCTGTTCATAAAAAAAAGGACTTCGGCAAAATAGGAATGACACAGCTTCTGGGGCTTGTTTTCAGGAATTCATGTCAGTTTTTGGATCAATATTGTTGATGCGGTGGTTAAGCAATTGACTGCTGCGCTGTGTGTCACGGTTTCAACTCTCCCACGGAAAAATATTTGTATTATCTACAGGTAGTTGTGTTGTTTATGTATGCGAGTTTAAAAATATTTACAAATGCACCCACGACACCAAAGAAGTTCTTACTGAGAAACAAAAACGCTTTTTTAATAGGAAATATTTTTTTTTTTTATAAAATAGATTATTTACAATAACTTTACGTCAAGATTGTGATGAGCCACTAGTAGCTTATAAAAAAAACAAATATCATATTTTGATACCCCTTTTAGGCAGTCATTACTAACAAAACTCACGAAATTCTTCAGGTTTCAAGCTCTTTCAACGGAAAAGAACATGAAAGCGAACATGCCTTTTCATGTCAAATTATCCTTTATATGTTAAGGTAAGTAAAGGACCAGACGTCGTTCACAATATTCCCTTGGGACAGAAATGACATATTATGCTGCAAATTGATACTTCAGTGTCCCGTGTCTCATGTTTTCAAGACAGCCACACACGATCCAGTTTAATGTGAAGTTAGCAGCCTACTGGAGGCGGGAACAAATTATATGTACTTTAACGTTAAGTTAACTTTTAATAAAACTATAATTTGTTAGTCGACTGATCTACATATATTTTAGTGATGTTGTCAAGAGAACTGTTTAGTCAAACAAACAAACAAATATATAAGGTTAGGAGAGCCGCACATTGAAGACCCATCGTAAGATAAAAACCACAACTTATAAAGCTAATTTTAGACTACGCTATAATATAACAGTATATAGATTTAGAAATCAGTCATTCAAAACGATTGAGGATTGGATTTGTTTGCCAATCAATGAAAGAGGATAAAGTTACAATGTTTGAAGTTCGTTCGACGCAGAGCGATGTAAATAAGGTAAACTAGTATACTCACGGCTTCACCAAAAATTATATTGATAGTACAGTCACTACCCATTATCATAATAAATTACCCAGCATAAAAGGCAGAATAAAGCTATTGTCAAACAGACAGGCGAAGCGAATGCAATCCGAAGCTTTTTTATATTTTGTAATGTATGGAATTGTTTGAATCCAGTCACATAGAAAAGCGAAAGCGATCCGATAGTATGTGAGTGGCTTCAAACAATTCCATACATTACAAACAAAAACGCCTCGCTTAGCTTTCGCCACGCCAGGCCACGATTTTAAAACAAAGTAGCAGTGATGAGTTGGAACAGAATCATACGTTACTTATTAAAGTATCAATAAGAACAGCACGTTGGATTTCATTTTGATTCATTTATTTAATTTTATCTTGATCGATTTCAATATCTACGAAAATGCAAGCTGAATATTAATACTAAGTTTTTGTGAATAATATACGTAAAATTTTCTATTGTAATAATATATAAAAGTGTTTAATTTATGAAAGTAAGATAGCTACTTGTAAATAAAGCCACTTGTTTCATCCCCATGCACTTAGTTGTCCTGAAATTCGGCTTTGTAGAAGTACGTCAAAATGACGGTACGTCACCAATACTGTTACTCAATCTGACTTCACCAGTAGAAGGTGCAATATGGTGGAAAATTCAGTCCAATAAGTCTCCTAAAGCCGGGTCCAGACTGGAATAACGCGTAAACTAATCCACCGTGTATGTACGGCACTACGAGCATTACATGTAACGTTCGTAGTGCCGTCCATACGTAGAATTCGCCTTACATTACACGGTGGATTACATTACGCGTTACACCAGTCTGGACCCGGCTTAAAACATCACCAAAAAAAAAATCCTTAGATTGGTTTGCAAGTTGTTACAGATTATTCGAGCTTAGGACATAAAAAAGTAGTATAAAATGGTGTGGGAGACGTAATGATGATAAGGGTCTCATCTCCATGAGAATTGGTGTGAAAAACTACACAATCGTGAGGAGCAGAGAACATTGTGGGAGTTTCGACTCAAAGGGTAGACGTGGTTCGAATAATAATCATTTCAATCTAGACTTCATGCTTCATTGACTTTGTAATCTTCTGTGTTGTGGATAATAGTGGAAAATCTTTGTTACAAATAAATAATATATTTTTCATCATCTGCCTAGCCTTTTCCCAACTACACACATCAAAAGTGTCTAGGGATCAAGCATTTTTATGCGGATTTCTTGAGATTGAGATGTGGCTTTGTAATAAATTTATGATTTTATAAATTTATATGGATCCTTTTTGGTGCATTTCATAATTTGAATCAGGAACTGTAAATCAAATTCGAGTAAAAGATGAAAATCAGCTGTCAATATTTTCCCTATAAAAACATACAACGCATTGAAGACATTATTAGTGCTACTGTTTCCCTACTACTGATTAAAACCAACGTTATTATGGAGCGGCGACGTCATTTAAGCAGGGAAGAAATGCTCAGAGCCGTGGGAATGATAGAAGCTGGTTCCCGGCAACGTACTGTGGCTTTAGCTCTGAATACAAGTCAGAGTGTTATCAGTCGACTTTGGACACGTTACCGAAGCACTGGTACCGTGGCTGAGCGCCATGGAGGACGGTATCGCTGCACCACACGGAGACAAGACCGATACATTCAAATCTTAACTCGAAGAGCTCCAACAATAACCGCCATGATGTTAGCCGTGAGGCTTCATCACTCTTCAGGGAACTTAATTAGCGACCAAACAGTCAGAAACCGCTTGCATGAAGTGAACCTTCATTCCCGAAGACCGCTACGGGTACCACCTATAGCAATGCACAATCGTAGGATTCGATATCAATGGGCTCTTGAACACAGAAATTGGGCAGAAGAACAATGGCGTTTCGTGTGCTTTTCTGATGAGTCTCGTTTTGGTATGAGACCGGATACAAGACGTATACGACACTGGAGAACCCCTGGACGCCAACAGCGATTAAAATCCTGCCAGGAAGTCCATCCTTATAGTGGTGGAACCATCATGGTATGGGCGGGTATTTGGATCGGCGGAAGAACTGAGTTGATTTGGATCAGAGGCAACCTCAACGTTCAAATTTATGCTGAGACGATTGTATCAGACGTCATCGTTCCTCTACAAGTGCAAATCGGTCCCTTATTTCAGTTAATGCATGATAATGCACGACCGCACACCGCAAGAGTTGTAAGACAGACTCTCGCCGCAGCTAACATCAATGTCCTGCCCTGGCCTGCTCAGTCGCCAGACTTGAACCCGATTGAGCATGCATGGGATAGGCTACAGAGAAGAGCTCTGCCGAATATGGAGGGTATCCAGTCGCAAGAAGACCTTTTTTTGTTGTTGCAACGAACATGGGCGGCCATTCCACAGCGTGATTTGGATGAACTCATTTTGAGTATGCCAAACCGATGTTCTTGTGTTGTTAGTGTTCGCGGTAGAAACACGGATTATTAATTGTTTAAGTTACCCAATACAATTTTAAAGAAAACTGTTATTTCAGTCTTTTTTTCGAACTTTAATGTTAGTGGTTCAAATGTCAAAAATCCCTTTATTAGGAAAATGGCAAATTTCTTTATGAATGCAAAGGTGACTTGGTTTATCGTTACTGTGACAAACGATAACACTTTATTTGATGAATCCTTAAAGAACATTTTAATTAATATCAATCAGGAGAAAAGTTATTGCAAAAATATATGTTGATCCCTAGACACTTTTGATGTGTGTATATTTGGGTCGGCTTCCAGTCGAACCAGATCCAACTGAATATCAGTATTTTACATGGAGCGACTGCTTAATCGCGGCTTAACACGGAAGATCGGCTAGTGCGGTTGTAATTATTTAGCCAAGCAAAAAAGGAATTTCAACTACTTAGTTTCCAGGGTTACCGTTACCAGTCCAGACAGTCTCGCGACAATCGACACATGCTTCTGCTATCATTTAGCTTGACTTGACTTGGCTTGACACAGTTGGGTGCAACTACAGTAGATAAACATATTATTATCTACTGAAGTTGCACCCAACTGTGTAATAATATTTAGACCATAATCGCTAAGTGTTTGTTAAAACGACCAATAATATTATTGCCCCGACTTTGTCATCGTTAATCATCTATTCAAAGGTTGTCTAGCAGGTATCGCTATCAGCGTTAAGACCGCAATTGTTTGTTGAATTATAAGGGTAAATTATCAATATTCTGAATAGCTGTTTTAATTAATTTTGGTGTACAAATAAGAATATTCTATTCTATTTTCATAAATAACTTCTATAACATGGTGTGAAAGTCTCCCTGCCTTTTGGGCGGCCATTCTTGCGAATCTTACATTACATAAAAACAAGCGAGAGCGTTTTAGCGAGCATTGTAAAGAGCATTCTGGCAACTTTGTTGCCGAGCCGACTGTCAAAACTCACATCTTCATGAAGGAAAACAATTGACGACTATCGACTATAGCGTTTACTAGTTATATCGTAAAATATTATCTCTTTGAATATTAGGCGGCCATAATACACAATAAACTCAAAGTGCCATATGTCATGCTTGTCTAGACGGGATAAACGTTTTAATAGTTCAGGATACGTTAATAGTCCCTTATGTTTATTATGCTGAATTCAAGGATCGTTTAGTTTGCTTTTGACGTATAATCAACGCTTTGTCTTATAAAACAATGGAAATTTTTGAGTCGTAAAGGAAAATATGTAATTTGTAATCCTAATACAAAAAAAATATAATTATGACCACGAAAAAACTTGCTCTAACAAAACTACTTCCAGTAAGATTTTCTCGCTGCTCTTTGCTTATTATAGCAGTGTGCTTCCTTCAAGTCCGTCCACTTCTGGCAACTTTGTTACCGTGATCCAATAAAACGATGTAGGTAATCTTGCCTGGAACCTATGGGTCTAATCTCTAAGCACGAAACCCGTGGTTTCGGCCTAAGTAACGGGCGTGACAACGAGCCCGAACTAAGAATGAATGATACAACGATTTGACAGATAGCTCCTTAGAGTCCGCGCCACCACTCAAAAACTACGGAAAAAAAATTCGTGGTCGTACATTTTTTTGAGTAATTTGACATAATGACATAGACACTAGCGCCGCGTCAAAAGTTCTTCAGTCGTGGCAGTATTATCCGTCCGCATATTTGATTTTGACGTTAACTAACGTAACGTAACTACGTTCAATCATCGAGTATACTTATCCGTGTCTTAATTCACGGATATAGAAATCAAGGTGCGTACAGACTATACCTATAACATAACGTGTTAAATAACATTGTTATATAACATGTTTCAGATGATGTGGACGCAAAATGTTATATAACATTGCTATGTAACATGTCTCAGATGATGTGGACACAGAATGTTATATAACATTGTGGATAGCACTGAAGAACGACAAACGACAATTGTTAAATAACATTGTTACACTAATGTATACGGTATTGTTTTATGTTGCAATGTTATATAACAATGTTATATGGTGTGGAGTGTTATATAACATTGCTACATGGTCTGTACGCACGTTTAGACCTTCTGTCACGACGTTAACTTCTTTTGGTTCCCATTTTGATGTTTGTTTTGCCCAAAGATTGTCTGACATTGACAAACGTGACTTACCCAGTACCATTTTAAGCAGCTTTTTCTCACAATATGAATAACCCACACAGAATAGAAAACTATTCGATCCTCAAACATCTCTTATCGCGTAAACATTAGTAACGGTCGGATAAACTATAGAGCTTCAAGTTTGAGAAATGTAAATGACATGACAATAGCTTCAGAGGCTTAGTAGGATTTGATACATTGATTAACAAGAATAATAGAGTTGATATCAAAGAGGTTTTCAATAGAAGACAATGAAATGTATTGTGTGGATGTAAGTTACGGATTTAATTACCTATACATACATTTAATAAAATAGTAGGAAAGTCAAAACTGTACATTGAATATTTTTTATCTACCATCAATACCGAAGCCAAAAATATAGTTTGTAGAATTTTTGTCTGTTTGTATGTCCGCGATAAACTCAAGAGCGAATGTAGAATCATGAAGTACATGGGCAAGTGCATGGATTTACTTCATATTTGGCACGAATATTATTAAGAAGTCGGGTCAATATAATTATAGACTACATAATTATAATCACGCTATCACCTACGGTCCTACGGGGATCGAGCAGTGAACGTTTATTACTTTAACGCATTCACGCAGACGACGTCGCGGGCAGCAGATAGTTAAATAATAATAGGCCATTTTACTCAAAAAATTTTGTGAAATGAAAAGAGAGATTATTATCAAAAAAATATTTTAAATGTCTACTTCCATGTTTTTTTTTTTCTATAATTATTTTATTGTTATAAAGGCTAGTCAAATGACAATAATACATTCACATTACATAATTTTTAATAACGACTAATAAAAATCCATAGAACTCTAATGAAGAGGAATGTATGCGTGGAGAGGCGCTTCCCAAAGTCCTTGTAACGATTGGTCTCGGGACTAACGATTTACCATGACCCCGGAACGTAAAGGTCTATTGAAGGACATCGTAGATTTTAGTTAGTACAAGTCTGACCGCCCTGCCCTGAGTGAGAGGACTCATTTGATGATTTTACCATGATAACAAAATTCCTTGTAACGATATTAATGTCAAATAAGGAAATGTGAAAAGTTAACGAACATCAAACGCGTAGGCGCCACTTATACCTACATATTTACGTTTCACAAATTGACATGTTAATTGGAAAATTAGATAAATATTTACTTTGAAAATTGAGTTCTGAATAAATAAAAGTTAGAAAATATTTTATTCACGAAGAAACCACTTCGAGCCACTGAAAATAATATATGTTAAAGGTTAAGTACACATATAAACTTGGAAATGACTCGTCACCGTATAGCCTTTCACCTTACCGCGTCGTCAAACACGCTTTCACATAACGTAGGGGAACAGTGTATAAGACGAGCGAGGCGAGGTATGATGGGAAATCACACACCTATGGCAAAAAAACACAATACTTACGTAGCGCAAGCGCCAACAGGACGCCATTTGTAAATGACCCCTTGCAAATTACGTCCTGGGGGCCAATTCTCGATTTTCGCCATTTATCTCGAGTTCGAGATTGTAAGTCTATCTCTATGTCTATCAAAAATATCTCTATCTCTACCAAAAAATGTCGAATTGAGCAGAAATCCGTATTCTCAGTCAAAATAGAAATAAATGTCACGAAAATGTCGAGTCGAGTGAACATAATGTTACCATTATGAAGAATCGCACGTTCCGTTTTAGGTAGCTATAAGTGAATGAATGATTTTGTTTTAAAACGCTGACTAAATCGATTTATTTAAGTATAAAACGAAACGTTTAGCGTAAAAATAATCAGTTTGACAGTTGATTGTCTGTCAGTGTCAGAATTTGCGTCTTTTGTTATGTTTACATGGACTCTGTGTTTATAAATCATTAGTGGGCTGTGCTATTTTACATTTCATGATTTTTATTTTATTTATTTATGTGGGGTATAGGGTTCTTGTAATAAAATTCGTCTTCACAAATTATTTGCTTTTTATTTCGTATTCCTAACGTCTTAGCGGTTCGCGGCACAGCACACACACAGTCCTTGCATCTCCCTCCTTCCTTCCGTCCCCCGTCATCCCGCCTTTCACTCACACATAGCACTCTATCTCTTTCTTCCAATTGCGTTCCGTTTCCCACATTCGGCCATCCGACCTTCATGTCTGTCCCCAGACATGCTAAACTGACTTTCATTCCTCATTTCATTCTTACCTTACCTCCTCATCCATCATCATTACACGCTTACATTTATGACTACTTAAATACACCATTAAACTTAATACACGCTTATAGAACTAATCTTAAACATTAACAGCAAAAGAAATGAAATTCCTGTTTTATGTAGTTCTTAACTAAAGGTAAACCATAGACTTGTAAGTGAACACAATGCAAGGGTAAACTTTTATAAAACATGTTATCAACTTAAGTACTATTTCAAAACAAAACAGTAGTAAGTTAGCTTACAACATTAACCAGTTTATACAATTGAACTTCAATTTTCATTTGCAAAACAAAACACATAAAATTTTATAAACTAATAAAAGGAAAAAAAAAACAAACATCCGTCACACAGTCTTACGTCCATACTTCACCACAAGCAGAGCATACTTACTCAATTTCTTCATCATTGTCAGGCCACCTCTTCATCCCATCAGCAGAGCAAGTAGTCCTTATGGGACCTTCAGATGTGACATCATCCTTTTCGACGTCATAGCGATCGTTTCGCTTGACCTTTGTGATCTTATATGGGCCTAGGTACTTTGGCTTTAATTTGAGTCCTGGACCAAACTGTGTTCTTTGTATGGTATCCCTTTTCGTCACCTAAAATTGTTTGTCCGAAAATCATTATCCATAACACGTTTGCTATAAAATTCAGTAACCATAATGATCAAAAGTTCTAAATATTGTTTTACATAATTATCTTCACTTCTAAAGCTGTTCTGGCATAAAATCGAGTATCATAATAATTGAATCTCCTAATTTTGTATGAAATAAAGTCATATGTCCTAATCATTATATTACATAATGTGTATTATTCCGAATGTTCAATTAGGTATAGTAAAACTGATATTTCATGAAATTGTTTAGAAACCGAAGATCTTGGGATCCAAGAGCGAGCGAAGCGAGCTCGGGACTTGTGGGCACCCCGACACGGACAGGTTAGGTTCGAAGGGGATGGCGGGGTCTGAAAGACCCCGCCATCCCCTTCGTGTTAGGTTACTTTAAACCTTGCACGCAGAAATAGGAGCCCCGCGAAGCGGGGCTCCGTCGATTTTCCTTATTGGGTGGTAATCAGTAACAAAACAAACTTTAGGACTTATGTATTTTATGGCAATCGGTTTTATGTATTTTGTATATTATTGATTGTTATATTTATGACAAACGAATTTAGGACATACAGTAGTTAGGAGTTTCAATGTTATGGCATTTGAAATTATGTGGTATTAAGTTCGGGTAAGTTATCATTCGGACAAATGATGATTAGGACAAAAAAAAATATGTCACATAAGATTATGTATAAAAAAGTTAGGTAACACAATAGAGAACCTCTTTGTATTGCTACTCGTTCACCAACTTCATACTTAGTACTTTCCTTTCTTTTCTTATTATAAGTACTTGTATTTTCTTTTTGCATTTTTAATATTTGTTCTTTAGCTTTTTTTCTTAATTCTTCTCTTTCTTCACTGAATTGTTCTAGACTCTCTTGCTGTAATAAATCAATTAAAGGTATATCTTCTTTGGATTTCATCTTGACCCCTGTTAATAACTCAAATGGACTTGTATTAATGCTTCTTTGGAAAGTGCTATTTATTGCACGTTGCAATCGACTTACATGTTTGTACCACACTGATGGATCTTCTGCACATAACTTTGTAAGAGTTGGTTTAATGATTCCATGAATCCTTTCCACTTGTCCGTTTCCTCGTGGCACTCCTGTTGTTATTTTTATGTGTTCTATATTCTCACTCTTACAATGTTCTTCAAACTCATGGCTAGTAAAAGCAGTACCTCGATCAGTGACAATCCTATCTGGATTCCCAAATGTCTGTTGATGTATTTTCAGCTTATCCAGAGTTTCGCTACTGGTGGTGCTCTTTGTAGGGAAAAGCCACACAAATTTAGTAAAGGCATCAACTATTGTTAAAATGTGATTATACCTCTTTCTGGTCTCAGTCATCGGTCCAATGTGATCCATGTGAAGGGTATGCAGAGGGATTCCCTCCTTTTGAATAGGGTTAAGAAAACCTTCCTGTTTCCCCTGCTTCTTCGTTGCTAGTAAGCATGGTATGCAGCTTGCAATAAAGTCATCAATTTTCTTATCTATGTCTCTGATGTAGAAATCTTTAACAAGGAGTTCTTTCATTTTTCTCTTTCCAAAATGACCATTGGCATGCACTCTTCGTATAACTTCTTTTTCCATGCTTCTAGGAATTACCAGCTGCTTCTGGTCACTCCTGTAAAGAATATTATTTTCCAACCAATAGTCTAAATAGGGTTTTTCTTTTACAATTTCGATTATTGCTTTCAGTCCTTCATCCTGGATTTGTGCGTCCTTGACTTGGTCATGAAGACTTGCTACCATTACTGAAACATAAGGGTGTCTGCTCAATGCATCCACATGCCTCATACTCGAACCTTTTCGGTGCTCAACTTCAAAGTCATATTGATCTAAAAACAACACCCATCTTGCAATCTTAGCTGATAAGTCCTTCTTCTTAAGGGTTAGTGCAAAAGCTTGACAGTCTGTAACAATCTTAAAATGTATGCCAAACAGGTAATGTCGAAATTTCTTTATAGCTTCAATTATCGCTAAAGCCTCCAGTTCATAGCTTGTGTACCTTTGTTCAGCATCATTTGTCTTCCTACTCACATACTGAACTGGATGTAAGCCACTATCCGGATGCTGCTGTAATAGTATTGCCGAATAAGCAATGCTGGATGCGTCTGTATG
The DNA here is from genome assembly GCA_954870645.1 of Agrotis clavis. Lineage (NCBI taxonomy): Eukaryota > Metazoa > Arthropoda > Insecta > Lepidoptera > Noctuidae > Agrotis > Agrotis clavis. The sequence goes on along the minus strand of OX940924.1, from coordinate 21,627,599 downwards.
CACTTCTGTAGGCAGCTTGGGATTATAAATCTTCAATACTGGACCACATGCCAGCTTCTTCTTCAAAATATTAAAAGAGTTACGTTGATTTTCTTCAAAAATAAAGACAGCATCTTGTTTTAATAAGTCAGTTAAGGGTTTTGCTATTGTAGCATAATTTTCTATATATTTTCTGAAGTAAGAAGTAAGTCCTATGAAACTATGTACCTGCTTAGTTGTTCTTGGTTCCGGGTACCTCATCACAGCGTCTGTCTTCTCTAAACTTGGACTAATTTCACCATTCCGTATGCGATGACCCAGATATTCAATTTCACTGCATATCAAATTTGCCTTCTTCCAATTTATCTGTAGTCCATATTCTGAAGCAACTGATAAAACTTCTTTCAATCTTTGCACACCTTGTTCCTCGTCTTTTGCTGGAATGATAATGTCATCGATAAAAACTAACATTATGCCTTTGTCAATTAAACTCCTGAAAATGGTTGACACAAATCTCATAAAATACTTTGGACAGTTTGAAAGTCCAAAAGGTGCACGCAAAAATTCAAATTGACCATGATGAGTCACAAATGAGGTGTAGTGTATTGACTCTTCACTGATTTTCAAGTGAAAAAACCCATTCTTTAAATCAATGACACTAAATACTTTGGAGTCTTGCAGTTTGTCGATTAAATCCTCAATGACAGGTAGTGGATACTCATCCTTTACCATCTTCTTGTTGAGTTGTCTGTAGTCTACACAGACCCGTGTTGAACCATCTTTCTTCCTGACGAAAACCAAGGGACTAGCATATTCTGAGAAACTTACCCGTATTATGTTGCTATCCAACCATTCCGTTACCTGATCTTCAACTATTTGTTGTTCCTTTAGTGACAATCTCCTAGGTTTTTGAGCCACTGGGATGTCATCCTTCAAAATAATTTTAAGTTGTATGGGTGCTTCTTTTACTTGGACCGGCTTGTAGTCATCTACACAACTTAAAACCTCCTTTTTGACAATTGGGCTGACTGTGGAACCTACAACCACACTCAAACCTACGGAAAAACAATTAATTTTATTCATCCATTCTTCACCTGAGGGTAACAACAACACACTTCCTTCATTCATAACCATAATCACATTAGCGAGAAACTCATGACCTAATATTAAACTATAAGGCGTACAGTCTTTAGGCACAACATGGAATGTAACTCCGTCGTAACATCGTCCGTCAATCACAGCACAAGTTGTTAACTTTCCGAAAGAACGCACTTGTTTTAGTCCGAGACCCGACAACACAACACCGTCTTCAGTCGTCTTTGGCTGCCCGATCACGTCATAGAAATCTTGTGACATCAAGTTAACATCGCTTCCTGAATCAACAAGCGCCATTCCTTTGGTATTTTCGACAATAATACTCAAAACCGGCTTCCCCGACCTTTTGTTAGGTTTGTTTACAATCTGCACTTCTTTATTTTCCCGACAGTGACAGCTGTCATCTACGTCATCGCCGTTAGAGGTGCCAACATAATCTGTAGTAAACATGGCGGACTTCGAAGTGCTGGGATTCGTCGGATTTCTGCCCGAACGATGTCCGTCACGTTGGCCGCGCTGTCGGTCATCTCCGCCGCTGATTGGACGACTTGATCGGCTGTCGAAGTTTTCCGAAGGCTTCCGATCGTCTTCGCGTTTCGTCGCCGCCGTGCACTTAGAAGAAATATGGCCGAATTCATTGCACTTGAAACACTTGAGGCCCTTTTCCATATGAGGACAGTTTTGCGATGAATGATTAAGTTCTCCACAGCTATAACACCGCAACTCACTGTTTGTATTCCTCTTTGAATGTCGATTGTGACCACCAGATCCATCGTTACGTTGCGTGTCACGACGCGCCTTCATTTTTTCTTTCACCTGCTCATAAATTTTTAATTTTTCCTTCAGCTCACTGTAGCTCGTAACACCATACAATAATATTTTATTCGTTTCTAAGTCTTGAATGCCATCGACGATGTACTTGATCGCAACGTAATCGGGAATCTTACCCCTTTTTCCGAGTTCTTTCATTATAAGCACGTAATCCATACAGCTTTCGTCAGACTTTTTCTTACGTGCACTCATAATTTCATGAATCGTCTTCTGGTCAATCGCGTCGGGAAACTCCTTGCTGATGGCTTGCTTAATTTCGGCCCACGTTTTGAATGGTTTTTCGCTTCGTAGCCATAGCGCCGCTGTTCCCGTCAATGATCTACGCGCAATCACAAGCTGTTGGAGTGGCGTCCATTCAAATATTTCCGTATTATCTTCGATATCTTGAATCCAACGGCTCACTGGGTAGGTATGGTCTTGGCCCGAAAAATTGGTTATAAAGTCTTCAGCATATTGTACACCTCTTGATGACACGTCTTCAGTGGGTTTCGGCATTTTTCAGTCTTCAGTCTTCGTCGTAGCAGTCGTAGATCGTAAAATATACGGTTTTTCGTTGCCAACGTCTTGTCGCCGCGCACCCAACCACGTGCCGCGTGCAGCGAGAAAAACCTTCGATTCGAAGTTAAATCCGTCGTCAATCGTCGCGTCTTCTTCCCTATATCCCGGACGAGCCCCCAAAATTGTGGGGTATAGGGTTCTTGTAATAAAATTCGTCTTCACAAATTATTTGCTTTTTATTTCGTATTCCTAACGTCTTAGCGGTTCGCGGCACAGCACACACACAGTCCTTGCATCTCCCTCCTTCCTTCCGTCCCCCGTCATCCCGCCTTTCACTCACACATAGCACTCTATCTCTTTCTTCCAATTGCGTTCCGTTTCCCACATTTATTTATTTTTAATGACTTCTGTTTCGCTCAAATCGTAAATATCGACGGCGGGATAAGTGCGCTGTTGTCGCCGTGTATTGGCCAGTTGCTCGCCACTTTCCAATAACTCCGAGATAAAAATGCTAATAAACTCGTCCATCTTTCAGTGGTTTCAAGTCCAATCGTGGGTACACAAATTAGGTACAAAGTTTGTTATTTGCGCGAAGGTTGTCGTTTCAAGAAAACACAATACAAAAATCAAGAGTATAAATCGAATTTCCAGTAAGTATGAGATGCCAAGCCGTATTTTATTTAAAGAAAATGAAACACAGTGTACAATCCAAAACTCAACGAATTCACTCAGAAATGACGTATCTCTACAATCGACATTACATCGCTACTGCTCAGAAGCACTCGAGATGAACTCTAACGTTAGCCTTCGACAAATGTCGAATTAGACACCCCCAGAATAGCAACTTTTAAAATTTGTCGAAAAAATGACGTCATTAGAAATTTTTGTCGAGTTCGACACCATCTCTAAAGCCGAGAATTGGCCCCCTGATGGCGCTTGCGCTACGTTAGTGTTGTGTTAAGTATGCCTTAAGAGTGTATGTCCCCATTTTACCTCGAGTTTCCGTCTTATACACTGTTCCCCTAAGCACGTAGTTTAAGCGAACTAGCTGCTACAATATTTCGATTTGGCTTCGAACAGGCGACGCTGTGCTTGCGGCCGACCACCTATTAGTGCAACAGTCACGTACTGCACGCCGGGCAAGGGTGGATGAAGAAACGTAAGCTAGAGCTACGAAGAGACTTAAGCCCGGTTTCCACTGCAAGCGGAGCGGACACATTAATGACCCAGCGGGTGAAAAGAGTAAAAATGAGCTCGCTCTGGGAACGCAAAAACGATTTGTTGGTGGAAATACAAGTATGCAGTTTGCGCTTGCGAGTTTAACATTAATGACCCAGCGGGTGAAAAGAGTAAAAATGAGCTCGCTCTGGGAACGCAAAAACGATTTGTTGGTGGAAATACAAGTATGCAGTTTGCGCTTGCGAGTTTAAAGGAGTCATTAATGTGTCCGATCCGCTCGCGGTGGAAACCGGGCTTAAAGGAGTCATTAATGTGTCCGTTCCGCTCGCGGTGGAAACCGGGCTTTAAGCGGGAGGATGTTGAGCCGCAAGCGTAATTACACTTACTTGAAGAATGTCATTGCGCACCAAATCGCGGTTCTTGAGATTGTCGCGAGGCGAGGCGATAAAGTTACGATCCCGATTATTATAATTTTTTTTTATGTATGCCAAAATTCGCCAATTTTCATCAAAATCTGTGGACTTTATGTGTGGGATCCGGATAGTTTATAACTTGGATGACCACACAAAAAATGCTGTAGGCTAGTTGGTAGTAATTTTTATTAGCACATTCTTCTCCATAGAGGCCCTACGCCTTTGAATGCATATACGGTACTTTCACAGTTATTGTGACTGGGTCTGTAGCACCATGCATGACTTTATGTCGTTTTTTTGTCTTTCATAATTCAAAAGTGCTAAACCTGGCCTACTTGAAATAATTGCTTTGATTTTGGTATTAAAAAGATAACAGGAAACCTTAAAAAAAGATGTGTCCACTTACATGTAACTAACCGAACTCGAACATGGTTGTACATACCGTTATATCTGCGGTTTCTTAGCTAATGCGTGTAGCCTATACACGGAAACACATACTTCAGAGACTTTTTTTTTACTTGGTAAAATCATCAAATGAGTCCTCCCGCCCCGGGCAGGGCGGAAGGGACTGTCAGACTTGTACTGACTAAAATCCACGGTGTCCTTCAATAGCCCTTTATGTTCCGGGGTCACGGTAATGAGATAAGTCCCGCGACCCCAGCAGGCTTTGGCCCTCTAGAGGGGGGCTCCGTCATCATGCTAACGCTCTTTGAGGCGCGCGTGGAACACAACGCGCCGTCCGTCTACCCGGCGGGCATGGTCCATGGTCGGACAGCGAGTTGCCCTTTACTCGCCGCCCGTACACTTCAGAGACTTAGTAAGAATCTTACAACCCCAAGTTATCTTGAATTTAATTCTGTTTGGGTATGTGAGTTTGAATTCGTAGATAGGGGCAACAACTTTTTTACAAGTTTTTTTTTCTTAAGTAAATAAGGCGTAGTTGGTAACATTCCCATTTGTTGCCCTTTTTCATCGAGTACCTAACATAAAAAGAATCACGTCGACTTTATGGTTCCCTGTTTTCATGAAAAAAACCTAAAGCAAAAAATACCTCCACAAAAAAAAAACATTACAAGGAACATTGTTTTACTCTTATTGTTTGTAAACATGTTGAGTCTCATAATTAAAATTCTATTTTGTTTTTGTACTTATAAAGGTCAGCTCAAAGAAATATTTCCACAAATTAAAAAGTATAATAATTATAATTTTTGACCAAAACATTCCAGCATTTTTAACGAAATAATGTGTTACTCAACTAGTAATTTATGTGGCGTACTCTCTGATATTATGTACTATACGACCACGATATGACTGAAAACGACATTAGGTGCGTCCACACAGAGCGAGCAGCCTCGCGAGGCTACTTGCTCTGTGGGGTCGCGCCTATTTATTCTCGACCGAGACACGAAAGAATATACGCGAGCAAAACAAAAAGCCTGCGGCAAATACCTCGCGAGGCTGCTCGCTCTGTGTGGACGCACCTAATGAGTTTCATCTGTCTACCATAGCTTTGAAATTACATTTAGCAAAAAATTACATTACGCAAATTAATTTAGATAGCGTTTCTTGTATGAAAAAATGGAACAGCGCCTCTGGTGTGCGAAGAAGGAACTATTTTTTTCCTTGAAAATTGACAATTTGAAATTGTCAAAGTTCCAGTTTACTTTACGTCTCAAATACTGAAAACTCGTGCTAAGGGTAGTGAACAAACAGAGTAAGTCTAAATTGATCCTAAGTTAGTTTTATGTACAGAGGCAAACTTAATTAGAAACTATCAACCTAAATGACGAAGTGATGGTTGACTTGGCCGTATGACACATTGTCTTACTACAAAGTTTAGCCAAGAGATATTAGTGCAGTGATGATTTTAGGGACGGTGACAGCCACGTATTTAAAGGTCACGACGATAGCATAACGTGTCTAACCTGTTTTGTATATAAGAAACTTCTGAAAGAATACGGTGGTTTTTGCCAGTACGAGTCTGACAGTCCCTTCCACCTCACACAGGGCAGAAACAGTCTACTCAAAAGTCGCCGTTCTGTAAATCAAGGACTTTATATAGAGCTGGGAGACTTTTGAGTTTATTTCTAAAGCCGCGTCTAAGGCCCTTATACCTTATACCGTGGCCCCGGAACGTAAAGGGCATAGGAAGGAACACGGGTGGATTATAGTCAGTAAGAGTCTGACAGTCCCTTCCGGCCCACACAGGGCGGGAGGACTCATTTGATGATTTTACCACCCAAGAAAAAGAAGGCCCTTTGTACACAAGGCGACTCAAGTTTCCGATACCTTACGACTTCGGTATCCAAGCGGCTATCGCAATACAAACCCATAGAGGTTCGAACACAAGCACGCGTCAATGAATACCAAAATCGTAAGGTATCGGAGACTTGCGTCGCCTAGTGTACGAAGGGGCTAAGGGCACGCGGCGCGTCGGGTGGTGCGGGCAATTATTCGTCAATTGTTTTCGCTTCTCTTTGTTGATTGCTGTCATACATCTCCGTATGTTTGTTTGGGTTATCGTAAGTTCGCCACAAAATTAATAACCCAAGAAAAAAAAAATGTATAAACTAGCCAAAGGTTTTTTATTGGAACGAAGTTCCTTATCGCGCGTTGTGAAAGGGGGCTAGACGGAAAAAATTCTTACGAAAAGTTGTCACGACACTTTTTGGAACGAAGTTCCTTATCGCGCGTTGCGAAAGGGTGCTAGAGCTCAAAGAGTGGAGTGGAGTGGAGTGGACGGGAGCGGAGCGGAGCGGATTGGAGCGGAGCGGATTGGAGCGGAGCGGAGCGGATTGGAGCGGAGCGGATTGGAACGGAGCGGATTGGAGCGGAGCGGAGCGGAGCGGAGCGGAGCGGAGCGGAGCGGATTGGAGCAGAGCGGATTGGACCGAGTGGAGTGGAGTGGAGTCGCGACGATTATTTTTGTTGAGTGTACCTATACAGTAACTTCGTTCCATCCGGGTGTCCCTTGACACCTTTTTTTTATTTTTAATTATTCTAATTCCGCCCGATTTCTTTTTTCCGCACGGATAACACTTTTTTGGAAAATTACTCTTGTGGCGTTGTTTTTCCAGCGGCCCGTACCGCGCAACACGCCGCCCGACGCGCCGCGTTATTTTGAACGAGACCTTATAATAAAATTTTATTTTGTTGACCTATATCAGAAAGTAAATCCATAGAAAAGTCAGCTAATTAGTCGGTGGTAAAAAAGTCTATGAAATAAAAAAAAAAAAACAAATCCACTTCTTCCAAAAGAAAAGTTATTTTAACCTTTTTGCGGCGGTTTTTGAAGTTGGTAAAATATGTTTTTGAAAAAGTTTTTTTACGCATTTTAACAAATTTAAATACCTAATAAAAAAATGAAAACCCTTTAAAAATAATTATATAAATAGTAGTCCGCCGGTGTGGGTAGCTACAGGTAGTTAGAGCTCCAGAGACTAATAATTCTAGACTTGTTATTATATGTTATTGTACAAACCAAACAATAAAACAGGTCAACAAATTAATATTCGTAGAGTATTTATAACAGGCAGCATAATAAAGTAAAAAAAAAAAAAATACTCACACAAAATCCATATATGACACGTCAGGTAATCCGTCGGGCCAGGATAACAGGCAAGCAGTTTTGAGGGTGCCCCTAGACCTGCAGACAAAACCATGGTATAATTAAAATTCTGTACGAGTAAGCTTTAGAGGCACACGAGTTTTTATGTTTTTGTGACATAAATTAAACGCGAACTTTGTCGCTGATTTGATGCATAAAATTGGTTCCTCCTTCGTACAATAACAGAACTTTTTCATTTTCAATCAACGTCGTACATAGGTACTTCAAGTACGAAGTACGGTCAAATAATAATATGTAAAATCGTGCTATGGACTCAGATGACGTACAAGTTTTGGGTATTTTAGTAAAATGTATAGTGCGAGAAGGTTCTTATAAAGCGTAGTCATCAATGTTATGTCGGAATGTCAACTCTCAATGCTAGACTGAGGGTTCAAAACTCCAACACAGAGCTTACATTCAAGCGTAGTGTATACCCGCATTGTTATTTTAAAGTTAAGTTAAAAGTTTATTGCCAAAAGTACAAGTTCTTAGCTGACAGCAAACAGTAGCAGCCGACGACGTAACCTTGCAACATACTTATTATTTCTTTAGGTGGTAAAATCATCCGATAAGTCCTAACCCTGGGAGGAGCGGAAAGGACCGTCAGACTCTTATTGACTAAAATCCGCTATGTTCCTTCATCTAGTAAGACTCCTCTTTGAGGAGTGGCTGCATGGATAGGCGTCACGGCGTGCTGACCTACCGCATGACGCAGGTCCTCACTGGACACGGATGTTTCGGGAGGGACCTGTGTCTGATGAGGAAGGAGGAAACGTCTGGGTGTCACCACTGCGAGGATTGCCCGGAGAATACGGTGCAAGACTGCCCGCTTGCGCCCGGCATTGGTCGAGGCCATGCTGCGGGGCGAGACGGAGTGGGAAGCGGTCGCCTCCTTCTGCGAAGCAGTCATGCTAGCGAAGGAGGAGGCGCGCCGCGTGAGGGAGAGGACAACGTCCTCCCTCTAACCTCGCCGCAGTGGTAGACGCCCACGGTGACGGACGTCGCCAGACGATCTCCGGCATTTTTAAATTATTTTTTGAAAAAAAGAAAACCTATAAACCTAGTTTTTTACTGTGTCAGAAGCACTCTAAAAATCATTGAGATAGGTTATCATTTACGTGTAGGAAAACGTTTTCTCTTTTAGTATGGACGAGCGCTCGGTAGACGATCGTCTTTATGCATTTATTAACCCGCCATTGGTGACCTGTATGTCTGTGAGACCGGGTGGTTAGTAAAACGATGATAACTTTAAAACCCGCCATCGAATCGTGCCGTGATTTTGAGTAGCTGCCTTATTGCACGCCCCCGCCGTATGTTAACCCCGCTAAGTCGTAGCGTGCACACGTCCCGAGTTTTCACACCAACCCGGTGCGTGAGACCGTGCGTCACCGAACACGTAAGTTAAAACGTCATATTTTAATATTTGGTTTTTACACATTTACGATGGCGTTTTGTGCTTACTTTCACTGTACATTTGATGAACTTGTGTACTATTATAGTATTATACTATGATCAGTAAGTTTTTAACATGGTTTTTATTTTTTATAGCAAAAATGCGCATGTGTTTATCAAATCATAATTTAGTTTCAGAATGAATTAGGAACGCGAATAGAGACGCATGGAGGCTCTTTTATAAGAACAATTTTTACGTGAAGTTGATGGGTCACCACCGTCATCAGACAGCGAAGCTGAAAGTGATTCCACATCGTAAGATTCCGCCCAGATCAAATACGAAACTTGGAGAGCGAAGAGGATCTGAGTGACCTGGAATCTTCAAGTAACGACACCTCTTCATATTATTTGGGATATTTCAAAATGTCATAAGACTGGATAAGGCTGACACGAAAATTTTAAACTATAAGATTGTTAGTGTTTTTGCATTTTAGAAAAGTTATAATTAAAACTTGATCAATTTAAGTATTGCAAGTACCAATGAATAACTTCTAATAAACGAGCTGTGATTGAAGATATACCGGCGTTTTATTGTCAAAAGTATACCTAATTTTAACACTGAGTCAACTACGAGTACATTTATTAGTTAATTCTTGAAAAAAAATAAGTTTAAAATCCCGGTGCGTGAGACCGGCGTCACCGAATGTGTAAGTCAAATTGACGTCACCAATGGCGGGTTAATAAATTATTTGAATTGAATCTAACTGGCCTTTCAAAACTTTAAAAACTTTTGTAACGTTAAATGTTACTTGATGTTATTATCATTCAATGATACTTTTGCTCTCAAGTCAACATTTGAAGTGAAACCATTATCAAGTTGGTTAATGTTTAAGTTAGTTTTCAACTGAGACGTTTTGATTTTTTCCAATGATATCGTGTATCTTGATTTAGAATTTTGTTGATCTTGCGGTTTTTTTTTATAATTTGGCTTTAAGCCCAAAGCTAAGTCCAGTGCCCAAAGTAAGCTGCCAAGTCATTTTATTTTAAAAAAACTCTTTCAGGTGGCCATTTTAAGTGTCATAATTCATTACGCACGAGGATTTTACTGTACAATAATTGTCAAAGATTTACAAGTAACAACCGGGACCAACAGCTTTACATGCTTTTTGAGGCACGGAGGAAAGTACCTACAAGATGGTCTGTGGTCACCTATCCACAGAACAACCTAGATAAGCGGGGCTTAACACATACGATCGATCTGTGCGGCTATTATTATTTAGCCACAAGACCCTCCATAAATCAAACATTGTCGCTAGTATTGCATCAATTCATCACATATTTATTTATGACTGATATTGCATCAACGTTACTCATTTTGATGAGCATACATTTACGTTTTATATTTTGCAACGATGCTTGAAAATTGTACGCATTGCTCCCGATATGTTGTTTATGAATTGTAACCAATTGTACAAATTACAGGCTATCGAATTTCTGAACGAACCAAAGTGAAAATCGAACCATGTGCAATGGACTGGAATACAAAATTGCAGCGATTTGTCGTACTGTTCATTTCAAATTAAGATACATTTTATAACGGACAAAGTATGTTTAAAAAAAGTGCCAGAGGCTATTTACAAGCCTGATTTAGGTGAAACAAAATGCTGTTACTCATCAATTTGGTGACTATTTGAAATCTAAAGCTATTTCCGTAAGACAATCCCGCGTTGTTAGTCTTCATTTTAAACCAGTTTTTGTACTAGTGTGAATTAATTCGATATTCATTTTTTTCCTAGGAAATTGTTGACATTATTCCGCAGCAATAACAGAATATGTTCCATACACATCAATGTTCAATAAAAAAGTCGTTCAAAAAATAACCAACCGCAAAAAAACGTGCCTTAAGCAAAATTCGCAAAACACTGACCATGTCCATATTTTTTTTTCATATTCGCAAATTAAACTTTTGAAATGGTAACACATTCAGCACATGAAATTCGTCAGTTTTTAAAACAAAATCAACTGTTCATTATATTCGATTTTGAATTTTAACGTCAGAGTTCCAGAATCTTCAACTGAATTTCTGGTAACAGTTTTTGTGTTTGCATCTGGTATTTTTTATCTAACGACTATGTTGGCCGAATAGCAACCTAGAAGTATCTGAAACTACTCCAAGGGTTTGTAGACCAAAGTATTTGATATTAATTTGAGCTTGACATCTCCACACGTTTTCAGCAAAAAAATGTTTTAACGGACGAACAGCAAAGTGACCTTGTAAGGGATTTGTTTTTTCTTTTGAAGGTACGAAACGCTAAAAATGAACTGTTGTTTAAATCGTGTATGTTGTATTTATTTAGGAATAGCTGTTTGATTTTAAATTAATTTTGTTGCTAATGAGTCTAGATTCCCCTGTTAATTCCATCCCTTCCACAGTTTATATTCGATTTTGTCACCCATCTTAACTTGCCAAAAAATGCTCACCCAAATGCATGTGTCCCACTCCTAATTATTTATTAAACATCTCACGCCCGTGAAATTCCATTAAAAGATTTTAATAGCATGTTGCGATAACAAAAACACAGGATGTTTTAATAGCTAATACTTACATGGCAATAAAAAAAACATCGTAAAACTCACCTATATTCCTTGGTCGTTGAGTATAATAAGCAGGGTATCGCCAGTAGCATGCCACTGATCCATATGCAGGCGATCATGACAAGTGAGCAGGTCTTGGACATTCTCGGTCGCATTGGCCTCACGATGGCTTGGTATCTAAACAAAAGAAGAAACGTTTGAATACCAGATGGTGCAGATATTTGCCATCCTTCTTTAAGAATAATATTACTGTAGTCGTGTTGGATTTTGAATTCTAAGGTTGGACAAAGATTAGTTATTTAGGTTTTTGCTGTAGGAAGAACTTTAAGCTGTTTTTTTTATAAGTTCATCGATAAGATCGGGAGAGTGAGGATTTTTGGGCAGTGCGTGAGTCAGATATTTTTGTAATACTTAATATTTTATGAGGTTTCATTTGCAGAAGTTATTTGCGATAAGTCATTTTTTCTAACCGAAATACTAAAGCCGATTACTTCTAAGAAAAAAATATCATAAGCTAAACACATCTGACGAATATGATAGACTTTGTTTGGTTAACTGAATGCTAAATTGGATATCAAAACAAGCAAAGTAATCGAAGAAACATATTTCTGGAGAAAAAGACCTAGAGGAACATTTTGTTACAGAGTAGATAGATACCTACCTAGTACTGTGTTTACACACATCACCATTTTTAGTATAATAAAAGTTTTCGAAGAAATGCTTATGCGATCGTTGTAGAACAAGCCTTATTGCCTGAAACCCATCAAAACAATATCTCTTTTATTCATTTTAAATTTATAATAACGAGAGAATGTCGTGTTTAATAAGTTTAGCCCGAGCTGTTTACCGTTGATTTCATTTACCCAGATTGCAATGTGATTGGGTTTTAGTATCCTGCCAGGACAAAGAGTATTGTAATTAACGTGGACTTTACGGTCGGCTGTAAGAAAATCTCACAGCAAAGGACTTTTTCGAACAGAATTTTTAATCAGATTAACCGGTGAAGTGATATTAGTACGAAGGAAGCAGAAAAATGCGGCATAGTGTTTTCTGGGTCATTCGATTCCGTCACATTCCATTTGTGCTATTGTATTGTGTTTTAATTTTTCTTTTCGTCATGTTGTATACGTTTGAAGATGATGTAGAAATTAAACGCAAAGGTAAAATGTTTTTAAAGACAGATTTAGATGAAATATCGTGTTATTACAAGAAGGAAGGAGATGTATTACCGTCATTTGAAGAAACAAATTTTTCTCCAAACAGTAAATCGATATTTTATATTGACTCCACGTGCAAAGGGAAACTGACGATGTCGCAGGCTTGTGTTGCTGAGTCAGCCGCAGCAGCAAACCCAGAATGGGCCATCTACTTACTTTTCAGCTACCCAATTACAGATTCACTAAGTAAAAAATACCTTAAGACACTTCTTACGTTTCCTAATATTAATGCTGCAAGAATTCACATGTCTAAATACGCCAAAGGTACTGTCTTAGAATCAATATTAGTGAATGATATAAATAAAAGCAGACACCCAATAGAAGATGCGACAAATATGCTGAAAATTATGACTCTGCACAGATGGGGAGGTGTATCTTTAGACAACGATATGCTTGTTTTGAGACCGTTTGATGATCTTCCTAACAATTGGGTTGTAAAAAAAAATAATGGACTGTCATCTGAACTTTTATCTTTTGCTAAAAATGATGTTGGAAGGAATATTACCAGTGAAATCATGAAGTAGGTATGTTTTGTTTTGTTCAACTAAACGCAAAGGTGTGATTCCGATCTCGATAGCATGCAGCACTACTGATGCATTTCATTTTCTATCTCCTTCTTAGTCGACCACGAACACTACCAAGAGTGGAGCTCTTGGTAGTGTTCGTGGTCGACACATCAGGGGTGGTGGCTCGCTTCACAATTCGCCACCATTCCTCTCGCACCACTGCCTTCCTGGTATATTCGTGTAGGGGATCATTCAATGCAACCTCAACCGCATAGTTAACCTGCCTGGAGCTCTCGTACAATATTCTCTATAACTATGTATAAGATCACTGTTGCGTGTTGCTGAGATCAGAATCATACCTTAATGGTCAAGACCAAGAGACAGTAGGTGTGACCTTTTCAATTTGTTTGCAGAGAACTGGTAAAAACTTTCAACCTCAAATCGAGGCATTTTAATACACTAGAGGCAATATTATTTCGGGTACTGAAGAGAATTTGTCCAAAAATATTTACGTCCAAATCTGGGGAATGCAATGGTAAGAGTTGGTATATATTATGTTCGAAAGAAATTACTGAAATATCTTGTCGGAGGTTCGATTCCTTCAAATAACAAGTAGCTATTAAATAACAAAATTACTTATAAGATCTACAGGTAGCATTTCATGTTTGATACACCCCCGTAGCAGAAGCAAATATACATTTGCTCCCCTTGTTTCAGTTATTTCGATGACACTTTTATTATTCTTCTCCTTATCTTACGTAAACCTAAAATACTTAAAATGGTTGTCATTAATATTTTATTACGGAACAATACGTATTATTTCTTAAAACGGGCCTCACTTTAATTATATCCTATTTACCGTTATTAATGTTTCAGGTCTGAAACTTTTCTCAGAAGATATGTTTTACCCAATTGCGATTCCCTCGCCTACCCCTGTTCCATTTGAACCTGAAAAAGAATCTGCTGAAATAGACACTATGCCTTACACATATCATCTGAAAAACATGGATTTCAGTAGCTACCTAAGCAGTGAAGAGTGGCCATATGAAACTTTATCAAGAATATTCTGTCCTGTTATTTTTGAAACAAGATTGACTGTGAATAACAATTAAGCCTCTATTCACACGTACGACAACGACACGACTATCGCAACGACACGGCAACGACGCAACGTGTGCTGGCGCATACTTGTATTGGTTCTGAGTCTCCTAAAGGCTTTACCAAACAGCAAACTTGGCGTGGCGAGACGCAAGCGTGTCGTGCTTACATTGTCGTCCACCTCGCTGAACGTTGGCACTAGCGTGGCGTTTTTTGTGTGACGACAAAGCCCCTTCGTTTACAAGGCGACGCAAGTCTCCGATACCTTACGACTTTAATATCCATATAGGCGACTATCGCAATACAAACCCTTAGAGGTTCGTACACAGGCACGCGTCAAAGGATACCAAGTAGGTAGTGGTAGTGGTAAGGGATCGGAAACTTGCGTCGCCTTGTGTAGATACATTTTCATAGTAAGTAAGCACGCCAGGAACACGTCACGCTAGTGCCGAGTTCTTTGTTTGGCAAAGCCTTTAAGCTTCGTGCCCCAGCTAGTTCACAATCGCACCGACACACACCCACATTATGTAGAAGAGTCATCATCATCATCAGCCCATAATGTTCCCACTGCTGGGACACAGGCCTCCTCCCTGTGAGAGGTAGTGGGTCATAATCTACCACGCGGGCCCAGTGCGGGTTGGTAGATGTCACATGTCTTCGAATTTTTGGTTCTAGAACATGCCGGTTTCCTCACGATGTTTTCCTTCACCGTTTTGAGAGCAGTAGTGATGAAATAAATTACACAAAGTAATGTGCCTGGCGAGGTTTGAACCCTACCTACAACTCTTAAGTAGGGACCGATACCACTGGGCCACCACTGCTCTCGCTGCTCTCTGTAGAAGAGTGCATGGTGTTAAATCTCTCATTCAAACGCCTATGTAAAGTTTTAAACAGTTGCAGTGACGATTCTTTCCATATGAATTATTTTACTGCTTTATCTTAAACTAAAATCTTAACTTTGTAGTAATAATATGTACAGTTAGATATAAAACTATTAAAAGTGCTTTTAGTGTTAGTCTGTGAGTAATTGATAAACATTATTATACATTTCTGTTTAAATTAAATTAAGGGTTAATTTAATATAATTATGTTTTGTGTAAGCAATAAAATTGTTTAATAATTGTTAAAATATTATATTTTATTTAAGTCCGAAAAGTAGGGGAAAGGTGTACGAGATGATTCCCTTAAGGGAGATTGCTTGTAGATTAAAAGATATCCTACTTAGCGCGAATGTAAATACGTATATACATAGTAAATTTATTTATCTTATTGTTGGCATACTCAAAATTTTGATTTTTTCGATGCTTTACTATTAAAAAAACACATTTTTAAAACGTTGTCAAAGGATCATCTTGTACACCCCGGTGTCCAAGATGATCCCAGGATCCAGGAAGAGAATAACCCACATAAAACCATAATCTCGGTTTATTTTTTCACCTATATAATTTTGATTGTACCGACAGCCACCTTATTTTTGACTTTTGCCCGCGTTTTTAGTGATAATACAGGCAATCCAAACTGTGCTATATGGCATGCCATTTTTAACAGCATCCAGTGCTTTGATCATGGAGTGTTCTGATCACAATCCGCGTTTAGTTTTTTTTTTATAATTACGAGGCATAGTCTTAAACCAAAAATATATGAACTTAAACATAATAACATACAAAGGTTAAAAATATCCCCGTAATAGTAGGTATGTTACCGGTTTACAAGAAGATCCGTGGGGATCATCTTGTACACCGGTAACATAATCATCTTGCCCCAACATAAACTTTTTTATTCAATGTTCGATAACTTAAACTACGTGCTTTCAACTGTTACCATGCTATTAAAAAAACAAAATAGAGCAATTTTCAAAGCTAACTTATACCACAGCCTAGTAATAAAGTACCTAGAACAAATTAGATATAAACTTCAACTCACCCTTACCTTAGATCAAAGTAACGGAATATTTGTTTTTTTTTCTCAAAAAATTTAATTGTCACTCTCGACACCACTACTTTTGACTGAGGCGGGGGAATATCGGGGACTACGTTTTACCATTAAAAACAACTAGATGACGCTACTGGCTTCGTTGTAATATCAAAGGATCATCTTGCCTCGACGGATCATCTCGTACACCTTTCCCCTATGACCGAAGGCTATCGGTCTTCGGTCATTCAGCCAACCTGTCTTGATACCTTTCAGGAAAGAATCCAGGCGAAGCTTTAATAAAAATGTCACTACCTTGTGTCACTAACACTTTTTGCTTTAAATTTTCACAGTTTCCATTCTAACCAGAGATATAGGTACTACCTTACTGACCCACATAAAATCTTCAGTAAAACGTAAGTGCGAAGACAAAACGTCAGAACGACTTTCCAATTCAGCAAAAGTCAGCACTATTCGTAGATTTACCTCGGTAGTAACACAGAAAATGAGGCGAACAAGGAACAAAACCTATCCAGAAACGAAATTGATACTTCTCAACTGTTATTCACGTTTCTGCTAAAGGTTGAACGCATATGCGGAACGGCACTGCCGAGGGGTAAATCCGAATAAATGGCAGATGAACAATCATCTGTTTTGATTACAAACCACTCGGCTGTCGCCATCACAACACCCGACATTCGGTTGGCTTTTAGCGATTGAAAACGCGCCGCGTCGCTTAATGAGGACATAATGCTAGATGACATACTTAATTCCTCAGTTTGACACGTTAGGCGATTATCACACGACATTGCCCATCCGCGCTGTCGTACATTTAAACTACTGCAACTGCTCAGCGCTCTACTCGACACTTTGGCAGAACAGGTACACTTTTACCTACAACAACCAGTTACTTTTGTTTTCTTTATGTTCTTGTAAGTAAATAACGAAGTTATTCAGTTATTTAGATTTAACCCCATCCCAAAAGTTTGAAAGAGAAACATCCCAGCTTAAAAGAAATATTGAGGAATTTTTGTATCACATAAGTTAGCATTAAAGTTAAGCCTATGACCACACTTGATGCACGCTTTACCCTATTAGAGGAATGAAATATTACAAGCACTAGATCTTTTATAAGTCGACAACATACAGCAGGTACTGTAAATGTGGGTATTACAAAATGGCCACAACTTTTTCGTGGTGAAATAAGATTACCTATTTATGTTTTGTCAACTCCTTATTTTTTTTTTTTCGGAAAATAGCGGGCGGCTAATTCCGAAGGAAAAGTAAAAAATACACACAAGGAAAAAATACACTTGGATAGATTGGAGGCTGACCTAAAATGTCTAGACAAAGTCTTATTCATCTGATAGAAGTCAAAATTGTAATGGAATAACATTATTTATTGGAACGCTCTTGATCCCGTTGAAAGTCGTGCACTGATATTCCAGTAAATGACTTAATTGTGTCCATTGCTCAACTCAAACAGACATAGAATTTTAACAGTATTAAAACACACACCATAATGAAATCTTAGCCGCAATTGATGGACTTCGAGTAAAGAAACTTCTCAATATAAATAATTATGTGTGTACTTACGTTGTATCCTACATAAGTCATTTTTATCAAACCAATAGCTGCATTCATTTTACTATGTCACTAGTCAATGTTGATATGATATTTATATTTTTTGTCAACCGCAGTTGACGGATCTTAGGATACCCAATTGCGGATAAGAATTCAATTTGCTGGGCGTTTTGATACTGTTGTCATGAGGACTGAGTCTGTTAAAAGTTGAGCAAACACTCAAGTCAACTACTGGAATACCGATGTTAGAGCATGAAACGCTTTGACAACGACTGACAAGACCAGTTTTTTTTTTATAATTCCCATTTCTCAAAATGTTTTTTAAAATAAATAGCTAAATTCACATAAGACATCTTGATGACAATCCTAGGATTACACACGGTTTTGTAATGTTATGTTTTTTATGGCTAGGTCGTAAGTATGTGTGGCATACAGAAAACATCGATCTTCTTTACAATTTTCTTTTATTTAGGATTAATTCAAACAATGAAAGCGTCTGCATTGACGCACGGTGTGACATTTTTGTAAAAAATTGCGTCCCATCCGAATTAAAAATGACATTTCCAATGGATATTGCAAAGACAAGCAAAAAACCGATCATGAATTAAAATCTTGACATTTAGATTGGACATCCCTTTGATAGCTGAAGACTTGAAAGTGTCAATGCGCTACGAATTTTTAGATTGATTTGATCAAATTCGAGATTCAATATTCATTAGATTCTTTTGAGACAAGATGATCTCGGTTCTTGAATATGGAGATGGATAAAAAATATTGGAAAATACTAGAATAGAACTTTGGCGTAGGTTAAAGATAGTCAGTAGCCTTAAAATCTTTACTACTTTTTTATCCTCTTTGAATTTCCATAAAATTTCCTAAAAATACTTGAAATTCTAATATAAGTAGTCACTTATTTTTACGAAAGGAAAATTTTGTATAGAATGTAGACCTGTATCAATTTTTGTTTTCGAATTTCATCTTTTTTTATACAATGTTGGAAGATTAGTAGTACTTTAGCCTTGAGCAATAAAAATATTTTACATCAAAAAGAAACTGCTAGTCTAGGAAAAAGACTAGGATTTTGAGAGTAATTTGACTTACCCTACTCCGACAAATAATCTGCTGTGATAAAAATGGCTAAATGTGTTGCTAAGCGCAAAACTTGAACGTCTAGACCAATTTGGATAATATTTTTTTTTGTGTTCTTCTCATTTTCTTTACAAATTAAACAGACAGGGATAGCACAAAAACAGGGGGTCTAATCTTTAAACGCGAAATCTATGATTTCGGCCTTAGTTACGGGTATTTTGACAACGAGCCCGAACGCAGAATGAATGATATTGCGATTTGACAGATAGCTCCGTAAAGTCCGCGCCACCACCCAGAACCTGCGGAAAATTCTTGGTACTACATTTTTTTAATGCAATTTGATGCAACGACATAAACACTAGAGCCGCTTCAGAAGGACTTCAGTCGTGGCGTTGTTTCTAAGTATTGTCCGTCTGCGATTTTAATATTAGTTACATTCGCACATCCGTATCCGTACTTGTGTCTTCGTTAACGTATTAAGAAAGTAGACCCCTGGATCAGATCGCTTGTTAAGTAATAAATGGGTAGTATGAAATAAAAATGCCTTGTTGGGGCATTGTGGATGCAAACCTATGCGCGCTTTATTTTAAGAACAAATCAGCCCACAGTATGCTACAGCCGGAAATAGGCTGCCTCGACTTCATTTCAAGTACTTTAATATTAAAACGGGGATACAACACAAAGATATTTACCTGTCAAACGATATTCCGGTAAGTGTAAACACGCTGGCTGCGACAGTCACGTTCGCTATAAAGTTGCTCAACTGACAGTAGCGGACGCCAAACACCCAGTCGCTGCAACAAATAAAAAAAAATATCTTAGCGATGTGAAAATTAGAAACAAAACGAAACACCTTTTGTGTTTTTGTCTATTTTGACCAGAGGCCTTACCACGAACACTTAACGCGATCCAGTTTAGGCTGTGGGAAAGAGACACACACGCTATACAAGTCGTCTATCGCCATCTCTATCCCACAGCGTAAAGACTCACGCTTTAAGAGTTCGTGGTAGGCCACCAGCAATCTAAAAAAACCACTTTATCAGAACATAATTTGCATTGCGATAAAAGTCGTATAATAGAATAGAGTACCTTATGGTTACCTGATGTTTCTTAATTTCAAAAATATTTATTTATAATTTCATGTGATTTATAAAGACAGTAAAGATTTTTTTGTGTAAATACGAACATGGGGAACAATTGTTTTTTCCTGCGCAATCTGAAAATTAGTTTTAAAGCAAAATACATAATCTGTGGGTAGATTCGTAAAATCTAAATTTAGAATTATAAAATTTTGATCTTTGTTGTGAATGATAATGATGTTAACTATCTTTGTTATGAATTTTTTGATCATAAGTTTTAATCATTATTTCTATCAATTGTAGTTTGTAAATTCAAATGATAATTTACTGAGTACTTCCGAATTAGATTTGATAACTAAATTCGATAAAAGACAGTCTCTGACTTGTCGCTGGTTCCGTTCTAAACAAGGCGGTCGCATGTTTTGATTTTGTAAATCTGATTTTAATTGTTAAATGACTGTTATTAGCGTATGATAATTCATGTTGGATTATTTAATGAGTTTTCATTGTAAAGCTTTAATGATTTTGATCTTAATTTGTAATCTGTAACGAGTAAACACTTTGACGTATCAATCACGCCATTGGACAGAGCTGTTTTGGAGAGGATGCGCGGTGAGAAATGTGCCTCTATAAGACGGTGCAAACTGATTTTGCTTCGGTCGATCTTCGGACTCGACTCATAGAGCACTCGCTCCCGGCAGAACTGCCGGTTTACCCGGGACAGCTTGGCTGTATATTTGCATTATCAGTAACACTCCGCGATACGCTTTGCAACTTCGCTTGGGTGGCTTGTCCACTGTGCGAACTGTGACCTTGACGGTCTGTTCGCCAAATATTACCGTGACTATACTGTTACTTTTTTATTTGTGATTTGCTATATAAATTTTTCCATGATTTTTATTGTGTACCCTTTTCTATTGTGTATTGTATTGTGTGTTTATTAAGTACCCTCTGTATATAAATCTCTGTAATCGCTCATACCGTCTTGTTTATCCCTGACATTGGGAACTCCTAACCCTGACGATGTACAGTCACGAGCAATAAGATGTAGGTATACACTTAACAAAATTCAAACGCGATTTTCTCGTGAAATACTGGTTTCTACTTTGAAATAACACCCATTTCGTAATAGCATTGCTTCCAAAGGTAGGTTCGAAACGCAAAAGTTTTTTCAATATGGTAGGAGAATATCGCTTTTTAATTCTGCTAAGTGCACACATATTATTGCTCGTGACTGTACCGCTCGGCAATCCTGTAGCTCAATTCACGTAACTGAAAAAGTGCTGTTGCAGTGCAGTTGCAGTTAATTTTCGATCAAAACAACGCTTTTCGTATTCTCTACCGCTGTCAGACACGCTCGCGTCACGCGAGCGCATTATCGGTATTCTACTGTTGCGCGTCTTTGGTGCGTGTTTTGGATCGCAACATGATCGTGAATCTTGATTGTGAATCAGCACTAAAATCTGTACTGGGGTATTATTTTAATATTTTATTAGTGTGAAATTTAATCGATTCCATTCGATTATATAGTGGGCAATAATTTTTCTATCCTGTGGCCACACCATGAGTAAGTTTGGTTGTCGTACAGTTGACGTGCAGTTCACGCGCAGTTCAAAGATTTATATAAAAATATTCTATAATGATAAACGGTATTCTTGTATACAAGAATACCGTTAAAATAAACGGTATTCTTGTATACAAGAATACCGTTATTCCGAATTCTTTCAGTTGAATATTTTGTAAAGTAGGCGTGTACTGAAAAAATATTCAAACAAGGTGAGAAAAGGTATTTTCAGAAAAGTACCTACTTATTAGTTTTACGGTTGTTACGGTAACTTTATTACCGTAACCGTCACGTAGTAGTTACGTCAACCTTATAATTTAAGAATGGAATGAAGAAATTCGATACGGGCGTAATATTGGTAAAAGCGTCTGGTGTACTGAATCTGAAAGTTACAGGTTTAAATTCCGTTCGCTGTCGACTTTTCTTTCCACAATTAAAAAAAAAAACTTAACTAAATGAAGACTGAAACTTTTACTTTACCCAGAACAAGTAAGCTTTTCATTTAAGTAACTTACGTATAATATTTTCTACTTAGTCGCGGAACTTTAACACAACAATGTTTTAAAACTATTTCTATAAAATACGTAGACTTTTTTAGGTACTTGTAGATACGCTAAATTAAAACCCAGCTGATACAAATAACTTTGGTAACCCATCCAAACACAGGCCTTGGCAAGAGTATTCCTGCCATCTGACAGATCACGCTACCAGAACATTCTTTATTTTGTCATTTTGTCTACTTCTCCGTCGACAAAACCCGTCTCTATGGTATCCATGCTACACGTGCACAATTATTACCAAAATGTCTCGTATGGCGTATTAAGTCGCTTCTAATGTAAGCAAATTCAAAGTTTGGTCAACAAACAGGCGCTTCACTCACGACACCGCGCACCGCCGCGGCGGGCGGTGGCGGTAAAGCGGATTTCGTAGCGGCGCCCCGTGCGGTAAGGCGGTTTACGCGCCTGACCGCGCGGTTGGATTTATCACGGTTTTGACCAGTTTGAGCACAGACACTGGCAAGAATGGCCGCTGAAGTGGTGGCAGCAATCTGGTTTTTATGGCGTAGAAAGAAAAAAATAAGA
This sequence comes from Agrotis clavis, assembly GCA_954870645.1. Taxonomy (NCBI): domain Eukaryota; kingdom Metazoa; phylum Arthropoda; class Insecta; order Lepidoptera; family Noctuidae; genus Agrotis; species Agrotis clavis. The sequence goes on along the minus strand of OX940924.1, from coordinate 21,604,880 downwards.
AGATAATTTGGGCTCATCCATTTTTAAGAAACAGAACTGTAAATAGGTCATTCAACACGTCTAGTATACTCGCATACTCTTTGGATCTTTTTTACTTTTTTTAAGAAACAATACCTATTCGTATTATACCGGTATTTGCATGTCTCAGAATAATTGTGGGTTTAAACCTAGGCACATTACCTTGTTTAAATTGTTGTTGGTTGCAACCACTGGAACATCTGCATGGTATGGTAGTCATATAAAATAATTGCTAAGATGCGACACGCAGTGAAACAGTGAAGTCCTTTCAACGACCTTATTTTGAACCACAAAAGGGTCAAAATAGATGACAAACTTTCTTCTGACTAAAACTTTCTAATGTAGATATAATTTGCAATAAACAGTAAATTACGATACCTATGCCATTAAACTAAACTATATTATGAAACATTCCGTGATACACGAGATACACGAATTTCATTCATAGCTATTATTACAGTTCATCAATCATGTTTATGTTCATAATACTCGTATTTACCCGACTACGGCAAAGCCAAAAGGAGGGTTATGATTTTGACCGGTATGTATGTTTGTACGTTTGTATGTATGTATGTTTGTTTGTTCCCTCATAACTTCTAAACTGCTTATCATTACATGACAAATGAGGTGTCGTTAGAATCATCTCAGTTGTCCGCTGGTTATAGGGTAGGTGACGTGTCACCAAATCCAATATGGCACCATGCAAAGCCGAAACCGAAAAAAAAAATTTTTTTCCCTCTGTATCGACATGGGTATCAAATTAAAGGGCTTGATGTACACATTTGAAATATATTTACATTATTTATAGCTTTTACTAGCTACTTTGCCTGTTTTTAAAAGTGTCAACATGGGTACCTATCAAACGAAAAGGCTTAATGAGTACATTTGAAATTCACTCGCTACTTTGCTTTTATTTTTATACCTATCAAATAATTAATAAAATAACCCCAAAATAGTGTAAATAAAAAATAAGTTTAAAGTAACTAAAACCCGACTACGAAAAAAACGCGCACTGAAAAGTATAAAACAAGAACAATATTCATTTGACCGATATTGTGCTAGCCGTGGTCGTGTGCCACCTCCGGTTGTTTCATACAATCTTCATTAGGTAGGTGGCACATGACCACAGCTGACAGTCCCTCCCGTCTCACCCTGGGCGGAGGACTCATTTGATGATTTTACCACGCTAAAAAAAAAGTATTACGACGTACCTACCTGTAATCATCTTTAACACTAATGTCTTCATTCACTTTACATCACAAAAACCTTTGCACTCGTGTTATGGCTTCAAATTAATATTCTGAAAAGCATGTTGTTTTTAGGCTCATTGCGGCTAGTGGTCAAAAGACGACTGCAGGTATCAGGTCCAGGGTTCGGTTCCTGGGTTGAGTAAAGAGTGAAGTCGCAGCCATATACTCATTGAAGAAACTTACACTCAGCATTGGTGACTAAAGGTTGAAGAAGAGAAAGAGATTTAACCATAGAGTTTAGTTTTGTGCCTGATTGATAGCAAGTAGGTTACTTCTAGCATAGTATAAAGAGGGGAAGTAACCTACTTCCTCCTTCATCTCCGGCCCAATCCGCGATATAAATGCCTACTGTCTTAGGGTTGTAACTTTTAGCTAAATTTTAATTCGGTGCAAATTGGCAAGAATCAGGAAGTTGTATTTATATCCTGAGGTTAGCGTTAATTATGTTACACGTTGTATAGGTACTAGTCAGTTTATTGTATTTTTTTTTAACCGGCATAATGTAGTATTTTTCCATTTAAAGGACCATTACTTATTTTTAATTAAAACAACCATAAATAATACAATAATATCTATTGAATCACAGAATACGTTCTTCTTCGATTATCACAAATTTTTCATTCATTTAACGGTGCCAAAAATTCGTGACGCGCGAACCTTGTGCAGACTTAGCCCTGACTAGCGCTACTCGAATCCCCTCGAGAATTTTAAAGATTAGAAAAAAATCAGGGTTTCTATAATTTGTGTTTATTTATGTTTTGAATTGGTGATCAAACCAGTGCATAGATTCTGTTTTAAACGACGACAAGTTGTACTCATCGAGTCAGATAATTAATTATTTTTTAGGTATCACGCGGTATGATAAAGGGAGAAGAGCAATGCTATCGTACGTTCAATTTGCAGCGATACTGTAAATCGATCAAAAAATGACAGTCTAATGTTTAAGATAAACACGGTTCTTTGAAATTAATGTCGCTCAAATAAGGACGTTTCCTATGCAAACTATGTACCTACCTAGATAAGACATTATTGAAACATTATGACACATTATTTGAACATTTTAAAAATGCAAGTAAGTTTGTTTTTTACCTTTTCACGCATTACTACCTACTGAATCGATCGTCCCAAAATTTAGCATAATATACGTTATTAGGAGTATAGACACGGATATAAGGTATCTTTCATCCCGAATAACAGTTCAAGAGAGCTGTTGCCGAGAAAACAATTACGTTCATATTCCAGATGGCGCCACTTACACGATCCGTATTGTTTCTCAAATTCTAAATTAACGCAAGCGAAGCCGCGGGCAAACACTAGTATTTGAATAAGAATCTTTTTAATAAAACTAAGTAGGCACTTAGTTCTATAAAAGATTACAAAAATGACTCTGTCACATATCGTCTTCCTTCATGTCTTTGTTTCCACAAACCATTTTATTTATTACAAAAATGAGAAAGATGATTCGCAAAAATCAGTTGTCTTGTCATCTTTTCGTTTTATTATAAAAAAGACGTAAATAAAACCGTGATGTGAGGTTCCTTTGTAATGTATTTTTTATTCTAGTATACCAGTATCGTCTTTAACATGATTTATATTTTTGGATACAGCGGAGCGAATATCGGTAATGCCTTTGTCAAACTGAAAAGCGTGCCGAAGCGTTTTTGTTTGTAATGTACAGAATTGTTTGAAGCCTGTCACATAGACTATCGGACCGCTTTTTTATATGACAGGATTCGGATCGCATTTGCTTCGCCCTGTCTGTTTGACAATAGCTTAAAGGTGGAATGGAAAAATGAATGAACCAATGAAATTATTTATTTCAGAACAAAGCACAGAAATTCGTACAAGTCCATTATTATGTTAGTAAGCAGACACTTACCTATAGATATTTTAGTAGAATTTAAAATGATAATTACTACGTAAATGCATGAGCTGTGCGTATATAGAGTTCCCAGATCGAAAAATCGAAATAACGGAGGAAATTCCGGACACTGGATGAAATTTCCGGATTTCTTCGCAATATTAATCGTGCATGTCTTAGCACATGCACGATTTATTGCAAACAGGTAAAACAATTTTTTTGAATTTGTACGCGGGCGCGCCAACAAACTGTTATTTATTTTTACTATTTATTGATTTGTTAAGGTTTTTATTTTGGATTGCATTTTTATCAACGTATGCAATTTTATTCTTTTTTTTTTTACTAATTAACCTTTGGTCAACCGCGTCAATCCAGTGAAACGTCAAGAAAAAAAAATCATTCATTCAAATATTCATTCACGTTGACATGACAGAATGATGTTATTACGACATTAATTTGATATGACTCAGTAGTGGCTAAAAGAGATAGAATCAGTTATGAGCAGTCAGCAGCTAGTCTACACGCATACGTTTAGTCGCACGCACACAAACACCGTGCCGAAGTCTGCCGAACTGAAATGACGTTAGATGATGCACGGCTATCAACGCCGCACCGCTGTGCCGGTCGGAGTGGGGGTGTTAGGTTTATTTTCGTTACGGAATTTCTTGATCCGGTCGTCGCGCTCAAGGCCCGAAGCGAAGCCTTAATGTTTGTCATGCTAAACCAACATACATTCGTATTCAACTCGTCTAATCTACTCTAGCTACTTTGACGATGTACTCAGTGATCCACAGTTCAAATTAGATAAAGTTTCGACGTCGTAAACTTGCATCGTTACTCGTTAACATAATGTTAAGCTGTTGGTCTCGACATAACAACTACATGTCAGATTCCTGAAATTCTGGCAACCAGTCATGCTTAACTTATTTTTAGGGTTCCGAATTAATGGCAAAAAACGGAACCCTTATATATTCGTCATGTCTGTCTGTTTGTCCGTCCGTCCGTATGTCGCAGCCACTCTTTTTCGAAAGTATAAAGCTATTGTCAAACAGACAGGCACTAGGCGTGGCGAACGTGAAGCGAGGCGTTTTTGTTTTTAATGTATGCAATTGTTTGAAGCCCGTCACATAGACTATCGAATCGCTTTCGCTTTTCTATGTGACCGGATTCAAACAATTGCATACATTACAAACAAAAACGCCTCGCTTCGCGTTCGTCACGCCTGTCTGTTTGACAATAGCTTAAGAGCTATCCTGTTGAAACTTGGTAAAAAGATGTATTATGCGAACCGCATTAGGAATTTACAAAAAAAAATAACAAATTATGGGGGTTCACCATACTTAGAGTTGGAACTCAATTATCAAACCCGTACGTGTGGGGTATTTATACAACGTGATAAAAATAAATGGTTTTTCATACTGATGGGCCCGATCAATTTCTCATTTTGTATGAAAAACCATTTTATTTTTATTTATTTTTTCAAAAGCCTTTTGTTACTGATTACCACCCAAAAAGGAAGGTCGAAGTCCTATTTCTGCGTGCAAGGTTCAAAGTAACCTAACCTGTCCGTGTCGGGGTGCCCCAAGTTCCGAGCTCGCTTCGCTCGCTCTTGGATCCCAAGTTCTCCAGTTTTTTTTTTTAATTTAAATAACACGGCATACTTTTGTTTATCTTTACACAGAGCGTAAACAGTTTTGGTCACGAATATGAGTTCGACGGCTCCAATTTTGATGTGATTGATCAGTTTTTTTTTTTTGAGTTTGTAAACCTATTCTTGAATTAGTTTGAATAATGATAATCAATTTAATTCAACAGAAATATTATATTTTAAACGTGATAATGTTTTTGCATTACATTACATTACATTTCCACGAGGAAAAGGCAAGATTATGTTTGTACGAATCATCATTTAGTCAATATACGCCTGTTTCGTGTCTCTAACGAACTGAATTGATTACAAATAAATAAAAGTTCAACAAATACAACGGGCGATTTCGTTATTTCATCCCAGTTTGTGACCTCGATTTGAAATCAATAGATGGCCAATCAAGGGACGGCCTTTAGCCTACCTTCGCCTTAATGATGAGCTGCGAGGACTGGCTACGCATGACTTTAGCGACTCACCTGCCGGGCTAGCCAAGTCGCAAACGATAATTGTTAACGCTTGGTACTCCCCATTACATTTTCAATTTTTTACCCTAGATCCTAAAGTTGAAAATCTATTAAAGATTTCTGAACGTTAGCGACTGGAACGAACGAAAACGCTATGAAATCTTCAATAGATCTTTTTAGACTTTATACCCAATCTTTTTACACTTTATACGCAAGTACATAAAGTTGAAAATCTATTAAAGCCTACTCAGCGTTTGCGTTTATCGTTTGTTACATGGCTACAGGCCCAGAGTTCATATCGCCACAGCTCATGAGGGCTGTGCAATAGTGGCTAAACTTGACTAGCAGGATACGACTGTTATTGATAGTCTACCTACTAAGGTTAGGTTAAGTTAAGCATTTTTGTCTTTCACTATTAGAAGACACACTCTAACTTTATATAGAAGTGACTTTTCAAAAGTTTTAAATGGGTTTACGCTTGGCCTCAACAGTGGCCTATTTCTGGGCCTAAATAATCAGACCTCTCATCCAACGAGACAATGCTGTCAGCCTTCTCGGAACATTTCTCATTATAATTTTATTTCTGTGCTTTTGAAATGTACTTAACATTTTTTTTTATTAAAAAACCTGAAAATTATTCCTACTTACTGTGTCAATGAATATCTATTAAACTACCTAGTACTAAGTACCAGCCATTACGCTAAAACTAATTAACCTAAAAAAAAAGACTTTTGTGTTCAAATCTCAAAGAGCTGTCAGCATTCCGACAAGACTAAAGCCTGGCAGGATCGCGGGACTGTCTTATCAAGTAACCGTGACCCTGGAACGTAAAGGGCTATTTAAGGATCATCGTGGATTTTAGTCAGTACAAGTCTGACAGTCCCTCCCGCCCTGCCCTGGTTAGGAGGACTCAGTTAAAGACGAATTATTGGTTTATTGCTCGCTATCCCCAACTCTTCTACGTTGTGGCTGGAAACCACTTCGCGATTCTCATTGCCCTAGTCAAGTCCTACAGTGGCAGGGATGTGAGAAGGAGGCTTGCCAAGAGGCAAGCCTCCTTCTCACATCCGCTTCTTCCGCATCTTACCACTTCGGCCTCCTCCTTCGCCCGCATTATTGTTTCGCAAAAGGAAGTGACCGCTGCCCATGTTCCCCTAACTACGTACACGAAATATATAAGGAAAGGACGATAGGGATTGTAGCCGCAAACCAATATAGCCTTAGTTATTTATTTAAAAGGTACACCAACAGCAAAACATACAATGCAGTAATAGAAAACAAAAAATATAAACTTATGCGCTAACTTATATTATACGAGTAGTTATGCTGTAGCAGGCGAACCTATGGCCACCAAAAGAATAAAATGACACTACATCTAATCCTAATGGAAAAATCTGGTAGGAAGATATCATAAAAGTCGACCTAGTGATCAATTCTGAGCATTTCACATTTTGGTTTCAATAAAAAAGAAGAATAAAATATGACTTGCCGTGCCATTGTATAAATCCAACATTACCGTTCGCTAACAAGATTGAGGTTCGTTCCAGTCTACACTGATACGGAATAATAAAAAGGTTTTTACATAAAGCAACTTCTTGCATGACATCGAACCCTCAAACAGTATTGCCTAATATACATAATGCCTAATATCCTTACGTAAGGACAGAAAAGCCTTTAGACTTTTTGATTACAGACTAAAATAATAATCCTAAATAGGAATTCATAATTAATATGTTATGACAACCACGTCTGACACGATCCACTATGTTGTATGAAGAACCCTAAAAGCGCTTATCTAAGCATGCATAATAAGCCTATAAATCAGCTATTTAACTAACAATGTTCCTACTACTGCGAAATACTGGGATTATAAAAAGCTTTCATAGTAAGCAAGGTAAAAGGGTAGTGGCCAGGGAGCATCAAAATGGCACTTTTGTAAAATAATAATTGAATTGCGATGAAAATTTGAAAATGTGAGCGGACAGAATGAGGTAGGTAGTTAAAATTTCAATCTATGATCATTTTTACGAATTGGTGGACTATTATTTAAATTCTGCTATCTTAACCGTTTTGGATCCCAGGCCATGTCATGGTCGAAAGACGATAATGCCAAAGAGACGAGTGTTGACTAGAGTTATCCGGAAAGCGTAGTGTTGAACGCTTGGATGGTTATAATGTAGTGGTCGGATGCGAAAGATTGAAGACCAAACTGGGGTTTCTGACTCAGCTTAAGAGAGCCAAATATCTGGACAGAGACCTATAATAGTGACGTCAGTTGTAGTTTTTACGTGGGAATCACACCTGCAACACGTGATAACCATAAAAAATCCCAATCAATCCCGGTTTAATCCGATTTGTGATTTTAATATAAACGCACTAACGATACTGGTGAAATAACGAGAGAGCGCCAAAAAAACCGTATTTCAATCGAAATAAAGTTTCATTACGTGAATTTCATTCAGGAAGTAAACAAAGGTTCCTTTTATTACTACGCTCTCATCACATAAACAACAACAAACTGGATCTTTTTTAAAAAAGAGACGTTGTTTATCGACTTAATACCTTGAAACAGACTTCTTCATGAAGCAATAAGACCTAAATTAACTGAAGTAATCCAGAAAAAAATTGCAACGTTTATGTCTCGAACAAATTAGGCTAAGGGGCTTCGTGAAATGTTTTTTTATGAGGATAAAGTCTTGCAATTTAACATGAAAGTGCCGTGAAATGGTGAGTGTTCCAAGTAGGACCCTATGTCCTATTTTATTTGTGGAAATGACGCGTAAAAGCCTTTTAGGAATAATATTCTTACGTCAACCGTATGTACACGAAAGTTTCGACTTGAAGTTCATTTTCTCGGAGGTCCCATTACGTTTAGGAAGACTTCATATGTCGAGACGAGAATTTTCTACTATGTATGTATCTTTGCGGGCACGCCGCAATCGTGGCGGTAAGGCCCCTCTTTGAGGAGTGGCTGGATAGTCTTCACGGCGTTCTAACCTTCCGCCTGACGCAGGTCTTCACCGGACACGGTTGTTTCGGGAGGTACCTGTGTCTAATGAGGAAGGAGGAAACGTCTGGGTGTCATCACTGCGAGGATCGCCCGGAGGACACGGTGGAGCATACGGTGCAGGACTGCCCCGCTTGGGCAGAGCACCGCTGTGTCCTAATGACGGCGATGGGCGGAGACCTCTCGCGCCCGGCATTGGTAAAGGCCATGCTGCGGGGCGAGACGTAATGGGAAGCGGTCGCCTCCTTCTGCGAAACAGTAATGCTCGCGAAGGAGGAGGCGCGCCGCCTGAGGGAGAGGACAGCGTCCTCCCTCCACCCCAGCCGCAGTGGTAGACACCTACGGCGTCGGATGTGGGCAGACGATCTCCGGCCACCATAGGCGCGGGCATGCGGGCGGCGAGTATAGGGCAACTCGCTGTCCGACCATGGACCATACCCGGGTCGACGGCGCGTTGTGTTCCACGCGCGCCTCAAAGAGCCGTCAGCATAATGACGCCCCGTCATTATGCTGACGCCGATACCGTGATCCCAGAACATAAAGGGCTATTGTAGGACACCGTGGATTTTAGTCAGTACGAGTCTGACAGTCTCTCCCGCCCTGCCCGGGGTGGGAGGACTCATTTGATGATTTTAACACGTAAAAAAAAATGTATGTATCTTCGTAAACCAAAGAAAGTTTCTAGAACTTTCTAGGCCATTTTCTAGAAGCTTCTAGTATTATCGGTTGGGGGTATAAATAGGTAGGCTTCACCGCAAGACGATCAGTCGCAAAGCTGACTACAAACAACGTTAAAGAAATTTTGGTTAACTGGTCTTAGTTAATTTATCCCATAATTCCACTTCGTATCAATATGCCTTGAAAAGTATTGTACATTGTACAGCAGTATTTTATACCTACTTCACAAGAATATAAGGATAGGTCTAATGGAATTAATAATTGTAGGTTGTCCAAATCAATTTATAATTATAGCATAGTTTGACAAGCTCCGTTTCTACAATTTTAATCAATAATTAATCCATAAAATATTATATCTTCATAAAAAGCCACTTACGAGGGAATGGATGACACTCGCGTCGCGCTTATAATAAAGTTCTTTCTTTTTTTGAAACAAATTCAATTCAAAGTACAAATAAAGTATTTCAATTCCAATACGCAACGGACATAGTTGCGTCCCCTTTAGGTTGGGCATGAGTGGATTGGGGTTATCAAAAGTATTTTTCAATAAAACCATAATATGTAGTGTAGTACGTTTAATGATTTTTTTTTTAACGTGTGGAAATCCTCATGGATTTCCTCCGCCTCGGGAAGACGGAGGGGCATGTCAGACTCGACTGCCTAAAACCACACGGTGTCCTCTACTGCCGTAAGCCTGGGGTGCGGGTCCACTTGCGCATTCACCGCTCCCGGCCTTGAACGCCGACTACATCGCCGGGTCCCTCTCCTCGGTGCGGCCATTCATTAAATAATAATTATTGATTGTATTGTAGTTGGGCGTTTCTACGGACACGGTGATTTTTGCTCAATTCCGTGGGCAATTTTTTTTTTCACATTTTGACTAATTGTAAATAACCAAAATAAAGTGCATTTTTTTTCAAACAAAATGGTGCTAATTTGCCAGTAATTGCTCCAGTAGTTTATGAAATAAATTTTGAGTGCCATGGAATTGAGAAATGTGACCACAGAGTTTAGAATTACACATATTCTACGTAACCGGGAAAGAAAAAATCAACTAAAAAAAACATTCAAGAACATATTTTAGCAGTTTTTGGTATTTTAGTTATTTAAGTTTATATTGAGTCTACCTTGAGAGAGATTCCTTGAGTTATCATGCTTACTTAACTAACTTTTAGTCAAATCATTTAAATGAGCATTTTTATTAAACTTATAATTATGGTAAAATGTATTGTAGCAAGCATTTTCGTTAAACATTTAAATTACAAACAAGAGACATGAAGTATAGACGTCAAGTCAGTTTTATTAATCAATCCACAGGAAGTAATAGACATAATCGAAGTATTCGGGTGTATATCAGTCAGTTCAATTTTTTACTCAAAAATTACTGAATGTATTTTAATGAAACTTTGCAGCAATATAGTTTATACATCAAAATAAAATATAGGCTATCATTATACCATCTTCCGAGGCCCGATTAGCTAGACACGGCAGTATTACCTAAAATCAGATCTTGCAATTGCGATGTCAACTTTAGATACTTTAAACCTTTTATTCAACATTAAAGGTACATAATGTGTGGCGTTAACTACTTTACCATGACAAATTGTGAAGCAAGTGACTTTAAACCTCATATAAACCGAGATTAGTTACATAGGTAAACCATCGTTCTCAATTCCGTGGACACCAGGACACAAAATTGAGGGCCACGGAATCGAAAAAATATCGTACTAATCAAAATAACTTATTACTGTTACGACTTCAAACAAATTAAATGAAACAACCATGCTGGTGTCTAGTTAAACTTCAGTTTAGAGAAACAAAACATATTTAAAAAGAAAATATTCAGAAGATATCTTTGACATGGGATTGAGAAAAGACCCCGAACTAAAGACACGGAAACAGGTTCTCACCTTCGAAAATCGAAAAAAACAGCAGCACACCACACATGCACTCACATCGCCTGCTCGGGAGCACCTGACAGTTTACAAGAATCGGATAGTGATCTCCAGTTCGCGGGTATTTAGTATCTTATTCTAGTGTTTTTTGTATGACACGGAAATGATTAATTAGACTGGGACAAATCTTTAAGCATCCACAAATATAAAAAAATAAGCAATTACAGGTTTATTTACTGTCAATGTCTCTTGGTTAGTTTTCCATATACCCAAGAATATCAAAAGATTGCTTGAAATTCAGCTCCATTAAAAAATATAAAATATTTTACACTCGATTTCGGGAAAGGGACAGGTCAAATTCAGTGAAATTACACCCGTTTTTTCAATTCAGATTTTTTTTAAGGAAAAATAAGAAGTAATACGGAATTTATGTTATGCTCTCCAGTTAGAATATAGATTGGGACGTACGCTTAAAAATTTTGGTATGTGTATGTAACTTCTAACCATGTTTTTTTTAAAAGGACAAAAAAATGCCCTCTTCGTAGAAATGCCCAGTTAACTGTTGATAACATTTAAATATTTTTAGGACAAAATATGCGAGCAGTGGTGGCTCAGTGGTATCGGTCCCGATTTACGAGTTGTAGGTCGTGGGTTCGATCCCCGCCAGGCGCATTACTTTGTGTAATTTATTTCATCACCACTGCTCTCAAACAGTATAACACTAACATAATTGCAAATACAATAAAATTATTATTTAGATTTAAGACAGTATAACACTAACATAATTGCAAATACAATAAAATCATACAGAGGCCCAAAGGTATTTCGAAGGAAAACTTGCATAGGTTCTAAACAGATTATTAAACTCAGGGATGAAAATGATAACATGGTAACGGATCGGGCCCAAATTATGTCTATTGTTGAGAAGTTCTACGAAGACCTCTACGCTTCTAAATCTGTAGAACCAGTTCTTTCCAGGGACGATATTAGGGCACGACCTATTCAACATCAAAACACAGAATTCATACCACCTATTTTACACTGTGAGGTCATAAAAGCTCTTTGTGACATGAAAACAGATAAGTCTCCTGGCGAAGATGGAATTACTGTTGAACTACTACAAGCGGGTGGTGAACCAGTTCAAAAGGTCCTCGTGGAGCTTTTTAATAGGGTTGTATGTGATGTCCGTACTCCAGAACCATGGAAAAACGCTATAGTCACCATCATCCACAAAAAAGGAGATGTTTCAAAACTAACAAACTATCGTCCCATTAGTCTCCTTTCCCAAATTTACAAGCTTTTCACAAAGATCCTCACAACTCGGCTTACCCGAGAGCTTGACGAAGCCCAGCCTATCGAGCAGGCAGGTTTCCGCAGCGGATATTCGACCATCGACCATATCCACACGGTAAAGCAGCTAATGGAGAAGTGCCAAGAATACAACCGACCCCTGTGCATGGCTTTCGTCGATTACGAAAAGGCTTTTGACAGTGTCGAACATTGGGCTGTGTTCCACGCTCTCCATCGCTGCCACATCGATTCCCGTTACGTGGATGTGCTGCGGGAACTGTACACGATGGCCACTCTGCAAGTTCGCATGCACACCCTATCCAAACCCGTACCAATCAAGCGGGGAGTGAGACAGGGCGACACCATTTCACCGAAACTCTTCACAGCAGTTCTTGAAGACGTCATTAAAACCTTAGATTGGGACTACAGCGGTGTTAACATCAATGGTGCTTACCTGTCTCACTTAAGATTTGCAGATGACCTAGTGGTTTTTTCTGAAAACTTCGAGGATCTCCAGAAGATGCTTCAAAATCTCTACAATGCCTCTTTTGAAGTAGGACTTAGGATGAATATGGCGAAGACGAAGATTATGGCAAACTTCTCAAGCAATTCAAATCCTTCTGTCAAGGTCGGAAGTGAAAGGTTGGAGAAGGTTGACCGTTATGTCTATCTTGGCCATATTCTTTCCTTTGGCAAGGAACTCCAAACAGCGGAGATTTCGAAAAGAATTCAGCTAGGGTGGGCTGCATTCAGCAAATTGGACGACATCCTGAAATCAGCCAAAATTCCACAATGCCTGAAGACCCGTCTCTATAATTAGTGTGTTCTGCCAACCATGACGTACGGTGCTGAGACGTGGACGCTCCCACAGGAGGCTGTGTACAGACTCAGAGTAGCACAGAGAGCCATGGAGCGTTCCATGCTCGGCATAAAATTAATAGACCGAGTTCCAAACGTCGAAATCCGGAAACGAACAAATGTATTCGATATTGGTAACCGAGTTATGGAACTCAAATGGAGTTGGGCAGGACACCTGGCAAGGCGGTGACGGCAGGTGGAGTAAAGCTGTGACAGAGTGGCGTCCAAGAAATGGAAAAAGGAGTGTTGGTCGTCCGGCGGCGAGATGGGCGGACGACATTGTTGCCATTGCGGGAGTGTCCTGGATGAGGCTGGCGCAAGACCGTGGAGCTTGGCACAAGCAAAGAGAGGCCTATACCCAGCAGTGGGTGAAGACGGGCTGTGGATGATGATGATGATGGATGCTCTCAAACGGTGTAGGAAAACATCGTAAGTAAATCTTAGAACCAAAAATTCGAAGACATGTGACATCTACCAACCCGCACTGGGCCCACGTGGTGGATTATGGCCCACTCCTTCTCACAGAGAGGAGGCCTGCGTCCCAGCAGTGGGAACATTATAGGCTGATGATGAGGACAAAAACATGGTGCAAAAAATATTGGAATCGATCCAGTTACTTACTTAGGCGGTTTGAAAAGTTCTCGGCCTAAACTAGATTTGAGGGGAAAAAGTAAATAAATTTGTACTCATTCGACAGAACCAGTTCCGAAACTCTGGTTCCATACGCGGCCGAAGCGGATTATTCATTCATTCATTCATTAGACCGTCTGTCAAGTTTCATTGTAACAGGTTGCCTAATTTTTTTACGATTTTTTATCTGAGGAAATCTGCAGTGTATGCCAGGAAACCGAAAAAATCCCAAGGTAGAGCCTTGACTAATCTTTGTCAAAACTAAAATAATGGTACGAGTATTTCATATCAAGTACAGCTTGACATAAAAATGTAGAAAACCGGAAGTCGCCACTGTCTTCGCGCTACCAGCACTTTGAATGATTTTTTTTTTTTTTTTCACTTATTACGTTAGTTTTATGGCACAATAATAAATCTAACAAACCTGCGGTCTTTGTTTACAACAAATATCAAAGATTTTAAAACGTTGTCAGAAACAAAAAGATTAGTTCCGTTTCAATCCGTTCTGGCCAAGCTGTAACGGACTAGATTTTGGAAGGGTATGAGGAATCGGTCTTTATGAGGTATAAATTAGTGGAACATCATAGGTTTTATAAGCATATTGAGACCCTGAAGAAAAGTGTAGAAATAGCAAAAAAATAAAAATATTGAATTTTACTTTTTTTCTTGGTCGGGCCGAGAACTTTTTTTAATATGAATAAACTGTATTCAGTATTCGCAAAATTGTTAAAATAATATTGTTAAAGTTTGTGAGTTTGGATGTAGGAGGGCACCTTTGAAATCGCTGATCCGTTTCCGAAACTTTTATAAGTGGGACGTCAAAATGTTTTCGAGTGCCATAGGTTCCATATAGAACATTCTTTTGGGATTCCAACCAAAATTCAAGCGAAGCCGCAGGCTAAAACCAATAGACACATATATCAAGAAATACTTTAGTTCAATGACAAAGTTGAGCGATTTATTTATTTACTTCCTATTCACAACGTATGACGTTAGCTGTGATATTACTTTCAATACAATATGAGAGTACCTTTCAGTTCGCAGAAAAAGTTTTTAATAAAATAGGGTTTCGCTCAAACGATGACACGGATGGACAACTTATTTATTGTCAGCCAGCTCATCTCTTTTATGGAATATTCTATTACTGCCAATATTAATGATACCGCTTAAAGGTAAGCGTCCACGGGTCGGCATCGTACGTATCGGACGCATCTCATCAAACGGATTTCTGTATCGGCAGCGATCGGATTGCCGACGCGAGTATCAGCAATCGGATTGCCGATGCGTCAGACAGGCGTGGCGAACGCGAAGCGAGGCGTTTTTGTTTGTAATGTATGAAATTGTTTGAAGCCCGTCACATAGACTAACGGATCGCTTTCGCTATTCTATGTGGCTGGATTCAAACAATTCCATACATAACAAATAAAAACGCTTCGGATCGCATTCGATTCGCCTGTCTGCTTGACAATAGCTTTAAGAGCCCATACCACCTCAAATGGCTTAGCAGAATCCTGTGATACGTCGAAAATACTGCAGCATTAATTTTGAAATAAATACATATATGGTAAAGTTGAGGATTAATGTTAGGTCTTATGTTTGGCGAAAACATGATTCCATAAAATTTTCTCGATAGAAAAAAATCCCAAAGTTACCTCTAAATTGAACAATAAACCGCTGGAAATCTTATTATACTTAAAATTAGATCATGAAACTTTTTATACTAACTGAACTATAAAGCAGGTCTTATGTTATTTATTTTTTTGAACTTTCTTTTTTTTCGCCGTTAAATAAATAGATTTGCGTGTAGACAGCTAAGAGAAAGAGCAAGCAATTAAAAAGTGCAAGTGCGAGCGAGTAAGATTAAATTGAAGTGCTATTGGACCCTTAATGATTGCAGCGATCGCACGCGTTTATTAGAGCTCTCTAGCGAGGAAAATAACTACTACATAGCATAAAAGAAAGTCGCATCCCGCTGCCTGCCTGTCGCTATGTAGGCTTAGATCTTTAACACCACGCAACGGATTTTGATGCGGTTTTTTTTTAATAGATAGAGTGATAAAAGAGGAAGGTTTATTTATGTTAATAACATGCATAATATAGAAGAGATTGCACCTGTGTGCAACCGTCTCTTATAAAATGCAATTATTTATTTACAATTTCTTGTGGCGGAGACAATACTTATATTTATAGTTGTTCTCTCAGTAAATAAATTAATCAGCCTTCTAATTCTAAGAAACTAATTAATTTGAATACCTATATCGTTTCCTAAAAGAGACTTAAGCAATGACTTACACTTAATTTTATGCCTAATAAAGCTAGGTAAATGGGAGTACCTTAATAAATCGCCTATAAACATAAGCCTATAAGACTGCTCCAGTGTGGTAAGATATATCTTCTGGAGACTTTTATGTTCTGTAATTAATGTTGGATTTAGTAGAAAAGTTAATCTTTTTTGGGTGATTAAATACGGTACAGTTCGAATTACCTATACTTAGGGCGACTTTCACCAAAAGTTAAACATGTTTAAAATTTTATTTAGAATTTTGACACTAAATAAAATTTTAAACATGTTTATCTTTTGGTGAAAGTCGCCCTTAGGTTTTATTTGAATTAAAGTGTAATTTTGTTTTTACTTTGGAAGACATAAGTTAATATTTTCCGAAAAATATACATAACTACCTTTTGTCCTTCTTTCCCTCTTGTTAAATTAGAATTTGATAACCAATTCCTCATCTATTATAATAATTTATGAATGTTATCTCGGGAACAGTAACGAAAGGTACTCTATGTACTCTATGTATTGGGGTCGGCTGCCAGTCGAACCAGATACAGCTGAATATTAATATTTTACCTGGAGCGACTGCCTATCGGACCTCTACAACCCATTAACTGGCCGGGTAATACGATACCCCATGGCATGACTGGTAGTCAGACTTTCAAGCTTCTGACTGTAATTAACGACTGTCAAAGATCTACAAATGACAGCCAGAACCAACGGCTTTACGTGCTTTCCGAGGCACGGAGGAAACTCGCTATAACAGTAGGTCACCCATCCATAGACCAACCTCGGTAATCGCGGCTTAACCCGGAAGATCGGCCTGTGCGGCTCTAATTATTTAGCCACGAGCTCCTTAACTCAGTGACAATGTATATGCAAAATTTACAAGAAACCTTACTGTGGCATCGTAACTCATATTATTATAAATGCGAAAGATTATCGATATCTTTTTAGTCTTAAGTGCGATTTTGAAGCTGTTTTCAGCTCATTAGACCTAAAAAGGCGGACGCCTATCGTTTGACACAAATCGCAACCCCTAAATCTCAACCCTTACCCTTATTTTGCATTTTTTCAATTTTTTGTCAAAATTTCACCACATTTAATTCAGTAACTTCGCCATTTTTTGATCTAAATTAACCGTTTCAAATTTAAAATAGTCTCAGCAACCGCCCTCAATTATTCCAGTGATCAGGTCCGCTTTCCGTGGCCCTAGTTCCGGAGTGGGGGTGAAAAACACTAAATTTAACGTAAAAAACTGGTTTTTAGGCCATAACTCAAAATTTTGTCTCTTGTCACAAAATCTTTTATTTCATATTCGACTAGCCCGCGCGGAGCCCGATCCAACGATACCCCGCACGTGCGTCTAGCTCGCAAAAAATTTCCCCACCCACCCGCCCTGTGGCCTATAGCTAAGAGGGTAAACTTATTTTCGGCAAAAATTTTTTCTTCTCAAATTAGTTTCCATTGATCGCCGCGACTACTTAAAACTGGATTAGCGCGGACAGGGTTGACCACACGTCAAAAAATAGACGTTTTTAAAATTTTTTTTTCAACAAAAACTTATAATTTTTAAAATTATTATATTTATAATTTTGTTAATATAATAATTTAGTGTTCGTGACTTTTAACTCTAGCCTTGACATTGACACACGTTTTTGTGCGGAAAGGGATTATTATATCAGTATTTGGACCCTTTATTTGACTTTTATAACAATAATTTTATTTAAGCTGTGTCCCCCTTTTACAGGGACATACTGACGTATTTTAACAACGCTTATTTATTAAATTAGAAGCATTATTTTTATTGATTATACAAATATATATTCCTTGTGTCCCCCCTTTACAGGGACCTAAAAAGCCAGTGTTCCATGAAACTCTCCTTCTCCACAGCCACCAGACCTGTACGACCCTCCCTTTACAAGGGTATGTCTGTGTGCGCTCAAACGGTCACCCCCGACCCTTACGATGCTCCGTACGAGCACCGGTCGACGGGTGAGTCCATGGGGGAGAAATGTATCTCCCCGTTGGAACGCGACGAGGCAAAGAGAAGAATTACTTTCGAGGACGCCACCCCTCGCGAATTCATTGAGGTCTTCACCACACCAAAGGGGCGCCCGCCTCCTGTGGCCGCTACCGGTTTGCTCGGAGGGGCTGTGGCCGAGCGTCGCAGTCGTCTTGAGGAGGCGAGAGATTGCCTACAGAAGGCAAAGCTCAACCTGGGCAACTCTCGCAACCTCAAGACAAACATCAAAAATGCGGTGCTGGAGGCCCTGGAGCGGCTCTTCGAGCTGGTCGAGGACGCGGAACTCGAGCGGGCCCCTGATGCGCTAGTGACCGTGCCAGAGCCGAGGACCACCGCATCCACCGCTGTCCATAGTTCCGCACCCGTCTCCGCCGAGGTTCTTGCTGGCCAGGCTGAGCTCCTCAATACCCTCAAGGAGCACATCTCGGAGTTGAAAGACCACTCCGAGAAGATGGATAGACTCCGAGACAGTCTGGCCAGCGGGGAAAGTGTGGGGGGGGAAACATACGCGAGTGTTGCGTCAACGACTAGTCGCCATACCGGGACCCAGGCCCTGGAGCGAAAGACGCTGCACTCCGTGGTTGTCTCCTCCACTGAGGTGATGGATACGGGTGACGAGATCCTGGAAAGGGTCAGGAGAGCGGTGGATGCGAAGGACGGCTGGGTTCGGGTGGAACGTGTGAGGAAGGCCAAGGACCGGAAGGTCATTATGGGGTGTGCGACAAAGGAGGAGAGAAAAAAGATCAGGGAGCGACTGCAGGCGGCCGGAGGAAACCTCGTCGTCGAGGACGTGAAGAATAGGGACCCGCTTCTGATTCTGAGGGATGTACTCTCAGTACACAGTGACGAGGAAGTGCTCGCAGCCCTCAGGAGTCAGAATCGGGAGATCTTCTGCGGCCTCGATGACGAGGAAGGTAGAATGTCTGTCAAATACAGAAAAAAGGTACGCAACCCGCATGTCAACTGCATTGTGCTGACTGTATCTCCCACTATCTGGAGGAGGGCACTCGAAGGAGGCAAGCTCCGAATTGACCTTCAGAGAGTGCGCGTCGAAGATCAGACGCCTCTGGTGCAGTGCACCCGCTGCCTAGCATTCGGCCACGGCAAGCGATTCTGCACGGAGCCAGCCGATCTCTGCAGCCACTGCGGTGGTCCACACCTTAGGTTGGACTGCCCAGTCAAGCAGAGCGGCGAGGCAGCGGCATGCGTGAACTGCACCAGAGCCAAATTGGGGGAGCATCAGCACAATGCTTTTAGTGACGTTTGCCCGATCCGTAGGAAGTGGGACGCATTCGCGAGGGAAGCAATAGCCTATTGCTAAGGGCCTGGATGCGTCCACTTCCTGCGTCATAGCGAATATGGGTTCGACGCAGCAAGATCGCAAACGCATTGAGCGAACCACTAGGGTTGGCTTAATGGGGGGTGAAAACTGGAGTCACTTTCTTGTGAAAGTGACTGAAGTTGCGAAAGACCAGAAGTCAGCACTAGCGGAATCGCCGAGCTGCGTCGAGCCTGGTATAAGGTACCGTTGCCCTTGCCATGTGATATTTTACCTTATAATAAGTATACGGATACCATATCACACTAGCAATAAAGCAAGAGAACAATTGTAGTGCTTTACTCGCTTTAATATACGGGTAAGCGTTGCTGCATGTGGAAAACTAAATTTTGTAAAAAGAAAATAGACAATTTGTAAAATTTAAATAAGTAAAATAAAAATTAAAAGTAGGAAGAAAAGAAGGAAAATGATAATTAGACGATAAGAAGTGAAATAAATTTGGAAAAATAAAGAAATTCGAATTAAGCGTGCCAGTAGTAAACATAATAATTTAGTTAAAGTAGTGTGCAATAATGAAAATTAAGTTAAAGTAGTGTATTACACCAATAGAAACATAGAAAACGTTAAAGACAGCATTCACAAAGCGGTCTCTCTGACCGCCTGCAGACGATAAATGAACAGATATGTGAAAAGGTCTCTGCGAATTACGGCGGAGGAACACTGGCAGGGCAGGAGTGGGTTTTAGTGGGTTCGAGTCCCACACTACCTCGACTGTCTCATGGTCTCCGTGAGACGGTGAGACAGCCGAGGTGTCCGTGGGGATTTCCCACTCCTGCCTCAACAAAAAAAAAAAAAAAAAAAAAAAAAAAAAAAAAAATGCGAAAGATTTTGAAGAATTCATTTGAGCGCATGCAGTGATAAAGTTAGCCGTCAGGTGGTACCAACTTTTTTCCCGAGATCTATCTTTAGATGGATGACTCGTATTTATAAAGGGTGCTAATTAAGGCAGCTTCTTTAAAATGTCATTCTCGTCTGCAAATATATTTAGTTGTCTAATGAATTAATAGGTCAGCGACAAACTTTTAGCGTCTAATAAATGGTTTATAAGCGACCATATATTGTAAAACAAGCTACTGTTAATATGACGCAACATGGTGATAATTCTTAAGCAACTAAATTTGTGATATGTCTACTCATTGCCAGCTTCTAATAAGTGTATCAACTTCATCTATAAAATAATATCAACGTACTCTAATTTCATAGAGTCACCGTTATATTTACCTAATTTTGTCTGTGTTCCACCAAATATACTGAATGTGCACCAAAATATGTTCATTAAAATATGTCATAACGAGGTGTAATAAAAAAAATCTACCTAAGCAGGGTCGACGAAGCCCCGCTTCGCGGGGCTTCTATTTCTGTGTACAAGGTTTAAAGGAACCTAACCAAACCGAACTTCGGGGTGTCCCTGAAATCTTGCTAAAGCGAGTTTTAGATTTGGTACTGATTTGGTACAATATATAAAGTAGCTCACTTACAACATTAGTCGCTGAGTTATCAAATCAGAAGTAAATATATTTATCGGTAGCTCGGAGTCATATTAATTTACGCTCGTAAATTGACGCTGGTTTCTTGATATTTTGTTGGAATAGTAAAGATGATGAATTAATATAATTGAAGCTGTTCTATTAACTCGTCGCTCACATATAAAAAAAGACGCTAGGTTGCAGGTGCTAAAGAAAACTTTTGTTGCCGCACATATAATTTCCCATTTATAAATACTTAGAAAGCCGCAAGCCATAACAGAATACTTATCTTTCCTAAATTCCAGGAAAGGGCCCTGTAAAAGGGGCTCTTAACTTCGTTAAGAGAATTCAAGAATATTCTTGTCTCAATACAACTCATAATCGAAATAAATGTTCCGAGTATTTTTTTGGAAATATCAAGTAGAAATTTTCACACTACAGACCTTTCACCTTTCAATTTAACCCTAGATTTTCCATCACAGTGACTTTTATTCGTTGCTGTAAGGCCCCTTTTTTACAAACGAGTGTATCGCGACGATAATATCGTCTTGCCCTTTCATCCTACAAAGTGTAAATGGACCCTTCATGAAGCCGATAACCAAGCATTCTGAACACAATAACAAAGTAACCAAGATTTAGTAACCCCTTTTTGTTGTTTTTTTTTTTTTATCGTGGTAAAATCATCAAATGAGTCCTCCCACCCCGGGCAGGGCGGGAGGGACTGTCAGACTTGTACTGACTAAAATCCACGGTGTCCTTCAATAGCCCTTTATGTTCCGGGGTCACGGTGAGGAAATAAAATCCCGCGGCCCCGGCAGGCTTTGGCCCTCTGAGAGGGGGCCCCGTCATTTTTGCTGACGCTCTTTGAGGCGCGCGTGGGACACGACGCGCCGTCGACCCGTGCATGGTCCATGGTCGGACAGCGAGTTGCCCTTTACTCGCTGTCCGCATGCCCGCGCCTACGGTGGCCGGAGATCGTCTGCCGACGTCCGACGCCGCGGGCGTCTAACACTGCGGTTGGGGCGGAGGGAGGACGCTGTCCTCTCTCTCTTGCGGCCCGCCTCCTCCGTCACGAACATTACTGCTTCGCAGAAGGAGGCGACCGCTTCCCACTCCGTCTCGCCCAGCAGCATGGCCGCAACCAATGCCGGGCGCGAGAGGTCTCCGCCTATCGCCGTCGTGAGGTTTAGTAACACCTTGCAAAAAATACTGTTGGAAAACGGGACACTTTCACCGGACACGGGATAAGCATCAAATGAGTCCTCTCGCCCTAGGTATGAAAGGTCTCGTTCTGACTAAAACCTACCCAGAAGGCTAATTCACGTAATTTTATGACGCGCCGATGAAGTAGTAGTGCAGTTGCAGTTAAGTTCACGTTCGAGTGATAAACGGTATGTAATATTTGAACTGCGCGTAACCTGCGCGTGAACTGCACGTCAACTGTACGACAACCAAACCAGGAGAGAAAAATTATTGCCAACTGAATAATCGAATGGAATCGATTACATTTTAAAACTGCACGTTGGTCGAATTGAAACTTGTATACTGTCATTTTGAAACGTCAAACGAATAGTAGAATACCGATCATGTTGCGATTCAAAGATCCAAAACACGCACGCGTGACGCGAACTTGACGCGAGCGTGTCTGACAGTGACAGAGAATACGAAAAGCGTTGTTTTGATCGAAACTTAACTGCAACTGCACTGCAACAGCACTTCTTTAGTTACGTGAATTGCCCTACTGTTCCTTCGGTTAGGTTTAACGTTCCATGGCCACAGCACCCTGTTTAGACAGTCTATTTTATGTATCCAACAAAGAAACAACTGATAGTACAAATAAAATTGAAGTACTAACCTGTGTAACATGTAAATGAAGTTAAATAGACAGTTGAGAATTGCCATCATCAGGTCGGCGAAGGAGAGGTTCACGAGGAAGTAGTTGGTGACTGTCCTCATACGTCGATGAGCTGCAATCAACAAAACACGTTTAATCTATACTAATATTATAAAGAGGTAACATTTGTTTGTAAGTTTGTAAGTTTGTATGTAGGGGGTAATCTCCGGAAGTAATGAACCGATTTTAAAAATTGTTTCACTGGTAGAAAGCTACATTATCGGTGAGTGCTATAGGCTATAAATTATAAAGATATCATACATATTAGCCGAAATACTGCCCAATGAAGTGGGCACGGGTCAGCTAGTTTAGAATATTTGTGTAGAGCTGGAGCTGCACTAGGACCGCTTGGCAAATCCCAGCCCACTCCTCTGGGAAGCCAGAGTCCTTACAGATACATATTGTCAGAACTCTGTCTTATTTCACATTAATTTACATTACATTCTAATTTTAGCTTCCATCAGTTTGATCAATTACGTCATTTGCGAAGCAAAATCATGATTTTTCATATCGAACAGAAAACTTGACACAATGTAAGTAAACGAAGAGCAACCAGATGCTTCCAATCAGTCTGTGACGAATATTTTAGCAATGATTAACAAAATAGGTACCTAGTTTCTTATTAAAGAAATCTAAAATAACACATGAGGAAAGCAAAGGTTTAAAATAAAACATTGGGGTAAACTGCGTAGGTGCCTATAAACGTGTCTCTATACTCAACTACACAATTTACCCCAACAAATGAATGAATATTCTCTTTACTAAAACTATAAAACGGGGGAAAAAATAGTCACTGTCATGTCAGAAACAATAAGGGGTACAAGAGAAACCCTTGAGGTAACCCACTCGTATACATTTTCCTAGTTAATAATTATTTTCTGACAACAAATTCGTTTTAAGCTTTAGTTTTCCCTGAAAACTCTTTTACTATTTTGTCTTTTTTACTTTTGAGCCTGAAATATAGCAGTTTCAACGGAGGAAAATAAAATAAATGTAGGTAGTAGATTTTTAGTACCTAGATCAAGTATGAGCGTGTGTCTCAGAGGCCTGTTTTCATTCGCTATCCTTGTGGCTTACAAAACATGACAAGTTTTATTTTATTTCATGACTTTTACCACACACACAAAATCTAATAAATGATATACCTCTATCCCGCCATTAGCACTGTCTTATATAATAAACGTTATTAATTAGGCTAATCTTCATTACTGGCAGGGTAAAATTCTCATGATGAAACGCAGAAAAATCGTCTTTTTTATTTAGCTTTCCAAGTTGGTAAATATAAAAGTAAATTCAAAGATTCACAATATTTTTGTTGGAATTGTATATTAATAATGGTACTTATCAAGCACTTTTACCTTTTTCTGTATTAAAAAAGTTTGAAGGCCCATTTCTCATCCCTTCTGTGACTACGAAGATTGGACTAATTTATCATTGCGTTAATAGAAGGCTCACATTTTGTTCAAGTCGGCACTTGCGTGCTTAAGTGTTGTTATCCTAACGAGGTCTGCTATTTCGGTAAACAGACAAAAATGTCAAAAAAGAATTTATCTATTTCGAAATTCGAAGATTTGCTGTCACGCAAAACCATTTTGTAATAATGTCGGTAAATTATTGTGAAAAAGTACGCGAGTCATAATAAGTAAACAGTAGTACGTTTATTAGTTTTACGGTTTATTTGCGTGTAGGTTTAGTAATATTACTTTACTAGTTTCGATATTTTATTAGGGTTTGTCTCCACGGATCCCGGTATCAGATTGAATTCGCCACGGATCACGGCGAGTTGTCGAGAAACAATATTGATTCTGAACTAATGTGCAGGTATACGTTTAACGTAATACATCCGTACGGGCCAAATTAAGATTGGTCTTTTTTGAAATTATATTATCTAGTTCTGCTACTTATAAATAAATGAATCTACTCATAAATGTGAAGAATAAATTTTATTTCCTTTATTTAAAAGTTCAAAAGGGCCTTTTAATGGCTAATTGAAATAACTGGTTTGACTCTGCCCACAGAAGTGCCTGCACTATAACCAAATTCGTCAATACACGTTCTTCGGGGAAGGGTAACTAACGATTCACCTATGAAATAATGGACATTTTCATTGTTTGTGTTTACGTCCTCTTTTCCTTTTCGGGTTCTCCTTCTCTTTATTGTGTTATTTTGGCCTTTAAATCCATGATATTAATTATATTTCCGGAATCTCGACTCTCGACATAAGAAAGGATTACGTTTATTCTCAAAATAAACGAAATAACTTCTATCATTCACAAATTCAAGGAAGTTTATGAACAAAGTTTTCTGAGAAAAACTAAATTTTGCTGCTATCCTAAGTTTTGCCTTTTTAGTTTATTGTTGAAATTTAGCCTTGTGGTAGTTATTGTTCATCTTTTTCGGACTATGGTGAGAGCTACGTCTATAACGTTGTAGAAAAGAATTGATTTATAATGTGAAACTAGTTTCCTATCACTTCTGTGGAAGTGACTTCGTGAATGGAACAATGCGACCACAAGTGAAAAATACTTGATTATGATTATGACGGGGCCTATCATAGAGAGCCAGAGCCTGTCGGAGTCGCAGGACTAACGAATACCGTGACCCCGTAACGTAAAGGGCTATCGAAGGGCATCGTGGATTTATTTTATTCCCGCTTGCCTTGGGTAGGAGGACTCATTTCATGATTTTACCACGCTAAAAAAAAACAAGCGGAGTAATAGGTACTTTTGTTTTCTTTTCTATATTTTTCAAGTTGATAAGATTCCAGATAGTATTCCAGTTAGTTGAACACTGAATTTCATTATTTTAAATGAATATTCATATCAGCATAGGGTTTGGTGACTGTTTCAAGTTTCGTTTCAATTTATTTAGTTATTTTATCATGTGGAAACAAATTGCGTAGTATTAACTCAACAACCCTTGTCACTATTGTGTAGGTATTTGACGGCTCAACAAATTACTAATGCAAAATGAACAAGCTACCTTTGTCTGGCGTAGTCTGCTAAAAATAGTCAAGTACGTGGTAGTTAGCAACAAGCTCCTAGTTGCTTTTTAAGTACTTATTTAGAGAAAACGACTTCACTGTCGCTCGTGTTGAACAAATAAACTCAAAATTACTTTTCGTTTTATTGTTATGACGGCTGTAGCCGCTTCAACTCCCAGCAGATAAGGGATTTAACAATTGTAAAACCAACGTTAACAGCTATGTTATTTTCTATGAGAAATCTTATCGCTGGACTTTGGACAGCTTTGAGATCGTCCGATCATACAGCGTGAGCGGTGAGCTCCAGGCGTTGCTGTCAGCAGTTTACCGATTAGCAAGCTTTGGTCTCAGCGTTGCATGAGCACCGTTACAATGTTGTATCTATAGAAAATAGCGCTGCAACTGTTGTGAACCGCGAGCTGTCTGGTGATCTTAATCACTTATCTGTCAAGTTTTGATGATTTTGGTCATGTCAAACGCTATCATTATAACTCAACACTAAATTGGGTACGATAGCGTTTTGTTTCATAGAAATATGTTTTACGTTCATTCATGAACAGATACCATATCCAAACCATATCGCAGCGGGAAAATGTGGTCAAGCTGTGTTTAGGTGTGTATGCAGTGTTGCTTCATCTTTTTGTAGTTACGTTTTGGTTAATTGTAACGTCTTGTCTTCAAATTGACCGATTGCAAGTTCGCGGTGTCTTTAGTGGTTGCAACGTGGCAGTGATGTGGTCCGTTTTACGCAGTCGATAATACCGGAAAAATGTACCGTGTCCGTGTGAATTCTTCTACGTATTCCTTTTCAAAACAAGATTATGCACTCGCTCACGTCGTGTGGTTGTGATGTAGTTGTGGTGTGGTTGTGATCTGGGAGTGGTATGGGTGTGGTAGTGGTCTAGTTTCTCTACGTGTAAGTCAATGATAAGGCTCTCAAAATAAAAATACTGATACCTAGCCATGCTTCTTACCTTTTCATATTCATTCAGAAGTAAAGCATAAAACCAGATTTATAACAAAAAAATATCACGTTTTCTCACCTGTCACAATCCAAATCACGATGACATTCCCTCCAATAGCAACTGCCAGCATCGCAGTAAAGAGACACACCCAAGAGTTGTGGGCCCATGTCGGCATAGTATTCGAAGACGGTGTAGCTGTGCTCTTTGGCACCAGGATGGTGGCCGCGTTGAGTATGCTGCGGTTGAAGTCCATGTTCCATGTATACACCACCTGTGGGAAGATGAGGGGATTAAGGATGTATATCATCATAATAGGCTACTTTACTCAAAAATGTGGTAGTCCGAGAGATAATCAAAAAATATTTGACCCGTATTTTTCCTTTTGTGAGGTATGTACGTTAGCCAAAATTTACAAAGACGCTTCTAAAAGTCACAAAACGTCACTTCGTCGGTACAATTTTGCAGGCGTTATGACGTCACAAGCCCCCCACTTGTATTCCGGAGCGTTTTATCTTTGTCTAATATTAATTGATTACAAAAAAAAATAAGTGTGGTACTCGGGGACTGCCGCAGTGACTATGGCTTCACCGCGGCAGTCCCCGAGTGCCACACGTATTTTTATTATTTAGCTTATTTTTTTTTCATAATACTTTTTAAAATACTCTGATAGACTAAACAGATTTTCAATTTATTTGTGCAATAAACTACCCTATTGTCATCGTTGTATGGTGATTTGCGGGGAGACGAGCGGTAAGATAAAATATATTGAAATGTTTGTAACATGCCAAGAGGTGCCGCCATTTATCGAAAACGCGCGCAGTTTTCTCGGCGGGAACAAAAGTACAAATGTATCACGAAATGAAGATTGTCAAACAGACAGGCGAAGTGAATGCGATGCGAAGCGTTTTTATTTGTAATGTCTATGGAATTGTTTGAATCCAGTCACATAGAAAAGCGAAAGCCATCTGATAGTCTATGTGATTGGCTACAAACAATTCCATACATTACAAACAAAAACGCTTCGCATCGTGTTCGCCACGCCTGTCTGTTTTGATAATAGCTTTAATGTCGTACTGCTGGACATAGGCCTCCTCCATAGCCTACCACTGTTTCCTTTCCTTATTTTGTGTTTTCTTTGGGCAATCTCGCATAAAACCAGTCCTTTGGCCAAATAATTTTGTCTCCCAACTTTCATTGAATTAATCAAGGTATCAGGTGCGATATATATTTCTGTAATCCGGCTTGGAAATAACCGACCATTGCAAATAATGTATTAAGTATTATGCCTCTAAAGTAATCCTCCTCTTCAGCGTAATTTTAATCCATACTTTATTTATTGGCAGTTACGTGATTCATCTGCCTTTTCCTAAGTATATTAGAGTCGACTTCCAGTTTAACAAAATTCAGCTATATACAAGTAAAATTTAAATAATTATAAGCGCATTTACGCCTGAATCGTTAAACTTTATGGCTGAGCAGGGCTGCGATGGCTTAGTTGGTTGTGTGAAGGAGGTACTTATCATGCAGGCAAAAAACAAAATCCTTACTTTGGTGTAACTTAAATTCGTCCACACAATTAGTTTCAGTTAATTAACTTAAGGATCGAGTTTGTAGCTGACTGCAGACAGCAGCAGCAGACGACAAATCGCTGCGACACTAATGTTTTCTTTCACTGGTGGTTAATACCTGTCGCAGGTAGCGATTGCCCTATTATACCTCACACGATCCCTGACGACGTGTCGTTCGACTGCACAGTAGTACCACAGACAATGAAGCACAATAAGTTGAATCTTTCTAAAAAAGAATGTTGTCTCGTTTTAGTATTAACACAGAATCTTAATAGTACTACGTACAGAAGTGTCACTTCTCAAAAACAAACAAATATAAAACCTTTGCTCGAGAGAATAAAGTAAAAATTAATATGTACCTACGGAGCGCGTGAGAAACGGGCGGCGGGCGGCAGCCGACAGTGAAACCCGTCCACGATGTGCTCGCGTGTGCTTGCAGTTTCATATTACAAGCACACGCGGATGCACCGTGGACGGGGCTACACCGCGGAGTGCGTCAGGCCTGGTATTAACTAGAATACAAATCCGCCATCTGTTACGACAATCTGTTGGCTTCAGAATCGTGAATGCAGCTACAAGACGTTGTCATGCGTCGCAACGTGAGATCACATGTCGCAACGTGCGTCACAAATGTGTTATTGGCGTACTTCTGCGAGATGTCACAACATCACATCGTCATCGTCAGTTCATGCTGTCTGCAGTTACCTACAAAGTACTTTAAGAATCCTTGCTTTCAACCAAACTTGACTTTAACTCTCTAACAATAAGTACCAAATATCTTGAAAGCTTAAGAATTCTATTTATTAAGGCTCCTAGCCGTGACGAGCTAGGAGACATCGTTTAAAGTGTTACCAAAACTTGAGATAAAACGAATAAGTTTCAACGCAAATGTATCTATTTTGGGGATAAATGAGATTTCAGTGTACCCTTGAAATGGTAATGAAATGAGTATACCTAAGTTCTAATATACTAAGAAGCTCTTATTTTCAAGTAAGTCGTAAATATGTATGCGGGTACTAATTTCGAATCAAAGTCACCATGCCATTAAGGTGACTTTGGTGTAGAATTCTATCAATATTAAATAATTATAATCTGGTAATTTTATATTATTTTATACTAACAAAACAGTAGAATCCACGTGGCTGTCTATATATCTAACTAATCCTTACTAATGTTATAAATTCGAAGATTATTTGGATGTTGTTTACTCAATTACGTCAGCATCATTGAACATTGAGTTTCATTGAGTTTCTTGCCCATTCTTCTCCATACGAACCTACGCTAGCGACTGGGTGTAGAATCAATCCCATCCATCCCATTTCCTTTAATTTTAATAATCGCAGTTCAAAAGTGCCTCTTTTATGCTGACCTAATTGAAATAAATGATTTGACTTTGACTTTGATGAATTTGCTCAGAGCTTATAATATTTTTAACCGACTTCAAAAAAAAAAGAAAAGAAGTTCTCAATTCGACTGTGTATTTTTTCATGACAGATTCTATATCAGGCATTACTTTGCGCAAATCCGTAACATTAAATGTTGTGAAAAAGATCTAGTTTTAATTCCGCGACTAAAATCCAGGCTCCAGGATGCAGTGAAGGCAAGGAAAGTTTTTTTGAATAAGACATAGAATATCCCGGTATTACGTTACCCGTTTGATAGACAGTTCTATTCAGATGCGCTAAAAGCAGATGAATAGAACTGTCTACTTCACGTTCACACTATCTGTCTGAAGAGATTTTCATGTGGCTTTCATTGGTAGATTAAGATTAGTTCAGGGCAATATTATATAGATAAATTATAGTCAAAAATCTAAATCAACCTTTCTGTTTAGTTATTTAAATTATTCATTTTAATACAATTTATTTTTAAACTTCATGAAAGTATGCATTATCTTCTTGCAATGTACTTAGACAAAACACAGGCCCAGACTCGCAGGACGAGTTAACACCAAAAAAAAATTAAAATATTATTAAAATCGCACAAAAACCTTAACTGTTTCAATAATACCAAAGGCATACCGATATCGCATGCAGGTAACGTCAATTGACAACGACGTGAATTCCCGAACAGAATTTACTTCGCAAATAACTGATGCGAACACAGACGGTTTTTGGCGGACAGTGCCCACACAAAATGTCACAACATCCCGAAATGGAGCCAAGTAATATAATTTAGTAACTTTGTGTCCGTGGATATCAAAGGTAGTTTTCACGATTCACGCTTTTTGGTTTTGTTCGATACCGACAGTGTGTAGTATTGTGTTGAAAACAGTTGGGTTTGCAATTATTCCATGTCTGAAGCGCGTATTATGCGAACGGGTTGATTGATCATTCGATCTAAGATACGCTGCGTATGCGGTGCCAGCACCTCTTAGTGACCACATCATCGGGGAAAGGGGGGGGGGGGTCATAAAATCTTCTGATTCTTGCCAACTAGATGTTTTAATTAAAATTTTCGTTTTGTTTTTCATTGAAAATGAATGGTACCTACTTAAGACGGCTGTGGTGCATATTAAACTTGACACGCCAATATTAAACTTCACTCCGCGGAAGCCTCTCTAAAGCTATTGTCACACAGACAGGGCGAAGCGATCCGAATCCTGTCATATAAAAAAAGCAAAAGCGGTCCGATAGTCTATGTGACAGGCTTCAAAAAATTCCATACAATCATTACAAACAAAAACGCTTCGGAACGCTTTTCAGTTTGACAAGGGCATTAATATTAATGCATATTTTCTGTGACACGCTGCGATCGATTTGAAACTCCCGCCATTGAATTCGCACGTAGCATATAAGCTATTGTCAAACAGACAAGCCGAAGCGAATGCGATCTGTGAATCCTGTCATATAAAAAAAGCAAAAGCGGTCCGATAGTCTATGTGACAGGCTTCAAACAATTCTATACATTACAAACAAAAACGCTTGGGCACGCTTTTCAGTTTGACAAAGGCATTAGGGTGGTTACTATGAAGTAGCAACCACCCTAGGCTAGGTCAGTTTATCTTGTACAACCTTCAA
This sequence comes from Agrotis clavis, assembly GCA_954870645.1. Classification (NCBI taxonomy): domain Eukaryota; kingdom Metazoa; phylum Arthropoda; class Insecta; order Lepidoptera; family Noctuidae; genus Agrotis; species Agrotis clavis. The sequence goes on along the minus strand of OX940924.1, from coordinate 21,573,745 downwards.
GATAAACTGACCTAGCCATCTCATCTTCTGCGCTCGTTTATTAAAGACACTGGTTGAGATTTTCTTCGTGTAATGCACGGAAATTTTGGCGTCTGTTAGGGAAACTAATTGTTAATGCAAATATTTATTTATTAATATTTATTTAGGATCTCCAACAAAAGATATACACAGATCATTGACACAGAATAACACAAAGCAGTTCTGTTAGTAGGTGTACTGCTTCACTAACAGGAGACCACAGCATGCTATATAAGATTGGCAATTGTGCTAACAAAATAGAAACAGAATCATTTTTTTTGAAAATAAACTAATAATAAGTAAAGTACAGACAGAAACAGTAAATATTATATAATATATTCGAATGTAAATATAATATATTCGAGCCATAATTATCATACAAAATGGTTTTGCCGAAAAGGAAACCAAAAGAAAAGTATTAAGGCCGCAAAAGCATGAGCGTTTTATTAACGCGAGATCTTTAACAGCTCTGGAATTCATTATTTTAAGTGCCAAAAGATGGGTTCAACGCAGAATGCTAGTAAATCTGATGCGCAGTGACACATGTCACAAGTTATCTTTCTCAACATGATAATCTACGTCTCATTGAAAATACGCATAAAATTCACAAGATCAACAGTTGATTGACATTAAGATCAAGGGTTGTTTCACACGTGCTACAATCAAAACGCGGGAAAATAGGCACATTTATTATTATTTTGTATTTGAAATAATTTGTAGAATTTGTCGTCGATATCGACCGTGTGGGTGTTACTGACCACTTCGCAGGCAGGTCGCAATAACAGCACAATGAACAACGACATTGGCACCGCAAACTAGGCGGTTGGCTATCACAAGAATAATAAGAACATCCACAGTTTGCCGCCACAACTGTGTTGTGGTTGCAAAACTCATTTGATGATTTTGCAACGTAAAAAAAAAAACAAAACTGCATTATTCTAGTTCCTTTTCGTGCGTATTTTTCGAAATATCCCCGAAATAATCTTTTTATAAACACATTACTCTTCTAATCTTGACTGGCAGGTTTGCACGCGAAAATCCGTAGGGAATTTATTTACGCTTCTGACATAATACGCCCTAATCCAATGGGTTACTTTTTTACTTGAAATATCTCATGCAGCAGTAAAAGGATTAGCCAGCCGCCGGGGCTGACTGGCTGAGTAAGTGAGATCGTAAGAACCATTTGCAAAAAAGGTTTATTTTTCCACACACAGATAAATAAAATAATTTTTAACGCAATGTCATTATTGGGATCCCCGAAAGTAAAAAAAAATCGAAAGTGAAATTACAGTTTCTACTTCGAGATCAGATCTTTTTCGTAATAAGTATGGCTTCCGAAGTATGAAATTGGTGAAAACGCAAAACTTTGTTCAATATAGTAGGAGAAAATCTCTTTTATAGATGTACGAACGTAAGTAACGTTCAAATCAAATTGCGGAAGGATAATACCGCCATGGCTGAAGTCATTTTGACGAGACGCTAGTCGTCTCGTCTCTCGTCATGTAGTACCACAAATTTCCACAGGTCATGAGTGGTGACGTGGACTCTAAGGATCTGTCTGTGAAATCGTAATATCATTCAGTCTTAGTTCATGCTCGTTGTCAAAATGTCTGCCACTAAGGCCGGAACCGTGGGTTTCCTGCTGAGAGATTAGACCCCCAGACGCGTACAAAACTACGGCACAATATGTTTAATAATGTTTACTAATAAATCCACACCTTATTGTTATTACTTATAGAGCTAATTCATCTAACTCGATTCCTTAATAGAGTTTTGATGCGACGTTTATATCAAGCAAATTGTTATAGCATCTGGAATATCACCTGAATGATCTTGTATGTAGTAATCGCTTTAGATCTTCGGGTTTTGTCTGTTACTGACAAATCCCTCTTCAGGGATTATCTCAATCAGATAAGGGTTAAAGGAGTTTGGGTTCAAAATATCTATAGCTGCTGTGGATAGGTTAATCTTGATAACTTCAAATAGTACCAAACCGTAAGTATTTATAGCAAAATAAGTTTTATCGTATTCATGTGAGATATAAATAATATTACACAGGTAAAAAAACATTACTTAATTGTGGTCACACTAGCGAGTAATCGCTGCGAGTGCATTTGCTGCGAGTAAAATTGAACATACTGTACATAATTATATTCAATTCAACCCGTGGCGACTATTCGCTGCAAATAGCCTGTTACATACAGCGAATATTCGCGAGTAGGCATTCGCAACGGTTAGTTACTGTGTGTGACCGAAGCTTTATGAACTTATGATTACTTTGGATGGACGTTTGTTACTCAGTGATGAGATGTTTGAAAAAAATTAAACCTACTGTTGTTGTTTTTTTTTTTTATCGTGGTGAAATCTTCAAATGAGTCCTCCCACCCAGAGCGGAACGGGAGGGACTTGTACTGATTAAAATGCACGGTGATCCTTCAATAGCCATTTACATTCCAGGGTTACGGTTATCTGATGGGACAGTCCCGTGACTGATCGCTGCGAGTGAAATTAATATAATATAATAATATAATATTCCAAAACTATCACACAACGCCATCTAGTCCCAAGCTAAGCAGAGCTTGTGTTATGGGTACTAGACAACTGATAAACATAGTTATATATTTCTAAATACATACATATTATAGATAAATTACACCCAGACACAGAACAAATGATCATGCTCATCACACAAACATTTGTCCTGGGTGGGAATCGAACCCACGACCCCCGGCATAGCAGTCAGGGTCACTAACCACTAGACCAACGGGTCAACATGTTCAATTCAAAGCGCGGCGACTAGTCGCTGCAAATAGCCTGTCTTATGCCTGCTACACACCTTACGATAAATCGTTACGATTAGTTGGTACAGATAAAACTGCACAGTTTCGGCAGTGCCCACACACCTTCAGACAGGTACTAGAAAACTGTACGATTATTCATTAGTTGAGCCAAGGCTTCGACTGACGATGCGTTGGCAGTTGTTGGTTTATAAGGCAAAAACTGAACAAGTGGCCACACACGTTACGATTTATCGATACAGTTTCATCCGATTCCGATTTATCTATCCAAAATTTCAAACTGTTCCGTTCAACTGTACAGTCTTATAAAATCGGACAAACTGTACGATTTTTACGATAAATCGACAAGTGTGTATGAGAAAAACTGTACAGTTTGTTCGATTTTTCTCATACACACTTGTCGATTTATCGTTGCAGTTTGAACTGTACCGACTAATCGTAACGATTTATCGTAAGGTGTGTAGCAGCCATTAGAAGGAACAACAATCAACGATTTACCTGTCTAATTAAATATTATTCACACTTTTATTAAGTTGAATTAGATGTCTATTGCCATAAAAAATGTGCTGTTTTTTATGTCGACGCACACTTGTAAACTCTTTTATCGTGGGTACATTTACTGACATTTAAACTCCTCATACACTGACACATATGGACAGATCAGGTGAAGGAATCATAATCCTGTGAATTCTACTCGGTGATAAAAGATGCGCTGGACAGAAACCAGTGGAGGCGGATCATCCACTCCAGATGCAACTCCGAAGCTGACCTATGGTGCACGAACATTCTAAAAACGTTCCTAAAAAACATCTGTAGGTAGAATATGCTTCCGTATGAGCACACGTGGGCAGTGGACTCGTAATTTCTTCGCGCACATTGCTAGACTTAGTTCAGTGAAAATGTTCGCACTCAAATGTGATTGGAAGCAAAACTCAATAGTCGTTACTAATAGTTAGAAACCTGAAAATATGACAACCTGCCCCACCCAGTAACAGATATTAGACAGACAGGCGCTAAATCTAAAATACTGTTATTCAGCTGTATAGTGAAAGCCAATAGACTTCCACTTAAAAAAAATACTCTTGTATAAAATAGTAAATGAAAAATGTACTTACAAAAGAGCCATTCAATGTATTTTGGGTTTGACCTCATTGATGTATATTGGGAGGCACGTTGTATTTTGGCAACTGGCAAAATACTGACAGAAATTTCCTATAAGATGTATCGAAATATAAATGTATATTTTCGTATCGCTCAGTACCTTCGATTCGAAGATGTAAAAATATACATTATAGCTGCAGTGTGTGGTCTCCTGACGATTTCTATGGAAAGATGTAATGAGATGCCTCGTGCTATAATGTACATCTTTACATTATAGCTGCTGTGTGTGAAGCCCTTAAGACCACTATCTCGCTTGATGGTAAGCCGAATGTGGTCGACAGTGCAGCACCCTTGCCTAGAAGTAACCCATTAACTCTTGACTTGAAGACCACAAGGATATAGGCTGTGAGGCAAAACGAACCCCTGCAGGGAACTCCACCCATTAACTGTGCGTTATATCAATATTATTGTATTTTGTGTCGTATTTTTTGATATTATAATATTTTGTGGCGTGAGGGGATGGTTTTGCAGAGGCAATGGTAAGGTTTTAAACTCAACGAATTTAAACTCTTGCGCAACGACGAAATACAGTATAAGCCCCATCGTACACTAGGCGACGCATAGTCCGGTCAAAATATACAAAAATTAGTCGTAAATTAGGAATAATTCGCATAGAGCTGAAAAATGGCAGAGACGTTAAATCATCATCATCATCAGCCGGAAGACCGCCACGCCGAACGACAATTCGCCACTTGCATCCATCGGCTGCCCGCGACCCTCACGATGTCGTCGGTCCACCTAGTAGGAGGCCTGCCTGCGCTGCGTTTTCCGGTCCGTGGTCGCCACTCGAGAACTTTTCTTTCCCATCGTTAAATACATCATTATAAATAAAATGTCAAAAGTCCCCATCGATACCGCATCTGCAAAAAAATATTCAAAGTCAAGCGTACAAAATTAACGTTTCTTCCATTTTTCTCGAAAACAGTAAAGTTTATCGTAAAAATAGGTCTGACAAAGTTGTAGATCATACAATTCTCTACAAAAGAGATCTAAATCACTAGATTATCTTTCAAATGACATATCAGGCAACGGAATTGATGCAGTAAAACTCGAGGTATAAAGAAAAATTTGGCACGGTCGGCCGCCATCTTTGTGACGTCACACCTATGAGTGTGCCCCTTTTCTCTTCTTAAAACCCTCAATTTCCTATTCTTAAGAGCACAAGGAACACATACATACCAGTTTTAATTATAAAGAAGAGGGTCCGACGAAAACCATGAAGGAGACGGTTTTTAAAAAACCGTCCGAAAAAAATATCAGCTCGATTTCGGCTTTGCTCCCATAATAAAAATTGTTTGTTATTTTTACCTCCTGACTATTAATAAAATTGCGATTTCTCACGAATGGTGAGTCGTAAATAAAAAGTGACCAGACTAAATAGTCCGGTTGTAGAGAATTGTATGATCTACAACATTGTTAAACCTACTTTTACGATATACTTTACCGTTTTCGAGAAAAAAGGAAAAAACCTTAATTTTGTACCTTAGACCTTGAATTTTTTTTTGCATATTTGGGATCTATGTGGACTTTTGATATTTTATTTATAATGATGTATTTAACGTTTCTACCAATTTTCAGCTCCATGCGAATTATTCCTAGGTCAAACGTTTACGTTCACTGAACTAGCAAGTCTCCAATACCTTACGACTTTGGTTACCATTGACGCGTGCCTGTGTACGAAACTCTATGGATTTGTATTGCGATAGTCACCTGGATACTAAAGTCGTCAGGTATTACTGCTTGCGTCGCCTTGTGTACCAAGGGGCTTAGACTGCGACAGGATGGTGATTACGAGGCAGACGACACTGGGTAACAACCGCTATTGGGACCGTTCAGCCGTCACCGTATGTTACAGGTAGTCTGTATCGTTGCTCAGGGTGGACCGCTAGGAGACGCATCCCATCCACCTCAAGCTGATGATATTACAGTATTTAATCAAAAACCAAGTAAATAACGTCATTTAGTAAGTAAATCCGAATGGGACCCAGACTAAACTTGTTTGATTAAGTCCAATGCCCTAGAGACGAAATATAAAGCTCAGGCTTTTGTAAAGTTCTTCAAATTAATTCACTGCACAAGTACAAGTTTTCAAAAAGTATACATTTTCAACCATTCGTTGAAAAATTCAAGACTACATAAATACAAGACTTCAACGAATAGTTATTCGTTCAAAAGTTTACTACTGATCAAACAAGGGATCTTAATAAAGTTTTAATTAAGACTAGCTAATTCTCAAAATTAAGAGATTATTAAATAAACTTAATTGCTTCTGCTAAAAGAGAACTTTCAGCAAAGGGATCTCAAAATAATGAGTTAGTATTAGTTACTAGAAATTAAGTTTAAGTTTAGGTTACTATGGAAGATAAAGTATCATAATATTATAAAAATCAATGTACCTACCCTATTTCTCAACTTGTTCAATATTCCTTAGGTATTCTAAGTTTCTAGTACTATATTAGTACTTACTGTCATCATTCAATTTGGTTGCCTTCGTCCACTTTCTGTCTAGAACAAGTCCAGCAGACTGTAACTGAAACGTTCGCTGAATACAAAATGGTTCTTTAAAAATACATGTGTGACACTTTTTTGTCTGTGTTTTAGGCAACTGAGGGCTTCGAATGACTTGTCACGTTTTTAAACAGGGACTTTGATGATTGATGCATAAAATTAGTTCCTCGTTAGTTCATTAGAGGCGCTTTTTCATTTTCTATTAAACGTCGTTATAGTCCAAGTACGTGTACGACCAAATACGTACTCGTAGATTTCAGGCTAGGGTTTCTGTTCTAATTCCAAAAATGATTGAAAACGAATTCAATCTGACAAAAACACGGTATGTGCAAAAAACACAGAGTCCCGGCACGGCAGGCACATTTTTTCAACTGTTTCGTTTAGCTTCACTTTCTGGGGGTCCCGAAAATGAAATAAAGCGGAACCATATTTCTCAGGAACGCGCTGAGGTATTAAATTGAAACCAAATACGTAGATGTATGAATAAATATGAATTCGACTGCGAAATTTAAGACGTCCCACTTTGTTATAACAGTGGCTTGATGAGGCAAATTAAATCAATTCCTTTTTGAGTGTAGCAAAATTCTAAAATTCCGAAACAAAGTGTTTTGAAAGTAAGTCTACTACAGAATATCTGAAAGAAGAAACTGTTAATTCGTGCTTTTCTGAATTTGACACTAGAAAAAAGCTTTTATTTGGTTTTTACACTTCTGCCAAATCCTGTAATGATAACAAGTCTTTAAAAAAAAAAAACATGTGATTGATACTGCGCTGCGGATCACGAGTCTGATTCCCGAATAAATGTTAAAATAACTTACCTACAAATCTTTTGTTTTGTGAGTTTAAACGTTTGTACAAGCAGTGTGGGGCAAAGTTCAAATCATAACAAATCGTTTAGCCTATTTCAAATCTGGATTAATCCTGCTCTCAATATTTGTTTCATGACCTTTTGCTCTCGTCTCAATACCGTTCGTCAAATATTAAATCAAGATTTATGCAAATATTGACACCTCTCCGTCTGTCTGTTCGTTCCAATTTAGTGTTCGTTTCCAATTTAGTGGTTTTGAACAAAGAATATTCTTTTGAACCGTATTCCAATTTCATTCGTGTTTGAAGTTGCAAAAATAATTGTAGAGGAATCAAAATTTTTGATTGGGGCTACGAAATATCAACTTTTTTAAGCTATTGCATATCTTTTAGACTTGGAGCGCGGCAACTGAATCAAGAAAATTGCTATCGAGAATAAATTCCGAAATTAATACATCTCAATACATTTCCGTATATCTCTCTTCGAAAAGGATGTTATGAAATGTAGGGAAAGATACATTACATTACCTGTTGTGTGTGTGTGATACCTTTTTTTTTTTTTTTTTTTTTTTTTTTGCGTGGTAAAATCATCAAATGAGTCCTCTCACCCCGGGCAGGGCGGGAGGGACTGTCAGACTTCTACTGACTAAAATCCACGGTGTCCTTCAGTAGCCTGTTATGTTCCGGGGTCACGGTAAGGAAATAATCCCGCGACCCCGGCAGGCTTTGGCCCTCTGAGAGAGGGCCCCGTCATTATGCTGACGCTCTTTGAGGCGCGCGTGGGACACAACGCGCCGTCGACCCGGGCATGGTCCATGGTCGGGCAGCGAGTTGCCCTTTACTCGCTGCCCGCATGCCCGCGCCTACGGTGGCCGGAGATCGTCTGCTGACGTCCGACGCCGTGGGGGCCTACCACTGCGGTTGGGGCGGAGGGAGGACGCTGTCCTCTCTCTCTCGCGGCCCGCCTCCTCCTTCACGAGCATTACTGCTTCGCAGAAGGAGGCGACCGCTTCCCACTCCGTCTCGCCCCGCAGCATGGCCGCAACCAATGCCGGGCGCGAGAGGTCTCCGCCTATCGCCGCCGTGAGGACACGTCGGTGCTCTGCCCAAGCTGGGCAGTCTTGCACCGTATGCTCTACTGTGTCCTCCGGGCGATCTTCGCAGTGGTGGCACCCGGGCGTTTCCTCCTTCCCTATCAGACACAGGAACCTCCCGAAACTTCCGTGTCCGGTGAGGACCTGCGTCATCCGATAGGTCAGGACGCCGTGACGTCTCTCCAGCCACTCCTCAAAGAGGGGTCTTACCGCCGCGATTGCGGCGTGCCCGTGTGTGATACCTTAAGGTAATTTAAAACTATACATCCCGGGATGTAATGTACATTAATATACATTATAGCTGCTGTGAGTGAAGCCCTTTACGCGAACGAACCATATTTTAAATGAAACGAAAGGGCACAGAAGCGATTAATTAGAATATTCAAAAGCAATCACCCGACAAATTAAACTAATTAACTTGAGAACCACGTCGCACGTTGCCAATGTACTGGCTCGGAAGTTTATGATCCTTGTTACTCATTATAACTCACCTTGAGTAGCCGAAAAACCTTTGTTAAACTAGACTTAATAATGGTTTTTAGTATTAAAATGTTGTCTAACATTCTCTTCTTATTTAACAGAGAAAATTATGAGAGATTTTTGTGAAATTATTATGTGAAGTCGAGAGCAATTAAAAATGTAATGACATAGACTTAGCAAAATTCAGAAGCAATTTTGCTATCTTGATTAACGTTATTTGACAATTTCACAAACATAACATTTTGGAAATTATAAAATTACGAGATACATCGTATCTCAAACATACTTGGTCGCGGGACTCACGAATTACGGTGAACCCGGAAAGTAAAGGGCTATTGAAGGACACCGTGGATTTTGTCAGTACGAGCCTGACAGTCCTTCCCGCTCTGCCCTGGGCGGGAGGAGGAAAAAAACTCAAACATACTTTGCCTTATATTATTATCATTTGCGCTAATTTGTTTGGTGACTGCGTATGAGTATAAATGCAAATGCGTTTCGGTAAAAAGTCCAGTAAAGAGTGTAGAGAATTCGAAAATTTGGGTTTCCGACACGGAAAGGTTTGGTTCGGGGTCTGGAGGAAGCGAGCCAAGCGATGATGAATACTGATGATGCCCTCGACATTGTGTTATTGTTACGTTTTTCTTTGAACTCTGGACACAGATTTAGAAGCCCCGCTGCGGGATTTCGTCGTTACTGCTTAGGTCGAAGATTTATTTCCAACTGATATAATTATGCGTATTTGTTATGGGTAAAAAATTATGGGATATAATGTATAATGATTAGAAAAAAAGAGCATTTTTATAAAGCAAATTTGATATTCAAAATCAAAAATCAAAATCAAAGCATTTATTTCAAGTAGGCCAGTTACAGGCACTTATGAATTGTCATAGACAAATAAAAAATATGATTAAAGATTAAAAAGTTATGGTGCTACAGTCCCAGTCACAAGACATAAAAACTGTGAAAGTACCGTAGGTGCTCATTCCAAAGCGTAGATCTCTATGGAGAAGAATGAGCAAGAAACTCCATGGACACTCTTTTTCAATCGCCAAAATTATTACAGATCTTTTGTTACATCATTCATCATCAGATGGTACATTATGTGAGAACGATGTGGCAAGTTATTAGTGTCCATAGAAAATATAAAAAAGACAATTCAAAAATAAAGTTATCAATAATTAACCCTTAACCACCTAACATACGTCTCACAGACCCTGTTAGGTTTAAAATCGTGAATAATTTTGCGACGGAGTGTCGTACCACCTTGTTCCTTCCTATACCTTTTCCCAGCGTCCCTCAATACTGTGCAACGGCTTGTCGGGGTTGGACGGTTGCGCGTTTGCCTCAGGTGAGCAAATAAATACAAGCTGGGGTCTGAGAGACGTATGTTAGGTGGTTACGTGATTATTGTAAATTGTGTATTTCTTTATTATTTGAGTTATAATAGTACATAGACAGTCCGTTATTAAGAGCTGGTTTTAAAAAGAATTATCACATGACGATAATATACCAAACGACCAATATAGTGAAGCGGAGAATGTTGATACAAACCACGTTCTGGAAGAAAGTTGCGCGTTTGATTCCGAATGCGAATGGCCAGATACAGTTCAACTAAACACTATCACACAGTGACATTCCTTCACATAGTGTTGATCAAGTGTTTTTAACTGAGGATGATGTGCCGTTGGAGGAAGTTCGGCCAAAAAGAAGTAAAGATATTTTATAATCGCTTTCGTTGGTCATCAGCCTCGACCTCTTCGCGATCGCAAACTTTATAACATAATATAGTGAAGGAAAGAGAAGGTATAAATACAGCATGCCGGAATGAGCTGAATGCATATGGCACGTCGTGAAAGTAATGTGAAATTTCACCATAAGATACGTGTCGGTATACAACGTATCCTCCAGAACAACGTGAACCCTCTAGCAGTTGTCCCAGGCACCAGCAGTGCTGAAGAGCGATTGATAATTCGTAAAAACAGTAGGTACTACTTGCCAGTGTACTAAGAAACGCAAAAAAATACATGTGTTTCGAATGAAAACCGCTAATTCTTCTTGAATGCTCAAATAAGATGTGTTTTCGATGTCATGAAAAGATATAAGTTTAGAGTCTGCAATTTTGTTTAATTTATTATTTTAATGAGAATTTTTATTTTTTTCCATGTTCCTCGTTGATTTATTATTACAAAGAAAGTAATAAGAATTTTCTTTTGCTGAAAATATTTTTTGCAGATCTCAACTTCCAAACGTATTAGTAAGTAAGCCTAAAATAGGAGCTTGCAACAATGATTGGGTGTTAAAAATATAAAATGTTGAATTTCATGTGCCTTTTGTTTCTAATATTAGAGTTTAATAATGTTCAAAATAGATTTTTTCGTCGGCTAAGAGTGTAAACCTGCTAACTCCACTTTTGACCAAAAATGACATTTTGATGCAGTCTGTAAGAGAAAGTTAAGCCACACAGTCTGTAAAAGCAGCTACACACATTCTCAACGTAAAATCGGAAAAAAAGTGTGATGCGTAAAACAGCCACATACACTTAATTCAAATTGCGCGGCTAACTCCATGATTGACGCCATTTTGTATTGAGTTTTCGGCGTGACAACTTTCCGTGCAATAAAAATTTAGTTTTCGGTCAATCAACTCGATTTTTTCAAGGTTTCTTGATTGGAATATAGTAGAGGCAAGCCTTTATTATTACTATTCAATTTTCGTTTTACGTCTAGTATTCAATAAATAAGTTTTTTTTTGGGTTATCCACTTGTTATCCTCTAAAAAAGTTGGCCGTAATCCACCACGCGGGCCCAGGGCGGGTTGGCAGATGTCACATGTCTTCGAATTTTTGGTTCTAGGACATGCCGGTTTCCTCACGATGTTTTCCTTCATTTTGAGAGCAGTGGTAATGAAATAAATTACACAAAGTAATGCGCCTGGCGGGGTTCAAACCCACGACCTACAACTCGTAAGTCGGGACCGATACCATTGGGCCACCACTGCACTGCTGTAAACTGTGTACTTATCGTAATAAATTACAATAGTACATTTTTATTCAAGGGGTGAAAGTTACTTATTTAGTCCCGAGAGCAGGTTTGGCGCCCGTTATGTAGTGAGGGTGCTAATAGTTTTTCCGTGTTTAACGATGCAAAGGTGCCAAAGCCGTAATCCGTATCTGAACAAGCCAAAAGTGGCTTGCTCAGATACGGATCGGCCCGTGAACCCGTTTTCCCAGAGACAGTGGGATAAGTCGCTGAGCAAGTTGACCGGAATAATCTCATTAATACGTCCACCAATACTGCGGAGCGTGCCCGCCTGCTGGCTGTGGGTGAGTGGTAGTTGGGCCTTTGGCTTCAGGCGCTAGCGTCCCCAACACAGGTACTATGCTGGGTGACACAACCATCCGGGTCGCTACTTGTGTTTGGGCGCTCCTTGTGGGGACACAACGCTGTCAATGTGGTGAAATAGTTGACTGCCTCGGACACCGTGGCCATTTCTGTAGCAGGAGTGCCGGTCGGTTAGCACGACATTCAAGCTTAAACGACATAATCCGTCGTGCTCTTGGCACCGCCGGGGTGCCAGCCGTCTTAGAACCCAGAGGCTTGGCACGCGACGATGGGAACAGACCAAATGGTATGACCATAATGCCATGGAAGCTGAGTAGGTGTGGTGTGGTGTGGGATGCAACATGTGTCGACACCCTTGCGTCATCCCATCTTCCTAGTACAGCGTGTAATGCTGGCGCTGCTGATGCAGGTGCTGAAAACTCCAAGCGGCGCAAATACATTGGTTTAGCTAGTAGCTATGTGTTTGAGCCATTAAGGGTTAAAACTCTAGGGCCATTGGGTCCGAGTGCTCACGTTTTTAAGGATATCGCCAGGCTATTAGTCGACTCTTCAGGTGAACAGAGGGCTGGCCTATTCCTATGCCAACGAATCAGCATTGCCATACAACGTGGCAATGTGGCCAGCGTTTTCGGCACTGTTCCCATTGCAGCGATGTGGACGTATTCTTTGACGCCCTTTGAATTTATATAAAAAGAAAAACTTTTTTTGTTTTTATTTATAGTTTATATATAATATTAATATAGTAAATTATAATATAGTTATGTTTTGCAAATAAAGTAAAATTAACTAAACAATTAAAATTTTACTCTGGATATCTTTCGAAAAACCTGCTATGTCCACAAAATTAAACATTTGCTACCAAAAAAAACCAGCTAAGTCACAAAAACACTAATAACTTATTAAAAACCAAATTTTACTATTTTATTAGTTTCTAGTAATGTAGAATATCCAAAAATACACCAACTGTATTTTTGGTTTTAACCTAAAATTGTAAAATTCAAATTTATTAAGTTTTATCTGTCTCCTGTAAAATTGGGTAAAAGTGAGTTAGCAGGTTTACACTCTTAGCCGACGTTTTACTAAAAACAATACCGTTCCTTAATATTTTTAACAACAGTAAATTATTTAACTCGGGGGTCCCACAGACGTATGTTAGGTGGTTGTGTGACAATAATATGTGCTAGGTAGTTAAGGGTTAAAACAGACCGTGGCAGCTAAGGGATGACCAGTCCCAACTGACAGCGCCCGTTCACGAACATGACGCATATATCAGCACCATTCAGCTCAACCATTTTGAAGGGAACTAAATGATCCGACACACGCGCCACTATCAGCGAGACATTTGAGTGAGCATGACATACTCTCAACCGCCAGGGTCATTCAAGTCAATAAGAGACGTAGGTACTCAGTGAATGATAGCTCCGAGGTACATAGTACTCACACAATGCTGGCTATGAAACTATATAATACTAAGAAGATTGAGTCTATACAATGCAAATCCAGTTGTATAATCTTCAGCAGCTCCAACAAGAATACTAAATAAACGCTATCAATATTTATCCTACCCTGTCAGGTGGAGCAGGACCAGCATGGAGCCAAGCATTATTATCAGCGATATAATCGCCTAGTTTATAATAAGCCCGCTTACATAGTGTGCGTTTAATACATGATTTAAAGGAGATGGCTAAACGAGTGCCCCAGTCGTCTATAAGAATTTCATTTTAACTCGTAGTATTTGAAAATTCATTAATGAATTGTTCAATGTTTAATAATTTCCTAAGACCTATATAAAATGTTAAACATAAAAAAGTCTCTGAATTGCTTTTCGCTCATTTTTTATTGACATGACTTGGTCACGACGAAGTAATGAAAACTAGGGAAGGGTAATAACGCTTTTCCAGATTGTTAAAATGAAACTGTATTTAATCGATTTTTACTAATGTGATTTAAAACGATTTGTTTTCTGAAATTAAGAATTGGCGTTGAAACAGTATTTGGCGGGAATCGATAGATTCAGAGTCGTTTCGTTGCTTTTTATTGTGTTTTCATGCGTTTTGATTCGGAAAATCGGATTGTTTTAAAGTGATTTGTCCACTAAACTCAACTTTATTATTTTCGTTAAAAGCTTCGGAATGAGCTTCTTAGTTTAATCTTAGTTCATATTTTGTGCAGAATAATATTAACTGGACAGGTTCCGTCTGAACTGGAAGGAAGACGCCCAACATCGTGAAAGGTATGAGTGGAAAGAGAATATTGCCCAGCACGCGTAGCATGGCGATTCTATCTCTATTCTACCAAGAAAAGACAAAGTTATTTCATCGTTATTTCTACACAAATCGACTGTTTTTTGCACAAATATGACACCATTCGTACACTATTGAAGAAAAGAACGTTTATTTTCCGTATTTTTTACATTACCATGCTTAAAACGCTAAAAATATTTCTACGTTCTGTCATTTTGTCTATTCTTGCGTCGACAAAACCTCTTTCTACGGCGCCATGCTACACCTGCTGGAGTGGGAGAGAAAAAAAAAATAACTGAAATATGATCGATACTACTTTCTAACGATTTCAATCGATTCTTTTATCGCTTCTGTGACACTTTGAGTCCAATCCCTTCTTTAAGAAAAAAACAAACGTCAGACGTCATTTGAACGCTCTGCGCTCTGCTTATTAATATTGTTCGTTGTGATTCTTCCTTTTGCTTTTCCTTGACCCCCGCTTGTTTATTGGACTTCCTGCTTGCAAACCTACCGACCTCTCGCTTCTCGACCCGGACTTAACTTGTATACTGTGAATCATGCAATGCATAAACTGTGGTATATCCACGCGAAGACTACGGCGTCATATACACTCGAGAGGAGCTCGTGGCTAAATAATTATAACCGCACAGGCCGATCTTTCAGCCAACATTGTCATCCTTGTTTTGAACTGCTGCATTCAGGAGCAACTGGTGAAATTCGTTTATTCGGCTATTCAACGGAGTGCTTAACTTGTGGTCGTTCTGTGAGAACATTGCAAGGCCATCGCCATGTAGTGGAAAGAAACAGTTCAAAGTTGCAGAAATTAACAACATCACACCCAGATTTCCATCATCACGTAATAAAATGACATTTAAACACAGTCCGTCGCTTCGTATTCTTTCAGACTTTATTTATAAGAATCACAGATTATCGAATAAATATAGTATTTCCTATTTTTCTTGTTTCATTTCGAAATTGTTAAATGTATCCTTAGCTAATTAGAGGGTTCAACAACGAGTTCAGAAAGGATTTATCAATCACGACATGTTATACAATATGAAGGCGCCCAGCGTGTTTATTTGACTTTACCGATATAACTAACATAATATTAATGTGTTTATCATTAATAATGTAGTTTGAAGATATTTAATTAATCTGAGTGGGTCACAAAAAATGTGGTCATCAATAAATAAATACAATCGCAGATACATTAAACTAAACGCCTACGTAAAAGTTTATAGCAATATCAATATTTGCGATTTTTGTAGTACTTTTAATGGTAGGTGTTCACGTTTTTTTTATCATGATTATGAAGATATAACAAGTTTTAGAAACTTTTTTTATGTGAAATATGAATATTGAGCTATTCAGCGTTATACAGTGCTAGGTCCCATTTCTATAGCCGTCTGAATTTTTCCACATACTTGAACTTTCCATCTCCTTTAGTCTCATTCAATTCAAGAACATTTTGTGGTATTTTATTTTAGCACTTTAAACAGTACCCCATGAAAGAATAGTCCACTTTGGCGAGTCTGAAGCCCGGCTGAACTAACTGATCCCTATTTCTAGTGTGATAGTTGTGTCTGTCACCTCTCTTACTAAAAAGATGCAGATTTTTCCTAACGTACATTATATTTTCATAGATGTATTGACAAGGTACTGTCATAATGTTAATTTCCTTAAAAGTAACTCTTAGGCACCTGTAACTTTCAAACTATTATAAATTTTGAAAAAAAGAAAACCTATAGACTTATTTTTTTACTGTGTAGGAAGCATTCTAAAAAATCATTGAGATAGGATAACATTTAGGGGTAGGAAAACGTTTTCTCTTTTAGTATGGACGAGCGCTCGGTAGACGATCCTCTTGTGTGTGCTTTGTTAAGGGTGGATTTCACCGATGATTAAGAACGCGATTTTGTTATCGGAAACCGAGTCTTTGCTCTTAATTGAGTTTATGTTTCTAATTTTGATTTCACCGAGGCCATGCAGTATGTATAAGTAAAACCCGAGGTTACAATAGAGTAATAAAACGATTAATGTGTAAGGTGGTCTGCCGGGGTCACATCAGGACACGAAACCTAACCGTGAATCTGGAAGGTAAAGTGCTATTGAAGGATCGCCGTGAATTTTAGTTAGTACTAATCTGACAGCCATTCCTGTCCCGCCCCAGGTGAGAGGACCCATTCGATGATATTGGGGTTGTTAAATTATGAACAGCCACAATCCGTATGAGTCGGTCCGTGTTTAATATGACCAACCATTAGACGACGGTTTAAGTAATTAGTCCCTGCAATCATGCAGAAACTAACTGTCTCGAAAGTCTGGTTGTATCATTATTGGTTCTGGTTGTATTACCTACATAAAATAATGGTCCTTAAAAAATAATGGTATTGAGCTGTGCCTGGTTAGACCAAAAACGACCCCAACGTAATTGGGAAAAGGCTGGACGAACGATAAAAATTGGTATCGGTCAACGGTTTTGAATTCATTATTGAAAAATACACAAGTACAGATCGTATTTTATTTTCATACTTATTTTATTTTTCCGGTTTCCGTATATTAAGGTCATATATCGTTAGGGATGTCAAGTTTACAGTTGTTTTAAAACTTTTAATTTTGGCAAAGCGCGGCAGCGGTGGCGCTGCGGATGCAGAACATTCGGCTATTAAAAGTTATTTGGACCATTTAGTATGTTTATTTACGATCATGTCGTACTTTTTTAGGGTTAACAGGGGTTTTCCGTTATTTGCATGCCGTGGGTGAAAATATACACACAGGCATTTACTTCAACGTATTGTTTCTGTTAATTTAAGATACATTTAAATGCGCCGTATTACGGTCATAAAATATAGACATTATTACAATTCGACAGTTTTTTTTTTTTTTTTGCGTGGTAAAATCATCAAATGAGTCCTCCCACCCCGGGCAGGGCGGGAGGGACTGTCAGACTTCTACTGACTAAAATCCACGGTGTCCTTCAATAGCCCTTAATGTTCCGGGGTCACGGTAAGGAAATAATCCCGCGACCCCGGCAGGCTTTGGCCCTCTGAGAGCGTCAGCATAATGACGGGGCCCTCATTATGCTGACGCTCTTTGAGGCGCGCGTGGGACACGACGCGCCGTCGACCCGGGCATAGTCCATGGTCGGGCAGCGAGTTGCCCTTTACTCGCTGCCCGCATGCCCGCGCCTACGGTGGCCGGAGATCATCTGCTGACGTTCGACGCCGCGGGCGCCTACCACTGCGGTTGGGGCGGAGGGAGGACGCTGTCCTCACTCTCAAGCGGCCCGCCTCCTCCTTCACGAGCATTACTGCCTCGCAGAAGGAGGAGACCGCTTCCCACTCCGTCTCGCCCCGCAGCATGGCCGCAACCACTGCCGGGCGCGAGAGGTCTCCGCCTATCGCCACCGTGAGGACACGTCGGTGCTCTGCCCAAGCGGGGCAGTCTTGCACCGTATGCTCTACTGTGTCCTCCGGGCGATCTTCGCAGTGGTGGCACCCGGGCGTTTCCTCCTTCCCCATCAGGCACAGGAACCTCCCGAAACTTCCGTGTCCGGTGAGGACCTGCGTCATCCGATAGGTCAGGACGCCGTGACGTCTCTCCAGCCACTCCTCAAAGAGGGGTCTTACCGCCGCAATTGCGGCGCGCCCGGCCTTCGGTCGCGATAGTCGTCCCCTCCATACTGCCCTGAGATCGCGCATAATTCGACAGATAGAATATAATAAATATATTTTTCTTCCAACTATGCTTTAATTTCATTACAATCACACTAAAAACTCAGTACAAAGCGAGTCTTTAATGCTCTAGAACAATAAAATGTATGAAATTTCATGTTTGCACAGTTTTTTTTTAATCACACCAAAAGGTGCCAATCTCAATGGATTAGCTATATTCAGCCAGCCGATATCATAACTTTTTTTTATCCTACTTGTTCTAAATTTAAAAATGATTGCTGCTAACTCTGATTTAAAAATGAAAGAAAAAAAAAAAGTGATTTGGCGGGAACTTTGTTAATTTTGCTTGACATTATTTTTGGAAACGATTGTGATACTATCTAATTTTGAGTGCTTCGGCTTCGAATTAAACAAATATTTTGCCCAACAAAACTCTTAACCTTACGTTTAATAATTGCTCAATTATAACTTTTAATTTCAACAATTAAACTTCTATTTTAACTGTTTGATATGAGTTTCTTTTATTTACTATTCCTTTATGTAATAGTTGAAAGAAAAGCGATTATGCACCTCGCTTTAAGTAATATAAATTACACTCTACTGTTAGATTAGAGCCCTCGCTCACTCGGTGCAATAATAAATTATACTTTGTGCTCGATGCAATAATCTACTATTATTGCACAATATTAGTACTCAGTTATCTTAGCTTTCTAACCAATATGCGCCCAAATCACAGAACCAATCAACCTGAAATGTTGATTACATTTTCCGGTGTACCTACAGAGTCGCACATAGGGTCCCATTTATTTAAAAAAATAACTGACGTTACCGACCAAAAATAGCAGTAACGATCATAATAATTATGAAATTAGATGGCTCTACATGCACGATCCGAATTGAAAGAAAAAGTGAAAATTAAAGTGAGTGCGAGAAAATCATCAAATGAGTCCTCCCACCCAGGACAGGGCAGGTCGTCTTGCGACGTCTGTCGCCTTGGGCGTCTACCACTGCGGCTGGATTGTGAGGTGGTGTCCTCTCCCTCACGCGTCCGCCTCCTACTTCGCTAGCTTGACTGCTTCGCAAAAGGAGGCGACCGCTTCCCATTCCATCTCGCCTCGCAGAATGGCCTCGACCAATGCCGGGCGCGAGAGGTCACCGCCTATCGCTGTCGTGAGTACACGGCGGTGCTCTGCCCAAGAGGGTGCTCACCGTGTCCTCCGGGCAACCCTCGCAGTGGTACCACCCAGGCGTTTCTTACTTTCCTATCCGACGCAGGTACTTCCCGAAACTTTCATGTTCGGTGAGGACCTGCGTCATGCAGGTCAGGATGCCGTATCACCTGTCCAGCCACTCCTCAAAGACGTCTTACCGCCGTGAATGCGGCGTGTCCGGACCTCCAGTTGAATACAATAGGCTTAGTGTATTATTAAATTACAATCAAATAATAATGCCGGCTATTACTGGTTTTATTTACCTCATAAAGTTATATTCAGTTTCAATTTAATATTTTAATTAGCCGATAGTGGTGTTAATAATGAAAAGAAAATCGATTCGTAGTAGGTGCTGGAAAGTTAGGGAGCTTGCTGGTGACGTGACGTGACGCAATCCGATCGATTCCAACTACAAAATAATGAAAATCATCCTTACCACTACTACACAATGACATGAAACGTGCGGTTTTCTACGAGTACATGAAAAACAAAACACGCTCGCCACAATGACGTAAGTCAATCAAATTGCATCATTATATCGTAGTAGTAGTCGCGCCATCAGTAGCGCCCTTAGTTGTATAATGGCGTATTTCTTCCAACCATTAGGATTCTAGATCGAGTAAAAGGAGAACATAGCTATAAATTGTCTGGATTTTACTAGATCATGGTCTGACCTGTTAGTTACAAACGTCTACACAACAGTCCTGAAAATATTTTGTAACAAAGTGGAGTACCACGTTGGGCGCCAATTACCTACCCGCATTTAAAACAAAATATCGTCGCCTTGGAGTCCAATAGAGCTATTCCACAGAACTACACTTCTGAGTTATGGACGTTTAAAAAATAAAGGATGCAGGTAAAAACAGTTATTTGGAAATAAACCAGTGTCATATTGTAGTAGCGGATTCAAATTTTTACCCTAGAGTATTAAAACGTGTAGCTATTGAATGCTATAATTATAAATTACCAAAATATCATGGTTTTTAAGTTATGTGGTTTATGCCTATTGGCTACTATTTTATGTATAATGTAATACTCGCAGTACGGGGTGTAAGTCGCTTAACTCTCTTGTCTCGTTGACTTTTTTGTCTTATGACATTATAAAGTAACTAGATAAAAAGGCGCAAGCGAAGTAGAATATTTGAACAGAAATTCAAAATAATTACTTTTTCATTAGCTTCTGCCCGCGACTTCGTACGAGGGTCCTGTTGCTTATGCCAGCAGCAACGGGGTCGTCAAAATTGAAGTTCTGAAACGTCTGATGTCGAATTCTAAGAGCCCGGGGACTGGACAACAATGGGATGCACGAGACGATTCAAGAAGTTCCAGATCTTACATTCCTGTAAATCAACAGGAAATTCCCGTCAGACTAAACAATATTTGGCGGCGACCTCCATGACGGCGTCGGCGTAATATGTTACGACGACGACACGCTCGTCCTGGCGAAGGGAGAGTTGCACCAGGTGGCGGCTGACCTGGCGACGCAAGCGGTTGCAACGGTTGTTGATAAGATCCGGCAGTTGGGGCACGACGTGGCGCTGCACAAAACAGAGGCCATGTATTTTCATGACCGTCCGAACGCACCACGTTCAGATTCCCACATAACGGTGGGAGGGGTTCGCATCGGCGTCGTGTGGAAGATGAAGTACCTGGGACTCGTTCTCGACAGCCGGTGGAACTTCAGGGAGCATTTCCTGAGATTGACCTTAAAGCTGAACCAGCCGCCTTCAGACGACTCCTGCCCAATCTCAGCGGGCCAAACGGATCCTGCCGGAGGCTATACGCCGGTTTCGTGCGGTCTATGATATCCCTCTACGGGGCCCTCGTGTGGGCCCTTAGCATCCTACTAAAGTTAGTCACATGCCAGAGGGTCGATCATGGTTATCCGGATGATCCGAGGATACCGCACGATCGCCGGCGAATCGGCCAACCTACTTACCGGATTGCTGCCCTGGGATCTGGAGGCGACTGCCCCTCCAGCGCGTTTATGAGTGGCGCGTGGAGGCGTAGCGCTGGGGGCAAATCCGGGGAAAGAGCTCCGGCGCGGAACGACTGTCGCAACCGAGGTCCGGGCACGCCACAATCGCGGCGATTAGACCCCTCTTTGAGGAGTGGCTGGATAGGTGTCACGGGCGTCCTGTCCTACCGTGTGACGCAGCTTCTCACCGGACACGAAAGTTTCGGCGGGTACCTGCGTCTGATAAGAGGGAAGTAAAGCCTGGGTGTCACCACTGCGAGGATTGCCCGGAGTATACGGTGCAGGATTGCCCCGCTTGGGCAGAACACCGCCGTGTCCTCATGGCGGTGGTAGGCGGAGACCTCTCGCGCCCGACATTTGTCGAGGCCATGCTGCGGGGAAGACGGAACGGGAATCGGTCGCCCCCTTCTGCGAAGCAGTCATGCTCGCAAAGGAGGAGACGGGCTGCGTGAGGGAGAAGACAGCGTCCTCCTTCCACCCTAGCCGCAGTGGTGGACTCGTTATGTGCTATAGTGTCGCTGGGCGCTTGAAATTCCACAACAGGTGTTCCAGATCTTCGACTTTTATACGTCAACAGAGAGTGCTCATCAGGCTGAACGAACAAGTCTTGCTAAGACGAATTCCTATAAAATAAATGTTATAGTGTACCGCCGCAATTTTTTTTTTTAGCCAAATCCATTCAGTGGTTTTTGCGTGAAAGAGTAACAAACATAATACCTCCATACATACACACATACATCCTCACTAACTTTCGCATTTATAATATTAGTAGGATAGGATGAATTATGCATAAAAACCTTCCTCTTGAACCACTCTATCTTTTTAAAAACCGCATTAAAATCCGTTGCTTAGTTTTAAAGACCTAAGCAAGCATACATAGGGACAGGAAGCGGGAGGCGACTTTGCTTTATACTATGTAGTGAAGTGATGATGAAGAATTAGATAAATACTATTGCCGTTTAGTTCACAAAAATCAGCGACCACCGTCACTCCCAAATCTCTCCCTCAACTCGAACCAAACTAAACAATGCATGTTGCACGCACGAACTCGTCAAAATTGAATGAAGAATGCGGATTGGTAAACAGGAAAAGCACGTTTTTTCTCTACCAGTTACATGTTCCCAAATAATATCGACAGAAAAGTCTAGAATACAGTTTTATAGAATACAGTTTAGCTGAGCTCTTACAACTGTTGACCACTCAATAATTCTCAATAATTATTTTCTATGACTTGTAATCACAATGAATCTAAGCTGCATACATTTTTTGACTCCTATTAAAACTACTCTTACATTTATTGGCAAAATTAAAAATAACCTGCTTACAATTATAATATCTATTAGATGTATTGACTATTATAAAGTATGTCTCTTTGTGAGTACGTTAATGCACTTAACTCCATTTCGCAAAAATTGTGGCTTAGCTCCATTGGCCTCCAAGGCGACGATATGTAAAATTATAAAATGAATATAAAGCATTAAAGGTATTGATTTAATAGTTGCCATAGTTAATAATAAACCAGCTTGGTCTATCATACAATCGAATGCGTCGTGCAACGCATACGTATAGTAGCATCGAATTTCTTAGAACCAATGAATATTAAATTGACGTTAATCTACAGAGCTCACAATGTTTGAATGTTTGTAGTAGTGATGTTGCGAATATCAGATTTTTGACATTCGCGAATGCGAATGCGGATGCGAATATTCAATTCCAATATTCGCGAATGCGAATGCGAATGCGAATATTCAGTTTTAAATCAATTACGTTTGATAATTTAGAAAATACAAAAAGAAACACTTTTTAATGTAACTTTTTAACTTATTTTTATTAATTTTTTTACTTCCTGTCTGTAACGAGAATGGAAAAAGTATGTAGGGTGATTTTTTTAACTGGGCGAAGTTGGCCTAATGAAACTAAAAGGAATGTCGAAAAACTATGAAAGGAGTTTCGAGGCCGATTTTGACGAAAACTAAAACTGCATTTTTACTTCACCAGAATTTGATCCTTGCTCCAGCTGATTCGATTCCTGGCTAAGATTACTGATTCTGCTAAAATCCAATGATGCATTTTTAGTTCTATCAAAATCGGCTTCAAGACTCCTTTCAATGTTTTTCGATATTTTTCATAGTTTCGGATATAGCCATCCACACCCCATTGAACAATTCACTCTGTATAAGATTAGCTCTATGAGTGGCGTCAGTGAAAGAAAAACAAACAGAAACAATTAATTGTCTTAGCATGGTCATATTTATGACTAGCTTCTGCCAGCGACTTCGTACGCGGATCCTGTTGCTTATGCCAGCAACAATGGGGTCGTCAAAATCGAAGATCTGAAACGTCTGATGTCGAATTCTTAGAGCCTGGGGACGGGAAAACGACGGGACGCGCATGACGATTCCAGACGTTCCAGATCTTTCATTTTTGTAAGTCAACAGGAAATGCCCATCAGACTAAACAACTCTTGCTAAGACGTCATTCCTATATATGTTATAGTGTAGCTGGGCTCTTGGAGTTCCACATCAGGTGTTCCAGATCTTCAGTTTTTATACGACAACAGGGAGTGCTCATCAGGCTGAACAACTCTTGCTAAGACGTCATTACTGTATATGTAATAGTGTAGCTGGGCTCTTGGAGTTCCACATCAGGTGTTCCATATCATCAAATTTATTTTCTCAGCAGAAAATGCTCATCACGCGGAACAATTTTTGCTGTGGCGCTATTTTTGTATCTCTTATAGTTTAGCTGATCTATTGCAGTTCTGCATCAGGTGTTCAAGTTTCCAAGAAAAATTATAGCCTATATGTTGCCCAGACTTAATACCCACACAACAACAAAAAAAAAAAACAATCAAATCCGTCCAGTAGTTCCGAAGATTAGCGTGTATGGAGTAACTTCTCCCGTTTTCCTAACATTTCCCTTCACTGCTCTGCTCCTATTGATTGTAGCGCAATGAAAAGTATACTATAACCAGCGCAGGAGTATGAAAAATAATTGTACCAAGTTTCGTCAGAATCCGTCGAGTAGTTTTTGTTTCTTTAACGGTTATACAGACAGACAGACAGACAGACCGACAGACAGACAGACAGACAATAATTTTATTAATTGCATTTTTGGCATCAGTATCGATCCCTAATCACCCCCTGATAGTTATTTTGGAAATATATTTCATGTACAGAATTGACCTCTCTACAGATTTATTATAAGTATGGATGGATATAGATAGATAGATTAATTATTGTGATTGATTTGATGTACATTAATATTGATCAATGGCGAGAAAAAGGCAGATTGAACAAAAGATGAATGGAGAGGACGACAAAAGAAAAGAATGAATGGAGTGTGTGGAAGAAGGAGTACTAAATATTGGTATTTTTTCAGTCGTTCGTATTCGCAAAATATTCGCATGAATTTTGCGAATGCGAATGCGAATGCGAATGTCTAAAAATATGCGAATATCCGCATGATGCGAATGCGAATATTCGTAACATCTCTA
Source organism: Agrotis clavis (assembly GCA_954870645.1). Lineage (NCBI taxonomy): Eukaryota > Metazoa > Arthropoda > Insecta > Lepidoptera > Noctuidae > Agrotis > Agrotis clavis. The sequence goes on along the minus strand of OX940924.1, from coordinate 21,548,936 downwards.
GTTTGTAGAAGTATGTGCGTATTTAAAAAGTATATGTAACTACCTACTTAGTTAAATTGAAGTGATTGTGGCAGTATTATTCTGTAATATTTTCTTATTTATGACTGTAACGGGCATTTTTTTGTTAATTAAATTGTATAGTCATAAAATTAGGTATAATCTACAGAGGTTTCCATTACAATTTGCCTTACCTGTTTCCGAATACATAATGTTGTAATGTTAGGATTGGCTTACAGTATATCCAGATGCAGCTGAATATCAGCATTTTACATGGAGTGACGGCTTATCGTACCTCTACAACCCTGTCACTGAGTAATACGATACCCCATGTTCAGACTGGTTGTTGACTTTTAGAGCTTCTCACTAATAGTAAAGCCCGGTTTCCACCGCGAGCGGAACGGACCCATTAAGGACTCCGTTAAACTCGCAAGCGTAAACTGCATACTTGTATTTCCATCAACAAAGAGTTTTTTAGTTCCCAGAGCGAGCTCATTTTTACTCTTTTCACCCGTTGAGTCATTAATGTGTCCGTTCCGCTCGCGGTGGAAACCGGGCTTAACATCTGTCAAAGATCTACAAAATATGATAGCCAACGGCTTTACGTGCTTTCCGAGACACGGAGGAAACTTGCTATAACAGATTACAGATCACCCATCCACAGACCAACCTCGGCAAGCGCGGCTTAACCCGGAAGATCGGCCTGTGCGGCTATCTCTCTCTAGAAATAGTTTAGTATTTTCGACATAGAAACATTTTCCAGCTATGGCTCGAAAATGATGTCACGAAAAACTAATACCAGGATAAATGGTACCCCTTACCCGTACTGCACCGGGGGAAACGTAATCTGTGACATGCAAGATACGTTATTAAAATGATAGTACAACACCGAGCTGGGGTGGATCGAATAATTTCTTTCCCACCCGCACGCAAAATACGCGCATATGACGTGGAGTTGCGGATACCAGCCCGTTATAAAATACAATACAATACGAGTAGTACAACACTCGCGTAAAAAATACGAAAAATATGCCTTTAAAAATCGTCTTTTATGAAAAATGTCTGCATAAATCAATTATAAAATTGAAGTTTTCAATAATTGGATATCAACCTTTTTTTTTAGCTTATTTTAAATTTTCAAAAAGTTGATGTTATTTTGTGTTTGTATGAACTACATTAGTATTTGAATATGAAGGCACAGGATCAGACATAATAAAAGGAGTTTTTCACAATACGAAAGGAGAATTTTATTATACAATCAATTAATTCTACTTCTTAACACACTTATTCAGTATTTTCTAATTAACATCAAATAAATCTTTATAACACAATTAAATAGCACTGACACCCAGTAACACAGTAATAGTTAACACACACAAGAGCAATAATGTACAGAGAGGCAAAGTTACAATAATTAATAGCAACAATAGAAAGTCAAGGTAACAATAATTAGCAATACAACCTGTGCACCGGGCCACGCCTGAAGTCAGAATGCCCTAACGCCGCCGTGCGGCCTGCTTTATACCCGAGATTTGGAAGTGGGGCAGCAACGTAGCGCGCTACGACGTAGCGCACACTAACTCCGCCCCGCAGCGAGGAGGTGGGAGAATGACGCGGCTTGCTACGACGTCTGCTACGACGTAGCATGCCGCTACGAGCCGCGCCATCGCACGGCCCGATGCACGAGTTGTTTACAATGTGACGCCGACACGGCCATGCTGACGTGCGGACGTCCTCGTACGCTCACTTTCAAATGCTGGCATCTAAAACATGAAAAACTGATTAAGTACCGTTCGGTTATCCTGCTATTGATTCTGGTCCGGTCTACCCAGACCCTTCAGATATTTAACCACATGGTCCAGTCAACTACGACTCTACAAGGGTTATTTCTTGGTCCGGTCAACCTCTGACCCTGCAAGATTAGCTTCTTGGTCCGGTCAATTTTTGACCCTACAAGATTAGCTTCTTGGTCCGGTCAAATTCTGACCCTACAAGATTAGCTTCCTGGTCCGGCAATTGTTTTGCCCTTCAGGTATGTCCTTACAGTTAAACTGAACCGGACCGTAGCTAGACCGAACGAGCATCGTTCCTTTAGCTTAATAAACAAATTGCTCAGTGCTTCTGTTGATGTACGAGTGCTTCTGTTACAATGTTAATTGATTCAGGACCAATAGATTCTGCTGAAACAGCTCGTAGACCAAGGTTTCTACAATTTGTATTATTATGAGAACTGGTAGATATAGTATCAGTTATGGCGGACATGGTATCACTATTGACAGATATGGTATCACTATTCACAGATATGGTATCACTATTCACAGATATGGTATCACTATTCACAGATATGGTATCACTATTGGCAGACATTGTATGACTATTGGCAGACATAGTATTATTATTAACAGACTGAATATTATCATTATTAACACGTTGCCCAGTCTCATGAACAAGAACCTCTGTGTCGTTATTAATCGCCGACACGTCATCCTCATCGTAATTTTCTGCGATTTGTGAAAAGAATGATTGACCACGGGGTACTTCTCGCAAGTTTTCGTGAGAGTATTTGTAGATTCTATTGTTTCCATTAATGTGTCTTAATTCGTACCTATCATTTTCCAAAATAGCGGTTACTTTAAATGGGCCTTTGTATTTACGGTCTAGTTTCGTTTGGTGTCTTTCTTCGCATTTAACAAATACAAAGTCACCTACTGAAAAAGGTTTTACTGTTGCTTTACCCTTGTTAAATCGACTTGTGTCATTTTGGGCCTGCCTTTTTATACTAGCAGAAGCATCGGATCGACTGGTTTCGAGGTTTAACCTATCTTCATCAGGATGATTAGTAGATACTCTTGATATCCCTAACGAGCTACCCTTAATACCAAACATTAATTCCAAGGGCGTGAACCCTGTTACTCTACATCGAGTACTATTAAGAGCTAATTGGATATCACCTACATGATCTTGCCATAAACTATCCGAATCTGTTTCCGCTATAGTGAGCATACCTTTCAAGGTCCTCATGACACGCTCGACCTGACCATTGGCCCTACTGGAACCAGTGGCTATTAAATGTAAATCAATACGATTATCTTTACAAAAATTCTTAAATTCAGTATTGTCGTATGACCTACCACGATCTGCCACTATTCTTTTAGGAGCGCCAAACAAATTTACTGCATTTTTAAGCGATTTAATAGTATCGGCTGCATTCAGGGTTAAGGTATGTTCTAACAAGACGAATTTTGTAAAACCATCAATAATCACGGAACAATACTCTTTACGCTCACTTTTCCCGCTGAGTTTGCCAGTTAAATCTAAATGAATTGTGTGCCATGGAACGGCCAATTTAGGGATTGGATGTAGACGGACTTGCTGGGCACCCGACGGACCTTTGGAAGCCTTACAAACGACGCATGAATCTACGAATTTTTTAACAAGTTTGGACATATTTTGGAACCAATAAAGATCGTACAATTTGTCGAGCGTTTTTTCGTAACCAAGGTGTTTTATTTCGCTGTGAACATGATTTATCATCGACCAAGTTAAAGAGTGTGGCAATATTGGTAACCATTTAGTGATTTTATTACGTTCGATTTTACGGTAAAGAATGCCCTGTCTAATATCGTATGTGTGTGCTAATTCAGACGGCAATTCATTTGAACGGAATTTTGAAATAGTATCTGATATTTCAGAATCACGTTGTTGTTCCACAGATAACCAACTCTTGTCCAGTTCAGACAAATTTACAATTTTAGCTGGTTTATGAGTAAAAGACGTGTCAGCATGATTACGTGAAAGGAAATCTGCGTGTGCCATATTTTTTCCCTCTTTATAGATAATATCAAAGTCATATGACTGCAAAATTGCCCACCACCTATGCACTCTAGGTGTAAGGTCTTTCTTTGAATGAGAGGCCTTTAAGGCGTTACAGTCAGTAAAAACTGTAAATTTACGCCCATACAGGTAATGTCGAAAATGTTCCACAGATTTAACTACAGCTAATGTTTCCAATTCATACGAATGATAACGACTTTCTGCACTTGTAGTTTTGTGACTAAAATAAGCGACAACATGAGGCAGACTATTATTTTTTTGTATAAGTACAGCCCCATATCCTTCACTGCTTGCATCAGTGTGGAGTTCGATAGGTAAAGAAGGGTCAAATATTTTTAAGACCGGCTCGGAAATTAAATAATTTACTATTCTCTTGTGTACCTCATTATGTTCAGAGTTCCAATCAATTTTACCCTTTTTGACCGCCGTTAAAGGGTACAAAGGTTTCATCAATTTTGAGAAATTTGGAATAAACTGTCGAAAATATGTGGCTAGGCCTATAAATTGTCGAACCTGAGTAGCAGTGCTTGGAGGAGGGATATTTTTTAAAGCTTCAATTTTATGGGGATTTGGTCTAATTTCTCCAGAGGATATCACGAAACCCAGGTATTCAATTTTTGTCTTCATAAATGAACATTTTTTAAAGTTAAAGGAAAATCCTGCTTTCGACAATATATCTAGTAATCTATCTAAACGAACCAACCCTTCTTGAACGGTTTCTGATGCAGAAAGTACGTCATCCATGTAGACTAAAACTTTATCGTCATTGAGAAGTTTAAGTGCAGTATTTATAGCCCTTTGGAAAACCTGTGGAGCATTTCGTAAACCAAACGGCATGGTTAAGTACTCAAACTGACCCGAAGGTGTAACAAAGGCAGTTTTCTCTATAGACTCTTTATGGACGCAAATTTGGTGAAACCCAGAGGCCATATCTAAACTAGAGAAGAAATAGGCTCCATGTAACTTATCGATTTGATCACTAATAAGTGGTAAAGGATAGCTGTCTGGTCGAGTATTGCTATTGAGTTCCCGGTAATCAACACACATACGATCGCTACCGTCCTTTTTTTTTATTAATAGTATAGGACTCGCGAAAGGCGAAGAACTTTCTCGAATTATGTTAGCATCTAGTAATTCTTGAACCTTGTTGTTAACGATCCCTAACTCGGTGGGTGAAAGCCGGTAAGGTCGCCTATGTACAGTTTTACTCGGATCTATGAGATCGATTTTTAGCTCACCGGTCTTAACACGCGTGGTGGGAAGATTTTGTATGAAAAATGAGGAATATTTAGTTAGTATTTCTATCAAAAGTTCTTTCTCTTTACCAGTAAGGTCCGTGTCAATCAAATTAATATCAAGAGGCATTTCTAATTTTGAGCTAAGATTTGATATTTTATTTTTGGAAAAAGTTAAAGCATCGTCACTAATCACAACCGATACTCCTTGACCTAAGATATCGCGACCTAATAATATATTTTCATTAAGACATTCATCAGGCAATACATGATATTTAACATCGAGAAGACAGTTTTGTACCATGGTTGGACATTTTATCTGGAGTGAGCAATTAACGTTATTAGAACCGACACCCTTTAAAAGTACTTGTTCATGAAACTTTTCACCAGTAAGAAGATCACAGTTACTTTCCTTCATAAGGCTACATTCAGACCCAGAATCAAATATAAAAGGAAATTGCATACCACTTATTTCTAGAACGCCTCGTGCTGCTCTGGAACACAGGTTCACTTGTTTGCTGCTATTGCTCGACGGTGGGTCTTCTTTTTTCTTCCATCGTTTGGGGCAAGCGGTGACAACGTGGCCAGCCTCGCCACATACAAAGCAGGTCACCCCAGGGTTGGTCTGTGGGGTTTTTGCTGCAACAGGTAAACCTTTTGAAGCAATGTGCTGCTTCAGACGACATTCCTGCCCTCGATGTCCGGCCTTTCCGCAAAAATGGCAACTTCCCCGAAACGGTGCTGGCGGACGGGGCCTTTTCGGATCTGAGTCGGATGTGCTCGGATCCTCATTTCTTCTTTTTAATGAGAAGCTGCGCAGTGTGCGGAAGAGCTGATTCTTGTCGTTTATGACGACAGAATTGAGTTCACGTCGAATTTTGTCATCGCACTGCGACAAAATGGATATGGCGAAACCGGTCACTACATTTTCCGGTAAATTCGCATCAGGAACTTTTTCAATGAGTTGCCACAATCGCATTCCTGCCTCAGCGGGAGTTTCTCTATTATCAATTTGAAATTTGATAATTAAATCAAAATGATCCTGCATCATCATGGGTTTGGAAAATTTAGAGACTAGCATTTCCTTAATAGCAACCCATGAAATGTCATCTGGCTTGACTTTTGTGAGACACATGGCGGCGCGGCCCTTTAAAGAGTGAGTGAGGGCTAATATAAGGTCTACACCTTCTAGCTTTTTACTCTTAATTATGATCTCACTTAAAGCACACCAGTTTAGAATATCGCTTTCCGGTGCATCAGGGTCGAAGGAAACTAACATCGACTGCATACTGGGTGTCATATGACGAGGGGTAGGGGTCATACTATCAGCTATTCTTTTAAAAATTGATTCCATACTAGCCGAGAAAAATGTCATTTGTTCCTGCATTAAATTGCCGACAGTCTCAGATAAAGGTGGGAGTGGGTCTGATCCCACTTCTGATGAAGGCACAGGATCAGACATAATAAAAGGAGTTTTTCACAATACGAAAGGAGAATTTTATTATACAATCAATTAATTCTACTTCTTAACACACTTATTCAGTATTTTCTAATTAACATCAAATAAATCTTTATAACACAATTAAATAGCACTGACACCCAGTAACACAGTAATAGTTAACACACACAAGAGCAATAATGTACAGAGAGGCAAAGTTACAATAATTAATAGCAACAATAGAAAGTCAAGGTAACAATAATTAGCAATACAACCTGTGCACCGGGCCACGCCTGAAGTCAGAATGCCCTAACGCCGCCGTGCGGCCTGCTTTATACCCGAGATTTGGAAGTGGGGCAGCAACGTAGCGCGCTACGACGTAGCGCACACTAACTCCGCCCCGCAGCGAGGAGGTGGGAGAATGACGCGGCTTGCTACGACGTCTGCTACGACGTAGCATGCCGCTACGAGCCGCGCCATCGCACGGCCCGATGCACGAGTTGTTTACAATGTGACGCCGACAAATATAAGTATGTGATGATACTGAGAAGCACGCTGACAGACAAGCAGCTGCGATTATATGACACACTGCCCTCTCCTCCTTCACACCGTTTGTTTTCGCACAGGCAACATTTGTAGTTACAAAAAAAGATATCATGAGTAACTGTGGATGTACTGTCAAAGCAGAGGAATAATACCCTTCATGGATTAATGTCGATTAGTGTCACCTTAACTTTCAAGCAAGGGAAGTCGGGAGTGGAGGATATTTGGTTTTGCCCACGAGTTCCGTGGGCAGAACTAAATATTCATTTATTAATTTTATTCATCTGGTTTCGTAGCCTGCGGATTGTTATTTTGGATCCATAACATTGATTAATTTTAGAGGTGAACGGAGCACCTTCTCAAGGAGATTTTTTTCTTGGTAATTAAGAAAAAATAAAATAAAAACCAGATCTTTGTTTTCTTTCTAAGTCATTCATTCGCTGTGGTCCTTTGATCCACCTTAAGCTAAACAAAGAATTGAAGACTTATTGCTATCAAAAGAAATCTGTTGTTCAAATGAATAAAAGAACAATTCCATTTCTAGCCACTATTGTTTTCGGTTATCGGTAGTCGTCACTACAAAATTGTACCTATAAAGCAAAATATCGAAATTTAAAACTTACTTCAACGTCGTTAGGTTCAGAATTTTTATTGAAGTCGTGCGTCGCGTAGAACTTTTTCCTTTCCAAGCTTATGTTATACATAACGTCCATTCTGCACGATATTTACACACTCCATTGTTTTAATCACTTTTAATCACTAAATTTAACACGATTCACAAATTCTGAAGTTTATGTTATGGATTCGTTCAGACCACATTTCACTGAAAGTTTGAAACTGTTGCAGATATCTGGAACAAAGAAAAACATAATTTAGCATTTTATCAATAAATAAACATACTACATGATGACTATGCTCGATTTTATAACATGGGAATTAAATCATTATTGCCGAATCGTAGGTGTGTATTAATAGGTATACCTCGGCTTAACCTTTGGGGGATAAGAGGCATGATGTGCATTTACACTATTGTTTCTTAGTTTTCATTACATTACTACGTATAAGTTCGTCGACTGCAATTATAACCTACGAAGGTAAATCTCTTTGATAAAAGTTCAAATCAAATTCAGTAAAACATTTATGTGCCCGGCTAGAGCATGTAATCTTTGCCGGCCAAAATCTTGCTACGCTGATGTTAGTCGTAGCGCGTACGAATACACACTGTTCTGTATAGCAACATACAACGACGCTGACGTCAGCGTCGCGGACTACGTTGTTAATTCTCACTAAAATAGGCTATGAATCAATAAATTGGTAACTGCCGAGTGCCGCCTATAGTCAATAAAACATTTCATAACATACAGGGTGCAATCTTAGTCGTGGGCAATATTTTAATCTAATGCTCTACTGAATATAGTTATACGATACTGAATGTATAACGCAACTCAAAAGCATTATTAATGCAAGTATGTAAAACCTTACAAAAATTCATAAGTGTCTCAAAGTATCAACGCGGCGCGTAGACGCGTTATACTGCGCTTTAAAATTTGGATACTTCAAGACTTATTGGGGATTAAGATTTTTTTAATACTTTTAGTGTTTATTTGCAACATTATGCCTTTGCAATGTGACTTAAAACATTTTTAAGGTTTTCCAAACTTGCATTAAAAATATTAGCCCTAATGCAATCAGTATCGTGACTAGAGTCTTATATTAAAGTATTGCCCACGACTAAGATTGCACCCTGTAGAGTTATAACTGTGTCTTTCAATAACAGACTAGACATAATAGACCTATAATTGTCATAACTAATGTCTCTTAAAAAATATCATAAGATTCTTTGCCCAATAAAAACTACATTTATGTGGAACTATTTAGCTTACATAACTTCAAGCAAAATAGAACTATAACTTGAGTCCAGCTTCATTAAAATTTACTCATTTAGCTATTTAAAGCTGATTGCCAAAATGACTACCATTCAGTAGGTAGTTGGGTTCCGACCCCATTTGTAAAGTAATTGTATTGACAGCATTTAGCAAGCTACCTTCTCTTTAAGTTTATACAGACAGAAACCGGGCACATTGAATGTCACAAATAAACACAATTGCGTTTTCGTTTGTTTGTAATTGATTAAATTAAAGAAACATCAACATCACCATCTTCCTAACATTATCCCATTTTATTTCAAGAACAAGCAACATACAAAATTTTTTTTTTTACATTCTGCCCTGTCCGACTTCAAGGCATCATTTAGGTATTCCTTTTTCTTCTGTCATTCCTCACACAATTTGTGGTCTTAAGGCGCTCCATCACCGCGAGCATTCACCTGTAATGTAACGTTACAGATTCGAACATTTCATCAGTGAGTGAAAACAGTCGAGCATCACAATGCGCACTTTGTATCAAATCTATACTAAATGTACGAGAATGCTCGTCAGTCAGGGAGGTAGTAATGTAATGTAACGCTCAAAGTTGAATCTATAATGTTACACTACACGCAAATGCTCCCGGTGAGGGAGCGCCTTTACCCTTCCTTTCCAATCACCAAAATTCATACCCATCACTCTTTAGTTAGATCAGTAGTTAAGCTATTTATTAAAATCAGATTTATGATTATGACAATTTTAAATTTGTAACTATCAAAGAACTGGCCCTTAGTCACATGAGTGTCATCTCTCCTCATCACATGGCATACCAAGATAAACGACTTCCATTTATTTTTTCTGTAACTGGCACCTTTGTTTTACCCTTCAGGAAATCCAGATAATAAACATGTAACTTATATGTACAACGTAATATTATGTTAAATTTATGTTTAAAATCTTATTTAGGTACACCAGCGTGTAATAGGATATTACAAGCCTGGCTTGAGTTCCACGTGTTGCGTTCGTAATGGGTAGCTTAGCGCCAGTCGCTTGTAATTTGGTGTTTACGTAACTGTAAATGAGATGCTGTATGCTAGACAAGGTTAAAATAACAATGAAGTTATTTTTTTAACAAAATAATAGCACATAAACAAAGTCACGAAGTCTGTCTGTCTGTGATAAACTCAAAAAGCACCGAACAGATTTTACGCTGTTTTCAATTTTAATCGAGATGATTAATAAGGAAGGTTAAGATGGGTTTATTTATTGAAGTGTTGTGTGAATTGGTTGAAATATGGTGGTTTAAAATTTTGAAAAACTCAAGTCATCTTGCAACTTTTATTGAAAACGCTGTCTAATGCCTGCCTTTTTGACATTTAGCAACAATTATGCTTTAATACCCGTGCCATGCCAAAGTAAGGCGTTTTATATACTCGTATAATTTGTCAGAATTTGCATTTACCGGCAAAACAAGCATTATTAGATAACTTCTACGACTTTTGTTAACATACTTTGAGTGTCATTCAGGTTTCTTCTAGAATCTTTTTAATATCTTCGTTTTCATCTTTTCGTGTGAGCACGTGGCACCTATGCTCATAATTATAGCAGTTAATATCTAACAACTTTATGTTAAAAAAACATAGCTGCCCAACAAGTTCACAACTATTTGTTGTTGTTCCAAAAACCAAAAAAGTTTTGCCTAACATCATTACGAAATGTTGTCTAAAAAGTAAAGCCCAAAAACATTTATGTTCTGTCTATTTTTAACAACTACGTAAGCTCACAACAAATTAAAATACCGTTCTGTACCTTAAAATACACTTCTATCGTCATTCAACGACAGCTGTGACCAAAAATATTCACCCTTTTGAACCCGTACCAAATGTCAAAGATATGAATTTGATCTCCAACTAAAGGAAGAACCCATGTTGGCACGTAACTATAGAGAAAGGAAAAGGAGAAGCAAACGTTTTACGGAATAAAGAGGCTAAAAATATCTCCCTATCATTGTGGCATTCAAGGAATATTTTCTACTTTCATATCTAGCTTTCGCCCGAGGCTTCGTCCGCGCGAATTGAAAACTTTTTTACTGTCTTCTATTTCCAACCACCCTTATTTTGGTATACTTTTTGAAAATCTAAGTAAATACCCAACAATGAGGCTTCTAGCACATAGTTTCATACATACTGCAGCGTTTTTAAAAAAACGCTACATTTTTGAGTAGCACCTTTTTTAATAGAAATTGTTATGCAACCTGTTTTTGGAAGCCTTGACTCAATTTTTTTTAAGTTCTGAATCTTTTTAAATTTGAATTTGTTTCTGTTCTCGAAAAAAAGTGAAGATTTTTTTCTTTGTGTCAGTTGGTTGTGGATTGTTGCCCGATACGTTTAATCGCTGAATTTTTTATTTTTTCGTTGTAAATCTGGGCTTTAAATCAGTGAAGTGAGTATATCAGTGCTGCAAAATAAATATATTGCTCTTCTATTCGCCGGAATGGCGTAATCTGAAAATTTTCTCATGGTTCGGTAAGTTTTTTTTAATAGATTTTTTCTGCAAATTTGTCTTCTGTTCAGTCCGTATTTTTGGTCTCATGCCGCCTGTTTTTCTTTTCTACGTTGTGCAGGAAACGCTGAGTACGGCATCACCCACAAGTTTATAAGATAGCAGTCTGGAGCAACGCTCCGCCGCGACCCGGTGTGGTCGCGTACAGCCTTTTCCGGTTCCTGAATTTGCCAGGCTCTTAAGCCGGCAAATGTGATCCAGAGCCAGATTTTTTTTGAAGACCTGTTTCTGTGTTGACCGAGGTTATCAACACGGTGCTCCGCAGCAGGCCGGCAGCGCGTCTCGTCATCCTGACAGGATCCAGCTGAGCATTTCCATCTTACTGTTTTATTTATTTCTTTTAATGTTAAAATTGATATTTTTATGTAAGGCTTAGCAATACAACCCCTACTCAGGGTATGTGTGAGGATTTAGGCATTTAAAAACCACTATCTTACACAATCTTTCTATTCTTACCGAGGCGCGTTAATTAGCATTGGCCAATTAGTTAATTACCGCAAGGTTCGCTTGATTATTTTACCTCTAAATTTCAAGATTTTGGTTTTCCCTTAATAAATTAAGTAACAATTAATTCATACTTTCGTTGGTTAATCTGACATAATCGCATAATAACTCAGTTTTAATTGTGTGCAACCAATTTGTTTTATAATTCAATACTAGATACTATCGATAACCTGGCACAATTGCAACCCAACTGATTTCTTTTATTTTTTTTTACATTTTGAAAATATTTAAGAATTATACGTTTTTTAAATAGGGGAACGTTGTTTTCTTGAAGTATCCCGCTATATATGGCGCCCGAACTAATAAAGTAAGTATTTTTCTTGTCCATACTACTTGTTATTTAACTCTACATCACATAATTTTTTTTTTTTTGCAAATCGAGGGTGGTAGCTCACTCCAAGTGAGCTAATAATTTCTTCCACTGTGTGAGCTAATTTGTTCTCTGTTTATTCCTATTGTTTGTTTCAGGACTCTAACGTGATTACCCAAGTGGCCAGTTTAAGAGATTCCTAGAGCCTGGACTGTTCCCATGGTGATACATCACGAGCCCTGAACTACAGATACGATCACGAAGAACTGGCGGGGTATTGTGCTTTGTTTGCTTGTGTGAGTTGTAATTATTCATCATTTATATAAAATAATTTTGTGAACTATAAAACACACAACCCTCTTTTATTTCTCACCCATCAAATACATAATTTACCTAATTATTATCCCCTGTGTTTAATTTGTTTTCCTTTAGCTAGCGGTTGTTAGAACCCGTTGTGTATGAGTGTGTTGTATGAACTTATAGGCGTCGTGTTGCAAAGGTAAGCTCTGTATGCACGGTTGTTGTCTGTTCTTAGTTGTGTCTTTTGTTTCCTAGCTTGGCAATTCCGGTCACGGCTGGTCGCTGTGTGTCTAGTTTTTTTTGTGTTTAGGTCCAGCTGTACTTGGGGTGCCTATTTTTGTGCTTAGGATCAAATCGACTTTTTATTCACAGCCGTCGTACTTATTCTAGTTTTATGCTCGTGTTTTGCCTAGGGTTGTTTTAGTTTTATTTACATCATGTCTGAAGAAGGAAATTCCATTGGCGAGACTCCGCATCGTGATAGTCCTATCATCTCTCGACCGCCACCTCCTATTCCACCTAGAGTCTCTCGTAGTTCCAACCAGTCTATGCTGCCTTCACCAATCAAATCCGATGATGGTCCACCGTACGTCAAGCAGTTCTCTCTGTCAAAATGGAAAATTTCTTTTGATGGCAAGACATGTGTTCGCGATTTTTTTTCTAGTTTAGAAGAATGCAGGGAGGCTGACAATCTAACGGATAGTTATCTCGTTAGGCGTTTCCACGAGGTTTTGTCTGGTATCGCTTTACAATACTATAGGTCCATTCGTCGACCCGGTCTGACGTTTATAGAGATCAGACAGGCTTTCCTTAGAACATTCGGGTCAGCTGACTTTGAATTCAGGACTGGACAAGAGGTCCGTAATCTTAAGCAGAGACCTGAGCAGTCTGTGAGGGAGTTTGTTATCCGTGTGACGTACCTTAATGCCAAACTCGTCAAACCCATTGAGGAACCAGAGTTAGTTGATATTATTACACACAATATGTTACCTAAATACACCCCCTGTTTGTCTATACAGAGGTTTCCAGATTTAAATAGTCTGATTGAGGCCGCTTCCCATTTTGAATCTTTTATTAAAACTCCAAAAGCAGTCGCTAGTCTGGATAGTACCGTTTGCCCGACACCTATTTCTGGACACGCTTCCCAGTTTCCAAAATCCCACCAAAGTGAAAATAAGGTTCAGAGTTGTCCAACCTGCAGTCTGTCTCAACCACACTGCCTTAAGTGCAACAAACCCGGACACTCATACCGTTCTTGCCCGGAGGTCACCGGCATGTTATGTTTTAAGTGTCGCACTCCAGGTTTTATAACACGTGATTGTCCTAAGTGCAATCCAAAAAATGCTTAAGCCACCGACGGCACGCTCTTTACCGTACAGTGTCGCCGGTTATATCTACTGATTCGACTGATAATCGACCTTTTATTGAAATTTTATTGTGTAACCAGGTTGTTAAGGCTTTACTTGACTCTGGAGCACAGATGTCGCTTATTAGTCATAGTTTAATACAGAAATTTGGTCTTTCTTTGAACGCGAGTGATGCTTGTCCTCGTGCAATCTCGGCTAATAATTCGCCTATCGATATTCTGGGTACTGTTTATCTCCCAGTTCAGTTTAACGGTACAACTTTTACGCATGAGTTTTTAGTGGCAAGTTCTATGTCGTCTTCCGTGATATTAGGTATCGAATTTTGGAATAAGTTTGGTTTAACGTCTGTTTTTAGTCAAGCTTTTGATAAAAATATTAGAGGTAATATGTACCTCCCGTCTGTTCAGCACTCACCTCCACAAATTTCCTCTGTTAGCGAGGTTCGATACGTTCATCCACGCAACGTTTTATCACTGGAACAAGAGATGAACCTTCAGCAAGTCATTAATGAGTTTGAAGACATCTCTTCTGAAAAAATAGGCCTGGGAAAAACATCTTGGCTGTCCCATAAAATCAATACAACAGGACCTCCTATCCGCCAAAGTTATTATCCTTTATCTCCAGTTAAATTAAAAATTCTCAACGAGGAGATCGATAAAATGCTAGACTTGGGTGTTATTCGTCCCTCTCGTTCCCCATGGGCTAGTCCAGTGGTTATGGTTACAAAAAGTGATGGTTCGGTGCGTTTTTGTGTTGACAGTAGGAAGCTTAATAGTGTGACCATTAGAGATTCGTACCCACTCCCGCGCATTCATGATATTCTTGATAACCTTCGAGGCGCTAGATACATAAGCTCTCTTGATTTTAGGAGTGCTTTTTGGCAGATTCCGCTCGCAGATAAAGAGAGTTGTCAGAAAACCGCTTTTATTGTTCCACAACGAGGTCTTTTCGAATTTGTTAGAATGCCATTTGGCCTTACAAATGCCGCTTCTGAGATGCAACGTCTTACTGACATGATTGTCAATTATGAATTTACTTCTACCAGCGACGACTGCGTTTTCGGGTACGTCGACGATTTAATTTTAGTTTCCAAGGACTTTAATAGTCACCTGGCGCTTCTCAGGAAAGTTCTAGCTCGTCTTAAGAAGGCTGGTTTATCCATTAATCTAAAAAAGTGCGTGTTCTGTAAGAGCGAATTAAAATACTTAGGGTATATTGTAAATGAGAAGGGTCTTCAAACCGATCCCAGTAAACTCGAAGCTATTAGGGATTATCCCACTCCTACTACTGCTAAGTCTTTACGTGGTTTCATTGGTATGTGTTCCTATTACAGGCGTTTTGTGAATGGTTTTTCTACCATAATAGCTCCGCTCACTGCGTTAATTGGTAAGAGAAAAGGTCGTGATCCAATAAGTTGGGACGACGCGGCTCAACGGGCTTTTGTAAAATTAAAAGAAGCTCTGATCGATACCCCTGTTATGGCATGTCCAGATTTCTCGAAACCGTTCATCTTGCAGTGTGATGCGTCTGCTGTTGGTCTTGGTTCAGTTTTAACACAAAAAATTGATGATGTAGAGCATCCAATCGCTTATTATTCGCGCCTATTTTCCAAAGCTGAACGTAATTATAGCACTACAGAGCGCGAACTTTTGTCAGTTTTAGATTCTATTAAACATTTTCGGTGCTATTTGGATGGGTTCAAGTTCTCTGTCATAACTGACCATATGGCCCTTAAATGGCTTCTCACTTTGAACAACCCCTCAGGTCGTTTAGCTCGTTGGGCTACTATGATCTCCCAATATACGTTCGATATCATACACCGCAAGGGTACACAACATATAGTACCAGATGCTCTTTCCAGATTATATGCTAGTCCTGTGTCGTTTGATCAGGGTCCAGAACATACTAACGACCGTTGGTACAAAAAGGTATTTTTAGGTGCCCGTGATACACCACAAATGTTTCCAGCTTACGCGATACATAACGGTGTCTTACTAAGACGTATGCCTGTCACCAGTCCCTTGTCTTCCGACCCATGGCGTGTTGTTTTGCCAGCTGAAAAGGTTACTTCTGCGATTTGGGAAGTACATAATAGTTTTCCTTCAATACATCCAGGTGTATCCAAGTCGTACCTAAAACTTAAGGAAACCTTTTATTGGCCTAACATGTACCGTGACGTCGTTAGCACTTTAAGACAATGTGAGGTTTGTAAAGCGTATAAGATCGCGAACACGCAACCTCGCGGACTGATTTGCTACCCTAAGCAAGTGACCATGCCCACGCAGATGATTTCGATTGATGTGATTGGACCGTTGCCCCTCGCTTATTACGGATATAAGTACATTATCTCTATGGTCGATGTTTTTTCAAAGTACGTGTGGCTTGTTCCTCTTAAGAGAGTAGACGCTTTTGCTGTTATAAAAGCTTTAGAGTCCGAAATTTTCTTTAACTTCGGTGTACCTCGTTCTATTTTATGCGATAACGCCACTGTTTTTCGCAGTAGTCAGTTTCTAAATTTCCTCAGATCTTTCCATATTGAATCCCCTACATTTACACCTTATTATACACCCCAAGCGAATACTGTTGAGCGCTATAACCAAAGTGTAGTAACATGCTTAGGGATTTTAGTTGGTGAAAACCAAAGATGTTGGGCTAAGATGTTGCCTAGAGTAAAGCTCTATCTTAACTCATGTGTCAATCTAGCCACTGGCTTCACGCCTAACTTTCTCATGTTTGGTAGGGAAGTACTTATGGATTCTAGCCGTGCTAATAGTCAGACTCAAAGCTCTAATTTAGCGGACAGTCGGACTCGTCACGCTTCGAATTTGTCTTCTCTTCGTGAGGTATATGCGAAGGTGGCTGATAATCTTTCTATGGCTTTCCTCCGTAACTCCCAAGCTTATAATTCCAATCGGTCGGCTATTACTCTAAATGTTGGTGACACTGTATGGAGACGTAATTTCTCCAGGTCATCTGGAGAAGACTTTTTCTCTGGAAAGCTAGCTCCACGTTTTGTTAAGTGTCGTGTTTTGCAAGTTATTTCTAGGACTACTTATTTGCTACAGGACTGTGATTCCGTACATTCTGGTAGATATCATATTAAAGATATCCTAAAGTAACTTTTTTTCTCTATCTTTTTATTCAAGTATTTTGTACGGGACTCAAGCGATTCTATCGCGCTCAGTTTGACCCTTAGAAATTGTCTATTGGTTCAGTAACAACAAATAATTACAGATGGCAGTGGTCTAACTTTTGTGTTGGAACTTTTTTAGTCGAGTTTTTGCTAGCATTAAGTTCCAATAAACGTACATAGATGGCGTTTTTCTAAACTTTATGCCAGTACTTTGTCAAGTCGCGTCATAGCTAGTTCTATCATAGATGGCGTTATTCTAAATTTTGTATTAAAACTTCTTTGGTTGTTTCGATGCATCTAGTTAAACAATTGATTTATAGATGGCGTGTTTCACAACTTGGTAGGGCGTTGTGTTAATTAATTACTGTGCTTAACCTATCCGAAATGGTAGACTTGTCACTTTCTTAATCTTTGAACTCAGCCATACTGGTGCATTCTTTAGTGATGTGCAGGTGTCGATAAAATCTATTATCGAATTTTTTATCTTCGTTTTGAAACTTTTTCTTAAGTTCGAATGTTACTTGATTTGACTTTAGGCTCAAGTTATATCTTGAGTCCGGTTTATTCCAAAACCTCCCTTTGTCTCCCGTTCCTGGTTTGAACCGGAGTACTACTTGGTCGTTCAAGTTGTATCTTTGAACTTGAACGCTGATTTTTGGTATTCTCTAAGACTCACGTTCCTTTGTTCGAACTGAAGTTCATTTGTCTTATGTCCAAGCCTTATTTTTGACTTGAGATATTTTTGTTTTTTTTTGTCTTTTCTTTTCTGAAGTCTCCTTTATAGACTCATTGTGGATTTGTCTGGTGTCGATTTTTAGGCCATGGTGTTCTTTGTCCGAAGCTGTTAGATTATTTTCAATCGATCGCGTTTGTCAACTAGGTGTTATTTTTACCTTAGGTTTTATCTTTATTCTTTTGGCTCTTTCAGGTCACTTTGTTGACTTTGTCGTTCTAGTTTGAAGTTAGTTGTATAATTAGGTAGCTGCTACTTGCACTATTAGGTCTTATCTTTATTCTTTTGGCTCTTTCAGGTCACTTTGTTGACTTTGTCGTTCTAGTATGAAGTTAGTTGTATAATTAGGTAGCTGCTACTTGCACTACTGTTAAGTTAGCTTAGTTTTACTTAGACTTAATTTTTCCTTGTTATATTCTTGACCGGACAATCTTAGGTTTAGTTTAGGTCAACTATTAGGGATAGTGTTTTAGGCTAGTCTAGGTTAATTTCCTCTGGTTTTTTCCCTTTTATCCTCCTGGGCTAGTTGTTCTTTTTTCTTGTATTGCTTATTGCCGGACTTTTTTTTCTTGGAAAGGGGGTACTGCAGCGTTTTTAAAAAAACGCTACATTTTTGAGTAGCACCTTTTTTAATAGAAATTGTTATGCAACCTGTTTTTGGAAGCCTTGACTCAATTTTTTTTAAGTTCTGAATCTTTTTAAATTTGAATTTGTTTCTGTTCTCGAAAAAAAGTGAAGATTTTTTTCTTTGTGTCAGTTGGTTGTGGATTGTTGCCCGATACGTTTAATCGCTGAATTTTTTATTTTTTCGTTGTAAATCTGGGCTTTAAATCAGTGAAGTGAGTATATCAGTGCTGCAAAATAAATATATTGCTCTTCTATTCGCCGGAATGGCGTAATCTGAAAATTTTCTCATGGTTCGGTAAGTTTTTTTTAATAGATTTTTTCTGCAAATTTGTCTTCTGTTCAGTCCGTATTTTTGGTCTCATGCCGCCTGTTTTTCTTTTCTACGTTGTGCAGGAAACGCTGAGTACGGCATCACCCACAAGTTTATAAGATAGCAGTCTGGAGCAACGCTCCGCCGCGACCCGGTGTGGTCGCGTACAGCCTTTTCCGGTTCCTGAATTTGCCAGGCTCTTAAGCCGGCAAATGTGATCCAGAGCCAGATTTTTTTTGAAGACCTGTTTCTGTGTTGACCGAGGTTATCAACACGGTGCTCCGCAGCAGGCCGGCAGCGCGTCTCGTCATCCTGACAGGATCCAGCTGAGCATTTCCATCTTACTGTTTTATTTATTTCTTTTAATGTTAAAATTGATATTTTTATGTAAGGCTTAGCAATACAACCCCTACTCAGGGTATGTGTGAGGATTTAGGCATTTAAAAACCACTATCTTACACAATCTTTCTATTCTTACCGAGGCGCGTTAATTAGCATTGGCCAATTAGTTAATTACCGCAAGGTTCGCTTGATTATTTTACCTCTAAATTTCAAGATTTTGGTTTTCCCTTAATAAATTAAGTAACAATTAATTCATACTTTCGTTGGTTAATCTGACATAATCGCATAATAACTCAGTTTTAATTGTGTGCAACCAATTTGTTTTATAATTCAATACTAGATACTATCGATAACCTGGCACAATTGCAACCCAACTGATTTCTTTTATTTTTTTTTTACATTTTGAAAATATTTAAGAATTATACGTTTTTTAAATAGGGGAACGTTGTTTTCTTGAAGTATCCCGCTATAATACTAAGTATCGAATCGCAAAATCCTAGATCTATCCTATCTTAGTTAGCACCTACATCCTAAAGGCGCTCCCTCGCCGGGAGCATTCGCGTGTATTGTAACATTAGAGATTCGAGTTTGAGCATTACTTTATCAAATCAAATCAAATTGTTCATTTCAACTAGGCCAATTACAGGCACTTTTGAATTGTCAAAAGACATAAAATAAAACTAGACAAAAATAGTTATGGTGCTACAGTCCCAGTCACAAGACATAAAAACTGAGAAAGTACCGTAGGTGCTCATTCCAAAGCGTAGATCTCTATGGAGAAGAACGAGCAAGAAACTCCATGGACACTCTTTTTCAATCGCCAAAATTGTCACAGAACTTTGTTACATTGTTTATCATCAGATGGTACGTTATGTGAGAACGATGTGGCTAGTTAATAGTGTCCATAGTTAAATAAAAAGACAATTCGGAAATAAAGTTAATACAAGTAATAATTAATACAATACTACCTCCCTGACTGACGAGCATTCGCGTACATTTAGTATAGATTTGATACAAGGTGCGCATTGTGATGCTCGATTGTCTTCACTCACTGATGAAAAGTAACGTTACATTACAGGTGAATGCTCGCGGCGAGGGAGCGCTTTAAAATGAACCCTCATGAATAATTTGAAACTCCTAGAACTTGTAAGTATTTTCGGAGATTTCGTGATCACTCATCACGAAATCTCCGAAAATACTTACTTAGTGGCCTTTAGCTTTTATGCATAGATAAACTATATTAATATACAAACGGTTGGATAGTCTTTCGATTGAGCACACCGCTCACATGCCTGCAATATGCGAGAAGCATCTCCTTGGACGAAATCATCATCATCATACAAAATGTATACTCTGACCTTATTTTTATTTTATTAAAAAAAAAATGTACCAAAACAAATCATTTATTGTCAAATCAAATCATTTATATCTTCTAGATAAAATTTCCGTGTCACAATGTTAGTTACCGTACTCCTCTGAAACGGCTTGACCTATTTTTATGAAATTTGGTATGCATATTCAGTAGGTCTGAGAATCGGCTACTACCTATTTTTTTTTTAAATTTATATGGCAAAACAACGTTTGCGGGGTCAGCTAGTATTGTATATATAATACAGGTATTTATATGTATTTGTATTTATAATACAGGTATAAAAGATGTTACAAACAGTTATACATACATGAAGTCGAAGTTAGGCTGTGAGAAAGAGAGAGAACTATACAAGTCGTCTAGCACCATCTCGATCCCTGAGCGTAACCACTCACGCTTTAAGATTTCATGGTAGGCCACCAGAGATAATAAGTAAACTTTTCTAGATACCTAGGCACTCCGAAAAATTGCTCAATACTCCTTCAATTATCCCTAAACACAAATGCTGAACTGGCTGAGCAAAAGTGGTTTTGAACGAAGTTAATATGCAATCAATATTCCTAGACAGGAATCGGACCCGCCGATTCAATTTGTGGCAACTTCGAAATAATAATTATTCTAAACTGGCAGCTGTGCCAATTTTCATTCAGTCATTCATTTCCTGCAGCAGAATTTTATTCATTCATCTTATTCGGGACTGTTTATGACGGATGACGAAAAGAGAGCTAGTTATGGCCTGTCCATGTTTGGAATCTCTAACCCGTTTATGGTGCAACGCTAACATTGTTGCACAAACACAGTCACAACAATCTAATGACGATTTACTGTTACAACATAATAAATATCTGATACCCAAAAATTTATATAAAGCTAAAAGCAACTTTTATCAACTTGTAGCTCTTGTGTGAAATACAGTTTATTTCTATAACACACGGGTGCAACCAATTGCTATGTGGATAATTGTAGGAAATTAACTTTTAACATTTTTTACCGACGAAAAAAAAGGAGGAGGTTCTCAATTCGACATGTATATTTTTTTTTTCACGCATAACTTTTCCTAACGTGGTCCGATTTCAAAAATTCTTTTTTTGTTGGAAAGAGTATATCTCAAAGTTGGTCCCATTTAAATTTCAAAACTAAAATCGGCCTCTAAGGGTAGAAAAAAAGAAATTAATTGTCAATCTTCCTACAGAATTTTCAATTATGAACCGATTCTGTTGAAATAGAGTTAACAATTGTAGTTCTGAGGACATTATTATATAGCAGAGATGTGGGGAACATAACATGATGGTATCACCATCATCAGATCAACTCCAGATCCCTGTTATTTTGTGAAGTCAGTCCCAAGAGTTCCTTAACAGTTAACAACAGCTATATCGTGTTTGGGCTCATTTCACTCAGCTTGATGAGAACTTTAGACCTAGCTGAGGTATCATTGCCATCCAGGGTCTGAGGATGGTGACGGATAGCAGGGGCAAGAGGTCCTTAACAGTTAACAGCACCTTTATCGTGTTTCATTTCACTAGTCTTGATGAAAACTTTATACCTAGCTGGGGTATAATTGTCATCGAGGGTCTGAGGATGGTGACAGAGGGCAGTAGCAAGAGATCCTTAACAGTTAACAGCAACTATATCGTATTTGGGCTCATTTCATTTCACTCATATTGATGAGAACTTTAGACGTAGCTGGGGTATGACAGTCGTTGAGAGTTTTTAGTTACAGAAATTGACACGAGATAGGAAACTCAAAAGTAAAAAATAAAACCTTTTTAAAAAAAAATCAAACCGACGAAACATCGAACTGAAAAGCAAAAAATAATATATAAATTTTGAGGCGGCGCCAAAGAAACAATCAACGAATAGCTATGACGAGCTATTCAACCACGACAAGCTATACAACGAGCTATTCTGCTCTTCAAATAGTTAATTTATATGTTTGTTTGTTTGGCGCCGCCTCAAAATTTATTTTTTGCTTTTCAGTTCTATGTTTCGTCGGTTTGATTTTTTGTTTAAAAAGGTTTTATATCCTACAAAGGTATGAAGGTCAAAGAGCTTGTAGCTGAATAATACCAGCAGCACAGGCCGATCTTCTGGGTTAAACCGCGCTTGCCGAGGTTGGTCTATGGATGGGTGACCATCTGTCATAGCGAGTTTCCTCCGTGCCTCGGAAAGCACGTAAAGCCGTTGGCCCCGGCTGTCATTTGTAGATCTTTGACAGTCGTTATAAAAAAAGCTCTAAAAGTCTGACAACCAGTCTTACCATGGGGTATCGTATTGCCCAGTTACTGGGTTGTGGAGGTCTGATAGGCAGTGGCTCCATGTAAAATACTGATGCTCAGCTGCATCTGGTTTGACTGGAAGCCGACCCCAATATAGTTGGGAAAAGGCTAGGCAGATGATGATGAAAGGTATGAAGGTTTCGAAATCCTCAAAAACTTTTTTTTGGAACCAAAAAAATCGCATCCTTAAATACGTTTAGCTTCGTTCAAAACCACGTTTGCTCAGCCAGGTCAGTATTTATGTGTTTAGGGATAATTGAAGAAGTATTGAGATTATTGATTATTGCACTTTTCTAAAATTTGAAGTAGATCCATTACGCTAAGTACTAACAAAAAGTTTACATTATTCAGCAATTGAACCATTTTGAGACTTTTTGTTAAAAGGCAATAAACGGTCTATAGATAAAGCAATTGAAAAACTTTCCCGTCGACAAGTCTCTAAAGTAAACCTATCTTAGACACTAAAGCAATCTCTCTAAATGTCCTTAGAAGCAAATAGTAATCATCTACTAGTTTCAATGGATTTTAATGAGTAGGATATTAAGATATGAGTAGTAGCAAAACATTATCAGCCTAAAATATCCCCACTGCTGGGAAAAATGCGTCCTGGGTAGCAGGGCCGCGGGCCCAGTGCGCATTGATAGTTGTGACATGTTTTCGAATTTTCGAATTTGAGGGTCTAGGATTTCGCTTCCTCTCGATGTACTCCTTCACTGTTTTGGGAATATTATTTACTGAAATAATAAAAATAGTTACACTTTATTTTATTTAGGTTATGAAACCCCAAACAAGTATTTAAACGCTTACGACTATAAGTCAAAATTGTGTGTAAAAAAGAAAATCAAATGTGACTTTCTCGACTAATAAAAATGTCCTTAACAAATAAATTATTTTATTCACTCTAGTTTATTCTTATCAAAATTAATGACCCTTAAAATTTACAGGTGCCTCTATTACTGCCGGGATCATAGGTATAAAGTGCTTAAACCTTATCCATCCTCGTAAATCCCTATAAAAATAGATCAGTAAATTGTACATTTTTTAACCTCATCTCATAACTTTTAAGGGAAAAGTACCGTGAAACACGCAAAAGAGAGTCTAATAAAAACTGATATTGATGGTAATTTCAGTATATGAATAAAAAAATAAAAAAAAAAGTACTGGCATTATGCATCTAATGGCCCTTTATTTTTTTTTATGTTCCACATTTGTTGATTCGAATTTTAGATAAAGTCAAGTTGTTTTGCCGCATAACCAGGCCTGGCTCACTCCGCGGTGTAGGCATAAAACTGCAAGTAGATGCGGGGCCATTTTGTCGTGGCCCATTCACTACGGCTGCCACGCGCCACCCGTTCAGCACGCGCTCCGTCTCCTTAATATTTTTGTTACGTTACGTGTAGTTACGCACAAGTTTCTTGCTTTTGGTGTTTTTGGGAAATTTATAACACAATCTATATATATATAAAAGCAAAAGGTCACTCACTCATAGGACACGAAATCTCAGAAACTACCAGTGCTAGGGGTTTAAAATTTTGCATAGGGGTTCTTTTTAGGACGTAGGTACTCGCTAAGAACGGATTTTGCGATATTACGCCCCTAAGGGGTTGTTTTTGGGGTTGACAGTTTGTATGAAACTTTGTTACTACAAGTACTAGGAGTTTTAAATTTTGCATGCGGATTCTTTTTAAGAAGTAGGTGCTACTTACGAAACGGGTTTATCGAAATTCGACCCCTAAGGGGTTGTTTTCGGTGTTGATAGTTTGTATGAAACTTTCGTTACTTTAAGTGTAAGGAGTCTCAAATTTTGCATGGGGGTTGTTTTTAGGACGTACACACTACCTAAGACGGGGTGTTTCGAAATTCAACCCCTAAGGGGTTGTTTTAGGTGTTGATAGATAGAGGCCTAAAATTTTGCATGGTGATTCTTTAAAGGATGTACGCGCTACTGAAGACGGAGTTTTGCAAAATTCGACCCCTAAGGGGTTGTTTTTGGGGCTAATAGTTTGTATGAAACTTCGTTACTACGAGTGCTAGGAGTCTCAAATTTTGCGTGGGGGTTGTTTTTAGGACTTAGATGCTCACTATGAAGGGGTGATTCGAAATTCGAACCCCAAGGGATTGTTTTTGATGTTGATAGATACAGGTTTTAAATTTTGCATGGGGATTCTTTTAATGACGTAGGTGCTCAATAAGACGGGACTTTGTTAAATGTCACTTCTAAAGGGTTGTTTTTGGGGTTGATAGTTTGTATGAAACTTTGTTATTAAAAGTACTAGGAGTTTAAAATGTTGCATTAGGGTTTTTTATTATGATGTAGTCCTACTTAAGACGAGAATTTGAGAATTCGACCCTTAAGGGGTTGTTTTAGGAGTTGGTGGTTTGTATGAAACTTTGTTACTACAAGAACTAGGAGTATCAAATTTAGCTTCGGGGTACTTTTTAAGACGCACATACTACTTAAGATGGTATTTTGCTTAATTCGACCCCTAAGGGGTTGTTATAGTGTTGGAAGTTAGGTGTCTCAAATAAGTAATGTTTTCTTTTTAGGAAGTAATTACGCACTACGGCCAGATTTAACCCCTAAGGGGTTGTTTTTGATGTTGATAGTTTGAATGAAACTTTCGTTACTATAAGTGCTAGGAGTTTTAAATTTTACACGGGATTTTTTTTAGGACGTTGGTGCTCACTTAGATGGGATTACTAGCTATGACGGGATTTTTTGAAATTCTATCCCTAAGGGGATATTTTTGGGGTTGTTAGTTTGCATGAAACTTCGTTATTGCAAGTGTTGGGGGTGTCAAAATATGCATTCGCTTCGTCGATGCATATGCTTCGTTACGACAAATTCTGGGAATCTCAAATTCTACGCGGGAGTTATTTTTAGGATGTAGATGCTCATTAAGACGGGGTTTTGAAGTTGGTGAAGTTGGACCCCAGAGGGGATGTTTCTGGGGTTAATAGTTTGTATGAAACTTAAGTACTACAAGTACTAGGAGTTTTAAATGTTTCACAGCAGGGTTCTTTTAGGACGTAGGTGCTACTTAAGACGGGATAATGACGGGAAATTCCCCCCCTCAGAAGGGTAGTTTTTAACTTCAGAGTTTGTATGAGACTTCGTTACTACAAGTGCTACGAGTCTCAAATTTTCCCTGGGGTATATCTTTAGGACGTAGATGCTTATTATGATGGGATGTTGCGAAAACCGACTGCTAAAGGGTTGTTTTGTGGTCGATAGAATTTTAGTTGCATAATGATTTTCTAAAAGTATTCCATAAAGAGGGTGGCGGGAGAAGAAATTCACAGAAGCAAAGTTCGAAATAAGCGCGGACGAAGTCGCGGGGCGAAGTGCTAGTATTAGTATAAAGAAAAAAATAGTACATATTTTAACAAAATTATCTACCTGCTTGTGATGTGCTTAATAATGTTATTCAAGTATGGGCTTAACTGATCATGATTAGGTAGGTTACAAGTTTGGAAATGAAGCGAGACATAATAACCTTGTTACACAAGAAAACTTAGAAAAAAAAATAGACTGAACCTATTCCTAATAAATCACTCACTACAGTAGTTTGTCCAATCAACACCAATTAAAAGCTCGAAACTTTTCTTTTGCGTCGCGCTACTATTATTCTTTATTATTTTTTTAAGTTTACGTAATTTTTTTCTAGTTATAATTTTGTCTAGCCTTAGTATTTCGTAAGACTTCAAAATGTTTTCTTATATAAGATCCTAGACATTGCTTATTATCCAGAAAAGAGTTTGTTCGAACAATTTTAAATAAGTTTTTCGGACTTAGAAATTACTTAATGAAAAAGTGTGCAAAAGATTTAAGATATTTTTTGCCTAGGCCCCTACCACACGCACAAGCTTCACCACAGTTTTGCCTGTGAAAGCCCGGCTTTCGCGTACTTGCCTGTGTGGATGAACGTTCAGTGTTGCCGACCGTGTATTGTTTTTTCATGCGAAAAGCTTGCGCAGGCAAAACTGTGGTGAAGCTTGTGCGTGTGGTAGGCCCTTAATGTAGATAATGATGATCTGATGTTTGTACTTATTCTATAAGCTTCTTCTTGTTCACCGAAACGTTGACTGGTAGATTTTTTTAATTAGCCTAACTTGATTTCCGTATGCAATTCTTCTTTTTGGGTAACCACTGAAAATCAGCGCTGTGCTGAGGTCTCCCAACGCACAGCATTACGTTGAAGGGGATGCCTTTCTTGCCACAGTCATGACGTATAGATGCTGTTTTACTTAAAAAAATGTTGTGAAATAGTGATTTCTACTTTAAGCCAGACCTATTTTATAATTTCATGGGTCGCTCTATGTTTTTATTTTACCATTTTGTCGGCGTGACTAAGCTTTTTACGTTTACTCATGCTAAATTAGAGCTTTCATAAATTAAAAGTCTCTGAGCTTTGATGCGGACGAACAGGCTACGAACGACGAACTATTTATTAACTGGCGGAACCCTAAAAAGTTCATAAATAATTCATCACACAGTATCTATTGTTTTTTCTTCTCAGTTACGTAATATGTCAAATTGTGTTATATGTGCGTAGTCAGCAATGAATAAATGTATTTTCTTTTTTCTATTCTCAACTCGATATTTGTAGTGTATCCTATTGTGAAATAAAGAACTAAAGAACGTACGTTCAAAAACAAATTCAACCGTAACTTGTGACTAATTTGGGAAAATAACTAGCATTATTACAATTCGTTTGTCGTTGTGGCAATGTGTATTCAACTTAGATGTTTAATTGTTTATTTCTCATTCCAAGTCTTTTCCGTTTTCTCTCTTTATTTCAGTTCTGAGAATCATTGAGAATTATTGAGACAAAAAATGTATATTACTTCAGTTTTACCAACAGCGTACTTGAAGTATTTACGGTGTATATTGTGTGGAAAATGAAAAAGCCTCTAATGTACGAGTATCATCAAATTAACCACTAAGTTCCCGTTGGGTTGTTGTAATTTCGCCACAAAATTAATTGCCCACGAATAAAAGTGTTGATCCTGTAATTCTCCTAGTACTTTTTGTTCGGATTCCACACTGTGTTACTTATCGTTTTCGGTAGTTTTGTGCTGGATTTTATTATTTATGCTATCCGTGCGGAAAATAGAAATGGGGCGAATTTACAATAATCTAAATTTAACAAAAAAAAACAAAAAATCTTTGGCTAATTTATATTTTTTTTCCTTCGTGGTATTAACCTTCCTATACCCGCGCCTTGGTCTGTGAGACCGACGGAATGATTTTTCGAATTTATCATTCGAAATTATTTCTCTAGCGAGTCAAATCTCTTGCTAGCTGCCGGATTTGTAGCCAACTTCATGTCAGTGCTAGCCACACGTTTGTGGA
Organism: Agrotis clavis; assembly: GCA_954870645.1. Lineage (NCBI taxonomy): Eukaryota > Metazoa > Arthropoda > Insecta > Lepidoptera > Noctuidae > Agrotis > Agrotis clavis. Next base: position 21,520,832 of record OX940924.1, on the reverse strand, counting down.
GAACGTACATGTACGCGTATTTGACGCCAATCGGTCCGTGAGACCGACGCGGGTATATGTGTAATTTTTTGTGTAAGTATAAAATTATTATTTATAGTGTTTTTCTGGTTTTTTTTTTGCACTGGCTTATTGTGTTTGTAATTGTGTATGTATTTATTTTATTATTTTACCGATTGTATGCTGCGCTAGAATGGATAAAGAGCGAATCCTAGAATCCGATCTCTGTTGGAAGAAGACAGTTCTGACACGGATGACGAAGGCGAAAATGACAATGAGGTGGAAGACGCGGTTGAGACACAAGAAGAAACATATCACACAGGGCAAGAAGACGATGAAGAAGACGAGATCGAAATTTTGGCTGAGGAGGAAGACCGTCAAAGATCCAAAGATTTAGGTATGTCCTGATTGTTATGGTGAGACTGAAAACTATGTCAACCTGTGATTTTTTATTAGTATGTTCAGTCTTTCTTAAAATGTAAAAGTTAATTTATGTTGATTAGAAAAAAAAAATGTTTTAGTTCTGTTTTTGTGGTACCTGAGAAAAAACTCTGTACTTTGACGGCTGTTTTGTATAAGTCTGATAGTCTGTTAAATAATAAACAATAAAGTGATTACACGATATATTTTGTTTCATTATATTCTTTACTTTTTAGGTCAAACTTTATTTACATAGGTTTTCTTAGGAAAATCATGAGAAACGGGGTTCCAAACTTTCGGTCTGTGAGACCGTACGCGGGTATAGGTGTCACAAAAATTGGCGCGGGTATAGGAAAGTTAACTTTGTGGCAAATTTACAACAACCCTTCTCGTTTAAATTACGTCAAAAAACGTGAAAAGTCATGCTGGACATCTGGCTACATTCACCTTTAGTTTGGCTAACACGACCGCTGTACCAAAATAAGATCGTTATCTAAGTTCTACTTTCTCGGGCACTGCGTGTAGTCGACATTTGAAAGCCTTAGGACTTAAATATCTGCAGGTAACATCACTAAACAAGATCAACATTGCACTGTTAGAATATCAACCCTCGGCACTAAGCTGAGAGAGCTCATAATTCTACAGTGCAAACTATTTAGGCATTAGGTCCAGACTTAACGAGGGTCCTTTTGTTGTTCAAAGGGTAGAAGGTTTCGGGGTGAGTTTAGTATTGTAAATCACGAAAAGTCTTTAGAATTATGTCAGGTACGCACGGAAGTTTGGTTTTGTGATGAATTTAATTGGCTAAGTTGGGTTTCCGCTCGTGATGCTCGGAAAACCGAGAACCCTGGTTTGCCAATTTTTATAAATATTATTGTGGAAAGCAAGTCTAACTTATTTTAACTTAGATTGTCAACAGTGTAATCAGTCCAAATGCTGAGACAGCAGTATTTTTTAAGAGTACAGCAGCTAAAGGTTGGCTCCGGGCCAGTTGTGAACAAGTTTTTCCAATTATTTATTCTGCCCGCACCTTAGGGTAAGGTCAATTGGAACGGCCTCGGTGTGATTGTGACAGTAAGACATATCTTTGAGGAGTGGTTGGAAAAGCGCCTTAGTTTCTTCTCTATTGGGAGGTTCCTGTGAGTGATTCAGGGAGAGGATGCACCTGGGTGTCGCCACTATGTGGATTGCCATGAAAACACTGGTAGAGCATAATATTGTGACAGTCGTCCCGTCCCAATGGACACTGCCGCAATAAATAAGGAGCGAGGTATGGGACTGCGATGTTCTCTCGTATCCTTGTGTACCAAACTGTAACAACAACATTGTAAAAGCAAATATTTTAAAAGAGTAACCATGAAGTTTCTTGCCGGTTCTTCTCCATGGAAACGACCAACCCGAACCGTGCCAAAAAAAATTTTTTTTTCTCTTCTCGACGTTTTATAAGTGCCCACTGAGGCCCATGTAAAATAAAAATATTTTGATTGATTGATTTTGACTGAAATAAGTAGCCACTACAAGGTTTATTATCCGTTTACTTTGTTAGCTCCAAAGGTAGAACCCTTTATCAGGGTAGATAATATTCCAATTATTACAATAATTTTACAACAGTTACAGGAAGCTTAACAAATAACTGAGTTTACTTTTAACATGAAGTTAAATAAAATAATTTTGCATAACAGGTGCAGCTGCAAGACTTGGTAAAATTGTATTGACTAAAAAAGAGTTGAATATGATGCAATGCAGAATGAATTCGACTTATGAATATTCAAAAGAAAATCAATAAATAGATCTAAGAGGAAAGAGGTTGAGGCAACAGAGGAGGTAGAATACCCACTCTGTTACAATATGGTAGAGGTCTGTACCCTTAGCACGAGTTTTCAGTATTTGAGACGTAAGTAAACTGGGACATTGATAATTTCAAATTGACAATTTTCAAGGAAAAAATTAGTTCCTTCTTCGCACCCCAGAGGCGCTGTTCCATTTTTTCATACAAGAAACGCTATAAATACTGGAAAGACGCTGTGAAGTAAAAGAGTGAAAACTCGTGCTAAGGGTACTGCCATATTACAAAGCGAGAGGAAATGTGAAGCAGTCACCTCTTTCTGTAAAACAGTAATGCAGTGAAGGAAGAGGTGGAGTTCAAAAAAAAAAAAAAAGGTTGCACTCCAGGAGTGCCGGTAGAAGTGAAAACTTTTTTGTTACTATGTTTTATTTTAAAACTGGAGTAGTACAGATATGAAATTAACTAATTTGAATGACGTCTTACTCATTTTCGATCAGGGTCACGTGACCCTGACGCGAGTTTTAAATTTTTTACCCATTACAGAAAAAGTGTACAACGCCGCTAAAGAAGTTTTCACTTCAAAAAAAGATTTGACTTTGACTTTAAGCGCGTGAGGGAGAGTTCCTCCAAATCACGCCCTAGACGCCACGGGAAACGCCCAGGGCGTAAGACATCGTGGAGGAATTTTCGGCCACCATAGGCTTTCAGACGGCGAATAATTAATAGCTCACCGTCCAATCAAAGGCCATGGTTTTACCAGACCAAAAAAAAGGGGGTCCGGTGATAACACAGTGTATTGAACTTTTAATCAACCAAGAAATAAATGAAAGCCAGATAAATAACAATTAGTTAAACAGAGCTACAGGATTTGTATTAAAATCAGATACAGTTATGGCTTAGTGGTTCTAAACTAACAGCAGATTAGATTGCCTGCAAGTGACCACTGCATTGTCCGAAGCAGATCTTGCTATAACTTTACAAAGTAAGTCGAGTGTACGAGCTGTGCTAATTTACTGCTGTGAACATGGTACAAAATATTATAATTGCACCGTTTAAGACATTTTAAGGTCATAGCCCACTTACATGACTCTGCTCCCACCCGGCAAAAAGAATATAATTTAAATATGGACTTCAAATATTGCTCTTTAGGTATATTTTACATTAGCACCATAAATTAGCAGACAGCTCGCTGTCAGCGAGCTTACCGCTGCTCGGTAGTTGATGCCTCGCTGGCCGCACGTCGTAGTCGAGCGGTCGGTGTGCGGTGTCTGCACGCTCACTACTAGCAGTCGCCGCGTCGCCGCTCGCGCACTGTGTTTATCTCGAAAAGCGAGAGCGATGGGCGGGTGGATAGCTGGCCGTCTGCTAGCTGTCGCCGCGTGGACTGCTGGGTGCCTGCTAGCTGTCACCGCGTGGACTGCTAGAAGTCGTCTTAGTTTAGGGCGGTGTTGGAGCAGAGTCATTTAAGTGTGCTATGACCTTTAATGTGAATCAAACAGGTGGACCAATCTTACCGCCTCAATATCTTTTTATCCGTATAGTACGTTGCTAAAGCATAAACGTTCTCCATGCTGGCAATACCGTGCGTTAATCTTTCTAACTTACTTACTTTAGTGTCTTTAGTAAAAGCCACGTTTAATTATAGAATAAAATAAAAATCAATTCAAAATTAAAAACACGTTAAATCTCATTTTCCATTCAGCTAATCAGCCCATTCTAAACATTAATTCTGTCGCCACAGACATCAAATAACCCCACGATGTCTTTGTTACTGGATTTTACTTTCAATACCTATTTACCCAAGTTTTCCATTACATTCACAACCATTTTAATTCTATTAGTCTTTTTTCATTGAAGGTCTATTCTATTCAATAGATCTTTGTCGGACAAAAGACCGATAAGTTTAATTCAATCTCAAAGATCGTTTTATGAAAAACTTGCTGATTTTAGATGGATACGGGGAAAACCTGAGTGAAAAAACTTGGTTTCTGAAAAGATAGTAAATATTTATTGGTAGAATACAAAAGCAGGCTTTGAATACGTTCCGAGGCAGAAACAACGAAACACCATATTTTTTAGGGTTTTAAAATCACCGGTGTCCTCACATCCATGGTGTAACTGAATAGTCTGTCATTATTATTTTATGGACTAAAAACTACCCTATTCCTTTAGATGCCCCTTCCGTTTTAGAGCCGCAATATACTGATTAAACGGTCTAGTGACCCCAGAAAACATTTTGCCCTATAGAGGGGCCCTATCTTTGCTAACAGCGCGCATGGAACACGATGCGCCCCGGCCACTCGGGCTTGGTAACTGGGCATTTAGACTGCGTTTCCAATGAGGCGGAGCGGAGCGGAGTGGAGATCGATTCACCAATCACATGGCTTGAGTCGAGAAGAGATGTGGATTTCAAGCCATGTGATTGGTGAATCGCTCTCCACTCCGCTCCGCTTCGCCTCAGTGGAAAGGCAGCCTTACGGACGACGACCTACAAAAAAACAACTGCAACCTACGATCTATAATTACCAGTTCTTTTCACCTCTTTTTTATTTATTCATCTAGTCATATAAAGATAGCGACCAGCCTAATATAATGAAAGGCAATAATTGAAGGACTAAGTAATTGCTTATTCATTACCGGGTTTAATCCGAGCCAGCGGCTGATTAGCCCTTTAAATACCCATACCCGGTTTTTAGCAAATAAGATACGCAATTTTATTTGGGCAGAACCGGGCATGTTGCCAACAAGATAAGAGGTTACCCCCAGAGTTGCAAATAAATTTCTTAGTGATTTATATGTGACTGTGAGCAAAAACAGGTTGTGAATGAAAGCTCTTTCGCGAACCGTATATCAAAACATTTTTCATGCGAACTATAGTCGTGCCTTATCGCCTGAACTCAGCCGATCAAACCAAAATAGCCCATTTTAAACAGTCTTTTGAGTCTCCAACACGAACTTTGCATTGACGATTCGTCAAAAGACGGACGGACTTACATAATTATAGCATTATGAAATCGTTTTAATTCACGATTCGTGAAAGACAGACGTGTTTTTTATGTGACCCTCATTTTTCACGATTTTTGATGCGTGTGAAAACGAGCATAAAAAAACATACCAGTCGAACAGAACCTCCAGTTTTGAAGTCAGTTAAAAAAGCATTGACAGTGAGTCATCATCATTGTCATCATCATATCAGCCTATTGCAGTCCACTGCTGGACATAGGCCTCTCCCAGGGAGCGCCACAGCGCACGATCTCCAGCTTTTACAGTGAGTGGCAAGTCAAAAATGACGAGTCGTGGAAAAAGATGTTTCGTCAAACGTTCTCATGGACGTATCAGTCGGGATTTTCAGTAACAGCTAAACTTAGGTATCAATAAAAGTTTCAGTGCCGGTTTTGCCAAGATTTTATCAATATATGAAGGAAATTGTGATGTATTACAAATGGCCAATTTACCAATCCACAAAATTATTCAATCTGGCAAACACAGTTTAAGCTAAGATCGACCTATGCGCTGTTGCTTAATATTCGTGTTATAAATTGTGTTGGTAAAAAATTAAATGAAAGACCCGTGAACCTTCCAACAGATTTGAAAATGTTCTAACAACTTAGCTTATAAAAGATCCCAACTTAGTACGGCAATATTATGTAACATGCATGTTTCAATTTGTTCTGCCCGTTAAATACTACTAAAGCAAATTTACGATCCTATAATTTACTCGTATAACTCCGGGTCGGTAGTAAAAACAGTTTGTGTTATAAAACTTGCTAAGTTTCCTTTTTTTCTTTCTTGAATAAGCTTTTAACAATTCATTGAGAAGAATCGTTAACATTTTAGATTTAAGGCCTTTACAAAGTCGCGCATTTTGACGTTTATTGTGACGCTGACGTCTGTTGAGTACGGTCAGTTGCACGTACGTTGTGTTCTACGAGTATACGGTGTTGAGTTCTATGTATAGGGTGACTGGTAATTAATGAACGATACTTAAACACGTGATTGTGCTCATGATAACAAACAATTTTTCTCTCTAGTTCATGATAAAGCCGAAATCGTGAAAAAAATATCAGCTGTTCAGTACATTAGGCAAACATAAATGTACTGAACAGCTGATATTTTTTTCACGATTTCGGCTTCTCTCCCATAATAAAAATTGTTTGTTATCATGAGCACAATCACGAGTTTAAGTATCGTTCACTAATTACCAGTCACCCCATATATAGCACCATACTCCGACGCTGACGTCAGCGGCACGTACTACGTTAATTTTTCTCACTAACATACATGACCACAACTGGAAAAGGAAGGACAGGAAATATAAAGCCTTAACGGTACGCGATTGTAGACGCGGTTGAAAGTCGTATTCTAGCTATTGCTTTTTTTATTCGAACATCGTCAAATGAGTCTTCGCCGGTGTAGCGTAAGGGACTGTCAATTGTTAAGTATAATTATGTATACAGCTATTGAAGTAAGTATAATGATTATACAGATGTAGTTAGTCCAACGAGTTAATAGTTTTACTTACATAGAGCGAAAAATTGTGATTTTTATAGAAAAAAGCAAAGTTCCAAACAGATGGAAATTCAAAACACGTTTATAATTAAGTATACAATCATAAACGTGTTTTGAATTTCAATCAAAATACTCATTGAAAGAGATGGTTCAGTTCAAATGGGTACCGACCTAACTTTGGACACAGCTCTGTACACCAAAGTTATGGAATGATTTATTAGTCAGTGTCCGCGCTGTCCACTTACGGCCAACTTCAACCACCTTTGGTTGAAGGTGGCAGAAAGTGGCCAAACTTCAACTGAAGCCGAAGTTTTCGTCGGACACCACTAATAGCTGATAGTTTTCATAACCCTAAGAGTGTCTGTAAGTTTGTTTATGACACACAAGATTAATGGTCAAAAAGTCCTTAGTTCACTCACTCAGCAAAATGAACTAAGAAACCAATTCATCATGCGTAAAGACAATAGATAAGTTGAAGGACTTCTGAGGATTATCTATGTTTATACTAACCATTGACACGTCTCAAGTTGTTAGCTCAATGACCTAACAATAGTCTCAATGATCGTTGTTATGACGACATTAGGGACTGCTAAACAGTGTTGCCGGTTCACCACAATTAAAACGCTTTACCACATCTGTTGAACACTTGTTTAAAAGAACTGTCAACGTCAAAACGACTTTTCACCTTGATATAAGGGTCGTTTTGCAGTTTTCAAAAGAATGGTTAAAAGAAATTGGTATAATACATTTTACTAGATTTGAAGGCTTCATAACTTGTTGATCGTTGGGCTTCACTTGCCCTTACTCATCTGTAGCTTAAACCATCTCCAGGGTCCATCAGTTTAGGCGTGGAAGCCCTATCAAACTCCGGCTAATATTAATTATGTTAGTTAGGTTTATAAATTTTCCCCCATTTTTTATACTTGACTAGCACTTTGCCTGCGACTTCGTCTGCGCATGTTTCTAACTTAGAACTCAGTGAATTTAATGCCCGGTCACCCTCCTTATAGGATTATTATTATTATGAGCCTACGTTGTCCCACTGCAGGGCAAATGCCACCCTTTCCTCTTTCCATCTCTCGCGATTTAATGCCATTTAATCCTAATAGGATACTTTTGGAAAATCTAAAAATAGTCTAGTAGTTTTGGAACCTATTCAATATAAACAATCAAATCTTTCCTCTCTGTGAAATATTAGTGTAGACAAACTGATTTTCCGATGTTGGGTGAACATCGGAAGTGCATCGGCAGGTGGTTGATTTTTGAAATATAAATAAATACGCATCATTTATTCGATTGAGAGATAATTTATGCCCAGTTCTGAGTTTATAGAAACAAGCAGTAAAATCTTTCCCTTAAAACTTAATCACGCCTTTTTACTAACTTAGGGGTGGTTTTCGAAAAATCCAAAAACACGTGTTTAATAATTTCTGATCTGTATATAAATACTGATTTTCACATTAATCAACTCACGCGTTTGATTTTCCCATACGAACTTAATCAACCCCTAGATTACCAATGAAGCGTAGTTCTAAGAAACTAATAATGCCCATTCTTTTTAGGTGATACTCACACAGCGCTCAACGCATTTGGACGTGCACATAAATGCATTATTAAAAATAAATAAATTAACGTGAGCAAAAATACTGACCTAGTTTTATAGTGACTCAGAGTGTTTTATGTAAAATAATGGACTGACTACACAAAATTAATTAAAAGTGTAAATCTAAAATATGGAAGGCTTTTTAGCCTTTAATCGGAGCGGTGTGCTGCCGCCCAGCCCTGCGTCTACAACAACAAGACCACCTCAACAACCCAAGCAGATTCAAGAAGAAGGCGTTGAAGCAGTCAGCACTCCGGAGATCCAGAACTGGTTGGGATCTATTGAGCAGTATTTAAATGAGGTCTGTACTATTGCTTCTGATGGAAAACTTAATTCTGACCAGAAGCTAAGAATTAGCAATCTTTGCCGGAAAGTTGGCCACGGAGTTTCGCAATTGGCTGTTCAATACCAGTCACTAAAATCAAGAGCCATACAAACCCATACCGCCTTAAACACCATGACCGAAGCTCGAGACCTAGCGGATTGTCTTACAGAGATGAACCGCACCATTCAGGAGTCCTCTGCAAAACAGGAAGCTAGTACTACATCTTTTGCCGACATGGTGAAAAAGGGGTCCAGCAGTTTTGTTCGTCCGAATAAAGTTAGCTCTGTTGCAATTTTCCCTTGCGACAACTCAAAGACCAGTGATGAAACCAAGAACATGGTCCAAAACATTATCTGCCCTGGTGACATGAAGCTGAAAGTGCGCGGCGTACGAAAAATCGGAAAGGGAGGTCTAATAATCAGCACTGAAACTAAAGACGACCTAGAAAAACTCAAGCGAACAGTCCAAACTGCTTCGTCAGTGCTGACCGTCGACGAACCTCGAAAGCGCAAACCTCGCATCATAGTTATTGGCGTGCCCACATCAATGGCCGAAAATGAGGTTTTTAAATGTATCTATGAGCAAAATGTAGCCGACAAACTGCCCACTATGTCCCTAGAAACATTTATGACTTCATTAAAACTAAGCCACAAATCTGGGAGGAAAGACACTGAGCACTGCAATTACATAATAGAAGTTACAGCCGTTATTCGCAAAGCCCTCATCGCTCAGGAACGATTATTTATTAATTGGACGTCCTGCCCGATTCGAGACTTCACCCTGGTAACAAGATGTTACAATTGTCACCAGTATGGTCACGCAGCCAAGACGTGCAAGAACGCTACCCCTACGTGTGGACATTGCGGAGAAGTAGGACACTCAAACAAAGACTGCCCAAAGACAGCCGCTGACCCTAAATGTGCCACATGTTTTAATTTTAAGAAACCAGCCAACCACAAGACGGGAGACGCAGTGTGTCCAGGCAAAATAGCTGCTGAGTATAGATATATAAACTCGGTAGACTATGAAGTGTAACATATTAGTTTATACGAGTAGCTTAGACGTAATATTGATTGTTGTCAATTGGATTTAGAATGTATGACAATATAGGCTAATTAGAAAACCAAGTATCTTTAGATTGAATTATTTTAATTGTAAAAGCAACCTTAAGTATTTATATTTGCGCAGAGTTGCCTAATGCATACTGATAATATTTAGATTTAGTCAGCAAATAATCCGCAACAACGCTGTTATTACTTTAATGCTATGTAGGTTTTAATTTTAGTACTTTAGACTGTTAATTTATTTATAACTATAATAAGAATTATTTTAAGAACTGTCTAGCCTGAGACACAGGTTTAACCTAGTTCAGGCAAATGTGCAACTGCGCTCTCTTCTAAGTATTAAGATATTTTTGTTGTAAATGTGTTCCTTATTATAAATAAACGAATTTTGATTTTGATTTTGATTTTGATTCTTTTTTATTTACTTATACTCATATTCAAACCAAGTTTCATGTTTATAAACCTAAGGGATAAGATTTTACATCCAAAGGTTTTCACCCCTTTTCATCCCCTTATAGGTGTAGAACCTGGATTACCAATGGAGGGTAGTTTAAAAAAAATAATAGAGCCAATCTTTTTTATTTACTTGTGTTCTTATGTGGCAAGTTTCAAGTTTATAAACCCAAGGAATAAGATTTTTCATACAAACGTTTTCACCCCTTTTCACCCCCTTAGAGGAGGATTTTCGCAAAATCCCGTCTTTTTGCTTCCCTACATAGCTCACAACCTAAGTTTCACACAAAAAATACTGAATGAATTTGAATGTTTGGATAATTCGTAACCAGGATTAACACATATAGTTAATTTTAATTCAGAAATTATGCTCTCGTGGGATAATTTTCAGCATATACGCGAGCGATGCCGCTGGCAACTCAAACTCGATCACAAACTCAAACCATTAATTCAATTAGACATTTACAGTCACTTTTGAATTGTCGAAAAAAACAATGAAGCGATGCTTTAGTCCCAGACACAAAACAAAATAATTTGTTAAGAGCTGTAGTTACCCATTCCAAAGCGTACATCTCTATGGATAAGAATAGGCAAGAAATTCCATATAATACGCACATACTCTAATAGATGAAACATAATAAAGACAACGTCAACAAAGCTATCAATCAAGATAACTAAGATTATAGAGGTTCCAACAAGTTCCCTGAATGTTAGACGACTAAAATAAAGAAAAGTAAGAAAAAGATTTTATTTCTTGACTAAGAAATAAATCCAGAAGAAAAAATTACTACAATAATCAAAGTAATAGATTTACCCATGACCGTAAAAAATGTAGTAGAAACACAAGTGACTCCCCACGCTTGAAATGAATTTGTTCCTATACAAATCACAGCCAATATTAATGTTCAGGTACTAGGGTACCCAGAATAGAAACGATTACCCACAGCTGTTGTAGACGTTTGCCATTAACATTTTAGGGAGGTATTCATAACAGTTACTGGCCTAGTAATTTAGGCACTAGAACAATCCGAGGATTCAAACGTTTTGGTCATACCTACTCGTATTATTAGAATCTGGAGCCACGGTAGTGGCCCCGCCAAGACGAGCCAAGTGAAGCGCAAGAGCACTACCTACCTTTTCTCGAAGTATTTCGTCGTTTTTTGAACGCTCATAGAGTTGGTTTCCGATGTACCAGATAGTTCATATTCTCAGGATAATTTATGATGTCAATAATAGACTTATTAAACATAGAAAGTCTCAATTGAATAGCTCTAATACTTTAGATTTTATTGATATCTATATACACCGATTTTGTCACTCATACACTGACACACTGATGATCATCAAAATGTTTGACTACTTGCTGAAGTGCTAGAAAGCTCGAATTTGGTATGTAGCCTAAGTTAAGTATACAACCAACAAAAGCATTCATAAACTTATAACTTTCGCCCCCCATCCCCTAAAATGGGGGGGTGGAAATTTGTATGAGGCTTCAAAATGTTAGGGTACTTCCTGAAGTGCTAGAAAGCCGAAATTTAGTATGTAAAGAAATTTCAGTATACAAAATAACACTATATCGTGCCCCCAGATAAACATAACTTTTGCCCACCATCGCCTAAAATTGGGGGTACGGGGTGGAAGTTTGAATGAGACTTTCACCAATTTTATTAATTAGGACATGAGAGTTTACACGGGACTAAGACAGAAAATGGGCTATGAAAACTGGCACTGCTGATGTGCAAGAAGTACACACAAAAAAAGAAGAAACAAATAAACAATAAAAAGACTGCCTAGCAACTTACAAAAAGAACTTTACTGAAATCCCACCAAAACATTTCATGTAAAATGTTGCCAAGACGACCACATAAGGTTTGCCCTGTGAAAAAGATTACCAAATCTCATGTAGAGCCAAGCTGCTGAATCTACACGGCCTAACTCTACCGACTCTTCACAAATTTTATATAATTACTATCAGTAAAAATGTCTGGCTGGCTTGGCGGTTTTGTTACTTACTTCAGAAACTAAATGTTCGCATTACCACCACGACGGTGGCAAAACGGCGGAGTCATACATTTTTACTGATAAATGTAGAATTTGTGAAGTTAGGGTGGGTAGAGTAAGGCCGTGTAAATTCGGAAGCTTGGCTCTACATGAGATCTGATAATCTTTTTCACTGAGCAAACCTTATGTGGTCGTCTTGGCAACATTTAACATGAAATGTTTTGGTGGGATCAAATATAGCAGCACACAATTTAGGACCCGGAAATAATTAGTAGTCATTTTTAATCGTGGTGCTAGACAACTTGGCTTGTCCCAGTTGTAAATGTGCTATGGTGCTTTCTGGCCTTGTTTTGTTCTGTATCCTGCTTTATATGGAAGGAAGTAAAATCTACGTGTTTTCCTACTTCTCCTACCTAAAATAACTTTGGAGGAAAAAAAAAATTGCTGAGAGTGGGATTCATTACTCAAAAATCTTTTCGATGCTCGTCGCTGCGTTTAAAAATAATTAATTCTCCTACTTATGTCAAAAACTTGAATCGATTATTGAGCAGTGGAAACATCTCTAGTGATTTTTTTTTGTAAATACGTATAAACGCCTGCGTTCCGAATTTAAAAGATTTCATCCTTGAAAAAAAAATTCCACCACAAGAAGTTTTTATTTTTATTTTTTGTTAACGTGGTAAAATCATCAAATGAGTCCTCCCACCCCGGGCAGGGCGGGAGGGACTGTCAGACTTTTACTGACTAAAATCCACGGTGTCCTTCAATAGCCCTTTATGTTCCGGGGTCACGGTAAGAAAATAATCCCGCGACCCCGGCAGGCTTTGGCCCTCTGAGAGGGGGCCCCGTCAGTATGCTGACGCTCTTTGAGGCGCGCGTGGGACACAACTCGCCGTCGACCCGGGCATGGTCCATGGTCGTGCAGCGAGTTGCCCTTTACTCGCTGCCCGCATGCCCCCGCCTACGGTGGCCGGAGATCGTCTGCTGACGTCCGACGCCGCGGGCGCCTACCACTGCGGACCACAAGACGTTAACGAAGGAATGAAAAATTCAAACCAGCCAAGCAAGACAGCGATTGCTGACTCGATAAAGGCGTCTGAATCACTGAAAACTCAAGGGTTCTACAGAAAATAGATCAGAGATTTTCGTTTATTTTGCCCCACTCTACAAATTTTGTAGATAAACAAATAAACACAAACAGGCAAACCCGGAACAACATTAGAAACAAGGGTTTGATGTGTAAGCTAAAAACAGTGTTTGCTGCAAAATGCTGACTCAAGTGTAAAAGTTTCAGATTGTGTTCCCAATACATCATTGACTTGAAAATGTAGACTCATTGTTTTCTCAAAACTTTCCTGTAATTAAGGTTGAGAATGGAATGAAAATAATAAGTTTTGCCTTAGATATTATTTGAGAATACTCCAACTTTGTGGCTTTGGTGTAAATAGAACTTAGTTGCTACTAACTAACATCATGGTAATATTTGTATCAACTATTTGCTAATCTTCGAGCATAAAAGACCGATTCTGTCTCTTGAGAATATCACGCAGAGATGCGTACGAAATATTATCGTACCGCGTAATAACGAAGCTCGAAGCTCCGTAGCTTGTAGCACCGTAGCTCGTAGGCGCATGAGCGTAGCAGATTAGTGAGTGCTCACTTAAAAATGTTGGGAGCCTGATAAAATTAAGGAAATAAGATCAAAATATGATTCGTGTACTTTTAAAAGTTGATTAAGTTACTACTTGAAGTTTCCAGATGAAAATACTAAACGTCCCGGACTGTGGGGGGTAAGCCGACTGTGGAGAAGGGAGAAAGGTCCTTTTTTCAGATTTTTGCTGGTATCTAGTAATTAATAATGTTTTTCCAAAAAATATTTGGTCTGATAAATGATTTCTAAGAATAAAGCCTCCTCGTGTGTCTGCACGAGGCTTAAAACTTCATGGATCATGAAAATGGCTATTTTTCCTAGTAAGCTATTGAATAATTATGAGCCAATATCAAACTTCTAATCGTGTTTTGATTATTTTCAGTTTGCAGCTTCAAACACTAACTCCTGAATTCATAAAAGTGAATTAATGAGGATTAACACTAATCCAGGCTGGAATATTTTACCACCTACGTTGTCTCCCTTAGAACGTATAATCAATAAAAGATGGGCTTGTGTAGTTATAAATCTAATTAGTTGGTCAGATCATCAAAAAACATTTGACATATTTTTTTTGTTACGAATACCAAAATCTGTGAAGATAAGACGCTTTTAAAATTCAAAATACGTCATACCGTGGTATCATTGTTACTGCATTTTAACGTCATAAGCCCCCACTCTTGAGTTTTAATGCTTTCTATCAATGTGAAATACTGATTAAAAAAATTAATGAAAAAAACATGTTTTTTTTTCTAAACTCTGACTCACTAATTCGGCGACGGACGTCGCAAGACGATCTCCGGCCACCGTAGGCGCAGGCATGCGGGCGGCGAGTAATGGGCAACTCTATGGACCATGCCCGGATCGACGGAAAAAAAATCGGCGAAATTCGTGTTTTTCAAAGTAAATGCGATTTAAAACTTATCTTACTTAGATTTAAAAACAGGCATTTGATTTGAAAAAACATTGCCGCCGTCAAAATCAAAAACGAACCGGGGTAAAAAGACGTCAATTGCCTTTCTGCGAATGAAGTCTTAAAACTATCTAAAAACCAAACAACCCGAAGATACGAGTATCTTCCGAACCGCTGTCAACTTTAGAAACTAAATTGAATTTTTCCGATTCCTACATCTTTGTGACCACAGAACTTTGTTAGTACGGACGCGTGGACAATGAACTCTATTCTGAATTTCAATGCATTTAGTTACCATGGGATTCATTCTAAATGCAATTATTCCGTATAGATCTGGCTGTTAGTGTATGTTTGTTAATGTACCCAAAAGACAGACAAATATTCTAGGGTGGGTAAAGTAGGAGGTGAAATAATTGATGGAGAAGCAATCCTCCTCCTCACGTTCCAGCCGCTGAAAGAGACAGGTGTCGATCACCCCACCGAGGCGAGTTATGGGTAGCTCACCGTCCGATCAACGACCAGGCTCAAGTCCGTGACGACACACGTAGTTGTCAGGTATACTAACGGAGCCCGAATAGGCCAAGTGCCTGCCAGAATCGCGGGACTGCCTCAAATCTACCGCGGCCCAGAAACACAAACGGATACTAAAGGAATAGGGTGAGTTTTAGTTGGTTCTAAAAAACACCCTCCATTCTATTCATTTGATGATTTGGAACAGAAAAAAGGTTGTCCAAAGTTAAAAAAAAAGGTACAACTTAAAAATATATGAAAAATATGATGTTAATTTTTTGTTCAAAATTAATATTGTTATTTTATTAAGATCATTTTTTAATCAAAGTTTATGGAAACCACTCTATCGAATAAAAATTGTGATATAGAGTTTTAATTAATATTAGTAAAAGAATATTTAGTTTTTCAAATTGATAACACAATGCCATTTAATAATTCCCACCTAAACCTAAAATATTGCAATACAACATTTAATATTATATGAATGTCATTCAGAATTAGTATGACACAGAGCATTATTCGTAATTCCATTCTATAAATTCATCAAAGCACTAAATATTTAACAGCTTTTAGGAAACAAGAGAGTTGACAACAATCAGTAGCAATTTAGCATTCATTAGTACAGTTGTTTATCATCTTCTTTAGTAGGTACCTATTGTTTATCATCTTCTGCCTAGCTTTTAGATGTTGTGGCCGGCTTCCAGTTCAACTCCGAGTACCAATATCTTTACATAGGTAGTACTTATTTCTGCGCAATACCACTCGGTAAGACTGGTTGTCAGAATTTTCAGGCCCCTGACTGCCTTGAACAACTGTCAAAGATGTACTAATGACAGCTGTAACATGGGTTTAGCTTGCTTTCCGAAAGCCGGAGAAAACTCAATATGTGCGGTGATCTCTCGCCGGCATTTTTGAGGCCATGCTACAGCATGAGGGGGAATAAAGAGCAGTCACGTTCTTCTGCAGAGCATTAATGCTAGCGAAGGAGGTGGTGGAATACGTAAGGGAGAGGACGGGGAGGCGCCCGGGGCGTCGTAGACGCCATCGTAGGCGCGGGCCTCAAGGAGCTGTCAAGAAACTGGCAGGGCCACGCCTACTGAAGCCGCGGGTCTGTCTAAGCAGATTACTGTGACCCTGGAACGGAAAGGAATAGGTGGAATTTCTGTCAATAAGAGTCTGACAGTCCCTTCCACTCCTGGGCGGGGAGTACTCATTTGGTGACTTTACCACCGCAAAATTATGTGGCTATTATTATAAATAAGGGTAACATTCGTCCAATTGTTAAAATCCACATGTCCTAATAACCTAATGTTGTTTATTGAAGTTTTGCAAAAATCAACAATTGTCTTTTGACAAGTTCAAAAGTCATATTGTACATGACTCAAAATGCTATTGTGATAAAACAGTGCCTTGATTTTTTTTTTCGAATGTGACGACTAGTTGGCTTTTTTTTGGTTTTATGTCGTTAGGTAATAGGACACATTTCCATATAAATATAATTTTATTTTTATTTGAGGATTGTAGTTACGTGATATCGTAATTCATTAACACTTAGACGAATGTTACCCTAAGTCATTATTATGAATTCAGCCACAAGCTTCTTACACCAGCTATCTTAATAAAACTCTTTATCTTAATCTGAGTCAAGTTTCGTACTCCGATGAACAGACGTTAGATAAAAGATATCGCAGTACGTACGATAACTAGAATATTTCTCTTGTGAGTCGGTTCAGTTAATTCAATAGGATTCAGGTTACTCGAATTTGACAACGAAGTTTGACTTCTTATCGCGAAGATGATCCGAAGATTTGTGTTACACTGAACATCCGGGCATATAAGTAATACTATCTGGACCTATTCATAAATGAGTCCTGTTTATTTTTATACTAGCTGTTATATTATTTTTATAATCCGCGTGTCGCAAATTATTCCGAGACGGCGAGGGGTGCCCCTCGTCGTCTTCTGATATAAAAAGTATTCTATGTGTTAATCCAGGTTATAAACTATCTGTATGCCATTTTATCCAAATCTGTTCAGTAGTTTTTGAGTGAAAGAGTAACATGAGAAATAGAGAAAGAGGATAAAATTTTGCAATGATATACATAGTTTATGACCTTGACTAACACGTAGTATATTTTTATCTCGGCAATCTAAGCCCCAATCCTTCAAAACATATCACGACTTTTAATTAAAGGTAGTGTGGGTGTAAGTATTAAATATATCTTACTATAAACAAATCTATTTTAGGAATACCTACGTTATGTCTCCTAATTGTAAGTCTTATATAAAATGCGGCAAAGCTAGACAATTAGCTTACAGCCTTTTGCAAACTTCGAAATAAATACCAACCTATTTAAACTCTAAGGCTCGCACTGTGCGGTTAGCCGGAAAGCCGCTCGCCGCGCCTCTTCAGCCGTCCGCTGGCCTTATCCCGAGTTTTCACGTTTTTGTGGCGTAAACTTAAGGAAAACGTAGAAATTAATTTGTTAGATAAAAGTTCCTCGTTCGTACACTACAGGCGCGCTTTTTCATTTTCCATACATTATTTATTAGTGGTAATAAAAAATAATCGGCCACGGCGGCCAATCTCAACGGAAAATAGCCATCTGCACGGGACATATAAATCATTATTATAATGCACAAGTGTGTGTGAAGGCGAAGGTGCACTCTCAGTTCCTTTACTCTCATAGTTCGATAGGATGGCAATCCGATACGACCGCAGAGAGATCAAGCGCAGGATCAACAGCTTAACGTGCTTTCCAAAGCACGGGGGTATTATACCGCCAACTACCAAATTCCGGGCTACTAGTTCCTGAGAAAATCTTATAGAAAAAGCCAATAGCACTTTTTGCCCGACCCGTAATTGTACCCAGGACTCCAAGCTCAGCAGTCGCGTGCTTACGACCATGAGACCAACGGGGACCAAGTACGCTGTACGGTCAATTACGTAGAATTGCTTTTGCTTCCGTTGACGGCAGTCAAAAATATGTACAAAGAATTTGTTTTTATTCGTACTGCTGCCGCCCAACTGCTGAGGCCACTTGAAGCATAACATAACTACTAGGTGTTTGATATCTAGTAGTTTGACGGCCTGGTAGGCCTGGCAGTGGCTGAACAATCAACTGCTACGACACGTGTTGTATTTCCGCACAGCCCAAATATTTGCATTATCTACAAATAGCTGTTCCAAGTCTGGTTGTCTGTGTTTGCGAGTATAAATGTTTGTAATCAATCCTACGACACTGCAGAAATTCTTAGTGTGACAACTTAAAAAGTTAAGGTAATGCTTAAATATAACAGTAGATGGGCAAAGAAAATAAATATTAGGTGCTAAATGGCAAACACGAGAGGAATGCAAAATATACATTGGTCTTTTTTTTCTAATAGAAGATACATTTTAGATAGACGAGATCTAGCATTCCGAAATAAAAATATAGTGGCCAATGATCGGACCCTTAACACGCACTCACCTGAGATTAGTAGAGGGAGAGACGGGGTGGGATTGGGCAGAATATCGGTATATTTACTCAAGGGAAAACGGGGGTCGAAAAATAACCAAAATCGCCTCACGTAATTAATTAATGGAAACCTGTACGTCCGTTACGCAATAATACTTATAATAGAATACCTGAATAAAAATAGATTGAAAGACTGCCGGTAAAATACCTACATAATGTATACTTGTATACACATAGTACAGTGATTGTTAAGTCAACTAAGTTTATGTTGCTCAGGGTAGTAAAACTCAAACTATTTATGTATCAAATAAGTCCATCAAACGGCAGTAAATTTTTTACAATGAAAATAAAGTGGGATTATTTGCCCATTCGCAAAGGTAGATTTTATTACGCCTAGAGAAGAATGGGTAAGAAACTTAAAAGGTTACGACTAGTAGTATTATTTATGTTAAATGCTGTAGACAATGAATAATAAATATTGTCTGGAAATGTTTAATAAAAACAGAAATTATTGATGTTGTTATTTGGTAGAGTTGTAAAAGTACGAAACTACGAATCCTTTGAATTTGAATTTGATTTGAACAGTTCGTATTAAAAGACTAGGTAAATGAAAATAAAAAAAAAAATCCAATAAAAAGAAATATTAGAAAAATAACAAAATAAAAAGCACAAAATAAATTTTTATTCAGAAAACAGGAATGGAGCCCTGAGACAGCTAGGCGGGGTCGCGGCAGGCCTAGGAGAAGGTGGCGGGACGCTTTGGATGGCTTCCTAGTGAACTGGCGTGAGGAGGCACACCATCGAGAGAAGTGGAAGGAATGGGGGGAGGCCTTTGCTCAGGAGGGGGACAGATTAGGCTAAATAAAAAAAAAACGGTGAAAAAATAAACATTTTGTGAAGTAAGAACCGAAGTTTTTTTTTTAGATTTTCTATACGTTTTACCAAAATATAATTTTTCTTACCGTACGGACCAATGCAAATTTTAAATGAATTCTATAATTCATTATTTGTTTAAAATTTCAACTCCTGTTTTTACACTAATTAGAGGTGAAATTTTTTCGTAAAAGAAAAAAATGTAAGGTGCGCCCCCAAAAAAAATTGAAGTCCGTAACGGGCAATAAATACATCCGGATTACTTTAATATACGACTAAAGCTGCTGGAAACGGCTACTATTTTATAAAGGACTAATATACTGAGAAAATTTTGTTAAGTAGCCTTAACAAAGACATTAGGGTTACCACCAGTAACTTGTTCGCACAAGTCACGACGCGCTTTGTCAAGAATTTGAACATAACAGCTGTTAGGGTGAACTGTCCTTTGTGTAATTTAGGTATTGCTTTCCATTCAATATAACTAGCGTATTATTTATTAATGCATATCCATAATAAGCATTTTCTTTCTAGAAAGTTTTTAGAAATGTTTCAACGCCATTTTTTTGATGAATCTAATTAATAGTCAAAATGTAAACATTTTCATATTTTTCGATCATCTTTTTATTGTTACCTAAAATTACACCAATTCACTAATTAACCGTTTCCAAACATCTTTCATAAATCGCACAACAAAAGAGTAGAATTTTATAACTGCTTCTTTTCCGTACGCATACAACCCTAATATTTTCAAAGTTAGAGTGAATACGCTTGTTCTAGGTAAACTCACTCTACTATCGACTTTGTCTCTGTCACCTTTGACCTAGACTAGAGTGAAGAGCTGACCCATCATAAATTAAAAAAAAAAACGTTATAGTCACTTCATATTCTAAAGTAACCTCAGTGTTCAGTCAAGGCTTGCAACCTCTCTTAAAGATGAATAGCCTACACTCACGTCTCAATTATTCTTCCTTAGACTTGTAATTACTGTGTTTTATAAAAATAAATAGCCAGCAATGTATTTTCTAGCTCATAACATACCAGGAAGAAACCAGAAATCATAATAATGTTCATTTTGTCTACAATATAATTATAATATGATATAATTATAAAATTGTCTTAATGCCTAAAAGAAAGATAAGACTCTTTGACCATGAGTCAAAGAGTCTCATCTTTCTTTTTTTTTATTTCTTCGAATTTATTTTCAACTAGCTAGTCTAATCAGATGCAACTAAATACTAGGAGGTAATAAAAAAAAAACAGTGGAAAGAAAAATATTTTTTAAATGTGGAAATACTGTTAATTATTCGATATAAGTAAAAATGAACTTATCGTATACGGTACCTATGTAGGTATCTAGTACAGAACTATAGTTCCTAAACATATTTTTTTTTTATTGTACCTCTAAATTAATTATTTTGCCTCCTGATTTTTCTGGCTTATAAATTATTAACTAGCTTTAGACAAAACTTATAAAATGTTGTTAATCTCGTTTATATTATGAACAATTTTTTTAACAGGTAAAATTTTCTGTTTTTTTTTTTGAGTTAAAACTTTTCAGTAGTATTTGAAGAGGTATTATTATTATTTTTTTTTGTCACGAGGAGGCAAAAAATAATCGAGCAATATTTTTACGTGTTTTTTTAATTATTGTTGAACTTTGTTAAGTTGCTTATAAACTTAACGTAATTACACATATCCAAAGTATACTTACTTTATTTCCAAAAATTCCAAACTTTGTTTCGAAATAAAACTTCAATAAACTTATTTAACATGAACAAAATGTTTTTCAGTTAATATGATTTTCACCAAAGCACAAACCGTTTATTTAATATTTCCTACAGAACACCAGTTTTCATACAGTTCGAAAATTGTTGAAGTTATCGTAAGTTGTCCGGGGAAGGTTCGCGCGTAGACGTCCGCACGTACCATGCCCCTAACACAGACTGGCTGGAGCAAGCCTTTCCTGCCAAACCTCGCCGTTCCTAATTTGAAAAAACAAACAAAATAAGGGCCGAATTGATACTGTTTTCGTTATTAATTTGACAGTTGAGTCCTGGAAAGCTTAGCGGGTAATTTTACTAATGCATATTGATTGTTTTTGGAAAATTACTTTCACTTGGGACTTTTCTCATGAAATGGGACGTAAATATTGTAATTTGTGGGTTTTTTTTTTAATTTTTTTTCCCGACTTCTAAAATATGATGGGTTACTCAATTCGACCGTAATTATAATAATGTTTTTTTTTTTATGTTTGTTCGCGCATAACTTCATCGTTTATGAACCGATTTTGATGATTCTTTTCTTGTTTGATTTTTTTGATTAATTTGTATTGATAAGAACTTTACACCTAGATGGGTTGTAACTGTCATTAGGGGTCTGATGATGAAGTCGAAGGACAGTTCAGGGAACTCCTCAACGGTTTACAGCAGCAACCTTATATTTGGACTTAATTTATTTAAATTGATGAGAACTTTGCACTCATATGGGTTATTGTTCGATGCAGTATACCTGCCATTTGGTCCCATAAAATCATTTAGTTTCGTTCAGTAGTTCATATTTTACAAGCATTTTTAGCTTATTGTGTGCACGGGCGATGTTATATCTAACCGGTGCTACGGATAATAAAATTCTAGAGCATAATGTAAGAAAATTATGTATTTGGCAAGAATTTGTGTTGAATAAAATTAAAAAGGGTAAAATTAAAACTTCCGAAAGAAAAGTTATTTGGTAGGTTATTTTACCCTTTTTCGTGGTCGTTTTTGAAGTCGGTTACATTTTTTTTGAAAATGTTTTTTGTACCCTACCACAATATTTTCCCCAAAAGTTGACTGGGTAGAGAATGCCTCGTGGCATTAAGTCCGCCTATGTTCCACTGTTTCTACATGAATTTTAAGTAAATAGAAGAAGAAAAAGAAGTAATTTTATTACCTACCTACTTTTTTTGTCCATTTTTTTTTGTGCCGTTCTAGAAGTTTCTGCATTTGGAACCAAATTGTTGTCTGAAAGAGCTTATTATTTCGATACGTTTCAACAGGTAGGTTTTTAGATACTTTTTTTTTTAAACTATTGCATAGCTTCTATCGCGGGCCTTGAGCGCGGGGACCGAATCCAGAAATTCCGTAACGAAAAAACCTCACGCTCATTTAATTTAATTAAATTATTAAATTAATTAAAGTATTAAATTAATTATTAAAATTAATTAATTATTAATATAATAATAATAATAAAATAATAAAACCATAATAATAATATTTTTTTTTAAAGAAATATTTAAAAATGTAACTTGAATTAATATCAAAGAAAAAGCAATACTGCATGAATAAAATAAATAAATAAAATTATAATTGCATAAGTTGATACAAAATGCTATGCAATAGCTTTACCGCGGCAGTCCCCGAGTGCCACACGTCTTTTTTTTTAGCTTGGTAAAATCATCAAATGAGTCCCACCCCGGGGGGCAGGGCGGGGAGGGACTGTCAGACTTCTACTGATTAAATTCCACGGTGCCCTTCAATAGCCCTTTCTGTTCCGGGATCACGGTAAGGAAATAATCCCGCGACCACTGGTATTTTAGATACTTTAAAATAATATTTGATTTGATTAGTTCGTTGAACCGAAAAATTAAAGTAACTGGAGCTTAAATTATATCGAGTTCCAGGTATTCCACAATCATGCTGGAAATCTTAATGTCTTATAATTACTTAACAAATATAAACCTTTTACGATTTAATTTCGTAGAAACGATTTTCAAGGCGATTTGCAAAGAAATAAAAAAAATATTTAAATTCAAAACCTTAATAAAATGGCTGCCTCGTTAGAGTCTTTTGCGATGTCTTAGGTCATTGTCCTTTCTTTAATTAGGGCGTTTATAGATTTGAGAACGTCTACGCTTAATGTTCGTCGGTTCACCATGGCGAACCAACGAACATTAACGACGAAACGATGTTATCTAATGAATTACTAGTTAGTATTTCGAGTTTTCTGCGTCTTGTAACTTTGAAAACTTCGCAACACTCAGTTTTCAATCCAAGTAGGTAATCGCGCCAAAATTCAACAAATAACTATTTGACCTAAAAGTTGTTTCGGTCTAGGTATTTGTGTATGTGAGTTTCTATGTTTGTAAACGCGCCCACGACACAGAATCAATTGCTAATCCTACGTTTAAAAAAGGGATTGTATGGTTAATTTATTGCAATTCTCAATAAAATTCAAATTCGGCACGGTTGGTGCAGTGACTGCTGTGCAACGTGTCGTGGGTTCGATCCCCGCACGGAACAATTATTTTATTGTATGATCTGCAAGTAGTTGTTCCGGGTCTGTCTAGAATGTCTAGAATGTTTTATTACTTTTCTTTTAATTTATTTGATCTTAAATATTCAAATTAGTGTAAAAACTTTCAAGGAATATTTATTAGATTCTTTTTATCAAAATACGCAGTCGATTTTTCAAAAATGTGTTAAATTAAACCCTAATTACAGCAATCGATCTTTTTGATTCATTATTTTGCCGCACTAGAATATACTCGTAGCTCAGTGAGCGTGATGCGTTTTATGATCCCATGTTGGGCGCCAATTACTATTTGAACGGCGGTTTATTTATTAGGTGCGTCCACACAGAGCAAGCAGCCTCGCGAGGCATTTGCCGCACGAAGCAGCTCGTTAGTGTGGACGTGTTCTCGGCCAAGGCAAGCGCGCCCGCTGCCGAGGGCGAGCGACCGAGCGTTCGAGCCATTTTGTTTTGCTCGCGTATATTGTTTCGTGCCACGGTCGAGAAACAATTTATAGGCGCGTACACACGCGCGACTCTGAAATAGCTATTACATTTCGTTACAGCTACGTTATTGCTTTCGTTGAAGTATCATTTTATATTGTCATTGTTTAATGTTCTAAGATTATTCAAATCGCAAGCAAACGGACAAACTGTAAGAATCGTACACTGAAACAAAAGTGTGTTAAAATAATTAAATATTTACTGAAATGATAATTATGACTGTAGATCGATTATTATTATTTATTGGAAAAACACACATACTTGGTTCCAATTTTAGTGAAAAACTTTGCAATATTTATTGTAATACGTCTGTGTCGCTATCACTTCTGCAAATTAATATTCAATCAAATTAAAATTGATACTATCAGCAATTTAATCGAACTGGTTTGATTATATTTTAGATGTGACTCAAGCATTTAAGACTGGAGCATTATTTTAACAAGATAGGCAGCCGTGTCCTTTCAGCCATACAAGTAGGTACTAGTGATGTTGCGAATATTCGCATTCGCATTCGCAAATATTCGCATGTTTTTAGATACTCGCATTCGCATTCGCATCCGCATAAATCGATGCGAATGTTTGCGAATATTTCTGAAAAACCATTTTTTAATTTATTACTACGATTTGAATGTGGAAACTATAATTATGTAACTTCAAGACTATTAAGTCTTGAAGTAGACAACTAAATTGAAATACAATCAAACAAACAATCAAATACAATCAAACATCTCTAGTAGGTACCGTCAGTAAAAGAGTCAGGTATGTAGGCAGTACCTGTTTCCTCGTTCGTACACTAGAGCCGCATTTTCATTTTCCATACATTAAACGCTGTAAATACTTCAAATACACTGTAGTTAAAATAAGAAAACCTTGTGTTGAGGCCTCTGTTGTGCCGCTAACCTGTTCTAAGAATGATTAAAATAAAAACTCAGTACGTCTGTTGATTGTAGCTATTATGATAATCACTTTAATAACAAGATCACGGCATAATTTACGTATGGATGATCTCTTTGAGGAAATTATAATAGGTTTTAAATATTTATTCGCAATAAGTCCTGCATAGCGTTTTCGTAAAGATTTTCGAGAAAAGAAAAATTCAGCTGCGAGTTGGAGTCGAACCCGCGTCTTCTGGATAAGTATTCTAAACGCTTTACCAATTAGACCATCGCATCACAATCGTTGAAGCTGAATCTTTCATTCCCTTGTTTGAATGTCTTTGGTGTACTTATTCAGAAGACGCGGGTGGAATTCTATATGCTTTTAAGCTATTGCATAGCTTTTATCGCGAGCTCTGAGCGCGGTGACCGAATAAAGAAATTCCGTAACGAAAATAAACTTAACACCCCGCATCGTCAAACGTCGTTTCAGTTTCGCAGACTTCGGCACAGTGTTTGTTTTTCTTGACGTTTCACTTGATTGACGTGGCCGATAATAGCCTATAAAAAAAAACATAAGTTGATAAAAATGCTATGCAATAGCTTTACCGCGGCAGTCCTCGAGTGCCTAACTTTTTTTTTAAATAGATTATCTCATTATTAAAAGATTCTATTGGTAAACAATAAATAACATTCTCTCTATCTATTTATCTTGCTTGAGATTCTTGCTAACCCTTATTATATTGATTCACGTAAATATATTAGGGTGTAAACAAAACCTCTCATGGAACCGTCAAACAAGCATAATAATATGAACATCAAAATAAATATCACTATTCAAAGAAAAACAGCTGGTTTCTAGAAGTACTTTGAGCAATAGAGTCCAGGAATAAGTCAATTCGATTGGGTTAATATCGTTTGTTTACTATTGACTTATTCTCTTACTCGTATTTGTTCAGTAAATAGTACAAACCTTCGAAACAAATCGTGGAAGCTTTTGTGTTTTGTAAATACACTGGGAAAATTCGTGATCAATCTGAAAAACAACATCTGGCAACATTGTATTTAGAGTAGGTAGGTCTTATCTACTTAAAAAAGGATACCACAATATAAAAATATCATGTCTGGATCGGTCTTCAGGGTAAAGTCTTGCCTGCCAAGGTTGATTATACAACTTTATTTTTAGTATATATGCGAAACCTGAAAATAGTTTGTTCAGAATCAGTAACTGATTTGATTCCCATAGTTTTTACACCATGTTATATTTTTTTTCAAAAATATTTTAATTACTTTATATTACAGTTAAATACAATACAATCACCGTACGGTTAGGTACCTATTGCCAAACTATTATTACGAGTGTATTACACAGGAGACGTGGTTTACGCGGGTGTACCGCGAAATGAGCATGTTTTTGAACGGAAAACCAGGTAATATACAAGCTTATAACTCTGTGATTTACTATGATACGGTTTTAAAATTTTGTAAATGGATTCTTTACACAAAAATATTGGACAGGTGTATCGGCTTTCGCATAAACAGAAAATAATGTTGTAGGTATATCGAGTTTTACGGCTGTCACATCTATTAATTTTCTAATATTTTTAACCGATTCAGAAAACAGGAGGATTTCTTAATTCATTGGAATCTTTTACTTTTATTATTATGTAAGTTTTCCAATTTCTCGATGACGCTTAGAATGATTTGGAAAATTCTTTTGTTTGAAAAGGTATACCCGATGGCCCCATGATAATCAGGGGTGGGTGACGGGTTATTGGGGAAATCAAAGGAACTTTCCAATTAATTACTGCAAATCAACCGCGATTGCTGCTATCGCATAATATCTATGCATTGTTTACGCAACATAATATTACCTGCCTGAGAATCTGTGCGTGCAGGACGCGGTTCATAGGGAGAGGCGACGCGTTCTATGCACTAACGTGTGGTTGCCTTGTAAGCGGAATCTGGAAGAGGCTATCTGTGGGGGATGCCTTGGATGTATCCTCTTGAATGGGCAAGATGAAGCACACCAACGAGAGAAGGGAAGAAAAAATGGAATGCCTTTTCCCAGCAGCGGGTCAATGTCGGCTAGACAAAAAACTAACACTGTAGTAGTAATTTGCTTCTCACCCTTGTCAAATACCAAGTAAGTTAATATAATGTCATCTGAGGCCCTAATATGTATGCAATTCCGGACCTATGATCATATAACTCAATATCGCCCAAGATGTCGCTTAAAGCAAATAGCCTTTCACCCCTCGATATAATTCCTGTTGGTTAGTCTCGCAAAAACTCGAGAATGGCTGGACCGATTTTCCTAATTTTGGTTTTGAATTATTTTTGGAAGTCAATGAAAGGTTTAAAATGGGATTTAAAAAAAAGGGTCAGTGTCCACGCATCAACCGCGCGAACATGTACGGACGGCGCAGGGGGCTGAGACGCGGGCGCGGGACGAGGCAACCGACGAGCGGCGAGCGACGGGCGCGACGGCGGTGGGGGCGACTCCACGAGTAGACGGCACACGCGTCTCATCATTTCCTTTTTATTTCTTTGATATTTTATGTAATACAGTCCTCGTTTGAACCTCGAAGTTTTATTATAAAGTCAACAACATTCACCTGGAGCTCGGCGCCAGAACATGGTCCTTTTACCAAGAAACAGCCAGAAGTAAAACAAGAATAAGACGTCAAGAAAAACCGTTGAAGTGGAGTCGAATGTCGACCGTTGTCGATCAGCAAATTACCGTTGCAGCGGGAAGAAGTCAACCAGTGAAACGGTTCAGGACCTCTGTGAGTTCGTTCCAATTATGTACCTCAATCCTATATACCCATTTCACATACTACTGTGTTTTTAAATCAGTTTTTCTTCCCACGATCGATTATTTCGCTTTTGTTTGAGACAGACAATAAGCAGTGAATATAATGTGCATTCGCTATACCGCGCATGTTTTACCGTGCTAAGGTTATAATATTCATAGCGGGCGGAATTAGTCAGTGCGCCGTACCTGCAAACCGGTTCAAACCGGCGACTCACCTCCTTTGCTCTCGCATCAAATGTGCTTGCACCGACTTCATATTTTTTTTATTACGCAACTTAACGGCTAATTAGTCAGGTGGTGGTTCGTTTGAGTGATTTATTCGATATTTTGCTACTTGCATTGAGACTTCTTGCTTAAAATAAACGGGTTTTTTTTTTTCCCTTTTTGCTTTGAACTGGTTTCAAAACTTAACCGTTTCTTAAGTCTTTTCAATTCTCTTCAAGTGCAACATGGATATCGATAAATTAGTAAAACAGCGCAGTGGCATTAAAGCGAAGCTAACTAACTTTGATAAATTTGTTACGATTCTTTCTTCGTCAAAGTCTTTATCCGAACTTCAACGCATTGAGTTGGAAGGCCGCTTGAGCAAGTTTGAAGCTTTGTACGATGTTTTCGATGCATTACAGATGGAAATCGAGTTAGCGTCGACGAGCCCCGAAGACGAGTACGTGGAACGAAATCAGATTGAAGAAAGGTACCACTCATTGATCGCCAAGGCGCGCAGCCAGCTCCAGCCAAGCGGCGCTGAGCGTGAAGGGTTGGAGACGAGCGCTACGATGGACTCTAAACCAGGTGCATCGTTTAAAAATAACTTTGTTCGCTTACCTAAAATTGATTTACCGCAATTCGACGGGAGCTACCAGTACTGGCTAGAATTCAGAGATACCTTCATTTCATTGATACATAACAGCGATTGTATCGATGGCATAAATAAGTTTCATTATCTCAGGGCATCCCTTAAGGGACGTGCCGCGGAAGTAATCAAGAATATTGATTTTAAGGGCGAAAATTATGTAATTGCTTGGGACTCACTATGTGATCGATACAACAACGATCGCCTGTTAATTGATAATCATTTGCAGGCGCTATTCGATGTAGAACCTGTAATCAAGGAATCATCAGCTTCTTTGCGACGTCTTATCGATGTCATAAATAAAAATTTACGGGCACTCAAAACCTTAAAGGAGCCGACAGAGAGCTGGGATACTCTTTTAATATTTATGATTTCTAGAAAGTTAGATTTAAATACAACCCGAAAATGGGAAGAGCACCGTAATGCATTGTTCAATAAATCTCCTACTTTGGCGAAATTAATTTCATTTATTAACGGTAGGGCTGATCTCTTAGAAACATTAGAGGTTAATCAAAATAAGTCAAGCACTAGTGTCAGTAATAAACAAAAATCTTTTATTATTTCAAGTACCAAGGAAAATCAAAATACCCACAAGGATATGATGAATAATAAGTTAGAAAATAAAAAAGCACATAGTAACAATTTACAAAACAAACTCGAATGTCCATTATGTTCTAACAATCATCTTTTATATACATGTGAATTATTCAAAAGTTTACCTACTGAAACACGAATACAGAAAGCTAAGGAATTACGTGTCTGTCTAAATTGTTTGCGCTCGAGTCACATAACCAAGAAATGTCGATTAGCTGGTTGCAAATATTGCAAATCCAGGCATAACACTCTCTTGCATGTTGAACCGACTGAGCAGTCTCATCAGGACCCAATGCCTTCAGCGTCAAATAGTGTCGCCTTACCAATCGATGCTGCAAACAGCGTCGTCTTATCAGCTGATACCATACACCATACTAGTACACCCAATGTATTACTGTCCACAGCAATTGTGAAAGCGGTGAGCAGCAGCGGTGAGAGAATCAACGCTCGAATACTGCTTGACAACGGCAGCACTGCTAACTTCATGACGGAAAGCCTCAGCACCAAACTGGATTTGTCACGACGTAATACTACCTCCACTGTCACAGGTATCAACCAACAGTCTTCCTGCAGTACACAGTCTTGCAATCTAACTATTGAATCTGGTAATGGTGACTATAGGATCAATTTGGACTGCCTAATTTTACCTGAGATTACTAAACGTTTACCATCCTCTTATGTTGATACGGAGAATATTCCTATTCCGTCAAATCTTCGGTTAGCTGATCCTACATTTAATGTCCCTGGTGTCATTGACATTTTAGTAGGCGCAGAAATATTTTGGACTGTTATAGGTACTTCTACGATTGACTTAGGCAAGCGCATGCCTAAGCTATATGAAACCAAATTTGGTTGGATAGTGTCTGGTCCAGTTTCTCAGCTTCGTTCATCTATACTTATAATAAATCTATAGAGAGGTCAATTCTGTACATGAAATATATTTCCAAAATAACTATCAGGGGGTGATTAGGGATCGATACTGATGCCAAAAATGCAATTAATAAAATTATTGTCTGTCTGTCTGTCTGTCTGTCTGTCTGTCTGTCTGTCTGTCTGTATAACCGTTATAGAAACAAAAACTACTCGACGGATTTTGACGAAACTTGGCACAATTATTTTTCATACTCCTGCGCTGGTTATAGAATACTTTTCATCACGCTACAATCAATAGGAGCAGAGCAGTGAAGGGAAATGTTAGAAAAACGGGAAAAGTTACTCCATACACGCTAATCTTCGGAACTACTGGACGGATTTGATTGTTTTTTTTTTTCGTTGTATAGCTATTAAGTCTGGGCAACATATAGGCTATAATTTATCTTGGGAGCTTGAACACCTGATGCAGAAC
This sequence comes from Agrotis clavis, assembly GCA_954870645.1. Lineage (NCBI taxonomy): Eukaryota > Metazoa > Arthropoda > Insecta > Lepidoptera > Noctuidae > Agrotis > Agrotis clavis. The sequence continues at coordinate 21,490,017 of OX940924.1, read as the reverse complement.
TGCAATAGATCAGCTAAACTATAAGAGATACAAAAATAGCGCCATAGCAAAAATTGTTCCGCGTGATGAGCATTTTCTGCTAAGAAAATAAATTTGAAGATATGGAACACCTGATGTGGAACTCCAAGAGCCCAGCTACACTATGACATATAGAGGAATGACGTCTTAGCAAGAGTTGTTCAGCCTGATGAGCACTCCCTGTTGTCGTATAAAAACTGAAGATCTGGAACACCTGATGTGGAACTCCAAGAGCCCAGCTACACTATAACATATATAGGAATGACGTCTTAGCAAGAGTTGTTTAGTCTGATGGGCATTTCCTGTTGACTTACAAAAATGAAAGATCTGGAACGTCTGGAATCGTCATGCGCGTCCTGTTGTTTTCCCGTCCCCAGGCTCTAAGAATTCGACATCAGACGTTTCAGATCTTCGATTTTGACGACCCCATTGTCGCTGGCATAAGCAACAGGATCCGCGTACGAAGTCGCTGGCAGAAGCTAGTCTTCTAATAAGGGCTCACATTTTTGTAATTTTACCCACTTAACCGAACAACCTGATTTAACAAGGTTTTGGGAGCTGGACTCCATCTCTTCTAAGCACACCCTGTCTCAAGAGGAACGGGAGTGTGAAATAAGTTTTAAAGAAAAAACTACTCGTAATGATAGTGGCAAATTTATTGTTACTATGCCTTTGAAAGCCGATCCAAGTGTATTAGGCGACTCATACAATATGGCAAAACACAGGTTTCTGTCGTTAGAACGTCGCTTTCTACGGGAACCAGAATTCAAGGCCAGATACATCGAATTTATGAAAGAGTATGAAAGCCTTGGTCATATGAGTGAAGTTAACAACTCAAGGCCTCATTCAGACAAGTGTACAGAATACTTTATACCTCATCATGGAGTAATTCGCGAATCCAGCACGACAACGAAGCTGAGAGCTGTGTTTGACGCATCTGCCGTTACCTCTTCCAAAGTATCACTTAACGATATTCTAATGGTAGGGCCTAAGGTACAGGATGATTTATTTTCAATTTTGTTAAGATTTCGGCAACATAAATATGTTGTTACTGGTGATATCGAAAAAATGTATCGTTGCATAGAAGTAGCTCACTCCCAACGATCATTGCTGCAAATTATATTTAGGGCAGATCCCAAAGAACCATTAAAAACGTACAGATTAAATACAGTCACTTATGGGACATCATCTGCACCTTACCTAGCAACAAAGTGTCTGGTTAGTCTTGCGGATGAAGCTACCACAGACGACGTAAGGTCTGCAATTGCACGGGATTTTTATGTAGACGATTACTTGGGCGGAGGTTCAACTATATCTGAAACAATAGATCTAGTGAAACAAATTAATTCAATTCTTTCATCTGCTCATTTTTTTCTGCGTAAGTGGCAATCTAATAGTCCAGAAATTCTCGAAGCAATAGCTGGCAACTCAGACAAATCTGGTTCACTAGACTTGTCCAGTCACTCCCAGTCATCCAATAAAACTCTGGGTCTGCACTGGTTTCCAAATACTGACACATTATCTTTCTTAATTAATATTTCCGCAAAGGAAAAAATAACAAAGCGACTTATTCTTTCTGTCATTAGTCAGGTGTTCGATCCGCTGGGACTGGTCGGCCCTTGTATTGTGGAAGCAAAATTAATAATGCAGCAACTATGGGTTAAGCAGTCCGACTGGGATGATGAAGTCTCACCAGAAATAATCGACATGTGGTCTACCTTTATTCGCACACTTCCTTGTCTAAATAGATTAAATATTCCACGATGGGTCTGCTGCAACTTAGCCGTCGAACATGAATTGCATATTTTTTGTGACGCCTCAGAAAAGGCGTATGGCGCATGCATATATGTTCGATCAGTATGTAGTGATGGATCGGTAAATGTACAACTTTTAGTGTCCAAAAATTGTGTAGCACCAATAAAGATTGTAACCATTCCGCGCCTGGAACTTTGTGCTGCGCTATTGGGTGCAAGACTGTGTACTACCGTAATAGAAGCTTTGACTATGCCCATAGTCAAGCGAGTATTTTGGAGCGACTCGATGATTGTGTTGGGGTGGCTCAACATATTGCCAAATCAACTAAAACCATTTGTACGTAATCGAGTCGCTGAAATTCAGGAAAGCACTGCTGGAGCCCGGTGGAGGTATGTACCGTCAAAGGACAATCCGGCAGACCTCGTTTCTCGCGGGGCGAGGGCCGATTCCATCGGGGCATGCTCGTTATGGTGGACGGGCCCTAGTTTCTTACAAAGTTGTGAAAGTGACTGGCCTACTATGCCCTGTAATAACGCGAAATACGAGCTACCTGAAGTGGTGTGTAATTTTACTAATCAAGCTGACACTCATATTAATTCAAATCAAACTTCTAACAATTCAATAATTCTGTCATTAATTCTCAAAAATTCTAATTTCGTTCGTCTTCAAAGAATCATTGCCTATATAAATAGATTTATTCATAATTTAAAAAATTCTAATTGCAAATTGCTTGGTTCGCTTTCTACTGATGAATTAGATAACGCTTTAACATGTTTACTACTTAGTGCACAAGCAGAAATGTTTCCAATAGAGTACAATATCTTGAAGTCGGGAAAATCACTGCCTCATAAAAATCGTTTAATTTCATTGACACCATTTATAGACTCAAAGGGAATTTTACGAGTTGGAGGCAGGCTTGATAATTCACCATACGATTACAGTACAAAGTATCCCATCTTACTTTGTAGTAAACATCACCTTACTAGAATCCTATTTCAAATGCAACATAAAAAACTGCTTCATGCTGGTCCACAATCGTTATTAGCAAACGTGCGACTCAACTATTGGCCTTTAGGCGGCAGGAATCTTGCTAAGGCTGTTGTCAGACAATGTATAAAATGTTTTAGATATAAGTGTAAAAATATACAACCAATTATGGGTCAACTTCCATGCTCGAGAACCAACATTACATTCCCATTTTTTAACTCTAGTGTTGACTATGCTGGCCCAGTACTGATAGCTGACCGAAAGGGTCGCGGTTGTAAGCTTACAAAGTCTTATTTATGCATCTTCGTTTGTCATGCAACGAAGGCGGTCCATCTGGAGCTCGTCACCGACCTCACGAAGGAAGGCTTTATTGCGGCTCTGAATCGTTTCACGTCCCGTCGTGGTAAACCTCAAAGCATATTATCAGATAACGGCACGAACTTTGTTGGGGCTGATAATGACTTAAAACGAATTATTGCTGACTCTGATACGGCATCTGAAATAGCACAACAGGGCATTAAATTTACTTTTGCTCCTCCTTATTCCCCCCACTTTAATGGCATGGCTGAAGCTGCCGTAAAGTCCACTAAAAACCATCTAAAAAAGTTATTAAGTCTCACTAACTTCACCTACGAAGAACTGGCAACCTGTCTGTGTCAAATAGAGGCAGTTCTAAATTCCCGGCCTCTCACTCCCCTCTCTTGTGACCCATCCGATCTGTCAGTCCTCACTCCTTCTCATTTTTTAATTGGACGAACTCTCACGTCTACACCGTGTTCACAGGTTCCTGACAAAACCATCAGCTGCTTAGACCGCTTCAAAAGGATTGAATACATCCGTCAACACTTCTGGCAGCGGTTCTCTAATGAATATGTTTCGTTACTCCAACAGAAAACCAGATGGTCTGTTGCTTCAGATAGGAAGCTCACAGAAGGAACACTCGTACTCGTCCGAGAGAAGGCGCTCCCACCACTTGTTTGGGCACTAGGTCGTGTAACACGAACATATGCGGGCGTCGACGGCATCACACGCGTGGCAGACGTGAAGACAAAGAGAGGAGTCATCACAAGAGGGTTCAACAATATCTGCCCTCTTCCCTTTGAAGACGTCAGCAGGCGGGAGGATGTCCACGCATCAACCGCGCGAACATGTACGGACGGCGCAGGGGGCTGAGACGCGGGCGCGGGACGAGGCAACCGACGAGCGGCGAGCGACGGGCGCGACGGCGGTGGGGGCCACTCCACGAGTAGACGGCACACGCGTCTCATCATTTCCTTTTTATTTCTTTGATATTTTATGTAATACAGTCCTCGTTTGAACCTCGAAGTTTTATTATAAAGTCAACAACATTCACCTGGAGCTCGGCGCCAGAACAGTCAGCTTAACGTCAAAGCCCCCTTATTGTCAAAAAAAAAACTCGTGATTAGACCCACTTCTGACTTGAACAAACCAAACATACCCTACAAGTAAACTTCGAAGCATATATATATTAAAGAAGGAGATGTGGCGTGGAGTTCAAAATGTATAGAAAACGAGTGAAGCCACAATTGCCCCACCATAACGCTAAAATTACACACACAGTTCTGTCAAAACAAACTATGAAAAAGTGCACACACGCGCCATCGATAAATCAGTCATTTAAATACAGGGTGATTTTTTAGTCACCATCCAAATTTTAATATATTAATCTTTGGCGAAAATCATTGAATACGTGTTTTTTCTTTTTGTATCACTCAATACAAAAATATCGAGATATCACGTCTCATTGTTATCTATAAAAAGTTGATGAACCTGGACACCGCGCTGTGATGTGTCGCTCAGGTGTAGCGGGGCGGGGCGGGGGGTCGGCGGGGTGCGCTCTGCCCGTTTCATGCGTCGGCAAGTGTATATTATTAACGTTTAGCTTAGTGACCACGCAGAGCGGATGAGAAAATGATTTAAAATGACTATTTGACGTATCGTTTTTTTTTCAAAAATGGGCTTAGTGATTGATACCTAACGCCTAGAAAAGTTTTGGACGGTGTTAAAAAAGTCACCCTGTATAAACATAATCCTTTACACTACAGCGTACTTTTTCCGTATAATTTACTCACACTAAAACAATTCATTGTGTGTTGTCGAGACACGGGGGCGGATACGACTACTCCCGCTCAAATACAACGGACGCACCATGCGACATTACGGCTTGATGAGGTATCGATATGTCAGTTTTACATTGCTTGTCCAGTTACTCAGTGGTAGACTGAGGTGGTTGTAAAAGAGCAATATACTCGTATTTAATACATTCGGAGTAATATAAGAAAACTAAAATAAAGTAGTACAAGTCAATAGCTGAGCGAAATGCTCAGTCCCACGTGGTCACCGACACGCCCCCGTGGTCTACTGTTTTAATATTTCTTTCCTTCGAAGTCATGAACTCTTGCGATAGTTGTCCACAAAGGATTTACTGCACAGACTTCGTACATTCAATCGCAACAATGCCCAGGCTAAGTTAAATACATCACATGTAAATATACCAGGTGCATTACAACCAATCTTCATATCAGAAAGCCTGACTATGAAGGCACAAAGATTGTTCTATCTGGCAAGGAAATTTGCGAACGAAAATGGCTACAAATACTGCTGGACTTCTCTCGGAAAAGTATTCATTCGTCAAAAGGAAGGAGACCAACATATACATATTAAGAGCGAAGCTGATCTCAAAATCAAATTATCTCAATGACTATCTCAATGTTTTCCTCTCTTTGTAAAACACATATACACAACCAACCAAAAACATTACAGACAATACAAAACAAAACCAACATCACCTACATTCATAATACAAATTTTTCTCGAGTACATAACATTCACAACCCAGTTTTATTCCACGCCAGTTATAACACGGTAATAATTACACCCAAAAAATTGCAACAAAAAAACAAATACTTACTCCAATGGCTACAACAAATAGTGATTTATTAACACTGATTGATAGTTTTGCAGTAGCATCTTCTTATTACTGCGATACCGACGCCTGTAACGAAATAATTGACTTAATCGTCAACTCGCCCGCAATTAACTCGCCCGTTCGGGCGAGTTGGCACCTTCTGATTTTATCTTTTTTTGTTGTCGTCAACTCGCCACTGAACGAAAAATGGTACAGTCATCTATAAAAGTGTTATAATAAATTGAATATAGAAACCTACTTTATAAGTATAAGGCGTTGTACGATTTGAAATAAAAGGAATGTAGTTTTTTAATAGGTATATTATGTATTATAATTTACATCACTTGCCAAACAAAAAAAAACTGCTTATATGTTACCTACATTTTGAAGATTATCAACAATATCACGTTTTTTCTAGTGTCTTTTTCATAAATAACCTAGTATGTAACATGACTATACTAAACAATATAACAAAGTAAAATCAACAATATCAAAATACAATTGGTTAATTATTACTTAATACTACTATAAAAAATAACAGTCTTAGGAACTATAAAATCACAGATCAGGGTTTGTTGTAAATGATTTTTATAACAAACGAACATATTACTTACAATTTGTTTTTTATTTCATTGATTTTTTGTCACCGACTTTCGAAAGAAAAGTTTTTTTGTAGGTTATTTTGAACTTTTTTGTGGTGGTTTTGAAGTCGGTTACATTTTTTTTTTAAGTTTTTTATTTTATCCTTTTTAGTTTCACTATTCAACCCAAATTATTGTCAAATACATAATTTTCTTGCATGTGCACTAAAATTTTGTAATCCGTAGCACCGGTAATAACAACGCCCATATATAAAAACATTAAAAACTAAAAATAAAAACTACTACACCAAACTAAATGAAAATGTTATAGGACCAAATGGCAGATATACTGTATCGAACAAAAAAAGAATCATCAAAATCGGACCAGAAACCTCGGAGTAATCGGTGTAGACAAAGTTGAAAACTTTTTAGGTTTTTGTTGATTTATGTTGATTTTTCAAAAAGTGCTAGTCCGATTTCGATAAAATTTAAATGGGACTATTCCGGAAGTATACCCTATCCAACAAAAAAAAGAATTTTTCAAATCGGTTGTTAAACGACGGAGTTATGCCCGAACAAACATAAAAAAAAATACAAACATCCGAATTGAGAACCTCCTCCTTTTGGAAGTCGATTAAAAATCACAGATCAGGGTTTGTTGTAAATTTGTAATTTTTTTTTTATAACAAACGTTAACATGTTACTTACTAATGAAAACTATCTACTGGTCCTCAGTTAATCAACTCTACAGTCATTTAGTGTCTTAAACATGTGAAGCAGGTTCAATTAAATTAAATGTTAAATTTATAGAAACACTTTTGTAGACGACTGTAAATTCGTCAGATTTTCGCTCAGTGGCGAGTTGACGACAACAAAAAAAGATAAAATCAGAAGGTGCCAACTCGCCCGAACGGGCGAGTTAATTGCGGGCGAGTTGACGACTAAGTCAAATAATTAAAAGCAAAAACTCCTCGCTAAAAATTCTCACCCAAAATATACGAAGCATTTATAAAAATTTTGATGATCTCCAGGCTCAATTGGCTAGACTATCATGTGAAGTTGATATCATTATCCTAACAGAATGTTGGCTGAATGCGGACAAACCGATACCGACTATCGCAAACTATACAACATATGCCAGCAAAAAATTTCTTAAAACAATATTTACAATATTTATCAAGAATAATCTCCATTGTGTAGTTGAAGAACCAGACCCCATAGGAGCAAACTTTCTCTTATTAAACGTCGATCCCGACACTTGTATCTTAGAATCGTACAGATCTCCTTCGATTTATTGTATTGATAGCTTTCTTGACTCCTTGGAAAACATTACAAGTAAAATAAAAGTGAGTAACATAATATTAATAGGAGATATTAATATTGATATAAAACCCGGCAGTACTGATAGGAACAGTTTGTCCTATCTAAACTTAACTGCGCAAATGGGCCTCTTACCGGGGCATACGTTCCCTACTAGACTTCATAACTGCCTCGATCACATAATGATAAGTACCACTATCTGCAACGGTCATAGTAATGGATTCCACAGTTACCGACCACGCCTCCGTACTGCTATGTCTAGAGAGCACCCCCTTGAGGGGGGTAAGAGGGGGGAAAGTAAGAACTGTAAATACAATACAAAATTAAACTACGAAAGCGCTATCGAACAATTAAAAAATACAAAGGAGATGGCCCATTTTCTTAGGGCACTCTGCCCAGCATATAAAAAATCATGTACAGTAACCAATTTTGGTTTATTTTAAACATAATATGCTGTAAAATTAACTGTGAAAGTTACATAATCCAGTAACTTCAGATTTCTTAGTAATTAACAAAAAGCATCAATTGGTCATGAACCTAGTCGGACTCTTACCTCAATATTATCCAGATTATTTTGCGTGGATATAAAGAGACCCTTGTCATTGGATGGATATCCATTATATTCTACAGTTTAAACCCAGTGTTACCAAGTATAGAGTGTGTGTATAGTATGTTTTATTTGTAGGTTTTCATAATAAGTTTTAAGTACATGCCTGAATTGTTAGCAATTGCACAAACATCGTTTGGAAAGGCATGTCTAACGAAGATACAACATGTTTTCTTAGCCGTCCCGTAGCTATACCGCAGTTAATACACCTCATTGTTGTATTATTGTTGACAGTGTCCAAAACGTAAGCACAATCAAATCCGTATGAAAAGCACTAGATAATCGTTGGGCAATGGAATCAGTCCGTGTAGAATAGCAATGGTCGGTATAGAGAAAAGATAATCGCACAGTTAACAAACAAAAATAAGCCCCCGCACAAGCTGCGAACACAAAAGAAAATAATATTAGGAATGTCATACAAAAAACATGACGGATGTCAAGCGATTGTCGAACCTGTCATGTCGTTTCGTTTCGTTGTTGCAGGAAAAAGTTATAATTTCAGTAATTTAAAATAGGTAAATGTTTCATAGCATTCGAATAACTTACAAAAATGTTTTTATTATAATTGCAAAAGTGAATAATCATTTTAAGTCAGAATAATGTTAAATATTACTCTGACAAGGCATTCATATTATAGCTTAACAGGGAATGGAACGTTTATCCGAAATAGCGTGCTGCCCCGATACGCCGGAAACGTAAAACAACTATTTATGTCGAAATATTTTTTCGGAAGTTGTGCGGAAACGTAAATCATTTAGTTATTTATATTTTTATTTTTTATGCATTTATAACTAAACATGTAAAATGTACATGTCACTGAGTAACTAGGCAGAAACTGGCCATGTCATTTCTCTTTTATTTCGCCAAATTATCATGCAAATGAAGCTGCTACGAGATTTGTCACATGCCTCCAATCGGTGGTATCCCAAAATTCAACACTAAGAAAAGTTCCCAACCGAAAAGTAGTTCTCAAGCCTTGGATCACACCTGGCCTCTTACGGTGTATTCGACATAGGGATAATCTCCACCTAAAAGCCCTAGCCGATCCTAAAAACAGAATTATCGAGCTAACATATAAAAGATATCGGAATCACTGCAATCTCCTGTTAAGGAAATTAAGAAATGCCCACGAAAGTTGCTTTAAAGTTGCTTTAAAGTCCTCAAAAAGCAATAAAGAAACATGGAGCATCATAAAAAAACATCACCAACCAAGCTGGAAAAAAAAACTCAGCATATAAACTTCTCCCAGCTGCTGACGGTGAGGATGCGCTTAATTCCATCGACAAAATAAACCATTACTTTTCGAATATCGGGAAGCAATTGGCTGAAAAAATTTAAAAAAACCAAACTACTGGCCTGGCCCCTTACCCTATGGAAATACTCCCTGTGCGTGATTCTATGGTTCTGCTTTCTCCGGATGAGGCTGAAGTAAAAGCTGTCATAAACAACCTCAAAAACGACTGCGCCACTGGATGGGACTCTATTCCGGTTAAATTGCTCAAGTTAGGTAAAGAAATAATAGTCCCACCTATTACTAAACTTATTAATGCCCTTTGAACAAGGCGTCTTCCCCCAAATCTTTAAAAAATCACTAATTGCACCTATTCACAAGCCAAGGGTGGAAGCGAGGACGATGTCAAGAATTACAGACCAATTTCAGTTCTGTCAGCACTGTCCAAAATATTGGAAAAATTGCTGAACCGCAGACTAATGAATTACTTGGAGCACCATAAAATTATATCAGACACACAATTTGGCTTTCGAACCTAACCTGTCCGAGTCGGAGTTTCCCAGGTCCCGAGCCCGCTTCGCTCGCTCTTGGATACTAAATTTTTCTAATAACAATAGCAATAGTGAAGGCAAACAATCAAAGTTCAAAGGATAAGCTAAAGTCATCAAAGCAAATAGTTTAAACGTTAAATTATATGTTTTAAAAGTTAAATGTAATGATTTTCGCTTAAATAAACGTTATATCAAATAAAATTATATGAAATTAGTTTTAGAGTAACACAAACATTATGTGTTAAGAAATTATATCACCCGTTGGTATATCTTACGTTGATTATATCATGTGAACGTTATTGTAATGAAAATATATCAAATAACTTTATATGAAATGAGACGCACCCCATAGCAAGTAATTACTGCACGAAAAAGGGTTGAGGCCAATGATCTGACTAATTACTGTTTTTTTCTTTGTACTGTCACAAAACAAAAATACTTAATTAGAGCTATCCAGATAATGACAGGTCATGTACCTTCCCCACGGAAGGTCAAAAGAACGAAAGTCACACTTTGAACTCTGTGTTTTAATGATATAACTAGTTATTTTTGTAAAAAATAAAGAAACTTTGTAAATTAAAAACTTTAACAATACAAAAAGAAATTGGTCAAGTTATAAACAGTTAAATTAAAAATAATGTTTACAAGTTTAATTGTCTATGACAATCATAGACTAGACAGTCTTTCAAAAGACTAATTGCTGTGCACGCAACTCCGGTTGCGTGCGTTGGTGTCTAATTAGTACTAAAACTTTTATAAAATAAATGTTAAAGGTCCCTTTGTAAATTACTTTAATCGATCAATTAGTTACATAGTCATTTTGATTTGAGTAAAATATACTAATTTAATTTTATATCAATAGCAGTTGTCAATAATAATTATTAGTATGTTCTGCAACTATAAATATTGTTTTGGATCTCGGTGTTTACTTATGTGAGTTTCTATGTATGTAGACGCACCCACGATACAGGAAATAAATCCTTGAGTGGGGTAACGGGATGTGTGTAACACGTGAGTAGAGTACCTATGTAATATCTCACGTCACTGCCCATGAACCAGTTCATCTTTTTGTAAAAATTGAATACAAAATCTACGTGAAATAACTAAAAAATAGGATCAAATACTGTGATCCAACGGAAATAAATCGGTTGAAACTTATTCCGGGAAAACAATTCCAAAAACTAATATAAGTTTATTTAAAAGTTATAGCCTGAGTAAGTAACTCTCTCACTTTTATTATGAGAGTAAGTAACTCTCATAATAAAAGTTTTAATACTGACATCTAGTATTGAATTCAACAAACTCATAACATCTATCATTTTACTTCAATATTTGAAAAGTTTCGAAGTATTTGCAAGTAATTGATACAACATAATAAGACGTTGATAACGCTCTGTAACGGCCGAATCTAATGCGAGTATTTTACCTCAATCAAAATTGATTGATTCGCGTTCCTTGATGTCTACTTTTCTCTCAATCAGTCTTAACCCAGCAAAAACATTTTTCATATCAATTAATGTTGCCAAAACGAGACCATGATTAGCTCGCACTTCCAAAAAGTTATTAGTACACTTAGCACGAGTTTTCAGTATTTGAGACGTAAAGTAAACTGGAACTTTGACAATTTCAAATTCAAGGAAAAAAATAGTTCTTTCTTCGCACACCAGAGGCGCTGTTCCATTTTTTCATACAAGAAACGCTGTAAATACTGGAAAGACGCTGTAAAGTAAAATAGTGAAAACTCGTGCTAAGGGTACAGAAACCTTACCTTTTAGTGTTTTAAAGTAAACTGGAACATAGACGTTAATTCGATGGAAAAAAGTCGAAAAAAACCTCCTTCGTATACTAGAGGTGTTATTTTTTTACTATTGTATACACAGTAAATGCTTCAAGTACGCTGCAAAAAAAAACAGAAATGTTGTGATGCTCAGACTTCACGTAGAACCAATTAACTGATGAAAGTTGCATGGCTTTACGTGAGTTAAGGTGCTCCCACACAGCAGTTATATAACGTTAGAGACTGACTTTTTTAAACAAATTATAACAAAATTTATAAATTGTTACAAATTATAATAAATTGTTATTGATGTTATACAACTTCATTTAACAAAATGTTCTACAACTGATTACAATATGATATAACAAAATATAACTTTTGTTGTATAACATCATCATTCCTCGAAAGACAAACCCAAACTGATTGAACATAATGTTATACGAGTTCAACCAATGTGGGAGCGTTTATAACATTTAACATTTCTTAACATGTTGTAGAGTATTGTTACACGCTATTATAAATGTTATCGTGTTACACAATGTTGTATAACGTTATATAACTGCTGTGTGGGGGCACATTTAAAGTCACATGGTGTGTCGATAGTGAAACGGCGAAGTCACATAATAATTTTGACTCACACTAGCCTTTGGACGTCTGCAACATCTGAGGTAGCCTGCACGTTGTCGACCTTGCAACTTTTCCTCGCCCTTTTTGAGGGTGTGAAGAAGTAGGACGGAGCGTTTTTCAGACACTTTCACCAAAAGTTTCTGTGAAATTATTTGTTTGCAGTGGTGACCCAATGATATCGGCCCCGACTTAGGAGGTCTTAGGTTCGAACCCAGCCAGGCGCCTTAATCTATTTCTTTAGCACTGATCTCAAGTGGGTGAATGAAAACATCGGGAGGAAACCGGTATGTCCTAGAACCAGAAATTCGAAAACGTAGACTGAGCCCGCGTGGTGGGTTATGGCTCAATCTTCAAGAACGAACACAAGCTACTTATGCGAGTGAGTGGTCGCCATCCAGCCGAACCCTAAAGTCGCACTTACCACCAAGCAGTTCGAGTTTTAATTATAATATTTTTTTTTTATTCAACAACCATTTTAACAGTACGTGACATTCACGCCATGCATTACCTTTTATATTATGATTGGTAGCTGAAAAGATTACACACGTATTAAAAAATAATAATCTATCTGTCAATGCAATTTGCTCGCAGATGAAAGCAGATCAAAGCCTTAAAAAATATCAATAATACGAGTACTGAGCTTGTTTGCAATACCAAACGTTTATATTGAAAATGCATTGCCAGATTATTTTGGAGTAGATGTAGTTACATCTACTCCAAAATAATCTGGCAATGCATTTGCAATGCAAACCAACACAATTACGCAAATTGAAATTGTGGTGAATACAGCAGCTGTTATAAAAAATTACAAATACAATCATCTTATATATAAAATTTCCGTGTCACAATGTTAGTTACCGTACTCCTCTGAAACGGCTTGACCTATTTTTATGAAATTTGGTATGCATATTCAGTAGGTCTGAGAATCGGCTACTATCTATTTTTTTTTAATTTATATGGCAAAACAACGTTTGCGGGGTCAGCTAGTATAACTATAAAATCCCTAAATCATATTGCACTGAAATAATGGAAACTCAAAACAATTAAACTTAAAAACTCTTAGCAAATATTCCGTTTAAAGCTAAAATTATGGTGTTAGTTAATTGTTAATTAGTGACCATGTCAGTTTTTTTTTTCATTTTTATAAAAACGTAGCCCCACACCAGGAATTTCTTTCAGTATTGTACTTACAAACAGAAACTCACAATTACTCACACGGTACGTGTATGGGTTGCCTCTTTTTTAATCGTGGTAAAATCCTCAAATAAGTCGGGAGGGACTGTCAGACTCGTTCTGACTAAAATCCACGGTGATCTTTCAATAGTCTTTTACGTTCCAGGGTCACGGTTACCTGATGACACAGTCCTGCTACCCCAGCAAGCTTTGGCCCTATAAGGGGGATCCTCTTTGAAGAGTGGCTGGATCTGTCAGATTCCTGACCGCTCCAGCCACTCCTCAAAGAGGGGTCTTACCACTGCGATCGTGGCGTGCCCCTGACCGCTCCAGGCACTCCTCAAAGAGGGGTCCTACCACTGCGATCGTGGCGTGCCCGAACCTCGGGTGTAGGCTGCCCAAAAATGTTTTTTTATCGTGAAATTACTGTTTCGGTATTTTCTATCCGTTTACAGAATTACTTAATTGTAACGAAAAGGCAAATTAACTGGACGTTAATTTGACTTCAAACGACAGACGAAAAATAAAAAGGAAATAATTTTCGGCTGCTAATTATAATTGAATAAAAATAAACTCACAGATTTTTTTATGGAAAGAATGAAGTCGCTTGTAAAAGTGGATAATCAAGTTGACCCACTTTTAGTTTGAAGATAGAACCTAAATTCTGTGGAAATGAATTAATATTCTATTCAATTCTGCTCTATTATAGATAATGTTGTTGTTAAGAATTCAGATTTGGACACAAAAAAACTTCTCTGCCATTAAACGGAATTTTGATTTTTGTGGAATTCCACGTCAAGACGAAAGCAAGTTCTCGTGGTAGCTGCTGAGATTGCCACCTCGATAAGTCAGATTCAACCTTATCTTAATTACTAAACATTCACATTCCTATAACAACATCTCGAGATGATTTAATAAAATAAAAGGATTTCATCGCTAACATCAGTCAAATAATTTCACATAATTTACGCATCGCTATGGAAAATCATGCAGTCTAAAATACGTTGCGTGCTGTGCGTGCGTTTGGTTCCTCCGGCTGAAAAGTTTCCTTATGAAAAAACACAATGTCATATTTTATTTTTAAGAAAAAAACCGCACAGCTGACAGCTACAATTAAAAACTTGACAGTTAAAAGAAATCATGCAAACGTGACAAAAAATTTAGAAACGCTTAAAAATCTAAACAACTCTTAAATTTCAAGTGATATGCCACACACGAGGCGTCGGAGGTTTTCCGTTAGGGATAGTGATGTCGTTGGAAGAAACAGTAAATTGCAAAGTGGTTTGACCAGGTACAATTTTACATTCATATATCACGCTTTTGCCTTCATGTGCGAGTCCGTTTATTCCTTGGTAGGTTCTTTTACGGACCGTTCACGACGTCGGTCTGGCGGTGAGCGATGCGATGGGTGGCCGAACTACCATGCACACTGATAAGCCGCGTCCCTCAGCCGGGGCTGATGGACGCGTAATATGTTCTCAGCTTAATCGCTCACAGCGACAATATTGATGATACTTATATTATGTATCACGCAAAATTTGAACGTATTTTAAAAATAAATAAGGCAGATAGGTAATCCAAATTTTGTCTGCTCATAGTAATCAATGCGTTACAAGTACCTAGCAATAAGATCGCGTGATACGTTACATTGAAAATAACACTTGTAGCCATGATTAGGTTTTCAACGGGTTAATTCTTATGAGATGGATTGATAATTTTATTATTTGTTACTCAATCACGTCAGAACGGCTATACGAATATTGATGTTTGGCTTAGAAATAGGTTACACTCCACAGAATACCATTTATCCCGGTTTAATTTCACCGCGGGTTAATTTTCAAATAATACGCGGGAAGCCCCTGACAACAGCTAATAACAAAATAAAAACTCAAGAAAATGATTACTTAAAAAAAATCAGAAGGTAATTTATGCGTTTGAAAGCATAACCTTTCTTGAAAAACCATAACAAAATTATTTTAAATAAAAGCTTTTTCTTTACGCTCCTTGTTACTTCCATGTAAGAATTTAGATCTTACAATTTTTCTGATAGAAATAAAGTAAGAGATTTATCTCTAGTATAAGGATAAATCCTTTTCATTTGATTTCAAGTTACCAACGTTCATTTGAATAGTTTTATCTTCGCAGTATCTGTAATTTCACTTGAATACTAACATTTTTCCAAGATATATTTATTGATAACTGTTAGGAAATTAAACAGAATACTTGCAAGATATCCATGTAAACTAATTTCTTTTTTTTTCATATAGCCTGCCAAACCCCGAATCCGAAGTAAGACTGACGATCAATAATGTAGTTGCAACGAAATCATCTGTGGGACATAGAACAAAACTGAAACCAAATAGCTACAAAAATTCGGGCCTTTTGCCTGTAGCCGAAAGCTCTGCATCTACTATACAAGATGATATTTTTCCTAGCATAACTGTGGATAAAGATGTTACAGCCAGTTCCAGTAACATAGACCTTTACAACATAGTTAGTGCCAGTAAAGATTCATCATATGCTGGACGTCTAAAATCAGCAACCTGGAACGAAACACAGAAGAGAAGTATCGAAACAGAGAAAAAAGACAGCCCAATATATTCTAGGGCGAGAACTACTATGAAAAGCAAACATCATCAACATCGCATCAAAGTAAGAAGCCCAAAACGCCGTATATCAGTCGCAGTGGACCAAATAAATAAAAGTTTTGACGATACTAAACGTTCAACTGGCACTTGTGCGATAGATTGGGGTGCAGAAATCCAACTATACAGTGTAGAGGATATATCTACACTGATTGATACAACTGAAGACGAAGAGAGGTTCAGTACGCACTCCTTTGACGACATGTGTCGCATTTGCCACGGTGGCGAATCATTGTCGTCAGAACTCGGACGGTTGATATCAGCATGTTCTTGCCGTGGGACCGTTGGTAGGGTCCATGTCAAATGTTTAGAGCGATGGTTGACGGAATCGGGGAAGTCAAGATGCGAATTGTGTGGGTCCAGGTATGCGACAAAACGTGTTCACAAGTACGGTGTGCCCAGGGCATTGCTGATGTGGGTGTTGAGCCATAATGCTAAACAGGTATGTGTACCATATCGCTTAGTCAGTAATTCTATTGTAACATCACTCCTCAATCCTCGGTTGGTAACAAATCGATGATACGTATACTCATAGTATCTTAGGCCTGAAACTGCGTTAAGCGGGCGACCGCGACGTGCACCCGGCGCGGCTCTCCGCGCGGGACCCCGCGCGTGACCACGCGCGTGGACCCGCGCGACCAATTAACGCGGAGACCGATTTACGCAGTGTCGCTAGTTTAATTTGAAGATTTTTATTTCAATTTCAAGTTAGAGCGCGATATGTAAAAAAAACTTTTTCAAAAAAAAATGAAACCGACTTCAAAACTACCACAAAAAAAGTTCAAAATAACCTACAAAAAAACTTTTCTTTCGAAAGTCGGTGACTTTCTTTTTTATTTCATTGACTTTTTGTCACCGACTTTCGAAAGAAAAATTTTTTTGTAGGTTATTTTGAACTTTTTTTGTGGTAGTTTTGAAGTCGGTTTCATTTTTTTTTGAAAAAGTTTTTTATTTTATCCTTTTCAGTTTCACTATTCAACCCAAATGATTGTCAAATACATAATTTTCTTACATGTGCACAAAAATTTTGTAATCCGTAGCACCGGAAAATAACAACGCCCATGCATAAAAACTAAAAATAAAAACTACTGCACCAAACTTAATGAAAATTTTGTGGGACCAAATGGCAGATATACTGTATCGAACAAAAAAAGAATCATCGAAATCGGACCAGAAACCTCGGAGTAATCGGTGTAGACAAAGTTGAAAACTTTTTAGGTTTTTGTTGATTTATGTTGATTTTTCAAAAAGTGCTAGTCCGATTTCGATAAAATTTTAATGGGACCATTCCAGAAGTATATCCTATCCAACAAAAAAAGAATTTTTCAAATCGGTTGTTAAACGACGGAGTTATGCCCGAACAAACATAAAAAAAAAAAAAAAAAAATACAAACATCCGAATTGAGAACCTCCTCCTTTTGGAAGTCGGTTAAAAAGTTGATTTGGAGTGACACTGAAATCGAACATTTGATGGCTGTTTATACTTTCCTATTCTAACTTATTCTTTTTTATATTTTTCCTATTATTTCACTTAAACAAATACCTACAAAAAAAAATTGGGACTGAGGAATTTTTCGCAGAGAGTTATAAGCAATTTTCATGTTTTGGTAAAAAAAAACAGAACTCGGCTAAAAAATTTTGGATTATTGTGCATCTATAATCTGTATCACCTACTCTCATCATATTCCAAATTTCAGCACCGGAGGAATTTTTCGAAAGTCTTCATACAAAAAAATCCTCGTTGATCGGACTATAGCGTTAGGGTGCTTGTACACGGTGCATGTAACCCGCGCAAGTGCCTCAACATGCTCAAGCTACATGCACCATGTACAGGCACCCATTAAAAAACGTGCGGGTCCAGCGACTTGAGTATGTACCTAATTAAGCGAGTCACCCGCGCCTCGCACATGTTCAGACATACGGCAGAACAAAATAACTTGTACATACAGCTTGCACAAGTAGCCCGCGTCTTTACTTGCTCCAGTCATTTGAAACATGTACAAGTACAAGCGAGTAACTTGATCAAGTAGCTTGTGCATGTTACTCGCGCGGGGAACCCGCATCTTTACTTGCTCCAGTTACATGCACCGTGTACAAGCACCCTTATTGACTGAAAAAGCCCGTGCGTGTTACCGCTGGTGGGAACCGCGCGGAGACCCGCGCGGGCGTCTGTCGCACGGATGCGGGCCCCGTTGCGTGGGTGCGGGGCGCACCGACCCGCGACGGACGCCCGCGCGGGGCCCCGCGCGATGCCCCGCGACGGAGCACTTTTGTATATGTAGAACCGCGCGGGCATCCGCTTAACGCAGTTTCGGCCCTTAGGGGCTGCCTCCACGAGCGAGAGAATCGCGACGAGTCCGCCCTTATATCGTCGGATAATCTCCACGAACGAGCGATAATTCCGCCGCGTATCGTCGCGAGTCGTTACGGTATCGCGGCGATTCCGCGGCGACTCGTAACGGTATCGCCGCGTTTCCTTGACGTCACGTTGCCAAGTTCGCTTATCGAGAGGCAATGCTGAAATGACGCTGCGTTTGACAGCGCGCCCGCCGCGCGCTCGTCGCGAGAGCGCCGCGAGCGCGCGGCGGTCGCGTTGCTAGTCGCGGCGGGCTAGCGACGATGTAATGACGTTTTGCGCGCTCGTTGCCACTCGTCGCATCGCGGCGATAATATCGCCGTGTGGAGACGGTTCCATAGAGAGTGTATAGAAAAACGTGGCACGGCGATAATATCGCCGCGATTCTCTCGCTCGTGGAGGCAGCCCCTAAGACTTGTATAAGCGAGCGTTACCCCTTGCCACAGAATACTTAGCCTTACTAATTATTTTGCCAATAAAGCGTTCCATCCGTTTGTAACTGTGATATAGTTAAAGGTTTATAACCGTTACAGGTCACACACTGCTCTATCAGGCTTATATCTAAATATAATAAATAGACCTGATGTTTATGGTCATCAGCCATGCAATGTTGTTTGTTTTTATGTAAAACTAACTTAAATCATTCATTAATGATACATTGTTACTGGAGCAATTACGAAAATTCCTAAATGCTGGAAGTGTATATTATTTTTACCCTTTTTTGTTTTTATCGCCTTATTAATAGGAAGGCGGGTCAATTATTGTAAGTTTAGCCATTTAATTGATATTTACTTTAAGATATTGGATACCTGTGTGCTTAGTGCGAGTTATTTTATGTAGACGCGAAAGTAACGCTTAACCGCGTTTGGCGCTCTCATTGGTTAAAAGTTCTCACGACCTTGGAGGGGGCCAATGAGAGCGCCAAAAGCGGTTAAACGTTACTTTCGCGTCTACGTAAAAAAACTCGCACTAAGCACACTGAATCGTCTGTGTGAATGTTTCAGTAACAAAATAATCATAAATGAATAGATACTCAACGCCAAAATAACTGCTTTAAAGCCCATACATGCTAAAAAAATCGAATAAATATACTACTACTATTACAATTTATGACGAGTTCGCGTTTGACCACCATTCGCCTGATGGTAAGCTCAAGCAATGACGTGGTCGAACATGAAACACGCTAGCCTAGAAGTAAACCTTTGACTTAAAGATCCCAAGGAAGGTATCAAAAAGCACAGATTCTGGAACGGAATATCATTCCTTAGCAGTGCGCACAATGAACATAATATTTGGAGGAGGTTGTTTGGTGGCCTTATATTCAAATTAACCACAGGATTGTCCCGATGTGGTAGGCGCCCGCGGCGTCGGACGTCAGCAGACGATCTCCGGCCACCGTAGGCGCGGGCATGCGGGCAGCGAGTAAAGGGCAACTCGCTGCCCGACCATGGACCATGCCCGGGTCGACGGCGCGTTGTGTCCCACGCGCGTCTCAAAGAGCGTCAGCATAATGACGGGGCCCCCTCTCAGAGGGCCAAAGCCTGCCGGGGTCGCGGGATTATTTCCTTACCGTGACCCCGGAACATAACAGGCTACTGAAGGACACCGTGGATTTTAGTCAGTAGAAGTCTAACAGTCCCTCTCGCCCTGCCCGGGGTGGGAGGACTCATTTGATGATTTTACCACGCTAAAAAAAAAAATACGATTGTCCCGATAAGCAGCACACAACCTCCCTTAGTTTGAAATGAGAGATACTGCTGAAAAAAAACAATACAATACATTAACATATACTTAATTTTAAAATATACTTATACATTATTAAATATAATACATGCTGCACCTACTGTGTTTTTTCCTGTGCATCACATTAAAGTAGACTGTTATAGAAAGCATAAGGCTTTGTATTTTGTGCATAAAGATTTTATAATATTATGTTTCAGTTGATGGTGGACAGTCTCGGTATCATGCTGATGTCTCCTCTAGCCGTGCTTGCGGCGTGGCTGTCGGGACGTACGCTAGCCGGTCTCATGACGCAAGAGAGCTCTGTGACACCTTGGCCCCTAGCGTCGACCTTTGTACTGGCATGCATGACACTAGTAAGTGGTATTAAGCTGCCTGTCCACAGGAACGGGGAGGGACTGCGGATTGGAGAAACCGAGAAATTTTAACCAATATGTTTGCACTAAATATCCGCTCCTCTTCAGTGATACAATCCCATTGATTTAATGTCTCCGTTTCTGCGCTCCGCAGCCGCTCTCCGCTTCTGTGGTCAGGCAGCGTTATTGTAAGGCTGCGTTTCCACTGAGGCGGAGCGGAGCAGAGCGGAGAGCGATTCACCAATCACATGGCTTGAGTCGAGAAGAGATGTGGATTTCAAGCCATGTGATTGGTGAATCGCTCTCCGCTCTGCTCCGCTCCTCCTCAGTGGAACGCAGCCTAAATAGCTCACGGCCTTGCAAAATATACCTGCAGCATGCCTTTCCAGGCCATGTCTGTCATCAGTTTCAATAAATTGCGAAACGAATTAGTTCGTCAGTTAGAATTTTGAAAAAAAATGAACATGACATGATTCTATCCTACTAATATTATCAATGCGAAAGTTTGTGAGGATGTAGGTATGTTTGTTACTCTTTCACGCAAAAACCACTGAACGGATTTGGCTAAAATTTGGTACACAGTTTATAACCTGGATTAACACATAGGATAGTTTTTATCCCGATTTTATATTCCTGTGGGATAATTTTCGAGTTGTAGCGGGTGAAGCCGCTGGCAACAGCTAGTATATTTAAATTAATTATAATGACAAAGATGTAATGCATCATAACTCGGGAGTAGAGGCTCATGACGTCTGAACCATCAAAAAATAATTATACCTAAGAAAGTATTGTAGAATCGAATCTTCGTTATAATTATTTTGGTTTTTGTAACAAAAGTAAGATTACGGATCAAATATTTTTTGTAAATACACTTGACTTGACGGACCAATTAGATTTTTTCAGTCAACTTGCCTATTTTTCCTGACGTCGACTGTCTAGTAAACACGCTCTGTGTAAACCAGGCATAATTTTTGTCTAGAGTGTTAATTTCAAATGAGTCCTCGTCCCACCCTGGGTGTAGCGATTAAGTCATTTATAAAGTTAACTATTGATTAATAAGGACCTAGGTGTCTAAATTACCGAGACTAGATTTTGATTGTTTTTAGTGTCTGTACTATCGAGAGTGGATAATGTGCCAACGTCGCCGTCGTGGCGGCTTCCAGGGGAGAGACTTAAGTCCGGTGATAATTTCATTTTGTTCATTGATCTCTAGTTTAAATTTGGGACTTAGAAAACGGCTAAGGCTTCATAAAATACCTAAAAACGTATTCATGGGTGTCACACAAAAGGTACTCCTTTACCGATAGAATTTCTATAATGTAACAGTTCATAAATCAGCATTACATCAGAGGGTGAAGAGAATCAAACGCAATCAATTTATTTTTATTGCTGCGGAATGGAATACAAGCAAAATCTTACGAAGTATAATTAATTTTACATAAACATTTATAAATATGTATTTTAGAGATTCTAGCCACTAAATTTCCCGAGAATGCGTGCGAATTCTCCAAAAAAAGCGGGTTTTTCGCGTACTGTACAAAAAAACAATCTACATTGTGACTCTAAACAAAGTCTAGTCTTGGTTACAGACAAATGCTTCAATAAGGGATTGCGCTAACATCCCTATTTTAATGTCTAGTCGGTATAAATAAGTAATTAGGCTAACAGATGCAAAAGGTGTAAAGCTTGATACTTTAATACCTTGGCTGCCCTTCTTAACCACATTAATCACGTCTGGCTAGACGGTATGATCGTGCACTAATTCGTTGAAACTCCAAACCTGTAGGAATGCATTTCTCGTAAAAGTGCAAAAATGTGGCTCACCTTGTCACTAATGATTTGGTGAAGGTCCAGTATTTTTTGCACTTATTATTTTGTCTACCTTGTGAAAACTGCTTGTGAAAGTAGACTACAATAAGGATATTTGTGGCTAGTTTTCATTGTACGAGCTGGCATACGAGTTAGCCTGCTTAGTAGTTGTACTGCAGTAACTCTCAATATTTTGACGGAACTCGAACGGACAAATTGGACAGTAACTCGCTTCCCAATTACTTAAACTTTTTTTGTTTTTACTCTCCTGCCCGCACACTAACAACTTGCACATAACAGCAGCTCAGTCTAATTTTGGATTATACAATTTAATTGATCTTGGAATCATTTCAAATAGGAATAAATCGTTTATACATAGTTTGACGATGAGAAACACTATGCGCAGCGCTCCATCTTATTTGCGCCGAACCTAGAAAAATACCATAAGAGATTTTGCAAAAATAATTTCAAAAAATTAATACATTCTTTCTTATCCAGGTATGTTATTACTGCTGGATAGTCTCTGCAGCAACCCGTCATGCCCTAGGTTGGTGGATATGGTACCGTTCGCAGTATGAAGTCAGGCTCCAGTTGCCAGAAAACGAAGAACAATCACAGAACAATTATTTTTAAATTATGTTTAAAATATGAATACGCGAAACATTGTTACAATAAAGAAGAAATCTTGAAAAAGTAACAAATTTTTACTCATTTTGAAATGTTGAGCTCGATCGTTGTCAAGTTTCTTTACAGATGATCCCGCGACCACAGCAGGCGTTCGGCCCTAATTTATGGGCCGTCAGTTTGATTACAACTTTATCGAGCGGCGTGCTACACGTAACTCTCCGTTCGCAAGCCCTGGGTTTCTCGCAGAGGCCGGGACGTGAATGGTTTCGCTAAAGGTGACTTTTGGTAATTCCTTCTTGCCACGCAGCATGTCCTGAATCATTGCCGTGCGCGAGAGGTCGCCTTCGTCTATCGCCTCCGTGAAGACGCGGCCGCCGGCCGGGGCGGTGCCCTGCTCTCTAGCAGCGCAGAACTTTACCGCATGCTCCACTAGGTTCTCCGGGTGGTCCACACAACTGAGACGTTAACTTTTCTTCCCGCCCAATCCGACACGGGAACCTCCCGAAATAATCGTGAGGACCAGCGTCAGGAAGGCGCCGCTCTCAAATGTTTTTAGACATTTCAGCATATTTTTTATAGTAGATTATTCGAATTCAGTAGAGCCAAATTCTTGTGAGCAACTCTAGTTGAGGTATTTAATTTTCTCACTGCTGGGAAATAGGCCTCTTCAGTGGCCTTGAACAGCCCGTGTGCCTCGCGTGGTGAATTACACCACGCGGGCCCAGTGTGCGATGGTTCAACAGTTCAGGTACCGTACATGAAGTGCCATGAACATCACCAAGCTCCCTTGAACTCTAATAATGAGGGTTTTCCCGTATGAAGAATCCACTAGATGGCAATACGTAGGCTTGTGGTCTATCTGCTCCGTGATTGGTTAATTTTGACATTTCTGACAATGTCATGTCAAAATTAACCAATCACGGAGCAGATAGACCACAAGCCTACGTATTGCCATCTAGTGGATTCTTCATACGGGAAAACCCTTATTGGGTTGGCCGATTAATCGGTCTTTTGGATCCGACTAGTAATCGACTAAATTCTTATAAGCCTATCTTTTTCTTCTTTTTTGCTCTCTCACTGCTGAGAATGGTGACACCGTTTCATTCCAACTTTTTCTCGATCTGTAGTGGCCAGTGACTTGATGGAGTGCATTTCTGATAGGCATGCCGAGATCTTCCATAATTTGTTCAAACCATCGTTTCGGGCTTCAGCCTCTAGGAATTTTGCCCGTTACTTTTCCAGTTACCTTTGCAGGCAATGTGACCGAAGTATTTCATGACACGGCCTATCTTTACTATTAGGCCATTTAAGTGTACAAAACGATAAGGAAAACTGACATAATTCGTATTATTCTTTCTGCCCCATTATTTTCAATGTTCGCTAAATATATTCACAACAATGTATATATGAAAGAAAGTAAATTGTTCCACAACATTGTAGGGCAGGTTCTGAGAAAAGTAAGAGAAAAATCATCCAATTATCTTTGTCTGTCGTCTACATTATGATCTAATATCTTCCACATTCTTTCCGATTTCGGAGAAGCTCTTTTATTAAAGCAAGACACGACCATAAGTATCTTTTCGCTGATATTTTGAATAAGATTATTTTCCTGTGAATACCCATGTCTTAAAAATCTTTGTAAGGTTTGAAAAGATAATAAAGAAATAAGTACAGGACCGGACCACGTTTTCGTACCAAAATAACTTTTATGAACATGACCTTACACTAAAAACAAAAGGATATTTATAAATTAATAAGCATTATTTTTTGTAATAAATGATTTATTTTCGATCGAATCCAAATACGTGCTCCAATAAAGGGCTTTGTATCTTTTGTACCAGGTGCCATCCGCCATTTTGATTTTTTTTCAAAACGGCGTACACGAATGAAACCTTCATAAATCGATAGATCACAATCATCAATACAAACATAAAATGTAGCGGGCAAAATCTCGTAAAGCGTCACGTTTCCGAGTTATGAGCTGTCAAAGATGTACAAGAGGTGCCATAGTTTTTTATTTAGTTTTTAATTTTTTGATGTTTCTAGATGAATGATGAAAGATATATAGGTAATTAATTGGATGTAAGTTTTTGTCCGCTCATTAACCCAATGTTATTTCAACGGGAATAATCACTAAGTATGATATTACAAACATTTTCTAAACAAACTGAATGCTTTTCAGGTAGGTACAGGCAGGAAAAGAGTTAAGTATACAGGCAGCGAGTTTTTAACAGTTTTCCTATAAACTACTAGCTTCTACCCGCGGCTTCGTACGCGGATCCTTTTTCCTGAATTTTCTTTGCTATAAACCTCACGGAGCCCGAGACCTTACCAACGAATCCAAAACCGTGGAAATAGGTTCGTGCGTTCTGGAGTTATAGCGTCAGGAAGGAAAACCCGACTTATTTTTATATAATAGATATGTATGCCATATGTTTTATGCAATTTTTGCTACCGCATGACGCAGGTCCTCACCGGACACGGAAGTTTCGGGAGGTACCTGTGTCGGATAGGGAGAGAAGAACCGCCTGCGTGTCACCACTGCGAGGATCACCCGGAGCTTGTTGAATTGTACATAGTTCTTTAAAAGTTTTATTATCTGTTTACGATTTTTGAAAGGTCCGTTCGATTTCTCTGGTCTTCCATCATCAGACTTTGATTAGAAATATTATCTCAAATATCTTCTTTCCAACAAAAAAAGATTCATCGAAATCGGTTCATAAACGACGAAGTTCTGCGCGAACAAACATAAAAAAAGCATAAACGGTCGAATTGAGTAACCTCCTTTTTTAGGAGTCGATTACAAAAGTGGGGACGTTTCACATAGATTCTTGTCATTATACAACGTGTAACGTTAAATGCGCAAAACCTCTCGTGGGGTAACTCTGCCCATGTTACTGAACAATGTTGTTCTAAGATTTTTGAAAAAAAAAAATGGTTTTTCATACAAAATGAGAAATTGATCGGGCCCATCAGTATTAAAATCCCTTTTTTTTCCAAAAGTCTTAGAACAAAAATTGTTCAGTAACTTGGGCTGAGTAACCCCACGCGAGGTTTTGCGCATTTACCGTTACACGTTGTATGTGTATAATGTTATTCAGTACGCATTGGAATTTGATCAAGATTTTGATACAATTCTAGTGCGCATTGCGTACACTTTGTGCCACGCTGTACATCATAAGTAACGTTTTTAAATGTAAAAATTATCTTAATATTATCCTTAATTTTTACTGTACTCGTATGACAACTAAACCTTCTCATGTCATTGTAAACCTTACTTTTTTACAAATAAATAATTATATGTTATAATGTATTATTAGTATAATATAATTATATATTATAATGTAATACTTGAGTTCATATTATGTGTGTGCGTATGTCCTGTTTGTCAATAAATCCCTTTTCTTTCTTTCAAATCACCTGAAGGTTGACTGGAAGTATGCACTCAGATGTTCAATCCACCAACTTTATTATTCCTTTTGGAATTATATTAGTACCTAAGTATATAAGAAGCGCAATATTCAGGCAATTATATTTAATTTTAATTGTATATGTATATAAAAATCAATGTTCCGGTTATTTAAAAACGAATCAAAACATTAAACAAAAAATAAACTATGGCACCTCTTGTACATCTTTGACAGCTCATAACTCGGAAATTTGACGCTTTACGAGATTTTGCCTCTCTACATTTTATGTTTGTATTGATGTGATCTATCGATTTACGAAAGTTTCATTGGTGTACGCCGATTTGAAAAAAAATCAAAATGGCGGATGGCACCTGGTACACGGCCCATACAAAAATGTTCAAACCCCTTTCTGAATATTGGAGAATACAGCCTTGATAAGTGCATATTTTTTGTAGAAGATTACAATTAACACAAAAACGTGTTATTATTACAACAATGAAATTAAGAAAAATAACATAAAAGGCGAAAAAATATTACTTTTAAATAATATTTCAATTAAATATCATTCCGACAGAAAATTCAAATTGCATCCTGGTTCAAATAGTTGAATTTAAAAATATGAATATTGTGTTTCTCACATCTTTGGTAGCCAACTATTGTTCGTGGTTCGGGGTAGAATTTTTTTTTTAATTTGTGGATTCTTAAATCATATTAGACATTAAGTTCAGTCTTCACTATAACCAAACCCTATAAGGCTCCTGCCCCACCGCATGAGGAAGCGAGAAGCTACTGAATTATTATGGAAACGTGCAAAATATTGTATGGTCCGCGTCAGTACAAGAGATATTATTACTTTATCCAAAACTTATGTGAAAATCGTTTTTGAAGCTGCGGTTCGACTGAGGCGGAGCAGAGCAGAGTGGAGAGCGATTCACCAGTCACATGGCTTGAGTGGAGAAGATATTATGTGGATTTCAAGCCATGTGTTGGTGAATCGCTCTCCGCTCTACTCCGCTCCGCCTCAGTGGAACCACAGCCTTTAACTGGCATGGCCACTAACACTAATAATAGAATTTTAAACGGAATATTTTATGTTCTAACTAGCACTTTGCCCGCGACTTCGTCTGCGCGTGTTTCTAACTTCGAACTCAGTGAATTTAATGCCCGGTCGGATTGATTTTCCAAAATTATCCTATAAGGAGGGTTCCTTATAGGATAATTTTGGAAAATCAATCAATAGTCTAGTAGTTTTGGAACCTATTCAATCCAAACAAACAATCTTCTTTCCTCTTTTTAAAATATTATTAGTGTAGACAAACTGATTTTCCGATGTTCACCCTGCTAGGGGTTGATTCTTTATTCGATTGAGAGATAATTTATGCCCAGTTTTGAGTTTATAGAAGCAAGCAGTAAACCCTTTCCCTTAAAACTTAATCACACCTTTTCACCAACTTAGGGGGTGATTTTCGAAAAACACAAAAACAAACTTAGTTTCAAATTTATTGTCCCAAACAAAATTTAACATCGTCTAATAGATTACCAATGGAGGGTAGTTTTAAAAAACTAATAATGCCCATCTTTTTTACTTACATAAACTCATATTCACACCAAGTTTCAAGTTTATAAACCTAAGGAATAAGATTTTTCATACAAACGTTTTCACCCCTGTTCACCCCCTTAGAGGAGGACTTTCGCAAAATCCTTTCTTAGTGCTCACCTACATAATAAATTGCAACTACCGACAAAAATTCATGTTATACGTTTAGCGGTTAAAGAACCCCCCCTTAAAACTTGAATACCCCTTTTCACCAACTTGGGGGGTGATTTTCGAAAAAGCCAAAAACACGTGTTTGATTAATTCTTATGTAGTATATAAATACTGATTTTCAAATTCATCAGCTCACGCGTTATGATTTTCCCATACAAACTTTAACAACCCCTAGAATACCAATGGAGGGTAGTTTTAAAAAAAGTAATAATGCCCATCTTTTTTATTTACTTATACTCATATTCGTACCTAGTTTCAAGTTTATAAACCCAAGAAATAAGATTTTACATACAAAGGTTTTCACCCCTTAGCACCCCCTTAGAGGGAGATTTTTGTAAAATCCTTTCATAATGCTCATTTACATTATAAATTGTAAATACCATCCAAAATTCAGGTTTCTACGTTTAATGGTTTAATATTCCCCCCTTAAAACTTGAATACCCCTTTTCACCAACTTGGGGGGTGATTTTCGAAAAATCCAAAAACACGTGTTTGATTAATTCTTATGTAGTATATAAATACTGATTTTCAAATTCATCAGCTCACGCGTTATGATTTTCCCATACAAACTTTAACAACCCCTAGAATACCAATGGAGGGTAGTTTTAAAAAAATTGTGCTGCTAATCTTATTTATCTACTAATGTTCTTATTCGTGGTAAGTTTCAAGTTTATAAACCCAAGGAATAAGATTTTTCACACAAAAGTTTTCACCCTTTTTACCCCCTTAGAGGAGGATTTTCGCAAAATCCCGTCTTATTGCCAATCTACATGGTAGACTGCAAATGCTGTCCAAAATTCAAGTTTCTGCGTTAAGCGGTTTCGGCTGTAGTCGTGTCAAAAGAAAAACCCCTGTTCTTTTATATATATAGATAACAAAATCAATATCATATCAATATTCTATTCTATTCATATTTCGACGCTGTTGCAGGCGTTGTTGGTCGTTAACTCAGCAGTCTCCAAATTGCCGGGAAGTCAAATCTTATAAAATCACAAAAAGTGGATCATAAACGGCGTGGTGTAAAGGAACTAATTACTCCTCGGTCATAAAGGCGCTTTTTTATTTTCCACGCAATAAACGTCGTTCATAAATAATTATTACAAGTACGTTAATACGTTTTTAGTTTACGACGGGTTAGACGGATTTTAGTTCCTAATTTGGTTGCTTTTCGCTTGTCGCTATCTGCTGACAGTGGGGCAGATGCCTTATAACGCTAAAACTTATAATAAATTAGCACTAGTTTTTGATGGAGCTGACATCGCTGAGAAAGTGTGGCCATCTTCTGATCTCGTTATACAGCTTCCTGCCAGGACTCTCAGTGGCAATGAGTTGGCGATGTCCAACAATATGGTAGTTAGACGTCAAGTGACCTCGTTCGACACCACAGCTGAGCAAAGCCTTCAATGCTTCTAATGAGGCTTCTGTTGGTGTGTTATCTGAAATGTGAATAGTTTTAGAGTGAATAGTGGATATCAATGTGTTACGATGTTATTTTTAATCTGAGTTGAAGTGCGTATATCGTACTTGGATAAGTTTTTGTTTTTCCCGCTCACCACAGACGCAAGACGCGCAGCGCTAGCGTGGCCACCGGTTTAGTGACCACATTATTTGGCAAGTTAAATAAGCGCGATTGCAAGCCAGTCGACGAGTGTCGTAGAAACTTCTAGAGAATAGCATAGCTATATATTTTATGCTAGTGGATATTTCAATTTATGGCATCCGAATTTAACTCTTACAAAGTGCCCATTAATACTTTCATACGAATAAAACTTATGACTTGAAATTCAAACTTTTGTAAAATGCTTAGCGAACTTTTTTATTATTTTATAGCTGTTTGTTTTTTTTTTAACATAGAAGACATTTAAAATACTCGTATTAATGATTGAGGTATGAAATGATGGAGTCGGCTCCCATGCTTACTAGAAGTAGTTAAAGTACCAATTGTTAACAAAGATTGAATGTATAACTGACATCCAGACTGTATTATTAAGTAGTTAGTTAATAATAATTTTGAAAGTATGTTAGGGGCTCCCTTCACGCATTTGGACTCATAGGTTGTCCGTTATGCGTGAGGTGGGACGGTCGGCTATCTGAGCTAACCTAGCTCCTTCCAGAAGCTCAGAAGTGTCTTGGGACGTTCACAGGCTTCTTGGAGTGACCTCGGATGCCAAGGTTTTGTGCCGGTTGATTATCAACACCCTCGCATTCCAGGATTACCTGTGTTGCCGTGTCATCCGCGTTCAGGCAGCCCCTACACAACGGGCTGTCTGTCGCGTTGATGGTGAACAGATGTTTGTTGAGTGGGCAGTGACCGGTGAGCATCCCACCACAACTCGGAAATTTGTTCGTTGGAGTCTGAGAAGTATGCTGGTCAGTCGCGGTAATTATTCGAATTTTTCGATTTCGAAAGTATGATGATAGTTTCATATAGATATTGATCTCTGATAGCAGTGACGGCCCACTGGTAACGGCCCCGACAGACAAGTCTAGTGTTCGAACCCAGGCAGGTGCATTGCTTGTTAAAATTAATTTTAACATCTCTAAAAACGACGACGGAAAGCATCGTGAAAAGCGTTTCCTATACCTAAAAATTCGAAGACATTTATAACATTTATAAACCTGCACTGGGCTCACGAGGTGGATACAGGATACTTGTGTCCCAGCAGTAGGAACATTATTGATGCTGGTCAGTTTTTATCTCGTTTATAGTTCAACTGATTAAGAGATACTCACTGTTATAGTTTCCAATGAAAGTGATGCCAATGGACTTTCTGTTGTAGCCGTAAGTGTGTGCGCCAACGTGTAACCAGCCAGCACCTTCGTACACCTTGCCGTTGCCGCCTATAACAAACCTACAAACAAAAAGTTAATTTTTAAAATTTCGACGGCACAGCAGTGGTATGGCGGTGGCTCTATTAACTTGTTGCCAGCGAAACTAATCGATCGTGTCGTGCATGAAAGAACACATCGTAGAGGTCATGAGATTTAGAGGGTCAAAGCCTGTCGGGGTCGCGGGACACACGTATACCGCGACTCCGGTACACCAAGGGCTACTAAAGGATACCGTGGATTTTAGTCAGTACAAGTCTGACAGTCCTGCCCGGGGTAGGAGGATTCATTTGATGATTTTACCATGATAAAAAAAGCTATAGATTTCTTTTAGAGAAAAGCTGTTAGCTGTTGACTGGTTGCGCTGTGCTGTGCTCGATTCTCACACCGAACAAATATTTGAATAGGTGCGTCCACACAGAACGAGCAGCATCGCGAGGCATTTGCCGCGTGAAGCAGCTTAGTTTCTCGCTCTGGGTGGTAAAATTAAAATGAAAAGTGGCAATGATTTTTTATAATAGGTACTGATGTTTTATCACTGTTAAACGGCTTACTTTGGTTCAATAGGCCCTTTGTTCTTTTAAAATGGATAAAAATACCTACTTAGATACTCTACATTTAATTTACCTCCGAGATCATGTTTCTAAAAGCAACTTTCTCAATTACGTGCCCAGGCAGCTGGCGCTTGAGGTGAACTTTATTTTTAAACTAATTTTGTGCGCAGCCTCATTTAGTGTTACAAATTGTGTAACACGACGTAGCGAGCCGCCAGTTTGCTTTGGTCACAGTCTGGTTGTAGTTTCGAAACACAGTCATGTTTTTTTCCAAATGAAAAATGAGGAATGTGGACACAGCATGTACTGGAAGTTGGAGTCCAGAGGTATCACATTTTTTCCGTATTTTACTGTACAGCATATTAATTGAAGTATGTACGGCGTTTATTCTTTGGAAAATGAAAAACACCTCTGGTGTACCGATCGGGGCTCTATTTTTTTTCTTTCTTTATGTCAAAGGTCTCGTTAACTTTTTTCGTCATAAAAACATGAAAACTCGTGTTAGAGCCTCATGTTGGCTGCTATAAAAATAACCTGTACCCTTAGCACGAGTTTTCACTCTTTTACTTTACAGCGTCTTTCCAGTATTTACAGCGTTTCTTGTATGAAAAAATGGAACAACGCCTCTGGTGTGCGAAGAAGGAACAAATTTTTTCCTTGAAAATTGACAATTTGAAATTATCAAAGTTCCAGTTCGTCTCAAATACTGAAAACTCGTGTTAAGGGTACTGGCTAAATGAAGTATGTTGGACTCCTTTCTGATCCAAATCCATGGCAGTCTGGAGCTCCACTGCAGTAAATATTTCTCCTCCTTTCCAGGATTCGAACGAGGCAAACAACAGAGTTGTACAGCTAGCTACGTATTTGTCGGATACAATTTGAGTTCATTGACACGTAAAGAAGAAAAAGATACTATAAATGATACCGAGCTAGGTTTTACCCGCTTTTTCACTCAACCTACCCGCATTTCTCCTCTTTTTAGCGGCCTGTTAGGCTGCGGTTCTATTGAGGCAGAGCGGAGACGAGCTGTGCTACGATTCACCAATCACATGTCTTGAATATACATGTGTCACGTGGTCAGCCATAGGCATCAGCCATGTGATTGGTGAAACGCGGCACAGCTCGTCTTCGCTTTGCTTCGCCCCGCCTAAGTGGAACCGCAGCCTTATGGTCCCCAGGGATCTATATTTATAATTTATAGCAAAATATAGTTGCAGCGGTTTTAGAGT
Source organism: Agrotis clavis (assembly GCA_954870645.1). Classification (NCBI taxonomy): domain Eukaryota; kingdom Metazoa; phylum Arthropoda; class Insecta; order Lepidoptera; family Noctuidae; genus Agrotis; species Agrotis clavis. The sequence continues at coordinate 21,457,138 of OX940924.1, read as the reverse complement.
GAAAAAGTAACAAAAATACTTGCTCTCGCATTTACAAGATTAGTTAGAATTACTTATGGAAACTACTCGTATTTATGCTAAATGATTCCTTAATTAGCAAGTTTCATAAGAATCTGAATCTTTCTGTTGAAGGTGAACTAAAAACCCTCTTTAGAAGAAAGCTAAGGCAATAAAAAAGTGAGAGAAATTGTTCTGTTTTTGAACCAGTTTGCAAAAGTTGGTAGCTTTAATTATGCACATGCATTATTCTTACCAATTTAATGTCATATACAGAACATAATTATTAATACAATTCATAGAAGAAACAAGTTTTGCTCTCGATTTTGTTCGTTTCTCCTGCACGCAGAGAAATGTATACGAGAACTTCTGGTTGCAACCGTGACAGCAAGACTCACTAGTTGACTTTACAAAATTTCTAGTAATAAATACTAAGTCCTTGTTATCTCTACTACTTACTTAGTATTTATTACTAGAAATGTTGTAGAGTCAACTTGTGAATCTAGCTGTCACGGTTGCAACCAGAAGTTCTCGTAGAGGTAGCTAGACATTTCTCTGCGTGTGTATAGCTGATGCATCCGTCCAGCAGTTTAGACGTGTAAGTGTTAAAAACAAACACAATCATAACCTACATTGTGCATGTGTGTTTCTATGTACCTATGTACACGCACCCACGACACAAGAGAAATTCCTAGTGGGCGGCAAAGTTTAATAGATAAAAAAACAGCGAAAAAAAGATTTCGTTTTTTCTTTCTCACAAACTGTCATTCGCTTATCCCCAGTATAAGTCATACCGGGATGACAAATAGTGTTTATAAACTAGCTGTTTACCAAATTATATAACTACTACTAAATTTCATCTAAATCTGTACAGTAGCGTTTGTTTCAAGGAGTAACAAATATCCATCCATGTATCCTCACTAATTTGACCATTCCAAATTAGAATTAGGAATAAAGATGGAAAGTCAGAATTCATAAATGGAGTACGTTATACTCACGAGGCTCCAATATCCCAATAATTCAAGTTATCCATGTGATTGGTCTGTATGTTCCTCACGATCTCCGCACACCCCGCGTCCGTACTACAGGGAGATGTGACGGTATGCTGAATGATGACCAGATCCACAGGCCTGGCAAGGTACTCCACTTGAACCGGAGTCAGGCCATCCCATTCTCGCTTGGTGACGACACCACAGTCTGAAAAGAGATGGATGCATCACTGTCTCAATCTACCCTTTACTTCATTAATTTGATTACGACGCAGTCTTCACCTTCCATGCTTCTTTATTACTCAGCAGTTACCCTTAGCAGTCTCTTTCGCTATAAGCAGGGCTCGAGATTCATTTCATAATTTTACCACCTCAAAAACGCACCCTGCGTATCTCGGTGTCTGTGTGGTGACCATCATTATAGCTGTCAAAAGGTAAACTTCGTATTGACTTTAGCATTTGCATTTGAAACTGATAAATGTAAATGTTCCATAAAATCAACTATTCTAACGCTCTTGAGGCACTCCACTCCTCAACTTAGCCTCATAACAGGTGTCAAGTCATGTTCAGGTTGACAACTGCTGGTCAGTGACTAAAAAGTTAGCCAATAGCCCTGCTGGGCGCTAGCATAAGCGCCAAAATCATGAGCTAAACATGATAGCTTGCTTGCACAAAAATTTAATGTCGGAGACATAAAAGTAATAAGCAAAAATTGGAGCTCGTTTCGCTCGCTGTTGTTTTGTCCTTAGTCTGTAGTGTTATGAGCAACATTAATCACCCCCAATCCCGAAATTTAACTCCTGCTTCGTTTACAATTGAATTGCAACAAAAATCTATAGATCAGATCGAGTAACAAATAAAATATTTTGAAGATTTTTAAAATTAATTTAACTGGAGTGGGGACGCCACTATCAAGTTTTAATCTTGTTCAAAAAAATCGTAGATCCAGGACTGATCTTTAATATCACTAATCAAAATCATCTATCCCGAAATTTAACTCCTGCTTCGTTTACAATTGAATTGCAACAAAAATCTATAGATCAGATCGAGTAACAAATAAAATATTTTGAAGATTTTTAAAATTAATTTAACTGGAGTGGGGACGCCACTATCAAGTTTTAATCTTGTTCAAAAAAATCGTAGATCCAGGACTGATCTTTAATATCACTAATCAAAATCATCTATCACGCACAAAAAAATATAAAATTTTAAGTTTTTAATAACTTTCTCTATGAATGGCTAATAGGTAGACAGGTTTTTTCACTCAGGTCAAAACCATTGACACTGTTTCATTAATATATTATGATAATATTACTGATAGTACAGTTTATAGTGCAGTGCTCACTTAGTACAGTCCTTTGTTTTAATTGCAGGATGAGTTACTGCGACCCTCTACCACAATAGGCAATTGAAGAGTCTAAGGCTGCTTTTCCACCAGAGATGTGCTATGTAGCTGTGCTGCGAGAATGTAAAAGCTGACCTACCAAACTGTGTGACCGTTTCCACTGATGCTACGCTATGTAGCGGTGCGAGTAAGATGTGCTATGAAGATGCGCCGCCGCAAAGTAGCTGGAAGATGCGCAGTTCGAGCTATGCGATGTATCGATACTAGGGAAGACGACTACATAGCGTAGCATCAGTGGAAACGATCAGCACAGCTGCTAAATAGCACATCTTTGGTGGAAAGGCACCCTAATAGACAATAGTCCCTTGCTATAGTGAAAATACGGAATGCTTGACACAGACACGAAGTGGTTTATACCAAACAAGTCTTATTTTGTTACATTTTCAACACTTCCTTTCCACCCAGAACTGGTTTTCCTTATAAAAATTAAAAAGACAGGCCTACTAAATACACAAGTATAAAAATCCAATCGATCATAAACCTTCTTGTTTTGCGACACAAAGTCGAAAATATATTCGACTGCTTAGTGAGTTAACGTCTGTACCAAAATGTGGATGCTTTATTAATACAAAAAAAAACATTTCAAAAAATATTTCTTCATTTGTTTTCAAAATTACGAACAGAATATCATTAAACTACTATAAAGCCGGAAACACATTATTAACACCCGACGCCACCCGATGAAACGTGATGCGTGTTGGGTCAAATCAAATGTATTGTTTTCTATGACCAGAATCACACTGAACACCCGACGCGACGACACGCGCTCACTGCACATCGGGTGTCGACACGTTGCGTCGCGTGGCGTGTTAAATAATGTGTTTCCGGCTTAAGATTTCATAAAAAGAATCTTTTAAAAAGCAGTAGTATTCGGATTGCAACTGGTTGCCAGCGTTTTTTATCAGGTGTCAATATGACGAATGACTCGAATATAATTATGAGGTCAATACCCTGAGTTCTTCTTGACCCGCATTCAAGTTTTTATGTTTTGTTTACCATTTTATTTTTATTACACACATTCTATTTTTTTTTTTTTACTTTTCCTACTAAGATAAGTTTATATTATTTGAACGAAGAAAACTGCATAATGCTAAGAGTGGCAGGTTATATAGAAATACAGAGATGTTTTCCCAGCAGTGGGACATAAAAGTAAAAAAAAAAAAACAATCATACGAGAAAAAAAAATAACAGAATAAGACTTACCTCCTTTAACAGTAACTAAAATAACAAATAAAGCAAAAATACTGCACAATAACTTCATTTTGTTTTGTTTTAAATGCAACTTTACCCTCCAAACTCGAGATGAACACTAAAGAAACTGAGAGACCTAAGCTAAGAACTCCTTTATGTAAAGAAAATAGTCCTCATGCCATCCTTTTTCTTTCCTATGGTGTGTAAAAGAGACAAATATAGTTTGACATGATGTTTGGATGTAAATGATTCACGCGCAGCAAAGATTATTGTCCGAATGTCATTTAGGTTCCGCGCATTTAATAAGATAACTATAAATATTGGCATAACAGTAGATAAACTATTAACCGTACCTGTAAATTTAATTGAACATGCAACCATTTATTAACATGAACAAACATTAATTTATGAAACTTGATTTTTGACATTTCTTAAATTTAATTGGTAAACAAAAAACTGTCCAAACATGTTTTATCGGTACAAATTGTTCATAGCTTGCTATCAGAGAAAGCCTTCCTTAACACTTTCACAAACGATCAAACTTTACCTCTCTAAAGTAATACGTTTCGTTTCAGTTGAGTTAGATTAGGTTGTAAAATTGTAATGAATATTTATTTTAAAATTTTAAGAAGGATGTGTTAATTTATATAAGTAAAATAAGTATAGGACATTCACCCTATTTCAAGCATTAATTTTACGAGCACTTCTATGAAAATTCCTTGAACGCCATACAAAAGACATAATAGAATATCTGCCGTTCACAAGCTATTGTGAATCGTGTCCTGGATGACCAAAAATAAATAAGGAAGAAAATACTATAAAAAGAAAAGTTGGCTTCAACGCTTTCATCTTCTTAGACTTATTTAAGTACAGAAAAACTCAAAGAAATAAGCAAAAAGTAGTAATATCCGTAACTTCCGTAATCTTTTTCAATCGAACAGACCCTTCTTAAATCTATTTCGGATCGAGGTTTGATCCAGTGTTTCTCAATAAACGTTTTATATTCGCATTTGATTCGTTTCAATCTCCATTTCGGAGACAATTTTATGCCAGTGTATTAAATTAATTTAGTAACTGGGATTTTTATGAAATTTACGTCACGGAAAAAACACAAAGGTGAAAATGTTATCAAAAAAATATCGTAAGAACGAAAACAACTGTTGATGCATAACGTTGACGCCACAAGTAAATAGGCGCGTCCACACAGAGCGAGCAGCCTCGCGAGGCATTTGCCGCGTTGCTTCGCGCGCTCGGTTAGTGTGGATGAGCGCCCGAGCCATCCAGTGTCAGCTGTTTGTTTTTTTCGCATAATTATGTTTCACGCCTCAGTCGAGAAACAATAGGTGCTATAAATTTAAAATAAATGATATTTTGAGTTAGCGCTCGAATTTACTAGTATTCGCTTTGACAATTCGTATTAAGTCGCAAACGAATATTTCTAAAACGTTTAATTCGTAAACATCTACGAAACATTTAGAAATCTATTTAAAATGCATTCATAAAATTAATAACGTAATTAGGAAACAAAAGCTAAAAGGTTAAAGTAACAAATAAATAGAGATTTTTTTTTTCAACAGACATATGAGGATTTGGTCTTAGTACGGTTTTTGATTTACTACGGACCCCTAATACCACGAACTCCAACATTGTTTATTCGGACTCGGGGAATCCTCTACCAACTTTAAACATAATTTTATCTAAAAAAAAATATACCGTAACTTAATTATCGCTTCAAAAAAAATAAGGTTATGACTTGTCAGTTCTAGCAATGAGATAAAAAACCTACTCTAAGAAAATCAATTTAATTTGATTCTTAGCTCACTGTAATAAGAGCTACAGAATGCGGCTTTGAAAACAAGACGCTATCTTTGGATGTGTGAAATGTCATTATTTTTCACAGAGCACCTTCTAGAGCACAATGTAATGAAGCTGTCGTTAAGCTAGAGATGTCACGCTCTCGTGCAATTCGCTGCTCCCAGTACAAATTGTACGAACGCGAGTCAAGTTTCAACTGTAACAAGCATTTGATTGTGCTGAATTAGGTTCTAGTTTCCCCTTAGTAGGTAGTAGTTCCCAGGTCGGCGGAGCGTTGTGTTTCACGCGCACTTCAAAGAGTGTCAGTATAATGACAAGCGCCATGAGGGAGATGACAGCCTCTACCTCACAACACAGCCACCATGGTAGATGCTCACGGCATTGGACGTCGCGAGGCAATTTCCGGCCACCTTGGGCGCGGGCTCGCCGTCCGATCATGGACACGCGCGCCTCAAAGAGCTGTCAGCAATCTAAGAGGTCTCCCTTAGAAGGCCAAAGCCTGCCAGAGCCGCGGGACTGTCTCCCGTCCCGCCCTGGAAGGACTAATTTGATGATTTAATCACGATAAAAATGCTATTATCACTAGGAAACGTACAGTCTAGAATTTTAGCAGACTTGTCTGGGACAGGAGAATCTAGACCATTGGACCAGCTTGGATAGTCTTTAACTAGCTTTCACTTTCCGTATTTGTGTGTCAATGAAAGTTTTTGGAACAAACAACATCTATTCTTAGAACTGTTTACGTCGCAGGAAGATAAATATAGGGTGACTGTTAATTAGTGTACGATACTTAAACACGTGATTGTGCTCATGATAACGAACAATTTTTATTAGGGAGCAAAGACTAAATCGTGAAAAAAATATCAGCTGTTCAGTACATTAAGCAAACATAAATGTACTGAACAGCTGATTTTTTTTCGCGTTTTTCGGTTTGTTCCAATAGTAAAATTTGTTGGTTATCATGAGCACAATCACGAGTTTAAGTATCGTACACTAATTACCAGTCACCCTACATAGTTTCAAACAGTTATTAAATAACAGAAGCTCGTTCAAAAAGGATTACAACATTATTACGTGTACTTTACTATCTTTCTTCGGTGTTGTCTTCGTTGATACGTTGGCTTCGCCGGGAACATACACGAAGGATTAAAATTATCCTACATCTTAAACTAGGTTAGAGCATAGCATAGCACAAGGACATCTTAACACGTTCAAATAAAGCGCGAAAAGGTAACAGGTGGCCTCCCAATCTTTAGGTTGTGAGAAAGAGACAGAGCTATACAAGTCGTATATCGCCATCTCGTTCCCTGAGCGGAACCACTTACGCTTTAAGACGTTATGGTAGGCCACCAGCTCCACAGAATGAATTACCTTTTTATTGTAGAGGACCACTTTGTAATAAAGAGGTACCTATCTATGTTTTTTTAATTGTTTTGTTTCTTTTTACGTAATCTTTGAAACTAATGATCCAATCCTGAACTACGAGTATAATAATTTTTGTCTAGCAAGTCAATAAAAATAAAGGCGCGGGCAAGCGTTGGGATGCGACACGGTGGCCAAAATATCACGCCAACGAAGTCACGAGCAGAAGCTAGTTTTTTAAAATATTTGTACGGATTACAGAAATACGCAGCACCTTCTAAACCCCACATAGATAAGAACTGCGCGTATCATTTAGTCCCAAACAACAATTTAAGTTTAAACTTTCGTCTCTTTTGCACTGTACTAAACAAGAAAGAGACGACAAGAGGACACGTTGTTTCAACAAAGTTTAACTTTTGACATTCTCGTTCCTTGTTTTTTAAACAAAGTTTGACATCCGAAGTTGTTAACATATTAATATTGCTACGTAGAAAAAAAAAAATTTTTTGTGCAGGGAGTCTGCGCAGCTAAGGAGTGGAATTCGTCATCTGTATTTCCTGACAGCAATAACCTTAGGATCTTCAAGTTAAGAGTGAACAGGTTACTTCTAGGCAAGCGTGCTTCACCGTCGACCACATCTTCGCTTACCATCAGGTGAGATAGTGGTCAAACACAAACCAATGTTTAAAAAAAAAAGAGTCTAAGGTTGATCTATAAAACGCAGCCTTTTGAAAGGTTCAACCAACAGATATGATAACAGCATCAATAAATTGCAAATCTAAGTAGCCTGTCAGTAAAAGTTTTAAGAAATAATGGACTGTATCTATTTTGCTTTTATTAAATCGAACGTAGGTACATTTCAAAACGACCAGCATGCAAAGATGAATATTTTTAAATTGCTTTATTTAAGGAATAAATTTTAATGAAGTCTGCTCTCACTAAAGCAATTACGGCATACCTATGTATAAATAAAACCGATTCAACACAACATTAAGCATTAAGCCGAGCTTGTTATCTATGATTCTATTTCCGGTCAGAAGGTCAACGAATAAGATAAAATTATATAAATTGAGAATGTTTCATTAATCATTTAGTACTTGTTACTTATAGTAAGCTTATAGATTAGCTATTAGTAATACTACACGTCTTAGGATCATGGGGTCGGGCTTTTGGAGGGCATGCCAAGAGCCGGAGCCAGCTTGCAGGGCCCATAAGACTCGAACCAGCGGTCATCCCTGTATGCACTATGCATAGTACTATTACGGGGTGGGATTTAAGAGACTTTTTAAAAAACACGTACTGGGTTTCTGCAGTTTAATTAAGAATAAAGATACAGAGGAATTATTGTGTCCACACCGAAGTTTAAACCCGAACTACTAAATGACTGATTTTTAGTAACTAAGGCAAGTTCGCATTTGCGTTAATTACCATGTAAACAACTTAGGCTAGCTCATCGCTTTGGTTATTTCGAAATACGTTGCTAAGTCCAAATTATGAAGTAAACAACTTAGGCAGATGTAAACAACTTAAGCCAGATCAGCAATTTGATCAGATGTGATTCTGGTGAATAAGGTAATATAACTGTACCCAAGGACAAGCCCCGGTTGGAGTTGGACTATTGCGGAATATGGAAAGAAAAGACATGGTTATGGCGTTTGGTGGGTTTAGTAGACTGGTTATCTATAATGATGGAAGGACTATGGGCCTAATTATAATGATCACACTGATGGATATGAGACTTCTACTTCGTGAGTAAGAATGTATGTCTTTCAAAAGCTGTGCCTGGCCTGCCTGGTTTGAGGTAAAGCAGGAGCTTTACCTCAAACCAGGCCTCGTGGTATGCGTCCAGATGGACCCAAGACAGATCATCTTTAAAGACTCATTATTTGGAGAATTTTGTCCAGCGATTGTCGTGCAAGCATAAACCATTGCTACGAGTATTTTGATAATTAATTTAAGGGCAAGAGATAAAAGTTTGATATTCAATTCACTGGATTATATTTGGAAGGTTACAGCAGGGGAATAAACCTGTCGCTTTTTTTTTTTTTTTTGGTGGCATGTTATAAATCAGGTATAATAAAGATTACAATTCGCAAATTACCAGGTCTAACATATTGATATCGTTATGACCCAAAGACGTCATAATATTAGACAACCAGATCTGTGTTGCTTTTGTATTACACAACCATGTACGTGTACCATTATTAACATCAACATTAGTACCATTATTTAAATGAGGCGAGTATTGGTTTATAATTCATGGTTTCCTTATTCCAGCTCATTTTTCTCTTGGCTCTAGCGCCTGGCAAGATAATTATGTAATTATCGCGATTGATTAGTGGCAATAAGATATATACCTATTATTTGTCAGGCGCTATGCTATTGTGAAAAGAAAAGACTTCAGAAATAATTATAATTTTAAAATACAGTAATTGAATGCATTTTATAATTAATAATGAATAATTAATACAGCATGTTTCCAGTTTTACTTATACATATAAAGCTGAATTTTAGGGTTAACCCCATTAAAAAAGTTCCCATAACAATGTCCGCTAAAAGGTAGCTCGCCTAAAGTTTGACAATATTTATTTTTTATCAAAAGCCTTTTAATTTCACAACTTTTTTTCAATTCACACCTTAGATTATTGCCTCTACACCTCATTTACTGAAAAAGTTTTTTAAACCATATGTAAACTTATCTATTACATTTCTTTTGACCAAATAAACTTATTATACTTAGGGCTGATTTTTCGCGAGCGAAAAATCAGCGATTTGACATATTATTTTCTATTATAGATAAGCTGTCAAACCGCCATCACGTGGACAAGGCACTTTAGTTCAATAAAGTATAATATATTTGGCAACAAATATTTTGTATATAAACTTTCAGTAGGTACAAAATACACAGCAAACACAATATCATTAGTAAAATTCAGTATCATTAGTTACTGAAAAAATAAAATTATTTAAAAGAGCTTTGTAAGATCGTCGTTCACCAATTTAGTTAACACACAATTATTTTCTCTTCAAGTAAGTATATCATACTCAATTTATTTTCTTTTTGAATACAGCTTCGTTCTTTGAACTTTGGCCGTCATTGTTCTTGCAAGTCTTGTTTATTCAGTGATAAATGTCGAGTTTTCAGCTCTTCTTTGTGTCTTAGACTAAGTACTTAAATCCACAAATAAATGATATTATTTTTATTACTTTTCACCTGGGAACAAAAGAATAATTTAAAAATTAATAGAGTACTAGAAAATATATTATGAAGACCTAGCCAGCATTTAAAAATTTACTTGAGATCGATTTACACAAAGGGCATTGCCAAATCTTCTATGTATGTACGAGTATTAACTTTGGTCACTGATATTTATTCTTCAAGAAACTTTCAAGGAAAACTCTTTAATCGACCATAATATTATTGTGTTCAAAATTATGCACACCAGAAAACGATACCAGTTTTTTTTTTCCAAATCATACATTTATCACGCTGTAACCTGATTCTATTACCTAATTCTGTAGTATTAGGTTATTTAACCAACTAAAAGAAATAAAATGCATACAAACCTTCTATATACAATATAGGAAATAAACAATCCATCAGCCAATCTTCCTTTTCCTTCTTGATCGCACATCCTTCAAGAAAATCCTTTCAAACATTTGCCAAACAATAGAGTGCCTTCTTTCAAACGGATTAGGATACATAATTATTAATTAAGTATCAACATTAATTAATTAAACGATTATATTCGCGAGTTATAGCAGTTATAAAGAATGGGCGTATGTCAGTCAACTCGGCGAACTGATAAGTGATTGATAGGGAAGTAATACTGTTTGACAAACACGAGTTGGATGTAGATAAATAAAGACAAGTGTGACGATGGCAAAGTGAAATAAGTACGAAGTAAGATTTTTTGTAGTTTTTCCTGATGTATCATCATCAATCTGCCTGGCCTATCTGAGGAGTTTTATACTTAGCAGTGAATGGAACAGGATAGTAGTAGATAGTCGTCGGATAGTCTTATTAAATGCCAGTTTTTTTAATAGCCTATTCTGTGTAGCAGTGCAGCTGAGCAAAGGCCTCCCTTGTCTCCTTCTAAACTTCTCTATTTTGGACTATTTCTGGTCTTGTTTGCCCCGCAAATATTATCAAATCGTCACACCACCTTCCAGTGTGGCTGACCGCAACGGTGATGTCCTATCACGTCCTAACCAATAAACCAATCCTTCTAACACCTTGACCCTAGGCCATTGACCTAGCCATAGATGTAGCGATGTACGTGTGAACACACGATAGTGATTCTGATAAAGTTAGTGCGCAAGTATCTTACAACTCACGTTAGTTTACTTGCGCAAGTTTACACACTTGCACAAGTAAATCACTACGTGTATGTCTATCATTGCGGTATCTCAGTGTTGTGCTCTAGTAGGTATTGCACACAGAGTTTCTGAAGCTCTTAAAAGGCTCCAGTATCCTTATCACGAGTTTTCACTAGTTTACTTTACAGCGTCTTTCCAGTAGGTATTTACAGCGTTTCTTGTATGGAAAAATGGAAAAGCGCCTCTGGTGTGTGGAGAAGGAACTATTTTTTTCCTTGAAAGTCAATTTTAAAATGTCAACGTTCTAGTTTACTTTACGTCAGAATAACTGAAAACTCATGCTAAGGCCTCAGCTATTTTACATGCACTGGTGGTGACTATCAGGGTTTTAGTAAGGTAAAATTCACACAGTTCTCTGCCTCATCCCCGAAGACCGGGCGCCTTTTTCGCCTACCCTTGCGAATGGGTGTAGAATCAATCCGATCCCATTTCCTTCAATTTTAATATTCGACGTTCAAAATTGTCTCATTAATGGCTTAACTGAAGTAAATGATTTGACTTTAACCTGACTTTAAGGATTACCCCCGACAGCAAAACAATGTTTTTCAGTTTATATTTAAAGAAATCTATCTGCAATTAAAATGATGTGCCACAGCTGTGCTGATAAAGTTTATTATTTCCGTTTATCTATATAAATGTCTCATTTGCAACAACATATTGGACTTCAATCGAGCCACTGATAAAGCAATTGACATGGCCACCTACTGGGCTAAATTGATTTAGTAACATCACAATAAATAATTGATACCTAAAAGAGAACTTGCGTCTGAAATATTTAAGTATTATTTTCAAGTAATATTACGTGCTCCAGTTCATATCTATTTGTTCTTAATTATATCAGGTATCTTATTTTTAGTTTATGAAATAATTGCGAAATTAATCTTCAAAATTATGACCTATCTAAATAATTTAGAACAAAATGTTGACCCACCAAAAACATTAAATGTAAAAAATGCCAAGTCTCTCGTTGCAGTCTTTCCATCGTAAAAAGTTTTGAGATCTCACAGAAGCCAAGTCCTATTCAAATTATTTTGTAGTTATAAATCAACATTTAGTAATTATATCAATAGTTTTCTTTATATTATAACTATAGTGACTTGGCAATGAGCACAAGTAAAAACAAATAAAACGGCATATTTGGAGGAGTTGAAAGTTACACACACCGCATGCATAAACATTCTCTTTTATTTACTTTATTTATTCTCTTAACATTCATCATTTACTTTCATAAAGCGATGGCCCGTAAGGTATTCTTAATTATTGTATTGGAACATGTAGTCGGTAGTGACCATCATGATTCACACATAACAAATAATCTGATCACAGGTCTCGTCAGTAACATTTGCACATAATTCCAGGCAGCAAGCAGCTTTTAATTTGTGCTCATTGCCAAGTCACTATAGTTATAATATAAAGAAAACTATTGATATAATTACTAAATGTTGATTTATAACTACAAAATAATTTGAATAGGACTTGGCTTCTGTGAGATCTCAAAACTTTTTACGATGGAAAGACTGCAACGAGAGACTTGGCATTTTTTACATTTAATGTTTTTGGTGGGATCTCATTTATTTTTTGTAAGTGTATTTCTTTCTTTTTTTTAGCTGTCCTCATAATTTCTTGGACTTCAGCTACTTTTTTGCTTAGGACCCATTCTCTATCTAACAAACTAAATAGAACTAAACTAACTAACAAATAACTAAATAAATATATATCTACTAACTTACAAACTAAATATAACTAAACTAAATAACACGTAAACAACTAGATTTATGTAACGTTCTATGTCCATGTTATATTAATAAACTATTTTCCTAAATAACTGTTTCAGTAACAATAATAAATCTACTATCTAATCCGGCTAACTTAAGTTCTCTAAATATCGCTACAATATTTTTTTAGTTTCGAAATGGTTGTTCATAGATAGATGGCGCTATCAAATGAAAATTATTGAAGTATTTTAAAGTACTACTTAGACTGCGCTCTGTAACGAAACCATAGCGCGATTCAGACAGGTACAATGCCATCTATCGAGCGCGCATACAATATTTATCGCAATACAATGGAGTTTTAGCTTTATTAATTTAATGAATTGTGAACTTTATGTATTAATTTAGATTAATTATAGTCTATGGATTACATTTATATTATTCTTTTCTATTCTATGTATGTATTCATCCAATTGAATACTTAAACAACGAACAAAGTTAACAATGCAGTCAAAATCCATACACAATGTTCTTGCCAAACCGCAAATATAAAATTGTTTTCTATGGTATATTATTTTTTAATGTTTTTGTAATTTTTCCTTTATATGTGGCTAATGACCTATCTTGGTGCAAAATTTGAAGTTTCTAAGTCTGCTAGAAGTACCTTAGATTTTTGATGATCGGTCAGTGAGTCAGTCAGTCAGTGAGTGACAAAATGGTGTAACTTTGATCGACCGTAACTCCTAAACTATTCATTCAATTGGCATGTAATTTCGAACTTAAGCTTGTTCTAATGCCTACTATTATTGACCGAAAACCTAAACTCCTAGCTTTGTCCACGTCGAAGATATAGGTGGGGCGAAACAGCCGCGAATCGCTTCGAGAAAAGATGGTACGGCCGTGCCCGTTTTGCTCGAGACTTGGCGGGGCACTGCCGTGCCCCCAGATAATGACGGTAACAATTTACTACCTTTACTTACGGTTTTGGTTATTAGTGGAGCGGGCTGTTATAGTCGGACATTCTTTGAAGGATAAAATCAGAAATAAAGTTATCTAGAAAAGAACTAGAGTAACCAAACAGAAGTGCAATGGCAGTGGGTTGGGCATGTTTGTCGAAGGACTGATTGCCGGTGCAGCAGACGAGTCGTCGAGTGGAGACCGCAAATCGGCACGATAAGCGTGGGTCGCCTCCTAGCAAGTAGCTGGGACAGATTTGATGCGGAAGGCAGAGGTCAGGGTGATGTGGTGCAGCCTTTATTCAGCAGATTAGACAGCGAATTGGCTAACTATAAAATTAGAGGAAGACCAATGAAACCATGGATGGATTGTCTGAGCATCTATCTAGCTACATTCATACTACTCTTACTTTGGTCTTACTCTTGTCGACTTTTTCTCTTGCATGTTTTTGAAAAGTGATGAAATACAAAATACAAACAAAGTTGCAAACAATTTAAACCAGCTTTTGGTCCGTATTACAATAATATTAAGGACTGATGAATCTTTTGAGAAATTAATCCACATCAAGTTTCTCAGCTTTTGTTTTTACTGAAGATAAGACCTTTTAGTAAGCCCCTAAATACTGATAATAAACTGCTCATGAAGATAGGATTATGTTCAGAAACAATGAAATAGAGAGTAGGTATATTATTGATAAGGTATATTACTCAGATACTAATTTTCCAGTGGCTTCACCAACCCTTCATTTCTTATTTTCTTCAGTTGATAAGCATAAAACGAAGTAGGCTGTTATCGCATCTCATGTCTATTCCTGTACTAAAATTCAACAATCTCAGTTTAGCGGTTTATGGGTGAAAGCGTAACAAACAGACAGAATTTCAAATGATTATAATGTTAGGATTACGCTAAGTTATAATATAATTATGTACTAGACAACATTTGGGAAAAAAATGTGTAGGTGTAAACAGCCTGAGCTACCGTTATCCCGTTCGCACTTTACTCGCTTGGTCGAGCGCAGTGCGACGGCAATAGTTTCTTCAAATAAATAATTTTATTTTCAAATTTCTCGGGAGTAGTGTCCCCATTTAGAGGTTCATTGTGCTTGTCATTATTTTAGTAAAAGTTGTTCATAATTAAGAGTACACTGAGGGTCTAAAAATGCCACTTACCAAATTCGTTTTAATGTCATTTAAGAAAGAGACAGATGATGGTCCTACAATTTGTTTTTCATTCTTCTTAGACAGTATCACAATTTCAAGCAGATAATATTAAGTATAAATATGCTAAAAGTTTAGAGAAATGCAATAATTCTGCTTGTGTAATTACACACATCAAAAGTGTCTAGGGATCAAGCATTTTTATGCGGATTTCTTTAGATTGAGATGTGGCTTTGTAATAAATTTATGATTTTATAAATTTATATGGATCCTTTTTGGTGCATTTCATAATTTGAATCAGGAACTGTAAATCAAATTCGAGTAAAAGATGAAAATCAGCTGTCAATATTTTCCCTATAAAAACATACAACGCATTGAAGACATTATTAGTGCTACTGTTTCCCTACTACTGATTAAAACCAACGTTATTATGGAGCGGCGACGTCATTTAAGCAGGGAAGAAAGGCTCAGAGCCGTGGGAATGATAGAAGCTGGTTCCCGGCAACGTACTGTGGCTTTAGCTCTGAATACAAGTCAGAGTGTTATCAGTCGACTTTGGGCACGTTACCGAAGCACTGGTACCGTGGCTGAGCGCCATGGAGGACGGTATCGCTGCACCACACGGAGACAAGACCGATACATTCAAATCTTAACTCGAAGAGCTCCAACAATAACCGCCATGATGTTAGCCGTGAGGCTTCATCACTCTTCAGGGAACTTAATTAGCGACCAAACAGTCAGAAACCGCTTGCATGAAGTGAACCTTCATTCCCGAAGACCGCTACGGGTACCACCTATAGCAATGCACAATCGTAGGATTCGATATCAATGGGCTCTTGAACACAGAAATTGGGCAGAAGAACAATGGCGTTTCGTGTGCTTTTCTGATGAGTCTCGTTTTGGTATGAGACCGGATACAAGACGTATACGACACTGGAGAACCCCTGGACGCCAACAGCGATTAAAATCCTGCCAGGAAGTCCATCCTTATAGTGGTGGAACCATCATGGTATGGGCGGGTATTTGGATCGGCGGAAGAACTGAGTTGATTTGGATCAGAGGCAACCTCAACGCTCAAATTTATGCTGAGACGATTGTATCAGACGTCATCGTTCCTCTACAAGTGCAAATCGGTCCCTTATTTCAGTTAATGCATGATAATGCACGACCGCACACCGCAAGAGTTGTAAGACAGACTCTCGCCGCAGCTAACATCAATGTCCTGCCCTGGCCTGCTCAGTCGCCAGACTTGAACCCGATTGAGCATGCATGGGATATGCTACAGAGAAGAGCTCTGCCGAATATGGAGGGTATCCAGTCGCAAGAAGACCTTTTTTTGTTGTTGCAACGAACATGGGCGGCCATTCCACAGCGTGATTTGGATGAACTCATTTTGAGTATGCCAAACCGATGTTCTTGTGTTGTTAGTGTTCGCGGTAGAAACACGGATTATTAATTGTTTAAGTTACCCAATAAAATTTTAAAGAAAACTGTTATTTCAGTCTATTTTTCGAACTTTAATGTTAGTGGTTCAAATGTCAAAAATCCCTTTATTAGGAAAATGGCAAATTTCTTTATGAATGCAAAGGTGACTTGGTTTATCGTTACTGTGACAAACGATAACACTTTATTTGATGAATCCTTAAAGAACATTTTAATTAATATCAATCAGGAGAAAAGTTATTGCAAAAATATATGTTGATCCCTAGACACTTTTGATGTGTGTATATATAACCATAACACGAACATTAGAATTATGAATTTGCTAATAATTTTACTGGAAATTCTTGAAGTAAAGCACCTTAAGAAGAATTGCTTAAAGTGGCCGTATTAGACCCTCTGGGAGTCGTTGATGAATAACTTTTCCTTAGAGGTTATACGGAGCGGAAAATTAAGTTTGTAGGGATATGGAGAAAACTACCAGGTACATATTTTGATATTTTTTATTTTTGTTGTATACTTATACATAATTATATTTCGACGTCCCTACAGAATTTACATTATAAAAGCAGATATAGTTCCAATGAATAAATATAAATAAACGTTACTAAATGTCACATATTTATTTTTTTCTAAAACGATATCTTTCAGTTTCATCATTGTTATAACGGTACGTGGAAGTATAATTTAAAAAAAAATACTGCGAGCAGGATTTGAACCTGCGACCTCCAGATTCAGAACATCGCAGTAGTAGTAGTAGGTTGCAGGTTTCCAATTGAATATCATTAGATTCAGTTCATGATTATAATCAATGACATATATTATGAACAGTTTTTACTTCTCATACATCAGTCCTTCTTCCTCATTATACCCAGTTTTACTTTATTTTTATGTGTGTACTCATATTTGCTAAAAAAGAGTCCCTAAAATTGAAATGAGTGTCATGTGATGTTTACTCAAAGTTTTTATTTAATAAGAAGGTACTTTAGCTAAAAACGAGTACAAATTGCTAAAGCAGACACTTTTTTACAATTTAAAATCCCACTCGTGCTAGCCTCTGGTCATTAGAGCACACACATTTCTTTTATCTACGACTTTTCTACATTATTTGCGAAAGAAAAATACGAATACTTTCAAATTATTCAACTGAAAGAGATAAAAGTGAGTAATTATTCATCAGCATGATTTAACAGAACTCTTTAAAAGCTTTGTAAATAATTTTCCACGTGTGAACAATTATCTTCATTCTGATAAATTTTCCGTTTTTGTGTGAAAAAATATGAAAGCTGTGTTTGGTTTTGTTGAGATATTTCTCTTTTAATCGTCCGTAAAATGAATCAAATATAAAATTATATAACCTGATAATGTTTCCGGCGAAGTGAACACGGCTTATCTCTTTACGCTTGGTTAGTATAGTTTATTTTTTTGTCTAGATTTCATTTATTTATTTTCACACATACATCACAGTTTTAAATAGGTATATGAATATACAAACATATAAAAAAAGCTCATTGGTATGAAGAACAGGGTCCAACCTACAGGTCAGGTCTTCAGTGAGAGTAACCTCCTATCAAGAGCCAAAGTGCAAAAGTACGACTTCCTGAACCAAACCTTTGACACAACTACGTTATCATAGCGAGCGCCTCCTTGGGTGGTCGAGAATCTTGCCACTTCAACCGTAGGCTGATAATGTGCAAACAAATTATTTAAATCCATTTGCTATTTTTTAATCAATGACAATCATAACTGTGGCGTTCATCACTAAGTAACCACAACTGCTGAGTGTTTTTGCATTATAAAACACTCAATGTGAGCCCGGAGCTTTGATGTGAGCGGGTGGTGTGACATTTCACGCCTGAAACACAAACATTATGTCATTGTGTATGATAGAAAATTACGCAAATCTAGAAAGTAAGTAGGTATGACACAATTATTTTTCAGGGAAAAGCAAAGGTTTTTTATTTTACGGCTAGTTTTTCACTTACACGGACGTTGGCCGTGGACGTCAGTCGAATATTTACATTGTGTTCAACAAAGAATTTCATTGTGACGCTGAAGTCGCGACCGACATCATTATAAGCGGAACTCAGGCTTAAAACCTATACGATTCAGATTTCCCTATAAATGTCACACTGAAATGAAACATTACAATTACAGCATTATTAGCGCTTGTAATTTAACTTCAGTGTACAAATCACGAAGAGGAGCTCGTGGCTAATTAATTACAGCCGCACATGCCGATCTGCCGGGTTAAGCCGCGTTTGCCGAGGTTGTTCTGTGGATGGGTGACCATCTGTCATAACGAGTTTCCCGTTGGTCCCGGCTGTCATTTATAGATCTTTGACAGTCGTTACTGTTAGTCAGAAGCTCTAAAGTCTGACAACGCCCAGTTTTACCATAGGGTATCGTATTATCCAGTTACTGGGTTGTGGAGGTCAGGCAGTCACTCTATGTAAAATACTGATATTCAGCTCAATCTGGTTCGACTGGAAGCCGACCCCAATATAGTTGGGAAAAGGCTAGGCAGATGTACAAATCACGAAGAGCTACACATGAAAGCTTGCAGCCTAATTTCTAATTTCCCTTGGGCTCTATTTAGATGTGCTCGTGTGACTTTGTACGCCACTATTAGGTACGCAATTTGTGGTTGCATCTCGTAATTCTCGGTGTTGCACTCATTTGTCTAACTATGCGTGTAATACGCACACATACGAATTCTAGTGTACTGTACAAGTGTACATACGTCTGAAATTGTACATCATGTAGAATTTATGGAATTTTGGGGTGCTTTTGAATCTCGAATTAGTGACAATTTAAGTACCTACTTCGTGTTTTTTTTTTTGTTGTAGTCGTACCTCTTTTGATAATGCTTGACAAGAGCTCAAGTATAATAATAGCAGAGCACTTGCTTCGATCTAGGCAGTTCTTTCAATAACTTCTCAGTATAATTTCATGCCCATTGCGGCAGTTAATTTGCACTTTTTTTTTTTAGCGTGGTAATATAATTAAATGAGTCCTCCCACCCCGGGCAGGGCGGGAGGGACTGTCAGACTTGTACTGACTTAAATCCACGGTGTCCTTCAATAGCCCTTCATGTTCCGGGGTCACGGTGAGGAAATAAAATCCCGCGGCCCCGGCAGGCTCTGGCCCTCTGAGAGGGGGCCCCGTCATTTTTGCTGACGCTCTTTGAGGCGCGCGTGTGACATGACGCGCCGTCGACCCGGGCATGGTCCATGGTCGGACAGCGAGTTGCCCTTTACTCGCTGTCCGCATGCCCGCACCTACGGTGGCCGGAGATCGTCTGCCGACGTTCGACGCCGCGGGCGTCTAACACTGCGGTTGGGGCGGAGGGAGGACGCTGTCCTCTCTCTCTCGCGGCCCGCCTCCTCCTTCACGAGCATTACTGCTTCGCAGAAGGAGGCGACCGCTTCCCACTCCGTCTCGCCCCACAGCATGGCCGCAACCAATGCCGGGTGCGAGAGGTCTTCGCCTATCGCCGCCGTGAGGACACGTCGGTGCTCTGCCCAAGCGGGGCAGTCTTGCACCGTATGCTCTACTGTGTCCTCCGGGCGATCTTCGCAGTGGTAACACCCGGGCGTTTCTTCCCTCCCTATCCGACACAGGTACCTCCCGAAACTTCCGTGTCCGGTGAGGACCTGCGTCATCCGATAGGTCAGGACGCCGTGGCGCGTCTCCAGCAACTCCTCAAAGAGGGGTCTTACCGCCGCGATTGCGGCGAGCCGGAACCTCGGTTGCGACAGTCGTTGTCTCCATACTGCCCTGAGATCGCGCCGGACCTCTTCCCGCCGCGCCTAGACTTGTCGGGGCAGCAGTTAATTTGCACTTGAGTAATTGTCTCACAGCATCCATCGGGATAAGTAGTATGCTGTGTATTAATCTAGGAAATTAACTACCTGCGCAATTCGAGTAGCAGTAGGCAAGTGAACACTCAGTAGTCTTTAAAGTATTTTCAACTTTATTGTCTAGGAGGCTGTTTAGTGTGTAACAATTCCGTTCGTGAAAAAGTAACAAACATCTTTTAATCCTCATAAACTTTTACATTTAGAAGTAGTAAAATAAATATAAATATCTTGTCTGTTTGACGTAGGTAAGGTATTTTTTTTAGATAAATTTATTTCAGCGTGATATTATAACTGAACTGCATGGCAAAGATTTCTTTGTAATAAATATGGAGTGTTAAGGTAAGCGTCCATCGTACGTATCGGACGCATCGCATCAAACGGATTTCTGTATCGGCAGCGATCGGATTGCCGACGCGAGTGTCAGCAATCGGATTGCCGATGCCACCTTCATTTGGATTTTTTTAGTGATCGTACGTTCGGAAAGTGTTTGTGAGAAAGGAGGAAAGCAATGCAGAAGTTGTTATTGCTTGTTTTTTAACAGAAGAGGAATGCAAGAAAGAAAAAAACAAATGATTCAGTAAGCGTGCGGGGCGTGTCCACTGATCGGCATTCCGTATGACGTCATCGGTACGCATCGCATGTAGGCATTGCCGATGTGCCGTCCATACGATGCGGATCAGTGGACGCAGTTGTATAAGTTTTAATACAAGGCAAACTAAAATCCGTTACGTACGATACGTCCGATACGTGCGATGCGAACCTGTGGACGCTTACCATTAGTCATTTATCACCTTGCTTACATTGCTTGCTCAACTTGCTCATATTGAGAAATCTATACATATAATAAATTTGTAGAAAAGTGGTGTCTGTACAGTGGAAATATACAAAAACAAAGTAGCAGGGGTTGTTATTTTATCGATGCCGAACCCGAAACTGTAATTAAATTTTTTTTTGTCTGTTTGTCGGTTTGTCTGTTTGTCTGTGTGTTTGTGCACGCTAATCTTCGGAACTACTGGACGGATTTGAATGATTTTTTTTTTGTTGTATAGGTATTAAGTTCGATTAACATATAGGCTATAATTTATCTTGGAAACTTTAACACCTGATGCAGAACTGCAACAGACCTGCTAAACTATAAGAGATACAAAAATGATGCTATAGCAAAAATTGTTCCACGTGATGAGCATTTTCTGTTGAGAGAATAAAATTGAAGATCCTGGACACCTGATGTGGAACTTCAAGAGCCCAGCTACACTATAACATATACAGGAATGACGTCTTAGCAAGAGTTGTTCAACCTGATGAGCACCTTCTATTGATGTATAC
This sequence comes from Agrotis clavis, assembly GCA_954870645.1. Classification (NCBI taxonomy): domain Eukaryota; kingdom Metazoa; phylum Arthropoda; class Insecta; order Lepidoptera; family Noctuidae; genus Agrotis; species Agrotis clavis. The sequence goes on along the minus strand of OX940924.1, from coordinate 21,435,544 downwards.
AAATTGAAAATCTGGAACACCTGATGTGGAACTCCAAGAGCCCATGAGCTACACTATTGTATTGTATTGTATTGTATTGTTAGGGGCTCCCTTTTCCGCATTTGGACTCGTAGGTGGTCCGTTATGCGTGAGGTGGGACGATTGGCTATATGAGCCAACCCAGCTCCTTCCAGAAGCTCAGAAGTCTCCTGGGACGTTCACAGGCTTCTTGGAGCGACCTTGGAATGCCAAGGTTTTGTGCCCGTTGGTTAGCAACGCCCTCGCACTCCAGGATTACGTGGGTTGCCGTTTCATCCGCATTCAGGCAGCCCCTGCACAACGGGCTGTCTGTCGCGTTGATAGTAAACAGATGTTTGTTGAGTGGGCAGTGACCGGTGAGCATGCCCACTACAACTCGTAAGTCTGTTCGTTGGAGACTGAGAAGTCTGCTGGTCAGTCGCGGTGTTAGTGCAGGTACCGCCTCTCTAGACTGTCTGCAGTCGGTTGTAGATGCCCATCTGGCATTATGTTTTTTTTGGGTTTGCAGACGTACCCAGGTCCTGAGTTGACCGGATGGGATAGGCAAAAAGGGTGTGGGGCCGGCCACGTCCACATCCGAGCCTCTCCTTGCAAGTTCGTCTGCCGCATCGTTACCCAATGATCCGCTATGTCCTTTTATCCATTGCAAGATGACCCTATTGCGGTTCGAAATTTTTTGCAATGCTAAGTGACATTCATAAATTAGGCTGGACGACATAATATTGCCGTTCAGCGCCGTTAGTACAGCCATACTATCGGATAGAATTCTAATCCCGTAGTTGGAGATGTTTCTTTCCATGACTGCGGTGGCAGCTTGGGTGATTGCTACACATTCACATTGGAATATGGAGCTATGTTCCCCTAGCGGTAGAGATACTTTGATGTTGAGATCCATTGAGAATACACCAGCACCTGTGCCGGTTTTGGTTTTAGAGCCGTCCGTGTAAATTCGGACTTCGTTAACTCCTGATTGATCTCGCTCGGTCTCTGATAGTTGAATTCGATAAAGTTTATCGAACACGTGAGTTTTGGGGATTCTGTCACAGGGCGCTTCAATGTATGGTACATCGTTTAGCGCCCTTTCCCATATTATGGTGTGATTGCCCCTTTGGTTTTTCCACATGCCGGAGTGTTTTAGCCTGATTGCCGCCATACTGGCCTCCTGTTGAATAAAGAGATCCAGTGGCGGCAGACCTAGCATTATCTCCAGCGCATTAGTAGGTGTTGTTCGCATGCATCCTGTGGTGGCTGAGCAGGCCAACCTTTGGAATGACTGCAGTTTTTTACGGGTGGTTATGAGTTCAGTTCTGGGCCACCAAACTACCGCTCCGTAGGTGATTATTGGCCTAATTACGCTCTTATACAGCCATAGTGTTATTTTCGGCGAGAGGCCCCAGGATTTCCCCAGAAGTCTTCTGCATTGCCAAAATGTTATGCTAGCTTTGTTAATCTTGTGGTCCAAGTGTTTGTTCCATAACAGTTTGCTGTCAATAATGATGCCCAGATATTTGACCTCATTAGTTAGGAACAGCTCGGTGCCAAACAGTTTGGGTAATTGTAAACTGCCAAGATTGCGTTTGTGGGTGAACATGATAAGTTCCGTTTTTGACGGGTTCACTGATAGTTCGTGCTCCAGGCACCATTGTTCGACGATCTTCAGAGCCTGTTTTGCCAGGTTACACAGTACATTCTCAAAAGGTCCCGTTATGAGAATGGCTAGATCGTCCGCATAGCCTACCGTATAATACCCATGGTCGGTGAGTCTGCAGATCAGCTCATTGACCACGACGTTCCATAGGAGGGGGGAGAGAACTCCTCCCTGTGGACAGCCTTTTGCTACCACACCTCGGGTCGTGGTATTTACGGTAAATTGAATAGCCCTTTGTCTTAGCATATTGTCTATCCACCCGGCAGTCGTGGGTTCGACCCCATGCCTAGATAGGGCACGGCTAATGCTGTTAAAGGTGGTTTTGTCAAAGGCGCCTTCAACGTCTATAAAGATGCCTAAGGTTGATTGTTTAGATGATAGTCCGTTCTCAATGCGTGATACGACGCTATGTAGGGCGGACTCTGTTGATTTGCCCATACTGTAGGCATGTTGGTTAGCGTTGAGTGGCTTACACGACAGAGCATGCGTTCGAATGTCCCTTTCACAGAGCCTTTCGAGGGTTTTAAGTAGAAAGGATGTGAGGCTGATTGGCCTGAAGGACTTCGGCTGCGTGTAGTCACTTTTGCCGGGCTTGGGAATGAATACGACTTTAACTTCTCTCCATTTGAGGGGAGTGTAACCGAAGGCAATGCATGCTCTGAACAGGTTCACGAGATGCACCACCAGACGGTCATCGCTCCATTTCAGCAGTCCCGGAAAGAGACCGTCCAGGCCTGCTGATTTGTATGGGAGAAAGCTGTTGATAGCCCATTTCACCTTATCATGTGTGACAATTCTCTGGGCTTGGTTCCAGTCGGTATTGGATGCTGAATTGCTGGTCTCAGCTTCCCAGCTCCCTGAGGAGGTAATAACGCAACCTGGAAAGTGAGTTTGGAGCAGCAGTTCGCAAGTCTCTGCGTCCGACTTGGTATACGTGCCATCCGGTTTCTTTAAAGAACCGATATTGCGCTCAGGTTCGCTGATCAGAATGTTTTTCATTCTGGTGGCATGGCTGTTGGATTCTATGTTCGAACAGAAGCGTTTCCAGCATTCGCTTTTCCTGAGACGGATACGCTTCTTGTATTGATGTTGGGCTTCTTTAAATTTATCCCAATCGTCATCCTGTCGGGTGTTTTTAGCTCTATTGAACAGCTTTCTTACCTTGCGACGTAGTTTCTCCAGTTCTGGGCTCCACCAGCTGGTCTTACCTGCGGGGGCCCTTCTTGGCGTCACAAGTGGGCATGTTTTTTCAAAGCAGTCCACTAGAGTCTTGGTGAGTTGATTGTTGTGGGTGTCAATCACCGCGGCGTTGTCATAGCTAGGAATCGGAAGTCCCTTCAGATTTTCCGCCGTTTCGGCAAGATACCTAACGCGGTCCATCTTCCGGGGATTCCGTCGCGGCTCCGCGGGATTTACCATGATGTTAATAGTATATATGATCCACCTGTGGTCAGAGCAAGATAAGTCTTTCGAAACATGCCAGTTCGAGATGTGCCGCGAGATGTTCTCTGTTGCAAGAGTGAGATCAATGATAGTTTGGGCTCGTCTAGTGACAAAGGTCGGTTCAGAGCCCCGATTCATAATTCTTAAGTTAGTGGTGAAGAGATAGTTCAGAAGTTCCTCACCTCGTGCGTTCGACTTCTCGCTGCCCCAGATGATATGGTGCGCGTTGGAGTCGGCTGATATTACAAGCTCCAGTCCTTCCCTTTCGCAATAGGCCACCAGTGCTGTGAGCTCCGGTGTGGGTACCTCCTCGTCGCCTGGCAGATAGGCAGACGCAAGTACCACCTCGGGTAAGCTGAGGGATGGGTTACTCAGGAGCCTGATGGCAGTCAGGTCCCTGGAACAGAACTCGGTTAATAGAACTACAGGTACATTATTTGGTGTAAATATACAAGTCCTTGGTTTACTTACGGTAGTGTTCAGGAGGAGCTTACCCCCGATGTTGGATAGACCACAGATTCTGCCATTCCTAATCCAGGGCTCCTGGATTAGGGCTATGGTCTTGATTGGTCCCTCCAGCGCCTTACGCAAGTTGGTCGTAGCAGTAAGGCTGTGCTGGAGGTTGGTTTGGACGATTTTAATGGTCTCGAGGAGGGGAGCTGCTTGGGCCATCACTACTATTCCCGAGCAGTTTCTCCTCATCGTCCACACCTTCCCCACTGAACCAGTCCAGCCTGGTGGTCTTTGCCGAGGCATCGACGACGGCCATGGGACTGGGAGGTGAGTTATCTCCAGACTCCTGCAGAGACACAGGGTTGTTTTGGCTCACCGTGGAGGAGGGTGTTGATAAAGCCGGACCTAAGCCTCCAGCAGCTTGCTCCGTCTCTACTGGGACGGTTGCTTGCTCGCTTTTGGCACTAGGTCCGGTGGTCTGAGGGGCAGAGGGTTCGGCCTGCTCGCCCTTGGGTCCGCTTGCCTTCACCTCCTGCTGAAGCATCAGGTATACCGACCCCGTCTTGTAACAGACGCGGCGGTCCCTCTGGATGATCCGGTCGGTCTCCGATTGCGGGATTCCAAGGACAATGTAGACACCGTCCTTGTTGTCCTGCTTCTCGGCGTGGTAGAGGCTCCAGGAGTCGACGCTATACCACGGGTTTTGCCGTCGAAGCCTGATGCGCAGCCTGTCCACGGTCCCGTCCGTGAAGTTGGGTAGGAACATCCCTGCTCTGATTCTGCGAGGGATCTCTGACTGGCGGCGAACCGCCAGTTTGGTCCCATCGATAGGCGAGGGTAGTACCGTGATAGTACGGCGAACCCATTCTAAGGTGAAGTCGTCCTCGCACCAGAGTTTGAGTACGCCATCACTCAGAAAGAGCTTGCCGCGGAAGGAGGGAGCTCGGTCGACATCCGTCGATGTTGACGGGGCGAAAATCGCCTCATCTAGCGCCAGATCAATGGCAGCCTGGATGACAGTCGAGTGCTCCTCGGTGAGCTCGTGGAAGGGTTCCGTTGTCACGGCCACGGCTAGGTCGTTGGACCCTATCGCGTCCGCGTAACTAACCCCGCCACGATGATGGTTGCGTCCTGTCGGCGGGATTTGTCGGGGTGTGGCGGCTAGCTTCACACGCTTGCCTCCGTCCCGGGGCGACATGGTGTCGTCAGGACGAGTCCGCTTAGCGGGCTTGGTTTGTCCGTCGGCCGCACCAGAGGCTCCCATGGAGCGCCACTTCTTCCCCGCCCGCTTACCGCGAGGCCGTTTGGCGCCCTTCGCCTGCTGGCCGGCATGGTGGTCCTGGGCTACCTGCGTCGTGCCAGCCGGTCCTGCAGCGTGCTCTATAGGCCCGCGCTTAACCGGCTTGGCTGGATCAGCATCGATCGAACCAGCAGCAGGCCCTTGCGGGCTGCGCTTATCCATATCACTGCTGCCAGCGGTTGTCCTCAGGTTACCCCCCACGCCGGCCTGCCGGCGAACTCGCCGTTTTTCAGCGCGCGCCTTTGCGCGACGCGTCTTAGGCGGTGCTCTCGCATCGGACTGAGGGGCAGCGATCTTCCTCGGCTTGGTTTCCAGAGTCGCGCTCCACAGGATTTGCGTCTGTGAGACGATCCTGGGCATCGCGTCTCCGAGGGCCGTGAGGTCGATCGTGGTGGAGGCACCGCCACCTGCGGATCCGGTAGGTTCCACTCGTGTCGGTGCTGATGTAGACGGTACAGGCGCATGTGCAGCCTGAGGAGGCAAAAGCAGCGCATTGGATGCAGCAGGCGACTTTGCCTCCGCGCCTTGCGGCGCGTTTGGTTTCGGCGCTTCCTTGGATGCAGCCTGATGGTTCCTAGGTACCTTTTTTTTTCCCATAGGTACAGGTGAGTTTTTGTTCATTCTCAGCGGCGTTCCACCCTCCTTGGAGCCCGCAAAAGGGGACGCTGTATGCACAGACGCCAGAACTACCCTGAGAATATAGGTTCCCTCCTCAACAAGACGAGGACGAACATCAGTCCGAAGGACCCGGGTACGATTAGCCCCCGTGTGGAAGGGTGTAACCACACGAGGTCGCACCGGGCCCCGCGGGTGAGCCGTCTCGCCTCGAACAGATTCAGGAACCTCGCCAGACATCCCTCTTACGGGCATGTCGCAGCCGATTGACCATATGTGGCTAGCATATGGCCTCCCGTTTCGGGTGAAATCCAGGCCAAAGAGGCGTGTTGCCGTCAGCGGACACTGACTCCGGTCCACTGAACAGCTCAACCATCCAGGACCCCTTCATCCCCCCATACGGGTCTCCACGCACGGCACAAACACGCGGGTGGCTAAGTTCCCCTACCTGCCATCAGCCATTTTTTGTGATGACAGGCCCGCAGCTGTATAGCCACAGCTGAGCTGCAGTGTGGGGTGGCTGGGGGACCGGTTTAAAGGCGCCGGTGGTTCGCCTTCGCTTCCATCTATCGGCTACAGTGACTCCGGGGAGGATGTGAGTATGTGGAACCCGTTAATGAGTCACAGTATTACCAGGGTGTACGACGAGGACGTTAGACAGAAACTTGGTGATGGGCGCCCATAGCCAAGGTCCACATTCCCTTGGCGTACGCAAGTCGGCGTTTCCTGGTACTTTCCAGCGACAGTCTACCAGCTTGACTGCCACTCCAGGGCCGTTTGAAGAACCACCACCCCCACACCCCATGAGCTACACTATAACATATAAGGGAAATGACGTCTTAGCAAGAGTTATTCAGCCTGATGAGTACTCTCTGTCATCGTATAAAAATTGAAGATCTGGAACACCTGATGCGGAACTCTAAGAGCCCAGCTACACTATAATATATACAAGAATGACGTCTTAGCAAGAGTTGTTTAGTCTGATGGGCATTTCCTGTTGTCTTACAAAAATGAAAGATCTGGAACGTCTGGAATCGTCTCGCGCATCCCGTTGTTTTCCCGTCCCCAGGCTCCTAGAATTCGACATCAGACGTTTCAGATCTTCGATTTTGACGACCCCGACTGCTGGCATAAGCAACAGGATCCGCGTACGAAGTCGCGGGCAGAAGCTAGTATACTAATAAGTCTATGTTTCCTCTCGCTCTTTGTCGTCGTTTCAGTATTTTGAACAACTTGTGTTGAAAAACTAAAGAAGAAAAAAGCATTTAATTTTTTTTTTTCAAGACATTTTTTTGCATTCGAAAAAACCGTGTTACATTTTTTCTGCCTTTTCTTTCAAGTTATAGGTCACATATCAATTTATTGCAAACATTTATTATATTGTAATTGATGTCTTGACAAATACTTGAAAGAATTTTATAAAATTGGCAACAGACTTGGAATCTGCTTTCTGTGTAGTACTTTATTGAAGTCCATTAGAGGAAAAATTACTGATATAGATATTATTTAGGTCTAGCGTTTTCATATTATCTCAAAAGATAGATACTGGATTTGTAAAGGTCTAACTTAGTTTTAAAGAGAGCCTTGGTAACTAAATTTTGTGACTAAAGCATCTCTTAAACAAAGTTATCTGTAATCCACATTTCTGTTGAAAATTTCCTAAGTGAGATAATCCTTTTCAGCTTTTGCCCAACTCTAAGTTTAAACTTGAGACCTATCGAAAGTATACGTAATTCATGAAGAAGTAAAATTAGTTTAAAAGTTTTAAACAATTCTCACTCTACACCTCACCACTCGTCCGCATTGGGACAGACAGTGGGATAAATGCAATTATTAGGTCTTAATTCCTCTTAAAATGATATCGATAGTGTACGTCAGCGAGAAATACATAGCAATTTACAGTCGACAAATTGAATTAAGACCCACCATAAGCTTATTTTCTTACAGACATTCAAATACTTTATTAGGTTCACAATGGTAACCTTGATCTTTGTCAAATTATTGTCAAAATAGGTCATGATTCTGACTCGATTGTACGTGCTGCTGAATAAAAAGTATATCCGTACGCGCAACTGACGTAGGCGACCAACATCAGAGTAAGAGGAATTCAATTCTAACAGCGTCTATTCACGCGTACCACAGTCACGCAGCATCGCAAAATCGCAATGACATAAAGTTGTCAAGCCCGTGACGTGTGAAGAGTGTCGCTGCAGCTTTTTAACGTTGTACTGACAAAACCTTCATGTTTTGTTCTTATTCTTGCAATTTGGCCGGCTACTGGTCTGCGGTAACAATTGCGATGTGGCTGCATTATGGTATTAAGACATTGACACGATCGATACGACAAACCCGTGTGATTCTGAATGTTTCGTATATTTCAGTAGGTAGAAATGTTATGTGGTAGTCGTTGTTGTTCGTGTAAAAAAACCCTAAGCATAAACGGATTTCATTTATTATGACATGAATGAAATGTATCATTTTAGAATTGAATGATTTAAAGGTCAACTTTTCTTTTTATCAATACTGAAAAAATGTTTTCCAATATGCAAAATAGCTGAAACAAAACGTCTATTTGGTTCAAGAAGCATCCTAGATTGAAAATAGATGCAGCTGAAAGAGCTTAAGCGACACTTCATGTCGTATTTGGTTGACGGACAAATGATTTAAGCGACACCACAACGTGTAAATGGTGGAATTCCAAATAATTTAAGTAACATGCTAATAAGAAATAGAAACATGAAAAATGCTTTAACCGATATAGAATCATTTATCTGAGAAAGGGTAACTGGTTTATATCTCAGTTCTTTAATTATTGTATAGTTCAAGTACATCACTGAAAATAAAATGCAAATTCGACGTCGGATAATACACTGCCACTTTGGGAACAACCCAAAAATGGTGTTGTTTCAAACGCCAAAAAAGTGCTCTGATTTTGATGAAACCGGCATCAAACGACGGAGAAAAAATTGCTGATTCCGAATATGTATATAACTCAATATCGCCCAAAATGTCGCTTAAAGCAAATAGCCTTTCACCCCTCGATATAATGGTTTGTGTCTAAGCGATTCTTGAAAACAATATGAGATTCGCTTCACCGCCAAACTGTGCAAACGAGCAGTATCGTGTATAAGAACTACCTTAAAGTTTTGAACCAATTCTACTTCTTCTGGCGATCCACCATCAATTCTAGTGTCCTAGGGACCATCTACTTCGGGCAATCTCAATAGCGGTTGTGTGATGAGGATGAAGATGCCCTGGTGAGTACCATCCTTTTGGAGGCCGGTGCTAATCGTTTTTACCGTCTTCAGTTCCGTCTGGGTGCACAGAAATTCCTATTCCTTGTCGGTACATCTCAGGCCTCGTTTTTGCCTAACGGCTAGATTGAGGCTACGAACAAAAACATTTTAACAAAACGAAAAAGAGTTTAAACATTTGTGTAACATGATACATAAACATGAATATTTAAGTACATATAGATGGTAACATATTTTTTCGTACTTATTACTGCGCAAAAGCGTCCGATCTATCGCTCCTCATCTTTTAATTATCGTTAAAACGATAACTGCTGGAAAGACCTGCCGTTTATTACCACTTCACGCAACTCGCTCGTGTCTCGCAATGAGAACACTAAACAGCCAATCATAGTTTTATACTCTCAAGGTGCAAGTTACAAGCTTTCAAATAAAAATATTTCAAGATTTCGATGTATAACACCGTGCATCTCTTATCAATGCATTCTTACCAAACTTATTCGATTTCCGTGTTGAAAACCTGCAACCTATGATTTTGTTTTTGTTTGCGATCGAAATGTCTGAATAGGTAATGGTAAGCGTCCACAGGTCCGCATCGCACGTATGGTACGTAACGGATTTTAGTTCGCCTTGTATTAAAACTCATACAACTGCGTCCACTGATCCGCATCGTACGGACGGCTCATCGGCAATGCCTACATGCGATGCGTACCGATGACGTCATACGGAATGCCGATCAGTGGACGCGATGAAGGTGGCATCGGCAATCCGATTGCTGATACTCGCGTCGGCAATCCGATCGCTGCGGATACAGAAATCCGTTTGATGCGATGCGTCCGATACGTACGATGCCGACCTGTGGACGCTTACCTTAAGAGCACAATATGTTTTTCCACAAAACAGGTTCCTAACGCTCGATTTGTTGTTGGTAAAAGAAGATGTGTACTATCAATGCAAACTCGCTGGAGGGTAACTGGAGTGCACCACTCATCACCAGCTTCCGCCCCGCTTCCACGAGGAAGCGCTTTTTTCATAAGCATGTCATTTGAATAAATAAATAAAATCCTGCAGTTCTCGCTCCGCCCCGCTCATTTTCGAGGCAGGCCCCTCAAGGTTAAAAATAGACCAGTTTTAGGCCAACTTACTTAAGGTTGACTACACAGAATCTTGAATAATAGATTTTCTTCTCAGAACTGCAGAAAATAAGTTGTTATAACTTACTAGTACTAAAGAAAACTTAGGCACAAAACCGCCTACGCTCAACTTTTGGTGACACTACACTGGTTTCATATCTAGTTAATAGCACTGAATCCGGTGTGGAATCATTACTTCGTTCTTTATTATGTGCTTCGGGATTATATTCAACTTTCAACTGATATCGTCCGGAGAATAGAGTTAGGTACATCGTTTTGGCGGTTCACATAAAGCTCTTATTATATCCTCACAAATGTTACTGAAATTTTACATTTTCCACGATGTCTTACTACTATTTACATAATGTGAATTTTTGTGATAAGTTATGAATGGATGTTTTGTTACTCTTTCATGTAAAAGTCACTGAAGGTATTTGGATATTACTTACTCTTTTACGCAAAAACTACTGAACGGATTTGAATTAAACTTGATACACAGTACACACATATAGGTTTTTTTAAATAAATGTTTCCCCACACTAGAAATTTGATTTTTGATTCCGGTAATGAGATTCTGTAGGACGATTAGGGAACTTCCACTCCAGAACCATAACACCCCTGGAGGACAGCCCTGGGTGTGTCATAGGAACTTGAAACTTCAGACCCGTGATACAACAGTCCTGCGACCCATAGCTCTGTTAAATAACTCAATCTGAATAGTGGTAAAGAAACGTTCGTTAACGAGTTCAACTCGAACTTTCCCCTTTTTGCCTCCTTTTTTCCATCGCACTAAAGAAACGAATAATATTATTTTCCTGATCTTGACAGCTGGTTGAACAGATAGAGAGATGTTTTTCTGAATAGCAAGTTTCTTTATGCGAGGGTATATTTTATGAAGGAATATGTTAACTTTTGTCCGTGATCACTGTATCATAAAATAAACTGCGTAAGAAAGATACGCAGAAATTCGTCAAAACGGTTGAATAAATCAAAATCAAAAATCAAAATCAAAATCAAAGCATTTATTTCAAGTAGGCCAGTTACAGGCACTTTTGAATTGTCATAGACAATCAAAGGAATATTATTAAACACTACAAAAGTTATGGTGCTACAGTCCCAGTCACAAGACATAAAAACTGTGAAAGTACCGTAGATGCCCGTTCCAAGAAGTAGATCTCTATGGAGAAGAACGTGCAAGAAACTCCATGGACACTCTTTTTAGATCGCCAGAATTATTACAGAACCTTTGTTACATCATTCATTTGAGGTGGTACACTATGTGAGAACGATGTAGCAAGTTTTTGATTAAAAGTGTCCAGAGTAACAATTAAAACAAAGACAATTCAAAAACAAAATGATCAATAATTATTAAAATAAGCCGTGGCAGCTAAGAGATGACCAGTCTCAACTGACAGCGCCCGTTCACGAACATGACACATGCATCAGCACCATTCAGCTCAACCATTTTGGAGGGAGCTAAATGATCCGACACACGCGCCACCATCAGCGAGACATTTGAGTGAGCATGACACACTCTCAGCCGCCAGGGTCATTCAAGTCAACAAGAGACGTAGTTACTCAGTGAATGACAGCTCTGAAGTACATAGTACTCACACAATGTCGGCTATGAAACTATATAATACAAGGAAGATTGAATCTATACAATGCAAATACAGCTGTACAATCTTCAGTAGCTCCAACAATGGTATTAAGTATACTTCCACTATCAATTTATTTATACATTCACTGTCTCATGGAGCAGGACCAGCATGGAGCCAAGCATTATCATCAGCGATATAGTCGCTCAGTTTGTAATATGCCTGCTTACACAGTGTGCGTTTAGTGCATGTTTTGAATTTCGTCTCATTCAGTTCAATGACGTTTTGTGGTAGCTTATTATAGCATTTTAAACAGTACCCCATGAAAGAAGAGTCTACTTTGGCGAGTCTGAAGCCCGGCTGAACTAATTGGTCCCTATTTCTAGTATGATAATTATGTCTGTCACCTCTTTTAGAGAAAAGATGCAGATTTTTTCTAACGTACATTATATTTTCATAGATATATTGACAAGGTACCGTCAGGATGTTAATTTCCTTAAACAGTTCTCTTAGAGAATCGCGCCTACGGAGATTATATATGGCTCGAATAGCTCTCTTTTGGAGAATAAAGATAGACTCGATGTCAGCCGCCCGTCCCCACAATAAAATGCCATACGACATTATACTGTGGAAGTAACTAAAATAGACAATTCTCGCAGTATCAACGTCTGTGAATTGACGAATCTTCCAAACAGCATATGCTGCTGAACTTAATCGCCCCGCAAGAGTTGTTATATGAGGGCCCCATTGTAGCCTTGAATCAAGTGTCATACCCAGGAAAACCGTTTTATCGACGAATTCTAGTATCTCATCATCCAACACTATGTCATAATTACTATTTTTAACATTTGGTAAGGCAAACCTAATGCATTTAGTCTTGTTTCCATTTAATACTAAATTATTTGCTGTGAACCAATTATGGATCTGACGCAGGGTATTATTGACGTCGTCTAAATTTTGGGCTCGCCTATTTATTTTAAAAATTAGGGAAGTGTCATCAGCAAATAACACCATATTGTGTAGTTGATTTTTAAGTAAATAGGGTAGATCGTTTATATATACAAGAAAGAGGAAAGGACCCAATATTGAGCCTTGTGGAACTCCCATTTTAACTGTTAAACCCTGTGAATTTACACCATTTATCTGAACTTGCTGTTGTCTATCACACAAATAAGATTTTACTAAACTAAGAGCAAGTTTACCTAATCCGTAATGTTCAAGTTTCAAAAGTAATGTATCGTGATTAACGCAATCAAATGCTTTGGAGAGGTCACAGAATATTCCTATGGCGTCTTGTGCCTCTTCCCATGCAGTAAATATGTGCTTCAATAGGGTGACACCGGCGTCAGTTGTACAACGTCCCTTGGTGAAACCATACTGCTGATCGTGTAAGATTTTGTGTGTGTTGAAGTGATTAAGCATCTGATTTAGCATTACTTTCTCAAATATCTTGCTAAAGACTGGCAACACGGATACTGGTCTATAATTGTTAGTATCTTTAGAGTCTCCAGATTTAAAAAGAGGCACGACTTTACTGTACTTCATCAAATCAGGAAAAACTCCTTGATCCACACACAGATTAAAAATTAATGCCAAATATGGCGCTACAGTTTCCACAATGCCTGTACAAACTTTGATAGACAATCCCCATAAATCTTCGGTCACTTTAATTTTGATTTCCCGGAAAGCTTTAATAACTGTCATAGGATTTATGTTTAAACTTAAAATCAGCCGGGCTGTCAGAAACGTTCGCCTTTAATAAAGCTATTGATATATCAGGTGAGGAATTCAGAGCCTCCGTAGTCCTTACCGGTATATCAGTAAAGAATTTAACAAATTCTTCAGCTACTTCCAGATTTGAGCTTATAGGACCACAAGATGTCTGCAAAGCATAGTTAGTGTTGGGCTTTTTTTTCCTGCCAGTCTCGTTATTTATAACTTTCCAAACCGTTTTTATTTTATTTTCTGACGATTTGATCTTATTACTAATATGCATGGCTTTAGCAGCTTTGCAAGTATTTTTAAAAATTTTTGAATAAGCACCAACATATTTATTAAAAGTTTCTGTGTTAATGTAAGGCTTAAGGCCATACAGTTCAAATAGTCTTTCCCTACTTTTCCTAATACCCCTAGTCGCCCAGTCACTAAATACAAATTTGGGGTTAATGTTTAATGTTTTCTTTTCAAAAGTTTTATTGAATTCAGTATGAACTGTTGAAAAGAAATTAGCATAAAATTTATTAACATTAATATCGTCCATACTCATTACACTTAGCTTGTTTTGTAGGGAATTATTAAAGCTATTTAATTTGGCAGCCGTTATTGGTCTAAATTTAATCTCAAGTTGTTGCTTAGTTGTAATACATCTAAAAGTTACCATTTGTCCGCTATGATCAGATGGCAGACAATTAACAATAGCCTTATCCAAATAATCACAATTACAAAAAACATTATCAATACAAGTAGCAGAAGATGGAGTTACTCTAGTTGGTTCTGCAAAAATATTAGTCAAATCAAATGATTTAAAAAGATTTAATAACCTACTGCTATTTGAATTTTCTTCTAAAATATTGATATTAAAATCGCCACAAATTATTACATGTTTATTCCTGACTACAAGCTTTGCCAGAACATCTTCCATTGTAGATTCAAATAGTGAAAAATTTTGATAGTTCGGGGGTCTGTATACACACACTATTACATGCTTATCTAGCTCAACACAAGACAGTTCAATGCAATGTTCAACCGAGAGACCTACTATGTCATTACGTTGATTAAATTTTAAAGAATTTTTAACTAATATTAGGGAACCTCCACGCAGCAAATTTTTACGATTAAAACAACTCCCCACAGTGTAGTTTTCATAATTATGTAGCATTTGGTAGTCCTTTAACCAATGTTCGGTAAAGCAGATAGTATCATACATGGTTTTTTCTAAAAACATTTCAACTTCTAATAATTTGGAAGAGATACCTTGAATGTTCTGATGGAACAATTTCAAGGTACTCGTATTCTGCTGAGGCCCTTTTTTAAAGCTAGATGTTTGGTTGCAAGAAGACACATTATTGCTAGTAGATGTTATATGGCTAATAGTATCTTCTGTTGTCCTACTGACTAGTTTAAATAAGTATTATCCGGAGTGAGTCCTGAGACTTCCATGCCATCACCAGGCAAAAATATCCTACCACCAGTAGTCTCACCGTGAGATTGAGAATCTTCCATGGTGACACATGGATCCTCCTTCGTACTATTAAAACTACTACTAAAACTACCATCATAAATATGTACACAATAAGACGAAGACATACTATTTATGTCTGAGTGAATATTAAAACTTAATAGACTAGCTATTATACGTCTATATCTAATAGGCAGATATACTGAATACTGATTCGACCTAAGTTTATCAACAACAGTGTTGATGTCTAAACATAAAAGCTTGTTGCTGTAGTGACTTGCTAGGAAATGAACATGCTTATTCAGCATGTGTATATAATTGTTTTTTCTATTAGACATTTTCTCAAAATACGGAAAAGCACACAAAATGATTTTATGACAATCTAATTTTAACAACTCTGAAACACAATCAGTGATGTCTTCTTTTTTAACCTTAGAACTATTACCTATAAATATAGTGATGGTGGTACTAGCGTTACATGCAGTTTTTATGACTGATGACATTATTTGTTTGTAGGTTGACCCTGGCATACAATAATTTTGAGTGTTATAGCTCAGATTGTTACTTATTAATTTACCTAACCCTCTACCAATACTATCAGAAAACATAATTGAATGACAGTCACCCTGATTACAAGGAGATACAAAACTATTCAGCTTTGGTTGTATGTTATTATTATACACAATATCAGGTAATGTTTCTTGGCTAAAGTTACTATCCAGAGGACTCACAACTTGGGACGGGTCCTCCGTTGCCTCAGGCTGGAGACTCTCAGGATGGGACTGTGTCTGACAGGTACACAAAGTGTTCCTAATAGTCAGCAAGTCCAATTTGTCCACCAAATCATTGGTAGCAAGAATATGCTCTTTTATTTGATCTTTGGAGCTTTTATATTTACTACATAAAGATTTAAGAGTTTGATTCAGACGTTCAATTTCTGATTGTAAACGCTGAGTGTCTATGTTATAAATATTTATACTATCTTCCAATTTTATCTGATAGTTATTTAGCTTATTTACTAGAGAAACACGCTCTTTCCTTAATTGAATATTTTTGAAATGGTGTTTCTGTTGTTTCTTATATTTATTACATTTTTTAATGATTTTATTTATTCTTGCATATTTTTTTACTTTATTTTGACTAATTTTATTGTTGTTATTTTGTTTTAAAATAGAATTCTCCGTAAGGTCTATTGTTACAATTGGGTGAGGGTTGAACGTTGTATTTAATAACTCGTTATATAAAACATTTGTTTCATCAATCTGAGCATGTTCCTTATTCTTCTCCAATTTTAAAATTTGAGAGTTGGCATGACTTAATTCATCCTCCAGGTCCCTGATTTTGCACAAAGCCTCCTCATAAAGATTGCTACATGTATGGAACCCATCTGTGATTTCCTTCAGACGATCCCGTTCATCAACAACATGTACATATTGTTGATGAAGGTCCACTAGCTCCCGTTTTAAGCTTGAGTTTTTGCTGTTAATATTAATAACTTCCTCCTCGCTCTCTTCTATCTCCTTAAACAGTTGTTGACATTGGAGTTTTGAGTCTTTTAGTTCCTGGAGGGCCGTTCTCAATTTGAGCTCTAAATCCTGGGCAGTAGCCTTTCGGGTCATCACAGGCATGATTCCAAGATGAAGTGGTTAGGTACTGAAAAATTATGAAAAGGAAACAGTGAGAACCAATAGGGTAGACTGATAAGGGAAAGTTAGAAATGGAATAGGGGAAAAAAAACAGTAAAAGTTAAAGTTACACTGTCAAGAAATGGGGTAGGCTGCTATTATAGGTTCAAAAGGTTAATACTGTGTATCAGAAATATTTAACTTTATTAATTTTAGCCTTAGAGATTTACTTTCTCATACATGTGGGTAGATTTTTGAAAGAAAAAAAAAAACAAAAATCTGCTTAAACTGAAATAATAACGATTGTAACAATTAAAATTAACACAATTAATCGTGAAACTTAATCAGTAATATTGGTAATAAATTATAAAATATGTTGTTTACAAAATTTACTTAGAATTTAGTTAGATTGTCATCAAGAGGACTTTGACCTTACTTTAAAACAACAAGAATATACCAGTATTGGCATGTACATGATACAAAAATGATTTTCGAAATTTGTGTGCTATGCTATTATTAAAAGTAACAATACTTCCCCGTTTAAATCCGTATTAAATCCTGAGTTGAACGTCAGCTGTTATTTGTAGGTTACCGGTAACTTTATGTCATCGAAGACTTTACCAATCTTCCGGAAAACAATTTTGATGACTATTTAGACATAAATAATACGTTTGCATTTATAATTACACCGGATTATAAGGGCCTGTATTTCAACTTGGGAAGCGAGAATTAAAAAAACTTTTTCAAAAAAAATAAAATGTAACCGACTTCAAAACAACCACAAAAAAAGTTCAAAATAACCCACAAAAAAACTTTTGTTTCGAAAGTCGGTGACTTTATTTTTTATTTCATTGACTTTTTGTCACCGACTTTCGAAAGAAAAGTTTTTTTGTGGGTTATTTTGAACTTTTTTTGTGGTTGTTTTGAAGTCGGTTACATTCTTTTTTTGAAAAAGTTTTTTATTAAAGTATATAATCATCAAATGACTAACCAGCTTGGTTGTAGCGGAAAATTAATGGTTAAATAATTAAAAAAAACTTAAAAACTGATTTTGAAAATTCGTTCACCAAAGGTATAAGGTACAAGGTATCAGCAATACAGGCTCCTTTTTTTATCGGACGAATGAATGACGACGGATGACGATGGCTACTTTTGTAGACTTCTCCATTATCGAAGAACTAGCTGTAGCCAGCGGCTTCACCCGCTACAACTCGAAAATTATCCCACGGGAACATAAAATCGGGATAAAAACTATCCTATGTGTTAATCCAGGTTAAACTATCTGCATACCAATTAATTTGCGTGAAAGAGTAACAAACATACCTACATACATTCTCACAAACTTTCGCATTTATAATATTAGTAGGATTTGTTTGGAAAGAAAAATTCGTTTCCATTAGTATATAGTTCAATAATCCCCTTTCATAAAGTAAGCTATTTGCGGAAACTATTTCTACAGTTGTCACGTATTTTTTATTCCGACTCTTGAGGAAGGTCTTAAGGAAACATGACTCATCGCAGATCCTTCAATGAATGGCTGAGAGGAGTGAAGCACATCCTTCAAATGGATTTAACGTCGAAACATTGTCATAAATCTCCGGTTTTAGGTGTCTATTATTGGACTTCTGCTTACTTTCATTGCTAGTGATAAATATATTTTTTACATTATTATACGACTAGGCATCACTAGTACGGACGCCACGACCACATTCGTTATATTTGGTAATCTTGATATATTTTTTTTTTTTTAAATGAGTTGGGAGGAATTTACTGATGGCTTTTTTTTAAGTCTACCGCTCCACCAACGGAGCTGCAGCTGACATCCACGAATGTTTATGATACAACTCTCAGTTGCATTCTACTAATTATCGCTTGAGTGGAAATTGGTCAGGTAAATCTGTCATTGGCCCCCGGGCCTTGCAGATATTTAGATATTAAGCACTTGAAGCGTTGACCGATTTTTAAGCTGTCCACACACCAAAGCCACCGAAGTCCACCAGCCCGCGGAAGTTGCGATACTGGACATTGAAAAATCGTCAAATAGGCCGCCGGGCCTTGCCCGCCAGGTTCGTGCCGGCAAGACGGCGCGGCGGCTTCGGTGAGACAGCAGGGTTCTGCAGTAAACAGGGAAATCTTATAGGTTCGACATGTCCGTCCTCAGCTTAGCTTAAAGACAGTTAACTTAACGTCACAAAATGGTGAAATTCATGATAGTTTCTGTTGTGTTCAGTTGTATGAAAAACCGGCCAAGTGCGTGTCGGGCCACGCACATTGTAGGGTTCCGTAGTTGCCCATCAAAATACTTATGCGAACTAACTAAACTGATTCGCTGAATTTAATTTTAAAAAGAAGAATTTTTAAAATCGGTCCAGGCGTCTTTGAGAAATCGGGGAAAATACATTAAAAAAAAGATTACGACGAATTGAGAACCTCCTCCTTTTTTTGAATTTAGTTAAAAATAGTTGACAATAAAAACCTACCTATCCCCAAAACATACCCACCTATTAAAGCTGTAAAAATAAAGTTGACAAACTTACATTTGCAGTTGAAGTACATGTTCTCCGATACATTTTGTTTAAGAAAATATGTTATCCAAGTACGTTTTATAAGTTGGTCGACTATTACTCGTAAACTTGTAAAGCCTACTTAGTCATGATAATTTTCTTTTAAACTTCTTTATATACACTACTATTGTGAATTTTTTCACACCCTCAAACATAACCGTTTAGCTGGTAGAGGGGGGGGACACTCGAGTCGAGCAAAAATTTGCAATTTAAAGCTTAATATTTCACAAACGAATCTTTTTATCAAAAAATTGTTAATGGAAACTATCAATATTTTTTAAAGACCTATTTAATGATACCCCACCTAAGGGGTACGCGAGAAAAAAAAAAACATCCCAACTTTACGTGTACAGGAGGTACCCTAAAAAAAAATATTTAACGAGATTTTATTTTACCACTTTTTCGGCACAACAAATCCGTATATTTACACCAAATTACAGCTTTCTAGTACTGGGCGTCTCTGAGCTAAGCTGCGGACAGACGGACGGACGGACGGACGGACGGACGGACGGACGGACATGGCGAAACTATAAGGGTTCCTTGTTGACTACGGAACCCTAAAAAATCATGTTAATAGTGCAAAATATAACGAAATTAAAAGGAAAACTATAACAGCTAAGTGGATTGTACAGGTTTAAGAGGGTAGAATAACCCTTTCATTACATGTTTAGAATAGAATAGAATATACTTTATTGTACACCAAAATTAATAAGCAGCATTTTACAATTTTGTTAATATTAAGGGTACAACGGCGGTCTTATCATGTTTACCAATCCAAACTTAATATTATAAATGCGAAAGTAACTCTGTCTGTCTGTCTGTTACGCTTTCCCGCTTAAACCTCTCAACCGATTTTGATGAAATTTGGCACAGACAATCTTTAGACCCTGAAAAAGAACATAGGCTATCAAACACCACGCGGGCGAAGCCGCGGGCGGAATCTAGTTATTTATAACAAAAACGATTAAATGTAAGTCATTAACCCTGAAATAAATCTGAATCAGGCTCTATCTTTAAAACACTGCCTGTGTTACTGACTGTGTAATTAGATTTGTTGTCGTTTACATTTAGGTACTTGTTATTCAAAGTGAAATGTCTTCTAAAGTCGTTTGAAATGTTGTATTCAGTTGTTCTTGAAGTTACAACTTTGTAAACTGAACATGCGTGATGTCAACTCGTAGATAAGTTTAACATTTTGGCAAAAAAAGGGTTGGAGAAAACCGTTTTTGTA
This sequence comes from Agrotis clavis, assembly GCA_954870645.1. NCBI lineage: Eukaryota > Metazoa > Arthropoda > Insecta > Lepidoptera > Noctuidae > Agrotis > Agrotis clavis. The sequence goes on along the minus strand of OX940924.1, from coordinate 21,415,487 downwards.
ACTCAAAGAATTCTTTGAAAAAAAAAAAAAAAAATGGAATCAGGCGTTACTTTGCGGAAATCCATGACATTAAATGTTATGAAAAATATTTAGTTTTAATTCCGCGACAAAAATCCAGGCTTGTTGCAGGAAGCAATCCAACCGTATGCAGTCATGCATATTATGCACATGCAGCAAAGGACCCACACTCCCTCATGCATATGCACACATGCAACAAACGGAAAAACAAGCCATGCAATCAAACTTTAACTTTAATTCTTTGAAACATTATCTTATCGTAGCGTATTATATAGGCACGTCACGTGATACTTTTATTTATAAATGTTTTTTTTTTTTTATTTTAAGGGCAATCCCACGCTACGAATTTCTCCTGTAACGTGGGTGCGTTAATGTTAGTAAACACCCAGAACCGGAACAATCACTTGTATATTATACAAATACTAGCTGTTGCCAACGGCTTCACCCGCTACAACTCGATAATTATCCCACAGGAACATAAAATCGGGATAAAAACTATCCTATGTGTTAATCCAGGTTATAAACTATCTGTATACCCAGCCAAATCCGTTCAGTGGTTTTTGCGTGAAAGAGTAACAAACATACCTACATACACATACACATACATAATTAACCGTACATCCTCACAAATTTTCGCATTTATAATATTAGTAGGATTTGTGCATTGCGGAAATACAATGTGTGGATAGGCAGAAACTATAAATAAAAAACATCCTTCTGGTCTTACATGTATAGTTCCATCGTTCAAACACTTCCGTCATTACGAACGCTGTTAGCTATTATACAGAGACTTACAGAGTGAAGTTTTGATTTAATGAACTGGGCGTAGATAGCTATCATCCAAAACTATGAGGAATATCGAAAACATTGGAAGGAGTCACGAGGCCGATTTTGACGAAAACTAAACCTGCATCATCAGATTTTAGAAAAATCAATAGTCCTGGCCAGGAATCGAACCGGCTGACTTTGTAAATAAAATCACACCCTGTATTTTTACACCATTTTTGATAGTGTTGCAAATAAGGATCAAATTCTGGGAATCGACCTCGAGACTTCTTTTAACGTTTTTTGATATTCCTCATGGTTTTGGATATAGCCATCCACGCCCAGTTGATAAATTCACCCTGTATACTAGATACGTGACTTTTCTAGAAAGCAAAATCTTTCACAATTTTATTCTCCCTTTTTATCTGGAATTCCCTGCCGCCATTTGTATTTCCCGACAGCTATAACCTTGGGGTCTTCAAGTCAAGAGTGAACAGGTTACTTCTAGGCAAGCGTGCTTCACCGTCGACCACATCTTCGCTTACCATCAGGCGAGATAGTGGTCAAACGCGAACCTATCATTAATAAAAAAAAAAAAAATCTATGCCCAATCTTTTATATAATGTTTTTCCACAATTGCAAAAAACACCCTAGAGAGTATGGGTTTCTTATGGTTCGCATATTATATTTTTTTTTGAAGGGATGTGTGTGACATTGATTTATTTTTTACTTACGGGAAAGGGCGAAGCGCTCTATAAATCACCATGAAGCCAGCAAGTTTTTTATTTTATATCTTATGATGGTAATATATCAGATTGACATGTAGGATGTGTTAAGTTTTTTTAAGTAAAGACGCTATCTCTGTGGGCACTTTTAACTTACTACATCGTTCTCACATAATGTACCATCTCAAAATAAATAATGTAACAAAGGTTTTGTAATAATTTTGGCGATCTATAAAGAGTGTCCATTGAGTTTCTTGCCCATTCTTCTCCACAGAGATCTACTCCTTGGAATGGCAAATGGCATCTTCGGTATTTTCACAGTTATTATGTCTTGTGACTGGGACTGTAGTACTATAATAATTATATAGATAATTATTAGATATATTTGCATGAAGAGTACCTGACTGGTATCAGGTACTCTTCATGCAAATGTAGGAGAGGGATGTAATCTGCATGCGGGGCGTAGGTGAGATGTTGAAGGATTGGTCATCACAGTCATAGGGATACTATAATAGGATTTCTCCTGTAACTATCTACTTGGAAAATAACGTCCGCCGAGTACATGGCCGTGTGCCCTGTGTAACTTACTTCACTGTCAAAAACTGGTCGCGGGATTATTTCCTTACCGTGACCCCGGAACATAACAGGCTACTGAAGCACACTGTGGATTTTAGTCAGTAGAAGTCTGACAGTCCCTCCTGCCCTGCCCGGGGTGGGAGGACTCATTTGATGATTTTACAACGCTAAAAAAATAAAATAAAAAAAAAACTGTCTAAAACTGACGTTCTAATAGCTAATGGCCACCTCACCAGTACTCAGAGTTCGTTAAGAAGGTCATAGCAATGAGGCGCGCCGACATATTTTTATGTCTTTGACAATAATTGTAGAGTAACTAGTCTACTTGAAATAAACGCTTTTGATTTGATCTGATTTGATTTATTTTTTGCAAGAGACAGAAACAGATGAGGCCAGACTGCGACTCATCATAATCTGCCACAAAAGCTGAGAATTAAGCTCCTTCAGCAAAAGTAATGCCTCCTTTCCTTTTACAAAAGTAATTCTGTTTTCGTTACCCCTTTTGCGAAAATTGCTATTTGTCTGGCAAAGGCACTTTACAGTTTTACTTTATCTCTGTACACATTAGTTCCACAATAACAAACGAGACATCTTGGCGAGACATGTGGGACTACAAAAACTGGTTTGAGATAATTTTGTACAATTTATTTAAGCAAATGCGACGAAAACGTACTGACTGGTAGGTAGGTACCATATTTGTAAACTGTCGCAAACAAATTACGAAGCGGTTGCATGGCGTTTCGCGTAAGGACTGCCTGTTTTGGTTAAATAATTACCACATTGCCATCCAATATTGTATGTTATTGTTATGTTGAAAGATGGGTCTAGATGTATAATCTAGATTGAGGTGAAGCGCAAAACAATTTTGAATAAAAATAAAAATTGTCGGTAATGTGGACGAATTTTTGATGCTCTGTGAACTCTTTTACGGCAGCAAGGTCATAATTTGGCCAGTGATTTCCTCTAAAGCGTTAATTAGTAGACTATTATTTTATCAGAGAGTCGTATCACAAAGGTTCGTAGCGTTTACAGCGGTTGGTGGGACAAGCAGCCGTAACCACTCAAACATAAAGAAAAAAAAAATGCAGTTGGGAGGAAATGACTGAGTAATAATTTCCTCCCAGCTTGTAGGTTAGCTTGTAGGTTATTTTGAACTTTTTTGTGGTTGTTTTTGAAGTCGGTTTCATTTTTTTTAAGGTTTTTATTTTATCCTTTTTAGTTTTACTCTATTTACTTACAGTTTGCAAAAAAAAAATAAGGAAATAATATTTCTTATTAAACATAGTGAAAGATGCCTTATACAATACTGTGAGGAAGGCATTTGTTCATACCCAATTGCAGTATAAATTACACAGGCGCTTTTTTATCAATTTTAACGTTACCTACTAAAAAACCGTTGTACTCATGGGCAATAAATCTAACATAATAAATAGTGTTAATAATTATAACGCAACTCTAACAATAACTAATAAATAGAGCTTGAGATGAATTCGATTTACGTCACGCGCCAGTAGTGCCATGTAGCACTAATCTCGAAATCTAGAATCCCGAAAGTCTGTTAGTTAGATCGTTTTACCAAACGGTATAATAAGACCCAATTAATTTCGCAGGACTGTCTCAATAAGTAATCGTGACCATGGATCTTAAAGAGATATTGATCAATGTGCATTTTAGTCACTACCCCCTATATTAATAAACGTGGACTAAATATACGCGAAGGTTATTCCTTAAAAAAATTATGGTTAATCCGAGGATTATCCTGGTTTTAACTTTAGTCCACGTTTATTAATAAGGGTACCCCCAATAAGGGGGTACAAGTCTGACAGTCTCCCGCCCCTGGGAAGACTCATTAATTGTCGATTTTACCACTTTAAAAAAAGACCTAATCAAGTGACTGTGGTGGTCAGATAAGCAGTAGTTCTATTTAAATATAATTAAAGATGTCATCAACATAGTTGGAAAAGGCTAGGTAGAAGAAAATAAAATAATACATAAGTTGGTTGTATTTTACACCTAGAATTTCTAACAGTCAACAGCCTTTTAAAATCAAATGCAGAAACTTCTGCAAAATATGGCTGACTATAAATCTCTTAAAGACCGGTACAAGGGGAAAGTTTTCTCGTTAACTTTGAACGCTAATAACTTAATTAGTCAGTCAGCGCTTCGTCCAGCGGCGACACTTCGCTGCAAATTGCTTACAGCAGCTTTATTTAGTATGTGCTACTACTTTGGGTCTGCCGAGTAGGATCACTATATTGGATAAGTTTGTGAAAACTGGGAACTAGCATTTCGTGTGATAACTTTGATAATTATTTGCAACTAGCTTGTGCAGGCGGCTTAACTCATGTTATGAAGGACGTATTTCCAAAGTGTGAGTTTTAAATACAGCCGATGACACTCCAGGAAGTTGTTAATTACCCATTAGTAAAAAGATCGAAATAAGACCAGCAGTGCATTGGAGAATCCTACTACTCGTATCCTAATATTGTAAACGTGAAACTTTGTTTGTATAGATGGATGGTTTAGTCAGTACAAGTCTGACAGTCCCTCCCGTCCCGCCCTGGGTGAGCGGAGTCACGCGGCCGCCTCGAGGATTCCGCCGCGTGCTATCGCATTATGCTTTCTGTCTCGGTCTAGCAAATGGCACTTCTAAGCGACAGAAAGAGAAAGGGCGACGGAAAAAGCTGATTCCGCGTCGATAGATGTGGGAGCACCCTAACACAACTAGCAAACAAAGAAACTAGATGACCTATTTAAAAAAAAATAGAATACTTCGGAAAGAATCGAAGCGATAAAGAAATTCAAGATGTTGAATCCATCGATGAAATTCAAGATTATAAAGTGAAGTGAAAATCCATTCGTTTCTTTCAATATAAAAAAAAAGATCACGTCGGCGTCGTCGCGGTCGAAGTTTCATTCCAATGTCATCTATTTGCAAAGCTTCCGTGAAACGAGTTTGCAGAAATTCTTTTTTTAATTCCGTTCTGTCAGTTATATTTTTATTCTGATTAAAATGTAACATAATATCTAGTATAAACCTTTATTCGAAGCAACGTGTGATTCAACCATAAAAGAGGCTAAAGATCAGTGCGCAAGGTTATTTATTAGCTACATATTCAAGCGAGAAAAGGTCCAGCGTAAACCTCATATACATTTTATACGTTACTACGCCGCGTAGAGATTATTACTACGCTGCTACGCCACGTAAACGTTAAGGTGCAAGTTCTCAGATAATTGGTTGAAAGAGAAGACGCGTACTTATAATTCTATCCATTATAGAGCCCTTCGTAACATTCATAAATACAAAACTTTAATGTAAAATTTTTGAATTCAGTAAAAGTTTGGCCAGACCACTCCAAAATAAGTTTTTGTGTCGAATCACAGTTTAGACAACTGTGATTCGAATTCGGATCACAGTTGTCTACGATTTTAGTCCAAAAAAGTTAAAATGAGTTTGCTCAAAACAGCATTTTGAACAAATTATACATACCTACATACATGCAGATTATGTAATATTCACTCCACAAAATTATCATTCAACATAGATAGCGACAGAATAACATCTGTGTGCTGCTAATGGGTGTTTTTCCATTAGACGGCACGGCACCGGCACGGCACCGGCACGGCACCGGCACGGCACCGGCACGGCACCGGCACGGCACCGGCACGGCACCGGCCTGGCCGTGCACCGGCACCGGCGCCGGGGCTTCGTTTTTCCACTGCACCGGTTCCTAACCGGCCCGGCAACGGCACGGCGCCGGCATGGCCGCGCATCCAGAATCAACGACTATATATTACTAGACTACGCATTGCACGATCTAAAGAACACAAACTATTCTGCCAAGTTGCTAAGGTACTACGTAAGCGAGAGGGACGGGGTACTGCGTTGTGATTGGCTAACTCAAGGTCTGTGCTGTCTCAACGTATGTTTACGGCTCACAGGATTGGTCGAAATGAGACGAATATATGACTTTTTAACCGACGAAAAAAAAAGGAGGAGGTTCTCAATTCGACATGTATATTTTTTTTTTTTTTTTTTTTATGTATGACCACGCATAACTTTTCCTAACCTGGTCTGATTTCAAAAATTCTTTTTTTGTTGGAAAGAGTATATCTCAAAGTTGGTCCCATTTAAATTTCAAAACTAAAATCGGCCTCTAAGGGTAGAAAAAAAGGAATTAATTGTCAATTTTCCTACAGAATTTTCAATTATGAACCGATTCTGTTGAAATAAAGTTAACAATTGTAGTTCTGAGGACATTATTATATAGCAGAGATGTGGAGAACATAACATGATGGCGTCACCATCATCAGATCAACTCCAGATCCCTGTTATTTTGTGAAGTCAGTCCCAAGAGTTCCTTAACAGTTAACAACAGCTATATCGTGTTTGGGCTCATTTCACTCAGCTTGATGAGAACTTTAGACCTAGCTGAGGAATCATTGCCATCGAGGGTCTGAGGATGGTGACGGACAGCAGGGCAAGTGGTCCTCAACAGTTAACAGCACCTTTATCGTGTTTGAGCTAATTTCACTAGTCATGATGAAAACTTTATACCTAGCTGGGGTATAATTGTCATCGAGGGTCTGAGGATGGTGACAGAGGGCAGTAGCAAGAGATCCTTAACAGTTAACAGCAACTATATCGTATTTGGGCTCATTTCACTCATATTGATGAGAACTTTAGACGTAGCTGGGGTATGACAGTCGTTGAGAGTTTTTAGTTACAGAAATTGACACGAGATAGGAAACTCAAAAGTAAAAAATAAGTCCTTTTTAAAAAAAAATCAAACCGACGAAACATCGAACTGAAAAGCAAAAAATAAATTTTGAGGCGGCGCCAAAGAAACAACGAATAGCTACGTGCTATTCAACCACGACAAGCTATACAACGAGCTATTCTGCTCTTCAAATAGTTAATTTATATGTTTGTTTGTTTGGCGCCGCCTCAAAATTTATTTTTTGCTTTTCAGTTCGATGTTTCGTCGGTTTGATTTTTTTTTTAAAAAGGATTTATTTGCCTAATGTGTTGGCAGACATCGGTCGCCTGTTATTAGGAGTCTAGTATTATATCGTCGTTGCCATAGAGGTTCGAACACAAGCACGCGTCAGTGAATACCAAAATCGTAAGGTATCGGAGAATTGCGTCGCCTAGTGTACGAAGGGGCTTACTCGAACGCGTGCGCGTTGCGGACTGCGGGAGGGGCGGCTTCTAGCCGCTAGTCTGTATCACGAAGCTACTCAGGCACACAGCGGCGGTAGTTACGAATTTGAATATTGACGATTCTTTAAAGTGATGGGTCTATCAGACCCACCAGGCACCCCAAGGGTTAAAAACAAAGTAACATGACATAAGACTTTCAAAAGTAAAGAGGTCGCACATTGTCAGGCCTGTTGGTCTAGTGGTTAGTGACCTTGTCTGCTATGCTGGAGGTCGTGGGTTCGATTCCCACCCAGGACAAATGTTTGCGTGATGAGCACGATCATTTGTTCTGTGTCTGGGTGTAATTTATCTATAATATGTATGTATGTAGAAATATATAAGTATGTTTATCAGTTGTCTAGTACCCATAACACAAGCTCTGCTTAGCTTGAGACTAGATGGCGTTGTGTGATAGTTGTGGAATATTATATTATATTATATTATATTATATTGCTAAATTAACCTTATTACGAGCCATAAACCGAGTCTCACGCCCTCAGCCCCGCGTCCTCCTACACGCCTGCGCACTCACACATGCACACGGCTACAATTCATACACATGCAATTATTATTACTATTATGCACATTTGCCGGCCGGCACCGACTGGGAAGCTTGCTACCCCGGCGACGGCGACGGCGCCGGCAGGACTCAACGCCGGGCCGACGCCGGCGCCGGTAAGTGGAAAAGCGAGCCATACATTTTCATATATTCTTGCTTCCCCGGCACCGGCGCCGGTGCCGGCGCCGGCTAATTGAAAAACGCCAGGCCAGCACCGACTAGGAAGCTTATTACCCCGGCGCCGGCGACGGCGCCGGCAGGACTCATCGCCGGGCCGGCGCCGGGCCGGCGCCGGCGCCGGTAAGTGGAAAAGCGAGCCATACATTTTCATATATTCTTGCTTCCCCGGCACCGGCACGGCGCCGGCGCCGTCGCCGGTGCCGGTGCCGGGCCGGCTAATGGAAAAACGCCCATTATCTGTTTGAAAAAAGTTTAACACCTAAAAGAAAAATTGTTCAAATATTTTTTTCGATTTTCATTTCGACTTTCACAACTAAAAGTTACAGGACCAAAGTTGTATAAAATTTAATTTGCAACAAAAAAGGTTTCTACGAATTTTAAGTGCAACAACAGTTTGCCAATATTTGCTAGCCGAAATTGGATTTAAGTTTACAGTTACCCCTCTTTTTATTTTATAGCGTCTGGGTAGAGTGGAAGGGACTATCAGACTCTACTGACTAAAAATCCACTTTGTTCCTTCAATTGATCTTTATGTTCCAGGGTCACGAGAACAGTGTCAGTTTTAGTTGAGAGAAGTAGAAAAGAACAACGTATTTTTCTATTCCTTTAGGATTCATTTAAATTCTCCGTAATATGTCGAGCTTCATTGTCTCAGCGCTTTTCTGGTGTTCGCCACTTTTGTTTCTGGCTTTCAAGAGTTGCAGTGGTTTGGGAATAGTGCGGTGGGATTGTCCCAACATGCTAAGACAGTCCCGTGACACGTTTTTGCCCGTTCTTCTCCATAGAGATCTACTCATTGGAAAGGACGATACTTTCACAGTTTTTATGTCTTACTAGCGGTCCGGTACGTGCTTCGCTACTTTGACAGCAAATCCCCATTAACAAAATGATCGCCATATGTGATTATGAAGAACCGCTCGACCGATTTTGTACAAACTTCACATAAACCATCTACTAAATAGTACGAACAAAGCCTAAACATTTGGTTTGGATAAGTGAGCCCGTTTTTGAGTTATAAAATTACAACGAAAAGTGGCTTTGATTTTTATATATTAGATTGAAGAGCACTGGTGACCCAGTGGTATCGGTCCCGACTTACGAGTTGTAGGTCGTGGGTTCGGACCCCGCCAGGTGCGTTACTTTGTGTAATTTATTTCATCACCACTGCTCTCAAAACGGTAAAGGAAAACATCGTGAGGAAACCGGCATGTCTTAGAACCAAAAATTCGAAGACATGTGACATCTGCCAACCCGCACTGGGCCCGCGTGGTGGATTATGGCCCACTCCCTCTCACGGAGAGGAGGTCTGTGTCCCAGCAGTGGGAACATTTATAGGCTGATGATGATGATGATGAGATTGATGACTGGGACTTTAGCACCATTACTATTTTTTAGTACTAGTTTTTGGAACGAAGTTCCTTATCGCGCGTTGTGAAAGGGGGCTGGACGGAAATTCTTACGAAAAGTTGTCACGACACTTTTGCCCGACTGCGCGACGCAAAGGAGGGTAATGTGTTTATTACCATGGAATGGAATGGACTGGACTGGACTGGACTGGACTGGACTGGACAGGACCGGACCGGACCGAACCGGACCGGACCGGACCGGACCGAACCGGACTGGACAAGACCGGACCGGACCGGACCGGAACGGACCGGACCGGATTATTTTTGTTGAGTGTATACAGTAACTTCGTTCCATCCGGGTGTCCCTTGACACCTCTCAAGTTTTTTATTTTATGTCATTTGACAATTCAAAAGTGGCTGTAATTTGCTTATTTGAATTAAATGCTTGATTTGACACACACAACCCTCACCTTCTTGACAACAAAAAGTTAACATTGCAAATGTGAAACTATAGCACAGTAAAGTCAAATTACACTCTGCGAATTCATCCCCAAAACTGATGAAAATAAATTTGAAATGTCCATAAGCAGAGTTCATGAACCTGGCCGTTCACCCCAAACGAATCTTTTATTGAATAAAATAAAGTTTTTCCACCCTAAACATCCAAATCTGTTTTGAACTGAGATATGGATGTTCTCATCCACTATCTTTCAATATTACTAAAATGATGATCCCAGCAAGTTGGTAATAAACCATGACTTACCTTTTACTAACTTCCTACAAATTCGAAAGTTATTGAGGATAGACGGATGGATGATTGCTACTCTTTCACTCAAAAACGACTGGACCGATTTGGACGAAATTTTGTACTCAGATATTTTTTTTTTTTGGGACAAACCCACCACACTATTCCCAAACCACTGCAACTCCTGAGAGCCAGAATCAACAGTGGCAACCCCCAGGAAGCGCCGAGACAATGAAGCTTGGCGTGTACTTTGTACTCAGATAGTATATAGGGTGACTGGCAATGTACTGAACAGTTGATTTTTTTTCACGCTCCTCCTTTTGCTATATTAAAAATTGTTTGTTATCATGAGCACAATCACGTGTTTAAGTGGCACTTAAACACGTGATTGTGTCGCTTAACTTCAAACTTGGATAAATCCAATTCTGAGATTTTTCATGATTTTGGTGTCAAACGAAAGGGAAAAAGAAATGTTTTTAATTTTTTTTAACAGTTCTGTATAAATCCGCATGGTTCTTGAGAAATAAACCGTCAAAGTTATAAAATTTTGTCTAAGTCAGATAGATCCATGAGACAGTTTTTTTTCAAATGTTGTTAAGTCCATGAGAGCCAATCAGTTAATTGCATTTTTTCAACATGGCCGTCAGTCAACGTAACTCTGTGACAGTAACACCATACATTCACACGCTGTTTTTTTTTCAAAGATAGATAAATCGCATTCCATTCTACCAAATGAAGGTAAATCCAATCTAAATATTACATTTTTGAAAGGATGAGTGATTTAAATACTGAATTGACTAAACAGGATCGTTTTCTTCAATAATGTTGCCACAATAAAAAAAATACTGTGTTTTAATTCATGAAATTAAGACTATTAACACTTTTTTTTAATATCTCCTAACAGGGTAGAGTGGATTTATCCGAGTTTGAAGTTAAGCGACAGTATCGTACACTAATTGCCAGTCACCCTATATAAACCGAATTAATACCTAAGATACCTTTCATCTTGGTTTGAAATTCCTGTTGGATAATTTTGTTTAGTTGCCAGTTTACTCTACTAAAAAATACTTTTAAAATAATTTACTTCTATTTTAGTTCAGAATAAAGTTCGTTTGTAAGTCGTTAAAAACACTTTTTAAGGACAGCCTTTATTGGACTAATTGAAATGAATGGTTAGTCTAAAATTGGCTGAGGAAACACCAATACAGAACAAATAAAAATTAGTCCCAGGAAGTCACAAATGGGGTCGCTAACCGAGCATTCACCCCAAGCCAATTCTTTGATGAAATCGGTTAGACATATATATGGACAGATTCTACTTTGTACAATACTCTGAAAAATCCTCGATTCATTAGGCTGGAATTTTCGCATCAAATCCTTTTCCTCGTACTACTTAAAATCAAATCAATCAAGGGCCTTCTTTACGATTATTTGACAAGAAGTAAACGGGGACTCTGACATTAATTTGATGGAAAAAATATTTTCTCGTTTGTAAACTCGGGGCGCTTTTTCATTTTAAATAAAACTTACGTTGTAATACTTCATGTACACTGTTTTGCCGAATACGTCGAATTGGCTATTCGTCTATAAAAATCTCATTAATCTGTAAGATAAGATTATCAAAAAATATTCGATCCGTATTTTTTCTTTTGGTATTTAAACTAAAACTGACAGAGATACGACGCTTTTAAAATTGGCAATACGTCACAATTTAGTATACTTAATTTCTATTGAATTCTGACGACATCAGCTTCCACTCTTGAGTTTTGATGCGTTATACTCGTATCTTGATAAATATTCATTGATTTTACAAAAGTAAAAACACGTGTCTGTTGTTTTTCAAAACTGTAAATGACGGACTAATTAGGATCTATGCACACCACGTTTTCTAAACGCGCGTTTCTCAAACGCGCGTCGACAGCGCGCTTTTTTCAAACAGAGCAGTTTGTTGTCGTTTGTATCGCGTCAAACACGCGGCACCGGCGCGTTTGTATCGCGTCAAACGCTCGGCACCGGCGCGTATGTGTCGCGTCAAACGCGCGGCACCAGCGCGTCTGTATCGATACCTTACTATACCTTTATAAATAAAATAAAAAATGCGCCGGTGCCGCGGGTTTGTAATTTATAAAGGTGTGAAAAGGTCTACTGGCTGCGTCTGACTTGCGTGCGTATCGCGTCTGTATCGATACAAACGCGCGTCAACGGCGCGTTTAAAAAACGTGGTGTGTATAGGCCATTAGATTTGTAATTTATTGGTACTGTCAAATAGTAAATTCAAACTCGAGCCTCAATATTAATACACTAAGTCCGAATAAGAACCCATCTTCTTGACATACTAAAGAACAAAATAAGTCTGTCTGTACACGCTTAACCAACGAAGAGCTATGTCAAATTGCATAATTAATTGTTTTTGTTGTGCGTTTTGGTTCATGACAAAATTAGTATATCAGAAAGTTTTCAATGAGATCTCATGGTTCGCATGGGTATGCGATGCCGAGGCGGACCGATAGTAAAAAATATTGTTATAATTTTAAACAAGAAAGTTGTCCAATGTCCATTCTTCCATTGGGAACGGACAAAATATAAAATGAATAACGAAATAAATGTAATAATGGATTGACTTTGTCTTTGATTTGGTTCAGGATAAAGAATTGGACCTAACTTGAAGTTTCAAAAGTGTTTTTATTTTATTAAATAAATTATAATTATGTACCTTATAATAAATTATAAACTTGAAAAAAAAATATATATTAATTATTTAATAATATAATAATTTAATTTTAGAGAAGACGATTATTTAGAGTCACAAAATACCCAAAGAGGTTACCCTCTTTAACCGAGCGGAGCGTTCACCCTGGTGGCATTTTTGGCCGCAACGTTGCTAACCAATCGATAAATATCACCAGAAGCATAATCATGCCGGGATATAGGGTACCCTATGGGTTAAACCAGGTTATAAACTAACAGTGTACTTAACTTCATCCAAATCAGTTAAAAAAAATGTGTGAAATAGTGACAAACATCGATCTATCTTAACAAATAAGAAAACTTTGTATTAACAGTTCTTATGAAAATATTTTCAAAAATTATGAAATGACCGTTTGAAACCCTTATCCACCATTCCACCTAAAATTAGATCAAACCGGTTGAACATGACCACACAACTAATGGTTAGATTGTGGTTGGAATTTCATGTTCATTACTGAAGGAATTTCAATTATAATGTAGATATGTTGTATAATCGACCTGCATCCCTCAGCTCCCACGTCGCCCTTTAATCTCCGAATATAGAATACTTGTTTTTTCCTCGGCTTCGCTTGCATTTATTTATTTTGACCATCAATTTGGCGACACAATGCGGCATTCTATTACCACTATTACGTCATTGTTGTTTTGTTCGAGAACGGAGGAAAAACTTACACGAGTTCTACGTATTTGGCCGTACAGCATACTAGAAATATTACGACGTAAATTGTTTGGAATTGAATGTAAATATCCCGTTTTAAATTCAAATAACAGTGTAAAAGTCAAATAATAATGTGCTTATACAGTAAACTGTTTGGTGCCGGTTTTCGACAGTATGGTGTTCGCGAGCCAGGCGGTCTTGGTGGGGTCATTCGTGTTATTTCTTTCCTTCTGGGTGAGCCCGCTCCATAGTAGGCCTCATATTTGCCTCTGACCCAACAGCACCCACATTATGAATAAAAAAAACCGGCAAAGTGCCAGTTGGACTCGCGTGAAGAGGGTTCCGTACGATGTTACCTATCACGTTATTTTAAATCTGACAAATTTACGTATAATTGATGATTGGTACGCACAATATTGAGTGATTTACCATGTTATTTTAATGTCATGGACTTCTTATAGGTTTTCCTATAATCCATATAAGTAGAAAACTAATTTCTGTATTTTTTTCAAAATTTTAGGTTCAGTAGTTTCGGAGATAAGGGGGTGGGAATGGTCAATTTTCGTCTATTTTCTTGAATAACTTGGAAACTTTTTATTTTAAAATTACAAAAATATATATATTAAAGATCTTCTCAACGAGACCTTTCATTTGATACGATGCAGTTTTCAAAAAAAAAAACTTGAGAGGTGTCAAGGGACACCCGGATGGAACGAAGATACTGTATACACTCAACAAAAATAATCGTCGCGACTCCACTCCAGTCCAGTCCAGTCCGGTCCGGTCCGGTCCGGTCCAGTCCAGTCCGGTCCGGTCCGGTCCGGTCCGGCCCATCCGGTCCGGTCCAGTCCAGTCCAGTCCGGTACAGTCCGGTCCGGTCCGGTCCGGTATGGTCCGGTCCTGTCCGGTCCGGTCCGGTCCGGTCCACTCCACTCCACTCCAGTCCATTCCATTCCATTCCATTCCATGGTAATAAACACATTACCCTCCTTTGCGTCGCGCAGTCGGATAAAAGTGTCGTGACAACTTTTAAGATTTTTTTCCGTCCAGCCCCCTTTCACAACGCGCGATAAGGAACTTTTTCTTGTTCCAAAAATAATTTTGCCATTCCCCCCAAAAAATTACCTCCCATTTACAGATTTCATCTATTCACGTCACACCTCTGTGCTTGGGTCACAGGAATTGATATGTGTACCAAATTTCAACTTAATCGATCTAGTAGATTCGGAGATAATTGACTGTAAACGACAGACAGACGGACACACGAGTGATCCTATAAGGATTCCGTTTTTGTATTCGGACGTACGGAACACTAAAAATTACGTGTCCATAATTTTTCAATGTTCTATCTGACGGAGTAAACAGATTTTCCTTTTTTTATGCAGTTATATACCCTACAGAACAGTCCACACATTTTGAATAAAAAAATAGTACTTACATTGTTATCCGAGAGGTAAAAGTAACTTATTTCAGTCCCGAGACGGGGTTTGGCTATTAGTTCGAGGGACTAAATAAGTAATTCACCCGAGGTAAACTCTGTGCTTTTCATTACGAATACGAGGAAAGTAAAAATAAAAACATAAATACTAGCAGAAGAAAAAATGAGTGTTGATCGGATTGTCGCCATCCCGCTTATTTTGTATTTTTTTTTTCTTATTTTTGTCTGTAGTCGTCCAGCTATACAGCCAGTATTTTTCATGTTCGTCATTAAAAAAATGGCAAAGATTTTGCCAAGAAACTATCTTAATTTTCAACTTTTTCTCTAAAATAAGAAATAGTTGAAAATAAATTATGTTAAAGCCGTAATATTAGATAATTATTGTAACTTTATATCGTTTAATTTTAAATCGCGCTGTAATTTAGTGGCTGTTTAAAAAGTTACAACATAGTCCAATAGAAATGTCAAATAAAACTATTTTTTTTTCCATTATAAATTTGGCAGCTGTCAGTTGAAAGCGATTATCCCTAGGCCTGCAATGGATAACTTTCAAACGGCTAATCAGACATGCCTACTTTCAGAGTACGAGTAATGAAAAAAACTTTTTTCATCTAATATCTTTAAACGAGCAATTCTTGTATATTTATATATAATCAGGATCTCGGAAACGGCTCCAAGGATTTTCATGAAAGTTACAGATTAGGGGTTTTTCGGCTCAAGGAATCGATTTATCAAGGTCCCAGGTTCGAGAAAAGCTCGGTTCCCAAGATATAGACATTTTAAAAACCGCGTTTCATGAAGCGCCATCTATAACGCCATGACCGATGAGGGCCAAAAACAAAAAAACACATTAATGAAACACAAATTACATTTAGTTTTTGAGCATGTAACTACCACAGTCCCATGTCCTACACCTACAGCATAGCAACGTGATTATAAAGCCTTTGATAACAGTTTGTTTCTTGTGAATATTTCAAAACTTTCCTGGAAAGTTTCATTAAGTTCCTCAGCTCACGGCTTATCCTGCATCCAACAAGTTAATCTCTTCTTAACTCTAAACGCGGGAGACAGGTAGTTAAGGTAGTAGAATATAAGTACGTATCTATATAGAGGTGACGCTATCAACTTAACTGTCTCCCAGTCAAATATGAGCCTTCGTCTTTTAGTCCGATCAATGAGGATTTTTTTGTATGAAGACTTCCGAAAAATTCCTCCGACACTGAAATTTGGCATAATTATGATGAGAGTAAGGGGCTGCCTCCACGAGCGAGAGAATCGCGGCGATATTATCGTCGTGCCACGTATTTCCATACACTCTCTATGAACCCGTCTCCACACGGCGATATTATCGCGGCGATTTGACAAGTGGCAATGTGTGACATTAGTCGGGCGTATCGCCGCGCGCTCGTGGCGCTCTCGCAGCGAGCGCGCGGCGGGCGCGCGACGACCGCGTTACCAGTAGTGAAACAAAACAAAACTATAGCACAACGACTTGTCGCGGACTCGCGGCGATTCCGTTGCGAGTCGTCGCGCGCGCGCGGCGATTCCGTGACGATACGCTGGCGGAATAAACGCTCGTCGTGGAGATTCTCCGACGATAGAAGGACGGACTCGCAGCGTTTCCCTCGCCCGTGGAGATGGCGCCTTAGTGATACAGATTATAGATGCACAATAATCCATTTTTTTTTTTGAGAAGTTAGGTTTTTTTTTTCACACAAAACTTTGTTAAATTGCTTATAACTCTCTGCGAAAAATTCCTCAGCCTTAAATTCTTTTTGTATAAATATGTTTAAATGTATTTGTTAGAATAGGAAAGTATAAAAATCCAACAAATTTTCGATTTCACTGTCACTCCAAATTAACTTTTTATACATTGCGCTCTAACTTCTAGTTAAAAATTGCTCTGCCGATTTTATGTGATTTCTTATCCTTAAATACATTTTTTTTTAATTTGCATGAAAATGTTTTATTGACAAACGTTGGAACAATAGACAGTTTTATCGCTAAACGTGATCTTTTATTTTTAATTAGCTATCAGATTTCAGTGTTACTTTAGTAAAATTATCACTCTAATATTAGAACCAACGATGCCGTATAACTGACAAAATGGGGTAATGAAATTTGAATTATTTCGGGCCAGTGACACGAATAACAACAACAACAACAAGACTCATCGTGTGTAAATCCGACAACTGCTCAGTTAGAAACATCAAAACATGTAAAAGAAACCTGTCACTTGCACACAATACATGAATGAAGACATTTTACGAACTCGGCAATCCAGCGCAATCATTTCATAATAGCCTAAAAGCTGCCCCTTCAACAGTCAATAAAAATTTCATAACACTTAGTCAAGATAACAGGGTGTCTTTGAACTTGACCTAGGCTTAGCAAATGCCCCCCACTAGACCCCACTACACTGGCTCACAATATCGAAAGACAAGTCGAAGTGAACGCACGACTCGACCATGTACCCAAATCCGTTCGACAGAAAACATTCGACAATCAGACAAGTTCTCGATAGAATATTTCGGGAGAAAAGTGTTAGAAAAAATGTACTTTCGAGAAAGAATAGTAATACTTCGTCTTGTTCCGCCTCCAGTTCGGAAAGTCGAAAGATGTTCGGTTTTAGTTTACGCTGAGTCGGTGTGCGGTTGTGATTTGTAATCGTGTTGGTTCGTTGCAGTCTGCTAGTCAGCGGTTCACTTTCACTACTTGACACTTTAGTAAGTACATATCTATAAGCATTATTTGTAGTGGTGATCAAAACATGACCACATTTTTTAAAACTTGCAATTTAAGCAAAGAACCTATATTCCAATCTGTAACAGTGTCATAATAGTAAATCTCTCCCAATCCACTGTAAGAAAGACATAAATTACCTTTATACCCAGTCTGATCCTCAAAACCGATTCCCCAAGAGTATTCCTAAAATACTGGCAATATTGCTTGAGGTAAATCTCCACGGTACGTCTGTGTTGTGAGTACACATACTTCTGAAGGTATTGGCAAATGACTCGTTATTGCAAAAGCAATTTCTCATGTTGTCGGCTCGATAAACACTACTGACCCAAATCTCTGCTTTAGCTAATAACGGGGGAAATGATAATATAGTTTCTTATTAGCTAATTAAAATGAGGAGCTCGTGGCTAAATCGCACAGGCCGATTTTCCGGGTTAAACCGCGCTTGCCGAGGTTGGTCGGTGGATGGGTGACCATCTGTCATAGCGTCGAGTTTCCTCCGTGCCTCGGAAAGCACGTAAATCCGTTGGTCCCGGCTGTCATTTGTAGATCTTTGACAGTCGTTACTTTAAGTCAGAAGCTCTAAATAAAGTCTGACAACCAGTCTTACTATGGGGTATCATATTACCCAGTTACTGGGTTGTGGAGGTCCGATAGGCAGTCGCTCCATGTAAAATACTGATATCCAGCTGCATCTGGTTCGACTGGAAGCCGACCCCAATATAGTTGGGAACCGGCTATATAGACAGATGATGAGTAGCAAATTAAAATGAATGCTATAGATACGTAAAGATTCCTGGGTTTTCTTTAAAATTAACGTGTGATTTTACATAAGCCTTGGGAAACGTACTACCGCGAAAAATTGAATCCTTTGTATTATTTCAGACTATAACTTTTCTCTGTTCGAATCATTCAGTTTCGTTCAGAAATTTTGACGTGATAGCCTAACAAACATCCATCCATCCAAACAGCCGAAAGTGTGCATTTAAAATACAATTGTAGATACATACAAATTAATGCAAAAAACACATTCGTTACACGTGTTTAAAAAAAAAAAAGGTTGCACTCCAGGAGTGCCGGTAGAAGTGAAAACTTTTTTGTTACTATGTTTTATTTTTAATTTGAATGACGTCTTACTCATTTTCGATCAGGGTCACGTGACCCTGACGGTCACGTGACCCTGACGGTCACGTGACCCTGACGCGAGTTTTAAATTTTTTACCCATTACAGAAAAAGTGTACAACGCCGCTAAAGAAGTTTTCACTTCAAAAAGATCATGTTAAATGCACGTAACGTAAAAACTTGAATTGCGTTAACATTATCTTAAAAGGTTAAATTTGCATATTTTAAGGTATTGTACTTGAAATTAAGAATAATTTATGATCAGAATATTTAACTAAAACGGGGTTATTGCTTCATACTTAATCCCTATCATATTTTCATTTGGTTCTATTTTTTTTAACATTACCCTAGACTTGGAATATACATACAAACACTATTCTTGAGTCACATATGTGCATTTACAAACATTTAAACTCCCATAAAATTATACAAACAGCCATTAGAACAATTAACTTTAGGCCATACAAATCTCCGTTCCGTGCAGGAACCAGACCACCGGACCAACAGCGTAGCAGTCGCTGGGACACTGTGCTATTTGCGCCAAATATGTGATCTGTAGAATTTCCAAAAAAATCTAGGTTTAGATCTATGTCCATATCGGTCTTATTTTTTGTATTCTATCCTTTGTTTCAAGCTGTGCTTTGGCTATCCGAAGATCTTAAGATATGGAATAATCTTTACATCAAGTCTTTATTGTTTGAGTTTTAAATTAACATAATAATATAACATAGTTAACTATAGCATCGAAAAATTCCTCCACAACGCTATCAACCGGTAATCTGCCCAAGAAACTTGAGGCGTTGCCACGTTTTATAGCAACTTTTAGCCTTCTGGTCAAGGTCAAAATCCAGAAAGGTAAAAGAAACGCTAAACAATAATCGTGGTACCACAAAAACTTTTAAACATCTCTTGAACACTTGTCTAAAAAAATGTCAGATTATGACGTTGAAATAAGGTCCGTTTTGCAGTCACACTTTTTTAGACAAGATGTTTAAGTTTTTGTAGTATGGCTGTAAGTCTTTTTGAATTTCTCTTGAAAATGGTTGAGCCCTACACGGCTCAAAAAAATATTTTGTCCTGTTAATAACAACCGCTTCCAACCGATCCTAATGAAAATTTACAAGGGAAATCTATGTCTAACAGTAGACATCCTATGGCTGAAATAATGAAGATGATGGTGATGATGAAGTTTACTAGGATATTTCTCAGCCGCAGCGACAGCGCCAGCAAGCCATTTATGTAAATGTTATTTTGTATTAGTTATTGTGTACCTGTGTACCTACACTTAACCACATGTCACTTCAAGAACACGAAACCGCCTCTTATTGCTACGCATAAAGGCTCTTTCAAAATCATAATATTATTGCTTTCACAAACGTGTGGTCTGATATAGGTACCTTGCAAATATATATTAAGCCACCGTTATATGAGAGCTACTTCTTCACTTCCTTTGAATATTCTCATAAACTGAAAGCCTTGAAACTGGTTTCTATTCCTTGAATATTCAAGAAAGCTAAAGAGTATCTACCGAAAAATGGGGTAAATAATAATTTTGACGTCGAATTCTTTTTGCCAACGGTTTTCATCAGGTACAGGTTTGTTAGCGTAATTGATTAGAAATGTGACCTAAGTAAAAAAATACTCTTTTCTGCATTGCGCTGTGGGATGAAACGATTTTAAAGAGTTTTAATATTGCCTACGGACTACTTTATGATAAAAAAAGGTTGCACTCCAGGAGTGCCGGTAGAAGTGAAAACTTTTTTGTTACTATGTTTTATTTTTAATTTGAATGACGTCTTACTCATTTTCGATCAGGGTCACGTGACCCTGACGCGAGTTTTGGTCACGTGACCCTGACGCGAGTTTTAAATTTTTTACCCATTACAGAAAAAGTGTACAACGCCGCTAAAGAAGTTTTCACTTCAAAAAAAAAATGATTGGTCTAGTCTATCTTGAACTAGAAGAAAAAAAAACAATTTGTGTTTTAATTTTTTAATAAATTGACCGAACTCTTTTTTTTTTTTTTGAAAGAGTTTAACTTTACACGAATTTTAATATTCTTAGTTTTTTGTTACTTAGGAACTAAAAAATCAATTTGATAAAAGAAAAAAGGGCTACCAAAGTTTAATTTTAAATGAATTTTTTAACGGACAAAATAGTCAACTTGTACTTACTTTATTTATTTTTTTCCTTTAATTATTTTAGTGGTCGACCAGGAGAAGATGGTTGAAATTATACAATAATTCTTTTTTATTTTATGTTAGAAGGCTTCTAAAGTTCTATTGATAAAAGACCTCTTTAATCGGTGTTTGACTTCAGTACATTTCACAATTAAGTGTGTTCAAACGGATGTTTGGTAATGTGTGTGTCTTTTTTTTAAAGGAAAAAGTATGCACATATTTTACTACGATATCAACGCTGAAATCACAAGTAATCCATCCATACAATTAATTAATTTCGGTGAATGATATCTCTTTTTCGAAAATCCAGTCTTATTGGCATTTTTCTTGTTGACAGCAATACAAACGACTTTTTAGGTTTTTTGGTTGTAATTATACAATTACACTTCTGGCGCACAGTCTGGGGTTTGTGTTTATGAGTTTCAAATGTTTGTAAAAACACTCACGACCCAGGAGAAGTTTCTAGTGTGCTGTGTGGAGACAAGATTAAAATATAAATTAACATAGCGATACTTTAAACCAGCAGTCCGGAACGTGTGGCTTCGAGTTTCCCTTGCCCTTATTTATGTAAGTTAAATTGAAATATATCCTACTAATAGTAAATGTGAAAGTTTGTGAGGATGTATGTATGTGTATGTAGATATGTTCGTTACTCTTTCACGCAAAAACCACTGAACGGATTTGGCTAAAATTTGGTGCACATATAGTTTATAACCTGGATTAACACATAGGATAGTTTTTATCCCAATTTTATGTTCCAGTGGGATAATTTTCGAGTTGTAGCGGGTGAAGCCGTTTGCAACAGCTAGTTTTAAATACGTTTTGACTACTAAAAGGTTGCCGACCGCTGGTTTTAATTCGTTTTGACACGCGTTCCACAAACTACATTTTCGCTGTTGCCAGTTTGTCTCTCGCCGGTAGCCGCACACGTTTACTCACTAATTACACCATAGCAGCGCTCGCGCAGCTAAAACTTGAGCAATTCATAATTTTTATAAACGAAGACGGCTGGCTTTCGCAAGTAACCTGTTCGTTATTTATGTTCGACCTTGCGACTATTATGCGTAACATGATGCCTTTAATCAACAATTTATTTGGCAGAAGTGTGTCTTAGGGCCTCTGTTTGATCATTAGTTAAGTAAACTTTTCGTTAAAATGCAGTACATTTTTAACCATTCGTTTACTTAGTGTAGTGATCAAATAAATGATCTTTTTTTTTAATTGAGATGGGTTTGCTCTTGACTATAGTCAAGGTCAAAGATGAGTGAAACAAGGCTAACAATGGAGCGAGCTTAACCAGAAGAGACCTTTAAGTTCTAATTTTGAAATGAATCAAATGAATGATTAGAATGGTTGTATAATTATGCATTCAGGAACGCACATGCAGGAAGTGAGTTCAACTCTTTTGCTGTGCGCATTATAAAAGCTTAGCTCTTAGTATTTGGCCAGCTATCTATAAACTCATGTAACAGGGGGTGAGCCAATTCCCATAAACTGGGCAAAACTCAAAGGAATATCTAAACTTTCTACTGAGAAATTCTTGATGGAAAAACCCAATAATACTTTACCGACTAGGATCACATCCAGGAATATACATTCGGCAACGGTAATAGACTATAGATAGACCGAGCAGACCGAAGCTGGTTTGTGGATGGGTGACCATCTATCATAGAGAGTTTCTTCCGTGACTCGGAAAGTATGCAAAACCGTTGGCCCCGGAGGCTGTCAGTTAGAGATCTTTGACAGTCGTTACTGTTTAGTCGGAAGATTTTAACCAATCTTATCAAATATATATGGGTTATGCTTATACTATACGTGATAATATTATAATTATTATGTTAAAACAAAGGTCATGTGTGACGTCAGAACTTATCTCTAGAAAAGAAAAGTTCTTGAACTTGGATAAACTTGGAAGTCTTAGAACAGGAATAATCTTCTATGTTTGGATCAGTTTGGTTCAGAATAAGATCAGTCTTTCCTGTGAAGTAATAAAATATGAGAAAGTTTTTAGTATTCAAGTTATAAGTAGTTGACTTTACATTATCAGGAAATATTTTTTCAGAAGTAGCATATTTTCTTATTTGTCGTGTCAGGGTGCCCTTAAGTCCGTCCCAAACGCGTCTATGGCTAATGATTTTATTTAAGGAATAAATTTAACGCGTCATAAAAATGCATTAACAAAAAAAAAGGTATATCTCTATAGTAGGTAGTGATCAAACTACATTGATGTGTGTCTACTGTGTAATGTGTATGGCTTATAGCCACTACTTCGGCTTAAAGACATTTATTTTCTCAAAGAACAAATTAAGCCGGAAACACATTATTAACACCCGACGCCACCCGATGAAACGTGATGCGTGTTGGGTCAAATCAAATGTATTGTTTTCTATGACCAGAATCACATTGAACACCCGACGCGACGACACGCGCTCACTGCACATCGGGTGTCGACACGTTGCGTCGCGTGGCGTGTTAAATAATGTGTTTCCGGCTTTACAGTTCACTTATAAAGAAACTTAACTATGTAAATTAACATTAGGTTTACATTAAATTACGACGTTTACATCATCTTCCGTATTTTACTTATAGCGTACTTGAAGTATTACCTACTGCATTTATAGAATGGAAAATTGAAAAAGTGCCGCTAGTGTACGACGAGGAACTATTTTTTTCCCATCCAATTGACGTCAAAGTTTCAGTTTACGTCACAAAAGGAAAAAAAAAACATACTCTCTAGTATGTTTTTTTTTTTTTTCCTTTTGCCTCTGAACTCTGAGCAAACACTACTTAAATCTTTATAAAATAAAAGATGGCCGTAATAGAACACCAAATTTTCCACTCTAGTAATTTACATAAATATAAGTGCAACACATAATGTACAGATTACATTATCATAAAAATCATAAGAAACTAGAATATAATTATATTATCATAATTTGTCATTGACGTGAAACAAAATGAAAATATTTAAAGATAAAATCATTCTGGAATTAGAATGCACTACATACATTTCAGCGATTTATTTTGATATAAATTAAAATGTCAAATTTTAGGGGTTATTGTACTCATCATAACGGACAACTTTTACTTGGGGATCTAATCTGAAAACGCTGTAAAATATCAGCTGTTCAGTACATCTATGTTCGCCTAAAGAATAGAATAGGAAGATGCTGATAAACTTGAGTAATCACTTGTAATGAGCATTATTGGGAATGGTACCTTACAGTTTAGCGAGCATTCTTACAATCGAAGTCACCGTGATAGTCATTATCGGTTTGGCAGTATTTATCGAACACCAAAACCGACCGAAGCAATAACTGCATTTGCTTGGCTAAAAATACCAATTATTAAATGTGTAATAATTTATATTAAATATCCTAATATTTATAAAAAATAAAAATAAAAATCTAAAAAAAAAAACATATAATTATAAATATTTTTTTATGGTTTATTATTTTAAGTTTATTTTACTTAATTATAAATTTTAGTATTAATTTTATATTATTTAAATAATAACTTATATTTTATATGATTGTAGTAATTAATATTAAATTGTTTAAGAAATTAAGATTTAGTAATATTTAAATTAATAACAAATTTTGTGCCAGCAGTTGCGGTTATACAAAAATTAAGTTAAATTTATTGGTATAAAAATTAAATTAAATCGGCTTATAAATACGAGTACGAGTTGGTTAGTCCATTCGAGGAGATACATCACTCGATTCCGGCATTGGTTGTTTAACGAAAATGCCAAGCGGCTTAAGTCACCAGTGTTACACAGAATGTTGCGCGGCAGCAGAGAGGTTTGTGATTAGACGCATCCACACAGAGCGAGCATCCTGGAGTGGCATTTGCCGCGCGAGGAAACTGCCTCGCGAGGCTGCTTGCTCTGTGTGAAGGCGCCTATTGTTTCTCGACCGAGCCACGAAATAAAATTAATCTGCGTTATTGTATTCGGTGTTACACCGCCGATGGGCTGTGTCGATTATGTGTAGTAACCGGTACCTACAGATAGCAGTATGACGGAATTCAGTCTGTCGCTGTTACTAAGCCTGTTAGAACGATTGGCATTTGTTTTTTGTCAATGACCTGACAAGAAGGGCGCTTGGCAAGGTCAAAATGCCTTGGAGGTGTTGAAAATGACCCAAAGTGTTTCCGCATTATTGCAGTTTAAAATGGAGATGACAGTAGGAGGAATAGAAGGCAATCAATAATTTTAATTTTTTGGAGCCAATAAATTAAATTCGTGCGAATCACCTACAGGAAAATAATAGTGCCGAATAAAATTAAGATTTTATCGATCTTCTTAAAAAGCAAACGTTTAAAGTCCCAAACCTGAAATGATTTAAAAGTCAAAGTGAAGTTGTAAACTTGTGAAAATGATATTATCAAAGATGAAGTAGGAAGGTAAATATTAGGGTTTTAGGTATTTTTTCCGCCATCATCAATAAATGATATTTATTTTGTAAGTTGGTTATAAAAAATACTTTTACACGTCACAACCAATATTTTAAAAGCTAGATGGGGCCGGTGTTTCGTACCTGACTACTCTGAGAAGAAACAGCTGAAACAAACTCAGAGGTTACAGTCTCTTTTAAAGTCCAGACATTGTTTTGTTCAGGTCATACGAGGACCATGCGGGTGTCTGAGATGGTCTTTTGAGGAAAGAGCCACACAGATTTGAGTGGACCTGTCCAGTCAGTGCAAGCATTTGTCGGTTATCGTCATCCTTCTATCATCCTTCTATCTCTCTCCACCACAAATATATTTGGATTAAATAAGAGACCTTAAATCCAAATACATTTGGTGCAAAATTGATTCTTCTTCCATACTTCGCTATATTCCATACTTCGCTTTAACTCTTCAACTCAGGCAGTCACCTCCTTTCTAGCCGTCTTTTGCGTCGTTCGTTGTCAAAATAATTTTTCATCTCTTAATATCAACAAAAGATATACAAATCAGTCATGGCCTTGACCAAAGAGTGATGATCTTAGAGAGGCCGCAAGGAGAATTTTAACCAAAAAACCTAATTAAAAAGCGATTACAAGGACAAAACCAAAGCAATGATAATAAAATAAAAATTATGTAAGTAGGTAAATTTATAATGTTTAAACAACTAGATCATCATCAACATCACATCTACATTTCCTTTTCCCAACTACATAATATGTTGGGGTCGGCTTCCAGTCGAACTGGATGCAGTTTTTTTTTAAGTATTTTATATTGAGAGACTGCCTGTACCCTTATCACGAATTTTCACTAACTCTTTTTTAGTTATAGTACCATAGGGAATTTATATCATGTTCTAAACTTGTAGCGACCTTTAATTTGCGCGATTCAAGCTTTGATGTTTACTTCTTCCAGTGCGACATAGATGTCGCAAGTCGTCCCTTTTGTTGACTAGGTACTGAACTATGCACGCCAAGTCTGTCATTATTATCAAATTGCATAAAAAATATAGTATGTACCACGAATTTTCCGCAGAACTAGAGTCGTGACGTGGACTCTACAATACTAATAGGTCCTCGTAATGATGACGTACTCGTATAATCCAGTTTAAAGGTATAATTAAAAGAGCGCTCTATCTTGCACATACTCGAGTTATATAACAGACAAATTATGACACAAATACAGCTTTTGAAACTGTACGCTAAACTGATATTGGTCAGACCGTGACGTAAGATGATAGTGTGGAAAATGTGCCAACTGGCGTGGCACTGGGCCGGTCAAAGTCAAGAATTACACCCACCATTGTGACAGCATACTGGTAATAGTGGCAACATCTTTTTATTTGTAGAAGGGGCAAAGTTAGCAATCTTTGCTAGCCAGTTCTTGTAACAGACTCTGATAAGCAAACTTCCGTAAGTGAAGTAAAAGAAGATACATTTTAATATGCTGATTATATGCATTGGTTTTAATAGAAGAACCTAGACAGCATGATTTAAAAAAAAAACATTGCCCCACACTTGGAATTTCTCCTGTATCGTAGTTGCGTTTACAAATATAAACTCAGATTTGTTCCGAGCGGGGATTGAACCCGCGACACCCTGCGCAAGAGTCAATCACTCAGCCACTCCGCCAACCATGCTGTCTGATTCAGATAGAACATTCGAGTGTAAGTAGTAACAATATCCATGAAAGAACGTCAACAACATTGTTTAGCAGTACCTGAATATTTCAATGAAATGTAATTTCAGTATTAATGAAACATGCAGCTATATGCGTGTTGAACGATAATCATCCGTTTCAGGTTGATTGAGGGAAACCTGTAATAATACTGAATATCTGGCACATGGCTAATGTTTGCCCTTGTTTGTTATACTTGTAATATTCAATCTACTAGACAGGCTATATCTTCAGCCCTTCTGTACCCTTAGCACGAATTTTCACTCTTTTGCTTTACAGCGTCTTTCCAGTATTTACAGCATTTCATAAATGAAAAAATGGAACAGCGCCTCTGGTGTGCGAAGAAGGAACTAATTTTTTCCTTGAAAATTGACAATTTGAAATTGTCAAAGTTTCAGTTTACTTTACGTCTCAAATACTGAAAACTCGTGCTAAGGGTAGATACAGGACGTATTCGCTATGTGCGCAACGACAACGCCTCCTTAGACCATTTATTATTTCGGGACTTATAACATCTATCAACTTTTGGTAACCAGATAAATATTATTTCATTTTTATTAATTTTCGGCAATTAGAGAGTGAATAAAGTAAGAAGGAGAGTTGTTTCGACGGTTAAAGGGATAATAGTTTTGGTGAAATAATGTGGACACTGGTCAGAGTCATCCAGGTCTCGGCAGAATAATTCTTCATTTTCAAGACTTGTTAAACTCTCAGCTCTCATATTTACGCTAGCATAACGATAACGCATAATATTTATAACGATATCAGACATTACCTACCAACTGTATCACCACTAACAACTACCATTTCTAAGCACAATTTCAAAACGGAAACCACAATGTATTTAATGCAGTCATTTAAAAACAAAACCACGTATTAAAACAATCACGAATTATAAGCATTAATGCTTATAAAGTACGGAGTGCCGACATACATTGCGTTGCATAGTCGCGTGCGCCAACCGGTCTTGGTAGCGGCGCGGGCGCATCGCGTGGCGAAACGAACGCTTTCCATACATTTTAACACTGATTTGTTTGATTCCGTTTATTGAATTGCATTTTAATGCTTCGTGCGTTTTTGTGTCTAGTTCACAATTACACTAGAATTGGTGAGGTAAAGATGGGTACTTCGTTTTATCGAGGTTATGGAGGTTATGGAGGACCCATCCCAGGCTGTGGATTTACCTCAGAACTGTATCCAGATAATGGCATCAGTCACAAATAATGTATATAATTGTGATACTGATATAACCATATTTCGAGGGTATAGTGCTCAAACCCAATAAGTATCTACGAAATTGACACTTTTGAGATATTCAATATTTAAGTTTTAAGGATATAAATGCCTATGTTATTCAAATAATGTCGTTATAATGAGTATTTGTGGTAGAAGTGGATACATTGAATTAGTGTAAAACAGTACTTTTGAGTTTCTGAGGTAGTCCATTTTGTCATAATAAAAATTTAAGTTACAAAGGGTACCGACTTATTGGGTTTTAGATCTAGAGAAATTAAACATATTATGTACTTTGAAAAATGTTTCTTTTTAAAGAATCACAAAAAAAATCAGGAGAAATCACTCTTCGTCACTTTCGAAAGTTGTCGGTTTGGTGTACGTCTTCATACCACACATCCATGCATGAAATTCCTCTGGTATGATAAGTTTTTCGAGATATATTTTTTTAGCAAGGCTAAGTGGTACGGCGACCTCCCCGATGGCGTCAGCGTAGTATGTTACGCTGACGACACGCTCGTCCTGGCGTCCTCGACAGCCGGTGGAACTTCAGGGAGCACTTCCTGCGTCTGGCCCCAAAACTGAACCGGGCAGCAGCCGCCCTCAGGCGACTCCGCCTAATCTCAGCGGGCCAAATGCCTCCTGCCGTAGGCTGTACGCCGGTGTCGTACGGTCCTTGGCCATCTAGGCCCTGAGCATCCGGACACGACCACTAAAGTTGGTCGCATGCCAGAGGGTCATGGCTATCCGGATGAGCCGGGGATACCGCACGATCGCCGGCGAATCGGCCAACCTTGCCGGATTACTGCCCTGGGATTTGGAGGCGACTGCCCTCCAGCGCGTCTATGAGTGGCGCGTGGAGGCGCAGCGCCGGGGTGTATCCCCGCTGCCTCGACAAGTCGAGGCGCGGTGGGAAGAGCTCCGGAGCGATCTCAGGGCAGTATGGAGGGGACGACTGTCACGACCGACGTCCGGGCACGCCGCAATCGCGGCATTAAGATCCCTCTCTGAGGAGTTGCAGGATAGGCATCACGGCGTCCACACCTACCACATGACGCAGGTCCTCGCCGGACACGGAAGTTTCAGGAGATACCTGTGTCTGATAGGGAAGGAGGAAACGCCCGGGTGTCACCACTGCGAGGATCGCCCGGAGGACACAGTAAAGCATACAGTGCAAGACTGCCCCGCTTGAGCAGAGCACCGACGTGTCCTCACGGCGACGATAGGCGGAGACCTCTCGCGCCCGGCATTGGTCGCGGCCATGCTGCGGGGCGAGACGGAGTGGGAAGCGGTCGCCTCCTTTTGCGAAGCAGTCATGCTCACGAAGGAGGAGGCGGGCCGCGTGAGGGAGAGGACAATGTCCTCCCTCCGTCCCACCCGCAGTGGTGGACGCCCACGGCGACGGACGTCGCCAGACGATCTCCGGCCACCATAGGCTCGGGCATGCGGGCGGTAAAGGGCAACTCGCTGTCCGACCATGGACCATACCGGGTCGACGGCGCGTTGTGTTCCACGCGCGCCTCAAAGAACGTCAGAATAATGACGGGCCCCCCTCTAGAGGGCCAAAGCGGGGTCGCGGGACTTATCTCTTTACCGCACCGTGACCCCGGAACATAAAAGGCTATATTGAAGGACACCGTGTATTTTAGTACGAGTCTGACAGTCCCTCCCGCCCTGCCCGGGGTGGGAGGACTCATTTGATGATTTTATCACGTACAAAAAAGGCTAGTTGGTTGGAATATAAGTGCTCTATTTCGTTTGGTAATTGAACATTAACTGAAGGCGGGTTTGAATTACATTTAGCTCTAGTTTTTGTTGTATTAACGGCCATTTTTCAAATTGTTTAAGCTAATCGTAACAGCTGTTTAAGAAGATGTGGATAAGGAATTACGTGTGATTAAAAAAAGAAGCTATGATATATATAATGAGAGGACACAAACACTTTTCTACAAATATACAATCGACTATGAAAATCTACAATCCAATTTGAGCAAAAAGGATCCATGTGGACAACTTCATGGGATATCCTTTTGTGTATATACTAATACCTTCTCCAGAATGAAACGAACACCTTTTCTGATAACCGCATCAAAATTGTTTCAGCCAAACCCAATATAATCAACGGACAAACATACATACAAACATACATACCAACATACAGGTCGAACTGAAAACCTACTTTTTTTGAAGTTGGTTAAAAATACTAGCGTAGTCCGAACTATGCTTTAGTTTAGAGTATTATCGCACTAAATAAAAGAACTTCGATAACAATACGCGCGATGCAAATGCGCCTCGCAAACTGACAACAGTAATGCTAAAGTTCATAGGTCCAATTGATTTATTGGGTTCTTCTTCGAACAAAGTGTCAAGAAAGTTAGTTGACGATGAGAGCTAATACAATATAACTAAACATAACTTGTTACTTTTGAAACACAATCGAACAGTAAAACCCGACAAATACATTTGTTTTGGTTTAACTTTTGGTTTTGTTTGTTTTTTTAATCTACGTATTTAAAGATAAAACCCGATAAATACAAATAGTGATTATTGCCTCTAAACAGTTGGGTCATTTTAGTTAAAATTGTTGAACACTCAATACCAATAAAAAGCTTTATGTGGTTTAAGCGTGAAATAAAAATATTATGTTACAAGATAACACGCTTTATAGGGTACCAGTTTTTAAGTTTTGGCCAAACGTGGTGACTTTATTGGGTTATTACCTTAAGTAACTTTCTTTCTGCTGCGAATTCCACTTATTGGATTAGACCACTAGAAAGAGCGTCAAAAATGCATTAAGATGAACTAATAAAACGATTTTTGATTTTTCGGCACTTATTGGGTTTGAACACTATACCCTCGATTTGTAGGAAATAGTTCAAAAGTTAAAAAGAAGGACTTAACTAATAGTGTTAGAGAGTTGTTAAAGTTAAATTGTCGGAAAATAATATTGTGTGCTTTCCCCTACTTCGAGACATTGTCAACCAGTCAAAACAATTATATTTACATGCTGAATAAGCATATACATTTTCTAGTGAGTCACTATAGTCACAAGCTTATGTTTTTTGATACCAATAGTTTCATAGATAAACTTTGGTCAACACGGGATACAGTGTATCTGCCGTATATGTACAGACACAAAATAGCTAGGCTATTAGGTTTTTATATTTACACGGACATAACTAGTATGTCTAAGTATAGTAGTATAGGTATCACTGATTGTATTAGTAATAGTAATAATATTAGGGTGGTGACCACTGACATTAGCACTTCTGCTAATAGTGGAGTTTCTTTAAACGAGTAAGCAAGACAACAGAAGATTTATTAAATAAAACCAGGGTATCTTCTTGCTCACAATCAGTTAAATGCAAAAATAGGTCTAAGCAGAATTCCTTGACAATATTTCACCAAAACATTCAAGGTTTCTCATCTAAACAGTTAGAAATTGAATTATTTTTAGAAAAAACTAAGTTTGAAATTGTTTGCTTCACAGAACATTGGTTAAAAGACTGTGAAATGCTAATAAATTATGTAAATTACAATGTCGGCAGCTGTTTTAACAGAAAATCTAAGATACGTGGAGGTTCTTTAATCTTAGTTAAAAATAATATTAAATATAAGTCTCGTAATGATATAGTTGATCTATCCGTCGAGCATAGCATAGAGTTGTCTTGTGTAGAGCTGGATAAGCATATTATAGTGTGCGTTTATAGACCCCCAAATTACTTAAAATACTCTATATTTGAGTCAGTAATGGAAGATGCTTTGGCAAAACTTGAGACCGGTACTAAGCCTATTATTGTCTGCGGTGACTTTAATGTTAATATCTTGGAAAATAATGTAAATAGCAGTAGACTGCTAAGCCTCTTCAAATCATTCAATTTGTCGAATGTGTTTTCAGAACCAACTCGTATTACCACAAATTCTGCTACATGTATTGATAATATTTTTTGTGGCTGCGATTACATAAATAAATTTATTGTCAATTACCTACCTTCAGATCATAGTGGACAGACCGTTGCTTTCACGTCAAATAAAGAAGTACAAAAAATTCACATACAATCTAGAACTATAACACCCAGCAGTTTAGATAGATTTAATAATAATTTAATAAGTAAATTAAGTATTCCTGGCAATTTTACTCAAACAAATGATGTCAATAAAGTTTATGAAGAGTTTTTTACGGTAGTGCATGCAGAGTTCAATAATAGTTTAAAAAAGAAAACCAAAACTGTTAACCCTAAGTTTGTTTTCAGCGACTGGGCAACACAGGGTATTAGAAAAAGTAGGGAACGATTATTTGAGCTTTACGGCCTTAAGCCTCATATCAATACAGACAGTTTCAATAAATATGTTAGTACGTACTCGAAAATTTTTAAAAATGCTTGTCAGGCAGCTAAGTCTTTCTACATTAGCAACAAAATTAAGTCAGCTGACAATAAGATAAAAACGGTGTGGAAAATTATTAATAATGAAACGAATAGAAATAAAAAACGTGTTGATTTCACACTAGAGACCTCCCACGGTGTTGTAAAGTCCAACATAGCTATTGCTCAGGAATTTGTAAATTTCTTTACTAGTATCCCAACAACAGCAACGGAAGCGATAAATTCCTCACCCTTGCTTTCTATTAATTTACTAAGAGAAAACGTTCCAGCCTGTCCTAATGAATTTAAATTTAAGCATATAAACCCCATGACAGTTATTAAAGCTTTTAAGGAAATCAAGGTTAAATTAACCGAAGATCTGTGGGGTATTTCTGTCAAAGTTTGTTCCTCAATTATTGAAACTATTGCACCTTATTTAGCGACAATATTTAATTTGTGCGTAGATCAAGGAGTCTTCCCAGATCTGATGAAATACAGTAAGGTAATTCCGCTCTTTAAATCCGGTGATAGTAAAGACTGTAATAACTATAGGCCCGTTTCCGTTCTGCCAGTATTCAGCAAGGTGTTCGAAAAAGTTATGCTTAATCAAATGCTCACTCATTTCAACACCAATAAAATCTTGCACGAGCAACAGTATGGTTTCACCAAAGGACGTAGTACGACTGATGCCGGTGTTACCTTATTGAAACACATTTTTGCTGCGTGGGAAGAGGCGCAGGATGCTATTGGGATCTTCTGTGATCTTTCTAAAGCATTTGATTGCGTAAATCACGAAACTTTGCTCATGAAACTCCAGCATTACGGTATAGGTAAACTTGCGCTAGACTTAGTGAAATCGTATTTAAATGATAGGCAACAGCAAGTTCAAGTAAATGGTGTCAATTCAACGGGTTTAAAAGTTAAAATGGGGGTGCCACAAGGTTCGATATTGGGCCCTTTTCTCTTTCTAGTATACATAAATGATCTGCCCCATTTATTTAAAAATCGACCGCAAATGGTATTGTTTGCGGACGACACTTCCTTAATATTTAAGATGAAAAGACGTGCCTCAAATGTTGATGACGTAAATGTCGCCCTACAGCAGGTCCATTCTTGGTTCACTGCCAATAATTTAGTATTGAATGGAAAAAAAAACTAAATGTGTAAGATTTGCTCTACCGAATGTCAATAGCAATGACTGTGACATAGTATTGAATCAAGAGAAATTAGAATTCGTCGACAAAACTGTTTTCCTGGGAATGACGCTCGACTCGAGGCTACAATGGGGTCCGCATTTAACATCTCTTGCAGGACGCCTGAGTTCAGCAGCATATGCTGTTAGAAAAATCCGTCAATATACTGACATAGATACCGCGAGACTGGTCTATTTTAGTTACTTTCATAGTATTATGTCTTACGGTATTTTGTTATGGGGACGTGCTGCAGACATCGAATCAATATTCATTCTGCAGAAAAGAGCTATTAGAGCCATATACAACCTACGCAGGCGCGATTCTTTAAGGGAACTGTTTAAGGATATTAACATCATGACTGTACCTTGTCAATACATCTACGAAAACATCATGTACGCTAGAAAGAATCTGCATCTATTTAGTAAAAGAGGTGACAGGCACAATTATAATACTAGAACAAGGGACCAATTAGTTCAACCAGGTTTCAGATTAGCCAAAGTAGACTCATCCTTCATGGGGTACTGTTTAAAATGTTACAATAAAATACCTTCTCACATACTCCAACTGAATGAGACGAAATTTAAAACTTGCATTAAACGCACACTGTGTAGTCAAGCGTATTATAAGTTGGGGGATTACATTGCTGATAAAGATGTTTGGCTTAATGCTGGTCCTGCTCCACAACCATAGGGGAAACTGGTTGATTAGCTTGTGAAATTATTGTAGAAGCTGAAACTATTTTTGCATTGTATAGATTCGATTTATTAGTTTTATCTTCCCGACTAGTTATATGGGTTCATATAATTGTTTATTTATTTTTATTTGACTTTTTTAAGTCATTTAGTTTTATTTTTATGCGTTTGTATTTGTTCTATTTTATATTGATTAACGGACGTTATTGTCCTACTTCAGTTTATATTTCCTTTTTTTATTGTTTTTGTGTTTTTTTTTTTTATCGACATTTGTAGGTTATCACTATATTAATATTTTGAATTTAGATGAAGAATTTGCATTGTATAGAGTTAATCTGTCTAGTATTATATAGCGTCATAGCCAGCATTGTGTGAGTACCATGTACTTCTGAGCTATATTTAACTAGAAACCTATGTCTTTCATTGACTTGAATGTCTCTGGCGGTTGAGAGTATGTCATGCTCACTCAAAGGTCTCGCTGATGGTGGCGTGTATGTCGGATCATTTAGTTCCCTTCAAAATGGTTGAGCTGAATGGTGCTGATGTATGTGTCATGTTCGTGAACGGGCGCTGTCAGTTGGGACTGGTCATCTCTTATCTGCCACGGTCTATTTTAATTATTACTTGTAATATCTTTATTTCTGAATTGTCTTTTTATTTAACTATGGACACTATTAACTAGCCACATCGTTCTCACATAATGTACCATCTGATGATGAACAATGTAACAAAGTTCTGTAACATTTTGGCGATTGAAAAAGAGTGTCCATGGAGTTTCTTGCTCGTTCTTCTCCATAGAGATCTACTATTTGGAATGAGCACCTACGGTACTTTCACAGTTTTTATGTCTTGTGACTGGGACTGTAGCACCATAACTATTTTTGTACTAGTTTTATTTTATGTCTTTTGACAATTCAAAAGTGCCTGTAATTGGCCTAGTTGAAATAAACGATTTGATTTGATTTGATTTGATTTGATCGATAGTCTTGTGGTCGCAACCATTGAGTTTTGAGTATAGTAAGTCATTGACCTAAGTTTAATCAACAATTTTGGTAGGAATGGTTGAGATTTTTATACGTAAATGTTTTCCGATACTACCACCTGAAGGCCATGTTAGTATTCCGAGAGGAAAACATCTTTTTGACTCTAGTCTAGGTAATAGGTGTCAGAGACAAAGTGGAAGATGGAGTGAGCTTCGCACCTTTAAAGTAAAACCGTTACTAAACGAAATTATACAATTTTACAGGAGAGCCAATATAAGAAAAAAGTCACCATTTTTTGTCAATAAAATCTGAATGCAGGGTTCTATAGGACATTTAATGAGGTGATATTATAGATCTCTGTTTACATTATAACACGTGATTTAGAAAAGTTTTTATTTTGAGTTACAGTATTATTTATTTTGATTTATGTTATTATAGTAACACTTTACCATTAATAATTTTGTTCATTAACTCAGAAAACTGTGTTTAAACAAATTGAAACACTTTTCCTATTAAAAAAAATTAACATCTAACCTTTTTCGTGACATTCAGCGCCGTGTTTATCCAAATAATAACAGTTTTACTTTAAACTTCCGTTATCAGTCTTCCATGAACACGTTCTTATTGGTATAGACACAATATTGTATTTCGTGAGCCGATCATAACTAGGTTTAGTAACGCTTTGATTTACCGTCAGATGGCGTAAAATACAATATTTTTTAAAAATGACAAGTTTATGTTGAAGTTTACGTATAATATACGTAAACTTCAACATAAACTTGTCATTTTTAAAAATGACAAGTTTATGTTGAAGTTATTTTACATAGATGGCATTGATAACTCAATTCAATAAAATTTTCGTTTAGTAACGGTTTTACTTAAAAGGTGCGGCTTGCCCATAAGAAGCCTATTCACTTTAATTTTGAGGCGATGAAGGTTGAATGCGTTCGAAAAAATTTGACGTTGGTAGAGAGTACTACTCATTACCCTTAACTACGAATCGTAGAAACACTTCCTCCTAATCTTTCTTCATGAGAACTGACCTGATGTTAGTTCATTGACCTTTGACCGAGCTTTTTTAATGTTGAATTATGGTAAGGTTATTTACTCCATTCTAGTACATATTACTACCATAAAAACAATAATAATTTAGTTTTAGCACTCTCATTCTCAAGTCTAGACTGAAACTAAAAAGTTGTTTTAAAAAGTAGTTGTAAAAGTTTATAAGATAACGTTGAGATTATCCCAAGATATTGTATCTTCACTATGTCCCTTTGTATGCTTAAATCTTTGAAACTACGCAATGGATTTTGATGCGGTTTTTTTTAATAGATAGAGTGATTCAAGAGGAAGGTTTATATGTATATAACATGCATAATGTAGAAGAGATTGCACGCGTGCGGAGCCGGGGCGGGTCGCTAGTTTAAATTATAAATCCAGGTTATATGTATGTAGCTGTTATAAGGGGTACCAAAATACCAACCTTCTCTCATCCAAATCCGTTCTTGCTTTTGTGTGAATTAAGGCTCTCCCACACAGGCGCGTTATTATAGGTCGATAATATCGCATACGGTATTGCGTTAATGCGTTGTGTGCGAATGCACAGTGCACACAACTGCGTTTTTATCGTCCGATATTTCTTACGAGGTTTCTTAGTTATTATCGCAGGTGTGTGTACGGTCGTTTGCGTCCTGATACAAAACATTCTAGCACTCATATCGGAATATCGCAGGACGGAGAAACGCAGCGTCCTACTTCCATTGCGGCGTTATTATCGCAGCAGTGTGTAACTACATGACCATCCTAATAATAGAAAATGTACTGAAAACAGATATCGCAGTAACGCATGCGATATTATCGACCTATAATAACGCGCCTAGTGTGGGGGGAGCCTTTTGTAACAAACATTCATCCATTTATGTATACGAACTTTTACATATTTTAGGTATTATAGTAAAGTAAGTACCTAGTTAAAATCAAAATAAAAGCATTTATTTCAAGTAGGCCATTTACAGGCACTTCTGAATTATTGTCAAAAGCTCAAAAAAAAACATTTCAAAATTAGTTATGGTGCTACAGTCCCAGTTACAAGACATAGTTACTGTGAAAGTACCGTAGATGCCCATGTCAATGCGTAGATCTCTATGGAGAAGAATGGGTAAGAAACTCCATAGACAATCTTTTTCAAGTAAGATGACGATATACATATAAGACAATTGTCGTACAATTCCTTTTTAATTTATACAGTAAAATTACTAACACATATTTTATTTTCAAATTGTGGTGCGAGACGATAGCTAGTAGGTACAGACGCCAGCACAACAACCTACTTCAAACTGTCACTTTAACACATTTCAACCACACAATAGTGGAAGGTTAATGTTCGATTGGTTAAACTTGACAGATTGGGGCCTGTGGCGTCTGTACAAAAAACAATACCAATTTCACTAAAATAAAAACACCGAAATCTTGAAGAATGAAATTTATTCAAAAATTAACCATTGGCTTTCAATAAAGATTCATCTGTAAAATAAATAATTGCAGTTTTACAACTTATTTCTTATTCATGCAAAATAATGGATGTTTTTAAAACCAAATTCATGTTATTTTGTTCAAAGGCTGAAATTATTCAAATGGGACTTTTGAACTTTGTTTTTGAGATAAATCGCAATCCAATGAAACTTAGCGTACTTCCAAGGTGATAAATATTTATAGCCTATTAACTTAAAAAATAAATCTTCGATTTAGTAGA
Source organism: Agrotis clavis (assembly GCA_954870645.1). Taxonomy (NCBI): domain Eukaryota; kingdom Metazoa; phylum Arthropoda; class Insecta; order Lepidoptera; family Noctuidae; genus Agrotis; species Agrotis clavis. The sequence continues at coordinate 21,377,138 of OX940924.1, read as the reverse complement.
AAAGTAAGTACCGTAATCGTAGCATTAAATGCTATTACTATTTTATACAATTATTATACTATTTTTATAAAAAATTAGGAGTTTTACGAGTAGAATGGTTTCATCTCAATACTTTTTTTTTTTTTTTTTAAGGTGGTAAAATCATCAAATGAGTCCTCCCGCCCTGGGTGGGGCGGAAGGGACTGTCAGACTCTTACTGACTAAAATCCACCCGTGTTCCTTCGGATGCCCTTTACGTTCCGGGGCCACGGTATCCTGGGTTAAGAAAAAGCCGCGACCCCAGCAGGCATTTGGCGCGAAACACGACGCGCCTCCGACCCGGGCTTGGTCCTTGGTCGGACGGCGAGCTACCCACTACTCACCGTCCGCAAGCCCGCTCCGCCGCTGTGCCCTCTGCTGATCAGAGGGACACGCGTTGGAGCGTCCACACGACAGGCTATTCGCATACGGGCAAAGAGACCCCTTAGACACACAGTGCCTAAGGAAGAGTTTTTGCCCGCATCCCAGGGTGCACCGGCCCGAAAAACTGGTCTTCCCCCCGGACGTATCCGAGAGGAAACTCCAGTCCACAGGCGCACGTGGAGGTTTCCTGTCTTAGCACCCCATTCATCTCAATACTTGGAGGCAATTTGATATTTTTTTACATTACCGATAGAGAATGTATGAACTAATTTTTATGTACCTATAATTTCTTCATATTATAAGTTTGGTTAAAAATCGCTATTTTTTCAACTTTTTTTGCGAGAAGTGCCTTAAACTCAAAGAACATTATGATTGTCATTGCACTCAGAAGATTAATTTTGCAGTTATTGTCACAATTCTCCATCATTTTTTAAACTACTAAATCTTAAATAACTTGATTTATGTAAAATGTTTATGTTAGGCCAAAAATGCGTTGCGTTGGCGAAAAGACTCACTATTGCTTGAGATTACTACACAATAATTCAATTAAAAATAACAGAACTAGTTTATCAAATACTTATTAGAAAACATACATAAACATCGAGCGCATTACAAAATAATCAACCTTGTCTTTGCTAATAATCAGACATAATAGATAGTTTCCTACTTTAATTATTTAAAACGTGTTTCCTAAATTTTGATTATTAACAGAATTGAAATTATCAATAAGACGATATTTGTTAAAGGGATCTGATAAATAATAATTTCCGAAAGAGTTAATTCCGTTAAGATTTCAATGCGATGCCTATTTTTTTTTTATTTACCGTTTCTGCTTTTTTATGACACAAGCATTCTTACTACATTGATTCTGAACTGTAAGTAACGATGTTAACAAGTCTTAATTTATTTGTAACTAGTGTTTTCCGGCAGCTTCGCTTGCGTTAATTTAGAATTTGAGAAACAATACGGATCGTGTAAGTAGCGCCATCTGGGCAACAGCTATCTTTTGTTATTCGGGTTGAAAGATACCCTATATCCGTGTCTATACTCCTGACAACGTATATGCTAAATTTTGGGACGATCGATTCAGTAGGTAGTAATGCGTGAAAAGGTAAAAAAACAAACATACTTGCATTTTTATTATTAGTTTAGATCAATAATGTTATACCTAGGTACATAGTTTGCATAGGAAACATCCTTATTTGAGCGACATTAATTTCAAAGATCCGTGTTTATCTTAAATTTTAGACCATAATTTTTTGGTCGATTTACAGTATCGCTTCAAATTGAACGTACGATAGCATTGCTCTTCTCCCTTTAGCATACCGCGTGATACCTAAAAAAAAACTAATTATTTGACTCGATGAGTACAACTTGTCGTCGTTTCAAACAGAATCTAATACAAAACAAAATAATATAAACACTGATTGTTTTCGAATCTTTCAAATTCCTACACCTCGAAACAATTACAGTTTAAAAAAAAAAAAACAACTTACTACCTACAATTTAAAATCAGTGTAGATTTATATCCTAGAGAACTATTGAAAAAAAATAGTAATTAATTAAAATTGCGAATAATATTGAAGTAAAAGTATGCACAACTTTTTTTTATTATTTGAAACTCTTAGGACAATTAATAAAAACAAAAAAATGAAACACAAAAAGTGAAAAAGAAAATTGCATGATTTGATCCTGAGATCCCTTGCACGAAAGTCAAGCAGGTTACCAACCAGACTGGCTAGTACGCTGACAGTAGTTTTCAAATAGCGGTTCTTATACAAATGTCAACAATGACTGAAAATCAACATATTATAACATTGCTAATCCCCCAAGGAGAATAGCGTAATTTTACATATCCTATTAATTGAAGAGCAGTTTAAGGAATATTTGAGAAAAAATTGAATAAATAATATCCAGTGGTTTAGCTCCCAACTCCAAACAAACATTTAAAAACAACAAAATTCAAAATTGCTTATCTCCCAGGGAAAATAGCATAATAATACATAGCCTATTAACAGAAGCATATTATTAGAAATATTTGAGGAAAATTTGATCGACAACTTTACAGTAGTTTAGGAGATAGATCAAATAAAAAAAAAAACATAAAAAATTTCGAAGAAAAAAAAAGTTGATTTGGCATCAGAATCGATCCCTTATCTCGAAAAAAATACAAAAAGAAAAAAATATTCAATGTACAGGAATGACAGCTCTACGATTTTATTATATGTAAAGATTTGTGCGTTTATTTTCAAATATTTTTACAAAACAGAAATATAAAACACTTAAGGCTCAGGTCTTGTAAAATTCACTCGCGCCGAATTATTTGCGTAACTTTGTTTGTGATTTTTGAACAAAATAGTGCAATAGCTTGAAATATTATTATTGCACATAAATAACCATAATATAAGTAACAGCTAGTTATTTTTTTTCAGTTGATTTAAGTGGATTATATACGGTAAATCAAGCGTTCAAATCAGCTCTTTCCTGCCCAACGTCATTTCGAGTTACGTTGGTGCACTCAATCTGAGACAATGAAGAATTAATTTAAAAATCTGAGCAGCGCATAATGACCGCAATATCCTCGTCTTCAAACTGCGCTGATTAGTTTTTTATATTTATCTTTCATTTTCTAAATTAAGATGGCAGAATATTATCAAAATTCTCGGATTTTATCTCTCAATAAATAGTTTTTTTCATAAGAACTATGCATCGTAGGTATGTAATATTTAGATTATTTTGATGTCGACAGATCAATAAAGCAAATACAAAAAAAAAATTCTACCTAAAGCACTTTATTTCAACAATAAAAAATATCTCAAATAACCTCTCAAAAAGTGTTTATAAACGAGAATTGCAAGAGAAATTCCTTAGTGGCCGGTGGACGGCCGGAGCGATCGGACGTGAGGTCCACGACGAATTTTTATTGGTCCCTCTCGCTCGCACCTTCTCTCGCTCTAACGGTGATTACGCACAGTTACGCATCTCAGGTTGCTCTACTTGATTAAATTAAAATATATTTTTTAACCGACGGAAAAAAAGGAGGAGGTTCTCAATTCGACATGTATATATATATATATACTAGCGACCCGCCCCGGCTCCGCACGGGTGCAATCTTTATAATATTATTAAAATTGCGACTATAATTTGAGATTTAAACTATCCTATCTCTCAAGTTGGATCGAACTGCACATGGTGTGCGAATTTTATTATAATCGGTTATTATTGTTTTATTAATGACCATTCATTACTTTTTCTTACGTAGTCCAATTTCAAAAATTCATTTTTTTTTGTTGTACGTAGTGTATCTGAAAATTGGTCCCATTTAAATATCAAAACTAAACGCGGCCTATATGGGTAGAAAAAAAGGAATTAATTGTCAATTTTCCTACAGAATTTTCAGTTGTCAACCGATTCTGTTGAAATAAAGTTAACATAATGTAGTCCTGAGGACATTATAATTATACTATATGTATAGCAGAGATATGGAGAAGTAACTAAACAGGTTCGAGCGAATTCCGACCTTAATGACATTTAAAAATTTAGTTTGTTTTTTCTCACATTCACGTTTGCTAACATTGCTCCTTCATTAAAATCCGGTTTTTGCATAAATGTCAGTAAGGTCGAAAATCGTTTGAACCTGTTTTTTAAATTGCTTAACGATAGCAAGTTAAAAAAACAGCTTCAAGCGATTTTCGACCTTATTGACATTTAAAATTTAGTTTGTTTTTTCTCACATTCACGTTTGCTAACATTGCTCCTTCATTAAAATCCGGTTTTTGAATAAATGTCAGTAAGGTCGAAAATCGTTTGAACCTGTTTTTTAAATTGCTTAACGATAGCAAGTTAAAAAAACAGCTTCAAGCGATTTTCGACCTTATTAACATTTAAAATTTGGTTTGCTTTTCTCACATTCACGTTCGCTAACATTGCTCCTTCATTAAAATACGGTTTTTGCATAAATGTCAATAAGGTCGAAAATCGTTTGAACCCGTTTTTTAAATTGCTTAACGATAGCAAGTTATTGTATCACATTCACGTTCGCTAACATTGCTCCTTCATTAAAATCCAGCAACGCCGCAACCTATATTGGCTCATGGGAAGAAATTCTGTGCTCTCTGTAGACAACAAACTCCTTATCTACAACTCTGTCCTCAAGCCCATATGGGATCCAATTGTGGGGCGTTGCCAGTAAAACCAACATACTTTGCCTGCAAAGAGTCCAAAATGGTATCCTAAGATCAATAGCAAATGCACCTTGGTTTGCTCGGAACGACCAAATCCATGACTATCTGCAAATACCATCAGTTACCTCTGAAATCGAGCGATACAAAAAACAACACAAGGCACGCCTGACCTTGCATCCAAATGCACTAGTCACTGACTTGTTAAACCCGACAGCGGTGGTAAAAAGATTGAAAAGAAACCACCTTCTATGAGTGGGAGGCGCAGCACTGGCTGCTCCACCAAAACGCCATTTGTCAAAGAACGAATTCGCTTATGGTCTCACGACCGATTGCAAATAATAAATGGAAAAAAAAAAAAAAAAAAAAAAAACCAGCAATGAACAAAAGCGTTGGTTACTCTGTCTCCAGGTGGTAATGGACTGTGCCTATGACAAGGAGTGCAGTCCTTGGATGTTACTGTGGTACCCCGGCCAGGGCGGGAGGGTCTGTCAGACTTGTACTGACTAAAATCCACGGTGTCCTTCAAATAACCCTTTCATGTTCCGGGGTCACGGTAATGAGATAAGTACCGCGACGCCAGCAGGCTTTAGCCCTCTAGAGGGGGACCCCGTCATCATGCTGACGCTATTTGAGGCGCTCGTAGAACACAACGCGCCGTCGACCCGGGCATGGCCCAGGACTTTTTATACCCGACTGCGCCAGGAGGGTTATGTTTTTCGAGTGTATGTATGTATGTATATTTCTTTGTGTTGCTCTGCAGCCTAAACGGCTTGATGGAGTTTAACTTGAGAGGTGTCGTTAGATTCGTCTTAAGCGTGAGAGTGTCACTGGGTACATAAAACTGGCCAAGTGCGAGTCGAACTCGCGTGCAAAGGGTTCCTAACTAAAAATATTTTTTTAAGATCTCTCACGCTCTATCAAGTGGGGTGTCAAATCAAAGGATTTTAAAAATGGTTTACCAAAATATATATATAACATATGTTTCAATTTAATTTGGACTGATAAATGCTAACAAAAACTAAAAAAAGTAAAATAAAATAAATAGATAAAAAAACAAAAAACCCAACTGCGTAAAAAGGGTAAGTAATATATGATATAACTACAAAATATCTAAAATTTACAAGAGATAACAACTGAATATATAATTTTATTTGATATAACGATCTGTTAATATAATAAACGATTGACATAATTTTATAATGACTAATTTCTATATGCATAACAATCAATGAATATAAAATCGTTTTGTATACCACTCAAAAGTCATAAAACTTATTTGGTCTATTTTTTTTTTCTTCCTGGCAAGTCATCTAACACAGATGTACTTGTACCTACTAATAGTACCACCTGGCATAAATCTTCGACGGAGCCTTCAGACCCCGCCATCCCCGTGTCTAGGTCAAATAACTGATTAGTACCTGTCATGGAGGCTCAACGGAGCCCCGCTACGCGGGGCTCCTATTTCTGGGTGCAAGGTTTAAAGTAACCTAACACGAAGGGGATGGCGGGGTCTTTCAGACCCCGCCATCCCCTTCGAACCTAACCTGTCCGTGTCGGGGTGCCCCAAGTCCCGAGCTCGCTTCGCTCGCTCTTGCATCCTAGGTCAAATAACTGATTACCACCGGTCATGCTGGCTCGACGGAGCCCCGCTTCGCGGGGCTCCTATTTCTGTGAGCAAGGTTTAAAGTAACCTAACACGAAGGGGATGGCGGGGTCTTCCAGACCCCGCCATCCCCTTCGAACCTAACCTGTCCGTGTCGGGGTGTCCCAAGTCCCGAGCTCGCTTCGCTCGCTCTTGGATACTAAATTTTTCTAATAACGATAGCAACCGTGAAGGCAAACAATCAAAGTTCAAAGGATAAGCCAAAGTCATCAAAGAAAATATTTTAAACGTTAAATTATATGTTTCAAACGTTAAATGTAATGATTTTCGCTTAATTAAACGTTATATCAAATAAAATTATATGAAGTGAGTTTTAGAGTAACACGAACATTATATGTAGAGAAATTATATCAACCGTTGGTATATCTCACGTTGATTATATCATGTGAACGTTATTGAAATGAAAATATATCAAATAACTTTATATGAAATGAGACGCACCCGCGTAAAAAAACTAAAAAGAAAGTAACAAGCCCAGTAGTTTAGAATTTACTCATTCACACTCACAGTCGGGGCCCGTTGGGAAGATTTGATTGGTATAATTTGAATGGGCCCCGACTGTGAGTGTGAATGAGTGAATTCTAAACTACTGGGCTTGTTTCTTTCTTTTTAGTTTTTTTACGCAGTTGGGTTTTTTGTTTTTTTAAATATTTATTTTATTTATCATGGTAAAATCATCAAATGAGTCCTCCCACCCCAGGCCAAGCGGAAGGGACTGTCAGACTTGTACTGACTTAAATTCACGATGTTCTTCAATAGCCTTTTACGTTCTCGGTTTACAAAGGGTATACAAAGCGCCGTCGACTCGGACATGGTCCACGGTCGGACAGCGAGTCGCCCATTACGCGCTTACGATGGCCAGAGATGACCATGACCGAGTCACCGTGGGCGTCTACCACTGTGGCTGGGATGTAAGGTTTACGCTGTCCTCTCTCTCACGCGTCCCGCCTCTTCCTTCGCCAGCATCACTGCTGCACTGACCTTTTTTTAGGTTTAATTAGTTAAACACGATTGTTATTATTATTATTAAAACACTTGTGTGATACTCGTATTATTACAAACCAAGTCATATTAAAACTACTTATTAAGCAACAATTTCTATAACTCCTTTTAAATAATCCTTAGTAGAGCAATGTTCTTACCGCATCAAAATTGTTTTATAATAATTCAGTAGGCAGGATGTATGCGGGGGGTTGCGGGAAGGGAGCCCGAAATTTGACGTACGATCGACTGGCCGAACGCGATTCTATTTTACTGTGCAAAAGAAGACGGAAGCCTTAAGAATATAAAAAAATAGCAGTCCACCAGAACCAGTAGCAGGGTCCGGGCTACCGGTGGTCAGGGCTTTTGAGAGAGGAACCACCTAACCATACGCCACGTGTCCACAAGTACTGATTTCTAAATTAAGCGCTAAGCGAGAGCCTCTTCAGGTATTGGGCGAGGAGAATGCCATTTTCGAGAACTGGGTCGTGCCATCCTTCAGAAGTTATTATTACTACTATTATTTATTCTGTGTTATTACTATGTTTTTTAACCGACTTCCAAAAGGAGGAGGTTCTCAACTCGGATGTTTATATATTTTTTATGTTTGTTCGGGCATAACTCCGTCGTTTACCAACCGATTTGAAAAATTCTTCTTTTGTTGGAAAGGATATGCCTCCCGAATGGTCCCATTTAAATTCTATCAAAATCGAACTAGCACTTTTTGAAAAATCAACAAAAACCTAAAAAGTTTTCAACATTGTCTACACCGATGACTCCGAGGTATCTGGTCTGTTGTTGATGATTCTTTTTTTGTTCGATACAGTATATCTGCCATTTGGTCCCATAAAATTTTCATTTAGTTTGGTTCAGTAGTTTTATCTCATTGTGTACATAATAATATTCCACAACTATTGTCCAAGGAGATGGCGATGTAGACCGGGACATAACACACCGGATCAACGTGGGATGGATGAAATGGCGACAGGTCACCGGAACAACCTGCGACCCACGGATGCCCCTCAAGTTAAAGGGGAAAATATACAAATCCGTGATTAGACCTGTCGTATTGTATGGATCGGAATGCTGGGCTGTGAAAAAAATGGATGAGAAACGATTGCATGTAGCGGAGATGAGGATGTTGAGATGGATGTGTGGAGTGACAAGAATGGATAAAATAAGGAATGAGTTTATAAGGGGAAGTTTGAAAGTGGCGCCTGTTACAGAAAAAATGAAAGGGAATCGTCTATCTTGGTATGGACATGTGATAAGGAGGGATGACACTCATGTAACTAAGAGAGTGATGAGTATGAATGTTGATGGATGGAGAGGAAAAGGAAGGCCAAAGAAAAGATGGATGGATTGTATACGAAATGATATGAATGAAAAAGGAGTAAATGATACTATGACGTCTGATAGGGGAGAATGGAAGAAAAAAACGTGTTGCGCCGACCACAAGTAAAAAGGGATAAGGGCAGGAAGATGATGATGAACTATCACACAACGCACAACGCCATCTAGTCCCAAGCTATCATATCACATACATTTTTTTTTTTTTTTTTTTTTTTAAAAGGTTGTAAAATCATCAAATGAGTTCTCCCGCCCTGGGTGGGGCGGAAGGGACTGTCAGACTCTTACTGACTAAAATCCACCCGTGTTCCTTCCTATACCCTTTACGTTCCGGGGCCACGGTAACCTGGGTTAAGAAAAAACCCGCGACCCCAGCAGGCATTTGGCGCGAAACACGACGCGCCACCGACCCGGACTTGGTCCTTGGTCGGACGGCGAGCTACCCATAACTCACCGTCCGCAAGCCCGCTCCACCGCTGTGCCCTCTGCTAATCAGAGGGACACGCGTTGGAGCGTCCACACGACAGGCTATTCGCATACGGGCAAAGAGACCCCTTAGGCACACAGTGCCTAAGGAAGAGTTTTTGCCCGCATCCCAGGGTGCACCGGCCCGAAAAACTGGTCTTCCCCCCGGACGTATCCGAGAGGGAACTCCAGTCCACGGGCGCACGTGGAGGTTTCCTGTCATAGCACCCCATCATATCACATACATGGGCGATGTTATTACCGGTGCTACGGATTACAAAATTTTAGTGCACATATTGTAAGAAAATTATATATTTGACAATAATTTGGGTTGAATATATAAAAAAGGATAAAATAAAAACTTAAAAAAAATGTAACCGACTTCAAAAACAACCACAAAAAAGTTCAAAATAACCTACAAAAAAACTTTTCTTCCGAAAGTCGGTGACAAAAAGTCAATGAAATAAAAAATATAGTCACTGACTTTCGAAAGAAAAGTTTTATTTTGAACTTTTTTGTGATTGTTTTTGAAGTCGGTTAAGTACACTTTTTTTTAAGTTTTTTATATAAAAGTGTATGTAGATTACCTCTTTTTTCTCCATAGAGATGTTCGCTTCTGACCATGCACTATAGTGCTTATAATGGTACACATGAACTTAATGATTGGTTTTGAAGTTATAAAATAATAATTTCTCCGGAATTTCGTCACTTTTTATTAGTAACTCCTCAAGTCAATTTAGGACGGTTTATCAAGTCCTAATGGCTACTAACTTCGCCTTGAGGTTTCATTGAGGAAAAGCTTAAAGGAAAAATCTCTCAAACTTGTTAAATCTAACCGGGATAAAACTGACACCCCGAGAATTATGATAAGGGTAAATTGGATTGACTCATTTTTAGAAAGACCCTTTTCAAGGATAACGAACTTTCAATTACTTTTCTTTAAGGACTTTAATCACGGCCATTCGAACTGTCACTGCATTTTCAACTTAAAAATACCAGTGTTATAGCACATTTTTCTTTTTACAGGTACGTGATGGCGCCTTGGACTGCTAAACGAAAAGATTTTATCCCAAAAAGATAATCCTGATAGAGAATACAAATAAGGACAAAATAAATAACCTACGAGTATTTCCTAGTGTAGAAAAAGTCATTTGAATTATTTATAATGTAGATGTGTTCGAAAAATTGATGTAAACATGAATATGAAAATATCTTATTAAATTATTAGGTAAATCATAAAATTACAACATAAAATTTTTGTCACTGTTTAAAAAGATATCTAAAATTAATGTCTATTGGAAGTTGAATGATCTTTAAAACGCATGTGATACGATCCTCGAATATGTCTTTTGAAATTCTGTCGTAAGATTTTTGTTGCCCAACTTAGATATTATTAAGAAAGAATAGAAGCTACTAAGTAATCAGTTTTATTAATCAAAACCGGAGCATATTTTATTGTTATTCACCATTTTTTGTAATATTTTGAGGCATTAATTTGCGACGGAAGGATTAGGAACACTGTTTTATTGTGAGTTTGTGCGCCATCACTATTTTATTAGAATAACTGATCTTTCAATATTAATTTGCCACTAATTTTGGATTTTAAACTCGTTGATATATGGTATAAATCAGAGGTAAAGTAATGGAAAAATCTGTGTGTCAATCTAATAAATAAGCATTTTTTCAACTCAGAATAAGCACTACATACTTTAGACTTTATCTTTGTTAATAGTATAATATCATGCGACATATATACGTATTTCGACAGCTACTGCAAAGAAAAGAGATCGCTAAGAGCATGCCACAACTCAACACAACACGACATTATTTACGTGAACAACAAACAAACGTGCGTTTAGCTTAATACAAATTGCATAGTAAGTTGCATCGAATGTGGTCGTGAATAAGATTTGCAGAGCAACCACAGCAGAATGAAGTGTCTAGAAAGCAAATTACATGCGAGTAGTTGCGAAAAGTTTCATAATATTTTGCGGCGGCAAGTTGAGTTATTATTGTAGATTTAACAATGGTTTTAAAGATAATATTAAATGTCACTGCAGAATATATGATTTAAAAACTATTTACGAAAAGAAAACATAGTTTAAACGATATTTTAATGTGAGGATTATTAGTGCTGAGTGAGCGAAATATAGAAAAATTACAGCATGATGCTGTGTAAATATGTAAGAAGATTACAAGGGAGTGATCGCATCTGTCGTCGCGAAACTGCTTGAAGCGGCCAAGAAGAGTTTTATGTCCAAGCAATAAAAGCGAAAAAGCTTTTAACTTATCACTTTTATTGTAAGGTGTCGGCTCGAGCCAATTTCGATTGTATAAGTGTGGTCACTCCCTAAGAAAAAATAATACGATAAAAGATTTGTTAACCAAATAATAATAAATCTTCATATTATTAATTGTATTATATTTTGTAAAGAGAACTAAAAACTTAATTCTCATACATGATTCTATGGGCTAAAAATAGAAATGAAGTAGGAAATAATACCATGCAAAAAGAAACAATGTAAGGTTAATTTAATTGGCATACTATGTAAATATTTCTATGTATATAATATACATAATAATATAATATAAGAAGATATTTAAGTACGACTCCATAACGTTATGTAATAGCTTAATTGGTATGTATAAGAATAAACACAATTTAATTATAATGATTTAGCTTAGTAAGGTAGGGCTTGTAAATAAATACCTATTGTCTTTTATAGGGTTAATTTTATTAAAATTTTATATAATAATTAATTTTATATAAGAGCATTATTTTAGAGACGATGGCCTGTGTTCCAGCCGTGGGGCACATTGTAAGTTGGTTATAATAAAATTGTTTGTTAAATGTAAATAATATTAGATTTATAAGTTATAATAATATATTTTAGATAGATAGAGTTATAGTCATCAGTTTATTACTCAATCACAATTTTTGCGTTATGTTTCTTCTAATTGTAAATAATTTAAAAATTTTGTTTTGGGTAAACGTTAACCTAACCTGAGCTAACAGTTAACTCAACTTTACGCAGATTCTAAAATTAAGTAATTTAATCTATAATTATAATACTGAAAATAAAATAATTTTAAAGGGACATATACTTTTGTACAGTTAAATTAATATGTAGTTAAAGAATATTTGAGTAACTAATTGAAGTATTTTTTTTAAATATTTCCCATCTTAAAAGGTCATTTTGTGGCCGTTTACAGACAATTACTATAGGTAATTAAAATTAAAGCAAAAAACCTCATTTACTGAAAAAATAAGATACCTAATTATGTTTTATAATTATGATAAAATTACAATGAAATATTTTTAAACAAAACATTCATTAAAATTATGCAAACGTGTTTATCCCACTTTGCAAATGGAAAATAAAGTTAATAAAAACCAGTATTTTTCTGTTCATATTTTTATAATTATGCGTGATGTTTTTTGCAGTTATTATAATAAATTTTATTTCCCACGAGAATTATTAAAACACATTTTGTATTCGAATCTTCGACAAAAAAAAGAGAATAGAATAGAACCTTAGTAATCAGTCTACAATGTTCCCACTGCTGGGACACAGGCGTTCGCTCTATGAGAAATAGTGGGTCATCATCCACCAAGTGGGTCCAATGAAGGTAGATGTCTAATGCCTTAAAAGTTGTCATTTTAGAACACCACTACTTTGCGTTTATAAAATGGGGTTAGAATTTTTGGTTTGTAATTAGTTTTTAGGGTTCCGTAGTCAACAAGGAACCCTTATAGTTTCGCCATGTCCGTCCGTCCGTCCGTCCGTCCGTCCGTCCGTCCGTCCGTCCGTCCGTCTGTCCGCAGTTTAGCTCAGAGACGCACAGTACTAGAGAGCTGTAGTTTGGTGTAAATATACGGATTTGTTGTGCCGAAAAAGTGGTAAAATAAAATCTCGTAAAATATTTTTTTTTAGGGTACCTCCTGTACACGTAAAGAGGGGATGTTTTTTTTTTTTCTCGCGTACCCCTTAGTGCGGGGTATCATTAAATAGGTCTTTAAAAAATATTGATAGTTTCCATTAACAATTTTTTGATAAAAAAATCCGTTTGTGAAATATTAAGCTTTAAAGTGCTAAATTTTGCTCGACTCGAGTGTCCCCCCCCTCTACCAGCTAAACGGTTATGTTTCGGGGTGTGAAAAAATTCACAATAGTAGTATATATAACGAAGTTTAAAGGAAAATTATCATGACTAAGTAGGCTTTACAACTTTACGAGTAATAGTCGACCAACTTATAAAATGTACTTGGATAACATATTTTCCCAAACAAAATGTATCGGAGAACAAGCTCTTCAACTGCAAATGTAAGTTTGTCAACTTTATTCTTACAGCTGTAATAGGTATGTTTTTACGGTATGTTTTTTGGGGATAGGTGGGTTTTTATCGTCAACTATTTTTAACTTACTTCAAAAAAGGGGGAGGTTCTAAATTCGTCGTAATCTTTTTTTTATGTATTTTCCCCGATTTCTCAGACTCCTGGACCGATTTTGAAAATTCTTCTCTTTAAAATTAAATTCAGCGAATCAGTTTAGTTAATTCGCATAAGTATTTTGATGGGCAACTACGGAACCCTACACTGTGCGTGGCCCGACACGCACTTGGCCGGTTTTTAAGTATTTTGTACTTTTTCTTTTTAACTTACACACATTGCTACTGGTGATTATCTTTATGCATACAATGTATTCTTTACTATACACCGTGACTTTTTGGTCGTCTTACAAAAGTGGTCCATTTAATGTATCCGATTTAAAATACCTGTGCGAGTTTTTTTTTTAATCTATAATAATAATTTTTATTATTAATAAATAGGTACATTAGAATATGAAACACCCTGTTAAAATATTTACGTATCAAGCTGTAGAGTATACCTACCCAGCGCAATAGTATCTCCACTTTCTATGAGACAAGGGTGTTTCTAACTACGCCTTGCGTCATAATATTGAACTCAAAGTTTATTTTTAAATTTTTCAAATCTCTTATATTCTTACCTATTTTTTCATTATAAACGTGTACTAGTCATTGGTTATATGAACTGGGCTGCCGTTGTTGTAAGACGACTAGAAGGTCTCGGTGTATATCTTATGATCAAAGATTTATACTTAGTAATATACCTAGTTTTCTAATTGTTAAAAACCTACCAAATCTGTAAATACACAAAAAGTTTTCCAAATATTTTTCTTAAGTATTAGTTAGCCATTGGAAGCTTTAATGATAATTATCATAAAATATAATAAAAACCTTAAAAAACTTTTTATTTATGCGAATATGATTTATAAATGTTTTATAAATAATAAAAATATGTTTATGATTATGATTTTGGTGTTTATTTTCATAACCCAATCTGATGTGGTGATTTATAATAATCCTTTTTCATTTCCAAATATAAATATATTCCAAAAACATGACTGTGTTTTTTTCAAACACAATTTCATTGCACATCTGATTCTTATCAAACGAAACTAGCACTTTCAATACTCTGGCAGTACGCTTAGCGCATTGGTAAAGTGATTGACTGCTGCACTACGTGTCGCGGGTTCAATTCCCGCACAGAACAAATATTTGTAAGACCTACAAGTAGTTGTTCGGGTCGGCATGTTTGTCTATGTGAGTTTAAATGTTTATAAACATACCCACGGTACAAGATAAATTTCAATGAGGGGCGAATCATCTTTTTTTTTAATAGGAATTATTCTTTTTCTACTCTACTCATTTTTTTTTCAGTCTTTTGTAGTTGGTACGTCCTGAGTGAACTCGCGCCATCTTAGGTCTCATCTTTGTCTCTGGGCTAGACCCATTTGGCCCCGCTGTGCCCAAACGAGGACACTTGTTTAAGAATCCCCTATTTTTTAATTACTTTATTTATTCGGCTAAAATTTAAATGCGCATCAATTATTCTTTTTGTACACCAAAATGGATAAATGGTCACCAAATCTAAAACTCGCTTTAGCAAGATTTCAGGGACACCCCGAAGTTCGGTTTGGTTAGGTTCCTTTAAACCTTGTACACAGAAATAGAAGCCCCGCGAAGCGGGGCGTCGTCAACCCTGCTTAGGTAGATTTTTTTTTATTACACCTCGTTATGACATATTTTAATGATCATATTTTGGTGCACATTCAGTATATTTGGTGGAACACAGGCAAAATTAGGTAAATGAAATGGGAATAAATTGAAGTACTTTTAAATACCATCCTATTTATTCTTGTTTTCATTATTGATCATTTGATAGTGTGTCTTTATGTTTTTAGTCCAAATATATAATACTGACAGTTACAACAGATTCTATAGTGCATTCAAAAGAGCAGTTTCAAATTCTGTAGATGCCGAATATTAAACAATTTTTATTTTTTACTTTTTGTTTAAGATGAATTATTTTTTGTTAATGAAATAGTTAAATATACTCTGTATAATAAAATAAAATTATTTCACAACAAAATTATAGAAATCTCTTAGCAGAATAAGTGATTTTATAAGGTGTCCTCAATTGAGGACGTTGGGCATTTCAGAGGTATTTATTTCGATTTTTATTGAGACATTTACTTTGAGCAACTACTAGCACAAGTGACATTTATAAGTCAAAATGGCTACCGTGGCCTTCAGGAACCATTTGTTGCTGTGTTGGAAGGAAAATATGGTTTGGAGAGGTATTTATTTAGTAGGTCATCCACCAGAAACATGCGCATATACGAATATACGAAGGTGATGATGATTATATGAATAGCTATGTCATATCATGAAACACACCAAGCAGAGTCGATGTGTTTACGGGACGAAGAGGAATGGGGCAGCAGTAAGTAGAAAACATGAGATGCTGTAAGGAAATGACATAGTCTAATTTATAAGGGGCATGTCTGCCTTATACGGCTTCAAGACCTCATTTACTCATTTATTTCGAATGAATCCTGCTGTGTGTGGCTAGTATTTAGTTAAATGTCCTTGGCTACATCCCAGAGAGCCAGTGGATGTTGGCATACCGCATGTTTAACATGAAGGAATGGACGGGATTGAGCTAGATGTACAATCTATTTCTCTGCACCACTCTGATATACTTGGCCAAAAAAGTTGATGGGTTTTGTTCACATATGTGCTGGATTTAGCTGTTGTGACCACCTTGTGTGTACACCTACTAACTAACGAAACCAAGATAGATCAGGTTGTCTTTCATTGTTATATCGCTTTTTATTATTTGAGACACACAATCTGCGTATGTTTTTGGCCAGCGGTTGTGATAGTATCATGCCTGCAGCAAAATGGGGTGGGTATTATTCTGGAAAAAACATTCCCAACAACTATGAAGCGTTGCACTCATAAAAACGTTTATTGGGAACGCAAAAAACACTGTGCGTCGGTAATGATTGTTTTGAAAATTTTGGCACCGTATGAGCCCAAAATGCCGTCCACAAATGGGGACGCCATTTGTGGACGGCATTTTTTTTTTCTATGAAAACAAAATATATATTTAATTATTTTTATGATTTTTGGTTTATTTTACTGTTTTCTAAAAGTTACATAAGAAATTGCTTTCTTCCTACTGCTCATTTATATTTGGGTCCAAATGGGTTATATCCAAGAACAAGGCCTTTTTGAACATTTTGTAAGAAGTATGCTTTTCAAAATACGTAGATATTTTTCATTTTATAAAGATTTTATTTAATTCACAGTTTTCCCTGTTATTCACGCGTTTTCTTTGAATAGCGCGTGGTCTCAACTCTGAAGGTTATTTTGCTCAGGGAAGCGCCTTTAATAAAATAAAGAAGAATGGCA
Source organism: Agrotis clavis (assembly GCA_954870645.1). NCBI lineage: Eukaryota > Metazoa > Arthropoda > Insecta > Lepidoptera > Noctuidae > Agrotis > Agrotis clavis. The sequence continues at coordinate 21,360,311 of OX940924.1, read as the reverse complement.
ATGCTAATGCCCTGTCTAGTTTCTATAAAAAGCAATGCATTTAGACCTTTACCTTGACAGTAACAAAACATCTATCTAAAGCAGGTTTCCGTTGCAAATACGCCGTAGCCTTCACTTGTCTTTGCCAAATGATATTCCGGAAAAGGTTCTAAGAAATTAGTCTTACAAGGCATCTCAAGATTAAAATCTTAATTTTAGTTCCTGTTTGTCAGTTAGAAATAGTTCCTGTTTTCCAGTTAAACTTAGTTGTTGCCTTGCGGTGATTTTCCGAACAACAAAGTTTCAAATAGATTTGGCAAATTCGCAATATCAACCGGTTTGGCTACTCCAGTGCTAATTGAAACACTAAGTATAACTCCATTTGTAAATGTGTTTTGGTCCTGCTAAAATAACTACCTCAATTTGATTTTAGTTAGGTTTTTAATTAATGTTTTCATTTTCATTTGAGGACATGATGTGATTTAAATTACATACCTAGATCTAAAAAAATGAAAACATTCGTCATTACGCAAAATCATGCATTGAAGTTTGAAACAATATAACCAGTCATTTAGTAGCTTGTTTTAAGACTTTAAATCCTTGCTTTTAGTTTGGTACCTAATACATTAAATCAAAACATTAATTTAATCTCAAGGAGTAGTTAATCTAATTAACACCAAAAAGTTCATGCACAAAAAATAAAATGAATGAATCAACAATAAATAGGTATTTTGATCTCAACCATATAATCAAAAACATAAATAGAATTAAATGACACAAAAAATATTTTTTATTTATCTACAATTAACACGTTTCAAAGGACAGGAAAAAATCGTGATTCGTGTTGATGTCATAAAAGAATTAGTTCATTGAACTGAACTTGACATGTCCCAGATTTTCATTCTTACTTTGTAAAATTTATGAGATCAAGGCTTTGTAGACTGACAGCTGCTGAATCCTCCGGGTAACGGTTGTCGTCAAGGCTAGTTTTCAGTGATAATAATAATAATATTTCACAACTATCACACAACGCCATCTAGTCCCAAGCTAAGCAGAGATTGTGTTATGGGTACTAGACAACTGATAAACATACTTATATATTTCTAAATACATACATATTATAGATAAATTACACCGAGTGATGAGTATGCTAATGTGAACTTTACGGTCAGTTCACACCGAGATGCGACGCAACGCGACGTGACGCAACGACACAGCAAATGTGTATCTTTTCGTGTAGTAAATAAAGTTAGATTTTGAGTCGCAATGAAAACGCAGTACGGTGCCGCGCTGCGTCACGCTGCGTTGCTAAAGTTGTATCTTTTCCTGTAGGAATTAGAGTCAGATTTTGAGTAGCTCTATTGAAATGTGCGCGCTACATCGCGTCTCGGTGTGACTTGACCCTCAAACCGCAGAAAGCCATAACATGATGTAGTAATCCGATTTTAGTTCTTCATTCAGATCATAGATGGCGCAACATAACTGTTTGTATGTTTATAATGATTCTGCTACAATGAAACAGACATACCGTTACTGAACTTTTAGCTGTTCCCACTGTACTGAACTGAACTTTTAGTCACCACAAGCTTTTCTATGCAAATGGAAGAACAATGAAAACTGAAGACAATGGTGAAAGTCAAATTTGAAATCACAAACTCGTGCACAAGAAAGGCGTAGTCTTCAATAAATTACATACTTTTGTGAGCTTAATGATGCATTTATAATTCGTAACGTGCGTCACAGGTTCATGGCCCTCTTAAGGCGCTCCCTCATCGCGAGCATTCACCTGTAATGTAACACAAAAGTGCGCAATTTGATGCTCTATTGTCTAGCTTTGAATGTTCGAATCTGTAACGTTACATTATAGGTGAAAGCTCGCGGTGACGGAGCGCCCTTAAATGCAACATTCTGTCAAAGTCATCATTGTTGTGGGTTTTAACAATGCTAGTTTTTGAGGGTGGATTAGATGATAATTATTCGCATTTAATTTCACTAGTGAAATTCGATGTTACACTAATTCTAATGCCTTAGGAATTAAATTAGTTTTAATAAGCTATTTTTGGTACAAACTAGTTTTCCACAAGTTTCGGCTATTTATCATATTTTCCACCATCGCGAGTTCTTTAAGAAGCTGACAGCTGGCAACATAGCAAATTTCAGACAAAGTTTTGTTTACATTGTGAAATAACTTACCAGAATAATGAAGTAGTGACCTGCCTACAACCTATGTTGTATTAAAATATTGATTACCTACTGTCGACTGTCCTGCCCGTTGCATTTAAAAATATAACGTTCATTCGGTAATGTTGAATTTAGTTTTGAAAGCATTTTGTGATGTTTGCAACTTTCTCTTAACTTTTATCTAGAAAGTAACGCGTAGATAAATCGAAATGAATGATGAATGGTTTTTTTTTTATTGTATTTTATGCACTGGAAAGGCCCTTAATTAATTACTCTCGAAAGCTTAATGATGCATTTAAGTCTGTGTCTCTGGCGCGATGTGATATTGCCAGCTTCTTAGTGGAACTTGACACTTAAAAAGCTGAAAGCTGAAAGCATCGCAAGTCGCTGTAAATTTTTTGTAAATTTGGTTTATTTATTACTAAAATAACGAAACATTGATCTATGTTGCATAAAAAATATTGATTAATAGTGATTTAGTGACCCGCCATGCCTGGGACAACAGTAGAACTCAGATCAAAGAAATAGGTAGTAAACTTAACATTTTATTTCATTCGATGATGTTAAATTATTTGACAAAACTATAACTATACAGGGTGCAATTGAAGTCGTGGGCATTATTTCAAACTAAGGCACTACTCATGATACTAATTGCATTAGGCCTAATAATAAGGAAATCAAAATTATTATTAATGCAAGTATGGAAAACTCTAAAAATTTAGTAACTCATATTACATACATAGCAAAAGGCTTATTAATGCAAATAAACACTAAAAGTAAAATACATCATAAACCCCAATAAGTTTTCAAGTATCAAAAATCTCGAGCGCAGTACAGCGCGTTACGAAAAGTAAACGTACATCAAATAATACTAACTTGCATTTTTATAACATTTTTGATTTGCGTAATGCAATTAGTATCATGATTTAAAATAATGCCCGTGAATTCAATTGCACCCTGTAGATAAAAAGAAGAAAGAAACTATAATTAAAGATAGAAAGCATTTTGTGACGCTTAAAACTTTCAGAACGAACTCTTTTAAAATATTTAGAAAGTAACGCGCATAGATAAATCGAAATTAATTATGAACAAGTCACTTTGAATTGCATCTTATATTATGCACTGGAAAAACCCTCAATAAATTACTCTCGAAAGCTTAATGATGCATTTTAATCTGGGTCCCAGGCGCCTGGTTTCTCAGTGTAATTTATTGCATAATGTCGCTGGCCGAACGTTTTTTTAGCAACATCGTGTTATACCCAGACATACGAGTATCATTATCCGCTGGCTTATCAATTTAAATTTAAAAGTCAGGCAGATTGACGATAGCAACGTTTATTTGTTTTATTTTTTTTTCTTGGCACTCCAGAGGCCATATCATGATTCTGTATTTTATTTACAGCGTACTTATTTTTATCGTAATAAAATCCAGGCCCAGGTCCAGGCCCAGGTCGGAAGGGACTGTCAGACTTGTACTGAATAAAATCCACGGTGTCCTTCAATAGCCATAGACATAAATTTATTTATTTTATGGAAAAATGACAATACCCCTCTAGTGTACGAACGAGGAACAATTTTTTTGCCTCAAATTAACGTCAGAGTTACACTTTTACGTCGTAAAAACTGGAAAAGTCATGATAGTGGTTATGAATCAATTTTTTACGGGGCGCTGCATGAAGTGCCGGCGCATCACGATGTGCCTAAGCATATCACGTTGTAGCTAATTCAACAGTCGGCCTACGACACAAATGCAAAATAATTCATTATTAATATACATTTTATGTTACGTTGAAGTTGAACCCATCAAAGGCCAACGATCCAAAAAGGTCTCGTGATCTGTCACGTTTGGGACATTATAGGTAATTAACACCGACATCAGGGCTGCGTTTAAATCCTTTATCCAGTTTAAATTTATACTGACTAAACTAGTATTTGCGCGTTGCGCGAGCTGCACGCAGCTCGCGGGGTCGTGTTTTGGAGAAGTATTCCTTATTTTAATAAAATTTTGAGAATCCATATGAATCTTTAAATGAATTGGCAAATCCGTAGTCCTTAAAAGATTTTGTAAACTATATAAAATATTTTTAATGTTCTGAAAACCATTATAACTAATTATATAAAAAAAAGAAACAAAATTAAAAAAAAAAAAAACAAAGTAAATTGAGAATTCCTTAGGATAGTTAAAAGAATTTTAAAATCCGTTACAGCACTTAAAGATTTCTAACCCCTTAGGAACCCCATAATCCAATCTAAAACCTTATTAAAAACTCAGAAGGGAGGCATAAGAGGCAACTTTGATAAATGGATTTTACTTTTCCGAGCCTCCTCTATACGAATCTGTAAAAAAAGAACACGGATCTCTTAGTGTCTGAGATACGATTGGGAGGGGGGGGGAAGCCAAAAAGGAGAGGATTAGTACTTTTGCCCTACTCATGAGAGTTACTTGTAAGTTTGCTTGTCGTCACCTCTGAGTTACGCTTCATCCACTCAACCTTCGTTACGTCCCATGATGAAATTGATGAACATTTCGAAAATTATCGAAGCCGCCATCTTGGATTTTGATTTTCACCTCACTATCGGCTTTAGCATCCTCGAAAACCATGAAAACGACTCCCATGATGAAATTGATGAACAATTCGAAAACTATAGCAGCCGCCATCTTGGATTCTCATTTTGACCTTGCCATCGATTTTAGCATCCTCGAAAACCATGAAAACGACACCCATGATGAAAACACAAAAACTGTCCATCACAAAAAGAATTTTGCAATTCCAAACCAAACAAAACAAACTTTTCAGTTTAGATAAAAATATGGTATTTTATTGTGTTAGGTGCGCGCTTACTGCCCCTCGAACACTGCATTTTTTGCAGTCGCTATCTTGGATTTTGATTTTGACGTCACTTTCGGCTTTACCATCCTCGAAAACCATGAAAACGACTCCCATGATGAAAACTTTGGAAATTTTTGCAGTCGCCATCTTGGATTTTGATTTTGACCTCACTAACGGCTTTAGTATCCTCGAAAACCATGAAAACGACTCCTATGATGAATATTTCGAAAATTATTGCAGCCGCTATCTTTGATTTGGATTTTATCCTCACTATCGGCTTAAGCATCCTCGAAAACTACGAAAACGACTCCCATGATGCACATTTCGAAAATTATCGCAGCCGCCATCTTGGATTTTGATTTTGCCCTCACAATCGGCTTTAGCATCCTCGATGATGAAATTGATGAACAATTCGAAAATTATCGCAGCCGCCATCTTGGAATTGGATTTTAACTTCAAAATCGGCTTTAGCATCCTCGAAACCCATGAAAACTACTCCCTTGATGAATATTTCGAAAATAATCGCAGCCGCCATCTTGGATTTTGATTTTGACCTCACTATCGGCTTAAGCATCCTCGAAGACCATGAAAACGACTCCCATGATGAGCATTTCGAATATTATCTTAGCCGCCATCTTGGATTTTGATTTTGACCTCCCTATCGGCTTTAGCATCCTCGAAAACCATGAAGACGACTCCCATTATGAAATTGATTAACAATTCAAAAATTATAGCAGCCGCCATCTTGGATTCTCATTTTGACCTCGCCATCGGCTTTAGCATCTTCGAAAACCATGAAAACGACTCCCATGATGAACATTTCGAAAATTATCAAAGCCGCCATCTTGGATTTTGATTTTGACCACACTATCGGTTTTAGCATCCTCGTTAACCATGAAAATGACTCCCATGATGAACATTTCGAAAATTATAGCAGCCGCCTTCTTGGATTCTCATTTTGACCTCGCCATCGGTTTAAGCACCCTCGAAAACCATGAAAACGACATCCATGATGAAAACTTTGAATTTTTTGCAGTCCCCATCTTGGATTTTATTTTTACCTCGCTATCGGCTTAGCATCCTCGAAAACCATGAAGACGACTCCCATTATGAACAATTCGAAAATTATCGCAGCCGCCATCTTGGATTTTGATTTTGACCTCACTATCGGCTTTAGCATCCTCGAAAACTATGAAAACGACTGCAATGAAGATGATTTCGAAAATTATCGCAGCCGCCATCTTTGATTTTGACCTCACTATCGGCTTTAGAATCCTCGAAAACCGTGAAGACGTCACCCATGATGAACAATTCGTAAATTATAGCAGCTGCCATCTTGGATTCGGATTTTAACCTCGCCATCGGTGTTAGCACCCTTGAAAACAATGAAAACGACATCCAAGATGAAAACTTTGAATTTTTTGCAGTCGCCATCTTGGATTTTGATTTTGACCTCACTATCGGTTTTAGCACCCTCGAAAACCATGAAAACGACTTCCATGATGAACAATTCGAAAATTATCGCAGCCGGCATTTTTAATTCTCATTTTGACCTCGTCATTGGTTTTAGCACCCTCGAAAACCATAAAAACGACATCAATGATGAAAACTTTGAATTTTTTGCAGCCGCAATCTTGGATTCTCATTTTGACCTCGCCATCGGTTTAAGCACTCTCGAAAACCATGAAAACGACATCCATGATGAAAACTTTGAATTTTTTGCAGTCCCCATCTTGGATTTTGATTTTGACCTCCCTATCGGCTTTAGCATCCTCGAAAACCATGAAAACGACTCCCATGATGAAATTGATTAACAATTCGAAAATTATCGCAACCGCCATCTTGGATTCTCATTTTGACCTCGCCATCGGTTTTAGCACCCTCGAAAACCACGAAAACGACTCCCATGATGAACAATTCGAAAATTATCGCAGCCGCCATTTTTAATTCTCATTTTGACCTCGTCATCGGTTTTAGCACCCTCGAAAACCATAAAACGACATCAATGATGAAAACTTTTGAATTTTTTGGAGCCGCAATCTTGGATTTTCATTTTGACCTCGCCATCGGTTTTAGCACCCTTGAAAACAATGAAAACGACTCCCATGATGAAAACTTTGAATTTTTTACAGTCGCCATCTTAGATTTTGATTTTGACCTCACTATCGGCTTTAGCATCCTCGGAAACCATGAAAACGACTCCCATGATGAAATTGATTAACAATTCGAAAATTATCGCATCCGCCATCTTGGATTCTCATTCTGACCTCGCCATCGGTTTTAGCACCCGCGAAAACCATGAAAACGACCCCCATGATGAACATTTCGAAAAATATCGAAGGCGCCATCTTGGATTTTGATTTTGACCTCACTATCGGCTTTAGCATCCTCGAAAACCATGAAAACGACTCCCATGATGAAATTGATGAACAATTCGAAAATTATCGCAGCCGCCATCTTGGATTCTCATTTTGACCTCGCCATCAGTTTTAGCACCCTCGAAAACCATGGAAACGACTCCCATGATGTAGATTTTAAAAATTATCGCAGCCGCCATCTTGGATTTTGATTTTGACCTAACTATCGGCTGTAGCATCCTCGAAAACTGAACACGGGTCTCTTAGTTTCTGAGATACGATTGGGGGGGGGGGGGTTAGGCCAAAAAGGGGAGGCTTGGTACTTTTGCCCTTCTCATGAGAGCTACTTGTAAATAAAAAGAACACGGGTCTCTTAGTGTCTGAGAAACGATTGGGAGGGGGGGGGGGAGCCAAAAAGGAAAGGCTTAGTACTTTTGCCCTACTAATGAGAATTACTTGTAAGTTTGCTTGTCGTCACCCCTGAGTTACGCTTCATCCACTCAACCTTCGTTACGTCCCATGATGAAATTGATGAACATTTCGAAAATTATCGAAGCCGCCATCTTGGATTTTGATTTTGACCTCGCCTACGGTTTTAGCACCCTCGAATACCATGAAAACGACTCCCATGATGAACATTTTAGCACCCTCGAATACCATGAAAACGACTCCCATGATGAACATTTCGAAAATTATCGAAGCCGCCATCTTGGATTTTGATTTTGACCTCAATATCGGCTTAACCATCCTTGAAAACCCATGAAAACGACTTCCACGAAGAACAATTCGAAAATTATCGCAGCCGCCATCTTGGATTCTCATTTTGACCTCGCCATCGGTTTTAGCACCCTCGAAAACCATAAAAACGACTCCCATGATGAAATTGATGAACAATTCGAAAATTATAGCAGCCGCCATCTTGGATTCTCATTTTGACCTCGCCATCGGTTTTAGCACCCTCGAAAACCATGAAAACGACTCCCATGATGAAATTGATGAAAAATTCGAAAATTATAGCAGCCGCCATCTTGGATTCCCATTTTGACCTCGCCATCGGTTTTATCACCCTCGAAAACCATGAAAACGACACCCATGATGAAATTGATGAACAATTTTCGAAAATCATAGCAGCCGCCATCTTGGATTCTCATTTTGACCTCGCCATCGGTTATAGCACCCTCGAAAACCATGAAAACGACTCCCATGATGAAATTGATGAACAATTAGAAAATTATAGCAGCCGCCATCTTGGATTCTCATTTTGACCTCGCCATCGGTTTTATCACCCTCGAAAACCATGAAAATGACATCCATGATGAAAACTTTGAATTTTTTGCAGTCTGCATCTTAAATTTTGATTTTGAACTCACTATCGGCTTTAGCATCCTCGAAAACCATGAAAACGACTCCCATGATGAACATTCCGAAAATAATCGAAGCCGCCATCTTGGATTTTGATTTTGACCTCACTATCGGCTTATGCATTTTTGAAAACCCATGAAAACAACTTCCACGAATTACAATTCGAAAATTATCGCAGCCGCCATATTGGATTCTCATTTTGACCTCGCCATCGGTTTTATCACCCTCGAAAACCAATAAAATGACATCCATGATGAAAACTGAATTTTTTGCAGTCTGCATCTTGGATTTTGATTTTGAACTCACTATCGGCTTTAGCACCCTCGAAAACCATGAAAATGACATCCATGATGAAAACTTTGAATTTTTTGCAGTCGCCATCTTGGATTTTGATTTTTACCTCACTATCGGCCTTATTATCCCCGAAAACCATGAAAACGACTCCCATGATGAAGATTTCGAAAGTTATCGCAGCCGCCATCTTGTATTTTGATTTTGACCTCGCCATCGGTTTTAGCACCCACGAAAACCATGAAAACGACACCCATGATGAAAACACAAAAACTATCCATGTTTTTTTCTTTTCCGAGCCTCCTCTAATGAATCCGGAAAAAAACAAAACTCTGGTCTCTTAGTTTCCGAGACACGATTGGGAGGGGGGGGGGAGGCCAAAAAGGGGAGGCTTGGTACTTTTTCCCATACACATGAGAGTTACTTGTAAGTTTGCTTGTCGTCACCCCCTAGTTACGCTTCACCCACTCAACCTTCGTTACGTTACGGAGGTTGCCGGCTCGCTTCGCTCGCCACCTCCCCCCTTCGCTCCACTCGGTCTCGCAGGTTCGCTCCACTCAGGACCTACCTACCACCGGAAAGCTATCGTGACCTTATCCCTACGCTACGCTACGCTTCGCTATACCGCTACCTAGTTTTTCCGAGATACGATCGGGGGAGGGGTGAAGAGGGGGAGAGGGGGGAGTTTTGAAAAATGATTTTGGCCAACTCTGGGCCCCTAGATAAGAATCTGAAAAAAGAAACGTTGCAAGTCTGTTAACTTCCGAGATCCGCCTAAAGGGGGGAGAAGGGGGGCGAGGGGGGGAACTTTGAAAAATGGTTTTTACTATTCCGAGCCTCCTCTATACGAATTCGTAAGAAAACAGAACACGGGTCTCTTAGTTTCCGAGATACGATGGGGGGAGGGGTGAAGAGGGGGAGAGGGGGGAGTTTTGAAAAACGATTTAGACCAACTCTGGGCCCCTTGATATGAATCTGAAAAAAAAAATTGCAAGTCTGTTAACTTCCGAGATCCGCCCAAAAGGGGGAAGAGGCCCGAGGGGGGAACTTTGAAAAATGGTTTTTACTTTACCGAGCCTCCTCTATACGAATCCGTAAAAAAACAGAACATGGGTCTCTTAGTTTCTGAGATACGATTGCGGGGGGGGGGGGGGAGAGGCCAAAAAGGGGAGGCTTGGTACTTTTGCCCTACTCGTGAGAGTTACTTGTAAGTTTGCTTGTCGTCACCCCCGAGTTACGCTTCACCCACTCAACCTTCGTTACGCTACGGGGGTCGCCGGCTCGCTACGCTCGCCACCTCCCCCCCTTCGCTCCACTCGGTCTCGCAGGTTCGCTCCACTCAGGACCTATCTACCACCGAAAAGCTATCGTGACCTTAACCCTACGCTACGCTACGCTTCGCTTTACCGCTACCTAGATGGGGGGGGGGGGGGAAGGGGGGGACAGGGGGGAGTTTTGAAAAATGATTTTGACCAACTCTTGGCCCCTTGATATGAATCTGAAAAAAAAAATGTTGCAAGTCTGTTAACTTCCGAGATCCGCCTAAAGGGGGGAGAAGGGGGGCAAGGGGGGGAACTTTGAAAACGGTTTTTACTTTTGCGGACCTCCTCTATACGAATCCGTAAAAAAACAAAACACGGGTCTCTTAGTTTCCGAGATACGATGGGGGGAGGGGTGAAGAGGGGGAGAGGGGGGAGTTTTGAAAAACGATTTGGACCAACTCTGGGCCCCTTGATATGAATCTGAAAAAAAAAATTTTGCAAGTCTGTTAACTTCCGATATCCGCCTAAAGGGGGGAGAAGGGGGAGAAGGGGGACAAACTTTGAAAAATGTTTTTTACTTTTCCGAGCCTCCTCTATACGAATCCGTAAAAAAAACAAAACACGGGTCTCTTAGTTTCCGAGATACGATGGGGAGGGGGGAGAGGGGGGGCGAAAAGGGGAGGTTTGGGATTTTTCCCATACTCACCAGAGTTACTTGTTTACGAATCTGTCAAAATATACCCACCTCCCCCTTCACCATCTGGGAGAACAATTATGTCAATCAGTCAGTCAGTCAGTGGTAATCGAGCTTTATATCTATACATATAATAAATTTGTAGAAAAGTTGTGTCTGTACAATGGAAATATACAAAAAAAAAGTAGCAGGGGTTGTTATTTTATCGATGCCGAACCCGAAAATGTAGTTACAATTTTTTTTGTCTGTTTGTCTGTTTGTCGGTTTGTCTGTTTGTCTGTTTGTCTGTGTGTTTGTGCACGCTAATCTTCGGAACTACTGGACGGATTTGAATGATTTTTTTTTTGTTGTATAGGTATTAAGTTCGATTAACATATAGGCTATAATTTATCTTGGAAACTTGAACACCTGATGCAGAACTGCAACAGACCTGGTAAACTATAAGAGATACAAAAATGATGCCATAGCAAAAATAGTTCCACGTGATGAGCATTTTCTGCTGAGAGAATAAAATTGAAGATCCTGGACACCTGATGTGGAACTTCAAGAGCCCAGCTACACTATAACATATACAGGAATGACGTCTTAGCAAGAGTTGTTCAGCCTGATGAGCACCTTCTGTTGATGTATAAAAATTGAAGATCTGGAACACCTGATGTGGAACTTCAAGAGCCCAGCTACACTATAACATATACAGGAATGACGTCTTAGCAAGAGTTGTTCAACCTGATGAGCACCTTCTGTTGATGTATAAAAATTGAAGATCTGGAACACCTGATGTGGAGCTCCAAGAGCCCAGCTACACTCTAACATATAAGAGAATGACGTCTTAGCAAGAGTTATTCAGCCTGATGAGTACTCTCTGTCATCGTATAAAAATTGAAGATCTGGAACACCTGATGCGGAACTCCAAGAGCCCAGCTACACTATAATGTATACAGGAATGACGTCTTAGCAAGAGTTGTTTAGTCTGATGGGCATTTCCTGTTGTCTTACAAAAATTAAAGATCTGGAACGTCTGGAATTGTCTCGCGCATCCCGTTGTTTTCCCGTCCCCAGGCTCCTAGAATTCGACATCAGACGTTTCAGATCTTCGATCCCGACTGCTGGCATAAGCAACAGGATCCGCGTACGAAGTCGCGGGCAGAAGCTAGTAGTATAATATAACTAGTATTTGGGCGTTGCGCGAGCTGCAAGCAGCTCGCGGGGTCGTGTTTTGGAGAAGTATTCCTAACCATAATAAAATTTTGAGAATCTATACAGGTTGATTTTTTAGTCACCATCCAAATTTTAATATATTATTAATCTTTGGCGAAAATCATTGAATACATGTTTTTTCTTTTTGTATCAATCAATACAAAAATATCGAGATATCACGTCTCAATGTTATCTATAAAAAGTTGATGAACCTGGACACCGCGCTGTGATGTGTCGCTCAGGTGTAGCGGGGCGGGGCGGGGGGTCGGCGGGGTGCGCTCTGTCCGTTTCATGCGTCGGCAAGTGTATATTATTAACGTTTAGCTTAGTGACCACACAGAGCGGATGAGAAAATGATTTAATATGACAATTTGACGTATCGATTTTTTTTCAAAAATGGGTTTAGTGATTGATACCTAATGCATAGAAAAGTTTTGGACGGTGGTAAAAAAGTCACCCTGTATATAATTATCTTAAATGAATTGGAAAATCCATAGCCCTTAAAAGATTTTGTAAATTATATAAAATATTTTTAATATTCTGAAAACCCTTATAACTAATTCAATAAAAAAAGAAACAATATAAAAAAAAAAAAAAACAAAATAAATTGAGAATTCCTTAGGATAGATAAAAGAATTTAAAAATCCGTTAGAGCACTTATAAGATTTTGAAACCCCTTAAGAACCCCCTAATCCAATCTAAAACCTTATTAAAAACTCAGAAGGGAGGCATAAGGGGCAACTTTGAAAAATTGTTTTTACTTTTCCGAGCCTCCTCTATATTATGAATCCTTAAAAAAAAAGAACACGGGTCTCTTAGTGTCTGAGATACGATTGGGAGGGGGGGGGGGAGCCAAAAAGGAGAGGCTTAGTACTTTTGCCCTACTCATGAGAGTTACTTGTAAGTTTGTTTGTCGTCACCCGTGAGTAACGCTGCATCCACTCAACCTTTTTTACGTCCCATGATGAAATTTATGAACATTTCAAAAATTATCGAAGCCGCCATCATCGCCATCGCCTCAAGCCCCTCGAACACTGCATTTTTTGAAGTCACCATCTTAAATTTTGATTTTGACGTCACAATCGGCTTTAGCATCCTCGAAAACCATGAAAACGACTCCCATGATGAACAATTCGAAAATTATCGAAGCCGCCATCTTGGATTTTGATTTTGACCTCACTATCGGCTTTAGCATCCTCGAAAACCATGAAAAGGACTGCCATAATGAAATTGATGAACAATTCGAAAATTATAACAGCCGCCATCTTGGATTCTCATTTTGACCTCGCCATCGGTTTTAGCACCCTCGAATACCATGAAAACGACTCCCATGATGAACAATTCGAAAATTATCGCAGAGGTCATCTTGGATTCTCGTTTTGACCTCTCCATCGGTTTTAGCAACCTCGAAAACTACCTATGGAAACGACATCCATCATTAAAACTTTGAAATGTTGTGCAGTCACCATCTTGGATTTGGATTTAAACCTCACTATCGGCTTTAGCATCCTAGAAAACCATGGAAACGACTCCCATGATGAACAATTCCAAAATTATCGCAGCCGCCCCATCTTGGATTTGGATTTTAACCTCACTATCGGCTTTAGCATCCTCGAAAACCATCAAAACGACTCCCATAATGAATAATTCGAAAATTATCGAAGCCGCCATCATGAATTTTGATTTTGACCTCACTGTCGGCTTTAGCATTCTCGAAAACCATGGAAACGACTCCCATGATGAATATTTCGAAAATTATCGCAGCCGCCATCTTGGATTTGGATTTAAACCTCACTATCGGCTTTAGCATCCTCGAAAACCATGAAAACGACTCCCACAATGAAATTGATGGACAATTCGAAACTTATAACAGCCGTAATCTTGGATTCTCATTTTGACCTCGCCATCTGTTTTAGCACCCTCGAATACCATGAAAACGACTCTCATGATGAACAATTCGAAAATTATCGCAGAGTTCATCTTGGATTCTCGTTTTTACCTCTCCATCGGTTTTAGCAACCTCGAAAACTACCTATGGAAACGACATCCGTCATTAAAACTATGAAATGTTTTGCAGTCACCATCTTGGATTTTGATTTTGACCTCACTATCGGCTTTAGCATCCTCGAAAACCATGGAAACGACTCCCATGATGAACATTTCAAAAATTATCGAAGCCGCCATCTTCGCCATCGCCTCAAGCCCCTCGAACACTGCATTTTTTGAAGTCACCATCTTAAATTTTGATTTTGACGTCACAATCGGCTTTAGCATCCTCGAAAACCATGAAAACGACTCCCATGATGAACAATTCGAAAATTATCGAAGCCGCCATCTTGGATTTTGATTTTGACCTCACTATCGGCTTTAGCATCCTCGAAAACCATGAAAAGGACTCCCATAATGAAATTGATGAACAATTCGAAAATTATAACAGCCGCCATCTTGGATTCTCATTTTGACCTCGCCATCGGTTTTAGCACCCTCGAGAACCATGAAAACGACACACCCATGATGAAAATACAAAAACTATCCATCACAAAAAGAATTTTTCAATTCCAAACCAAACAAAACAAACTTTTCAGTTTAGATAAAAATATGATATTTAAAATATTATTGTGTTCGGTACGCGCTTACTGCCCCTCGAACACTACATTTTTTGAAGTTACCATCTTAAATTTTGATTTTGACGTCACTATCGGCTTTAGCATCCTCGAAAACCATGAAAACGACTCCCATGATGAAAAATTCGAAAATTATCGCAGCCGCCACCTTGTATTTGGATTTTAACTTATTATCGGCTTTAGCATCCTCGAAAACCATGAAAACGACTCCCATGATGAACATTTCGAAAATTATCGAAGCCGCCATCTTGGATTTTGATTTTGACCTCACTATGGGCTTTAGCATCCTCGAAAACCATGAAAACGACTCCCATGATGAAATTGATCGACAATTCGAATATTATAGCAGCCATCATCTTGGGTTCTCATTTTGACCTCGAAATTGATTTTAGCACCCTCGAAAACCATGAAAACGACACCCATGATGAAAACACAAAAACTATCCATCTTAAAAAGAATTTTTCAATTCGAAACCAAACAAAACAAACGTTACAGTTTAGATAAAAATATGATATTTAAAATATTATTGTGTTAGGTACGCGCTTACTGCCCCTCGAACACTGCATTTTTTGAAGTCACCATGTTAAATTATGATTTTGACGTCACTATCGGCTTTGGCATCCTCGAAAACCATGAAAATGACTGCCATGATGAACATTTCGAAAATTATCGCAGCCGCCATCTTGGATTTGAATTTTAAACTCACTTTCGGCTTTAGCATCCTCGAAAACCATGAAAATGACTCCAATGATGAACAATTCAAAACTTATCGCAGCCGCCATCTTGGATTTGGATTTTAACCTCACTTTCGGCTTAAGCATCCTCGAAAACCATGAAAATGACTACCATGATGAACATTTCGAAAATTATCGCAGCCGCCATCTTCGATTTTAATTTTGACCTCACTATCGGCTTTAGCATCCTCGAAAACCATGAAAACGACTCCCATGATGAACATTTCGAAAATTATCACAGCCGCCATCTTGGATTCTCATTTTGACCTCGCCATCGGTTTAGCACCCTCGAAAACCATGAAAACGACATCCATGATGAAAACTTTGAATTTTTTGCCGTCGCCATCTTGGATTCTCATTTTGACCTCGCCATCGGTTTTAGCACCCTCGAAAACCATGAAAACGACTCCCATGATGAACAATTCGTAGATTATCGCAGCCGCCATCTTGGATTTTGATTTTGACCTCACTATCGGCTTTAGCATCCTCGAGAACCATGAAAACAACATCCATGATTAAAACTTTGAAATTTTTTGCAGTCACCATTTTGGATTTTGATTTTGACCTCACTATCGGCTTTAGCATCCTCGAGAACCATGAAAACGACATCCATGATTAAAACTTTTAAATTTTTTGCAGACGCCATCTTGGATTTTGATTTTGACCTCACTATCGGCTTTAGCATCTTTGAAAACCATGAAAACGACTCCCATGATGAACATTTCGTTATCGCAGCCACCATCTTGGATTTTGATTTTGACTTCACTATCGGCTTTAGCATCCTCGAAAACCATGAAAACGACTCCCATGATGAACATTTCGTTATCGCAGCCGCCATCTTGGATTTTGATTTTGACCTCACTATCGGCTTTAGCATCCTCGAAAACCATGAAAACGACTCCCATGATGAACATTTCGTTATCGCAGCCGCCATCTTGGATTTTGATTTTGACTTCACTATCGGCTTTAGCATCCTCGAAAACCATCAAAACGACTCCCATGATGAACATTTCGTTATCGCAGCCGCCATCTTGGATTTTGATTTTGACCTCACTATCGGCTTTAGCATCCTCGAAAACCATGAAAACGACTCCCATGATGAACATTTCGTTATCGCAGCCGCCATCTTGGATTTTGATTTTGACTTCACTATCGGCTTTAGCATCCTCGAAAACCATGAAAACGACTCCCATGATGAACATTTCGTTATCGCAGCCGCCGTCTTGGATTTGGATTTAAACCTCACCATCGGCTTTAGCATCCTCGAAAACCATGAAAACGACTCCCATGATGAACATTTCGAAAATTATCGCAGCCGCCATCTTTGATTTGGATTTTAACCTCACTTTCGGCTCTCTCGGACCCCAATGCGCCCCAATGGCACAATTTTGTGCCACCAAACCCCGACCGATTTTGAACTGTATTTTGGAAATATAAGTCTTAAAATCGGTCAGGGATTTTTGGCAAAAATTTTTTCGCGGGGCTCGAGAGGTTAAGCATCCTCGAAAACCATGAAAATGACTACCATGATGAACATTTCGAAAATTATCGCAGCCGCCATCTTCGATTTTAATTTTGACCTCACTATCGGCTTTAGCGTCCTCGAAAACCATGAAAACGACTCCCATGATGAAAATTTCGAAAATTATCACAGCCGCCATCTTGGATTTTGATTTTGACCTCTCTATCGGCTTTACCATCCTCGAAAACCATGAAAACGAATCCCATGATGAACAATTCGAAAATTACCGCAGCCGCCATCTTGAATTTGGATTTTAACTTCACTATCGGCTTTAGCATCCTCGATGATGAAATTGATGAACAATTCGAAAATTATAGCAGCCGCCATCTTGGATTCTCATTTTGACCTCGCCATCGGTTTTAGCACCCTCGAAAACCATGAAAACGACTCCCATGATGAACAATTCGAATATTATCGCAGCCGCCATCTTGGATTTTAATTTTGACCTCACTATCGGCTTTAGCATCCTCGAAAACCATGAAAACGACTCCCATGATGAACAATTCGAAAATTATTGCAGCCGCCATCTTGATTTTTCATTTTGACCTCACTATCGGCTTAAGCATCCTCGAAAACCATGAAAACGACTCCCATGATGAACAATTCGAAAACTATCGCTGCCGCCATCTTGGATTTGGATTTTATCCTCACTATCGACTTTAGCACCCTCGAATACCATGAAAACGACTCCCATGATGAACAATTCGAAAATTATCGCAGCCGCCATCTTGGATTTTAATTTTGACCTCACTATCGGCTTTAGCATCCTCGAAAACCATGAAAACGACTTGCATGATGAACATTTCGAAAATTATCGCAGCCGCCATCTTGGATTTTGATTTTGACCTCACTATCGGCTTTAGCATCCTCGATGATGAAATTGATGAACAATTCGAAAATTATAGCAGCCGCCATCTTGGATTCTCATTTTGACCTCGCCATCGGTTTTAGCACCCTCGAAAACCATGAAAACGACTCCCATGATGAACAATTCGAATATTATCGCAGCCGCCACCTTGGATTCTCATTTTGACCTCGCCATCGGTTTTAGCACCCTCGAATACCATGAAAACGACTCCCATGATGAACAATTCGAAAATTATCGCAGCCGCCATCTTGGATTTTAATTTTGACCTCACTATCGGCTTTAGCATCCTCGAAAACCGTGAAAACGACTCCCATGATGAACATTTCGAAAATTATTGCAGCCGCCATCTTGGATTTTGATCTCACTATAGGCTTTAGCATCCTCGAAAACCATGAAAACGACTCCCTCCCATTATGAAATTGATGAACAATTCGAAAATTATAGCAGCCGCTATCTTGGATTCTCATTTTGACCTCGCCATCGGTTTTAGCACCCTCGAATACCATGAAAACGACTCCCATGAATAAATTGATGAACAATTCGAAAATTATAGCAGCCGCCATCTTGGATTCTTATTTTGACCTCGCCATCGGTTTTAGCACCCTCGAATACCATGAAAACGACTCCGATGATGAACAATTCGAAAATAATCGCAGCCGCCATCTTGGATTTTGATTTTGACCTCACTATCGGCTTCAGCATCCTCGAGAACCATGAAAACGACTCCCATGATTAACAAATCGAAAATTATCGCAGCCGCCATCTTGGATTTGGATTTAAACCTCACTATCGGATTTAGCATCCTCGAAAACCATGAAAACGACTCCTATGATCAAGATTTCAAAAATAATTGCAGCTGCCATCTTGGATTTTGATTTTGACCTCACTATCGGCTTTAGCATCCTCGAAAACCATGAAAACGACTCCCATGATGAAATTGATGAACAATTCGAAAATTATTGCAGCCGCTATCTTGGATTCTCATTTTGACCTCGCCATCGGTTTTAGCACCCTCGAATACTATGAAAACGACTCCCATGATGAACAATTCGAAAATTATCGCAGCCGCCATCTTGGATTTTGATTTTGACCTCACTATCGGCTTCAGCATCCTCGAGAACCATGAAAACGACTCCCGTGATGAACAATTCGAAAATTATGGCAGCCGCCACCTTGTATTCTCATTTTGACCTCGCCATCGGTTTTAGCACCCTCGAAAACCATGAAAACGACTCCCATGATGAAATTGATGAACAATACGAAAATTATAGCAGCCGCCATCTTGGATTCTCATTTTGACCTCTTCGTCGGTTTTAGCACCCTCGAATACCGTGAAAACGACTCCCATGATGAACAATTCGAAAATTATCGCAGCCGCCATCTTGGAATTTGATTTTGTCCTCACTATCGGCTTCAGCATCCTCGAGAACCATGAAAACGACTCCCATGATGAACAAATCGAAAATTATCGCAGCCGCCATCTTGGATTTGGATTTAAACCTCACTATCGGCTTTAGCATCCTCGAAAACCATGAAAACGACTCCCATGATGAAGATTTCAAAAATAATTCCAGCCGCCATCTTGGATTCTCATTTTGACCTCGCCATCGGTTTTAGCACCCTCGAATACCATGAAAACGACTCCCATGATGAACAATTCGAAAATTATCGCAGCCGCCATCTTGGATTTTGATTTTGACCTCACTATCGGCTTCAGCATCCTCGAGAACCATGAAAACGACTCCCGTGATGAACAATTCGAAAATTATCGCAGCCGCCACCTTGTATTCTCATTTTGACCTCGCCATCGGTTTTAGCACCCTCGAAAACCATGAAAACGACTCCCATGATGAAATTGATGAACAATTCGAAAATTATAGCAGCCGCCATCTTGGATTCTCATTTTGACCTCGCCATCGGTTTTAGCACCCTCGAATACCATGAAAACGACTCCCATGATGAACAATTCGAAAATAGTCGCAGCCGCCATCTTGGATTTTGATTTTGACCTCACTATCGGATTCAGCATCCTCGAGAACCATGAAAACGACTACCATGATGAACAATTCGAAAATTATCGCAGCCGCCATCTTGGATTTTGATTTTGACCTCACTATCGGCTTCAGCATCCTCGAGAACCATGAAAACGACTCCCGTGATGAACAATTCGAAAATTATCGCAGCCGCCACCTTGTATTCTCATTTTGACCTCGCCATCGGTTTTAGCACCCTCGAAAACCATGAAAACGACTCCCATGATGAAATTGATGAACAATTCGAAAATTATAGCAGCCGCCATCTTGGATTCTCATTTTGACCTCGCCATCGGTTTTAGCACCCTCGAATACCATGAAAACGACTCCCATGATGAACAATTCGAAAATAGTCGCAGCCGCCATCTTGGATTTTGATTTTGACCTCACTATCGGATTCAGCATCCTCGAGAACCATGAAAACGACTCCCATGATGAACAATTCGAAAATTATCGCAGCCGCCATCTTGGATTCTCATTTTGACCTCGCCATCGGTTTTAGCACCCTCGAAAACCATGAAAACGACTCCCATGATGAAATTGATGAACAATTCGAAAATTATAGCAGCCGCCATCTTGGATTCTCATTTTGACCTCGCCATCGGTTTTAGCACCCTCGAATACCGTGAAAACGACTCCCATGATGAACAATTCGAAAATTATCGCAGCCGCCATCTTGGATTTTGATTTTGTCCTCACTATCGGCTTCAGCATCCTCGAGAACCATGAAAACGACTCCCATGATGAACAAATCGAAAATTATCGCAGCCGCCATCTTGGATTTGGATTTAAACTTCACTATCGGCTTTAGCATCCTCGAAAACCATGAAAACGACTCCCATGATGAAGATTTCAAAAATAATTGCAGCCGCCATCTTGGATTTTGATTTTGACCTCACTATCGGCTTTAGCATCCTCGAAAACCATGAAAACGACTCCCATGATGAAATTGATGAACAATTCGAAAATTATTGCAGCCGCCATCTTGGATTCTCATTTTGACCTCGCCATCGGTTTTAGCACTTTCGAATACCATGAAAACGACTCCCATGATGAGCAATTCGAAAATTATCGCAGAGGCCATCTTGGATTCCGAGATACGATGGGGGGATGGGTGAAAGGAGGGAGTGGGGTGACTTTTGAAAAATTATTTTGACACACTTTGGGCCCCTTGATACGAATCTGAAAAAAAAAATATGTTCCATGTCCCTTCTGAGATCCGCCTAAAGGGGGGAAAAGGGGGGCCAAGAGGGTGAACTTTGAAAAAAATGTTTTTTTCTTTTCCGAGCCTCTTCTATACGAATCCGAAAAAACGCGTCTTTTAGTTTTTGAGATACGATTGGGAGGGGGGGGGGGTGAGGTTTTTTCCTACTCATGAGAGTTACTTGTAAGTTTGCTTGTCGTCACCCCTGAGTTACGCTTCACCCACTCAACCTTCGTTTTGCTACGGAGGTCGCCGGCTCGCTTCGCTCGCCACCTCCCCCCTTCGCTCCACTCGGTCTCGCAGGTTCGCTCCACTCAGGACCTACCTACCACCGGAAAGCTATCGTGTCCTCATCCCTACGCTTCGCCTTACCGCTACATAATTTTTCCGAGTTACGATGGGTGGAGGGGTGAAGAGGGGGAGAGGGGTGAGTTTTGAAAAATGATTTTGACTAACTCTGGGCCCCTTGATATGAATCTGAAAAAAAATGTAGCGAGTCTGTTAATTTCCGAGATCCGCCTAAAGGGGGAGAAGGGGAGCAAGGGGGAGGGAACTTTGAAAAATGGTTTTTAGTTTTCCGAGCCACCTCTATACGAATCCGTAAAAAAACAAAACACGGGTCTCTTAGTTTCCGAGATTCGATTGGGAGGGGGGGGGAGGCCAAAATGGAGAGGCTTGGTACTGTTGCCCTACACATGAGAGTTACTTGTAAGATTGCTTGTCGTCACCCCTGAGTTACGCTTCACCCACTCAACCTTCGTTACGCTATGGAGGTCGCCGGCTCGCTTCGCTCGCCACCTCCCCCCTTCGCTCCACTCGGTCTCGCAGGTTCGCTCCACTCGGGACCTACCTACCACCGGAAAGCTATCGTAACCTTATCCCTACGCCACGCTTCGCTTCGCTTTACTGCTACCTACTTTTTCCGAGATACGACGGGGGGAGGGGTCAAGAGGGGGAGAGGGGGGAGTTTTGAAAAATGATTTTGACATACTCTGGGCCCCTTGACATGAATCTGAAAAAAATGTTCCAAGTCCCTTCTGAGATCCGCCTAAAGGGGGGGGGGGGGGAGAAGGGGTCAAGAAGGGAACTTGAAAAAATTGGTTTTTACTTTTCCGAGCCTCCTCTATACGAATCCGTAAAAAAACAAAACACGGGTCTCTTAGTTGCCGAGATACGATGGGGAGGGGGGAGAGGGGGGGTGAAAAGGGGAGGTTTGGGATTTTTCCCATACTCATGAGAGTTACTTGTAAGTTTGCTTGTCGTCACCCCCGAGTTACGCTTCACCCACTCAACCTTCGTTACGCTACGGAGGTCGCCGGCTCGCTTCGCTCGCCACCTCCCCCCTTCGCTCCACTCGGTCTCGCAGGTTCGCTCCACTCGGGACCTACCTACCACCGGAAAGCTATCGTGACCTTATCCCTACGCTACGCTACGCTTCGCTTTACCGCCACCTAGTTTTTCCGAGATACGATGGGGGGAGGGGTGAAGGGGGGGAGAGGGGGGAGTTTTGAAAAATGATGTTGACCAACTCTGGGCCCCTTGATATGAATCTGGAAAAAAAAATGTTGCAAGTCTGTTAACTTCCGAGATCCGCCTGAAGGGGGAGAAGGGGAGCAAGGGGGGGAATTTTGAAAAATGATTTTTACTTTTTCGAGCCACCTCTATACGAATCCGTACAAAAACAAAACACGGGTCTCTTAGTTTCCGAGATACGAATGGGGGAGGGGTGAAGAGGGGGAGAGGGGGGAGTTTTGAAAAATGATTTTGACCAACCCTGGGACCCTTGATATGAATCTGAAAAAAAAAATGTTGCAAGTCTGTTAACTTCCGAGATCCGCCTAAAGGGGGTAGAAGGGGGGCAAGGGGGAGAACTTTGAAAAATGATTTTTACTTTTCCGAGCCTCCTCTATACGAATCCGTAAAAAAACACGAAACACGGGTCTCTTAGTTTCCGAGATACGATGGGGAGGGGGGAGAGGGGGGGCGAAAAGGGGAGGTTTGGGATTTTTCCCATACTCACGAGAGTCACTTGTTTACGAATCTGTCAAAATATACCCACCTCCCCCTTCACCATCTGGGAGAACAATTCTGTCAGTCAGTGAGTGAGTCAGTGAGTGGTAATCGAGCTTTATATAGTATAATGTCAAACATCCCGTTTAAGTACATCGAGAGGTGAAAAATGATACCAATTAAAATTTAATCTGCCCCGTTTACGATCGTCCGCTGGTCTATGTTTTTACTGAAAGGAAGAAATTTTTGCGACCTTTTTACCACGCAAAATTTTATCCTGCTGTCAGATTGACATTAAGTTTTGTTGTTTTGCTCGATTCTTGCCGTAAAAACGAATATTATTTTTATTTTAGAGAGTGAATATTATTTTTGGATTAAGGATTTTTAATACACCGGCAAATTGAATATTTGTTCAATAAACTGAGCTGTCAATTGAATTTGACAGCTAACATTGACAAAAAGATATGACTCCGTTCAGCGAACCCTCGCTAGTTTAATTTTTTTCCGGCGAAACATCGCTGGAAGATTTAAACGCACCCCAGCTGTTTATTTATTTTGACATTAAATGATGATGTTGCAGTTTGTTAAAATAAAATGGTTATTTTTATCATCCTTTACGAAGATGTCACGTTTTCACAGTGTATGCAAACTCAGGTTATGTACTCTTGTTTAAATAATAAAAGCATCTCATGTCAATGTTGAAGGTAAAGCCGCTATTGTCTAGGTCGATCTGAGGATGGATGATCATTGATTGTAACATACCGAGTTCCTATACCATGCCTCGACAGGCACGTAAACGTTTTGGTGGCAGCTGGTAAAATCATCAAATGAGTCCTCCCACCCTGGGTGGGGCGGAAGGGACTGTCAGACTCTTACTGACTAAAATCCACCCGTGTTCCTTCCTATGCCCTTTACGTTCCGGGGCCACGGTATCCTGGGATAAGAAAAGCATTTGGCGCGAAACACGACGCGCCACCGACCCGGGCTTGGTCCTTGGTCGGACGGCGAGCTACCCATTACTCACCGTCCGCAAGCCCGCTCCGCCGCTGTGCCCTCTGCTAATCAGAGGGACACGCGTTGGAGCGTCCACACGACAGGCTATTCGCATACGGGCAAAGAGACCCCTTAGGCACACAGTGCCTAAGGAAAAGTTTTTGCCCGCATCCCAGGGTGCACCGGCCCGAAAAACTGGTCTTCCCCCCGGACGTATCCGAGAGGGAACTCCAGTCCACGGGCGCACGTGGAGGTTTCCTGTCATAGCAACCCTGACAACCAGTCTTGCCAAAAAGTATCGTGCTACTCAGGTACTGACTGGGTTGTGGAGGTCAGACTGCAGTTACTCCGTTTAAAATACTGATACCTGCTGTATTCGTAAAGACTGGAAGCCAACCTCAACATGATTGGAAGAAAAAGTTAGGCAAACGATGACATAATACTCGTAAGATACCAAAAAAAAATGTTTTAAAATTCGAGTGCGGGGCAGTGGTCCAACTGCTCTGTTCAACTAGTTAATTATTTCAATGTGCTCAGTTTTTCTACTATTGCAGTGTAATATGAATATAACCGCAAACCAGTAGGTACCATACAATATATAATTCTAAAGTTGAGGCTTTTAGGGTATGCAACTTATTTTTAAATGCATTGGACCACGGAACTCTCAAAAGGTGCTGTGGTCCAACTATTTTTAAAGTTGGACAACTGCCCCTAGTGAAGGGTCATGGTCCAACTAGTTGGATAGAGCAGTTGGACCACTGCCCCGCACCCTAAAATACTACGATAAAATAAGCATTTTTATTGCAAACTCAGAAAACATCGTAACGTTTAGTTTATTTGAAATTAATGATGGATGATTTATGTTTAATTGCATCTCGTGAAAAAGAAAGACTGTCAATAAATTACTTTTTAAAGCTATCACAGTTAAAATATATTTATGGTTAAACGGTGTAGGTACTTTAATCTTACATTAAACCCATTAAAAGTCAATGATCCAAAAAGGTCTCGTGATTCAAACATTTGGGGCATTATAATTAACATTCATTATTATCATTTGTCATCTGTATGTTTACGTTGACATTAGGGCATGGCCTTCAACCAAATTATTAATGGTTATAATTATTTTAACACCTTTCATGTAGATGTCATGTTTTCTTAAGCTGAAAATTTAATAATAATCTATCTCAGTCTACGCGATTTCTTTAAATTACCGATCCCTAAATCTTTGAAAAAAAGCGGATCTAAATCGGCCATTTAAAAATATTCCCAATGATTCACGTCGTGAATGAATAATAGAAGAATAGCCAACGACGTCGCTGGAAATAAATGCACGAAGTGAAGTTAAACCAGTGCGTCCTACCCGTAATGACGTACGGAGCGCAAATTCACGGTCGCCCAGCGTGCAATGAAAAGAGCAATGTTTGGAGTTACTCTGCTGCATAGAATTGAAATTTCATCTAAATCCATTCAGTAGTTTTTGTGTAAAAGAGTAACAAACATTCATCCATCTTCACGAAATTTCGCGTTGATAGTAAATAAAAAATGTTCGTGCTTACTAGATTTTTAACTATGGCATGTTAGATTTTACTATACGAGTACTTCCTATCATAACAATTTTTTTGTACGACAGCCGACGACTATTAGATTGTCAATTTTCCGTGAGAACAATAAACTCATAAAAATTGTAATCATGTTGTTATTTATTGTTATCTTCCTGTCCAAACAATGGTGTTGATCAAACTGCCTCATTAAAAGTCTACGTTTTATTTTGTGATAATAATATTAATTTAGTATCAAAACACTTAGATAAATCATCACGGTATCATGATTATCATTTAATTTTATGAATTGTATATCACTTAATTTATTTATTATTTATTTATATATTTATTACCCTCTTATATTTCCAGGTAAAAACAATATTTTAGTGCATAGATTGTGAGAATTCGGATCTGGACTGGCAAAGGGCAAATTACACAGCGCAAAAGGCATGTGAATGAAAAGCGTGCAGCGTCAGTAAACATTCACTTCCACACACATAGCGTCTACTTTAAGCATTGTTACCTTTTTATTGTCCTTTAGAAGTCAAGAACATCAAAAAAAAAATAAACGAAATTTTGTGGCTCTAAATAAAAGAACTCTAAAAAGAACTCGCGTTACCCAATTTACTCGCTAAAAATACATTTTTCAAAATAAATAATTATAAAATTATAATAACCTACGGACAAAATGTCAAGGCTGGTCAAGGTAAGCCGAGGTACACAAATGCTAATTAGGTATTGCACCAGACGTTACCTAATCTGTCGCTCTATCGCAATGGACGGGCTCAGACGCTCGCCTTTCTTCACTCCGAGTTACGAGATACGAGAAAAAGGTGAAATAAACGACACTCGTTTTAGTCGTTTACTAGATATTATAAAACGTGTTTTTTAATTTATGTTGATATAATATCGTAAACGTTGCTAATATTTCTGTTTCAAAAACTACCAAATTCACGAGTCCATGCGGTATAAATTAATCTCAAAAAATATTTAAATTGCGACTATTCATATCAGGCTCGGGAATGGGACTGTCAAATCGACCGCAGCGCGCGGTGTGGCATATTAGGGTCAGTTCAGACCGCGACGCGAAGCGACGCGACGATGCGCTCACTCTTTTAAGAGCCATTCAAAATACGACTTTATTTTCTACCCCAAAAGATACACATTTCGTTGTCAGAATTTAAGCGGCGACAAGCGACGTCAGCGGCGCCGCGCGGCGCAGCGCGGCGCATCTCAACGTAGCGGTGAGTCGCTGCGCATCTCGACGCCGCGCGGCGCAGCGCGGCGCCGCTTACGCCGCACGAGGCCGCTCGACGATTCAAGATGTTAGACTGGGAGCTAGAGGTGTCTGAGTATGCGTAATGTGAGTGTCGAATTTCGCCAACCGATTGAAGTGACGAAAAGGTCAAAGAATAACAATGTTTATCTTGCCGGTCAATTTTCTGGTCCATTTTTTACGCCCTCTTCTCTTATTCGTAAACGGAATGTATTGAGTACATGATTTAAAATCATTTTAATGATGTTTTCCGTAATAATTTATAGAAAAATCAGATCACAGCTTTTTGCGGGACAGATAATACCTACTTGATTGCATAAAAATATTTTTTGCTGAATTAAATGAAGTACTGAACTAAATGAGTGGACTACTTCATCAAGCGATAAGATACACATACTTAATGCAGGCAGGATAATGTATTGTCACTATTTAGGGTCTCAGGTATAAGAATTCGATCATAGTTGCTTTCACTCGGATTTTGTATACTCAACTACCTCTAGCCCCTGGACTATGTAACTGACACCAAATGGACGACTGCGGGAGGAAGGGGGTGGGGCGGGAAGCACGTGACGAACGTAGACACTCCGCTGCACCGCGCGGCGTCTGGATGCGCAGCGCGGCGCAGCGCGGCGCATCGCTACGCAGCGCGGCGCATCGCGGCGCAGCGCATCGTCGCGTCGCTTCGCGTCTCGGTCTGAACTGACCCTTATAGAGGTGTGAAATAATTTGGGACTCTCAGGAGTGACATGTGTCAAGTTTAGTTTGCACCACAACCTTTTTAATTTGACAGGCCTGTTGGTCTAGTGGTTAGTGACCCTGACCGTTATGCCGGAGGTCGTGGGTTCGATTCCCACCCAGGACAAATGTTTGTGTGATGAGCACGATCATTTGTTCTGTCTGGGTGTAATTTATCTATAATAAATGTATGTATTTAGAAATATATAAGTATGTATATCAGTTGTCTAGTACCCATAACACAAGCTCTGCTTAGCTTGGGACTAGATGGCGTTGTGTGATAGTCGTGAAATGTTATTATTATTAATTTCGCTAGCTTTTATTTAATTTTAAGAAAATGGTTACTCGTATGAAGGAACACGTAGTTACTCGTCAGTAAGTGTCGTAAAGTCCTTCCACTCCATTCCTTATTTTTAAACGGTTAATGATCGCTTTAGCATGCTTTTTATAAAAATTGAATTTTATATGGTGTACACCAACAAATCTGATTAACTTCGTCAGTTACACGACTTTGTCAATGGCCCCAATGGCCGTTTTAGCTGCAAATTTAAGACCTCGTCAGACAAGATAGGAGGTCATTCACACTATTACTTTAGTCAAACTAACTCGTCAGTTCGTAAAAGACAAACAGTATAAATCTACCCATACATGGACGGTTGCATAGCAAATAGTATGTATTCACGTACTTCGACCTGCTCGAGCAGTTGAATTTCTTCAGGAGCAACGCAATTGATACCCCTGCCCTGGACCAGTTAGCAATGGCCACTTATGACAGTTTGGGAGCAATGGTGGCCCAGTGATATCGGTCCCGACTTACGAGTTGTAGGTCGTGGGTTCGAACCCCGCCAGGCGCATTACTTTGTGCAATTTATTTCATCACTACTGCTCTCAAAACGGTGGAGGAAAACATCGTGAGGAAACCGGCATGTCCTAGAACCAAAAATTCGAAGACATGTGACATCTGCCAACACGCACTGGGCCCGCGTGGTGGATTATGGCCCACTCCCTCTCACAGAGACGAGGCCTGTGTCCCAGCAGTGGGAACATTATAGGCTGATGATGATTTATAACAGTACCCTTAGCAGGAATTTTCACTCTTTTACTTTACAGCGTCTTTCCAGTATTTACAGCGTTTCTTGTATGAAAAAATGGAACAGTGCCTCTGGCGTGCGAAGAAGGAACTAATTTTTTCCTTGAAAATTGTCAATTTGAAATTGTCAAAGTTCCAGTTTAATTTACGTCTCAAATACTAAAAACTCGTGCTAAGGGTACAGTTTAATGAGAATTGTTTGTTTTATAAAAAAATATCTCACACTGGAAATTTCTCCTGTGTCGTGGCCGTGCGTTTACAAACAAAGAAACTCACACAACAATATCCAGAAATTTTCCGTTCCCGATTGAGCAACACGTCAAAAGCAATAGCTGCTCAATCGGAAATATAATCGCTGACAATTATTGTTGCTCGATCGGGAATACCTCACAACTACTTGTATGAGAACATCATACAAAATTAAACACCCTGCTCAAACAGTACGTTTATGTTAATCATAGAGTAAACTGTTCGAGGAATTCGTGAGAAGTTTATCGTGGTAAAATCATCAAATGAGAAATGATCCCACACAGGGCAGGGCGGGAGGACCTGTCAGACTAGTACTGACTAAAATCCACGGTATCCTACAATAGCATCTACCACTGCGGTAGTAGGTAATTTTCATCTAATAAAGGATACCATAAGTAATCTGGGGCTTAAAGGGCGGGTGCGTAGAGCCGCAAATTGTGATCCTAAGTAATCCTGAAAGGAAAAAAGATTGTGAAAGGCTTACAACCAAAAGTAAACAAAATCTTCCCTCGTAACAACAGAACCTATGAAATTAAAAGATGGTCTTTATCAAAGTAAATAGTTTTAGCTGATGTTTTTGGGTTAAAACCCACCACTATATTGACACCTACCTACCTACTTAGCTGTGTAGCTGGAACATTGAATGTGTGAACAAAGAAAATATTGCCGTAAGGGTGAAAAAAAATCAACATAGTGTAGCTGACATAATCGTCAGCAAAAAGTACACTAGCGCCCTCTATGCAGCGACGGAGGAATAAAGTATTCTACATCGTACAATTGAAGTTATCCGCGAGTTTGGAAGACATAGAACATTCCGACAATCAATGTCGGGCAGAAAGCTCACCAGACACCCTTCTGATCGGATGGTACCTTCATTTTCACCGGGGTATCGAGTTACTATCCGCTCTACTCTTCCTGCCCTAAAATAGTATCACGCCTTTAAACCCTGAACTGTTATGCAAAGGGGTTCCTATACCTATTTTATTTCGGTGGTAAAATTATCATAATATAAGGGCAAGAGGACTCATTTAATATTATTTAGTGAGTCCTCCTGACCTGGGTAGAGTGGAAGGGACTGCCAGACTCGTACTGACTAAAATCTACCGTATTCCTTCAATAGCCCTTTACGTTCTAGGGTTTGAGTTACCAGTTTGGACAGTTACGCGACCCGGTGTGCCTTTAGCTTACCTCGATTTCGCGCGTCGGGCGTTAGGAACAGCGTGTCTGTTGCCATGGACTGGACAAAAGTTCTTATGGCAAACCAAAAAAAAACCACCTGGGTATTTAAAGTCAAATCTTAGGCTTTGCAATGGTGTTAGCGAGTATGTACTACGAGTAAATTTATCAGTCTAACGATGCAATCAATTGAGACAGACTATTTAAATTACTCAAAATAACCCATCCGTATTTTATATGACAACAATAAGAATGTAAGTACCAGTTGGGAACATTATAATTATCTCTTTGTTCAATTCACAATATCTGCTTCACAGGCAGTTACTGCTTGTCTACGCAGTATAGCCTACACAAGCCTACTCGTAGTTCTAAAAACCAAATGCCGTCACAAAATGAAAGAAAAAAATTAGTCCGAAGGTTAAATGGTTAAATAGTCCGATGTCAGGATTAAAAAAGAAAACAGTTTTTTTTATCATAAATATCATCTACATTTATACTCTTATCACAGTCAGTTTATTACCCTGAAAAGGTTAGACGAAAGTGAACCACTACCTTACTTAATAATTATGTTAACTTGACGGAATTAGATAAGTAAGGGCCGCACGGCATCAAAAATTGAGAGGCCTATTATAGTAGATAATTAATTGTTGACTGTTATTTAAGAGTAGTTTGGATTTAGGGGAATGAGATTCAGAGTGTAAAGGGCGTAAGTTCCTCGACACTTCATTGAAAACGAAGGGAAGTGTCGCGTGTGTTTGTGCGTGGACTGCGTGGTGGGCTTTCTGCTCAGTAAATAATTGCTGAATAATTTTCCAAGCTTTAGAACATTATACAGCAGAGTAAAGCTATTTGTCAAACAGACAGGCGTGGCGAACGCGAAGCGAGGCGTTTTTGTTTGTAATGTATGGAATTGTTTGAGGCCAGTCACATAGACTATCTTTATGTCTAGAACCAAAAATTCGAATATAAAATGTGACCACAATCCACCATGCGGGCCCACTCTCTTCTCAAAGTGAGAAGACCTGTGTCCTAGCAGTGAACATTATAGGCTGATAATGATGATGATTCATGCGTTTCTAACCCAGAATAGGACATTTTTTTTTATAAACGTCGATATTATAATGAATATTTTTCGTAATTTGTTTTTTTAAGGATCTTCTCTATTTTTTCAGTCCAACAGCTGGTCATTAATAATTATAAAAACGAATTAAATTAATTATCATAGGAAAAGGTTTTTTTTTTTTTTTAGCGTGGTAAAATCACCAAATGAGTCCTCCCACCCCGGGCAGGGCGGGAGGGACTGTCAGACTTCTACTGACTAAAATCCACGGTGTCCTTCAATAGCCCTTTCTGTTCCGGGGTCACGGTAAGGAAATAATCCCGCGACCCCGGCAGGCTTTGGCCCTCTGAGAGGGGGGCCCCGTCATTATGCTGACGCTCTTTGAGGCGCGCGTGGGACACAACGCGCTGTCGACCCGGGCATGGTCCATGGTCGGGCAGCGAGTTGCCCTTTACTCGCATGCCCGCGTCTACGGTGGCCGGAGATCGTCTAGCGACGTCCGTCGCCGTGGGCGTCCACCACCGCGGGTGGGGCGGAGGGAGGACACTGTCCTCTCTCACTCGCGGCCCGCCTCCTCCTTCGCAAGCATTACTGCTTCGCAGAAGGAGGCGACCGCTTCCCACTCCGTCTCGCCCCGCAGCATCATCATCATCATCATCATCATCAGCCGGAAGACGTCCACTGCTGAACATAGGCCTCCCCCTTTCCCGCAGCATGGCCGCGACCAATGCCGGGCGCGAGAGGTCTCCGCCTATCGCAGCCGTGAGGACACGTCGGGTCTCTGCCCAAGCTGGGCATACTTGCACCGTATGCTCCACCGTGTCCTCCGGGCGATCTTCGCAGTGGTGACACCCAGGCGTTTCCTCCTTTCGCATCAGACACAAGTACCTCCCGAAACTTCCATGTCCGGTGAGGACCTGCGTCAAACGGTAAGTCAGGACGCCATGACTTCTCTCCAGCCACTCCTCAAAGAGGGGTCTTACCGCCGCAATTGCGGCGTGCCCGGATTATCATAAAGGTTGGTAAATGTCCTTCTTCTAAAAATGCAAAAATATGTTAGGTATTTGCACGTGTTTTTGCAAGTGTCATAATGGTCCAGGTGAGTGTTCTCAATTATATTGTAACAGATAATTATAATAAAAAAAAAATACCAGTAGTGATTGGCTTTTTCCGGTATTTTTTGAACTTATAATTCAAGGTCATCCATAAGATTTGCAGTCAGAGGCCCTATCATGAGTTTTGCAGTTTTTGTGACGTTAAATTGGAACTTTGATGTAAATTGTAAGGAAAAAATTAGTTCCTCTTTGGTACACTACAGGCACTTTTTCGTTTTCCTTACAATAAACGCCGCAAATACTTTAAGTACGCTGTAAGTAAAATACGGAATTATTGTGATAAGATCTCTACCATATTCTGGCTTTTATCCTGAAGATATGAATGGAAATTCTCTATAAAATGCCTATTTTTGAAAAAAGGCTATACTGACGCACAGATAAGGTGGGGGTGGACCATGGAAGACCACGCTCCTTCGAAGGTCAATTTTTAAAATTTCGTTGTTATGCTATGTGATGACAAATTCTTCCTACGGCGAATCGCTCGCGCTACTATTTTGGCAGTACGGACCCTCGCTTCTTTGATATTTACTATCGACGACGTAAAATTAAGGTGGTGTACCATGGAAGGCCACTCTAATAAATAAAGAGTTATTTACTGCATTATATTCGTTTATTTACTGCATAAGTGAAATAACAAATATTTAAGTAATACTTTGTGCTTACGCCAATATGTTGTTGTCTCTTTCTGGCAAAAGGGAACGGCTATTGGTGAAAGGCGACGCGACCTTCAATCGATACAAGGACAATAACCGTCGCGTGAGTCCTCGAAGATTCAGTACACTACTTAGCGCCAACCGCACCGCACCTCTCGCTATAATAAAAAATAGATCAGCTGATTGATCCCGGGAGTGAGTTCGCGCTCGGTCGACAGAAGCCAGCTCCAGGCCAGACTCCAAGATCAGCGCAGAGAAGACCAAAGGTTAGTGCCAATCCTATTAGCCTTTCCGGGACTCAACAGGCGATCCACCCGCATCCCATAAAAAGTTTAAAATAATTTCCACCTAAACGCTTCACCATATTTAATGGTCACTTCGGACCGGATAGAACCAGAATCCTATATAATCCTATAATTTCTTATAATCCTATAATTTCATATAATCCTATAATTTCATATAATCCTATTATATTCATTAATATAGAATATACCTACCTATCTTTAAGTACATTCCAGAACAGTCGTTACGACTTACCCACTAATTATCTAATAGCGAGATAGTTGAATATTATATAAAATTTACTTGTTCAGTGCTATATTCAAAGTACCTACATACTTAATTACGACAAAATGTCGGCGCAAATTAAAATAAAAATGGTCATTGCTAAGAAACAAGCTACCTTTGCAAAATTAAATGAATATTATGAATCCTCTAAAAAACTTATAACGTCTTCGAAAATTAATACAAGAAGCGTAGGGGAATTCTTAGCAGAGACATCAAACATAGGGAAGTTATATGAGGATTTCGTAAAGTTGTGTGACGAACATAATGAGTGGTTGTTGAAGGCTGACCCCGACTGTGAAATCAGTTTCAGTGACTGGAGCTCATTTGAAACACTTTATTCGCAAGTTAAATATAAACGAGATGAATTAATTCATTCGCAAAGTGCGCAAGTTGTAAATGTACCCACATCTGCCAATTATTCGTGCAGGCTCCCGCCTTTGGAACTTTTAAGCTTTGCGGGTCAGCCTGAATCTTGGCCGTTGTTCTATCAATGTTTTAAGACGAACGTGCACGATAATAAAACCTTGACCGACGGCCAGCGAGTACAATATCTGGTAGGAAAATTAAGTGGAGTCGCACTTAATGTGTTCGCGGGAATATTGCCCAATGAGGACAATTATTCCACTATTTGGGACTCATTAGTAACAAAATATCAAGACAAGAGGTTACTTGGGTCAACATATATAAATAATATAATGGATATAAAACCGGCGTCGGGTTCATCAACATCACAATTAAATAATTTCATTGAACGAGTAAATTCCTCCTGGTCTGCACTTAAGCAGCTAGATATAAAAGACTTATCCGATTTTATTTTTACGCATATCGTTTTAAAAAAGCTAGATCCGCAGTTGGTTCAAAGTTTCGAGTTATCGATTAAAGATAACGATCTACCCACGAGTGAACAGTTAGTGAAATACCTACGTCATCATATAAAAATTATGGAGAGGTCGGCAGTGATCCATCAGACTGCTGCCACCAATAATAATAAGGCTGTGGATGCGAAATCAAAACCTCGCCCGAATAACAATAAAAACTTTCATAGTTTTGCTATTACCGAGAATAGTCATAACGGTGAAAGCGCTTGTTTATTTTGCAATAAGCCGCAGCATAGCCACCTTTACGAATGCATAGAATTTAAAAAACTTGCAGTGAAGGAACGCTTTAATTTCGTGAAGGATAAGAGACTTTGCATCAATTGTTTTAGTAACAAACATGCCACTTCTAGTTGTGGTTCGTCAAATACGTGTAAGCAGTGTCATAAAAAACACCATTCATTGCTACATTTTGAACGGAATCCACCGTTAACGCAAGCTGAGTCGGGGGCTCCCGCTGTATGTATGCATGCGCGTATTGACACGCCGCCGCCGGCGCCCACTGCGCGCAGGTGTTCGTTATCTAAGGAATGTGGTCGTTCTGAGAATTCAATTACGCTAATGACCTGTGACGAATCAAAACATTGTAATTTATTAAATAAGTTAATTGTGTTACCAACGGCACAGGTATATGTTCCGGTGAATGGAAACCGCTTGTTAATGAGATGTTTAATAGACAGCGGTTCTCAGAATAACATCATTAGCCTCGCTTGTTGTAAGAAATTGAAATTAAATATTCATCCGCTAGTTAATTCATCTTTGAAATCAGTGGGGTCAATCTCAGCCCCAATTAAAGGCTATGTATCTCTCACAATTCAATCGCGAGTGAGTGATGCGCATTATAAACTGAACATGTTGGTTATTGACCATATTACTGAGTCATTACCGACGCGCGGAATCCAAGCATCTTTTATGGATCAGTTTAAGGACTTACCACTGGCAGACGACTGTTGGAACGTGTCTGGAGATATAGAAGCGATTCTAGGTGCTCAACTATTCGCGTTCATTCTGTTAGGGGGTAAGGTTATTCCGCGTCCACTCGCGCCGTCAGCTGATTTAATGGACACCGCTAATTGCATACCTCATGCTATAGAAACCACGCTTGGCTATATTGTCATGGGTGAGATACCTGCTGTCAACCAAGGCAGTATAGCCTGGTCCTTCGGCCCGCTAGTAGATAATTTAAACCATTCAATCTTAAAATTCTGGGAAATAGAAGAGGTGCCTACTGCGAAAATAATAAGTCCAGAAAATCAGGTTTGCGAGGAACTTTATAAATCAACCGTTACTAGAAACTCAGGCGGTAGGTACATTGTGTCCTTGCCATTCAAGGGTGAACCTAAGTCGTTAGGTAACTCATTCATTCACGCTCAGCGTAGATTGTCTGCGTTAGAGCGTAAATTTCATTCGCTTCCCGCTTTACGTCAAGCGTACAATGACGTCATCGCTGATTATATAGATAAGGGTTACTTATCGGAAATCCCTTATTCTTTTCCCGCTATTCATGATGGTTATTTCATACCTCATCACGCTGTCGTCCGGCCTGAAAAGTCGACGACAAAAACCCGCATAGTTTTGGACGCAAGTGCTAAAACTGACAGCGGCAAGTCGCTCAATGACTTGTTGCACACTGGGCCTAATTTGCAGGCCGATTTATTTTCGCTTTTACTCAACTTTAGATATTTTGAAGTTGCAATAACCGCTGATATACGTCAAATGTATCTTAGAATTTTACTTTCCGTAGATGATCGCAAATATCAAAAGATATTATACCGCTTCAACGATACTGAGCGTATTCGTATTTTTCAATTTAATTCCGTAGCTTTCGGATTGCGACCGAGCCCATTCTTGGCAATGCGTACTGTCCGCCAGTTAGCTGAGGACTATCAAGAACGTTTTCCTCTCGCCGCAGAGGTTGCTTCTAAAGAACTGTATATGGATGATTTAACCACCTCTGTGTCCACTGTAGAAGATGGAACTCGTCTGGCGGACGAACTGCTCGCGTTGTTCAAGAAGGGCGGATTTGACCTCGTCAAGTGGGCGAGTAACTCTAAAGAGCTTCTTGCGCATTTGCCTGAGTCATACCGCGCGGCCATTGAGTTCACGGATGATGACGAAACATTAAAGGTCTTGGGTTTGAAATGGATACCTACTTCTGATGTGTTCTCGTTCGCCGCATCCGCTGCGACTATGGGTAATACCAAGCGCGCCATACTGTCTACGGTTGCTCGCTTATTTGACGTGTTGGGATTCGTCGCACCTGTTGTCCTTTATGCAAAGCTTCTAATACAGGACCTTTGGCTCGCTAAGGTGGGATGGGATGAGGAGCCCCCAGCAGTCATTACTGAACGCTTCGTTAGGTTCAAAACTGAATTACCGTTATTATCTAGTTTACAAATACCGCGCCATCTGGGTGTCGCGGCCGGTTGCGTGGTCAATTTGCTCGCCTTTGGCGACGCTAGTATGAAGGCTTACGGCTGCGTCATTTACCTACATATAACACACCCTAATAGGGATATATCCGTACATTTAGTATGCGCTAAGTCTAAAGTGGCTCCACTGAAGACGATCTCTCTGGCGAGGCTAGAATTGTGTGCCTCACTAATGCTCGCTAAACTTGTAAAACAAGTTCATACTCTTTTCCATAAGCGATATCCTATTAAAGAGATATTCGCTTTCAGTGATTCCACTGTCGCTCTATCATGGATTCACTCTTCCCCGCATCGCTGGCAGACATTCGTTGCCAACCGCGTGACTGAAATACAGTCAAATTTATCTCCAGACCGCTTTTTCCATATTAATGGAATAGAAAACCCTAGTGACTGTTTATCAAGAGGCTTACTATCGTCTGAAATCATCCATCACCCGCTGTGGTGGCAAGGTCCACCATGGACTAGTCATCCAATCACTGAGTGGCCAATAGTGGCATTCGACCCGTCGAATGTCGACGGGTCTATACCTGAAGCAAAGGGTTCCGTAACTTTAACAGTAGTCTCCCATCAATCTCCTTCAATACTTCTGGAGCTCTCTTATCGAGTCTCATCTTGGAAAAAGCTACTACGCATCATAGTGTATGTTCTGCGATTTGTTCGCAAGTTACCTCGAGCTTCTTCAATTGAGGTCTCGGACCTTGAAGTCGCTGAGTTTGCGATTATTCGCGAGTTACAGAACAAATACTTTGCCTCTGAATTAAACAACATTAAAAAGGGTAACTTGCCCTCACCTTCATTGAGAAAACTTAGTCCGTTCATAGATAAAAACGGTTTGCTTCGAGTTGGTGGTCGACTGACAAACGCTCAGATACCATTTGCAAATCGGCATCCATTGCTGCTTCCACGTCGAGATCACCTGGTGGACCTGTTGATAGATGACTGTCATCGATTCAATTGCCATACAGGTTCCCACCTTCTCATGTCATTGTTAAGGCAACGCTATTGGATTATTTCCGCTCGAAATATTATTCGACAACGCATACGTCAATGTAATTTTTGTTTCAAGGTTGCTCCCTCTCATCCCACGCCTATGATGTCAAGTTTACCTCCAGCGCGTGTACAAGAAGCCAAGGCCTTTACTCACACAGGGGTAGATTACGCTGGGCCGATAGCTATCACTATGACACGCAAGCGAGGCGTTAGAAGTCAAAAGGCTTATATCTGCATTTTTGTGTGTCTGACTACCAAAGCCATACACATTGAAATTGCATCGGACTTGAGTTCGGAGACGTTCTTGGACGCTTTAAAGCGTTTTCTGTCACGACGAGGGCCAATATCGGTCCTATATTCCGATAACGGAACAAATTTCATTGGGGCAAAGCGTCAACTAGACGAGTTATACACGTTTCTAGCTTCTAAAGACACGTCTACTGCATTCAAAACGGAACTAAACAACCGTAAAATTACATGGCGGAATATTCCCGCGCGCGCCCCCCACTGGGGAGGAATTTGGGAAAGCAATATAAAGTGCATAAAAACTCATTTATATCGTTGCATCGGGCAACAATTACTGTGCTACGAAGAGTTATTAACAGTGTTGACTCAAATAGAGTGTATTCTAAATTCGCGTCCATTGTGTTTGCTGTCTGATCAGCCGCACACCATTTTAACTCCCGCTCACTTCCTCAACACTACCCCTCTGCAGTCGTTGCCAGCTTGCGAGGTGGACGCATCCGTGGGCCTTCATAGTAGGAAAAAATTATTAGATAGCTTGGTCCAAAGTTACTGGAAAAGGTGGCACTTAGATTATCTGCACACTCTCCAGTTAAGACAAAAATGGAATACTCCTGAGGTAACCATTCAGCCAGGTACACTTGTTCTCGTTCACCAGGATGACGCGCCACCACTTCGCTGGCCTACGGGTATCATTGAGCAGGTATATCCTGGCAGGGACGGAGTCGCGCGTGTTGCGTTGGTACGCACGACAAATGGAACTTTCAAACGTCCTGTTGTTAAACTGTGCCCACTTCCGTCCCAATAACTTAACATAATATAACTTAATTTAACATAGCCTATATTATCTTTGTTCGTCTTAATTCATTGATAGCACAGTAACAATCGCTCTGCATGCTCGTATCCTTATATGTACATATATATATTCAACTTGTAAGCTATCACATTGCTAATATTCCCCATATACTTCCTTGTATCCATCCTGCTCCTGTTATCGCATCCTATTTTTTGTTTTTTTTTCGTAAATCCTAAGGATTTCCAAAGGGGGGAGGATGCTTACGCCAATATGTTGTTGTCTCTTTCTGGCAAAAGGGAACGGCTATTGGTGAAAGGCGACGCGACCTTCAATCGATACAAGGACAATAACCGTCGCGTGAGTCCTCGAAGATTCAGTACACTACTTAGCGCCAACCGCACCGCACCGCTCGCTATAATAAAAAATAGATCAGCTGATTGATCCCGGGAGTGAGTTCGCGCTCGGTCGACAGAAGCCAGCTCCAGGCCAGACTCCAAGATCAGCGCAGAGAAGACCAAAGGTTAGTGCCAATCCTATTAGCCTTTCCGGGACTCAACAGGCGATCCACCCGCATCCCATAAAAAGTTTAAAATAATTTCCACCTAAACGCTTCACCACTTTGTTTTATTATGTAACATATAAACCATTTCTATTTTTAACGTAGATTTAATAGCTATTCAATAACTTTTAGTGTTAAATGACCTATTTATTATAATGGCCTTCTTAGAAGCCCCTGTTCCTAGCTAGGCCATTTGGTAGAGTTCAATAAAACTGATCAATATTGATTAAATCTGCAATTTAAAAAAGTGGTTTATATTATGTTACGTAATAAAACCAAGTATTACTGAAATATTTGTTAGTTTTATTTATCTAGTAAATAAACGAATAATAAATAACTGTTTATTTGTTAGTGTGGCCTTCCATGGTCCACCCACCTTATTTGTAAAACTCAGCAAGATTACCGAAGAATAAAACAGATAAATTGTGCTTACACTTAAATTAATCTTTGAATGAATAAAAACAAAGCTCCGGAAAAAGGTTCCATTTCCATGAACAAATAAAGGGATTACCACAACGCATTAATGACAAGGGTGATCAATAGGGATGTTACATACTTATCTGCTTTATCCATGAAATATTTCTCTTTGATAACTTCACGGTTGTCTTAAGGACCATCCTGAGGATATTTAAATATAATTATGGTGACTTTTTAAATATATTTTTCTAAATTAGTCCTCCTCTCTTACTCTGTGTGGAGCAAAACTAACTGTCAGAATTGACTGAATGAAGACTTTCTTGTTCATATAATTAGTTCCTTTGCAATACAGGGCCATGGTAACCTATAAAGACATCTCGTATATCATATCTTTTGCCTTGGCCTATCAAGCCTCGGACGGTGAGCTACCCATGACTCGCCGTCCGATCTATCATGCTCCGTCGCGGACCATGATAGATCGGACGTAATCAGGGGTATTCGCCCTGGGGTATAAGGAGAAGGATTGTGTGCATTCCCTCACGCATTTCGCCTCCTCCTTCACTAGCATTAGTGCTTCGCAAAAGGAGATGAAAGTGAGTCATGTCAGATTATTCGCTAATACTGCTTTTTTTTTGTACCTAAAAATGCGAGCTTATTATTTTGCCACCGAGCAGAGACAAATCCAAACTCTAGTTCATAGTCAGCCGTCAAACTTGCAATATAGAAAGCCAATAAAGAAGTATCTTGATAATTTGTAAGTACTATTAGTAAACGTTTGTATTAGTTGTATTAATACATGTTAGTTCAAAGTAATCTTGTAGGTAAATAGAAGGACAATGTCAAGATAATATGTGTTTAAGCTAAGTTGATATTTTATTATTTATTTTATTGCCATAATCCACCACGCGGGCCCAGTGCGGGTTGGTAGATGTCACATGTCTTCGAATTTTTGGTTCTAGGACATGCCGGTTTCCTCACGATGTTTTCCTTCACCGTTTTGGGAGCAGTGGTGATGAAATAAATTACACTTAAGTCAATGATTGCGATTACTTAGGTATATAGTTTCCTATTCCAGTACACGGAGAATTTAATTATTTTTAATTTGGAATTTGGGTGGATCTCCAAAACGGGCGTATTCGTGTGATCGCTCTGGTGCTTTTCAGATATTGATATTTAACGGTAATTATGTATCTCATTAAAAAGTATGATATTCAAATAGTATATTTTTACTTTTGGCCTTCAATTTACACTAACAGTTATGGAAATATTTAAGTTCAAAAAATTTCGCGACCAGAGCAATCATAATTGGTGCCAGAGCGATCATAAATGGTCAAACCAATTTAAAAAAAAAGAATATTGATAAAAAATTATTAGTTTTGGCGTTTTTAGTCATATTCAGTTGGTATACGTGTAACAAGATAACATGTAAGTGATACCTTTTCTTCCGGAAGTCGGTGGCTTTGTTTTTTATTTCACTGACTATGGCCATCCGACTTCCGAAAGAAAAGTTATTTTATACTTTTTTGTGTTTGGTTTTCAAGTCGGTTCCTTTTTTTTTCAAAAAGCTTTTTTTCCCCTTTTAGTTTAGATATTCAATTAAATCGGTGTCTTTGAAAATCTACAATACAAGTCAGCAAAAAAATGGATGTATGTGGGTAATGTCACAAGATATCCATTAGTTTTATATATTAAAACCGTTCATCATCATCATCTCAGCCATAGGACGTCCACTGCTGAACATAGGCCTCCCCTTTTGATCTCCACATATACCGGTTGGAAGCGACCTGCATCCAGCGTCTTCCGGCGACCTTTATAATGTCGGCTGTCCACCTTACTGGTGGTCGTCCTACGCTGCGCTTGCTAGTCCGTGGTCTCCACTCTAATACTTTTCGAACCCATCGGCCATCTGCTCTGCGAGCAATATGGCCTGCCCATTCCCACTTCAGCTTGCTAATCCGGTGGGCTATATCGGTGACTTTAGTTCGTCTACGGATCTCCTCATTTCGGATTCGATCACGTAGAGAAACACCTAGCATAGCCCTTTCCATAGCTCGTTAAGCGACTTTGAGCTTTGAGATGAGGCCGATAGTGAAAGACCACGTTTCGGTGCCGTAACTCATCACTGGTAATACACATTGGTTGAAGACTTTCGTCTTGAGGCACTGAGGTATGTCGGACGAAAAGACATTGCGTAGTTTCCCGAACGCTGCCCAACCGAGTTGGATTCGGAGGGTTGACCTCTTTCTCGAAGTTGGACCTACCTAACTGGACTGCTTGTCCTAAGTAGATATATGAGTCAACAACTTCGAGTACCGAGTTTCCAACAGAGACTGGGGTGGGCACAACATTGGCATTTGACATAATTTTCGTCTTGTCCATGTTCATTTTCAAGCCCACCCGTTGTGAAACTCGGTCGAGGCCATCGAGCATCATGCTGAGTTCCTCCATCGACTTTGCCATGACTATGATGTCGTCGGCAAACCGAAGGTGAGTGATGTATTCGCCGTTGATGTTGATGCCAAGTCCTTGCCATTCCAGGAGCTAGAAGGCGTCTTCCATTGCGGCAGTAAACAGTTTCGGGGAGATAACGTCCCCTTGTCTTACGCCTCATCTCAATGGAATCGCCTTCGTGCTCTGCTCCTGTACACGGACCGACATGGTGGCGTTATTATACAAGCACTTCAACACCTCGATGTACCGATAGTCAATACGGCATCGCTGGAGTGACTCAAGTACCGCCCATGTTTCCACCGAATCGAAGGCTTTCTCATAGTCCACAAACGCTAAGCATAATGGCAAGTTATACTCTTCGGTCTTCCGTATAACTTGCCGCAGCGTATGGATGTGGTCTATGGTACTATAGCCTCTTCGGAAACCGGCTTGTTCGGGAGGCTGGAGGTCATCAAGTCTGTGTTCGAGACGGTTCGTGTAGTTATAATTATATTAAAACCGTTCCCAGAATAAAACTAATACTTTTCTGAAAACCGCATCAAAATCGGTTAAGCCAAACGCGAGATAATCGCGGACAAACATTCATACACACATACAGGCCGAACTCTCCTTTTTTTTAAGATGGTTAAATAGTTTTATAACGTACAATTAATGCAAAATATCATTGCTCTGGTCTTTTTGGACAGAGCAATCACAGCCATATCGATCAGAAAAAGTCACAAAATCATGAATATAGCCGAATTTAAAAGCAGTAG
Organism: Agrotis clavis; assembly: GCA_954870645.1. NCBI lineage: Eukaryota > Metazoa > Arthropoda > Insecta > Lepidoptera > Noctuidae > Agrotis > Agrotis clavis. The sequence continues at coordinate 21,317,189 of OX940924.1, read as the reverse complement.
AAATTTATAATTACGTGTCATAAAAACCATCATAAAGATCATCCAATTCACATAAAAAACAAATTTACACGCTTAATATTTAATTTGAATAACGTGCCATATCAATCATAAAATTCGAGAACCAAATCCAGAGTAATCATAAACTTGCCTTCGTGAACTTACCTTCGCGGATACGTGGCACAAAGGTATCCTCCTCAACGGTTAGACCACTGCTGGTGCTACCCAGCGAGAGTGGAATAGAGTGTCTATAACGCGTAACTAGGCATGAGCGCGATGTTTTACCTCAGCGCAGAGCGATGAGATAAAATGCCCGGACACGAATTTAAATTCAAATTGTGGCAAAAGTATTCATAATAAAACTACAAGTATTTTATAACAATGAAGATTAACTATTTCTTATGTAATCTAAATAAGTTGTTTCATATGTAGCTTCTCATTAAAAAAATAAAGAATATTTTTTTCATTCAATCGGGAGTGAGGACAACCCAGAGCGATCAGGATTTTAGGGTTTAAGATTTTTTTTTAAATATTTTAAATAAACTTATTCATAATATTAGCCTTGTACCAGGTAGATTAGACACTGAACTGCATATAAAAAAATATTTTGAAAACGTTTTTCAATTTTAAAATGGGTTTATTCAGCCCGACACGAAAAAAAATGCCTCTGGAGATCGACCCATTTGTACCTTTGTAACTTAATAAAGTAGAGAAGGGCTTGGAAAATTTCGGCAAAACAAAACCTGAGTCTAGAGGTTTCTGTTCGCTATAAATTATATTGAAAAGTAACTAAAATTTCAACAGAAATTATGAATTCTCAGTCTCATTACAAAAATCAAAGTCGACTCATTAAAGTATGAAAAATATTCATGACTAAAGCACTTTATAATGATTCTGCCCCGATTCACCGACGACCGGTTCATCATTGGACGTTTCGCCGACAGGACGATTCATTTATTACCGTTTCACCGATAGACACTTTCACCAATGGAATTTTCGCCGAAAGGACGATTCGTTTATGTCCATTTCATCGACGGATACTTTCAACCATGGACTTTTCTTTTGTGAGACAGAGACAGAGCTATACAATTCCTCTAACGCCACCTCGTTCCCACACTGGAATCACTAGTCACAAGTCATGGTAGGCCACCTGATCGTTGTTGCCCTTTCTTTTGAAATCAAATAAAGAACAGAATATTCAACGTCCCATTCGGATTTCCTCATTTATAAACCAAAACATAAGAAATAATATTGGTTTTTCACTACTTATATTATAAATCATTGATTAAATGAGTCATAATATAATATAATAATTATTATTTTTATAAAAAGTAGTATTCAAAACATGGTTTTTTGTGACGAAACATCAGTCCCGTGTAAATGAACCCTAAGCAAAAATTCCTCCGGTTTTTTCATTAATTTGTTCATAACTGTCCACGAATTACCTTCATAGTAGCTCTAAGTCGCCATTCACACGAGCGCTTTTTTTCTGGGCGTTAAAAAAGCGTCAAATAGCACAAAATATAATGCATTCCCATGTACGAGTATTTGTTCACACGTCAGCTCTTTTAAAGGACTCGTGCGAATGGGGCTAAGCCCCAATCTATTCTGAGCAAGCTGTTCTCAAGAGTCATTACGAACCGTCTCGAACGCAGGTTTGATGACTTCCAGCCTCCCGAACAAGCCGGTTTCCGAAAAGGTTTTAGTACCATAGACCACATACACACGCTCCGCCAGATTATACAGAGACAGAGGAGTATAATCGGCCATTATGTTTAGCGTTTGTGGACTATGAAAAAACCTTCGATTCAATAGAAACCTGGGCAGTATTGTAGTCCCTTCAACGATGTCATATCGACTACAGGTATATCGAAGTGTTGAAGTGTTTGTATAGAAACGCCACCATGTCCACCCAACTTCAGGAAGAAAGCACGAAACCAATCCAATTGCAGAAAGGCGTGAGACAGGGAGACCTAATTTCTCCGAAACTGTTCACGAACGCGTTGGAGGACGTTTTTAAGCTCTTGGAATGGAACGGACTCGGCATCAACATCAATGGCGAATACATCAATCACCTTCGTTTTGCCGATGATAAAGTCATCATGGCAGAATCGTTGGACCACCTCAATGCTATGCTCAGCGACCTTAATATCGTTTCCCAACAAGTCGGCCTTAAAATGAACATGGATAAAACGAAAATTATGTTGAATGTCCATGTGGCACCCGTACCGGTTGTTGTTGGGACTGATACTCTCGAAGTTGAGGCCATTATACTCGTACTTACCTTGGACAGATTGTTCAGTTATGTAGGTTCAACTTCGGCAAAGAGGTCGCCCGAAGAACCAAACTCGGATGGGCAGCGTTTGGGAAGCTACGTGATATCTTCTCATCGAGAATCCCACAGTGTCTCAAGACAAGGGTGTTTAACCAGTGTGTGTTGCTAGTGATGACATATGGCTCTGAAACGTAGTCTTTGACTGCTGGCCTTTTAGAGAGACTAAGAGTCACACAACGAGCAATGGAAAGAGCTATGCTCGGAGTTTCTTTACGGAATAAAATCCGGAACATGGACATTCGATGAAGAACCAGAGTCACCGACATAGGTCTAAAAAATTTGCAAGTTGAACTTGCAATGGGCAGGCCACATCGCTCGTAGAACTGACAACCGATGGGGAAGAAAAGTTCTCGAGTGGCTACTATGGACCAGAAGACGCAGCGTAGGCAGGCCTCCCACTAGATGGACCGACGACATCGTGAGGGTCGCGGGCAGCCGATGGATGCAAGTGGCGAATTGTCGTTCGGCGTGACGGTCTAAGGGGGAGGCCTATGTTGAGCAGTGGACGTTTTCCAGCTGATGATGATGTTGATGATGATAAATGGGGCTAAACAAGAGTACAATCCAGGCGTTTCTTTAAAGTAGAGTATAATGAACCTTAAACGATACACGGAATTGCATGCGAGATGCATGATTTGAGTACACTGCGGTATTTGTCTGATCAACTGAATTAATTGTCCATTGAAAGTCGGTGGTTAGCTTTCCGTGCAAAAAACACGCTGATAAATACTAAATATTTCTTAAGGCCTGCCCAAAGTGCCCAATGATGACGAAGCTTGTTCTCAGAGAAAACATGACAACTCAGATGACATAATAATTATTCAATGTCACACTAAAATAACTTCTAAGAACGTGATGTGAAATCCTCCAGACTTGCCACAAATATTATGAAGGCTGGACAAATATTTTGGCACCCAGCTCAGCTTGCCTTTGCTTCGGCCACATTTTATGTTAGGTATATCATTATGTATATTATTTGCTACACTGCGGAATGATACGTAAAATTGTTTCTAAGATGTGATTTCGATGGGGTGCTAAGACAGGAAACCTCCACGTGCGCCCGTGGACTGGAGTTTCCTCTCGGATACGTCCGGGGGGAAGACCAGTTTTTCGGGCCGGTGCACCCTGGGATGCGGGCAAAAACTCTTCCTTAGGCACTGTGTGCCTAAGGGGTCTCTTTGCCCGTATGCGAATAGCCTGTCGTGTGGACGCTCCAACGCGTGTCCCTCTGATCAGCAGAGGGCACAGCGGCGGAGCGGGCTTGCGGACGGTGAGTAGTGGGTAGCTCGCCGTCCGACCAAGGACCAAGCCCGGGTCGGAGGCGCGTCGTGTTTCGCGCCAAATGCCTGCTGGGGTCGCGGCTTTTTCTTAACCCAGGATACCGTGGCCCCGGAACGTAAAGGGCATCCGAAGGAACACGGGTGGATTTTAGTCAGTAAGAGTCTGACAGTCCCTTCCGTCCCACCCAGGGCGGGAGGACTCATTTGATGATTTTACCACCTTAAAAAAAAAAAAAAGATGTGATTTCGATCGGGCATGCGGATGGCAAGTAATGGGTGACTTACCGTCCGATAGTGGATTATGCCCGGGCCGACGGCGTGTTTCACGTGCGCCTTAAAGTGCTGTCAGCAATCTGACGGGGATCCCTTAGAGGGCCAAAACCTGCCGGGGTCGCGGGACTATCTCATCGGGTAATCGTGACCCTGGAACGTAAAGGGCTACTAAAGGATCACCGTGGATTTTAATCAGTACAAGTCTGACAGTCTCTCCCGTTCCAGCCTGAGGACTCATTTGATAATTTTACCACGATAGAAAAAAATACGCACCCACTACTGACAAGTCCAAGGACCGCACCGGTCAAACGTATAACCAAAATCAAGAATCATCAACAGTCCAAGCCGCGCCGGTTATGACCAGAGATTGTAAAATTTTTAAATTTTTGGGCTCCAGTCTTTTGTATTTAGTAAGTTTAGAGCATTTCTAGACTGTTTCGAATGAAGACTTTTTTTTTTTTTGTTTTGGTCTAGGCGTTAATTTATTTTGCGATTTTTTTTATTTACCGCGCACCCACGCGCACCTTCGGACTGTCAAGCGTTAGGGGCCAGCTTTACGGACAGTTGGGACGTACAGGTGATAGACCAAAGGATTGCTTTGGATGCCCCTTCTAACCGGTCCTATTCGAAAACTACAGTCCAGTACTATGTTCAGTACTTCCTACGGCTGATAATAGGTTTTTCTTTTGATTCTACGATTATTCAGAGCAAATTGATTACACAGAAAGTAACCCTCCTTCTGACGTCGTTTATGATAAAACAGTAACTACATACTTAAGCAAAAATTAATAAAAATAAGTATACATGCATTTCTAGAATTTTATTTTAAAAAATCATAGTACTATTTCGCCACGCGCTGCTTCGAACCACAAATTGCATTTTCGGATCCGCACTTGGGTTCTCTGTAGTGAAGTACATAATAGAATCGCGATCCGTCTTCGTACTACTCGTACAGTTGCCGGATGCACACAAATGCTATCACGGATTCAATTCGGACAAGGCTGTATGGTGTAAGGATTTCAACATACTCACGTCTTAAGATATAGGTTGGATACTGTTTAGGTTAGATACTGCCTTTGAAGCTACTCGTGTTAATTATTTGTATACATATACCCGTATACATAAACATCCAGTAAACATCAATAATCTATGCCCCATTGACGAGCTCATCTATGCTTCGGCGCTACAAGCGATATTATAATATTAGAACAAATAATTAACACTAGTAGCTACTTCTATATTTGAACAGTCTCTTGGCTCACTTTCGTGAGATTAGGTGATAAATTTCCCATTCAACTGACAGTTCGGAAGTGATTCAACGCCTTCGACCTCCCATGAATCTCTCTGTACCATTATTTAGGTCATGTTGAGGTAGTTTGTTTGGCACCAATATAAAAGAAATCGGTCAACTGTAAAAGTACATGAATATACCTACCTATTTCATTTATTGTAACGGATTCGTGAATCACCTGAATTCACCTGGTGGATGTAAATAATAGGTTCTTTTTCTTTTTGGGGATTTTAGGGAAACCGTCTTATTAGATTTTTAAAAAGTCGTACTACAAAAGTTGCAAAAAAATTAATTAAAATTAAGTCTTTTGGATGGTTCTACCTCTGGCGCCAATTTAATGCGACACTTTTTCAGTTGACATTACTATTCAATGAAGTTGTAATAAAAAACAAATACCGAATACAGAATCATTTATTTGTGTTTACAATTTTTTCTTGATGTGTATTTATTAGAGTTTTAAAAGCCAGTGCAGTCACTAGTTGCTAAAATAAGTTTTTTTTTAATAAAGTTCTTTCAAGCTTCCTATAGTTTAGTTTGACGCAGCATATTGAACATCGAATAAGCAGAGGACATTTTCTGAAAAAAAAAAGAGGCAACATTATTTTAATGTTGGCATTTCTGTGGTCTATAAAAACTTCTTTTAGGTAGGTACCTACTTACAGGCACGCCGCAAATGCGGCGGTAAGATCCCTCTTTGAGGAGAGGCTCGACAGTGTCCTCACCTTCCGCCTGACACAAGACCTCACAGGACACGGGCGTTTCGGGAGATTCCTGTGTGATGGAAAGAAACGCCTGGGTGTCACCACTGTGAGGATCACCCGGTGGACATGGTGGAACATACGTTGCAGGTCCCCTCTTGGACAGAGCATGACCTCTTGCGCCCGGCATTGGTCGAGGACATGCTGCGGGGCGAGACGGAATGGGAAGCGGTCGCCTCCTTCTGCGAAGGAGTCATGCTAGCAAAGGAGAAAGCAGGCGTCGTGAGGGACAGGAGAGTCCATGACAAGAGGTCCAGGAGACGCCTACGGCAAGTGACGTTGCAAGACGATTTGGGCCACCGCCGTTAGTGCGGGCATGCGGACGGCGAGTAATGGGTGTCTTGCCGTCCGATCATTGACAATGCCCGGTTCGATGACGCGTCTTGTTCCACGCACATCTCAAAGAGTTGTCAGCAATCTGACAGGACCAAAGCCTGCCAGTAGGGACAGTAACCTCGTGACCCCGGAACGTAAAGGGCTATTGAAAGACACCGTGGATTTTGGTCAGTCCGAGTCTGCCAGTCACTCCCGTCCCGCTCTGGATGGGAGGATTCATTTGATGATTTTGTCACTTTAAAAAAAAATTACATACGCCAGCAGGTCAACCTACCCAAATCTGTGTAATTTTACCAATTGAATATTAACCTTCTATTATTGTGATAAGGTTGAAAATCTATTAAAGCAAATTGACAGTTTGAGGTAGGTTGATGAGCTGGCTTTTGTACACACATCAAGCTACACAAAATCAGTTTGTCTTGGACTCGCTTTATAATGATCTTTCCGCACATTGAACGGTCAGCTTATACTTACTCGTTTTGCATAGCTTAATGTGCTGCCGTCTGTACCTGGAGCAGTAGTGGCCCAGTGGTATCGGTCCCGACTTACGAGTTGTAGGTCGTGGGTTCGAACCCCGCCAGGCGCATTACTTTGTGTAATTTATTTCATCACCACTGCTCTCAAAACGGTGCACGGTGAAGGAAAACATCGTGAGGAAACCGCCATATCCTAGAACCAAAAATTCGAAGACATGTGACATCTACCAACCAGCACTGGGCTCGCGTGGTGGATTATGGCCCACTCCCTCTCACAGAGAGGAGGCCTGTGTCCCAGCAGTGGGAACATTATAGGCTGATGATGATGATGTCTGTACCTACTTACTTCAGAAAATGTTGCAATAGAAATGTCTTGAAAACCAGGAGCCTGAAGGGGCAATGGCCGTAACGAACGCTGTATTATAATAACCAAATAAGATCGTATCACGGGGCCAGCGTTCCAGAAAGGAATGTCCCAACATGCTTCACAAACTGATTGTATCTGAAATTCGAATTGCAGGTAGTTGTTAGTAAATAGTACATTGTTATGGGTAGTTCTTCGAAATTTGATTCTTTGACTGATTCATATGGTTAAATTTTAATTTCACTTTCAGCTCAGTAACACATGTTCATATGAAAATAGATATTCCAAATAACATTTATTTGTTTGAGGGACTCCTTTTTACAAAGTAGTTTTTAAGATATCGACGTTTAAAACTTTTGTGCCCAGATGAATCAGATTTTTTTACAGATGAATCAGGAACAAAAAAAAAAAAAAAAAAAAAAAAAAAAATCAGGAACAGAAATAAAAATGGAAAACTTTAAATAAAAATGGTCTTTGTATTAAGAAAATAATCATAATATTATAACAACAATAATATTTTTTTATAAAACAATTAATTTATTAACAGTGATCATATTATCAAGGAAAAAAACTAGTCAATTCAACAATAAAATTCTTGTTTTTAAACTAACAATTACAGAAATAAATACTTACAGAAAAGCGAGAATTTTGTTGTTAATAGGTACTAGATAATTATTTTAAGGCCAGGTTCCAGTACAGTCCGCAGCTATGAGCGCACTACCTCAGCCCCCGCAAAGGGGCGGGGCAAGTCGACAGCGGTGCGGGCGGGAGGGACCGTGTGTGTATATGCCACAGCGTAGCGTAATGCAGTAAGTCAATTACGTACGAGTGTGTCTGGATTAGATTTTCGTAAAATGATATTCGAGATAGTTTTGATTTTACAAAGTGCATACAATGGAGTACTTTCTTAGGCAGCAGTATATTTAATATGTGCCGAGTTTGGGCTCGTTTTGTTATGATGACATCTTACCTGCGGACTTGATGGAGTGACCTGAAGGTCTACATCGGTGACTGCCACTGGAACTCGGCGACGGATCGAACTAGATGTGCCGAGTTTGGGCTCATTTTGTTAGTTATGATGAGATCTTACCTCCGGACTTGATGGAGTGACCTGAAGGTCTACATCGGTAACTGCCACTGGAACTCGGCGACGGATTGAACTAGATGTGCCGAGTTTGGGCTCATTTTGTTAGTTATGATGAGATCTTATCTCCGGACTTGATGGAATGACCTGAAGGTCTACATCGGTGACTGCCACTGGAACTCGGTGACGGATTGAAATAGATGTGCCGAGTTTGGGCTCGTTTTGTTAGTTACGATGAGATCTTACCTCCGGACTTGATGGAGTGACCTGAAGGTCTACATCGGTGGCTGCCACTGGAACTCGGCGACGGATCGAACTAGATGTGCCGAGTTTGGGCTCGTTTTGTTAGTTATGATGAGATCTTACCTCCGGACTTGATGGAGTGACCTGAAGGTCTACATCGGTGACTGTGACTGCCACTGGAACTCGGCGACGGATCGAACTAGATGTGCCGAGTTTGGGCTCGTTTTGTTAGTTATGATGAGATCCTACCTCCGGACTTGAAGGAATGACCTGAAGGTCTACATCGGTGACTGCCACTGGAACTCGGCGACGGATCGAACTAGATGTGCCGAGTTTGGGCTCGTTTTGTTAGTTATGATGAGATCTTACCTCCGGACTTGATGGAGTGACCTGAAGGTCTACATCGGTGACTGTGACTGCCACTGGAACTCGGCGACGGATGGAACTAGATGTGCCGAGTTTGGGCTCGTTTTGTTAGTTATGATGAGATCTTACCACCGGACTTGATGGAGTGACCTGAAGGTCTACATCGGTGACTGCCACTGGAACTCGGTGACGGATTGAACTAGATGTGCCGAGTTTGGGCTCGTTTTGTTAGTTATGATGAGATCTTACCACCGGATTTGATGGAGTGACCTGAAGGTCTATATCGGTGACTGCCACTGGAACTCGGCGACGGATCGAACTAGATGTGCCGAGTTTGGGCTCGTTTTGTTACTTATGATGGGATCTTACCACCGGACTTGATGGAGTGACCTGAAGGTCTACATCGGTGACTGTCACTGGAACTCGGCGACGGGTCGAACTAGATGTGCCGAGTTTGGGCTCGTTTTGTTAGTTATGATGAGATCTTACCTCCGGACTTGATGGAGTGACCTGAAGGTCTACATCGGTGACTGCCACTGGAACTCGGCGACGGATCGAACTAGATGTGCCGAGTTTGGGCTCGTTTTGTTAGTTGTGATGAGATCTTACCTCCGAACTTGATGGAGTGACCTGAAGGTTTACATCGGGGAGTCGGAAACTCGGCACATCTAGTTCGATCCGTCGCCGAGTTCCAGTGGCAGTCACCGATGCAGACCTTCAGGTCACTTCATCAAGTCCGGTGCTAAGATCTCATCATAACTTACAAAACGAGCCCAAACTCGGCACATCTAGTTCGATCCGTCGCCGAGTTCCAGTGGCAGTCACCGATGTAGACCTTCAGGTCACTACATCAAGTCTAGTGGTAAGATCTCATCATAACTTACAAAACGAGCCCAAACTCGGCACATCTAGTTCGATCCGTCGCCGAGTTCCAGTGACAGCCACCGATGTAGACCTTCAGGTCACTCCATCAAGTCCGGAGGTAAGATCTCATCATAACTTACAAAACGAGCCCAAACTCGGCACATCTAGTTCGATCCGTTGCCGAGTTCCAGTGGCAGTCACCGATGTAGACCTTCAGGTCACTCCATCAAGTCTGGTGGTAAGATCTCATCATAACTTACAAAACGAGCCCAAACTCGGCACATCTAGTTCGATCCGTCGCCGAGTTCCAGTGGCAGTCACCGATGTAGACCTTCAGGTCACTCCATCAAGTCCGTACGTAAGATCTCATCATAACTTACAAAACGAGCCCAAACTCGGCACATCTAGTTCGATCCGTCGCCGAGTTCCAGTGACAGCCACCGATGTAGACCTTCAGGTCACTCCATCAAGTCCGGAGGTAAGATCTCATCATAACTAACAAAACGAGCCCAAACTCGGCACATCTAGTTCGATCCGTTGCCGAGTTCCAGTGGCAGTCACCGATGTAGACCTTCAGGTCACTCCATCAAGTCCGGAGGTAAGATCTCATCATAACTAACAAAACGAGCCCAAACTCGGCACATCTAGTTCGATCCGTTGCCGAGTTCCAGTGGCAGTCACCGATGTAGACCTTCAGGTCACTCCATCAAGTCCGGAGGTAAGATCTCATCATAACTAACAAAACGAGCCCAAACTCGGCACATCTAGTTCGATCCGTCGCCGAGTTCCAGTGACAGCCACCGATGTAGACCTTCAGGTCACTCCATCAAGTCCGGAGGTAAGATCTCATCATAACTAACAAAACGAGCCCAAACTCGGCACATCTAGTTCGATCCGTTGCCGAGTTCCAGTGGCAGTCACCGATGTAGACCTTCAGGTCACTCCATCAAGTCTGGTGGTAAGATCTCATCATAACTTACAAAACGAGCCCAAACTCGGCACATCTAGTTCGATCCGTCGCCGAGTTCCAGTGGCAGTCACCGATGTAGACCTTCAGGTCACTCCATCAAGTTCGCATCCTAGCTAAAAAATAAGTGGTCCATAAAAAAAAATTACATCGTTTCAAAATTAGATCACTTGACTATTTTATTCTATTCCCGCAACTAACACTAATCGCTTGTGTGTGTGACTTTGTTTCCATGTAGTAGTTCAGTTTTATGCCTGCTTACGTAACCGCGCGGGGGGAATTTTTGCGCAGCAACGACGTACGTCCATCCTCTATCACGCCTCGGCGGGTACTGGCGAGCGCCCGGTGAGCGAAATAATGCCAATATTTTGGGTATTTTATTTCTTGGAGAAAAATTATAACGAAATTTTAAAATTTGCTTTTACCATGCACTTCTAAATAATGAGCTGTTTTTATTTTTATAAGTTTCATATAAATTCATTGTGAAATCTCTAAGCAGTGGATGTTTGAAAATTGTGATTTAGTGTCATGTTTGAGATTTTTTTCTATCGAGCCAATTATTCCAATTCGTGTTTCTATCTTTACCATTCACTCGAGGATATGTTCAACTTTAATATTATGATTTTTTTTTATTAAAAATATCATTGTTAATGAGACTTTCAGACGTTTGAAAATCTTACAAATTACTGAAAGCCCGCCTTAATGCTACGTTATAATCTCTCTGTTTACTTTTGTTTTTTTCTCTCTATTTTTTCAAATATAATTCTTTCATTTTTAATTTCAACGCAGCATACTTGTCTGGATCTTTTCTTATTTTCCATCTTAGAAGGATGAAAAATTCGTACGTTCTGTGAGTCTCTTTTTCTCATAGATATATTTTTTTCCATCTTTTCTACTATTGATAGTGGCATTGTTGTGAAAAGCAATATAAAATAAAATAAAATAGATAGAGTTTGACTTTTGAATAAATACCGTAAAATATTGTCTCGATTATCTCACATACACTCTACTGACATGGAAAAGTAAAATAACGTAACAAAAGTGCTCCTTTCTGGCTGGAAAAGAGGAAAACTAATTTATTTTCAGATTCATATGGGTTTTTGAACATATGAATCAGGCACAGATGAATCATGATTTTGCCTAAAATCATGCTTAACTCATCATTCATACAGACTTCAGTATTATCATTTTTCTACACGAATCTCTAACCCAAAAGCATCACACGAAACTCAGATTAAAGTCTTAAAACAGCAAAATAAAATTAATAAATTAGGCATTGTAATCAGCAAGGTACCTAAACCAAGCACAGATGAATCAGATATTTACCTTTGTTTCACCAGGTTCTAAGCCAACCAGCCTCACGTCCGCCTTCTAGCACGTCCGTTGTACGACAGGTTTCCCCCCACGTGGGATCCCAGACTCTCATCATTATTCCTCGACCAAGTACAGTCAAGCGAAGCTTACTCCACATGAATCAGTATTATACGCCGGACATTTCTTATTTACTTAATTAAAAACACACTAACGTAGTTATATCTAATATGTATTTTTTTTGTAAGAGGTCAATTAATTACCTTTCGATATAACTTTAATTTATATTGATGAATCAAAAGGAAAATGCGACATCGACCATTTTGTTCCGGAAAATGGGAAACGGACGCCCTATATGAATCAGGAGAACAGACTTCAAATTTTTTTATTTTGTATCTAGATAGCTACTATTAAAAAAATATAATTTGTCCCAGGTAGAGCTAAAGCTAAACTGTACAGAAAAAAATATTACATGCCGTTTTGTTAGTTGGTTACAGAAATATACCCACAGACATCGAAAATTTTGTCTCTGAAGAACTACCCTTATCCGAGAGGTGAAAGTTACTTATTTCAGTCCCGAGACGGGGTTTGGCGCCCGAAACGTAGTGAGGGCGCTAATTAGTTCGAGGGACTAAATAAGAATATTTACCCGAGGTAAACACTGTGTTTTTCATTACGAATACGAGAAAAGTAAAAATAAATATTAGCTCAAGAAAAAAACACTGTTTTTTTCTTGAGCGCGCGAGATAAAAAAGAATAGGCGGGATGGTTCCCGCCTATTCTTTCTTTCTTATTTTTGTCTGTGGTCGTCCAGCTAAATAGCCAGTATTTTTTATGTTCGTCATAAAAAAATGGCAAAGATTTTGCCGAAAGCTATGTTATTTTTGAAAAATTGTTGAAACTTAATTATATTCAAGCCGTAATATTACTTAACTTTATGTTATTTAATTTTAAATCGCGCTGTAATTATTAGTGGTTGTATAAAAAAGTTACAACATGGTTCAATAAAAATTTCAAAATAGAACTAGTTTTTTTTTTTCTTTGCAGCTGTCAGTTGAAAGCGATTCTCCCTAGGCTTGAAATGGATAACTTTTAAACGGCTAATCTGACCTGTAATGACCTACTTTCAGAGTATGAGTAATATAAAATGCTTTTCTATCGCGTTTTATTTCGATATCTACCAATGCATGTAAATTTTACATACCTTGTAAGTGAGGTAGGTACCCAAGAAGCTCGATATAAAATTTAGTACGCAACAAGCAACGAATAGTACTAAAAGTATGGCTTGAAGCTCGCCTTGGTCCAATTTCTAAAATTAAAACCAGGTTTCAAAATGATTGTCACTTTTACATTTTTACGTCATCGATCCGTTATTGCTAACTTGGATGGTGCATTTTTAATGGCAGCAATTTCACAAAGACTCCTGGACAATAAAAAAAAAACAAAAACAAAAAAGAGTGTAAAATATTTTTTCTTTCGGAAGTCGGTGGCAAAAGACAGTGAAATTAATCAAAAGGCCACAGTCTTTCGAAGGGAAAATGATTTCACACTTTTTTCTGTTTGCTTTTAGAACTGGGTTCTTTTTTTTTTTAAGGGTTTTATTGCCCAAACTATTTTCCAAAATGCAGCAGATTTAATGACAGAAGCCTAATTCCACTTCCATCTAGCAGATGCTAATGATGCTATGCAGATTTATGTTTTTAAAATTACATATTTATTCTTCTTAAGAAAAATATCTAAATAATAAATCATGGTGGTGCCATACCTCTGCAACACAGTAGGCTGTCAAACAAACCACGGGACTAGAAATTGCTTGTTCGAACAACAGTAATTTCTTGTAAACAATCGCATGATCTTCTAGCAGGCTACAACAAGTAAATAAATCAAATAACTTAGCCCCTTCGTACACAGGGGGTTGAACGTGGAACAAATACATTTAAAAAATAAAATTCCACTCCCAACCCTCAGGGATTGAATGTGGAAACGTTTAGGGGTCGAATGCGGAAGAGGGTAGAAATTATTGGTGGTTGAACGCGGAATAAACCATGCAAGTCTCCAATACCTTTCGACTTTGGTATCCATTGACGCATGCCTGTATACGAACCTCTGTGGATGTTTATTGCAATAGTCGCCTGGATACAAAGTCGTAAGGTACTGGAGACTTGCGTCGTGTACGAAGGGGTTTAGAAGCTTTAGAGCCTTGGCTCTAAAGCTTCTAAACCATCTTGATGAGGGAGGCTCCAGGTACCTCCTAGTCTGATGTCCAGTACCTTGTTTATCTATATTACTAAAAAATAATTTAAAAAAAACTATTGTCATCTGTAGTGTGCATTGCAGCTCACACTTTTTTGCATAATGTTTGTTTATAGATGCATTATGCAAAAAAAGTGTGAGTGATTTTAAGCTGAATATCAATGTTGAGAAATTCTCACACATTCGATGCAAAATTGTAACAATATGGACCTTGCTTCTCTATTTTATCTACCCGAGGACTAGGTGCAAATCTTTAGAAGTGCCACTGGTTAGACTTGATATATCTTCTACCTGTACATTAATTGATGATGCATCACGATGTCTCTCATGCGACTCTCAATCAAATAAGAGAAGTGTTTACTTTCCTCTTTACTAGTGGCTGGATGTATGTCCACGAGAAGATCTTGGAGACTCCATATTACAATATCAACTTTTGATGTTATCTGTCTGACCCATACAATTTGTGTTTGCATCATAACTGAAAATACAACATCAATCCAACATTTAACATAAGCTCATGATCAAATCAAATTATTTCTACTTAGTTGTCGTAAGCAACTTACAAACGTAGTTATAGGAATATAATACGGCACAAATATTTCCAAACATGAATATTATTTCATAAGCCGGAGATTTGCTAAAATCGACGTTAGGCAGCCAAATTGGAAACAGAAGAGGCCGGCTTCCTCCAGCATCGGCATCATGAGTGGACAGAAAGTAGACGAGCGAAAGATAAGCGAATATGTTCATCGCAAATGGCACAAGAGCGGAGAATAAGCATACGAATAAGCAGATCTTCCAAGTTTTCAGTTGTTCTTTAAAATACCGGACTCTGAAATGTTAAAAACGAGATCGATAAATTTATTTTTCTTATAGATTTTAGACTAAACAATAAATCTACAAGAAAGTGATATTCTAAAAACATACCGGTATTTTTCTCCGTCCGTACAAATAAAATGAAAATCTCGTTTCAGAGTTAGCAATAGGTTGTGATATTGTGGCAAATGCTTTCTAGTGCAAGTGAGTATCAGCAACTTATAACCCAGGAGCAGAGTATAGGTACCACCTTCGGTAATTTGAAAAATATCTAATGTTTGTATACCATGATAGCAAGCCAAAGAAGTAAAAATTGCAGCTGTCAGACCTGCGACAAAGAAGATGGCGTTCCGATTGAAGTATCTGAAATTCAACTAATTTTCGTTAGACACACGTGAAACAGTAACTATACTTGAAGACATTTCCCGTGGTACCATAAAAACTTTTAAACGTCTGCTGAACACTTGTCTAAAAAAATTCAGATTATGTCGTTGAAATAAGGTCCGTTTTGCAGTCACACTTTTTTAAGACAAGTGTTCAACAGATGTTTAAGTTTTTGTAGTAAGGCTGATAATATTTATAAGATCACATTAAACACCATTACGATGACGTTAAACGTAATTGCCTTTATTCTTCATCAAAATCCAGGTGTACCATGACGTCATAAAGCGTGAATCTTTAGGCTGTGGGAAAGAGACAGAGCTATACTAGTCGTATAGCGCCATCTCATTCCCTGAGCGTAACTACTCACGCTTTAGGATGTCATGGTAGGCCACCAGGTGGGGTATTACAAAGTCTTAAAACCAGGCTTATTCCGGCGAGTGAAAGTGACAGAGCTATACAGTCGTCTAGCGCCATCTCGTTCACTCACTGGAACATACCTGGTTTTAAGACGTTGTAATACCCCCCTGGTCATGGTAATTTTGCTGTTACATGTGGCCCTAGCATGAATTCTACGTATTTGGCTGTAAATTATAATAATTAAGCTAATTTTTCTATCAAATTAACGTCAAAGTCAACGGACACTACGACAAAAACGGTCGTAGCCTCTGTATTTTCAAAATCAGTGATGAAGTGATGGGCTAAAGCCGCTAAAGAATAGCTTATTTGTAATATGTACTAATTCAGAACATTCAGGAACACAAGGTGGAGACAGTCATAGGTAACATAGTAAATACAGTTAGGTACTTTTAAAAATTGTTTAGTTTAAGTTCTTTTTCTTTGTTTCCTTGTTTACTGTGTGCACTTGTGACGTGTGCCAATAAACGTTTTTTTCTTTCTTTCCATAAATAATTTGCAAAAACTAAAAATACTACTACTATTACTACTACTACTACTATATTATTTTAATATTTGTACTAATTATTTTTAGTTTTTGCAATTTTTGTTCACCATTGGTCCACCACCAAAATACTAACAAAATTATGTACATTATGTCTGAAATATTTTTATTTAAATTCATTATTTTGGCTTTACGGCCATAAATACATTTAATTTGATACCCGTTATTTTCTGCAAAATGTATAAACGGTCATTGAATTAGGTTTAGATAGACAAGGAAACTACCAAATATTTTCCGATATAAGGATTATTTTACTTAATAACTCTTTGCACTGTAAAACACAAGCAAGACTTACGATGGAGGATTTTTGTTTCCAAGATCTCCTACTTTGAAAGCGACAAGCACTTTGTAGAACGTCTGATGAAACTCAAAAGGATCGACGAGGCCTTCTGAAAAATCATAGTTGTCTTTGTTATAAAATGCTTTAATTTTATTCCACATGGCGACAACTATTCAGTAGGTATTGAAAAAGTTGTATGTATGAATGAGGCTTCAACCATAATTTGATGCTTTTTAGGTTTCCTATTCTGTATTGGAGGTGTGGATTCTATTGCTATGGTTTTACGAATGGGGATGGCAACTGGGGAACTAATTAGCTTGTTCCAAGCATCGTCATTGGTTCAAATCAGTTCAAATCTTAATGGTACATACTTCAAAATAGTACTACGTCATTGGTCGGATTAGGACTAAGCTATGATGGCGCCATTTAGGTACAATTAGCTTTGACTTACCTTCCCCAGTGCTATGAGTCAAAAGTGTGAGTTTCAAACGGTTGATTTACGAACTGAAGCTCAGCTTTTTTTTTTTACCGAAATGGTATTTTTAACAAAAGCAAAATTAATAGGCCTGCTGACGACTATAATAAACTGCAAATTTAATTAATCGGTCAATGAGAGTAACAAATACGTATAATGAAATGGAAAAGTCTAATTGTGGATAATGTTGATTTAACAAAAATTTGACTCAATTTTTTTTTTCCACTTTCTATTTCCAACTTTTTTATATTTATATGACACGTATATAAACCACATCCGATGATAGAACAATTGAGTAAAAAATGTCTTGTCTTTTATTATGTGCCCGACAATTTCTGACCAGTAATTTCGAGAGCCAAATAACCCAGTATTTGCTGTCTTATCGCTTCGGGCAATATCGTTAGCTAAGTGAATGTGAAAAAGAACATTTTGTGTCGTTTTATGGAAAAATATAATTAAAGGTACCTAGATTTAAAACTTCAAACAAAATATATAAAAAGAAAAAATGATGATCAAATATCGCTGAGATAAAATAACGCTGACTATATTTAAATAATCAATTATGATAAAAAGTGCTTATATCGTATGGTAGTCGAAACATTTTAATATTTTTTCAACCTGAAAATAGTCGCGCTCGCCGCAATCGCGGCGGTAAGACACCTCCTTGAGAAGTGACTGGATATGCGATACGACGTCCTGACCTTCCGCCTGACGCAGGTCCTCACCGGATACAGGAGTGTCGGATGAGGAAGGAAGTTACGCTTGGGTATTACCACTGCGAGGATCACCCGGAGGACACGGTGGAGCAAACGGTGCAAGATTACCCCGCTTGGGCAGAGCACCACCGTGTCCTCACGACGGCGATAGAGGGCGACCTCGACTCGAGGCCATACTGAGGACGAGACGGAATGGGAAGCGGTCGCCTCCTTCTGCGAAGCAGTCATGCTTGACAACGTGTGCATGGAATGCGGAATACTAAAATCTATGGCTTAAGCCGAAATTATATTAAGCCAAAGCCGCGTGTCGCAACGCGTGGGTAAGCTATCGGTTACATACATTTAGTACTGGATTGATTACATTAGTTCCCATCTGCGATCGAATTTTTAGTTCTTGTAAAAACAAAATAATGATATTATTCACTTCGGCTTCCTCTTGAAGTATTTATTGGATGTACCCAATACCTCCTTTTCTTTCTTTCCTTTCAATCATCATCATCATCAGCCTTTAATGTTCCCACTGCTGGGACACAGGCCTCCTCTCTTGTGAGAGGGAGTGGGCCATAATCCACCACGCTGGCCCAGTGTGGGTTGGCAGATGTCACATGTCTTCAATTTTTTGGTTCTAGTACTCACGATGTTTTCCTTCACCGTTTTGAGAGCAGTGGTGATGAAATAAATTACACAAAGTAATGCCCTGGCTGGGTTCGAACCCACGACCTACAACTCGTAAGTCGGGACCGATGCCTTTCGTTTCCTTTCTGAGTAGGCTTAACTTGAGCAGGTGTGCAAGATTTTCTTCAAAATCCGTAACCAAGTTTGAAGAAAACATTGTAGAGTGAAGACGTTTACTCCAAAGTCCACAATTTTCGTGAGGCCACGTGGCGACACGATACTGCGCGCCGTTGTACTAAAGTCAAAAATACTTTAAATAAAATAAAAACATTATAAGCAAATCCATATTATTATCACTTTCTTTTAATTTTTATTTCACTTACGCCTAAATATTTTATAAACACAAACTTAAGGACTACACGAAGCGCAAGAACAATGAGTGTGATGGATATCAAGGTTGCTGCGAGTAATGTGAACACTAGTTCAAATTCAAGGTACTGCGTCCACGAGATGTTGGCGCTGGGTGAGCGCAGGTGCTTGGCGCCGCCGTGTCGCAGCACATACTCCGTCCACCATACGGCGCGCTCCAGCGGACTCTGTGGCGCGTCCTGTATCAAACTGCGGAACCGCTCCATGTTGCGCCGGTAGCTGCGAGTGGTAACAGCGATGTTTAATATAAGCTTATTTTTTAATGAGTAATAAAAAAAATCTAAAACAAAAAATGCAACCAACTCCAAAACAAACCACAGAAAAATTTTAAAACAACCCAAAAAATAACTTTTACTTTGAATGTCAGTGGCAAGAAAATCAATGAAATAGAAAACAAAGTTACCGACTTTCGAAAACGAGTGATTTTGTAGGTTGTTTTAAACTTTTTTGTGGTTGTTTTTGAAGTCGGTTAAATTTTTTTCTATAAGTTTTATTTTTATTTTATACTTTTTAGTTTAAATATTCAACCCAATTTTTTTGTGATACATTATTTTCTTACTATATGTGCACAAGAATTTTGCAATCCGTAGCACCGGTAACATCACCCATGTACAAAAATAAAAACTGTACTGAACCAAACTAAATGAAAATGGCTAAAATTTAAATGCGCATCAATAATTCTTTTTGTACACCAAAATGGACAAATGGTCACCAAATCTAAAACTCGCTTTAGCAAGATTTCAGGGACACCCCGAAGTTCGGTTTGGTTAGGTTCCTTTAAACCTTGTACACAGAAATAGAAACCCCGCGAAGCGGGGCTTCGTCGACCCTGCTTAGGTAGATTTTTTTTAATTACACCTCGTTATGACATATTTTAATTAACATAATTATTTTGGTGCACATTCAGAATATTTGGTGGAACACAGGCAAAATTAGGTAAATGAAATGGGAGTAAATTGAAGTAGACCATCCAATGAAAATTGTATGGAACCAAATAGCATGTACTGCATCGAATAAAAAAGAATCATCATCAAATCGGACCAGAAACCTCTGAATAATCGGTGTAGACAATGTCGATAATTCTTTAGGTTTTAGGGACTACTTGGGAAGTATACCTTTAATTCCATCTACAAGAATTTTTCAAATCGATTTGTAAGCGACGGAGTTATGCGCGTACAAACATTAAAAAAACTGATTACCTCCTCCTTTTGGAAGTTGGTTAAAAAATACCAAGCAATAAATAATTTACAGAACCTGGAATGAACTTAGAAAACAGAGAAATTGTGTGTTTGTCCTCATTGTTAATTAAGAACGTGGCCGAATAGATTTTATTTTTAAAACTACCGAAAGAATCGTTATATTACTTAATTCATATATTAAGTTTGAACAGACCTGTCGTCACCAATTATTGTGGCAATTGCGTTCTTCAATTTTTCCTCTGTCAGCGCTTCCATGTCAAGTCTAACTCCAATCTTGTGGAACTCGTATCTCTCTACATTGAACCACTGGTCACCTAACATCGGCATGCCAATGAGTGGTACACCCGCCGTGATAGCCTCGTCTGTTGATTGCAGTCCTCCTTGTGTTATGAACAGTTTTATTTTGGGATGCTCTACAAAATAATACAAATAATTTCTATAAAGTCTTGAAATAAATAATAAAAAAATAATTATAGGAATTAAAAATAAAACCCACTAAGTAGATCAGACTGTGGTAGCCACTTGGATATCCGGATGTTGTCAGTTCGTCCAGGCAGTTCCTCTTTGTTCCACTTCCACAGAACATCGTAAGGCAATTGAGAGAACACTCGCACTAGTGTCTGTATTTTCTCCGGCGGTAAAAGAGAGGGATCCACATTCGTACCGAAACTTATGTATATCACACCATGTTTAGATGAGTCCAAGTATGATTTGAGATCCTGAAACATAGGTTGAGAAAGTCAAACTTAATATTTCTGCTTGTAGCACAATAACGTGTAACGTTTTCTATTTCTTTACAAACCTTTGGTAGTTCTTTAGCAGGTTTCTGATGTAAGCCACTCATGTAGATCACAGAAGGAGGAACTGGTCGGATGCCTTCAAACATGGGATGTATGTTCAGGAACAACATGTCAACGTTATTCAATAATTCCGAAACTGGAGGTATGTCTGGTCCAAAATGTTTTCTAAGAATAGGATCTCCAAAATTGTAGTACATATCCGATATTAATATTTGTTCTAACTTGTAGTTATAATACAATTCTCTCACTTTATCCCACATCGAGACATTGTTTATTTTTCGACGAGTACTTAATGGGTACAGGAGTGGATGAGTAGGTGCGCCCACTGTTTCATAATTACCAAAGACGGCACCAAACGAACTGACTTGAATCACTGGCACCTTGTAAACGTGAGAAAATGCAAGCAAAGGTGCCATAAAAGCTTCTAACAGAAGCAAATCAAACCTTTCTTGTTTGCCATTTATTAAAATCTGTATGTTTTCGTCTTCAAGCTGCTTGTCAAATATTTTCATCATTGCTTGCATCATACTTCTCATCGGTGCCACAATATCATTTTCGTCAACGCCCCTTTGCTCTTTCATTACTTCTTCCCACCATATTCCGTAAGATATATCGTGGACGTCTATTTCTGTCAAGTTTGGAGGTGAGCCTCCTTTCGGGAAGGCAGGATCTGTAGTGATGACGGTGACCTGGTGCCCTCGACGGGCTAGCGCCTCCGTCAGAGGACGGAACACTACTTGATGACTGATGGAAGGCGTCGGGAAGTATGCCAGGATCTTCGCCGCTTCGATTTGACTTATGGTTACAATATACGCCGTAACAATGTGCCAAAACGTAACCGACATCTTGCTTGATTGTAACGAAACTAATAAAAGACGACTGTTTGATTGTCTTAAATAGATAAATTCTACTCATGAACGCTGTTCAGCATGACAAGCTCAAAATTGTTGATAATTATAAAACGAGTAATGATGTAATACAGTAACTTTACTCGTGAACAACTGCGTTCTTTTCTAATATAGACATCAAGATAAAATCATAATCACCATGACCATGCTTAAAATTATCACAGACAGACTTTTTATGCGTGTCTTTATTTTTATCAGTGTCTGGCGACCTTTAAGTAGTTTGTAATATATCTATAATATGTATGTGTATGTATTTAGAAATATAGAAGTATGTTTATCAGTTGTATAGTACCCACAACACACTCGCTTGGAGCTAGATGGCGTTGTGTGATAGTTGTGGAAAAAAAAAAGTTTAGCCGCAGTCTAACCTCGTTCAACAAACAAGTTGAAGAGTTGCTAGTTATAATGACGGCAACCTTCGCTCCACATCCACATTGTATATCAGTGTACTTTTTGGAAAGGACATTTTATGATATCAGAGTTTCAGATGTACCGGAAATAAGGTAAACATCAAAACAGTATTTTTAAAAAATTATTGTAATTATATTTTTACAACTAAACATAGTTTTGACACTGATACAGCGACGTTATGACACGGGTTGTTGTAAGTTCGCCACAAAAATAATTCCCCACGAAAAAAGTTTTGATCCTGTTCTCCTAGTACTCGTACTTTCTGTTCGGATTCCACATTATGTCCTTGTTTTCGGTAGTTTTGTGATGGATTTTATTATTTAATTGTTCTGCTATCCGTGCGGAAAAAAGAAATGGGGCGAATTCACAACAATCAAAAATAAAAAAAAACCTTTACAATAGTACTCGTAGTACCCCCGCCAAGACGAGCCAAGCAAAGCGCAAGGGCACTACCTAACTTTTCTCGAAGTGTTTCGTCGTTTTTTTGAACCCTCATAGAGTTGGGTTCCAATGTATCAGATAGTTCATATTCTCAGGATATGATGTCAATAATAGACTTATTAAACTTACAAAGCTTCAATTGAATAGCTCTAATACTTTAGATTTTATTGATATCTAAAATATCTAAAATACACCGATTTCGTCACCGACACACTGATGATCATCAAAATGTTTGGCTACTTCCTGAAGTGCTAGAAACCTGAAATTTGGTATGTGATGTCAGTTTAGTAAACAACCAACAAAAAACTTCATAAACTTATAACTTTTGCCCCCCATCCTCTAAAATAGGGGGGTGGACGTTATAAAAAAAAAGTTATAATAAAAACAATACCATGACCCCAGGTAAGCTATAACTTTCGCCCCGGACCCCTAAAATTGGAGTGGGGGGGGGTGGAAGTTTTAAAAAAATCTGTAAAGTACCATATTTCAGGCAAATAAATTTAATGATCCCACCAAAAACATTTCATGCAAAATGTTACTTACCAAGACGACCACATAATGTTTGCCCCGTGAAAAAGATATCAGATCTCATGTTAAGACAAACTTCTGAATCTACAAGGCCTAAACTCTACCGACCCTAACTTTATAAATTCTACATAATGTATTACAAGTAAAAAAAATGTATGGCTTGGCTGTTTCGTTGCTTCAGAAACTAAAATATCGCATCACCTTCACGACGGTAGCGAAACGGCGAAACCATACATTTTTAGATTTATTTCATTATTAATAATAATAATAAATAATAATATTCCACAACTATCACACAACGCCATCTAGTCCCAAGCTAAGCAGAGCTTGTGTTATGGGTACCAGACAACTGATAAACATACTTATATATTTCTAAATACATACATATTATAGATAAATTACACCCAGACACAGAACAAATGATCGTGCTCATCACACAAACATTTGTCCGAGTGGGAATCGAACCCACGACCTCCGGCATAGCAGTCAGGGTCACTAACCACTAGACCAACAGGTATTATAACATTTTTCTATAATATACCTATGCTGTTTGCAACGCATTACAAAAAATTATATGAAGATTCGTTGACTGGCCTTGGATTCAGAGTTTTTACTATTTTTACGCCTTACGTCACTCTTATTACTCCTATTACTATAAAGGTCTCAAATAATTCTGGGCATACATTCAAAGTGTAGTTTATATTTTATAACTTGGCCAATGCCGTCAATTGCGAGTTTTCTAAAACTTTTGTTTTTCGGAAACTTTTTTGGAGCGTAAACGACTTTATGAGCTTCTCTTTGAAAGTTCAACTGTAATAATCGCAAAGAGAAATCTAAAGGGCATGTATTTAATGCGGCAACTAAGTATAATGAATATAGGTTGAAAAAAAAAATAGAGTGGGTAACAAACATAATGGGTTGGCAGCTAATAAGGAGTATCGTAGTAAGTAAAAGATGGCATATTAATATATCAGTTATAAGCTCCGTTTTAATTTAAACTAGCATCAAGTTTTTCTTTTGGGAACTGAATTAATATCTAAGCGAAAACTTAATGATGAAAATAAAATAGAAAATGGGCATACATAAATAATACAAATCAGATTCTATTTAAAATTGTTTGTATGAAGAATAAATATAAACTAGCTTAAAATTGTGTGACTTTTAATAGCTTTGAATTAGTACCACCTGCCAGAATGCTCGACGGAGCCCCGCTTCGCGGGGCTCCTATTTCTGCGTGCAAGGTTTAAAGTAACCTAACACGAAGGGGATGGCGGGGTCTTTCAGACCCCGCCATCACTTTCGAACCTAACCTGTCCGTGTCGGGATGCCCCAAGTCCCGAGCTCGTTTCATTCGCTCTTGCATTCTAGGTCAAATAACTGATTACTACCTGTCATGCTGGCTCACAAAATAAACAAAACTAAACACTAACGTGTTACGGTGTTAGTTGCACACATTACCGGCGAATGCCACCCTACTAACATTATTAGTCGCCAAGTCATTATATACAGCTCCTCGCCTAATATTTCAATTGACTGGTATAGTTTATTTGCTACCTAAACGCAGCTGCTAGTTTTTAGGTTTTATAACACCCTTGATTTTGAACCTTACGTAATATAATAGTCGCGAAAATATTTAATCGCTGGCAAGTTATTTTATTTGTTGCAAACATTTAGTCGACTTTTAAGTTATTAGTCACTCGGAAAATAATAAGCTAATCTAAAGTACATAACACGCCCTGCTGATAATCTTGTTAATTATTATAAATAATCATCGTTAGCCTAAATCAGACTACTTTTGGTCATAGGCCCCTCCAATCGGACACCATTTCAAAGTTTTCTATCATTCAGCGTCTATTGGCCAGCTCCACAGAACCATTTCAAATGAAAACCTGTATAAACTTCACATGATTTGGTCAAAATAATATAACTGGATATTTCGGTTTGCAACAGTCCTGAAAAAATGTTTAAGTAACCCCCTCTATAGTCTATAGATAACCGTATCTAAAAATGTAAAAATAAAAAATTAAAAAAATTAAGTCATAATAAAAAGCAAAACTGTTTGTTGTGAAACAAACACTGTTCCTTTTCCTTCTTCTAAAAAAATATTGAAGATACTAAACTAGAACTTCATAAATTCATAATATAACCAAACCAGGCTTTCAGGTTGACCATTCACTATCCCGTGTCGGTGTCTCCCACAGGAGTCATAAAGGTCCTAAAAATCCAACTTAAGAAAGTAACATGAGCCTTACACACGTTGCTTTAAGATAACTTTTCATTAAGGTTCGGCTGAAATGTGCTAGAGGTCCAAATACAAGGTCAAGTGAATAAAGTCGTGAAATATTTCAATGAACTGTTTATAAGGCTTGAGTTGCCGAAGCATAGATCCTAAAATATTTACAATAGGCTTTACGTGTGTTAGCGAAGTTCTAAAAAAGAGGCATGAAATTTTAAAGGGTTTGCTCAAAGTCCATTACCCAGATAAGTATAATTATATTTGTTAGTCCCTGAACAACAAAGATGGACGGTTCGGTTTATTTTTATTTGATGGATGGATCTTGATGAATGGCGACCGAAATTATTATTGAGCGTATTGAGCAAACATTTTAGTTTATGATGACGAATTCTACTGGGTGTAGTTTAAGAATTCAATAATGTTTTGGAGTTTAAATTCCTGTTTTTTCGCATACACGACGTATTCGACGCGCGCTATGGTATCGTTCGAACTACAAACTATTTTTTTTTGTACCGCTACCCATCTGCAAATTAAAATTCCCCGCTCTATATACATAGGTATATTTCATAATTTCACCTCAGTCTTCGCATTTTGAATAGCTTAGAATTGGCTTTCTACGCCGATGATCGTGGGTACCAATTCCCAGCCATTGGGACGGATCTACGGACTATAGACGTACGATCTATAGCTTAAAACATATTATATTCATGAGGGGATGCGTCCAGATCTGGTAAATGCACATACCTAATCTTAAAAGTCAAAATGTCCACATCATCAATTCCATATTATATCTTCCATGTACCTACCTACAGCGATCACTCACATTTTTATTTTAGCTATGTATAAAATTGCTGTATTCAGATTTTTAAACCCGATTTATTGAAACGATCAAATATCGCTAACACAAAAGGCAATAATACTACACCATTCAGATAGTGGAACCACTTGTTTGTTCAAATTCGTTCAATTTACCAATTTCTACATAGCGATAAAAATATATATTCCAATAAACTTTTTTCAAAGCGAACATGTTTGAAATAAAAAGCGTGGACAGTTTTTTATAACAGACTCTAAACCTCGGTATATTTTAACACAGAAAAATCCAATCTCTCGCAATGATATCAGTTTCCAATCCTAAGAGCTGTCTATAAGCCCAACCTACACAGATTAGGAAAGAAATGGAGCAACACCATCCACATTTTGGTGTAATACGTTAAACTTAATTTTCTCATTGGGGAAAAATGAAAAAAAATCTTTAATCAGTGAAACAAAATGGCCTATAAATAAAAAACATAACCCTCTTGGCGCAGTCGGGTAAAAATAGCATTTTTAAACACAAACCTTTTATGCTATTTTGATTTCGGGTATGCTAATTTCGAGTTGTAGTTTTGTGTTGCGAGAACTTCTAGCATATACTAATAAATGTATTTTCTTCGACTCTTTCTATGAGTATGTCCGTCCAAATGATTTTTTTTGATATTTTTAAAATAAAAAAGATTTCTCATTATTTGTAAAATGTTTTCTCATTATTTTTAAAAATATTCATTTATTATTATTATTAAAATACTTACAGGCACTTTCGAATCAGTCCAAGTATGAAGTAAGATTTGATAATTTAAAACGTAGTTCCAATGTAGAAAAATGGCCAAAAACTCTATTTATAACGGGTAGTATTTAAAAGAATATTTAAAAAAATATCCTTTTTCTATGCAATAAATTTTCGAATTCCCATCAAAATTACTGATTGTACAGCATAATATTCAACTCAAAATATCACTAAACACACAATTTATTTTTAATTCAATGTCAAATGACAAATTTCTGAAAATGTCGACGGAGCACCGCTTCGCGGTGACAATCGTTTCTACGACATTTTTTATTGGATGGTATTTAAAAGTACTTCAATTAATTCCCATTTTATTTACCTAATTTTGCCTGTGTTCCACCAAATATACTGAATGTGCACCAAAATATGTTCATTAAAATATGTCATAACGAGGTGTAATAAAAAAAAATCTACTTAAGCAGGGTCGACGAAGCCCCGCTTCGCGGGGCTTCTATTTCTGTGTACAAGGTTTAAAGGAACCTAACCAAACCGAACTTCGGGGTGTCCCTGAAATCTTGCTAAAGCAAGATTTAGATTTGGTGACCATTTATCCATTTTGGTGTACAAAAAGAATTATTGATGCGCATTTAAAGTTTAGCCTTTTTTATTTGTCAGTGCCTCGGAAATTTGCTGTGCAGTCAGTATTTATGCTATATATAGTATTTTTGTACAAAAATAAATTTAACTGTATTGCATTTTGAGGAAAAAAGTAATATCATATTGATGTAAGTTATTTGATGCAAAAAAGAATATAAATGTAGAGTATGTATATTGTATATGTATTAATAGGCGATTATTTATTTGATATGCAATTTATAATATCCCGTTTATAAAGAGGATCTTTTGAACGCTTTTTATTCATCAATTTTTGACTTTTGAACGCCTTTTTATTATCAACTCTGTTTACTTTTCGAAGATCACTCCGTCTGTAATATACTCTGTGTCTACTACGATTCTCGCTCATCATTCATTCATTGAAAATACCACATGTTTGCCTTCCCTCTGGCTTTGCGGATAATCTCTTAATAGCACGAATTGATAAAACCTCTGGTAGGTACGGTTGACGTGCTCATGAAAATGACACTGGATTTTATGGATTACTTTGTGTAATAACACTGATTAATTAATAATTTTGTCCAATAAATTGCTTTCCTATTCTATTGGAAGGATAATTAATTATTGGTCTTTGTCGTTGAAAGGGGAATTTTTTCGAGATACGTTGCTAAGAGCTTTAAATCTTTTGCAAGGCCACGAGTGGAGTAGTTTAAGTGAGCAATGTCGATAAAAAGTTAGGTATTTAAAATGTTTGTGATAACTACAAGAAGTCAAAATAGAAAGTGGTTTGATTTTTGAGAAAGAATGTGCAACAATTACTAGGGAGGTTTTAATAATAAATAAAAAACTGTTGCTGCCTCAAATTACTTTTATTTTTTTAATTATTCTTCTTTGTGTGGGCAAAGGCTTTCTTCCTCCTCCTTCCGGTACTCTTAAGTCTCTTTCAAAATATTTTAAAACTATTTAGTAAATGTAACTTGAAACAGCAGAATATACTGAATGGTTTGTGGTTTCAATTTACGTAACGTACAAACAAATCAGGGCCTCAAGTCTGCTAATTTTATTTAACTACTATTGATATTCAATTGAGACTCAATCACGACTCCATTACGATTAGAACAAATTTGGTATTCTGCAAAAACTTGTATAAGCTCAATAGAGTCGTAATGGAATCGTAGTGTAATTGTAATTGACTCTCAGTTGAACAGTTATAAGTATTGCCATTAGAGAGTAGAATACCGATAAAGTCCACAATCGATTTACAATTGTAACACGAGTGAAGAGCAGATTAGCAAATATTCTGATAGCAGTTCAATGGAATATCACTGGAAAACCATTGGTCTTAAATTAGTAGCAGAATACCAAATGTAGTTAAAACTGCTACTGAGATCCAATTGATATTCAATATTGAGTCATTACTAAATTAGCAGAATTGGGGCCCAGATCTTATGCAGCTTTACGAAAATATTTAATGATATTCGTCAAAACTAAACTGCGTGTTAAATAACTAAAACGAAAGCCCTTTTAAAATAATAATTAGTGAAATAACATACGAGAGAAAACCGACTATTCTCTTTAAATAAAATGAAATTTAGAGATGTACTACTGCTGACTGTGACTTTGGCCGAATAACCACTTGCAAAATAATTATTTTAATTATTAATGGCAATTATCTCACTCGCTATGCGGAAATAAAAAAATCAACATTATTTTTTATGCTTTAAGCCGGAAACACATTATTAACACCCGACGCCACCCGATGAAACGTGATGCGTGTTGGGTCAAATCCAATGTTATGACCAGAATCAGGCTGTTTGTCCACCGCCGCCGTCAACGTCACGTCACCGAGAACGAGATGACGGCGCCGAAGTAGCGGTACATACATTTACTTAGCCGCGTGTCCACCGCACATCCGTCACCCGAGCGCCGTCATCCCGGCCGCCGAAATTGCGAGTAGATCGGCGTGACCGCTAGAACGTAGCCCGAGATTTTGACGGGCCGATGTGCCGGCAATACAAAACACGTATGAACTTGTCCACACACTACCGTCGCCGTCGCACCGTACACGAGCTCAGTTATTATTTTGTCTGTCATCAATTATCATAATATATAATTTTAATAAAAATGGCCAAAAAATTTAAATACGATATTTAATAATTAATACAAGTTATAGAAAGTAAAGAATGTTTGTGGGATAAGAAAGTGTCCAAAGATAAAAATAAATTTTGCGTAGAAATGCCTTCGAAAGTACAAAAGCAGGAGAAGAAGTTGTCGCCGGTTTAACCTAGCCATCACTTTATTTCTTCGAAAACGTGACTACCACGCATGACAGTTGGAACAAACTAAACAAGCGAAATCGGTCGCGGTGGACAAACGATCGCCGTCACGTCATATTAAACTCGGCCCGAAATAATCTCGTTCTCGGCGACGCCGACGGCCCGGTGACGGCCGGCGGCGGTGGACAAACAGCCTCACACTATGAACACCCGACGCGACGACATGCGCTCACTGCACATCAGGTGTCGACACGTTGCGTCGCGTGGCGTGTTAAATAATGTGTTTTCGGCTTTAACATCAAATTAATTTATATTGCTCTTGAAAATTTAATTCAAGAGAAATGTTATCTAGAGTAATTTTGTAACACAACCTCTGAATATAAGTAAAACCTAGGGACTAGTTCGCGCTATTTCCCGACTAATCGGTACATCTCTAGTATTATGTAACCTTCATTGCTTTAAAGCTGCAAAGTTTTAGTACCCAACAAATTAATACAAGAAAAAGCTGTTTGCCCTACAGCTAAACGTCAACCAAGACATTTATTTACCTTTTCAATATTTTACAAACGATGAATTTATGCCTTCATCTGATTCACGTCGAATTGAGAACCTCCTCCTTTTTTTCATTCGGTTAAAAACCTCATTTGAATCTTACGCCTCTGACATGTGGTGATAAAAATTCGTGAAAATAATTAATTTGGACTCGAATCAAATTACATTTTATTTAACAGGAGAGGTGTTCAAACTGGTCGGCTTTACAAAAAATATTTGTGAATGAAATAAATTGAGCGTGAATTTTTATTTTGACTGGAATACGACATGTTTCCACTTCATTACACTGTTTATTCTTTGTACATTAATTTGAAGTTACTCTTACTGTACATTATTTGCCTGTTTTATATTGTAAATGCGTTTCAACTAAGAAAAGAATGACCATGGCGCAATAATTAATTATTGCATACAACAATTTGCAGCAGCAGCACGCAATCACGCAGACGACGTCGCTCGCGGGCTACTGGCCGCATCGTCGTCTGCGTGAATGCTGAGACACACATGTGAATGCTGAATGCTTGCTGAACCCCCACCCCCCTACCCCCTACCCCACTACTCCCACTACCCCACGGCCGACCATAATCTTGTTGAAGTCACAATATGGCGCCAAGGTCATCTTAACCTAATTTGAAACGCATGATTCATGTAATGTAACGACAAGTACATTTTCCAAGTTATGTTCAAATCCCTTGGGTCGTCCAAGACTATTGCCTACAACCGGACACAAAAGCCAATTTCCGAACGAATTGGATAAGTATGAAACGAAAGTTATATAGTTTGACGGGTAGTATCACTCCCTTGACGACTGAATCACCGAGCTATATCATGATATTAAGGAAAAGTCTTTTCCTAGAGCTCATTTCTCCGAAAACGTTTGACAAATAGCTATATTTTGACGAGAACAAAGTTTCTTGCATCTCGTACCTTTGAATCCCTCGCCACACTCAGGATTCAAAGGCACGAGATGCAAAGAACTTTACTCTCGTGTAACACACATAACTTTTCACTTCAGCAGCGAGAACACTTTAGTAGGAGATAAATATTTAAAGGTTAAATATCAGTTTTATTTGCAGTAAATACTTATTTTCGTTTATTACAACATTAAGTTAAAATTCGATAAATTACACGTCATTATTAATTTCTTTAGTTAGTACAAATTTCTGAAAGTTTTTGTCTTTGAGATCGATTTCAAAATCCGAACTTCGAAAGGGCTGGTCTTTGTCTCTCTCTCTTTCTAATGGCGGGAAAGAGATAGAATGTAAATATTTCGAATTGTGTGATTAACCCAAGGCTGAATAAGATATTCGCGGCTTTCTGGAAACAAAAATTAAAAAGTTACTTTGTCTCACTCAGTGAGCAAAATGCAATTTTGCTCACTGAGTGAGACAAAGTACAAGTAGGTTTTGCTGCCTGATTTCAGGCAGCAAAACCTATGTTCGAGCTACTGAAGTGAAAACGTTATTTTTCTCGATTCGTATAGATTTTTTTTCGCCAATGCTATTTAAATAATCAAGTTCACACGCAACACAAATCGGGAAAACGGCAGACACGTCTATAAGCATGTACCCACAGAAAAAAATATGCAATCACTTTGAAAAATCGAAATCTTTGGAAATGTATCACGATTTCTTCTGTTTTTAGATTATCTTCTACTATAATTAAAAAAAATAAGTCGGGTTTTCCTTCCTGACGCTATAACTCCAGAACGCACGAACCGATTTTCACGGTTTTGCATTCGTTGGAAAGGTCTCGGGCTCCGTGAGGTTTCTAGCAAAGAAAATTCAGGAAAAAGGATCCGCGTACGAAGTCGCGGGCAGAAGCTAGTTTATTTATAAATATAGTTTTCGAATATGAAATGTTAAAACAGTTCAATTGTTTATCCATCAAACTAAAAATAAAAATCTGTGTATGCTTTAGTGATCACAAAAACAAGTTCATACTCTTGTTCAATCGCCCTGGCTGAAATGGGTTGTTGTAAGTTGGCCACAAAGTTAATTTGCCACAGTTTTGTAAAGTCCATACATTGAAAGTAAATTGGTCACATGCATAAAAATCATATGTAAATTCGTCATAGGTAGGTCAGGGTACTTGTAAATTTGCCACAATTCCACATTTGACATGATTTCTGCTAATAGTAGCGATAGCAAGCAAAGTTATTGGTTTTAGAGCTCGAATTTAAATAGTCGCACTCCTGAACACACTGTAAAGGAGACCCAACTATTCACTTTTAATAGAAAATCGAGCATGCATCATTTGAAAATTTCTCGAACTTAATAACGAACCGAGCCAAGCATCGAGCCAAACATCACTACGAGCATTTTAATTTTTCTAGCGAACGTTCTAGTCAATTATTTTTCAAAAAACATGCTTCACGAAGCGAAGATGTGAGACTTAGCGGTCGTTTGGGCTACATAGCTTATGGCTTTTATTAGAAACAGAAAATACTTTTTAAATCTATTTTTTATTATGAAAAATAAATAACGTTGTTATTCCACTTATTCGTTACTAGCTGTTGCCCGCGACTTCGTCCGCATTGTATTTGGTTTTATGGCACCTATACCAATATTCTCTTTTTTAATTCGTTGAGAAAGTGAGGGTACCTGATGTCCCACTTTAAAGTTTGTTATAGAATCTATAACAAACTTTAAAGCAAATGAAATGAAAACTTCCAGACACAACACTTTATATACGATATTTGGTAGTTTTTCCCTCTGGTGCTAAAATAAAAAGCTGGTCAGCATTACTGACAGGCGAGCATGTGTTATATATAGTTGGCCGTGGAAAAAACAGTTGGACCTTAGGTCGACATCAGCTTCCTTCAGGGTCTGTCCGTGGGACTTATTTATGGTCATCGCGAAGAAGGCGGCTACCGGGAATTGTGTGAGTTTGAACTGGAAAAGGAAATTGTTGGAGATGAGTGGTATTCACGGTATCAATGCAGTTTCCCCTGAGCCACATCCGGTGAGAATTTCAGCTTCGCTTAAATTTCTGTGTAATGCAGTAACTATTAGTCGCGTTCCATTGCACAATTTTGGTGGAGTTAGATTTCTTAGAAGCATTATTATTACTTTTAGGTTATTTTATGAGCTCGAGGACCACAGGCAGTTAATAAATTTAAAATCTCGAGTGGGTAGTTGCTGGCATCATCCTGATTGACGACGTTATTGTATGACGTGTGAACCACATCATTCCCAACAATTTCGGCTAATATGTTTTCATTTATTGCAGCGGTTCGGTAATTTTTTTAGTATCGCACGATCGAATAGCCAAGAATTTTCCTGAAGTGTTATACTTGACAGGACACCGAATACGTAACTTATCAATTCTTCTTACAACGGGCAGTGTCTGCCGGAATTTTCCGGAGAACAGTACCTACCGTGATATTGTCAATGGGTCTATCATCATGGCGAATGTCTCAAAGTGTTCTGTCCACGGCCTCGATGGCTTTTTTGTTCGACATGGTACATTCAGACGATTACATTTTTTTTAGCATGGTAATACATCACGTGGAACACAACGTGCACTCTTACTCGCCGCCCGCATGGCCGCGCCTACAGTGGCTGGAGATCGTGTAGCGACGTCTGTCGCCATCGGCGTCTACCGCTGCGGCTGGGCTGGAGGTGGACATTGTCCTCTCCCTCATGCGTCCCGCCTCCTCCTTCGCTAGCATGACTGCTTCGCAGAAGGAGGCGACTGCTTCCCATTCTGTCTCGCCCCGCAGCATCAGGTCTCGACCAATACTAAGCACGAGAGGTCACCGATTATCGTCGTAGTGAGGACACGGCGGTTCTCTGCCCAAGTGGGTAGTCCTGCACCGTATGCTCCACCGTATCCTCCAGGCGATCCACGCAGTGGTGACACCCAGGCGATTCTTCCTTCCCTATCCGACACTGCTACCTCCCGAAACTTTCGTGTTCGTTGAGGACCTACGTCATGTGGTAGGTCAGGCGGGACGCCGTGACGCCTATCCAGCCACTCCTTAAAGACGGGTCTTATCACCGCGGTTGGGGTTAGGGTTGCCAACCGTACTATAATATATAGTACCTATTGTACTATATTTAGGGTCTCCGTACTATATACTTTTGAAGAAATATATAGTACGCGAAAATACTATATTTCCGTACAATAGCTAAATGTTTTTATTTTGCGTTTCTATTTCATTACTAAAATTAGTAAAATAAAAAAAACTTCCTGCAATTTACGAACACGTTTTTAAAAAATCTGGAAGAAGTGCAAAAAAATATAGTTTAAAAAAATAAATAAGTAAAAATACAACTTTAGTCTATTTTTTATTCTTCCTTACTAAAATACTATATTTTTTTATGGCTTTTTCAAAAAAAATACTGACAAAAAAATGTTGGCAACCCTAGTTGGGGCGTGCCCGGAACTCGGTTGCGACAGTCGCTCTCTCCATATTGCCCTGTGATCGCGCCGGAGCTCTTTCCTGGGATTCATCCTGGCGATTGTATTGTATTGTATAGCGGGCTGGTATCCGCAACTCCACGTCATATGGGCGTATTTTGCGTGCGGATGAGATGATCATTCTCCTGGCGATGCGCCTCGATAGACGCGGTGGAGGGCCGTCGCCTCCAGGGGAAGACGACTACATTACAATCCTGAAACACCTTTGCTTTGTCACAGTTTCATGACTACGAACACGTTGAGTGTTGCAGTGTTGTCTTAGTCAAATGGGATTTTAAACAACAAAAAACAAAAAAAAAATACGCATCTTACTTTGTTAGTGACGTACAACAGAGACTGCTCATCAGGCTGAACAACTTTGCTAAGACGTCATTCCTTTGTAGCTGGGCTCTTGGAGCTCCACAACAGCTGTTCCAGATCTTCAATTTTTATACGTCAACAGAGAGTGCTCATCAGGCTGAGCAACTCTTGCTAAGACGTCATTCCTATATATGTTATAGTGTAGCTGGGCTCTTAGTGTTCCACATCAGGTGTTCAAAATTTTCAATTTTTATACGTCAACAGAGACTGCTCATCAGGCTGAACAACTTTGCTAAAACGTCATTCCTTTATATGTTATATTGTAGCTGGGCTTTTGGTGTTCCACATCAGGTGTTCCAGATCTTCAGTTTTTATATGTCAACAGAGAGTGATCGTCAGGCTGAACAACTTTGCAAAGACGTCATTCCTGTATATGTTATAGTGTAGCTGGGCTCTTGGAGTTCCACATCAGGTGTTCCAGATCTTCAAATTTATTCTCTCAGCAAAAAATGCTCATCACGCGGAACAATTTTTGCTATCGCACCATTTTTGTATCTCTTATAGTTTAGCTGGTCCGTTGCGGTTCTGCACCAGGTGTTCAAGTTTCCAAGATAAATTATAGCCTATGTGTTGGCCAGACTTAATACCTATACAACAAAAAAAAAAATCATTCAAATCCGTCCAGTACTTTTTGAGTTTATCCCGGACATACATACAGACAAACAGACAAACAGACAAAAATTCTAAAAACTATATTTTTGGCTTCGGTATCGATTGTAGATCACACCCCAAGTATTCTTTTCAAAAAATATTCAATGTACAGTTTTGACTTTCCTACTATTTTATTATATGTATAGATTGCCCCTGGTCCACCCGCTTAGTTCACCTAGGTGTACCACGGCAAATTGTTTTTCACATTTTAGAAGATTCATAGGAACCAGTTGCACCTTATGTTTTTATTAGGGGAACTGGGCCATGGGAGTAATGGGTAGCTTGCCGTCCGTACAAAATTCCAGCTACAATCTTAGAAACTGAAAGAATGCTACTAATCAGAAAAAGTACCAGGCTTTCATACGTTCAAGGTGGTATGTTTTTAAACACCTGCACCTGACCGTTCTTGTACTTTTGATAGACTATTCAAAATTATTAAAATAATAACCATATAAAAAATACCACCTTGAACTCATGCCAGCCTAGTACTTTTAATGTTTATGTAGGTATGTCTTATTGTAATGGTCCTCCATTACTATCCAGGAACCAGTCCTTACCTTCAAATATAAAGATTGCAACATTTTTAAACTGACTTCACAATTTAATATCACTATTTTTCTTTCGTAATACTACGATAAAAACATAATGGGCATTCAGGTCAACCACGGGCAAAAATAATTTCCCGTGGTACACCTAGGTGAACCAAGCGGGTGGACCACGGGCAATAAACGCACTTATTGTTTGATTTTTCTGCTATCCATACGTAAGAAAGCATCGTGGCGAATTTACAATAAGTTAAAATATTATTTTGAAAATATTCTAAACAAAATATAATCGTGGCAAACTTGCACATACTTTTTTTCGTGGCGAATTAACTTTGTGGCAAACTTACAACAACCCGCTGAAATTGATCAGATCATATTATCATCATCATCATCGCATGGTCTTGGCATTCTCGTGTAATATAATTTATAGATTTGAATTTGAGCATTACACAACTATACCACCTCCTGACGAGCATTAGCGTGTAATGTAATGTACGCGGACCGCCGCGCCGGACACGGACACGTAATTTAATTACAAGTGGAGCGCATTGATGTTACAAGCGGTTACAAGATATTACACATTGTATCATTGAAAGTGGCGCATTTTAATTTCTCCCTGACTGAAGTACGTAGTTTTTGAATCTGTAACATTACATTACAGGTATACTTTCGATGAGGGAGAACTTTTTCGTACGTTCTTATTTCTACCAAAAAGTAACGTAATATTTGAACGTGATAAAAATAACAAAAGTCAATATTTTGTACTTTCTTCCTTCCATTTTCCATAATTTCACAATAACACGGTTGGGCTGAAACCTTTTACGTGTTTCCAAGTTCTTGCCACCGTTACTGTTGGCTGTTAGGCACTCATAGATCCTGGCTACGGCAAGCCTGGTTGCTAGGATAAGGGTTAACCATTCTTCAGTAAAATAAAAATAGCCATGTAAGTGAATTTAATTAAAGTAGTTTTGGGAAGGCTCAACACTTTTTTCTATACCAATACCTACACTAAGTAAAAAGTAATAGATTTAGAAGTCATTTATATCCTTTTCACACACAAACGAACAAACAAACTTTCACTATTTTTATCGGGAAAATTAACAAGTTAAATAGGACCCAATGAGTTGCTTGATTAGCCTTAAAATATTCGTATAAACGTCCATTTCTTACAAAGGCTCCTCATCAGTATCGCCCCCAGCATTAGGAGCTAAGCAAACAGAAAAAGTGGCAAAGAACGCTAAGTAAAAACAAAGTGATAGTGCTGGCGAGAGATGGAACATAGATGGATGCGACATGGTGTGGGTCGGAAGCCAAAACTCCACGCGACCGAAGTCACGGGCAGAAACTAGTCAGACACAGAAACTACAGCAACTACAGCTCGCTGCACTGCAACACAGATTAAAAAAAAAAACTTTCCCCCTGGGGATTTCTCCTGTATCGTGGGTGCGATCCTACTAATATTATAAATGCGAAAGTTTGTGAGGATGTATGTATGTGTATGTGTATGTATGTATGTTTGTTACTCTTTCACGCAAAAACCACTGAACGGATTTGGCTAAAATTTGGTACACAGATAGTTTATAACCTGGATTAACACATAGGATAGTGTTTATCCCGATTTTATGTTCCCGTGGAATAATTTTCGAGTTGTAGCGGGTGAAGCCGCTGGCAACAGCTAGTAATCATGTAAACTTACATACACAAACACCCAGACCCGGAACAACTACTTGAAGTACTTGAAGATCCTACAAATATACAGGGTGAAATTTTCATGGTTGTTCTCCCGCGGCAGGACGATTACCCATCAGTAGTACTATCGAAACACAAAGTTAAACTTTAAAAAAAAAGTTCTTTTTTTTTTCAAATCTTTAAAAAAGTATTCATAAACTCGAAAGAGCGAGAATCGATAGTAGTCAGCACTAGATATGACGTAGGTACCTTCACGAAACTCACGACGCGGCAAACTACAAAAGAAGAGTGAATAATAAAATAAATGTTCAGAGCAAAATAAGCTCTCTCGAGCCTGCACGAACGCGGCGGTGAGGAGGGGCCGCGGCCTCCCTCACCCGCGCCCGCGCCTCTGCGTTTACGTTTAGTTTAGTCCTTCCGCGAACGTCATAAGTGTAATACGTTATCGACATCTTTTCAAAACTGAATCGTCATTACAATTTTTGTGACTTTTGACCTTTATTTGTGGTCTGAGCTCAAACGCCTGGTGTATTGTGAGGTATAAATCAAACTCGTGACGTGTTGTTATGTGCGATAGTGGACGCTTTCAATATCGTGAGACGTGATAGAGACACTCTTATCAAACTGAAAGACAACCAGTTAAAACGTGCTCGTTTGTGCATTGAAAATAGTGGTTTGGATTTCGAACAATAACTCCGCTACCGGGAAATGTAAGTACCTACTCACTCGTACCTCGTAAATAAACATTTAAAAGTAGGTTAGGTAATCAAAATCATTGTAAATATTAAGTTGATTCCATTTTTTTAATACGCCTCAAATACTTAATTATCTAAATCAGACTTTTTTAAATGTAATTATTTATGACGGTCCTAAATCCGTAAAAGTATGAAGGGAAAATTGGAATAACTTATTGGGTTTTGTGTTTGATTAAGTCAGGACTCAGGCGTATGATCAGCTGATTTAAAAGTGCAACGACCGGGCCAACCACGCGCCCGCTCGCGTTCCGCGTATCATATCGCGCGATGCCCTACTGTTGGTTCAAGTCACTTTCGAGTTTTGTTTATCACAATTGTAAATCTGCCATTTATTGAGTCTAATTTTTTTATAAATATGAATCGATTGTATTACCGATACAAACTCATTTCGCTTCGGTAGAACAACCATTAGAATTTCACGCTGTATATTTGCTCCTTGAGGAAATCGAACTTGCAACACGCAGCGTAGCAGTCCAATCTCAGCCACTGCGATATTCGTGTTCACGCTAATGTTATCCTGGTTCAAACAACATAGAGGAAACACCACGGCCGTTTTTCCATACAAACGTAGTCCCCGGTTTTCTACCTGGATATTGCCAGTAGAGCAATATTTTTTTTTACAAAAAATCTATGACCACTATTGGCATGTCTCTATGTTTTCCTTTTTTCCATAAATTAATTATCAAAAGAGATATGAACATTCAAAATCCTAAAAAAAATGGCCAGATTTTTCGCTGCGTTCAAATATCCAGAAAACAAATTTGACGAGATTATATAAAAAAAGGAAAACATAGGAACACGGCCAATGCCTTTCTTTATTTTTTAAAGGAAAAAGTAGTGAAATCGGTTAAGTTTTGGAGGAGTAATCAGGTGACTACGAATCGTTGATTTTGTGCCATTTAATAAGGTATTTTCGGTCCAAGCTGCAGTTGTCTCTATCGCGCTCTGTAACTCTGTTGTGGGCACTGCGCGACAGCAATAGATTTAACAAATACCTATTTTTCAATTCTCCAGCCCTTAGTGTTTCCTCTTAATCTTCATCATCATCATCATTGGCAGACCTGTTTCACTCACTGCTGAGTAAAGGCATATCATACGTACTAACTATTATTGTAATTGAAAAAGTTTGTAAGGATTGTTATGGATGAATGGATGTTTACGTTGTTTCAGGAAAATACTATTGAATGGATTTGTATGTAATTCGCTTCATAGTTTATAAATTCAATAATAATCATTTACGGCCTTACCACAAGAAAGATAAACATCTGTAATCTGTTGAACACTTGTCAAAACAAAATGGCAACGTCAAAACGACATTTCACATTAAAATAAGGGTCATTTTGCAGTTACACTTTTTTAGACAAGCATTCAACAGATGTTTATCTGTGTATGGGTGTAATTTATCTATAATGTTTATGTATTTAGAAATATATAAGTATGTTTATCAGTTGTCTAGTACCCACAACACAAGCTCT
Source organism: Agrotis clavis (assembly GCA_954870645.1). Taxonomy (NCBI): domain Eukaryota; kingdom Metazoa; phylum Arthropoda; class Insecta; order Lepidoptera; family Noctuidae; genus Agrotis; species Agrotis clavis. Next base: position 21,276,909 of record OX940924.1, on the reverse strand, counting down.
GCTTAGCTTGGGACTAGATGGCGTTGTGTGATAGTTGTGGAATATTATTATAATATTATTATTATTTTTGCGGAATATAGAAAATAATACGAATAGAATACTCTTTTTATATCGGGTAATGAATTCCCGTATGACAATACCGATAGACATGTGGTTGCGCAGGCCACGCCGCGAGCATAAACTAGCTTAGTGTAATCATAAACGCATAGCTTCTTTTAAAATTTAGAACAAAAAGTAATAGTTTTAAAGTTGTTTCTGACAGTGATTGATTATAATTTATGATTTATTATTTTATAAAAGATTCTTGAAGTCGATTAAAAAGGTTTCTTTCAGACAAGAAAGGGTTACTAAATGAAAGTTTCAAGCAATCTCTAACTCGAAAACGACCTTTTCTTATGAAATTACAATAAAATTCATTTAAAGCTATTATAAGTTTTTACTCTTTTAAGCGTGGCGATGACAATCTAAATTGTGTAGGCCCAGAACTGGACTACGAGTTTGAAGAAACCGCTGAACAAAAAATTATTATTTGAGGATTGAAGCCAAAAGTACAGAAGGAAAAATATTTCCTACGTAAAACAAGTGAACATCTCCGAAGAAAACATTTAAATGTGTGCATGGCGCTCACTCACACATTAATAAAAAGTGGCTTCTTTAAAAACCTTACGTTTTATTTCTAACACGAAATCGGGTCATTTTATGATGTAAGAAAGATAACACAGTTAAAAGTTTCAATTAGGGAGAAAATACACTACCATAACTGGTTTAATGCAGGGTAAAGGAGTTGTGGGTATGTCATTCGCGGTCACCTCGACATTGGTACTCAAAGGGCACTTACAAATTTTGTAGAAGTTTGAATGTCCCTTCAACTACAGCCTGACTGGATCCATTAGATACGTTATTTCCCAACACAAAAAAGGAGACAGGTAATCCGCTGGCAGACCTCGTCGCCATGCAAATGTACTGTTTAATGTTTTTACACCTGTAAAACTGAGTTAGCAGGTCGCTTGTAAAAATGTTAATAGGTACGTAAAAGTGAGGAATACAAAGTATTATTTAAAACATTCAAGTTACTGTAGGTACTACAACTTTATTGAAAAATTGCTAGTTTCTAGTTTTGTGCAAAACAAAGAAAAACAAATATTACATTTCCAAAAAGATTCATTCATTTATAAGTCATTTGCTGGGTCGTAATATATTTTATTTTTTACTAACGACATAGGATTTTGAGATATTGAGACGAACCTTCTGAAATATTTTTGTCAAAGTTCGGTGTTCGTAGCCAACCCATAATTGCTCGTCTCCTATTTTTACCTCCCTTTTTTCGAGCTGTCTTCCTTCGTTCCGATATTGCGGAAGTCAAAGTCAAAGTCAAATCATTTATTCCAATTAGGCCATCAAAGAGGCACTTTTGAACGTCGATATTTAAATTTAAAGGGAATAGGAAGGGAAGGGATTGATTCTACACCCATTCGCTAAGGTAGGTTGTATGGAGAAGAATGGGTAAGAAACTCCATACTTACTCTTTTTAAAAAAAATGTTTTACTATATTTTTTAACAGCGTTTGAAATAATTAATGTCAAAGCAATGCACCTTGAAAATCTAGACTAAAATTAAAAAAATAATAAGAGCAAAAAGGTACATGGCGTTCACATTTTAACAAAATATTGAAATTACACAATTTACAAATATAATTTATGTGTGTGAGCATTCAAATTTCAACCAGCTTGACTTTGTTTAAGCCCTACATTGTACTATGGAGCAGGACCAGCATGTTTCCAAACATTTTTATCTATATCTTCTATCTATCTATCTATCTTCTATCTTCTATCTATCTATCTATATCTATACTTATAATAAATCTGTAGAGAGGTCAATTCTGTACATGAAATATATTTCCAAAATAACTATCAGGGGGTGATTAGGGATCGATACTGATGCCAAAAATGCAATTAGTAAAATTATTGTCTGTCTGTCTGTCTGTCGGTCTGTCTGTCTGTCTGTCTGTCTGTATAACCGTTATAGAAACAAAAACTACTGGACGGATTTTGACGAAACTTGGTACAATTATTTTTCATACTCCTGCGCTGGTTATAGTATACTTTTCATCACGCTACAATCAATAGGAGCAGAGCAGTGAAGGGAAATGTTAGCAAAACGGGAGAAGTTACTCCATACACGCTAATCTTCGGAACTACTGAACGAATTTGATTGTTTTTTTTTTGTTGTATAGTTATTAAGTCTGGGCAACATATAGGCTATAATTTATCTTGGAAACTTGAACACCTGATGCAGAACTGCAATAGATCAGCTAAACTATAAGAGATACAAAAATAGCGCCATAGCAAAAATTGTTCCACGTGATGAGCATTTTCTGCTGAGAAAATAAATTTGAAGATATGGAACACCTGATGTGGAACTCCAAGAGCCCAGCTACACTATTACATATACAGTAATGACGTCTTAGCAAGAGTTGTTCAGCCTGATGAGCACTCCCTGTTGTCGTATAAAAACTGAAGATCTGGAGCACCTGATGTGGAACTCCAAGAGCCCAGCTACACTATAACATATATAGGAATGACGTCTTAGCAAGACTTGTTCAGCCTAATGAGCACTCTCTGTTGACGTATGAAAATTGAGATCTGGAACAACTGATGTGGAATACCAAGAGCCCAGCTACACTATAACATATATATGAATAACATCTTAGCAAGAGTTGTTTAGTCTGATTGGCATTTCCTGTTGACTTACAAAAATGAAAGATCTGGAACGTCTGGAATCGTCATGCGCGTCCCGTTGTTTTCCCGTCCCCAGGCTCTAAGAATTCGACATCAGACGTTTCAGATCTTCGATTTTGACGACCCCATTGTCGCTGGAATAAGCAACAGGATCCGCGTACGAAGTCGCTGGCAGAAGCTAGTCTTGAATATAATCTTCTAATTTATAATATGCTTGTTTACTAAGTGTGCTTTTTATGTAACTTTTAAATTTTTTTTCATTTAGATTTAAGATTTCACTCGGGATTTTATTGTAACATTTAACACAGAACCCCATAAAAGATTTTTGTACTTTAGACAATCTAAAATATGGTTGATCAATTTTATCTTTATTTCTCGTATTAAAGTTATGTCTGTCGCTTATTTTGTTAAAAAGATGAAGATTTTTCCTAACATGCATTATATTTTCATAAATAAATTGACAAGGCACTGTCATTATATTAATCTTTTTGAATAATTCCCTAAGAGATTCGCGACGACGTAGATTGTAAATTGCTCTGACAGCTCTTTTTTGCAAAATAAAGATAGATTCAATGTCAGCTGCCCGGCCCCACAATAGGATGCCATATGACATAATGCTGTGAAAGTAGCTGAAGTAAACCAAACGCGCAGTTTCGACGTCTGTTAACTGCCTTATCTTTCTAACAGCATAAGCGGCTGAGCTTAGTCGCCCTGCTAGAGATGCTATATGGGGGCCCCATTGTAATTTGTCGTCTAACGTGATTCCTAGAAAAACTGTCTGATCAATAAATTCCAATTTTTTTCCGTTCAATAAGATGTCACATTCGCTACTTCTAACATTTGGTAAAGTGAATCTAATACATTTTGTTTTCTTTTCATTAAGAACTAAATTATTAACAGTAAACCAATTTTGAATGTCTTCTGTTGACTTAATTTTAAGATCCTTGAATGCTTTAATCACAGCTTGGGGGTTCGTGTGCTGAAACCTAAACTCCTTCGGGCAGGCCTTTACATTATTTCTAAGTAAGGCAGCAGAGAGTGCGGGTGACGAATTTAAAACGGACGAACTAGGATCAACCCGAATCGACGTATCATGGGAAAGAGTATCAACGGTGGCAGTATAGCGCAGTCACATCATCGTTCTATCCGATCAGCGGCGAGTCAGTAAATTCAATGGTTTTTTAGGTGGGATAGCATCTTACTCACTAATTGTGGTGCACACTGCATTGTGGAATGGATGACTTCAAATTTACAGACCCACACAAACTGAAACGTACCGTTAGAAGAGCTTGTGTGCTTTGTGTGGCTACCGGTAGTCGTCGGCTGTGCGCGATATAATCTGCAAAGTGGAGCAAAAGGGATTGTCAGACTCTTATTGACTAAAGTGACACTGAAGTAGCGGTGCATACTTTGCATTTGTGGAATGACAAGATAGTTTTCAATCTCCAGACCTATACAAACTGAAACGCATGGACGAGCTTTGCATGCGATGCGTGAGTGTCCATTGTCTTCAGCCGTGCACTATAATCCCACAGAACCACGTATTGTGGGAAGCCAGCTTTAGATGGATGACAACGGTAGGTTCACCCACAAAATAATTAGAATTCTAGGTGTGAATCGTAGCAGACATCCTCCATCTCAATTCTAGGCATCAGTTTCAGTATTTACTCGTCTAGAAATACCTTTGTGACACTTAATTATACATTGTTTCGTTCAACTCAACTGACTTTTGTTGCTTTTGTGAAATGTTTTTTTTTTGTTTTTTACTTGCGGTTTTTGATTTGTGATTGTTGACTTAATAACTGACAGTTGGTAGCTTAAAACTATTCTGTGAAAAGAAAGTTATCTCAACAAAGATAATTAAAATATTATGTTTTCAAAAACGTTGAAGAAATAATTTCTCCTGTATAGTAGGTTTGTTTATAAATATAAAAACTCACATACACAAACCCGGAGCAAATTGTAAATAGGTTATACAAATATTTGTTCCGTACGGGAATCTAACCCGTGAAACGCAGCGGACTAGTCGATCGTTTGAACACTACGCCATCCGTGACGTCAGATTAAAACCGTTGTTCCACAAAAAGTTAAACATTTGTTGAACTCTTGTCTAAAACAAGTGTAACTGCAAAACGACCCTTATATCAACGTCAAATGCTATTTTGTCGTTGACAGTTTTTTTTATTTAACAATTAGTGTTCAACACCCTGCTATTTAACTTTTTTGTAGTAAGACGGTACCTGTCAATTGCGTTGTCCTTGATAACATGTATTTAGTAACAAAGATACGAGTAAATCAACGTATTGCATTGTTGCTGGCAACATGTTTTTGGCAACACTGCGTTTTGCCGAGTTGATGCTTAAGGCTTTAATCATTAAATAGGCCAGAGTTCCGTGATAAAAATCTTCTACTATAAATAACTTTATTACAATCGAAAAAATCAAATTGCTTACCTCTTACGACACACGGACTCCGTAGACTTCACTATACTACGATCTACTGATGCATCCATAGGCTAAATCATAAATAGGTATACTTACATAATACCATTGGCTGCACTAATCGACTAAATTTTCTTTCTTTTGTTTCTAGGTGTCAGAGCATGCAGCATGAAGGCGGGTCATTGTCTGTGGAGAGAAGCCACAAACGCTGGCTGCGTGAAAGAAGACCCCCGAGTAACATTTACCTCAAGACCCCTAAAAAAATAAGTTATTTGCTAAAGGTAAATAATATTTATGATTTATGAATATAAAATCTTTAATATTAACAAGCTGTAACAAATGAATCGAACGTCATTGAAATGAAAATATATTAAAAAACAATTAATGCTTTCATTAATTGTTTTTTAATATATTTTCATTTCATGATCACACACGCTCCATACATTTGCGGGTCTTTTCCAAAACTCAACGAATAAAAATGATACGTGTGGATAGAACCAGTAATTTGGAACAATAGTGGAACAAAAGTTGTAGCCGTAGGATTGCTTTCGGTCAAGTTATTCAATTTCGAAGGTTTGTGATTTTCACACATTGAAATTGATGTCTGGAAGTGCCGAGAAACAATAAATAATGATAATTAATACGGAAACAAAAATCCTAGTCAATCTAATATCTGTAAACGAGCAATTCTTGTATATTTATATATAATCAGGATCTCGGATACGGCTCCAAGGATTTTCATGAAAGTTACAGATTAGGGGTTTTTCGGCTCAGGGAATCGATTTATCAACCCAGTCCCAGGTTCGAGAAAAGCTCGGTTCCCAAGATATAGACATTTTAAAAACCGGGCGAAGCTCGGTCAACCAGATATTGAAATATAACATAGCATCACGCCTGTTGTCCCTGAAGGGTAAGACAGAGGTGTTCTACTTTTTTTTTTAACGTGTTAAAATCATCAAATAAGTCCTCCCATCCAGGGCAGGGCGGGAAGGACTATCAGACTCGTACTGACTAAAATCCACAGTCTCCTTCAATAGCCCTTTACGTTCCAGGGTCACGGTAATTCGATAAGTCCCGCGACCAGATGTGTTCTACCTAACTTAAAATATATTCTCTTATTTGTTACTAGCTTCTGCCAGCGACTTCGTACGCGGATCCTGTTGCTTATGCCAGCGACAATGGGGTCGTCAAAATCGAAGATCTGAAACGTCTGATGTCGAATTCTTAGAGCCTGGGGACGGGAAAACAACGGGACGCGCATGACGATTCCAGACGTTCCAGATCTTTCATTTTTGTAAGTCAACAGGAAATGCTCATCAGACTAAACAACTCTTGCTATGATGTTATTCATATATATGTTATAGTGTAGCTGGGCTCTTGGAATTCCACATCAGTTGTTCCAGATCTCAATTTTCATACGTCAACAGAGAGTGCTCATCAGGCTGAACAACTCTTGCTAAGACGTCATTCCTATATATGTTATAGTGTAGCTGGGCTCTTGGAGTTTCACATCAGGTGTTCCAGATCTTCAAATTTATTTTCGCAGCAGAAAATGCTCATCACGCGGAACAATTTTTGTTATGGCGCTATTTTTGTATCTCTTATAGTTTAGCTGATCTATTGCAGTTCTGCATCAGGTGTTCAAGTTTCCAAGATAAATTATAGCCTATATGTTGCCCAGACTTAATAGCTATACAACAAAAAAAAACGGTCAAATCCGTCCAGTAGTTCAGAAGATTAGCGTGTATGGAGTAACTTCTCCCGTTTTCCTAACATTTCCCTTCACTGCTCTGCTCCTATTAATTGTAGCGTGATGAAAAGTATACTATAACCAGCGCAGGAGTATGAAAAATAATTGTACCAAGTTTCGTCAAAATCCGTCGAGTAGTTTTTGTTTCTATAACGGTTATACAGACAGACAGACAGACAGACAGACAGACAATAATTTTATTAATTGCATTTTTGGCATCAGTATCGATCCCTAATCACCCCCTGATAGTTATTTTGGAAATATATTTAATGTACAGAATTGACCTCTCTACAGATTTATTATAAGTATAGATAGATAGATTGCACATTGCTGTCTGAATTAATGAAATAAATTCTACTTCCAAGTGAAACCTTGCAGAATACGGAATTCTACACAATCGAGGTTATAAAAGGATCCCTGAGGCATTTAATTTTACTGCTCATGCAAGTGTGGCCATAAAGCAGAGCTTTTTCGAGGTCAGGACACATCAGGAACGCTGCATGGATGGCGAGTCTCAGCTTCTCCAGCGTGTGCCTCAAAGATCATTCTAGATACTATATGTTTTTTCAGACTATAACCTACTTTTGAGCCGGAATCGGGATCTGTTCTAAATTGATTGAGTAACATACATCCACCCTATTATACACCTAAACTTTCTCATTTATAATATTAGTAAGGATTAGATTTAGAAAACAGTTCACAATTATTGCAATGACAGACCGCTGTGTTCGTGGCCACAACAGATCCTATTGTACCGGAACCATAGATATATTAAAGAAGGAGATAATATGGCGTGGAGTTCAAAATGTACCTATACAAAACGAGTGAAGCCACAATTGCCCCACCATAACGCTTATATTACACACACAGTTCTGTCAAAACAATACTACGAAAAAGTGCACGTACATGCGCCATCGATAACTCAGTCATTTAAATATAAACCTAATCCTAATCGTTTACACTACAGCGTACTTTTTAACCGACTTCAAAAAAAGGAGGAGGTTATCAATTCGACTGTATTTTTTTTTTTTATGTTTGTTACCTCATAACTTGCGACTGGGTGAACCGATTTTCATTATTCTTTTTTTATTCGAAAGCTGGTGCTTCCCGTGTGGTCCCATTGTCACCATTTCAGGATCTGATGATTGGATCTTGTTCCGTATAATTTACTTACACTAAAACAATTCATTGTGTGTTGTCGAGACACGGGGGCGGATACGACTACTCCCGCTCAAATGCAACGGACGCACCATGCGACATTACGGCTTGATGAGGTATCGTTATGTCAGTTTTATATTGCTTGTCCAGTTACTCAGTGGTAGACTGAGGTGGTTGTAAAAGAGCAATGTATTTAATACAGTCGGAGTAATATAGGAAAACAAAAATAAAGTAGTACAAGTCAATAGCTGAGCGAAACGCTCAGCCCCACGTGGTCACTGACACGCCTCCTTGCCACTTCTCCTGTTTTTAATATTTCTGTGACCGGAACCGACTGGCTTCGCAATGTCCAATACCTTGTTGTGACAGCCACAGCTTAGTGATGAGATATAAAATCAACATAGACTGGGTTTTATTATGCATAGTGTTTGAATTTACATAAATATTTCACGCTATTGTAGTACTAATAGTCGCGGGACATAAGTCCCGTGACCCGGAATGTAAAAGGTTATTGAAGGACACCCTGGATTTTAGTCAGTACAAGTCTGACAATCCCTCCCGCCTTGCCCTGGGTGGGAGGACTCATTTGATGATTTTACCACAATAAAAACAAAGTGTAGTATTGGTACCGTTAGTGGTCGCTGGACTCACGAATTACCGTGACCCCAGAATGTAAAGGGCTATTGAAGGACACCGTGGATTTTAGTCAGTACGAGTCTGATAGTCTCTCCCGCTCTGCCCTGGGTGGGAGGACTCATTTGATGATTTTAGACGCTCATTAGACGCTAAAAAAAAAAGTGTAGTACCGTTGGTACTACGTGACATAGAACATTTTTTATTAATGTCCCTCTACTGGGAGTCGGGCCCTTCTCTCTGTGACAAGGAGGGAACTGTAATCCACCACACGGGTCCAAATGAACGGGTTTGTAGACTTCAGATTGTTTAAGTTCTAGAACATGTCGGTTGCCAGACTATGTTTACCTTCACCGTTTTGAGAACAGAGGTAATACATACGACACATACTATACGAGTTGCATGAAAATTTATTTTAATCTTGTATTATTTACGATGTGACTGAAAGTCTAAAAATATAGTAACTCTTGTAAAAATAAAAATGTTCTTTACTTTCGGTCGTACATAAAATCCTTTTGTTTTTTCTACGAGGTAAGAAACCATTTGAACCTAGATAGGCAGAGTTGTGGTCAATAGAATAAGCAATAACTTTGCTTGGGCACTATAAAGAGCACGATATGCCGAACATAGAGGCATTTTTCTTATTGCGTAGCTACACAATAAAAGAACTATTTTTTATGAAAAGAAAAGTTTTATGATTGTGGCATAAAATAAATACGTCAGAATAGTTGGCTGTGTAAGTTTCACGGGGCTTGTTGTTAATATACCTACATAGTGCCATCAAAAGAGCTGTTACTACGGGCAGAGATATGGCATTACAGCTGCATTATAACTACAACTATTTTTTAACTACATATATTTAATTTTAACAACTTTTCTACCAGTGACACCGCCCGCCATCACATCAAATAAGTAACCATTACGTGACTAAAAAAACACCAAAAAATGAATCATTGATATTAGGTCATACAGGCATTTAAAGTACGGTTAAGCCTTTTTTTTGTTAGCAGCATAACTGTAGAATCTAGGTCCTGAAAAAAAATCGCTATCACAGCGCGTCGTATCCTACGAAAAGGGGCATAACTGCATATTAGCTACTTTTCAGGAGACACTTTTTTGTGTTTTTTAAATTAAATGTGAACAAATATGTATTGGTGGTTTTATATAATGTGTATTGGTATTTTATGGTTTGGTTAGTATTATTTTCAATAAATTATCTTTATATTTTATACGATTTTTGTCCCTTAAATCCTTATTCTCCGTTGCGTTAAGACTTAGTAGGACTGGACTTGAGCAATAAGTTACATTATGCCCTTTATCTGCGGAAATGTCGAAGCCATATATATCGCCATAAAGCCCTGTTTATATATTTGTGATGCGAGTTTTCATTGTAGGTAGGTATGTCATAAACATAAAAAACAAAAACATAATTTGAACCTAGAAGAAAGACATAAACGTAATTAGGGCTTAGCCATTCCATAGAAAACGGCCACAATCACCATGAGGGTTTTTTTCTACATGTACTCTATATTGAAAATGAATAAGTAATTAAAATGACTTATTTAAGTACAAACTCGTTGATACTATATTATTTGAACTTGATCTATGCAGTACAAATTAAGAAAATATAATTTGTATCTTAAAATCACTTGAGGTACACGCAAAAATGTTATATTTATTTGAAAATCAGATTACGCTCGCCGCAACTAACAATCTCCACGTTCCGCCGAATAGTAGCCGAATGGCGCATGGCGCGGCGCTAGCACGCAAACCTCGCGCCCGCGCACGAAGAATGAAGGCGCGACGGCAGTTGTGGCTTTATTCTACGTTGAAAACGTAGTGCTTAAAATTGTGGCTTTTTAGAAAACCTTATTATTTGATAACCTGTACTGGTTTTAATTGCTTTGTTAAACTGGTTATATGTGGTATGATGAGCAGAATTGAATCATGCAATAAAAGAAAAAAGCCCCTATGTTCGTTAGGGCACTATTCGTAGGATACGACGAGCGATAACATATGCTTTTAGACTTAATTAAGTCTCCTTTTGCAGCATACATTTACTCATCGTTGAAATGACAAGTGAATATTTATGGCAGCATGCATAAAAACACAAAAGTTGTGCTTTATTTACTTTCACAAAGTACGTTTAACGTTTTATTCTACAATATTTGATTTTTTACAAGTTAAATAATTTTTGCTTTATTGTATTTTAAGGTAAAATTACCTATAAGTAACTGTTACATTATAATATAATAATAATAATAATATAATCCACAACTATCACACAACGCCATCTAGTCCCAAGCTAAGCAGAGCTTGTGTTATGGGTACTAGACAACTGATAAACATACTTATATATTTCTAAATACATACATTATTATAGATAAATTACACCCAGACACAGAACAAATGATCGTGCTCATCACACAAACATTTGTCCTGGTTGGGAATCGAACCCACGACCTCCGGCATAGCAGTCAGGGTCACTAACCACTAGACCAACAGGCCAGTCAAAAAAAAAACATTATTGCCTTCAACAATAAAACACTGTCTTGTAACTTTTGCCATTCATCATCATCAGCCTATTAATGTTCCCACTGCTGGGACACAGGCCTCCTCTCTGTGAGAGGCAGTGGACCATAATCCACCACGCGGGCAGTGTGGATTGGTGGATGTCACAATGTCTTCGAATTTTTGGTTCTTGGGCATGCCGGTTTCTTCATTCACCGTTTTGAGAGCAGTGGTGATGAAATAAATTACACAAAGTAATGCGCCTGGCTGGGTTCGAACCGACGACCTACAACTGACGGGGCTGATACTACAGGGTGACAGAACTTTTGCGATTAAACCAGTAAAAACAATTATAATTATTTAGTTGGATAATTTAAAAAAATAAACATCTTTATTACTTTTTCATTCGTTTCAGTATTTTGAACATTACAACAGACATTTTGAACTTGTTGGACCGGTTTCTTTGCTTTTGATTGCTGTCCTATGACGTCAATGGCTATGGCATCGTGGGATTTAGTCGGGTGGTCACGAAAAGTGATTTTAATTTTCGGCATTTGAAACCGTACCATATTATTTTGTGTTAATTAGATACCTAAAACAAATATCCTACTAATATTATAAATGCGAAAGTTTGTGAGGATGTATGTATGTGTATGTGTATGTGTATGTAGGTATGTTTGTAATGGCTGCTACACACCTTACGATAAATCGTTACGATTAGTCGGTACAGATAAACTGCAACGATAAATCGACAAGTGTGTATGAGAAAAACCGTACAGTTTGTCCGATTTTATAAGACTGTACAGTTGAACGGAACAGTTTGAAATTTTGGATAGATAAATCGGAATCGGATGAAACTGTATCGATAAATCGTAACGTGTGTGGCCACTTGTTCAGTTTTTGCCTTATAAACCAACAACAGACTGCCAACGCATCGTCAGTCGAAGCCATGGCTCAACTAATGAATAATCGTACAGTTTTCTAGTACCTGTCTGAAGGTGTGTGGGCACTACCGAAACTGTGCAGTTTTATCTGTACCAACTAATCGTAACGATTTATCGTAAGGTGTGTAGCAGCCATTACTCTTTCAAGCAAAAACCACTGAACAGATTTGGCTAAAATTTGGTACACAGATAGTTTATAGCCTGGATCAACACATAGGATAGTTTTATCCCGATTTTATGTTCCCGTGGGATAATTTTCGAGTTGTAGCGGGTGAAGCCGCAGGCAACAGCTAGTATACAATACAATATTTAGTACTAATTGGAGTTCTATTCCAAAAATGCCAATTACGTAAGTATATTATTTACTTACTCAATCATCATCGTCCTCCTGTCCCTTTCTCATTTTAAGATGTCATCGGTACGGGAAAACATGGGAAGAAAACCTGGGATTTTGTAATAAATCTAAATATAATATAACTCAAAGGTGACTGGCTGACATAGTGATCTATCAACATACAGCCCAAACCACTGGACGGATCGGGCTGAAATTCGGCATGCAGGTAGATGTTATAACGTACGCATCCGCTAAGAAAGTATTTTGATCAATTCAACCCCCAAGGGGATAAAATAGGGGATGAAAGTTTGTATGAAACTTTGTCAATTTGTTAAAAATTATTCATTGTTAAGTTCCGACATCCACGCGAACGAAGTCGCGGGCACAGCTAGTATAATAATAAGTCCAAAACCATGTCAGAGGCATTATTTATCGTGTTAGAATCATCAAATGAGTCCTCCCGTTCAGGGCGCGGCGGGACGGGAGGATTGTCAGACTTGTACTGACTAAAATCCACGATGATCCTTCAATTGCCCTTTACGTTCCAGGGTCACGGTTACCTGGTGAGATAGTCCCGCGACCATGTGAGAGGCCTGTGGTGTTCTCAGAGGCGCCTCAATTAACTCTGACACTAGAGGGTGGCCACATCCTCACATGAAGAAGAAAGACCGGTGCATTTACACCTATAATAATAAAAAAATGCCACGCAATCTCAAAAGCCTACGTGTCTAGATTAATAACAATTGACAATCAATAATCCGTAATGACAATGTCATCGATTCTCACAGATTAAGATAGTGAAAGTCTAATGAAAAAATCAAAAATACTACAATTCATCACAATAATTCGGAAACCCTTCTTGAATAATACAACGTAATACTATAATCATAATTATATTATTTGATTATTATGCAAATAAACGATATTATTATTATTATCAGAGATAAATTAAGTTAACATCCGATAAAGGCTTTTAACAAAAAATCCTAGGTAATTTACTAACTTATAGAGAAGAATGGAGAAGAAACTCCAAGGACACATCTAAAAACAAGTTAGGTATTGAGATGCTCACCTGCTAGAAAATGTTTTTTTAACTTACCTAAAACTAGCATGCAGTTCACTAGCATCTTTATAATTTTACATACTTGCTTGCGTATATAATTATAGCACACGATACACCTGATACACTCATTTATGAGTATACAAATAAGCATTGTCATTCCTAGCAATGGTCGTATATAGCAATTGCTCATTAGGAGCATGCTTTTGTGCATATATCATGTTTTTTATAGAGATTTCATCCTTATGATTATTGACCCTAACGATCGATGCAATAAAAGTACAGGGTATAATTTTTCAGATTTTAGCCGGTTCGATTCTCGGGTGTGGGAGAAGAGAATTTTCGAAAATCTTTGAATGCAGTTTGCTTTCTATTCAAAAATAAAGGAATGTTTCCTTTGAGTAAAATTTTCTATCTGCAGTATTAAGAGTACTTTCCCTCCAGGTGGCATTATAATCTAATAACTTTAAACGAGCAATTCTTGTATATTTATTTATTATATAATCAGGATCTCGGAAACGGCTCCAAGGATTTTCATGAAAGTTACAGATTAGGGGTTTTTCGGCTCAAGGAATCGATTTATCAAGGTCCCAGGTTCGAGAAAAGCTCGGTTCCCAAGATATAGACATTTTAAAAACCGAGCAAAGCTCGGTCAACCAGATATTAGACTATTAAGAGCGTATATTCCGAAAGCTGGCAACGTCGCAAATGGTTGTCAAAATTTAACAAGTTTTAATTAATTTAGCTTTGTTACTGTATGAAAATAAGAAATATGGCTCTGTAGTGCACTAAAAAAATTATAAGGGAATGCAATAATTAATATCGTAACACCGAATATATAGTTTTAGATGTAAAAAAAGCATTTGGAAGCTTTCCAAATGCCTTTTATACACCTTAAACGGTTACAACATCAAATTCAGTGTTTTAATTGCATTCCTATATCATTTTTTTAGTGCACTACAGAGCGATATTTCTTGTTTTCATACAGAAAATTTGCCAAATTAATTAAAACTTGTAAATATTTGACAGCTTTTTGCGACGTTGCCACCTTTCAGAATATGCGGCCTTAAACTGAGCAACTTTCTTCACTGGATCAATATTGCAAACCTGAAACCAAAATAATCAGCAGTCCAGTTGCTGTGTTAAAGAGCTGGAACTGAATTTTGTACTGAACAGCTAAGGATATTTTAGCGCATTGTGGAAAATTGGTCAGATTCTTCTTAGGCTATACCACTATTAAAATAAGCTGAAGAAAAGCTAGGCAGGTGATGATGATGCTTTCACAATTTTCTTCTAAACCTTTCTTACTTTCCTTCCGATAGATCGGTGTGACCTTCTTCGGGTCTACCCGTGGCAGCGCGCGGTTATTAGACAGTACATGTTTCTGATCGATCAAAATTGTGAACGTATTTAGGTATTAAAACCAAGTTCTCTTTAATTGTACACTATAACTCATGCCATAAACCAGATTAGTCGTACTGACGTCAATACCATGAAAAAATGGCGATGACCGTACCCGTTCTAAATCTGATACGTAGTTTTTAATCTTAGATTCTCATTTATTTTTATTTATTTACAGCGGGTAATAGACAAGCTCACATACCATTTAATACTAGACAGATGTTATAAAAAGAGTACTACTTTTAAGTGTTTTTTTTTTCCCCTTTTTTTTGTGAGGCACACCCATAAGCAATATTCGAAGCATAGGCATTTATATGTGCGAGGTATTCCTCATAGCGCTCCCGTTTTGAAGCGCTCCCATCTAAGCGCTCCTGTTTCATTCCTCCAAGCGCTCCCAAAAGGAGCGCTTGGAGGAACGATTAAAAATATTAAAATTTATTTCCTCGAACCGCTCCCACGTTCAAAAATAGGGAAAAGCATGAAGTAAACGTAATGAGTAATATCGATATTTTTTTTTAAACTCATGTGAGCAACATTGACATCGAAGTTGCTTAACCAAATTACGAAATTGAGAGAATAATATCATTTTGCTTTCGGCAGTCTTATGTGTATGAGCGCAATACGTTACTGGGTCCCGGCTCAGAGCGGGTGATTTTAGTCAGTAGGTGGTTTTAGTCAGTAAGAGTCTGACACTCTCTCGCCCCGCCTAGGACAAGGAAAGTCATTTCTACCATTGACGTAAACGATAGACAAATCATTGCCATAATTCTACGAAAAACTTCCGACAAAACATTGAGGTGTGCGGGGACCCGGTAATAATGGGAAACATAATGGAAAGAAATCATAAGCTTTCTAAACAATAAAAAAATATGAATCTATATCTATACATAATTATAATAAAACTGTAGAAAAATCGTTTTTGTACATCAAAATAAAATCCAAAAAAAATAGCTAGGGTGTTGAAGGACAACCAACAGAACCCATTTCCAGCATTTTTAGAATTTTTGTCTGTTTGTCTGTTTGTCGGTTTGTCGGTTTGTCTGTTTATTTGTGGCACCATCACGTAAAATGTACGAAGGCAATGTAGATAACCTTTATACACAACGATCGAGCGTAACTTGAGGACTAATTTAGTTTTTGTTTCATTGCAATCGGTTAAGTCTATCAAAAGATATTTGAATTTAAAGTGTTCCAGACCCAGAAGTAAAATTACGGTCAGTTTACACCGAGACGCGCAGTTCAGTAGCGCGATCTAGCTTGGAATAGAAAAACTACATACCTATTCAAATATGGTGTGGACTGGAGTGGAGTGGTTTGGAGTGGAGTAGAGTAGAGTAGAGTAGAGTGTAATGGAATAGAATGGGATGGTTTGGGATGGAATGGAAAGAAAGAAAAGGTTTTTACTAGACTCACACTAAAATGGGAATGAGTGGGATGGAGTGGGATGGAGTAGGATGGAGTGGGATGGAGTGGGAGGGAGTGGGATAGAATCTGATGGAGTGGGATGGAGTGGGATGGATTAGAATGGAGTGCGATGTAGTGAGATGGAGAGGGATGGAGTGGGATGGAGTGGGATGGAGTGGGATGGAATGGGATGGAGTGGGATGGAGTGGGATGGACTGGGATGGAGTGGGATGGAGTAGGATGGAGTGGGATGGAATCGGTTGGAGTGGGATGGATTAGGATAGAGTGGGATGTAGTGAGATGGAGTGGGTTGGAGTGGGATGGAGTGGGATGGAGTGGGATGGAGTGGGATGGAGTGGGATGCAGTGGGATGGAGTGGGATGGAGTGAGATGGAGTGGGATGGAGTGGGATGGAGTGGGATGTAGTGGGATGGAGTGGGATGGAGTGGGATGGAGTGGGATGTAGTGGGATGGAGTGGGTTGGAGTGGGATGGAGTGGGATGGAGTGGGATGGAGTGGGATGGAGTGGGATGCAGTGGGATGGAGTGGGATGGAGTGAGATGGAGTGGGATGGAGTGGGATGGAGTGGGATGTAGTGGAATGGAGTGGGATGGAGTGGGATGGAGTGGGATGGAGTGGGATGGAGTGGGATGTAGTGGGATGGAGTGGGACTGAGTGGGATGGAGTAGGATGAAATGGGCTGGAGGGGGATGGAGCGGGATGGAGTGGGATTGAGTGGGATGGAGTGGGATGGAGTGGGATGTAGTGGGATGGAGTGGGTTGGAGTGGGATGGAGTGGGTTGGAGTGAGATGGAGTGGGTGTGAGTGGGTTGTAGTGGGATGGAGTTGGATGGATTAGGATGGAGTGGGACTGAGTGGGATGCAGTGGGATGGAGTGGGATGGATTAGGATGTAGTGGGATGGAGTAGGATGAAATGGGCTGGAGTGGGATGGAGTGGGATTGAGTGGGATGGAGTGGGACTGAGTGGGATGGAATGGGATGGAGTGGGATGTAGTGGGATGGAGTGGGTTGGAGTGGGATGGAGTGGGTTGGAGTGAGATGGAGTGGGTGTGAGTGGGTTGTAGTGGGATGGAGTTGGATGGAGTGGGACTGAGTGGGTTGTAGTGGGATGGAGTGGGACTGAGTGGGATGGAGTGGGATGGATTAGGATGGAGTGGGACTGAGTGGGATGCAGTGGGATGGAGTGGGATGGATTAGGATCCGATGGATTCCTCCGTCTTCCCCAGGCGGAGGAAGTCCATGAGGATTTCCACACGTTTTGGAGTGGGATGGAATGGGTTGGAGTGGGATGTAGTGGGATGGAGTGGGACTGAGTGGGATGGAGTAGGATGAAATGGGCTGGAGGGGGATGGAGCGGGATGGAGTGGGATTGAGTGGGATGGAGTGGGATGGAGTGGGATGTAGTGGGATGGAGTGGGTTGGAGTGGGATGGAGTGGGTTGGAGTGAGATGGAGTGGGTGTGAGTGGGTTGTAGTGGGATGGAGTTGGATGGAGTGGGACTGAGTGGGTTGTAGTGGGATGGAGTGGGACTGAGTGGGATGGAGTCGGATGGATTAGGATGGAGTGGGACTGAGTGGGATGCAGTGGGATGGAGTGGGATGGATTAGGATGTAGTGGGATGGAGTAGGATGAAATGGGCTGGTTTGGGATGGAGTGGGATTGAGTGGGATGGAGTGGGACTGAGTGGGATGGAATGGGATGGAGTCGGATGGAGTGGGATGGAGTGGGATGGAGTAGGATGGAGTGGGATGGAGGGGGATGGAGTGGGATGGAATGAGATAGAATGGGTGCTCTAATCCAGTAGCAATTCTTCTGAATCTGAACGACAGAGGGCGTTTATTATAATCACCTTAAATATTCTTGAAAAATAAATTCTAAATACAGGGATTATATGAAAACGATATGATTTATAAAAAACGTGGCGAGAATTAAGCGCTTCGCACTAAAAAATACATTGTTAAATTCCGACATCCACGCGAACGAAGTCGCGGGCACAGCTAGTAGGTACATATGTCGGCAGATTATATTCATCTATTTGGTGGACTAAAGCAGGGTTTTTCAACCTTTTTCGTGGCACGACCCCCTTAGTATGAAGAAATATTTCGCGACCCCCTACCCGTTGCTTTTTTCAAGCATTCAGTTTTGAGGGCACTGTTAGCAAAGTGGCTGAGCGATTGCACTGCTGCGCTGCGTGTTGCTGGTTCGACTCCTGCAAATATTTTTATGATCTACAAGCAGTGGCGTAATTTAAAATTGTCGGCGCCCTGGGCCTGTACAGCTTGCCGCCCCAAAATTTGAATTAAATAAACTGTCTAGTGCGAGTAACTGTGCACCGACATTTCCACAAAGCAGGAGTATACACTCATTTTGTACTAGAAATATAAGTTTTTAAGTTCGTAAACGGTAAGAGTACGCTCGCTGCGTAGTTCATTTTTCAATAGTAGTTTCCACAAAAGCATTATTGAAAAATGAATTATGTATAAAAATCGAGGTCATTAGGTCATGGAAACTTAAAACATATTTTCAAGAGCGAGCGCGGCGAGCTCGAAAATTCATAGATTTCTTGACTATGAAAAGCCAAATCTACAAAGAAGATTGAACGCAGAGTACTCTAAAAGTTAAACGTTTCCGTAGTACGACAAAACAAGTTTTAATCTAAAAGCGAGATAAAAAAATTAAAGACTGGAAGAGTGAGCGTGGCTTGTGACAGTAAATCTACTATTTCTACACCAACTTATGACAAGTTTTCATTGAAAAGTGACCTAAAAAGTTGACTTCTTTTTACCTTCACAAGCATACCCTTCATTAATGGGCAAGTGTAGCGAGGCGGAAAAATTTTAGCATATAAATTGAAATAGAGCTTGATAAATATAAGGTTCTCAACTTTTAACCACTATTCTAGAGAAGCTTCGCGACCCCCCAGGAGGTCGCGACCCACAGGTTGAAAAACCCTGGACTAAATTCAATTCAATTCAATTCAATTCAATTTATTTATTTCAGCTAAAAATCCATAATAATTAGGTAAACATATAAGTAGTCAATAAAATCAAATTCAAAATTAAATTAAAAATATAAAATCAAAATTAAATTAAAATAAAAAATCAAAATTAAATTAAAATATAAAATCAAAATTAAATTATAACATAATATTAAATCAAAATATAAAAACAAAAAATTAAATCAAAATATAAAAACAAAATTAAATTAAAATATAAAATCACATAAAATCAAAATTAAATTAAATAATAAAACAAAATTAAAAGTAAAATTACATAAATGAGGGGCCGCTGGCGTGCAGTTGCATCCACCTCATGAACATTGGTGAGTCCCACCGCTGGGACAATGAAAAACAACTAAAGGATTTACAATAAAACAAACTTAACAAAAAAAAATACCAAACCCGTGCGAAGCCGGGACGGGCCGCTAGTTGTATATTATAACAATGTGTTCTAGTTATTATCGATAATTTCAGTTAGTATAGTCCCATCTCTATCCGAAAGTTAATCATGGGAGCGCTTCGAGGAAATAAATTTTAATATTTTTAATCGTTCCTCCAAGCGCTCCTTTTGGGAGCGCTTGGAGGAATGAAACAGGAGCGCTTAGATGGGAGCGCTTCAAAACAGGAGCGCTACGAGGAATACCTCATATGTCCGACATTACAGCATATACATTATACATTATTAGCTACGACGTCTTCCGCAAACTGTAGATCGTTGAATGTGTCCAGGAATTCCACAACCTCATCCCACCGCCCAGCCCCTTCTATCATCGCGTCGAATTTTATCGTCCTTATCCTGTAGCTATTCCACTAATTCGCATTGAGCGTTTCCAATCGTCTTTTATAACGCGATCAGCAAATTATTGGAAGTTTCTGCCTGCGTCTGCATTTCCAAACGCTTAAAACCCTAATCTCTACAAAGTTATGGGGATCAAGCTTCTTCTGGGTGGTTTGCTCCATCATCGACCTTGTCTCTGACACCATAGACCTAGACTAAAGTCAAGAGCAAACACATCTTTAGAATAGAAAAATGGTTGATGTCTATTATAGAGGAGGCCTATGTTCGGCAGGGGACGTCTTACGGCTGATATGATGATGATGAAATGCCATAAATGCAAAGAAAGCTAAGTGCGACACAGCATAATAAGATGAAGATCCATGCAATATTGTACTTGATGGAGAGATGAAAGCAACGGAAAAAAGAAGCACACTTTGAAATCCACTGTCCAAGTAATTATTATTACTAATAGGATTTTTATTCATTTGCGCCTTCATTTCTTATTGATATGGACCTAAGATACGGACCATTTGACCTTGCGCTGGAATAACCTACTAAGGAATGGTTGCTGTGTGTATGTGAAGAAATTGTTCGTCATTCCTTTAACTTTATGGTTAATTTTCATTTCAATCAACTAAAAGCATAATGCGGCAATCATCGCCTCCATCAGAAGGTGCCTTCAAAATTTTCGAACGTTTGAGTAATGGTCTTCATAATGTCCAGATTAAAACTATAACTATTCCATTTGGGGTTCAGCGATGCTTTAAGTTTTGTTATAACAGTGTGAAACTTCTATTTTTACGCAAATATGTATATGAACGCAATGATTACGTATTTCTTCGACTAGTCCTTTTGGTTTGAATCCGAGGTTACCGACTAGAATGTATAGCGTATACGTTTACAAAATTTATGCAAAGGCTTTTGACATCCTCCTTATGCGAAGCAGTAATGCTCGCGAAGGAGGAGGCGGGACGCGTGCGAGAGAGGACAGTGTCCTCCCTCCGCCCCACCCGCGGTGGTGGACGCCCACGGCGACGGACGTCGCAAGACGATCTCCGGCCACCGTAGGCGCGGGCATGCGGGCAGCGAGTAAAGGGCAACTCGCTGCCCGACCATGGACCATGCCCGGGTCGACGGCGTGTTGTGTCTCACGCGCGCCTCAAAGAGCGTCAGCATAATGACGGGCCCCCCCTCTCAGAGGGCCAAAGCCTGCCGGGGTCGCGGGATTATTTCCTCACCGTGACCCCGGAACATAAAGTGCTATTGAAGGACACCGTGGATTTTAGTCAGTAGAAGTCTGACAGTCCCTCCCGCCCTGCCCGGGGTGGGAGGACTCATTTGATGATTTTACTGTTTGATTCTTCGATGTTGCGTGGACTGTTTCTGGTCGTTTTAAATAAGTAATCCAAGCTTGGCACAGTCAAAACTATTTTATTAATATTTTCACACACGGAGACACGTCTTAGTAATCGCAGCGTACAGGAAGAAGAGAATGAACGATTCAGAGACAAACAGAGCTCTCTAATACAGATTATACATATAAAATCATCATAGACAAATTACTTGTGTTGCTAGCAACATACTGCCGGCCAGAAAAAATACAATAAACTAAGTTAAACTGAGTGAGAAAAAAATTCACTTCAATTATTTTCCATTATTCATGACATGTTCTACGTTCTGTGACCAAATATAATCATTATAGCAAAATGTGTTCTTATTTACTAAGCATATAATTATAAGTATTAGAAATTAGCTACAACATAAAGTACCTATTATTGGTAAGTAGTTACATACAGTAGCCTACATAGAAAGAATAAACTGCATTTTGAATATGCAATACTTTTCATGAAGCTAACAACTTAGTTACATTAAGTAAAAGAATCTGTGTGCCTTTATATACTTAAAACTAAATATTTTTAAACAATATCTTAGATATAGACAAATTACTTTTGACATGCTTTATCTTAAACTAGATTAACAGTGACTGTTCACCAAGAAAGGTTGCCTGACAGCATTAACAATATGTAGCTTTACACATATTAACCAAAAAAAAACGTTTTAGTAACAAAAATTATAAGTAATCATAAGAACTTATTGTCTAGTTATCTATAGGTAACACACTTATGCACTGCAATGACCTTGTGTACAACTTTCCATCAGCTGTCCTAAGCTGAAAAGCTCTAACTTTCCCGTCTTTTCCGGGAAAAACTTTCACGACCCGTGCCATGGGCCACACCAAAGGTGAAGCATTCGTATCCCTCATGAGTACTAAAGCACCTACAGTTAAATTAGGTGTAGCATGACACCACTTATTTCTGTTTTGTAAAGTGTTTAAATAGTATTTGTACCAAGCATTCCAAAACCTTTGCTTTAATTGAATACTTTGCTGCCAAAATGAAACCCTATTGACCTTAGTATCCGAAATATTTGTTTCTGGATACATTGTTAAGGCTGATCCTATTAAAAAATGCCCCGGAGTAAGATAGCAGTAGTCGTTTACATCTTGAGAGAGAGGCAACATTGGGCGCGAGTTAAGGACCGCCTCAATTTGACATAGTACGGTACTTAATTGTTCATACGTTAATTGAGCATCTAATATGACTCTTTTTAAATGGAATTTCATGCCTTTCACCGCCGCCTCCGCAAGTCCAGCGAATACTGGGCTGTAACTTGGTGTGAAATGAAATTTTATGCCTTGTTTAGCTGCATAATCTTGCACAGGCGTCTGATGATTGGCAGAATTTAATAAATTGTACAGCTCAGCTAGCTGGTTCCTTGCCCCATGGAAACATCCACCATTGTCACAATAGACATCGCTGGGCAAGCCACGTCTGCTTATAAATCGTTTAAAGCTCGCCAAAAAGGCCTCAGTGGAAATGTCCGAGGTTAATTCTAAATGAATTGCTTTGGTGGCAAAGCAAACATATACACACACATAGCCCTTCGTGATTATGGCTTTTCGGATTCTTGAATTCTTAACTTTGACTGGCCCAGCGAAGTCGATGCCAATCTTCTGGAACGGTCGGCATGCAGTTACTCTGTCCTGAGGCAAGGATCCCATTAGCTGCCTTGCTGCACCAGCTTTCATTCTGAAACATACCAAGCATTTGTGAGTAACTTTTTTAACCTGTCTTATCCCATTTATCAACCAATATTTTTGGTTCAAGTTAGCCAATAATGATTTCGGGCCAATATGTAACAGCCTAATATGCTGATTTAATATTATTAGACCAGTTATCCTAGATGTCTTGGGCAAAATGATAGGGTGTTTTTGAGATAGAGGTATATCAGAGTTATCTAGTCGCCCACCTACTCTAAGCAATCCCTTCTTATCTATGAAAGGATGCAGAGTTTTCAGTGAACCCTGCACACAGTCGCCTTTACGCAATAATTGCAAATCATCTTTAAAATGAATACTTTGCTCGTGCTTTATTATAGTATGCAAGGCTTGCTCCAACTCATCAGGACTAAGCCCCTTATTAGCATTTTTTGTACCACCTCTAGCATTATGACAGAACCTAAAAACGTATCCTAGAACCCGTATCATCTTTTCTATGTTGGAATATCTTTCTAGGAAATTTTGAAGAAATTCGTGTGAATCGACAGTGGTAAGTACTACTTTATTTTCAGTTTTATCTTTCATCTCTGGTAATTCAACAGGTAAGTCTAATTTTTCGTTTTTATTAAATTCGTATTTACCTTGCAGAAACTTTGGCCCCTTCCACCAGAGGTCGCTATTCGAAAGCTCCTGCGGGGTAATACCCCTACTAATAATGTCAGCAGGATTATCTACCGATGGTACATAAGACCATGTCCATTTGCCAGTTTTTTGTTGAATTACACTCACTCTGTTTGCTACATAAACTTGTAGTTTGATAGCCTGAGTATTTATCCAAGCTAAAGTTATTTTTGAATCCGTAAACAAATAAACTCTATCATCAATCTTAATGCCTTTAGATAAGGTGCCATGGACCCTTTCCATGAATGTAGACAAAAGCACGGCAGCATTGAGTTCTAATCGTGGGATGCTTTGAGGTTTTGAGCGTGGATTAACTCGCGACTTAGAACAGAGTAAGTATAACTCAGGCATACCTGTTTTGTCGACCACACGCAAATAGATACAGCAACCGTACCCCGTTGTACTTGACGCGTCAGCGAAACCTATTAGTTGCACTTCAGTTGCATCAGCTGTTGGAATGTGTCGATCTAAATAGATTGGTTGCATTGTAGCTAGACCTTTGGAAAACTCTAACCATTCGTTGGCCAAATCGTCAGGCAAGGAAGCATCCCACCCTATATTAAGCGACCATAACCTCTGCATAAAACTCTTTGCTTTTATGATAACAGGCCCAGCAAATCCCATCGGATCATAGAATCTAGCTATGTAACTTAGCACTTCCCTTTTTGTGATTTGATTGTTATTGAAAGCTGTAGGGCTGCTGATTATGAAGCAATCTTTTTTAATGTTAAATGTGAGTCCTAAAGCTTTCATGCTTAAATTATCTTGCAGCAAATCAAGCTCAGTGAATTGCTGGTCTCTTTCAGGTATATCTGACAGAACTCCAGGTGCATTAGAAGCCCATTTGTGCAGGCGTAAGCTTGCATAACTCAGCATTTCCACCAATTCATTTTTCGCATTAAATAATGTATTGAAATCGGCACATGAATATAAAATGTCATCGACATACATGCAATTTTTTATTATGTACGAAGCTAAAGGAAAATCATGCTCATATCTATTTGCAAGCTCTAATAAACAGCGTGTCGCCAAGTATGTCGATGACTTAACGCCATACGTCACAGTATCAAGACGCATGCATTTTACAGCTTGATTAGGGTTCTCACGCCATAAAATATTCTGGAGTGAAGTGTGCTCCGGGTTTACCATAATATTGCGGAACATTTTTTTTATATCAGCATTTAATGTATGTTTTCCAGTTCTGAACAGTAAGACAATATCAAATAATTCTTTCTGAACCATTGGCCCATTTAGCAAAATATCGTTCAATGAGACCTTATTAGTCGTTTTCATAGAGGCATCATACACTACCCTTGTTCGTGTGCTCTTACTGTTTTCATTTATTACAGCATGATGCGGCATAAAATAAATTGGGTCATCACTGAAATTGTATGAAGCAAGGTCTACATAGTGCCCATGACCAAGCTCTATATATTCGTCTATAAATTTCTGATAATCTGCTAACAAATTAACATTCTTATGCAGTCTTCTTTCTAGACTATAGAATCTATGCAAAGCTAAGTCAAATGAATTTCCCAATGTTTCATTAATATTTTCTTTTTCTAATTTTAATGGTAGATCCACTTGGAATTTTTTATTCTCAAGCTTCACTGATTTAACAAAAACATTTTCAGCTAAATTATGCTCTGAATCCCCCTCAATTAGTATCTCTGGAACACGCTCCACTTCCCAGAATTTTTTAATATTTTCGCTGACATCAGAGTTACATGTAGTGCATAAAAGAGATACAACCTGCTGTTTTATGATGCTTGATTCAAATGCTCCAGCAATGACATGACCAAGCTCGGTATTCAAGATGCATGGAGATGACGGATGTGATGAAGATGAAGAGGAGCTACTGCAGGCATTAGAGTTCTCTGCTTCAGTTGGCAGGAGCAGCTGAAAAATGACATCACACCCAATGAGCATATTAATCTCAGATGGTTTGTTGAAGCTTGGATCTGCCAGAGTGATACTAGGGGGCAGCTTAAGGCCCTCAATATCTATTGGTATCTGTGGCAACAAACAGGTTATTTTCTCTACTACATGACAGTTGATTACTGTCTTAAAATCAGATGTAAGGGAATGAATATTTAATGGCATACAATAGCTAACTTTATTTCTGCTCTCTGTCACACCAATAAGGTTTATGTCTACTCGCTCCGGTGTGTATCCCAGAACCTTAATGGCCTTTGTAGTAATCAGAGACACCTGTGAGCCAGTGTCTAATATGCACTTGATGTGCACTTCCCTTCCATCCTTGGCAAATGTTTTGACACGAGCTGTTGGAATCAAAACATTGTTGTTTTGAGAGGAGCGGCCCGATATGAGCACTACTGGATCTGCAGAGTTACTTTCTTCGGGATGCAAGAGCGTGTGATGGCTCTTTTTACACATTGAACACTTAAAATGAAATTTGCATTTTCCATTGTGAGGATTTAAACAAATAGTGCATAATTTTTTATCATTAGCAAAGGAAATTCTTTCTTTAGAAGGATGCAATTTAAATTTGTTACAAGAAAATAATTTATGGTCGGAACACTTACAGAATAGACATTCACTTGTGCCCTTCGCTGCAGCTGCCAATGTTACCTTTGCTTTTCCTGTTGTGCCAGGCTTTTGCTTCCCGTCAGCTTGTGCAGGATACTCTGATGAAGTTTCCAGTGATAAGGCTCGTCTCTCCATGTAGCCTAAAAATTCTTCAACCGTTGGATCCTTTTCCTGAGCTCGATCAAGCTGGTAAGCCCTGGCGCTGTAAGTGTCTAACTTACGCATTAGGATGGCCAGTAATATGGCATCCCAACCCCTTACAGGAACATCTAGGTTTTTAAGAGCCACCAGGTTTTGCCGGACAACTGAAATAAAATCCCTAATATTTTTAGGAGAAGCAAATTTGGGCAATCTATCAATGTCCAAAAGACAGTTTACATGTTCTGTAGTGATTCTATATTTATTAAAATATCGTTGCTTTAGAAGGAGTAATGCCTCCTCATAGCTTTGTCCTATTAAAGGTAAGTTTTTGATTAAATCGAACGGTTCCCCAAGTAAGAAAGATCTCAAGTAATACAGCTTTTGTATATTATCAAGAGTTTTGTCGTTGTGAAACACAGACTTAAAAGTTTCAATGAAAGTAACATACTGTGAGTATTGCCCCGAAAAGCTTGGTATGCTTATGTTTGGCAGTTTCGTCCTAGAAATACTACTGCTACCTTGCTCCGGAGGTTTCTGTTCCTTACTAGAACTACTCAACATGTTGATTTTCGCGTTGAACACGGATAAACATTGAAAATATTTATTTTCTACCTCAACAATGTTTTCGTCATCACTAGAGTTTAACAACAATATTTCTTTATTGTAGCTTTCGTACTCGTTAAAACTAGTAATTAATCTATCTCGCTTCGCGATTATCGCTTCTAATGAGCTAGCTTCGATATCCTTCTCGTTACAAGCAAACGTGTAAAGTCGAGTAATCATACCTTTGGTGTAACCTCTGTTTACATTAAGTTTTTTGATGTTTTCCTCCATATTGTTATCGTTTGAGCACAGCTTATAACAATAATGCTTTGGCACAATACAATGCACTTAATTTTAAGCACAAAAACGCTCAATATAGTCAATATACACAAAATCGCTTTCAACAAGAAAAACATGCAGTGATGAAATCAAAATGGCGAACCCGTTCGCGTTGTCTTGATTTTGTTGAAAGAACGAATGAGACGGAGCGCCGGTCACGTGGCACTTCCTGTCGTCGTACTGTATGTTCACTCGCAGACTCGTTCTCGCTCTTTCTTTCGCAGGTCGAAGTCGCTTGCTATCTTGCTCACCCTCTTTGACGATCGACTGAATATCGAACGCGTAGATTGTTGACACGTTGCTCCCTCCCGCGCACTGGTTATGACAGCGCGCGCAGCTTCCGCCTAAACTTCGACTAAGAAATTATTTCTGACGCCGTTGTAAACTTTCGTCAAGTGTCGTCCTCTTCTATGGCGTGTGGCAGCTCGTATCACGAACCTTGTTCTTTTACTTGCACGCAGAGTAATGACTTGATGTTTCGAGTTTTGACCGCTCAGCACGTTGACACGATGCACGATGCTTGAATTTATAAAAATGGGTCGAAGTGACCAATGTTTGATTCTTCGATGTTGCGTGGACTGTTTCTGGTCGTTTTAAATAAGTAATCCAAGCTTGGCACAGTCAAAACTATTTTATTAATATTTTCACACACGGAGACACGTCTTAGTAATCGCAGCGTACAGGAAGAAGAGAATGAACGATTCAGAGACAAACAGAGCTCTCTAATACAGATTATACATATAAAATCATCATAGACAAATTACTTGTGTTGCTAGCAACATTTACCACGCTAAAAAAAAAGGCTTTGGCATGGCTACTACTCCGAGCTTATTTATCAAGCGAAGAGAAGAAAAGAGGGTGTGTGCGTGAAAATCTAGTGACTCTATTCCTCTGATTGTTATCTGGAAAAACATGAAGTCTGATTTTTGCCAAATACGCAAGTGACTTATCACTACTGGAATGCCACAGGGTAGTATGTGACGTCCAAAGTTATTCGAAGTTTATTTATTAATGTTCATAAACTACTTCATATTTAAAAAATAGATATTATTGTTTTATTATGCCAATAATGGGCAAGTGAGGTTTCACTCAGTAGTTTCATTGACATAATAAATTATTATATATGTATATTTTATCAGGTTTTGTAAAACGGACAATTACGGTGTATAGCATGTCATGCAATCTTTCAAGTCATTATTTATCTAAATAGCAGTAATCATTTTTTGAAATATATTTAAATGAAAATTAATCCTTATCAGCAAGACACATAGATCTAAAAATTCATCAGAGGGCAACCCGGACCCACTATTCCCAATGCTGGTGCTTTTTACCGACTTCAAAAAAAAGGAGGTAATCAATTCGACCCGTATGTATGTAATATATCCAGAACTGCCCAGTTTTCGCATATGTTGGTCTATATCAGCGTCTGAACAAATGTGCCAAATTTCAAAAGTGTATGTATGTATGTATGTTTTTATGTTTGTGTTCTCATATCTCCGGAACTACAAGTCCGATTCAAGTAATTCTTTTTTTGTTGTACTAGGTATTATTCAACTTAGGGAATACTGCATGTTTCATCATAATCGGTTCAGTAGTTTTTGAGATAGAATTTTTTTTGCTTACTTGGATCGTAGATTTTCAAAGTCGATTGTATGTTTGTTCACGATTATCTCGCGTTTGTCTGAATCGATTTTCATACGGTTTTCGGAAAAATGTTTATTACATTCTAGGAAAGGTAACAATAATGGATATCTTGTGACGTTGCCCGCATAGATCCGTTTTTGTTGCTCGCTTGGATATAAATTTGTTAAGACGCCGTTTATACGAAGGTTTTTGTTGAATATCAGAACTAACTAAAAGGGGTAAAATAAAAACTTTTTGAAAAAAAGTACCGACTTCGTCGTTTTTTACTTTTAAAAAATTACATAATTGGGTAAGAATTAAAAAATAAACAAAAAATAAAAAAAAATTGAAAAAAAGGACCGACTTCAAAAACAAATACAAAATACATAGTTAAAATAACTTTTCTTTCGGAAGTCGGTGGCTTTAATTTTTATTTCATTGACTATTGCCACCGACTTCCGAAAGAAAAGTTATTTTTAACTTTTTTGTATTTGTTTTTTAAGTCGGTACTTTTTTTCAAAAAGTTTTTTTTTTGGTTTATTTTTTAATTCTTACCTACTTATGTAATTTTTTAAAAGTAAAAAACGAGTTAAAAAAATTACAGACAGAAAGTAGGATTATTAAATTACCTATTCCAATTTATAAAAATAAAACCTTTATCATATAAATTACATTCGACTAGTTTTTTTATTCCAGGACACAGCAGCAAACTGCAATATAACAACGATGTATTCTAATACGAGTCTATTAAACTTCAAAGGTAGTCTTCCATTGATGGTAAACATCCGAAAAGCTGTCATCTCCTCGAACGCTGCTTGGTTCAATAGTTGCACGTTCTTACAAAGTTTCTTTGCTTCCACTGTAACAGCGACAAAAATCTATAAATTTTTAAGCACATAAAGGCCCTCCCTCACCGCAAGCATCCACCTGTAACGTTACAGATTCGAACATTTCATCAGTGAAGGAAGACAATCGCGCATCACAATGCGCACTTTGTATCAAATCCATACTAAATGTACGCGAATGCTCGTCAGTTAGGGAGGTAGTATCGTAATGTAATGCTAATCTCAAAGTCGAATCTATAATGTTACATTACACGCGAATGCTCCCGGTGAGGGAACGCCTTTATACACGATGCCCCTGGAAGTATGAACAAAATCGAATAGATGCATGGGTACGGTCATTTCCATTCTTTTAACTCCTCAGTACGTCAGTGCTACTTTTTACGGTATTAGTTCAATATACTCCCACGGACACCCTGTACCTACAGATAGATTTATTAATAGGTATCTAATCTTACCAGTACTTTGCAAGTTCCTTAGCAATCTATTGCAACTTGCATCTACCTCCGATACAGACATGTAGTATCTTTCGCAATAAACACATAATATGGTGATGAAAACAAAGTTCTTAATCGTCAAACAGAGGGAGACTATTACAAAAGTTAGGGAGTCTCGCTGAAAATAAAAAAATATATTTAAAAAGTAAAAAAATATCGGGACGGCAATTTGATGATATTATTACCACGGTAAATAACCAAAAAAGCCTCAAAAGTATACTGTAAAATTGAAAGTCTACCTATCGTCGTTGGTCGAGCTTGATGTTCAAAAATATCTATTTATATAACAATTCTATACTAAATGTTTACAGGGTGATTTGTAATTCGATGCGGTCCCTGAAATGAGTGATACTAGACATTATTTGCAACAATTTAAAATACTCCAGATAAAGGCCGTTCTTGCCTGATAATGATCGACTAGGATTTAGCGCATTGACTCAAAAAATAATATCAGGTAGCAGTTTGGACAAAAACACAGAAAAAAAATTTTAGGTCGAAACAAAATTATTACTGGTTTACATTGATTTACTACCTTGTCCCTAACAACCCTTATTTTCTGGTAAAGCACTACCTAAAAGTGGGTACTGTGGCACAGTTTTAGAAGGGTAATGATACATAGAAGTTTCTTCTGTTATTTGTAAACCAAATGTCATATATTTATGTGGGATTTGTTCGATGTTGGCCAAATAAAAGCACTGATTTCTATAATTAACTTGAATTTTTATTTCTTAACCGTCTGTAGTCTATACGTCGTTCGTCTTCACTCCCCGTTCCAGTCTCGTTCCTTTTCCTCTTTTTACATTCACTTCCTTTCTCTTTCACTCCTTGACTATTCCTAACTTACATCTCTTTCATTCAACATGCTTCACATCAATCATTCATCTTTACGCTTCATTCTACTCATTTATCTTAATGTTCCGTTCCCACAACTCGGCCATTCTGATATCTGACTGTCCCCAGTCAGATCTAAACAGATCAGACAAACAACTCCTTTCACAACTTAAACTTTATACAATAACAACTTAATGCTAATGACCTTTTACACTCCTTGTCATACCCTTCTTCATCTAAACCACATAACACTACTAGGTACAAAGCAGATTAACAAACTTAAGCTTACTGTTCTTCTTTACTTTAGTAACATTTCACAATAAATACAAAGGCAACAATGAGTATTAACTATAGCTATACTGTAGGCGGTATAACAAACAACATTAGGTAATTATGAAAAACTTAAAAACTAGACTCTTCACCACAGTATTGTTCACTCGTTTTTTAACTAACAATAAAAAGACAATTTCCACATCTTCAACTTTTTTTTTTTTTTTTTTTACGTGGCAAAATCATCAAATGAGTCCTCCAGCCCCGGGCAGGGCGGGAGGGACTGTCAGACTTCTACTGACTAAAATCCACGGTGTCCTTCAGTAGCCTGTTATGTTCCGGGGTCACGGTAAGGAAATAATCCCGCGACCCCGGCAGGCTTTGGCCCTCTGAGAGGGGGGCCCCGTCATTATGATGACGCTCTTTGAGGCGCGCGTGGGACACAACGCGCCGTCGACCCGGGCATGGTCCATGGTCGGGCAGCGAGTTGCCCTTTACTCGCTGCCCGCATGCCCGCGCCTACGGTGGCCGGAGATCGTCCTGCGACGTCCGTCGCCGTGGGCGTGCACCACCGCGGGTGGGGCGGAGGGAGGACACTGTCCTCTCTCGCGCGCGGCCCGCCTCCTCCTTCGCGAGCATTACTGCCTCGCAGAAGGAGCTGACCGCTTCCCACTCCGTCTCGCCCCGCAGCATGGCCGCAACCAATGCCGGGCGCGAGAGGTCTCCGCCTATCGCAGCCGTGAGGACACGTCGGTGCTCCGCCCAAGCTGGGCAGTCCTGCACCGTATGCTCCACCGTGTCCTCCGGGCGATCTTCGCAGTGGTGACACCCAGGCGTTTCCTCCTTCCGCATTAGACACAGGTACCTCCCGAAGCATCCGTGCCCGGTGAGGACCTGCGTCAGGCGGAAAGTAAGGACGCCATGACTTCTCTCCAGCCACTCCTCAAAGAGGGGTCTTACCGCCGCAATTGCGGCGTGCCCGGCCGTCGGTCGCGACAGTCGTCCCCTCCATACTGCCCTGAGATCGCGCCGGACCTCTTCCCGCCGCGCCTCAACTTGTCGGGGCAGCGGGAATTCTCCCCGACGCTGCGCCTCCACGCGCCACTCATAGACGCGCTGGAGGGCAGTCGCCTCCAGATCCCAGGGCAGTAATCCGGCAAGAAGGTTGGCCGATTCGCCGGCAATCGTGCGGTATCCCCGGATCATCCGGATAGCCATGACCCTCTGGCATGCGACCAACTTTAGTGGTCGCGTCCGGATGCTCAGGGCCCATACAGGGGCCCCGTAGAGGGCCATGGACCGCACGACGCCGGCGTACAGCCTACGGCAGGAGACGTTTGGCCCGCTGAGATTGGGCAGGAGTCGCCTGAAGGCGGCTGCTGCCCGGTTCAGCTTTGGGGCCAAACACAGGAAATGCTCCCTGAAGTTCCACCGGCTGTCGAGGACGAGTCCCAGGTACTTCATCGTCCTCAAGACGCCGATGCGAACTCCTCCCACCGTTATGCTGTAACCCGACTGTGGCGCGTTGACGCGGCCATGAAAACACATGGCCGCCGTCTTGTGCAGCGCCACGTCGAGTCCCAACCGCCGGATCCTATGGACGACTGTCGCGACCGCTTCCGTCGCCAAGTCGGCCGCCGCCTGGTGCGACTCTCCCTGTGCCAGGACGAGCGTGTCGTCAGCGTAACATATTACGCTGACGCCGTCAGGGAGGTCGCTGCGCAGCACCCAGTCGTATCCGATGTTCCACAGGGGCGGTCCCAGGACCGAACCCTGTGGAACACCGCACGACATCTCTCGCCGGTTCCACTCTCCCCGGTGACCGGGGTAGATGACGGCTCTGTCCGTCAGGTAGTCCTCGACTATGCGACGGAGGTAGGTCGGCACCCGGTGATACCGGAGTGCCTCCCTGATGCAACTCCAGGGCAGGGTGTTGAAGGCGTTGGTGATGTCCAAAGACACCGCCAAGACGACCCTGCCCCGGGCAACTGCATCCCCCGTCGTGAGGGCTCTCACGCGCATGATGGCGTCCACCGTCGAGCGCCCCCTGCGGAAGCCAAACTGGCTCTCCGACAGGTCCGGGCCCACCCGATTCAGGTGCCCGACGAGGCGGTCTGCAATTACTCTCTCGAAGAGCTTGCCCACCTCGTCGAGCAGCCACATCTTCAACTTGTACATCAAATGGACATTTATAGAAACTAACACAGAGTACATACAACTAGTAAGTATTGCCACCTTGAAAAGTAGGACATCTTTACCATTCCTACTTCTTATTATAAAACATTTACATGACAACCTACACCATCGTAATGAAATGTTGGGTCAAGAACCACCATTTTCCTAACCTAACACAGCAGATAATTATAGCAAATAGGATCTGACCTACTCACCTAACTCAATACTATCGCCAAACCCTGGCCATGGCTTCATATTGTCGGCTGAGGAAGATGTCACTCGAGAACCATCCGTCATACGATCTATCTTCTCAAGATCGTACCGATCATTCCTTTTGACTTTGGTGACCCTGTATGGGCCTAAATACTTGGGTTTGAGTTTTAATCCACTGCCAAACTGCGTCCGTTTGATGGCTACAATATCTCCTACAACATACTTATGACCTTCCTTTCTTTTTCTATTGTAAGTCTTACAATTTTCATCTTGAATTCTTCTTATTTGTTCTTTCGCCTTCATCTTTAAGTCTTCCCTGTCTTTTTTTTTTTTTTTTTTAGCGTGGTAAAATCATCAAATGAGTCCTCCAGCCCCGGGCAGGGCGGGAGGGACTGTCAGACTTCTACTGACTAAAATCCACGGTGTCCTTCATAGCCTGTTATGTTCCGGGGTCACGGTAAGGGAATAATCCCGCGACCCCGGCAGGCTTTGGCCCTCTGAGAGGGGGGCCCCGTCATTATGCTGACGCTCTTTGAGGCGCGCGTGGGACACAACGCGCCGTCGACCCGGGCATGGTCCTTGGTCGGGCAGCGAGTTGCCCTTTACTCGTTGCCCGCATGCCCGCGCCTACGGTGGCCGGAGATCATCAAGCGACGTCCGTCGCCGTGGGCGCCTACCACTGCGGCTGGGGCGGAGGGAGGACGCTGTCCTCTCTCGCTCGCGGCCTGCCTCCTCCTTTACGAGCATTACTGCCTCGCAGAAGGAGCTGACCGCTTCCCACTCCGTCTCGCCCCGCAGCATGGCCGCAACCAATGCCGGGCGCGAGAGGTCTCCGCCTATCGCAGCCGTGAGGACACGTCGGTGCTCCGCCCAAGCTGGGCAGTCTTGCACCGTGTGCTCCACCGTGTCCTCCGGGCGATCTTCGCAGTGGTGACACCCAGGCGTCTCCTCCTTTCGCATCAGACACAGGTACCTCCCGAAACTTCCGTGTCCAGTGAGGACCTGCGTCAAGCGGTAGGTCAGGACGCCATGACTTCTCTCCAGCCACTCCTCAAAGAGGGGTCTTACCGCCGCAATTGCGGCGTGCCCGGCCTTCGGTCGCGACAGTCGTTCCTTCCATACTGCCCTGAGATCGCGCCGGAGGTCTTCGCGCCGCGCCTCGACTTCGCGAGGCAGCGGGGTCACGCCCCGGCGCTGCGCCTCTACGCGCCTCTCATAGACGCGCTGGAGGGCAGTCGCCTCCAGATCCCAAGGCAGCAATCCGGCAAGCAGGTTGGCCGATTCGCCGGCAATCGTGCGGTATCCCCGGATCATTCGGATAGCCATGACCCTCTGGCATGCGACCAGCTTCTGTGGTCGCGTCCGGATGCTCAGGGCCCACACAGGGGCCCCGTAGAGGGCCATGGACCGCACGACACCAGCGTACAGCCTACGGCAGGAAGCGTTTGGCCCGCTGAGATTGGGCAGGAGTCGCCTGAGGGCGGCTGCTGCACGGTTCAGCTTTGGGGCCAAACTCAGGAAATGCTCCTTGAAGTTCCACCGGCTGTCGAGGACGAGTCCCAGGTACTTCATCGTCCTCTTGACGCCGATTGGAACTCCTTCAAGTCTTCCCTGTCTTGCACAAAATTACTTCTATGCTCTTGCTGAAGCAAATCATAAATCTGTATATCTTCTTTAGTTTTCATCTTCGTACCCAGCATGAATTCGAAAGGGGTGGTGTCAATGCTTCTTTGGTATGTGCTATTCAGTGCTCTCTGCACTCGGCTGACTTGCTTGTACCATAGAGATGGTTCTTCAATACATAGCTTAGTTAACACCGAAATGAGAATTCTGTGAATGCGCTCCACCTGACCATTTCCCCTGAGCACTCCTGTAGTTATGGTTATGTGTTGAATGCTTTCCTTTTCACAATACTCCTTGAACTCGTTACTGGTAAATGCAGTACCACGATCTGAAATTAATCGCGTAGGATTACCAAATGTCTGCTGATGAATCATTAGTTTATCTATGGTCTCCTTACTGGTAGTTCCCTTCACTGGAAACAGCCACACAAACTTCGTGAATGCATCCACAACTGTAAGGATGTAATTGTACATTTTCCTTGTCTCTGAAAGAGGTCCAATGTGATCACAATGTAGGGTGTGCAATGGAATGCCTTCCTTGTCAATACAGTTTAAAAATCCTTCCTGCTTGCCCTCCTTCTTGGTTGCTAGTAAGCAAGGTACACATGACAACAAAAGTTCTTCAATTCTCTTATTTACATTTTTTATGTAGTAATTCTGTTCCAACAATTCTAACATTTTTCTTTTTCCAAAATGACCCTTTTGATGAATCCATCTCAAAACTTCAAATTCTAAGCTTCTTGGTATCACCAATTTTCTTTCTATTCCCTTGTACAATAAACCGTCACTAAAGGAATAGTCCTCATATGGCTGCAGTTTGAGAATGTCTATAATCGCCTTTACACCATCATCCAACATTTGTGCTTGCTTGATACGCTCATGCAAGCTTAGCTCAATAACTCCAACAAATGGGTTTCTACTTAAAGCATCTGCATGTTGCATCTTACCTCCTGGTCTATGTTCAATAACATAATCATACTCTTCCAGTAACAGCACCCATCTGGCTACTCTTGTTGACAAATCTTTTTTATTCAATGTCTTTTGGAATGCTTGACAGTCTGTTACAATTTTAAAATGCTTACCAAACAAATAATGTCTGAACTTCTTTACTCCTTCAATAATAGCTAGTGCTTCCAACTCATAACTACTATATTTCTTCTCGGCTTCACTAGTCTTCCTACTGTGGTAATGTACAGGGTGTAACTCACCTGTGTGGTCTCTCTGTAACAAAATAGCACTGTATGCTATTGCGGAGGCATCTGTATGCAACTCCGTTTCCAGCTGATGATCATAAATCCTTAGCACAGGGCTACTAGCTAGTGCATTCTTCAACATGTTAAAGGCACTTCTCTGAATATCATTAAACTCAAAAGGTACATCTTTTCTTAACAAATCCGTTAATGGTTTAGCTATTAGTGCAAAATCTTTAATATATTTTCTAAAATATGACGTTAATCCTATGAAACTGTGAAGTTGCTTTAAAGTCTTAGGTTCAGGGTACCTGGTTACGGCGTCTGTCTTCTCTTGTGAAGGTTGTACTTTACCATCCTCTATTATGTGTCCTAGGTACTCTATACGGCGGCATAGTAGTTGTGCTTTCTTCCAATTTATCTGCAGACCGTACTGTGATGCCACCTTTAACACTTCTCTTAATCGCTGCAAAGCCTGACCTTCATCAACGGCTGGAATCAACAAATCATCGATGTCAAAAGTCAAAAGTCAAATCATTTATTTCAATTAGGCCATCAAAGAGGCACTTTTAAACGTCGATTTTTAAAATTAAGGAAATGGGATGGGATGGGATTGAATCTACACCCATTCGCTAAGGTAGGTTGTATGAAGAAGAATGGGCAAGAAACTCCATACTTACTCTTTTTAAAAATGTTTAACAATATTTTTATAACATCATTTAAAACAAAGAATGTGAAATCAATGTACCTTGAAAATCTAGACTAAAAATATAAAAATAAATTAATAGGAAAAATAAAAAAAGCAAAAAGGTACATGGTGTTCACATTTTCACAAAAATATTGCAATTACACAATTTATAAATAAGTGTGTGAGCATTCAAGTTTCAACCAGCTTGATTTCGTTTAATCCCTACATTGTACTATGAAGCAGGACCAGCATGTTTCCAAACATTTTTATCTTGGATATAATCTTCTAATTTATAATATGCTTGTTTACTAAGTGTGTTTTTTATATAGCTTTTAAATTTTCTTTCATTTAGAGTTAAAATTTTGTTAGGTATTTTATTGTAACATTTAACACAGTACCCCATAAAAGACTTTTGAACTTTAGACAATCTAAAATAAGGTTGATCAATTTTATCTTTATTTCTAGTATTAAAATTATGTCTATCGCTTATTTTATTAAAAAGGTGAAGATTTTTCCTTACATACATTATATTTTCATAAATAAATTGACAAGGCACTGTCATTATGTTAATATTTTTGAATAGTTCCCTAAGAGATTCGCGACGACGTAGATTGTAAATTGCTCTGACAGCTCGTTTTTGCAAAATAAAAATGGATTCAATGTCAGCTGCCCGGCCCCACAGTAGAATGCCATAAGACATTATGCTGTGAAAGTAGCTAAAGTATACCAAACGCGCAGTTTCAACGTCTGTTAACTGTCTTATCTTTCTAACAGCGTAAGCGGCTGAGCTTAATCGTCCCGCAAGAGATGCTATATGGGGGCCCCATTGCAATTTATCGTCTAGCGTGATTCCCAGGAAAACAGTCTGATTAACAAATTCCAATTTTTCTCCGTTCAGTTTGATGTCACATTCGCTACTTCTAACATTTGGTAAAGTGAATCTCATACATTTTGTTTTTTTTTCATTGAGTACAAGATTATTCAATGTAAACCAATTTTGAACCTGCTGAATAGCGTCATTTACCGCATTCAGATTTTGTGAACGTCGGTCTATTTTAAAAATTAGAGAGGTATCATCTGCAAATAATACCATCTTTGGTTGATTTTTAAGTAAGTGAGGTAAATCATTAATGTAAACTAAGAAGAGGAATGGACCCAGAATCGAACCTTGCGGAACGCCCATTGTCATTTTAGACCCTAACGAGTTCATTCCGTTTACTTGAACTTTTACCTTTCTATCTTTCAAGTATGATCTGAGTAAATCAAGAGCAGTATTTTTTATCCCGTAATGCTCCAGTTTCAGCAGAAGTGTTTCATGGTCAACGCAATCGAACGCCTTTGAGAGGTCGCAAAAAATTCCAATGGCATCTTCTGCTTCCTCCCAGGAGTTAAAAATGTTCTTAAGTAGGGTTACACCGGCGTCAGTTGTACACCGTCCTTTGGTGAAACCGTACTGATGTTCATGAAAGATGGAATTTTTATTAAAGTGACGTAACATTTGAGTAAGCATCAACTTTTCAAACACCTTACTTAAAACTGGTAAAATTGATACAGGTCTATAATTGTTTGGTTCCTTGCTATCACCTGATTTGAAGAGTGGGACTACTTTACTGTGTTTCATAAGATCTGGAAATACCCCTTGGTCTACACTGTTGTTAAATATAATAGCTAAATAAGGAGCAACGGTTTCTATTACAGATTTACAGACTTTAACAGACATTCCCCAAAGATCTTCTGTTGACTTAATTTTAAGATCTTTAAAAGCTTTAATGACAGCTTGGGGGTTTGTGTGATGAAACCTAAACTCCACGGGACATGCCTTTACATTCTGCCTAAGTAAGGCAGAAGAGAGCATTGCAGAAGAATTTAAAGTTTCAGTCGTTTTAAAAGGTATGTTAGAAAAAAAGTTTTCAAATTCCTGAGCTATTTCTTTGTCATTATTTATAGGGCCATGTGCAGTTTCTAAATTAAATTCAGTATTCCGGTTTTTATTTCTACCTGTTTCATTATTTATTATTTTCCAAGTAGCTTTTATTTTATCATCAGAAAATTTTATTTTATTACTAATATAAAGAGCTTTCGCTGTTTTGCACACGGTTTTAAAAGTTTTTGAGTATTTTGCTACATACTGACTAAAGCTAGTAGTTTTTATATGATTTTTAAGACCGTATAATTCATAAAGTTTTGCTCTGATTTTACGAATACCAGGGGTTGCCCAATCACTAAACAGGAACTTTGTACAGACACTTTTAGTTTTCAATGGAAACATACTACTAAATTGCGTGTTTAAGATGGAAAAGAACTCTGCGTAAAACTCATTTGGGTCAGTTATTTTGTTAAAGCTACGTTCACATAATTTACTTGATAATGTATTATTTAACTTCTCTAAATTTTTACATGTAATAGGCCTAAACTTAATCTGTGTTTTTTGAAATGGAGTGTAAGCACAAAATGTTATTGTTTGACCACTGTGATCAGATGGTAATTTATTTACTATTTCCTTATGTAAATAATCGCAACTGGAAAATATATTATCTATACAAGTGGCAGAAGAAGCTGTCACTCTGGTTGGTTCTATAAAAACATTTGATAAATTAAATGACTTAAAAAGACTCAACAATCTAATGCTATTGGAGTTGTTATCTAATATATTAATGTTAAAATCGCCACAAATT
Source organism: Agrotis clavis (assembly GCA_954870645.1). Classification (NCBI taxonomy): domain Eukaryota; kingdom Metazoa; phylum Arthropoda; class Insecta; order Lepidoptera; family Noctuidae; genus Agrotis; species Agrotis clavis. Next base: position 21,236,799 of record OX940924.1, on the reverse strand, counting down.
ATGACAGATTTACTACTATTGCTTACTTTATTTAGCACATCTTCCATTGTAGAATCAAACAAAGGTAGATTCTGGTGAATATTACAATGATTCCTTTTGCTATAAGATCCTGAAACACCATGGTTACAAATCTCATGAAATATTTCGGACAAACTGATAACCCAAAGGGTGCTCTCAAAAATTCATACTGACCATTGTGTGTAACAAAGGCAGTATACTTGATGCTGTCCTCACTAACCTTCAAGTGAAAGAAGCCATTCTTCAAATCCAATACGCTAAATACACAAGCATCTTTAAGTTTATCTATCAAATCGTCTATAATGGGCAGAGGAAATTCATCCTTAACAATCTTTTTATTTATTGGCCTATAATCTACACAAATCCTTGTACTACCATCTTTTTTCTTTATCAACACCAGAGGAGAGGAATATTCAGAAAAACTTACGCGAATGATACCATCTTCGAGCCACTCTGCTACTTGCTTCTCCACCATCCGCTGTTCGGATAACGATATTCGTCTTGGTCGCTGAGCCACTGGTATGTCATCTTTTAATACAATGCGCAACTCTATTGGTGCCTCCTTTACCTGTTTAGGGTTATAATTCTTCACACAGTCAATAACCTCTTGCTGCACCTGTTTATTCTTAATGTTACCTAAAACAAACGGCTGATCCTGACTAACAACACAACAAACCTTTGACAACCAATTGTTTATGTTTGGTGCAATCAGTATTGAACCCTTCGACATTATAGTAAATACGTCTTTAAGGAAGTCTTGACCCAATATAATACTACACGGCATAGCATGCCTTGGAACAACATAAAATGTAGCATTGTAATCGTGTCCGTCTAACAAAACAGAAGCAGTTAACCTTTCCGTCGACACTATACTGCCTCCCAAGCCTACTAGATTTGTAGCGGTTTTCACACACTCCGGAGATCCTAAATGTACGTAAAGCTCGGTACACATTAAGTTCAGTTCACTTCCCGAGTCAATTAACGCGGTCACTTCGCACTTATTGATAAATATCGTCTTGCAGGCATTTTCAAAACGTATCTGAGCCGGCGTCTTTATTTCTTTGTAAACATCCGTGAAGTTAGCGTCAGTTCCCACTACATTCGCCATCTTGTCGCTAATGTTGGTACGACTGTCAAATGAGCTGTCATGGCTGCCGTACTTATCAGGTTTGCCAACCTCGTAAACGCTCGGAGTGAAGTCAGCCACGCACATCGCTCGTCGATCTTCGGAAGAGTTCGGTTTTCCTTTTTCAGTTCGCCCTTCCCGTTCATCGTTCTTTTCACTCGTTCTTGACCGAATGTTTCCGCTTTGTTTACATTGCGTCGAGATATGCCCAAACTCGTTACACTTGAAACATTTCAGACCTTTTTCTTTGTTAGGACACTGTGACGATTGATGATTTCTTTCTCCACAACTGTAGCACCTCTTGATACTCGTACCCGCACTACTTTCACTGCTCTCCGGCTTCTTATTTCGGACGTAACTTGCGGCCATCTTTTCTTTAATTGTTTCGTAAATCTTTAACTTTTCTTTGAGCTCCGTATATGAAGTAGCACCGTATAACACCATTTTATTCACTTCTGAATCAATTATGCCGTCCATTATGTACTTTATGGCAACATAATCAGGCATTTTATATGGGTTAGGTTCCCGTCAGAGATCTTCTAGCGACTATCAGAGTCTGAAGGGGCGTCCATTGAAATATTTCAGCGTTGTCGTCAATGTCAGTCGCCCATTTAGCCACCGAATACGATTTATCTTGTCCGCTGAATTTTGCCACCAAGTTCTCCGCCTGGAATATACCTTGATCTCGGCAGAACGGTTGTCTCGTCGATGCAGCTGCCGCGTGGTCGTCTTCGTCATAGTCCGCTTGACGGCTTTGTCGGCGATCCTTTCCGTGTCCACCCATATTTCGTCTTTGCCTAGTCTTTTGTAACTACTGTTACCGTCTTCTATCGTCTCTTCGTCGTTTCGCTTGAGCAAAGTTGGCGTCGGTTTTTCTGCTCCCGTCTTTTACAGTGCTTTGGCCTCGCCAACTGGAAATATCGAACTATCCCGGACGAGCCCCCAAAAATATGTGGGATTTGTTCGATGTTGGCCAAATAAAAGCACTGATTTCTATAATTAACTTGAATTTTTATTTCTTAACCGTCTGTACTCTATACGTCGTTCGTCTTCACTCCCCGTTCCAGTCTCGTTCCTTTTCCTCTTTTTACATTCACTTCCTTTCTCTTTCACTCCTTGACTATTCCTAACTTACATCTCTTTCATTCAACATGCTTCACATCAATCATTCATCTTTACGCTTCATTCTACTCATTTATCTTAATGTTCCGTTCCTACATTTATTTTGAGAAATATGCTTTGAAAGACAAGGAAAGTTTTCAGAAAACTTCTAAACAGAAACTTTATAACACTTAATTTCCCAAGATATGATTAGTTTTACAACAAACTTGTATTCACTAGATTCAGTCGTTTAAATACTACCAGAAAAGTATGAACCTTAAATGGTGACCATCGTTAATTTCTAATAGTAAGCACATAATGAGTCATAGGTGGATTTTTTTTGAAAAGTCTATAATGTTCGATATCTCCAAAACCAGTCAGTTTGGACCCCATATTGTCGGCGTTAAAAATGTTGCAAATAAGATCTACTATCACCGATTTCAAAGACCGCATCGAATAACAAATCACCCTGTATAAAAATTAACTTACCGAGCCAAAATGCGTAATTTCTGACGATGTTACTTCTACAATGGCTTGAAGATACATTAAACTACAGAAAAATGTGCTCAATGTTTGAAATAATGACTGAAAAAATTAGGTTTAACATGAATAAAATAATAAAAATAATGTACGCTTAATACTTATTTTTAATTGCCTTTTTTTCAAATAAACTTAAAACATTCTATATCGGTAGTCAATATACCGCACAACTTTTTTTTATATAATTTTGTAAGGTGCACCGCAACCGTGCACCCTGACTACAAGACATACATTTTGCATTTATATTTTGGTTATCACTATTGCCTAATATGACAAATCCTTCTTCAAATGCGTATTTACTCTATACTTAGTCGTAAAACACCAGCAACTTTTAATTGGTTTTACAAAGAAATAAGAAGCGGAAAGTCACTTGTCAATAATTGACGATTAATTCATGCTGTATGGGAGGATATCCCAGTAATTTCACGGAAATAGTAATCCGGTGATAAGAGCGGAGTAGGTATTTTTATTGTTCCATGCTGTGTTAGACCGCTAATTCGGAACGGTGCACAGTGTGGGAATTTCGGAATCTAGCGGGATTTAATTCCAAATTGAAATAAATAAAAGAAACAAGTTTAAAATGATTGGTATTCAAATAAATAAAATTTATCATTTACAATGTCTACCGATTGCAGCCAATTTTTCGTTAAATTTGTAATATAAACTTTTTAAAAAGAGCTTTATTTCATTTGTAGTATCTTCCAAAAATTTAAGTTGATGGTATGACTCTTATAAAAGCAAAGATGGCTTTAATTCGCTTCTTTTCCACATTTGAGATCAAAAAACCAGTTTTTTTGTAATATTGGAGGTCATAACGAAAATCGAAAAAAAAAAATATTGGCGCAAAAAAGTGCACCTGTTATTAACTGTTCTCAAAAGTTTAGACTCTAAACCATAATTTGAAACAATGAAAACACCGGGACCATCTGGCCATTTTTTTTAATACACCTTTTATTTTGCAAATCGTCTCAAAAAAAATGCTTTTTTTAACCTTTGCTTTCACATGTTGTTTTATGGGTAACGTATTCGGGCACGCCGCAATTGCGGCGGTAAGACCCCTCTTTGAGGAGTGGCTGGAGAGACGTCACGGCGTCCTGACCTATCGGATGATGCAGGTCCTGACCGGACACGGAAGTTTCGGGAGGTTTCTGTGCCTGATGGGGAAGGAGGAAACGCCCGGGTGCCACCACTGCGAAGATCGCCCGGAGGACACAGTAGAGCATACGGTGCAAGACTGCCCCGCTTGGGCAGAGCACCGCGACGTGTCCTCACGGCAGCGATAGGCGGAGACCTCTCGCGCCCGGCATTGGTTGCGGCCATGCTGCGGGGCGAGACGGAGTGGGAAGCGGTCGCCTCCTTCTGCGAAGCAGTAATGCTCGTGAAGGAGGAGGCGGGCCGCGAGAGGGAGAGGACAGCGTCCTCCCTCCGCCCCAACCGCAGTGGTGCGCCCGCGGCGTCGGACGTCAGCAGATGATCTCCGGCCACCGTAGGTACGGGCATGCGGGCAGCGAGTAAAGGGCAACTCGCTGCCCGACCATGGACCATGCCCGGGTCGACGGCGCGTTGTGTCCCACGTGCGCCTCAAAGAGCGTCAGCATACTGACGGGGCCCCCTCTCCGAGGGCCAAAGCCTGCCGGGGTCGCGGGATTATTTCGTGACCCCGAAACATAAAGGGCTATTGAAGGACACTTCAAGATTTTTCATTATTTTTTTCAAGCTACATACATTAATTTCTAATATGTAGCTTTGACCAATAGGGTCTTAGGTATAAATACGTTATAAAAAATTAACATTTATATTTAATTTATTGATTCTGAATGTAACATGGAGAGAATTATTTCATTAAACATTTATATTTTGATTTAAATCCCCCTAGATTTCGAAATTCCCACACTGTGTGGCGGCGGGCGTGGCGTGGTGCAGCGGACTGTTCCAGCGTGTTTTGGCGCGTGCATTACTCGTATTGGCGTTCAGCGTACACGAAACTAGTTTTCGCTACAGCGGGCGTGGGAAGCGGAACGTCCAAGTACCATTCCGAATTTGCGGCCTAAGCGATATTGTTTTTGGCGATGTTGCTTTACCTTTATTAATCTACCCTCATCTCAACAATATTTTACATTTACTTGCCATAAGTTATGAAATTTGCATTCTAAGACACTTAAAAAAGTCACTTCTTACCGAAAATTTAAAAATCTTCTTAAATATTTCAAATGCCTCCAATAAATTAACATATGCTTGGTAAAGCTGTTTTAATTTGTCGTCATATTTTTTCTCTTCTAGGTTCAGACAGATTTGACTATAGTACTCAACTTCAGCTAACCATGTTATTATGCCATCTCTTATCAGGGCGATTATAGAAATACCATAATTTGCGACCACATCAAAATACACTAAGGTATATAAATACATCAAAATTATTAAGTCGCGCGTCGCTGACACACTGATAATGAAGCTCACGATATACCACGTTATAGCGACCCAATTTCTATTAGTAGCTTTTTTGTATTGCTTAAATTTGATTAATCTAAAAGCTTTTTGAATCTTCAAAATTAAAAGGATGTGGTCTTTTCTTTGGACAAAATTAAGAGCGTAATAAAAAATGAAAGAAAAAACAGCCAAAAAAGCTTGAGCTCTCATAAAAAAGATCATGTATGAATTTTCAATTTCGTCCATATCTCTTGAAAAGAGGTTCACTACATGAAAAGCTACAAATCCAACGACCGCAATAAGCGATACAACGTAATAAGAAGCACGATGAAATCGTATGCAATTATACTTGATGGAGAAACCTGATAGAAACACCACGTGCTGTAAGCAACGGAAAGGAAGAAGCACCCTTTGGAATCCGCTGTCCAAGTAATTGTCAGTTATAGGGTTTATACAAATCTGCGTCTTCATGTCTAGTTTAAAAAGAACTGTTTGGACATGTGGCAGAATACTTACTGAAGAATGATTGTTGTTGCCGGAATATGAAGGACAATTACATTATTTCACTTTGTTTGTTTTCATTTCAATCAACTAAAAGGATTGCGTGACAATTGTAGCCTTTATTTAATGAAATACTACTTCATAGTTTGCGTCAAGAATGTGTGGTCAAACCGCAAGAGCAGCAGACGCCTTCTAATTCTTCAAACATTTCAGTGATTCTCATCATACCAGAGTGACATGTACTTAAATTATTTCTTTGGGTTTCAGTCAGATTTAAACAAACGTCTAACCTATTTGAAGCTTTACCTATTTGGGTTGGACGTGAGATTCTGGTCTAGAATTATATTGGACGGGTCAATAAATACGGCAGATTTACATTCACTTACTTTATTCTTCAATCGGGCAAAGGCTTTTGACAAGTTACATAATTCTGAGCCTACAGGCTTGTTATCAAGATATGTAAAGCCGGTATTCAAAAAAAATACTCTTAATCACTGACTGATTCTAATCAAAATATGGGCAAACATACAAGTGAACCATCATTTGTAGAGTATCACTGGGTAGTAAATTAGGTCCAAAGTTGTTCTTAGTTTATTTTATTTACCTTAGACCATTGAATAATTTGAAAACTGACACAATTTGTTTGTACAAATTATCTTTCTCCGAATACTGAGAAAGCTTACATCCTCTATTCGAAACCCTGGGTAACGACATTTTTTGTTGTGCATTATGCATGCTGCTTTTCATAAATAAATTAAAATTGATGTACACACATGAATAACATAGAAGCTTATTCATAGAAATGGAAGAATACAATTATATTATATGCCTATAGTTCCAATGCCCTATTTCTTCATTCTAACATTCAACACGGCGGCGGGTCACCGTATATTATTGTCTATCCCTACCATCAGTTGGTAACTCATATTTGACAAAAACCGTATATATTTTTATAATAATTATCTCAATGAATGTAAAGTAACTTAAAATATAAGCTTTTAGGCAATTTAAACACTTAGCCAAGGTTAATAGTCTGTACATTATTTATTATTGTTCATGTCAGGCATTGAATGAAAACAAGCCGAATTTTTAAACAACAAAAAATATATATCATAACAGCAATTAGAGCAGTTCTTATAGTCCAGTCATTAAAGCCTAAACCCGAAAATAATTAGTAACTTGCTGAAATTTTTAAGGGGTTCTTAAGGAAGGTAAAATAAGATACCGGGTGATTTTGCAGCGTTCTGGGGTGTACGGAAAGGGTTGAAAAGGGGTGAAAAGGGGTTTTTTGCTATTAACATTGCCAAAAAAATTAGTAACACGCTGCAAATTTGGAATAAGGTTGTTCTTACGGTTTTGTAACGTGTATTAAATTTGCAGCGTTTTGCAACATACGGAACATTGTTTTTTTTCAAAACAGTGCAATTAGTTAAAAACAGGGGTAAGAAAATTAGTAACACGCTGCAAATTTGGAATTAGGTTGTTCTTACCGTTTTGTAACGTGTATGAAATTTGCAGCGTTTTGCAACATACGGAACATTGTCTATTATTGAAAAAACAATGAAATTATTTAATCACACGGGTGAAAAAAATTTGTAACTCGCTGTAAATTTGTAATTAAGAGGGTAAGAACAACCTAATTCCAAATTTGCAGCGTGTTACTAATTTTCTTACCCCTGTTTTTAACTAATTGCACTGTTTTTAAAAAAAAACAATGTTCCGTATGTTGCAAAACGCTGCAAATTTAATACACGTTACAAAACCGTAAGAACAACCTTATTCCAAATTTGCAGCGTGTTACTAATTTTTTTGGCAATGTTATTAGCAAAAAACACCTTTTCACCCCTTTTCAACCCTTTCCGTACACCCCAGAACGCTGCAAAATCACCCGATATGTTATTTTACCTTCCCTAAGAACCCCCTAAAATTTCAGCAAGTTACTAATTATTTTCGGGTTTGGGCTTTAATAACTGGACTATTATCCTGTGGGTGCCATGTCGGACTCCTGGGTAATAAGCAAGTTGACAGATTAACCAAAGGTGCCATTCTGTCAGTTGCGTGACCGACAGAATGGCATCTTTACGGAATACAACAATTTCAAATTTCATGTTACATGTAATTTCTTCGTTTTCCATGAAACGACAGCAAGCTGTAATATGATAACAATGTACTGTAACACCAGACTATTAAATTTCAGAGGTAATTTGCCATCAACGATGAACATCCGACAACCTGTCATCTTCGCGAAAGCTGCTCGGTTCAGTCGCTGCACGTTCTTACATAGCTTCTTAGCTTCCACTGCAATCGAGGCAAATTATTTTTATAATAATAATTAAGGTAAATAACAGCAGTCTCAGATTTAAAATTAAAATATGAGTAGAATAAAATCCTATTACCACAAAGGTATAAAGGATTATTATAGTTATGTGTTAAAAAGAAAATAAATAAATGAATGAAATAACGAAAGTTTGTGAGGATGTATGTATGTGTATGTAGGTATGTTTGTTACTCTTTCACGAAAAAACCACTGAACGGATTTAGCTAACATTTGGTACACAGATAGTTTATAACCTGGATTAACACATAGGATTGTTTTAATCCCGATTTTATGTTCCCGTGGGATAATTTTCGAGTTGTAGCGGGTGAAGTCGCTGGCAACAGCTAGATGAATAAATAAGCTGCACCAGTAGGTACTTCGTATTTTTTTAAATAATGTCTTTCTTCAGCTTCTGTATCATTGGTGAGTTTACAAACTTTTAAACTCACATACACTAACAGCCAGACAGGCCATTTAAATACCTTTCCTGGAATCGTGCCCGCGACACGCATCCGTGTCAAGTACTATAATTATTATATTAATTTTACTGGATCCGCAGCAATTGCATAATATATGTGGGAAAAAAATATCTGATCTTACCTGTACTTTGCAAGCTCCTCAGCAATTTGCTGCAAGCAACGTCTACCTCAGATACAGACATGTAGAATCTTTCGCAAAAAGCACTATTATGTTGACGAAAGCAAAGTTTTTGAGTGTCCAAAAGATGGTGATTACAAAAAATGTTTTGATGTCACGCTGAAGAGAGAAATTAAAGCTAATTTGATAAATAGTCATCTGGGGTCCCTGGGATCTTAAGCAAAAAACTTATTAGATTTCGAAAATGATGAAAATAATGACGTTCTTTCCGTTAAATTATAAATAAATAGTCGTCTGGGGTCCCTGGGATCTTTGACTAAAGCGTTATAATTAAGGTTTTGAAAATGGGGAAAATAATGACGTTATAATCTGATAAATTATAATCGTAGCACATATTTAACACGTATGCAATTTAACGCGAACGCAAGTTCGAATAAAATTTTACCAAGCTCTGACTAATAAATAATAATACAAAAATAATAATAATTATGCTTACCGCTCCAATATTTTTAAGTTCTGATTCTATCACTTCTATAACAGCTTGGAGGTACAGTAAAGTGTTTAAAAATGTGCCCAATGTTTGAAATAATATCTGGAAATGGAATGATGTTCATGAATAAAAATAATTATTTATTTATAATGATATATCTTCAGAAGTCCACACTCGCGGTTTGCCAGCGACGCATGGAACGCGTATTATATTATAATACGCATTTCTTTGACTCTATATAAAAATCCTTACCGTAAACTTGAATATCTTCTTGAAAATATTAAATGCCTCCATTAAATTTATATAAGCTTGGTAAAGCTTCTTTAATTTATCGTCATAGTTTTCCTCTTCTAGCTCCAAACAGATTTGACTATATTTATTATTAGAATAGTACTCAAATTCGGTTAACCATGAAGCCATTCCATCTCTTATCAAGGCAATTATAGAAACACCATAAGTTATGACCACATCAAAATATAGTAAAGTGTATAAATATATAAATACCATCAAGTCTTGAGACACTGCAACACTTGCAATAAAGCCAACACTATACCGCATAATAGCATTACGATTCCTACAAGCAGCTGTTTCGTATTGCATAAAATTAATGAATCTAAAAGCTTTCTGTATTTTCAAAATTAATAGGACGTGGTCTTTTCTTTGCATAATATTCAGAATGTAAAAGAAACCGAGAGGAAAAACAAACAGGAAGACATGAAACTTAACAAAAAAGATCATGTATGGAATGACAACTTCATCGTAATCCGTCGAAAAGAGGTTATCCACATGAAAAACCATTAATCCAAGGACACCAACAAGCGACACCATATAATAAGACGCACGATGAGGTCTTATGCAGTTGCACTTGATGGAAAAACACGATAGGAACACCACGTGCTGAAAGTAACGAAATGGAAGAAGCACGCTTTGAAATCTTCTATCCAAGTGATTATCAGTAGTATGTTTTATATTAATCTGCATCTTCATGTCTAATTTAATACGGACCGTTGACTGTGTGGTAGAATTACGTACTAAAGAATGGTTGCTTTTCCCTAACATAAATGACGTTTCAGTTATTTCACTAAATTCATAGCTTGTTTTTATTTTAATCTAATAAAAGCCTTACGCAATTATCATCGCAATTATGGGAACGAAGTTCCTTATCGCGCGTTGTGAAAGGGGGCTGGACGGAAAAAGTTGGCTCGACACTTTTATCCGACTGCGCAACGCAAAGGAGGGTAATGTGTTTAATACCATGGAATGGAATAGAATGGACTGGACTGGACTGGACTGGACTGGACTGGACCGGACCGGACCGGACCGGATCGGAACTGACCGGACCGGACCGGACCGGACCGGACTGGACTGGACGGGAGTGGAGTGGAGTGGAGTCGCGACGATTATTTTTGTTGAGTGTATACAGTAACTTCGTTCCATCCGGGTGTCCCTTGACACCTCTCAAGTTTTTTATTTCAGGTAATCCACAACCACTAGCACTAGTACTAACTGTGACCTTGAATGATCTCTTAAAGCGTGAGTCTTTAGGCTGTGGGACAAAGATGGCGCCGCTAGACAATTTGTATAGCACTGTCTCTTTCCCACAGCCTAAACTGGTTAAGAGCTCGTGGTAAGGCCTCTGTTAAGATATTTAATAAATATGCTACGTTACAAAAATACAATACAATAAGTTCCTTATTATTCAGTAATACATAAAACTTGTCTGTTTATTCTGACTGTCCAACCTCTTTGCTATCATTTTCAGACCGGTATGGGACTGACCGACCAACCGACCTGACCGGACTCTGCGCACGAGTGAAGGCAGCCCTTCCGCATCGTCACATGGAAACAGTTCGTGCATCCCCATGCGGGCATACCTGAACCGCTGCAGTTGTGAGACGGATCCACAGCTGCCTTAAAAATAATATGAAATTGATCACAAAAGGGCTATAGCTTTTCTTAGTGTTGATAGGCCTTATGCTGTTGGTATACATACTGCACAATGTGCTCAGAAAACACTACACCCCTTCGTTATTTCAAGGCCTTTAGAGCCCTTCTTTCAATTCATAATGTCCCTGTGCCCAATCTAGCAAAGACTTGTGACACAGTATCTATTGGCAGTATAGTTAGCAAGCTATAATTTGATTATAAAATCAGCATCCATAAATCAATTATGGTAAATGTACAAGTAACTGGTCATTTGTGGAGTGCCACAAGGTAGTATATTAGATTCCTAGTTTAAATGAATGATCTTAAACTAAATAATACAGAAAACTACAAAACAATTTGTTTTACCGTAGAAACCACCCTGTCATTACAAGTGAAAGTTTCCAAAAAGCACATTTTTTTCCCCTAAAAGATAAAAACAAAGATAAAAACCATTTTGTGCATATGCTATTGAATAATTATATTAAAAGTTCTAAACTTTTTTTTTGCAAAAATCTTTACTGACAATTATCTAATTAACATCTACAAGAGAAGGAAGAAACGTTTGTAAGTATGCTTTCTCTAACAATAATTACATACGCTTCTAGACAAGTAAAACACTCCGCTAATGTTAATATGTACTTATGAAAATGATTTATTATTCGTTAATTCAAGCAGATATAACATGGACAACTTAGGAATAAATGAAGTATTTTACCCACAGAAGTTGACTGGCCTGTTGGTCAAGTGGTTAGTGACCCTGACTGCTACGCCGGAGGTCGTGGGTTCGATTCCCACCCAGGACAAATGTTTGTGTGATGAGCACAATCATTTGTTCTGTGTCTGGGTGTAATTTATCTATAATATGTATGTATTTAGAAATATATAAGTATGTTTATCAGTTGTCCAGTACCCATAACACAAGCTCTGCTTAGCTTGGGACTAGATGGCGTTGTGTGATAGTTGTGGAATATTATTATTATTATTATTTTCGTCATGTATTTTACATTCTCGGCGAGCCGGGATGTGCTGATAATACGGGCCTAAGCCAAGGAATTATCAGTTGGAACAAATGAAATGCGGTGTTGAGAAGTTTGTGTTGAAGGTTGCATATTTGAGTCTGGGTTGAAATTTTCGGGTTCATGTTGCAGAAACTTTCTGACAAGTCTGCAGGTGTTTAGTATTACTGCTTTTTGCAGAAGATGGTAGGTATTTGAAGGTAAGCTAAGAGATTTGAGGGACTGGTGAAGTTGCTTCGGAATAACTCCTGTTGTAGATAATACTATTGGTACTATTGTAACTTTTTGTAGCTGCCAGAGTCGGGTAATTTCATCTTTCAGTTCAGTGTATTTGGTAAGTTTCTCTGCTATTGTCGTTTGTAGATTATGAGTATTTGGTACAGCAATATCAATTAAATACCCCGTTTTGGCTATCTTGTCTACGAGTGTAATGTCTGGTCTATTAAAATGAACGGTTCTGTCAGTAAAAATGCCACGGTCAAAGTAAAGCTTTGCGGTGGGATTCTCTAAGGTAATCTGTGGTTTATATTTATAGTATGGGACAACGGAATCTATGAATTTATAATGGTGAGCTAATTTCTGATGTATGACGTTCGCTACTTGATCATGCCTATGTTTGTAATCTGTTTGGGCTATTGACTTGCACGCGCCTGTGATATGTTGGATAGTTTCGGGAGAACTATTACATCTTCTACAAGTATCGTTATTTAAATTCTTTATAATGTGTTTTCTATAATTTTTGGTTTCTATAACCTGGTCTTGTATAGCAAGCATGAACCCTTCGGTCTCTGGAAAGAGTTCACCTCGATTTAACCACGCGTTCGACGCATCTTTGTCGACATTTGTGTGACATAAATCTTGGCGATGTCTTCCGTGTAGAGACTTCTGAGCCCATTCTTGGATCTTAGTTTTTTCGTCAGTAACTTTTTCGTTTACCTGTCCAGATGTATCCTTTAAATTTAGGGGTGTTAGATGTTTGTCGTTTTGTGCTATAAGTTTATGGAGAATTGAAGTTTCGGATTTAGTAAAAAAGAATTGTCTCAGTGATTTTATCTGTCTATTGTGTAAGTTAAGAATGTCAATTAGTCCTCTTCCTCCTTCCTTCCGCGGTAGTGTTAATCTCTGAACACAGGATCTTGGGTGGTGTTTGCGAAATTTGGTCAAGGTGGTGTTAATTTTTCGCTGAAGGCATTTGAGGTCGGTTTTGGTCCAATTTATTATTCCAAAAGAGTATGTAAGAACCGGTATAGCGAACGTGTTTATGGCTTTGATAGCGTTTCGGGAGTTTAATTGTGTTTTGAGAATTGTATTTAGTCTGTGTTGAAACTGCTGTGTTAATTTTTGTTTAGTTTCTTTATAGTGAATCTGTCGTGATTGTGTGTATCCTAAGTATTTATAACCATCATGTTCATCTAATGGTTCGATGCGTTCTCCTGTTCCTAAAGTGTATTGGTGTTGGTAGTTCTGTCCTGCTCTAATTGAATTTATTTTACATTTATCTATGCCGAATTCCATTTTAATGTCGTTTGAAAATTGTTCAGTTAAGCTCGCTAACTCTTGAAGTTGACCTTCACTGTTCGCGTAAAGTTTAATGTCATCCATGTACAGCAAATGAGTAATATCTGTTTTTTGTGCGTGTTCTTCGATGGTTGAATCTTGTAGCGGAAATCCTAATGTTGATTTATTTAATATATTAGATAGTGGGTTGAGAGCAAGACAAAACCACAAAGGGCTAAGCGCATCTCCTTGAAAAATCCCTCTCTGAATTTTGATGGGGCTGGAATCTATTGTTTCAGCGGATGAGCCCAGTCTCAGTACAGTTGTCCAAGTTGTCATCATGGTCTTAAGGGATGCTACTATTGTCGGGTGTATCTGATATATCTCTAAAATTTTTATAAGCCATGAATGAGGAACAGAGTCGTAGGCTTTTTTATAGTCGATGTACATACTATATAGATTAGCTTTGGTTTTTTTAACTTTTTTGAGGATAACTGAGTCTATAGTTAACTGTTCCTTGCAGCCTTGGCTGAACTTTCGACATCCTTTCTGTTGTTCAGCTAATATATTATTAGAGTCAATATGCTGATATATTAGCTCAGATATACATGATGTAATTATTTTATACAAAGTCTGCAAGCATGTTATAGGTCTATATTTTGCTGGGTTAGTGAGATCATTACGGTCTTTAGGAATCATAAAGGTTGTACCTTGTGTTATGAAGGACGGAATAGTTTTAGGATCCTGGATAAAAGTATTTATATGGTTGTAAAGAAAACTATGGACTGATTTGAATTGTTTGTACCAATAACTGTGTATATGGTCTGAGCCGGGTGCTTTCCAGTTGTGTAACCGATTAAGCACTTTATGAAAAATTTCTGGAGAAATCTGCTCAAATGTCATTGCGTGAACTTTTGTGCTGCTGTTTATCAGTTCTGTTTGTATCCAGTCTGCTTGTGTATTATGCTCGATTGGTTGCTCCCATATCCCCGCCCAGAAGTGTCGTAACACCTCTGGGTCAGGGATATTTGGATCGTTATTTGGGCTGCTATCCTGAACGTTAGAGGTTGCCTGCGTAATGCTACGGTAGAAAAGTTTTTCGTTGTGTGTGAACTGTGCGTTTTGTATTTTCCTTTGTGTGCATGCTCTGTATCTTTGTAGTCGGCCTGCTACAACTGATAATTTTTGTTTGAGTGTGTCTAATATGTGTACGGGTTGAGTGTTTGGTTCTTCATGAACAGTATGAATTCTATATTGCTCGGTTATAGTGTTAACATGTTTAATTATTTTCCTACTTCTATTGCCATTGATGAATTGTGTAATCCTAGCTATTTTTGATCGTAAGTCATTTAATTTCCGTTCTAGTCTTTTCTCCCAGTTGGGTTTGAATTGATTTTTTTCCCTTTGGGTGGTTGTTCTTGGTTGGAGGGATAACTTTGCACCGTTAACTTTAGCTGCGGTCCATGCCGCACAGTATATAGACGTCTGTAAGGTATGAAAATTAGTTTCTATATTTAATTTTTCAGTAAGAATTATTTTGTCTAAGTAGCTAACTATTCGGGATAGTTTTTTAGATGGTTTTTGTTTAGGGATAAAACTTCTATTTGTAGGGCTTGTATCTTGAAAATATTGGAATGCTTGTTGAAATGTCTCATCTATTATAGGGTCTCTATCAAAGTTATCTTGTTGGTCAGGTACAGCTTCTTCTATAATATTGTATTCAATATGGTTTAAACTCGACTGAAGTTCGTGTGTAGAGTTTATGTCACTACTGTTGGGATATTGAATTTCAGAGTGGTTGTTGATATTTGGGTCAACTGTTGGTAGTCCAGTCAAATTGCTATCGTTAAAGCTATGTGATCGTAATTCTTGACTCACTTCTAGTTTTAATGAATTTAATCTGTCACTAGTGATGTATCTGTTATTTAAAATTGCTCTTCTTTGGTCAGCTATTCGCTGTTCGCTAAGATGAGCCAATGAAGGAAAATTGTTAATAAAATCTTGATACATACGTCTTCTATACACTGTTTCGTTCCTTCCTAAATCTGTAACTCGATAATAGGACCTCATAATACCCTCATTTTGTTCGCTGGTCCATCTCATACGGGTCTGTATAATATTTTTGGGAGTATTTGTTTGTAGTGTTGTGGTTTCATTTTGGATAGGTTGTGTTGGTGTTAGTGTTTGTTGTATGAAACTTTGTGACTGTTGTATAGAATGGTTTGGTTGTAGTCGATCTAATTCTTCTTTAACTTCGTTTCGAATTTCATCTATTATTGTAGGTGGCAGTAACTTATTGTTTACTATAGCTCTACGCTGGTCTCCTATTCTCTGTCGGCTAACCTGCATGTTTGGGTACTTTTCTATAAATTTTAGATGAAGGGGTTCAAGATAGTTTTTTTTGTCTGAATCTAATAGAGTTAATTGAAAGTAAGAGCGCAGTATGAACTTGTTCATTTCAGGTGTCCATCGTCTGCGCGTAGAGGTACCGCTTGTAGAGGGTGCAAGCTCAGAGTCAAAATTGACATCTTGCACAACACTATCAAGCGTGGTGGTGGTGGTGGACAAGCTTGTTGCTCTTCTTGTCATGTAGGAGGGGCGAGTCGATGGGATGGAAGAGAATAATGAAGTAGTATCATCGCCCGTGGAATCGGCTGTAGCTTCTACGCAGTGAGCCCGCCTGTTCAGCTCACTACGACCAGCTGTAACAATTTTGTCGGTGGGAGCCCGCTTGCTCAACTCCTCACCGCCGATGGATCGCATGCTGTGGCACCTAGCATCGGCTCCAGATGCGCCCCGGCGCTCTCCGGGAAGCGGCCGCAAATTATATACTCTTTTACTCATCTCCATAAAGGGTTACCCTGCCTTGTTAGCCGCGTAAGTTTTTTGTACAGTTGTACAGTACGCGTGTCCGCCCCCCACGTAGCTAGGTGTTCAGCTTGGACGTGAGGTTGGATTTTAGTTATTATTATTATTATAAGTATTAAAAACATAAGAAGTGGCAAGGGGGCGTGTCGGTGACCACGTGGTGCTGAGGGTTTGGGCCAGCTTGGACTTGGACTACTTTATTTTTGTTTCCTATATTACTCCGACTATATTGTTTTTCATTAAATACATTGCTCTTTTACAACCACCACTCAACATCACTGAGTGACTGGACAAGCAATGTAAAACTGACATAACGATACCTCATCAAGCCGTAATGTCGCGTGGTGCGTCCGTTGTATTTGAGCGGGAGTAGTACCGTAATATAAATTACATTCGACTAGTTTTTTTTATTCCAGGACACAGCAGCAAACTGCAAAATAACAACGATGTATTCTAATACCAGTCTATTAAACTTCAAAGGTAGTCTTCCATCGATGGTAAACATCCGAAAAGCTGTCATCTCCTCGAACGCTGCTTGGTTCAATCGTTGCACGTTCTTACAAAGCTTCTTTGCTTCCACTGTAACAGCGACAAAAATCTATAATTTTTTAAGCACATAAAGGCCCTCCCTCACCGCAAGCATCCACCTGTAATGTAACATTACAGATTCGAACATTTCATCAGTGAAGGAAGACAATCGCGCATCACAATGCGCACTTTGTATCAAATCCATACTAAATGTACGCGAATGCTCGTCAGTCAGGGAGGTAGTATCGTAATGTAATGCTAATTGTTAATCTCAAAGTCAAATCTATAATGTTACATTACACGCGAATGCTCCCGGTGAGGGAACGCCTTTATACAGGATGCCCCTGGAAGTACGAACAAAATCGAATAGAGGCATGGGTACGGTCATTTCCATTCTTTTAACTCCTCAGTACGTCAGTGCTACTTTTTACGGTATTAGTTCAATACTCCCATGGACACCCTGTACCTGCAGATAGATTTATTAATAGGTATCTAATCTTACCAGTACTTTGCAAGTTCCTTAGCAATCGATTGCAACTTGCATCTACCTCCGATACAGACATGTAGTATCTTTCGCAATAAACACATAATATGGTGATGAAAACAAAGTATTTAATCGTCAAACAGAGGGAGACTATTTCAAAAGTTAGGGCGTCGCGCTGAAAATAAAAATACTAGATATAAGTAAAAAAGTAAAAAAATATCGGGACGGCAATTTGATGATATTACCACGGTAAATAACCAAAAAAGGCTCAAAAGTATACTGTTAAATTAAAAGTTGAGCTATATACCTATCGTTATTGATCGAGCTTGATGTTCACAAATATCTACGAGTATATAATATATAACAATTCTATACTAAATATTTACAGGGTGATTTGTAATTCGATGCGGTCCCTGAAATGAGTGATAATGGACATTATTTGCAACAATTTAAAATACTCCAGATAAAGGCCGTTCTTGCCTGATAATGATCGACTAGGATTTAGCGCATTGACTCAAAAAATAATATCAGGTAGCAGTTTTGACAAAAACACAGAAAAAAAATTTTAGGTCGAAACAAAATTATTACTGGTTTACATTGATTTACTACCTTGTCCCTAACAACCCTTATTTTCTGGTAAAGCACTACCTAAAAGTGGGTACTGTGGCACAGTTTTAGAAAGGTAATGATACATAGAAGTTTCTTCTGTTATTTGTAAACCAAATGTCATATACACTTCTCATCAAAAAAATCGAAACACCTCGCAGTTTATGATTTGATAAGGATTATCAGAAAAATGTGTATATTTAGGAATAAATGTAAAATGTCATTTAATAGTGAGTAGTATGAGGTTTTTAAATCCTAATGTTAATGTTCTAAATTCAAATTAAGTCTTCATAGGTTTCGTATTTTGTATAATGAGTATTTTTTACCCTGTATGGAATATGAAGGAAATGGGTAAAACAACACGCGTAAATGAAAAAAAAATGTAAGAAACGTTTATTTCATAACTTGTATTCCCTCCGCGAGCTCTTATTACTGCTTCCATACGGTTCTTCATCGATCGGATGAGAGTCACGATCACATGTTGTGGTATATTATCCCATTCCTCTTGGATTGCATTTTGCAGCTGGCTAAGTGTTTCTGGGGCTGGATCTCTTGCTCGAATTCGTCTCTTTAATTCATCCCATAGATGTTCAATGGGATTCATGTCCGGGCTTCTTGCTGGCCATACCATAATGGAGATACCGACTTCGGTAAGATAATCTCGTACGACGCCCGCGGTGTGAGCTCTAGCATTGTCGTGCATGAATATGAAGTCGTTGCCAATAAAATGTGCATAGGGCATCACATGAGGTTCAAGACACTGTTCGATGTACCGATGAGAGTTTAGTGCAGGCAGCCGTGGCCCAGACACAAAGGCAAGTTCTGTCTTACCGTCGGCGCTGATTCCTCCCCAAACCGTCCACGAACCGCCACCATAGCTGACCTTTTCTTCAATGCAGCATTGTGCAAAGCGTTCTCCATCTCTTCTGTAGACCTTGTTCCTTCCGTCGTTACCATACAGCATAATTTTACACTCATCAGAAAACAGTACTTTGCTCCACTGAAGGTATGACCAAGTTAGGTGCTCGCGTGCAAAGTTAAGGCGCGCTCTTCGATGGTCTGCAGTTAATTTCGGCCCATTCGCTGGCTTATGCGGTGCCAATCCGCGTTCCTTCAACCTTCTTCTTATTGTAGAGTCACTTACAGCTACTCTTCGTACAACGCGAAGCTGCTGCTGCAGTTGAAAAGCGTTAAGGCGTCGATTTCGTAAAGAAGTTGTTACAATAAATCGATCATCTCGCTCAGAAGTGACCCGATTCCTGCCAGATCCTGAACGGCGCGTGAACGAACCAGTCTCCCGATAGCGTTTGTAGACTCTATGAACAGATGATAAGCTTAGATGCAATCTTGCAGCCACAACACGCTGACTAAGTCCAGAATCCAGCAATGCCACCACTTGGGCGGCTTCTGCGGGCGAAGTATCCATATGTTTTAGAAAAAAAAGTTTTTTCAGACGTCCCAAAGTCACAGTAAATGAAATAAGAAACAGAAAGTTTAAAGACAAGCGCTAATTTTTAGTTTTTAAACGAGAAACGTACTCCAACCCTAAATACACATTTGTCTCAAAACAGTGATTAATTTCATTTATAGGATAAACAAATGAAATTATTTCGAATTTTGATTTTTTTCTTCTTACTGTAATGACCAAACTGCCAGCTACACAGTAATGTTTTTTTTTCATGGAATTAATTCTCTTTTGTAAAAAATTAGGACAAAAACAATAAAAACGAAAGTGTTTCGATTTTTTTGATGAGAAGTGTATTTATTTTGAGAAATATGCTTTGAAGGACAAGGGAAGTTTTCAGAAAACTTCAAAACAGAAACATTGTAACACTTAATTTCCCAAGATATGATTAGTTTTACAGCAAACTTGTATTCACTAGATTTAGTCGTTCATATACTACCAGAAAAGTATGAACCTTAAATGGTGGCTATTGGATATTTAATAAAAACGCAATTAGCATTGTAAATCTATATTTTTCATATTATGACAGAATGAATAGTTCATCACTGACACACAGAAAAAGTAAAAATACGAAAGGAGGTATATATCAGAGTCTCCGCCCTCAATTATCCCTCCTCACAGACGTGTTCAAGATCTGGTCGACGTGTCGCCTCCATGTCTGGCCATCATCTGTTAAAATCTCATAATGCAGATGACCCATGCGTTTAACCACGGTTCCAAATTCCCATTTTTTATTTGGCCGGTAGTCACGTATTTGGACCCTTTGCCCCAATGTATCACGCCGTTTTGCTGTAAAAATGAAGTGAATTCTTTGGACACGAACTGTCTTCCATTATCAGATACCAATATGTTTGGTAATCCAAAATCCACGAACAGTTCTTTCAATTTATTGATACACCAAGAGCTTGTAATCGTCTTAGTCGGAAGTACATATTTCAACCCATTTCGACATCGCGTCAACTATGATGAAAAGATAGTGTCCCTGTAATGGTCCAGCGAAATCAATGTGTATTCTTTGCATTGGCACTTCCCAATGATGTAGTGGTACTTTGATTGGTTCATTTTGCTTCAGACGACATTGACGGCATTCGCGTACAAGTTCCTCAATGTCCTTATCAATGTTTCTCCAGTAAACGTAACTGCGTGCCAGTAACTTCATTTTTAACATTCCCAGGTGTCCTAAATGTAGCTCTTCCAATATTTTAGGTCGTAAGTTCTGAGGAATCATGACTCTAATTCCTTTCATAAGACATCCGTCTTCGATTGTGATTTCGTTATCAGTATATCCAAGTGTTTTTAAAGTTTGACCCTTTTTTAATGTTTCTAATAATCTCCTGTATTCGGGATCTTTCATACATTCTTCTGCTATTATATTACGGTTGATAGTAAGTGTATCTATTTGATGCTGTTGGAATAAGCTATGTTGATCCATTTTGTAATCAGGTGTCGGTTCTACTGGAAATCTTGAAAGGAAGTCTGCATTGCTATTATTTTCTGATTTTCTGTACTCTATGTTGTAGTCAAAACCGGAAAGGAAATGTGCATAGTGAAATAGACGCATCGTACTCATAGCTGGTAAAGTTTTTTGTGGATGACAAATTGAAGTTAATGGTTTATGATCCGTGATAAGCGTAAACTTTCTTCCGTAACAATAATGAAAGAATTTTTTAACTCCCCAATAAATGGCTGTCGCCTCTTTATCTATCTGGCTATATTTTCTCTCACTCGATGTCAGCGATCGTGAAGCAAAGGCGATGGGTCGGTCGGTGCCGTCTGGCAATTGGTGCGATAGAACTGCACCTAAACCATATGGCGAAGCGTCAGTTGCGAGAATCAGGGGCTTGTTTAGGTCAAAGTGTAGTAGGATTCTATTGCTAACGATTTCGCCTTTAATAGCATCAAAACTCTTCTGACATGCCTCTGACCATTCGAATTTTGTGTTTTTCTGTAGTAGTTTGTTAAGTGGATGTGTAATAGTAGCCAGATTAGGAATAAATTTGTTATAGTAGTTGCTCATGCCTAAGAAGGTTCGCAAGTCATTCGTGTTCTTAGGGCTTTCTGCGTCTAGTATCGCCTTTATCTTTTGTTTATTTTTATGAAGACCTTGACTGTCAATGGTGTGACCCAAATAGTTAATACTCTTTTTGAAAAATTGGCATTTGTCTTTGTTCAACTTCAAGTTATTTTCTTGTAATTTCTGTAACACTTTCTCTAGTCTTTCCTGTAGTTGTTCTTTATTGAGTGCACCTGTATTTCGTTATTTCTGTATGGTTCACCTTTAATGAATTCGTTATCCGCTCTAGCAATTTCAGTTGTAGTGGCTATCTGTACTAATTCCTTGAATGTAGTAGTAGTTTGGTCGTCTTGCAATATTTTAGTACGAACTTCGCTGTTTCGTATTCCTCTTATAAATTGAAGAGCTAAGAAATTATCACTTATAGGTTTCTTGCAGTTGTCACAAGAGAAATCGCAGTCGTAAGCAAGGTGTTTGAGCTCCGCACTGAAATTTGCCACAGTTTCATTCTCACCTTGAATGCGTGTTATAAACTTGTGCCGGCGAGCCCACACACTAGGTTTAGGATCTATGTATTGTTCCAATATATCGACCAAATCCCTGAAATTTACCTGTGTTGGGTCTTGCGGTGCGCACAGGTCGCAAGCTCTTTCGTGTAGTTCCGGACTTAAAGAACTCAATAAAATGTATGTCATCATTTTTGTATCTTCGCAGTTCGTCATGTGTAAATATGTATTCAATCGTTTTACGAAGTTTTTAAAACTTTCGTTTTCTTGAAACGGCTGGAAATGAATTTTAGGTATCTGTTTCCTGCTGTCCTCGTAATTTGTTTGAGTGTTGTGGGATGTACTCGAATTAGATGGACACATTTCGTATAAAATTAATTTTAATTGCGTAATTTCCTCTTTAATTTCGAAATGCATCTCTGCTTCCTCTTGTATGTTTGTAGTTAATTTTTCGATTTGGTCTTGTATTTTGTCGAATTTTTCTTCGTATTTTTGAATAGCCGATAGGCGTATGTTATGTTCGTATTCGGAAACATTTTTGATGTTTTGCAGATAATTATATATTTTGGTTATCTGACCTTTTATGTTGCTTCGTGTACGTATTAGCGTAATTAATTCTTCTTCCATCTCGTCGCCAATATTGGATATTTAATAAAAACGCAATTAGCATTGTAAATCTATATTTTTCATATTATGACAGAATGAATAGTTCATCACTGACACACAGAAAAAGTAAAAATACGAAAGGAGGTATATATCAGTGGCCATCGTTAATTTCTAATAGTAAGCACTTAATGAGGCAGAGGTGGTTATTTTTTGAAAAGTCTATAAAATTCGATAACTCCAAAACCAGTCAGTTTGGACCTCATATTGTCGGCGTTAAAAATGTTGCAAATAAGGTCTAGTATCACCGATTTCAAGGATCGCATCGAATAACAAATCACCCTGTATAAAAATTAACTTACCGAGCCAAAATGCGTAATTTCTGAGGCTGTTACTTCTACAATGGCTTGAAGATACATTAAACTACAGAAAAATGTACTCAATGTTTGAAATAATGACTGAAAAAATTAAGTTTAACATGAATAAAATGTACGCTTTATTATTAATTGCCTTTTTTTTCAAATAAACTTAAAACATTCTATATCGGTAGTCAATATACCGCACAACTTTTTTATATAATTTTGTAAGGTGCACCGCAACCGTGCACCCTGACTACAAGACATACATTCTGCAATTATATTTTGGTTATCACTATTGCCTTATATGACAAATCCTTCTTCAAATGCGCATTTAATTGGTTTTACAAAGAAAGAAGAATCGGAAAGTCATCATCAGCCTATAATGTTCCCACTGCTGGGACACAGGCCTCCTCTCTGTGAGAGGGAGAGGGCCATAATCCACCACGCGGGCCCAGTGCGGATTGGTGGATGTCACATGTCTTCGAATTTTTGGTTCTAGAACATGCCGATTTCCTCACGATGTTTTCTTTCACCGTTTTGAGAGCAGTGGTGATGAAATAAATTACACAAAGTAATGCGTCTGACGGGGTTCGAACCCACGACCCACAACTTGTAAGTCGGGACCGATACAACTGGGCCACCGCTGCTCCGTCGGAAACTCACTTGTCAGTAATTGACGATTAATTCAAGTTGTATGGGAGGATATCCCAGTAATTTCACTCACGGAAATAGTAATCCGGTGGTACAATAAGAGCGGAGTAGGTATTTTTAATGTTCCATGCTGTGTTAGACCGCTAATTCGGAACGGCGGCGGCGGGCGGGGCGTGGTGCAGCGGACTGTTCCAGCGTGTTTTGGCGCGTGCATACTCGTATTGGTGTTCAGCGTACACGAAACTAAGTCTAGTTTTCGCTACAGCGGGCGTGGGAAGCGGAACATCCAAACGTCCAAGTACCATTCCGAATTTGCGGCCTAAGCGATATTGTTTTTGGCGATGTTGCTTTATCTTTATTAATCTAACCTCATCTCAACAATATTTTACATTTATTTGCCATATAAGTTATCAAATTCGCATTCCAAGACACTTAGAAAAGTCACTTCTTACCGAAAATTTAAAAATCCTCTTGAATATTCCAAATGCCTCCAATAAATTAACATATGCTTGGTAAAGCTGTTTTAATTTGTCGTCATATTTTTTCTCTTCTAGGTTCAGACAGATTTGACTATAGTACTCAACTTCAGCTAACCATGTTATTATGCCATCTCTTATCAGGGCGATTATAGAAATGCCATAATTTGCGACCACATCAAAATAGACAAAGGTATATAGATAGATCAGTATTAATAAGTCGCGCGTCGCTGACACACTGATAATGAAGCTCACGATATACCACGTTATAGCGACCCAATTTCTATTGGTAGCCTTTTTGTATTGCTTAAATTTGATTAATCTAAAAGCTTTTTGAATCTTCAAAATTAATAGGATGTGGTCTTTTCTTTGGATAAAATTAAAAGCGTAATAAGAAATGAAAGGAAAAACGACCAAAAAAACTTGAGCTCTTATAAAAAAGATCATGTATGAATTTTCAATTTCGTCCATATCTCTTGAAAAGAGGTTCTTTACATGAAAAGCTACAAATCCAAGGACCGCAATAAACGATACAACGTAATAAGAAGCACGATGAACTCTTATGCAATTATACTTGATGGAGAAACCTGATAGAAACACCACGTGCTGTAAGCAACGGAAAGGAAGAAGCACGCTTTGAAATCCACTGTCCAAGTAATTGTCAGTTATAGGGTTTATACAAATCTGCGTCTTCATGTCTAGTTTAAAAAGAACTGTTTGGACATGTGGTAGAATACTTACTGAAGAATGATTGTTGTTGCCGGAATATGAAGGACAATTACATTATTTCACTTTGTTTGTTTTCATTTTAATCAACTAAAAGGATTGCGTGACAATTGTTGCCTTTATTTAATGAAATACTACTTCATAGTTTGCGTCAAGAATGTGTGGTCAAACCGCAAGAGCAGCAGACGCCTTCTAATTCTTCAAATATTTCAGTGATTCTCATCATACCAGAGTGACATGTACTTAAATTATTTCTTTGGGTTTTAGTCAGATTTAAACAAACGTCTAACCTATTTGAAGCTTTACCTATTTGGGTTGGACGTGAGATTCTTGTCTAGAATTATATTAGAGGGGTCAATAAATACGGCAGGATTTACATTCACTTACTTTATTCTTCGATCGGGCAAAGGCTTTTGACAAGTTACCTATTCTGAGCCTGAAGGCTAGTTATCAAGCTATGTAAAGTAGGTATTCAAAAAAATTACTCAAAACCACTGACTGATTCTAATCAAAATATGAAATTTGGCAAACATACAAGTGAACCATCATTTGTGGAGTATCACTGGGTAGTAAATTAGGTAGTAAACTTAGTTTATTTTATTTGCCTTAGACCATGATTGAATAATTTGAAAACTGACACAATTTATTTGTCCAAATTAGCTTTCTCCGAATACTGAGAAATCTTACATCCTCTATTCGAAACCCTGGGTAACGACATTTTTTGTTGTGCATTACGCATGCTGCTTTTCATAAATAAATTAAAATGGATGTACACACGTGAATAACATAGAAGCTTATTTATAGTAATGGAAGAATACAATTACATTAAATGCCTATAGTTCCAATGCCCTATTTCTTCATTCTAACATTCAACACGGCGGCGGCGTGTCACCGTATATAACACATAGGATTGTTTTAATCCCGATTTTATGTTCCCGTGGGATAATTTTCGAGTTATAGCGGGTGAAGTCGCTGGCAATAGCTAGTTATGAATAAGTAAGCTGCACCAGTACTTCGTATTTTTTTAAATAATGTCTTTCTTCAGCTTCTGTATCATTGGTGAGTTTACAAACTTTTAAACTCACACTAACAGTCACACAGGCCATTTAAATAGCTTTCCGTGCGGGAATCGTGCCCGCGACACGCATCCGTGTCAATTACTATATTAATTTTACTGGATCCGCAGCAATCGCATAATATAAATGTGGGAAAAAAATATCTGATCTTACCTGTACTTTGCAAACTCCTCAGCAATTTGTTGCAAGCAACGTCTACTTCAGATACAGACATGTAGAATCTTTCGCAAAAAGCACTAAATATGTTGACGAAAGCAAAGTTTTTGAGTGTCCAAAAGATGGTGATTACAAAAAATGTTTTGATGTCACGCTGAAGAGAGAAAATAAAGCTAATTTGATAAATAGTTATCTGGGGTCCCTGGGATCTTTAGCAAAAAACTTATTAGATTTCGAAAATGAGGAAAATAATGACGTTCTTTCCGTTAAATTATGCTTACCGCTCCAATATTTTTAAGTTCTGATTCTATCACTTCTATAACAGCTTGGAGGTACAGTAAAGTGTTTAAAAATGTGCCCAATGTTTGAAATAATATCTGGAAATGAAATGACGTTCATAAATAAAAATAATTTAATAATAATGATATATCTTCAGAAGTCCTCACTCGCGGTTTGCCGGCGACGCATGGAACGCGTATTATATTATAATACGCATTTCTTTGACTCTATATAAAAATCCTTACCGTAAACTTGAATATCTTCTTGAAAATATTAAATGCCTCCATTAAATTTATATAAGCTTGGTAAAGCTTCTTTAATTTATCGTCATAGTTTTCCTCTTCTAGCTCCAAACAGATTTGACTATAGTACTCAAATTCGGTTAACCATGAAACCATTCCATCTCTTAACAAGGCAATTATAGAAACACCATAAATTATGACCACATCAAAATATAGTAAAGTATATAGATATATAAATACCATCAAGTCTTGAGACACTGCAACACTGCCAATAAAGCCAACACTATACCGCATAATAGCATTACGATTTCTACAAGCAGCTGTTTCGTATTGCATAAAATTAATGAATCTTAAAGCTTTCTGTATCTTCAAAATTAATAGGACGTGGTCTTTTCTTTGCATAATATTCAGAATGTAAAAGAAACCGAGAGGGAAAACAAACAGGAAGACATGAAACTTAACAAAAAAGATCATGTATGGAATGACAACTTCATCGTAATCCGTCGAAAAGAGGTTATCCACATGAAAAACCATTAATCCAAGGACACCAACAAGCGACACCATATAATAAGACGCACGATGAGGTCTTATGCAGTTGCACTTGATGGAAAAACACGATAGGAACACCACGTGCTGAAAGTAACGAAATGGAAGAAGCACGCTTTGAAATCTTCTATCCAAGTGATATCAGTAGTATGTTTTATATTAATCTGCATCTTCATGTCTAATTTAATACGGACCGTTGACTGTGTGGTAGAATTACGTACTAAAGAATGGTTGCTTTTCCCTAACATAAAGGACGTTTCAGTTATTTCACTAAATTCATAGCTTGTTTTTATTTTAATCTAATAAAAGCCTTACGCAATTATCATCGCAATTATTGGAACGAAGTTCCTTATCGCGCGTTGTGAAATCGCACACCCAGGCCAATAAAGGCGTAAGTGGAATTCACTAACTTTACAGGGGAGCAAAAAAACTGTTTAACCAGGTATATCTACTTTGTTTTTGACTCTATGATCTATTGTTATATATAAAAAAATAGTAAAAAAAACAACCTTTTTTTTGTTTACATTCGAAACACCTTAAATTAAATTGGTAATCAGTATTTAATGTTTAAAGTTTTACAGACGTTTTCCTTATTTATTTAAGACCAATCCTCAAATGTAATGTTTTTTATTCTAATCATCGCTTTCTAAATATTTTTAATACTGTAACTACTCATGCTTACGTCTGTTACGAAGTTCTATACTATGATAAAATACAGAGGCTAAGTACTGCTTAAGCCCTTTTTTGCTTAATTTTATTTTACTTATCAAATTTTAAGATGCATTTACGGCTTTGTTTGTTAAAAAATAAAAGTAAAATATAGTTTTAAGTCTAAATACGGCCTTTTTATAATAGTATGTTCAATTAAACCATAACTGTAAGTAATATTAAGTTTCTAGGTAAAATATATTTCAGTGGTGTAATAAAAAAGGTTTTTAGAAAATTGCACTTTATTATAATAATAGTCATAACAGAACAGATTATTAGTGATAAAAGACAATCAAATTAACAGTGAATTATAACTTTAATTTTGTAATTAAATCAGAACGGTAATTAAATAGAAATTCTTATTAAGACCTCAAAATATTAAAATTAATAATCACAACAAAAATCTTAAAATTATTTATTATACCAATTACTAAACATAAAAGAATGTTAATCATATTAGTATTGAAAAAAAAACCCCAAGTGCCCGGCGACTCCAGCAGTTGTGCTGGCGTAGACGGGCGCGAGCACAGCCCTGGTGTCAGGGGAGCTAAGAATCTCCGGCGAGATATTCGACTAACCGTCAAACGACAATTACGGCAAATTACATAAAGGACTCCGGTACACTCAACATTCTTACATACAATGTTCGGACGCTGCTGAAAGATGAGCGGTTGATTGAGCTTGTAAATAAAGGATATTAGTTGGGACATTTTGGGACTTTCAGAAGTGAGACGAGAAGGTGAGCAAACAGAGGAAAGAGACGATGCCGTGTTCTTCCACTTCGGTGAAACCAGTGGCCAACACGGAGTGGGGTTCATGGTGGCAAAGAAGTGGAAGGACAACATAAATGAATTTTTAGGATACTCTGAACGTGTCGCTGTGCTCAAGTTCCAACTAACACTTACCAAAACTCTAACTCTTGTTCAGGTATATGCTGGTGCATATATCTGAATATGCAGATGTTGGTACATCTGCATATTCAGATGTCTTATGTAGAAGATGTTTACGATCTTGTTAATAGAGCATGCGACGAAAATAAAGGCACCTGGAACATGGTTATTGGTGACTTTAATGCAAAAGTGGGACGAAGGCAAGAACTGGACTGTGGTGACACAGTTGGTAGTTTTGGGTTAGGAGATCGAAACGAGCGAGGCGCTCGACTCACTCAATTTGCCTTTGGACAGAGCATGCACATAGTCAACAGTTTCTATATGAAGAAACCGCAAAGACGATGGACCTGGGTGTCACCAGATGGCATCACGCACAACGAAATCGACTACATCTTGTCATCCAATAGATATATTATTATTAAAAATATTAATGTCATAAGCAGGATCAAATATAGTTCAGACCATATTCAGACACCCATTCGTGTTAAAATCAGACTAGATTTTAAAATCCATCGAGCCAAATTATTTATAAAACAAATTAAAAGACTGTCTAAAGAGACCCTCGTTAATAACTTCCAACATTTCAACCAGGAACTGTCTAATTATTTTAAGGAACTTGAAATCGATGAAACAGACGCAGAAAAACAATACAATGTAATAGTTACCGGAACAAACAACACCTACAAAATATGTACCTGTAAAATATAATCAATAAATCTGTAAATACCTGTAAAATCATGGAAATTGCCACAAAATATTATAAATCATTATATTCCGAGCATCCATCATACGATAACTATACTGAATATAATCTATCCGATTCCATCCCCCCCATAAATGGTTATGAATTGCACAAAGCGCTTGCTACTATGCGCTACAATAAAATTCCTGGAGAAGATGGAATTACCACAGAAGCACTCAAAATAGGATCTTCCACTCTGTTGCCCCACCTTACTAACCTATTTAACACCATTTTTTCGGTCCGGTAAAGTTCCAAAAACAATGTGCCATTCAAACATATTCCTTCTGCATAAAAAGGGCGACAAAAGTGACATCGGCAATTATCGTCCAATAAGTTTAACATCATTCTCACATCTACAAGACTTTCATTAAAGTAATACATAACCGTATAGATGACAAATTGGATAAACATCAACCACCTGAACAAGCTGGATTTCGCCCCAGTTTCTCAACAACCGACCACCTGCAGACTTCGAACCAACTTCTAGAAAAATACTCAGAATTTAATAAACCTCTCTAGTCTACTTAGCCTTCGTAGATTATTCTAAAGCCTTTGACAGTATTAAACACTCCTCAATATTTAAAGCTCTTGAAAACCAAGAATTAGAATCGCAGTATATTGACCTCCTCAGAAGTATTTACTAGAACAGCACCGAAAACATCAAACTCAGTAATGAAGGACCCACATTTCAAATTCAAAAGGGAGTCATGCAGGGTGATCCGCTCTCTCTGAATAACGTGGTAAAATCATCAAATGAGTCCTCCCACCCCGGGCAGGGCGGGAGGGACTGTCAGACTTGTACTGACTAAAATCGGCGGTGTCCTTCAGTAGCCCTTCATGTTCCGGGGTCACGGTAAGGAAATAATCCCGCGACCCCGGCAGGCTTTGGCCCTCTGAGAGGGGGCCCCGTCAGTATGCTGATGCTCTTTGAGGCGCGCATGGGACACAACGCGCCGTCGACCCGGGCATGATTCATAGTCGGGCAGCGAGTTGCCCTTTACTCGCTGCCCGCATGCCCACCACCATGGGCGTCCACCACCGCGGGTGGGGCGGAGGGAGGACACTGTCCTCTCTCTCACGCGGCCCGCCTCCTCCTTCGCGAGCATTACTGCTTCGCAGAAGGAGGCGACCGCTTCCCACTCCGTCTTGCCCCGCAGCATGGCCGCGACCAATGCTGGGCGCGAGAGGTCTCCGCCTATCGCTGCCGTGAGGACACGTCGGTGCTCTGCCCAAGCGGGGCAGTCCTGCACCGTATGCTCCACCGTGTCCTCCGGGCGATCTTCGCAGTGGTGACATCACCCAGGCGTTTCCTCCTTCCGCATCAAACATAGGAACCTCCCGAAGCATCCGTGCCCGGTGAGGACCTGCGTCAGGCTGAAAGTAAGGACGCCATGACGTCTCTCCAGCCACTCCTCAAAGAGGGGTCTTACCGCCGCAATCGCGGCGTGCCCGTCACCAGCACACTTGAGGAGATATTTAAAACTCTGGTAGCCTCTTGGGCGACATAAGGTATAGAAATCGGCAATAAGAGGCTGACAAACCTCCGTTTTGCCGATGACATTGTTCTTTTTGCCCCTACAGCTTTTGAACTACAAACCATGCTCCAAGAACTGAGCACGGCTAACTCCTTGGTGGGACTTGCGATGAATCGGTCTAAAACACAAATAATGACAAACAGCACTAAGCGTAGGGTCGAGGTAGATGGGCAGGATATTAAATATGTCGATGAGTATATCTACTTGGGCCAGTTAGTATCTTTCGAAAACAGGCAAGAAAGAGAAATCGATCGCCGAATCGAAAACGCCTGGAAAAGCTACTGGTCCAAGAAGACGCTTATGAAGGGTGATTTACCAATCTCCCTAAAGCGCAAACTCATCGACATGTGCATCCTGCCCGTCCTAACCTACGGTGCTCAAACCTGATCGCTTACCAAGTCGCAGAGGTTCCGCCTTGGAGTCTGCCAAAGGGCAATGGAACGCAGCATTCTGGGCATCAAACGACAGGACAGAGTTCGCAACACCACGATACGTTCCAAAACGGGCATTCTGGACGTCGGCAAGAAGGCCAAGCTGAAGTGGGACTGGGCTGGTCACGTCAGCCGCATGTACATTGACCGCTGGGCGAAGGCCGCCACACAGTGGGTGCCTGAAGATGGACGGCGCCGCCGAGGCCGGCCTAGAAAAAGGTGGC
Organism: Agrotis clavis; assembly: GCA_954870645.1. NCBI lineage: Eukaryota > Metazoa > Arthropoda > Insecta > Lepidoptera > Noctuidae > Agrotis > Agrotis clavis. The sequence goes on along the minus strand of OX940924.1, from coordinate 21,205,128 downwards.
GAGACGAGCTGGATTCACACCGTGAGGACTGGTTCGAAGTGGCGCTGGACAAGAAAACTTGGAAAAACTTGGGGGAGGCCTTTGCCCAGCAGTGAGACAGTGTAGACTGAAAAAAAAAAGGTATACTTAATTCCGATTAGTACCTAAACACTTCTTTAAACTTCTTTTTAATTTGGAAATACAAATCGTTACGTGCAGTTGTCTCTGAGCGGCGCGTGAGTTATGAAAACTAAACAAATAATCCACACCCGCGCATGCGATGTAAGGGTAAGTACCCAGACCTTTCGATTTGTTTATGTGACGAGTTCATGATTACTTCCGCCAACTAGATCAAGAAAGGCGAAAGAAAAAAGGCGTAAGCATGATTATTTCGAAACTGTGTGCGAGTGCACCCGTGAACATAGAAATACGGCTTTTTTTGTTTGATTATTTTTATTTGTGATGGGATGTAATCGGTATTATTTTAAGAAAATCGTTTTTTTATTAGGCATAAAAAAGCATAATACGAGATATAATTATACGTTTTTTGCCTTTTTTGATGGAACAAAAACCTAAGCATGATTAGGTGTATTTTAATGAAATTTTACGTGCTTATGTTGGTTTATCGACTTTATTATTTGAAAAAACATTAAAGTTTTAATTTTTTTTTTTTGTTATAAAACCTTCATTTTAAGTCTAAATTGCACGGAAAAAATTGAGCACATGTATCTTTACGTATACTATCCAAAACAGCAATAAAAAAAATTTGACGTATCTGCACTTACGTCTTTTTTGATCTGGGGGTGCGAAATGGGGCTGGACGGAAAAATTCTGCCTTTGTCAAACTGACAGACGAACCGAATGCGTGGCGTAGCGTTTTTGTTTGTAATGTATGGAATTGTTTGAAGCCTGTCACATAGAGTATCGGATCGCTTTCGCATTTTTATATGACATGATTCGGTTCGGTTCGCTATCGCCTGTCTGTTTGACAAAGGCCTTACGAAAAGTTGGCACGACACTTTTATCCGACTGCGCGACGCAAAGGAGGGTAATGTGTTTAATACCATGGAATGGAATAGAATGGACTGGACTGGACTGGACTGGACTGGACTGGACTGGACTGCACTGGACTGGACCGGACCGGACCGGACCGTACCGGACTGGACTGGACGGGAGTGGAGTGGAGTGGAGTCGCGACGATTATTTTTGTTGAGTGTATACAGTAACTTCGTTCCATCCGGGTGTCCCTTGACACCTCTCAAGTTTTTTATTTCAGGTAATCCACAAGCACTAGTACTAACTGTGACCTTGTATAAACTCTTAAAGCGTGAGTCTTTAGGCTGTGGGACAAAGATGGCGCTAGACAATTTGTATAGCTCTGTCTCTTTCCCACAGCCTAAACTGGTTAAGAGCTCGTGGTAAGGCCTCTGTTAAGATATTTAATAAATATGCTACGTTAGAAAAATACAATACAATAAGTTCCTTATTATTCAGTAATACATAAAACTTGTCTGTTTATTCTGACTGTCCAACCTCTTTGCTATCATTTTCAGACCGGTATGGGACTGACCGACCAACCGACCTGACCGGACTCTGCGCACGAGTGAAGGCAGCCCTTCCGCATGGCCACACGGAAACAGTCCGTGCATCCGCATCCGGACATACCTGAACCGCTGCAGTTGTGAGACGGATCCACAGCTGCCTTAAAAATAATATGAAATTGATTACAAAAGGGCTATAGCTTTTCTTAGTGTAAGAAAGGCCTTATGCTGTTGGTATACATACTGCACAATATGCTCAGAAAAGACTACAACCCTTCGTTATTTCAAGGGCTTTAGAGCCCTTCGTTCTTTCAATTTTATTCATCATGTCCCTGTGCTCAATCTAGCGAAGACTTTTAACACAGTATCTATTGGCAGTATAGTTAGCAAGCTATAATTTGATTATAAAATCGGCATCCTTAAATCAATTATGCCAAATGTACAAGTAACTGGTCATTTGTAGAGTACCACAAGGTAGTATATTAGATTCCTAGTTTAAATGAATGATCTTAAACTAAATAATACAGAAAAATACAAAACAATTTGTTTTACCGTAGAAACCACCCTGTCATTGCAAGTGAAAGTTTCCAAAAAGCACATTTTTTTTCTCCCTAAAATATAAAAACAAAGTAATTTTGTGCATTAAACCCCTTCTACACGGTCAGACCTGACCGCCTGACAGAGGTGAAATTGGTCGTGTCAACAGTACCCCACCGTCTGGAACGCTGTCGGCTGACGGTCGGGTCCCACCGCGGACGCAGCCTGTCGGGACGGCTGCGCTCCCGACTGACTCCGCCCATATTTGGTCGCACACCGGACCAAGGTCACCTTTGTCAGGCGGTCAGGTCTGACCGTGTAGAAGGGGTTTTATGTTATTGAATAAAGTTCTACACTTTTTTTAGCAAAAAATCTTTACTGATAATTATCTAATTAACATCTACAAGAGAAGGAAGAAACGTTTGTAAGTATGCTTTCTCTAACAATAATTACATAGATACGCTTCTAAACAAATAAAACACTCCGCTAATGTTAATTATGTACTTTTGAAAATGATTTCTTATTCGTTAATACAAGCAGATTTAAGCATCTAAAAGAGAAGGAAGAAACGTTTGTAAGTATGCTTTCTCTAACAATAATTACATACGCTTCTAAACAAGTAAATACTCCGCTAATGTAAATATGTACTTATGAAAATGATTTATTATTCATTAATTTAAGCAGATATAACATGGACAACTTAGGAATAAATGAAGTATTTTACCCAAACAGATAAAGAAGTTGTCATCCAGATAAGCCAAAGATGCTATTCTGTCATGCATGCAACTGCGGAATATCGTATTTTACACTTTTTATGTAGTAGTTTTTGTTTGCCATGCAACAAAAGCAAATTGCAGTATGGTAACCACATACTCTAATAATTGACTATTCAACTTCAGAGGTAATCTACCATCGACGGTGAACATTCGACAAGCTGTCATCTCCTCGAAGGCTGCTCGGTTCAGTCGCTGCACGTTCTTACAAAGCTTTTTAGCTTCCACTGGTACAGAAAAAAAAATAGTTTTACAAAAATAATTAATAGTAATAAGACAGTTAAATTGTAAGTGCCTGTACTTATCAAAAATAAATATTTATTTTTCGCGTCGTTCGAAGTGAAATGATAAAAGTCAAAATACTCGTACCATATAGCATGAAGTTATTTCAACTGTTCCAGGAAATGTTGCGATAGATGTAGGTACGCTTTTAAAGAAAAAAAACTTAAATTAAATAAATAAGCCGCAGCAGTACTTTAAATACAAGTTTACTTCAAGAGAAAAAAAATATTTATATACGAACTCGTAACAATAACTGTCTGACCTTACCGGTACTTTGCAAATTTCTCAACAACCTGCTACAGGTAGCGTCTACCTCGCTAATGGACATATAGTATCTTTCGCATAAAACACTGAATAAGCAGACGAAACCATAATTCTTCAATGTACTAAAAATGGTGATTATGAAAAAACTTCCGACGTCACGCTGAAAACAGAGATGGAGTAAGACAAAGTTTAAACTCTAAGTTCAAAATAACAAAAACATACAAAAGTATTAGCACAAGGCAAATAAACTAAGCAAAGATTTAGGCCTTTTCTAAACAATCTATTGTCACGGCGTAAATAATCAGAGTGACAGTCTCATCCTATTACATTTTAATCTTAGCACATTATTTTGGCTTAACGTTATTTCTGTTACTGTCAAACAACTGTCAAGACAGTCATTTTTTAGGGTTCCGTAGTCAACAAGGAACCCTTATAGTTTCGCCATGTCCGTCCGTCCGTCCGTCCGTCTGTCCGCAGTTTAGCTCAGAGACGCCCAGTACTAGGAAGCTGTAATTTGGTGTAAATATACGGATTTGTTGTGCCGAAAAAGTGGTAAAATAAAATCTTGTAAAATATATTTTTTTAGGGTACCTCCTGTACACGTAAAGTGGGGATGTTTTTTTTATTTCTCGCGTACCCCTTAGTGTGGGGTATCATTAAATAGGTCTTTAAAAAATATTGATAGTTTCCATTGACAATTTTTTGATAAAAAGATTCGTTTGTGAAATATTAAGCTTTAAAGTGCTAATTTTTGCTCGACTCGAGTGTCCCCCCCCTCTACCAGCTAAACGGTTATGTTTGGGGGTGTGAAAAAATTCACAATAGTAGTATATATAACGAAGTTTGAAGGAAAATTATCATGACTAAGTAGGCTTTACAAGTTTACGATAATAGTCGACCAACTTATAAAACGTACTTGGATAGCATATTTTCCTAAACAAAATGTATCGCAGAACATGTTCTTCAACTGCAAATGTAAGTTTGTAAACTTTATTTTTACAGCTATAATAGGTGGGTATGTTTTGGGGATAGGTAGGTTTTTATTGTCAACTATTTTTAACTAACTTCAAAAAAAGGAGGAGGTTCTGAATTCGTCGTAATATTTTTTTTATGTATTTTCCCCGATTTCTCAAAGACGCCTGGACCGATTTTGAAACTTCTTCTTTTTAAAATTAAATTCAGCGAATCAGTTTAATTAGTTCGCATAAGTATTTTGATGGGCAACTACGGAACCCTACACTGTGCGTGGCCCGACACGCACTTGGCCGGTTTTTTTTGCTATGGTATATATTATTTTTTATGAGGAGCTCGTGGTTAAATAATTACAGCCGCACAGTCCGATCTTCCGGGTTAAGCCGCGCTTGCCGGTTGGTCTGTGGATGGGTGACCATCTGTCATAGCGAGTTTCCTCCGTGCCTCGGAAAGCACGTAAAACCGTTGGTCCCGGCTGTCATTTCCACAAATGACAGCCGGGACCAACGGTGACGGCCAAAGATCCACATCTTTGACAGTCGTTACTGTTAGTCAGAAGCTCATAAGTCTGACAACCAGTTCTACCATGGGGTATCGTATTGCCCAGTTACTCGGTTGTGGAGGTCCGGTAGGCAGTCGCTCCATGTCAAATACTGATATCCAGCTGCATCTGGTTAAACTGGAAGCCGACCCCAATATATTTGGGAAAAGGCTAGGCAGATGATGATGATATAATATTTTTTATATACATCATTATAATAAATATGTTCCAAAAAGCACGTTGTAATCACAATTAACCAATGACGGAAAAGTATTTTGACTGCATTATTATAATAATTGCTTACCGCACCAATCCCTAACAGTTCTGATTCCATTACTTCTATAACAGCTTGAAGGTACATTAAACTGCTGAAGAATGTGCCCAATGTTTGAAATAAGACCTGAAAAATAATAGCGTTTTGTAATAACAAATACTGGTAAAATTAGTTCTTTAACACATTATACACGCACAGTGAGACAGATTGTTTAGATGCCATTATAATATTTTGTGTCCTCGTCAAAGCATTTGACTGCTTAAATCATGATAATTAAATAACTTCAGAACCAGCTTTTCGAACTATTATAGATTTTGCTCTCTATTTGATAAAATCTTATTTGAATGAAAAGCAATAGCAAGTTCAACTAAACGGAGTAAATTCACGGGGCCGATAGTCTTGTGGTTCCGCAAGGTTCGATATTGGGTCCTTTCCTCTTTCTATCGTCATTAAGACGATAAGATTACGAACCGCAGAATAATGATGTCATTTTGCTGATGACATTTCCCTTTTTTTAACATAAATAGCTGTCCCAAAACATTTGTTATTTTAGAGGTATATAGACACGGAACGTATATTTCAAATACTTTCAGAGTACATGTGTGGACGGCTGCAGACATTCGGAGATTACTCATATTCAAGCCAAATATGAGTAATCTCCGAAGACGCGATTATATAAGAGAAATGTCTAAAGATATAAACGTTATCACGGCGAATTGTCAATGCGTCTAAGAAAAACTAAACGAAAAACTCACGTTGGAAAACAGCTGCATCTTTTTCGTGAAAGAGATGACTGACCACTTAGTTCAGCACTTCCTAAAGTATACTCTTATGTTATGGGGTAGTAGAGAATCGACACAGATTGCATCCTACACTAGTGGCCTAGCCATTTTCCAGGGAGAGACTGATATGCCTTTCACTTCTTGTAATTATCGCGTGCCTAGTCATTGGGTGGTAAAACTGCTGGAATGCAGACGTTGACAAAATCTTCGCTCACTCAAAGCATCGTTCAGAATTACCGTACCGATGGATGCTCGACGATGATAGTGCTTGATTAGAGAACTTGTTAGCCACAGTTAGCAGGCGCGCACGCTTCGCAATAGAAAAAGACGTATTTAGTGGATTATTCTAAACTAAAAAAAAAGCAGTTCATGCCACCGCTGAATATAACAATTAGGTTGACATAAAAGGCGGTAAATAAAACGTGGTGGTTTCATAACATTACGTCCTGTCACCACCGTGCCGTCCACATTCTAATGCCGTCTCGTAAACAATGGTTTTTAAAATACATATAGGTACGTTGATATTTAACGTACTTCATTCATTCCTATCGTTATTTGACATACATTTCTTTGACTTGACATGAAAAGACAATTAAGTAAAGTCCTTACCATAAACTTAAATATCCTCTTGAAAATTTCAAATGCCTCCATTAAACTGACATATGCTTGGTAAAGCTTTTTAAATTTGTCATCATATTTGTCCTCTTTTAGCTCCAGACCGATTTGACTATAGTACTCAACTTCAGCTAACCATGAAGCTATTCCATCTATCATTAAGGCGATTAGAGAAACACCATAATGTAAGACCACGTCAAAAAAGGATAAAGCATATAAATATATTAAAATCTTTAAGTCATGAGTTATCGCCACACTGGCAGTAAAGCCTAAACTGTACCGCAGAATGGCGAACCAATTTCTAAGAGCAGCTTTTTTGTAATGCATAAAATTTATTAACCTGAAAGCTTTTTGAATTTTCAAAATTAATCTGACGTGGTCTTTTCTTTGCATAATATTAAGAATGTAAAAGAAACCGAGAGGGAACACAAACAAGAAGACGTGAGCCCTAAGAAAAAAGATCATGTATGGATTTACAAGTACATTAAAATATGCCATACTTCTAATTTGATAAACCATAGATACAAGGAGACAAATAAGTGATACGACATAATAAGAAGCTTGATGAGGTCTTATGCAATTGTACTTGATGGAGAAACATGACAGAAACACCAGGTGTTGGAAGCAGCGGAAAGGAAGAAGCACACTTTGAAATCCACTGTCCAAGTAATTGTCAGTAATAGGGTTTATATTAATCTGCGTCTTCATGTCTAATTTGGTAAGAACCGTTTGTCTGTGTGGTAGAATACTTACTGAGGAAACGTTTTCGTTGCCAGAATGTGATAGACAATATCCTCATTATATTATTGTTTGTTTGCATTTTAATCAACTAAAAGGAGGTCGTATGTTTAGTCATGATTCGACATTATAAATAAATAAATAACTCAAATATTTGGTAAGTTGTTGATAAATGAAGGTAAGATAAGACTTTTATTTTCTTTTAGAAAATTTTCTTTCTTATTATCGTCATTGTCTTCGTCAAAAAATAAAGGAAAAACTAAAATGCGTTTTAACTTGCGACTCTCTCGCCTTGTCGCCTTTTTCTTATTCGGCGAAACCGAACGTGTGGTTGCATCGACTGAAAGCGCCGCTGCAGTTGCTCGAAAAAAAAATGTTCTGAAAAAGATAACATGTAAGGATGATAACATGTAAGGCGCGGGCTGAAAGAAAAGACGTAAGACGAGGACGCGTCGCGGACGTGCGAAAATGTATGAGAGTCGCGTCCGCGCCCCGTCTCATCTGTGTGTTTGGCTTAGGGGGAAACTCTCCTCTGGTCCGCGGCCCAGTTTACATGGACTAGGAACAGTAGTGGTAAACTCGGCCGAACGTGTGGGCGAGAATACCATTTTACGTCGCGACGCTTCTACAAATTTTGTATGAAAGAGACGCCGAAGAGACATAAATGTCTCCGCCCCGTCTGCGTCTTACGTCTTTTCTATGTGGCGCGCGCCTAAGGATCGTTAAAATTTTTTTTTTCATTGAATTTGTAACCATTTTTTTGAAGTAAGCTTCCGCGCATAGTAAAGGGAAATAGTATTATACTAGCGAAACATTTATCACGTACAGGTCCTTCCCGAGAGCACATGTCGCTCAAAAAGTCAGAGAGCCATGCTTCCTTTCAAGCCAGTGTTTGAAAATCCGACGGGGAGCCCTTGATCTTAGAGGACCAAAGCCTGCCGGGGTTGCAGGACTGTCTCACCAGGTAACCGTGACCCTGGAACGCGAAGGGCTATTGAGGGATCACTGAGGATTTTAAATCAGTCCCTTCCGTCCCGCCCTGGGCGGGAGGACGCATTTGATGATTTTACCTAAACTAAAAAAAAACCAGTCTTTACTCAGCAGTAAAGGTCACATTTCCTTGAACTTATCGAGGCCAGAGCCTATATAGCTCAACCCTTGACTCCACTGAACTGCATCAGTCCCTCATTCAGTGCAGCTTAAGGCGTCTGTCTGTATCATTTTTGAGGTAGCATCTTTACGCTGATACTCAACAACGTCCTGTAAGACTTATCACGCTTCTCTCATTCGCACAGGGTTGTTCTGTACGCAAGAATTAATGACGTTAGCCTAGTGCGGGTTGGTAGATGTGACGTCAACTCACGTCATCGATTTTTTTTCTAGAATTGGCGAGAATATTGTAGGCTAATGATGTATCTTATTTCAGGGTCAATGGTTGCTGACATTCTTTACGACATTCCTTTTATTTACTGAACATACGACGTGTAACGGTGCGTACAAACTATGTAACATAACATGTTATATAACATTTTTCAAAGTGTGGTCTTGTTATATAACATTTTACACACATTTATTGTGTTATATAACAATGTTATATAACATTGTTAGATGGTCTGTACGCACCTTTACGCTTTAACCCTTCAGAAGGCGCGCTATGAGCATTTTGCTCACGCCAAAAATAATTACGTTATCTTAAGTTGATATACCTACAGCTGCAGTGAGTCCGATCGTCTCAGTACCTATCTATTCCTCCCCTCTACCCTGCAACTTCCACGTCGCTTAGTGCCGCTGAAACCGAGGAATGAAGTAGTTTTGGACGTCGCCGTCGTGTCTCATTTTGCGGTATTTTGTTCATTGCGCGCCTATCCGCGTAAGTTTCTTTTTATTTAACGTATTTGTATTTTTCTCATGGATTACTTTGTTTATTTGTACAAAATCTAGCGAAATCACGATAACAGTCTAAGGGCGTATGTTATAATATTCTTTTTACTTATTTTAGTTACATAAAAAACGGGCGAACGCAAGACGATCAAATTTTTTCGTGCCTGGAAAAGATATCTGGTGACGAAGTTTCAGCCAATATACGAAATGCTCTCATTCTTCGATCACGAGTTTTCGTCGTCCTGGCCTGACAGGGACTTTACATTAGTAACGAGTTTTTACAAATGCCAAGAGTATGGCCATGCAGCAAAATCATGCAGAAACGTGAATTCAACGTGTGGGCACTGCGGAAAACGGAAACAGGTCATTATGACGTCCGAATGCGTTAAGAAATCTGACACACACAAATGCGATACTTGTTCACGTTTTAAAAAACCCAGTGACCACAAAAGGGGAGACGCTAAATGTCCATGAAAATAGCAGAGCACAGATATATAAATTCAATTGATTAATGAAAGTACCTAGTGCGTCATACTCAAAGGCCTAACTTCCGTGTACTAACTAACTCATTAAACATATACGAGACCACTGTGCTCTGCGTTGTCCTACTTTCCATCAAATATTATCTAATAATTAATTATCTTAATAATATCTCCAAGAGAAGATAGAAACGTATGTAAGTACCTATGCTTTCTCTAACAATAAAGCTATTGTCAAACAGACAGGCAAAGCGAAATCCAGTCACATAAAAAAGCGAAAGCGATCCAATAGTCTATGTGACTGGCTTCAAACAATTCCATATTACAAACAAAAACGCCTCGCTTCGCGTTTGCCACGCCTGTCAGTTTGACAATAGCTTAAATGCATACGCTTCTAAACAAATAAAACACTCCGCCAATGCTAATACTTAAGAAAATGATTTATTATTCGTTAATTCAAGCAGATATAACATGGACAATTTAGGAATAAATGAAGTATTTTACCCAAACAGATAAAGAAGTTGTCATCCAGATAAGCCAAAGATGCGGAATATTTTACATTTTTTAAGTACCTATTAGTTTTTGTTTGCCATGCAACAAGAGCAAATTGCAGTATGGCAACCACATACTCTAATAGTTGACTGTTAAACTTCAGAGGTAATCTACCATCGACGGTGAACATTCGACAAGCTGTCATCTCCTCGAAGGCTGCTCGGTTCAGTCGCTGCACGTTCTTACAAAGCTTTTTAGCTTCCACTGTAATAGAGAATTTTTTTTCATCAAATATAATTAATATATAATTGCGCTCCACCTATGTTAATTCGAAAAATGTTTTAAGTGACAATTTTTAGTAAATAATAGTGTTAAATTCATCGAAATAGTACACATGTTACGTGATGTTGTTATCTCAACCGAAGGAGAACATCAATATTGTGGCTAAAAGTTATGAACTATGGACAGCATCTGAATCAATGTGTATGTTGATAAAGACACTTAAACAATAAAATAGTGTTAATAAAAAACATTATAAGTGATAAACAGTTATAGTCCAAGAGCTACTGAACCCTGCGACTAACGGTCTTCGAAATTTGTACACTTATGATTTATAGCATGCTAAGGGCAATAGCTACGACCTGGCCGGCGTCAGCCGTGCACGTCATCAAACCATTTATTTTTTAAAGTGTAAAATAAATTGAAACAAAAGACTTGTTCCTATATGCTTAAAAAAATAACTGCATGTAGTTTTTTTTTCTTGTAAATCTTGGTAAAAAATGACAGGCGATTACAAGGAGCATGAGTATGTGACAGGCGAATTGAAAAGTGCACAGTTGATGAGGAAAAATAAACTTTCTCCTGTAAGGTTAAAATTTAGATATGTTTTTATGTAAACGCTTTGGAATGAGTATGTACAATGACAGGCGGTTTTAAGGTGCATAAGACCTTGACAGGCGAGAGAACAGCTGCTAAGTGATTGTGGCCTAGACGTGCAAATAAAAGTTGATTAAGTTAATCATAAAACTAAACGAGACTACTCGTCATTTATAATGGGAGTGCCTGCAATCTGGTTCCAGAAATTGCATCAGCCAGAAATTTTGCCCATGAATGCTGAATTTAACGAGTGGATTTGGTTTCGAAACTCCACTAAAAAAAGATCAAATTAACAACATTGATTTATTTTACCAAAATGTTAGAGGTCTTCGAACAAAGCTGAACTACTTCAAAAATAGCTTAGAATTAATGGATGCAGATTTATACGCAATCGCGGAATCGGGTTGCAACCCTTCCATACATGACCCGGAATTTATCCCGCCGGGATATCAAATAGGTACTTCGCTTTGACCGAGCGGATGGTCGCAAACAGGGAGGAGCGCTTCTAGTGGCCACACACCGGTTGGAGCTGCGACATGTTTGCGTGAGTGACGTATCTATAGACACTTGCGTTTTTGAATTAGTCAATGTAACAGTTTACTTAATTAAAAGATTTTTATTTTTGTGCTCAGTGATTTGTGTTCCGCCTGGTAGTTCTGAGAATGACTATTGGTTCTGTTTAGCATTATAGAGAAATTGTGTATCTACTAAATATACAGTAATATTTGTGTTAGGCGATTTTAACCTTTATTCGTGTCCCAGAAATGTGAGGACTTAAATATTTTTTGTTATATTGCGGATTCACCCAAATAATTAATGTACCTAATTGTTTAAATAGACAACTAGATCTGATACTAAGTTCGGGTCTTGGCGAGGTATCAGTGCGGCTGTCCCAAATCAAAACACAGTAAGGGACATTTTTGTCAAAATCAAGATTTTTACACCACGCTTTAAACACAGTAAGGCCTTTGTCAAACAGACAGGCGATAGCGAACCGAACCGAATCATGTCATATAAAAATGCGAAAGCGATCCGATACTCTATGTGACAGACTTCAAACAATTCCATACATTACAAACAAAAACTCTACGCCACGCATTGGCACAGTGGTCAAGAATGGGTTAAATGCCCACAATATGCAAAAATCCTTTTTTCAATAAAAGCCTCCATTCTCAATATAGCGATACCATAAAACCTAGTAAGTGCACAGACTAAACCGAAAAACCCAAATCAAAAACCTAGTAAGAGCTGATAATCAGTTCAAAACACAGCAAGGCACACGAGTACTTTGTTTTGGATTGGGAATTTCCACTTGCTAGGTTTTTGATTTGGGAATTAACACGTCTAAAAGACCATAAAATCTAAAAATTACACAGTATAGCACACACCCGTCGGAGTTCCATCTCCAGGAATTAGGGTTTAAATTAGTGAGAAAATATCAAATTGCCGCTATCTTTTCGGGAGAGGGGGGCGGGGCGTCGCGTGCCTTCATTTATAGCGTCGCTCGCGCCGATCGCCAGTATAGAGGAAAAGTGGAGTATGTAGAGGAGAATGGACAGAAAATCCATTGATTGATGCTTTTCACGTTGTTTCTATGGAATGGGTATCAATGAAGCAGCAAAAATTCACATTGCAGCAATGTGGAAATGTTGGAGTTTGCTGTAGAAAAAACTTTTTCAAAAAATTAACCACCTTCAAAAACAACCACAAAAAACGGTAAAATAACCTGCAAAATAACTTTTCTTTTGGAAGTCGGTGACCTTTTTCTATTAATTTCATTGTCTTTTTTGCCACCGACTTCCGAAATAAAAGTTTTGTAGGTTATTTTACCCTTTTTTGTGGTTGTTTTTGAAAGCGGTTATATTTTTTTAGAAAAAGTTTTTATTTTTCTCTTTTTGGTTTAATATTCAACCACAATTCTTGTCAAATACATCATTTTCTTACATGTGCACTAGAATTTTTTAATCCGTAGCACCGGTAATAACATCGTTAACATCTCTCTCATGCAATCCTTATCTCAAAAACTACTGAGCCGATTTTGATGAAACTAGCAGTATTCCCTAAGTTGAACAATACCTAGTACAACAAAAAAGAATTAAGTACTTAAATCGAACTTGTAGTTTCGGAGATATGCGAACACTGACATAATTTACTAAATCAGTCGATGCCGAGTCCTTACTAGAGGAGTTGTACCTTCCATCATCAGCTCAGCTACATGAGATGATGATTTCCATACGTAACTACCTACTTAAATTACTTCATAAGATTTGCAAAAACTATGTGTGCGCCAATAAAATTTGAGGGTTGCCCTCGATTTCTCCATGATCCAATCATCAGATCCTGACACCACTTCAGAAGTTTCTCCTTTTGAACATTTTCATCTTGGAATCATGCCTGTGATGACCCGAAAGGCTACTGCCCAGGATTTAGAGCTCAAATTGAGAACGGCCCTCCAGGAACTAAAAGACTCAAAACTCCAATGTCAACAACTGTTTAAGGAGATAGAAGAGAGCGAGGAGGAAGTTATTAATATTAACAGCAAAAACTCAAGCTTAAAACGGGAGCTAGTGGACCTTCATCAACAATATGTACATGTTGTTGATGAACGGGATCGTCTGAAGGAAATCACAGATGGGTTCCATACATGTAGCAATCTTTATGAGGAGGCTTTGTGCAAAATCAGGAACCTGGAGGATGAATTAAGTCATGCCAACTCTCAAATTTTAAAATTGGAGAAGAATAAGGAACATGCTCAGATTGATGAAACAAATGTTTTATATAACGAGTTATTAAATACAACGTTCAACCCTCACCCAATTGTGACAATAGACCTTACGGAGGATTCTATGTTAAAACAAAATAACAACAATAAAATTAGTCAAAATAAATTAAAAAAATATGCAAGAATAAATAAAATCATTAAAAAATGTAATAAATATAAGAAACAACAAAAACACCATTTCAAAAATATTCAACTAAGGAAAGAGCGTGTTTCTCTAGTAAATAAGCTAAATAACTATCAGATAAAATTGGAAGATATTATAAATATTTATAACGTAGACACTCAGCGTTTACAATCAGAAATTGAACGTCTGAATCAAACTCTTAAATCTTTATGTAGTAAATATAAAAGCTCCAAAGATCAAATAAAAGAGCATATTCTTGCTACCAATGATTTGGTGGACAAATTGGACTTGCTGACTATTAGGAACACTTTGTGTACCTGTCAGACACAGTCCCATCCTGAGAGTCTCCAGCCTGAGGCAACGGAGGACCCGTCCCAAGTTGTGAGTCCTCTGGATAGTAACTTTAGCCAAGAAACATTACCTGATATTGTTTATAATAATAACATACAACCAAAGCTGAATAGTTTTGTATCTCCTTGTAATCAGGGTGACTGTCATTCAATTATGTTTTCTGATAGTATTGGTAGAGGGTTAGGTAAATTAATAAGTAACAATCTGAGCTATAACACTCAAAATTATTGTATGCCAGGGTCAACCTACAAACAAATAATGTCATCAGTCATCAAAACTGCATGTAACGCTAGTACCACCATCACTATATTTATAGGTAATAGTTCTAAGATTAAAAAAGAAGACATCACTGATTGTGTTTCAGAGTTGTTAAAATTAGATTGTCATAAAATTATTTTGTGTGCTTTTCCGTATTTTGAGAAAATGTCTAATAGAAAAAACAATTATATACACATGCTGAATAAGCATGTTCATTTCCTAGCAAGTCACTACAGCAACAAGCTTTTATGTTTAGACATCAACACTGTTGTTGATAAACTTAGGTCGAATCAGTATTCAGTCCCAAGTAACAATAGGTTCTATAACCTAGGAGTTTTATCACCAAAGAGTGATATAGTAGGCCTTTAACAGTAACCATTGTGACTGCATGTACTATAAAGGTTTATAACAAAGCATTTTGGTTCTATAAGATTAAAGAGCATTTAAGTTCTATTATTTAGCTCTTAGAACGCTTACAGGGCCATTCAAAAGAATCTTTAAAGTGTTGCACTGTAATAGAAATGAGAAAAACGATTTTGGTACTATTTAGTACTATAGACAACCTTACTGACACTTTTATGTATCTATTTTGCTCTAATAATGCGTCAAAATAATTTTTACAGTACTAGGACTGTAGCAGTATCGAAAACACTATTACAGGATCAATTTGCACTATAAAAGTACCATACACAACCATTACGTATTACAGGATCAATTTGCACTATAAAAGTAACTTACACAACCATTACGTAACCGTTTAGCTTCATAAAAGCTCCCTCAACATCGCTAAGGGGCTAGTTCTGTAAAAATCATGAAAACTCTTCTATAGTACTAAATAGTACCATAGCGACTCCTGGCGCAATTGCTAAATACTTAAATTCAAATAGCTCTTAAAGTGAGTTGGTGTTACTGAAACGAGACTAAAGCGTGACAAAAAAACACTAAAATTCATCATTAATGGACTAATTGGACCTTTAATGGCTTTTCAGTAACAATTACATCACTAGTATTTCTTAATGTCGATTGTGTTCTGGTAAAGTTTTAAGTAAAGGTTTGATAATGGATTTAAGATCGCTGCGTCAGTATAATGAGAGTGGTAGTTATAAAAAAAAGGTAAAGAATCGATATACACAAGCATTATCATCAATACAACAGGCTCATGCTCAAAATGTAAATACTGGTCAAGCGGGTCCAGAAAATATAGCACATGGTTCTGCACAAAATATTTGTTTTACATCACAACAGGGCTGTAGTATTAATGTTCCTTTTGCTCAAGGTTGTAATAAGGATGAAGAATACAGTGAGAGCACCTGTCTTCAAAGTTCCCAAACATCGGAATGTTCAGAGGAGGAGAGCAATGACCAATTTTATTATACAGTGACCTAAGAAGATGGTGCGTCACTTACAGTATACCAACTGCAATCCCAAATTATGCCCTAGTGTGTATTTAATGCAACTCCATGCAAAGAAATTTATTTTGACTACACTGTTTTATATTAGGACAAGGACCCCTAATTGGAAAATATGGCCGCTATTTTCTGCCGCGATAGCACATTAGTAGCACAGCTGGAGCCAATGTGTACTATAGGATCCGTATTCGGGACAAGTCCTTATTTTATTAATTAAAATTTAATTAAAACACGAAAATAATGAGGGCGCATTGTCAAATTCGAAATCAGCATATTGATTTTAACGATACAATTATTTTCGCAAGTGCAAGTTATGGCAGTTATGGCAGAGTTGCATGTCTTTTTTATTACAATGATACGTTAGGCAACATGGCAAATGACATGAGTCTTAAAACTTATCTTGAAGAACACGACTGACACAACACAAACAAAAAATTATGAATAATATAAGTGTCAAGAAAGATCTCTCAAATCGTTAACAGTGCAAAATAGCACTTTAAACATGTTTTGGTTACTTTTATAGTGCAAATTCGTGACATTATTGCACTTGTGGCACTATTTTAGTACTAAAAAGCGTTTCATTACACTTTTACATCTCAACTATCGAGCTGATTTATCACCGTGAGAGCCTTTATGTAATGTTTATAGAATAAATTAGTGATAAAACTCCGGCCTATTTGGGGTTTTGTAAACGTTTACAACACCATTATAGTACTATTGTTTTGTTATTGTGGAGCTTTTTAGCACGCTCCAAAACGTTCTCAGGTCTTTTATAGTACCAATTTTTGTTACTTGGGGTATATCTGCCTATTAGATATAGACGTATAATAGCTAGTCTATTAAGTTTTAATATTCACTCAGACATAAATAGTATGTCTTCGTCTTATTGTGTACATATTTATGATGGTAGTTTTAGTAGTACGAAGGAGGATCCATGTGTCACCATGGAAGATTCTCAATCTCACGGTGAGACTACTGGTGGTAGGATATTTTTGCCTGGTGATGGCATGGGAGTCTCAGGACTCACTCCGGATAATACTTATTTAAACTAGTCAGTAGGACAACAGAAGATACTATTAGCCATATAACATCTACTAGCAATAATGTATCTTCTTGCAACCAAACATCTAGCTTTAAAAAAGGGCCTCAGCAGAATACGAGTACCTTGAAATTGTTCCATCAGAACATTCAAGGTATCTCTTCCAAATTATTAGAAGTTGAAATGTTTTTAGAAAAAACCATGTATGATACTATCTGATTTACCAAACATTGTCCAAATGCTACATAATTATGAAAACTACACTGTGGGGAGTTGTTTTAATCGTAAAAATTTGCTGCGTGGAGGTTCCCTAATATTAGTTAAAAATTCTTTAAAATTTAATCAACGTAATGACATAGTAGGTCTCTCGGTTGAACATTGCATCGAACTGTCTTGTGTTGAGCTAGATAAGCATGTAATAGTGTGTGTATACAGACCCCCGAACTATCAAAATTTTTCACTATTTGAATCTATAATGGAAGTTGTTCTGGCAAAGCTTGTAGTCAGGAATAAATCTGTAATAATTTGTGGCGATTTTAATATCAATATTTTAGAAGAAAATTCAAATAGCAGTAGGTTATTAAATCTTTTTAAATCATTTGATTTGACTAATATTTTTGCAGAACCAACTAGAATAACTCCATCTTCTGCTACTTGTATTGATAATGTTTTTTGTAATTGTGATTATTTGGATTTCGGATTGTGGTCCTATAAGCTCAAATCTGGAAGTAGCTGAAGAATTTGTTAAATTATTTACTGATATGGTAAGGACTACGGAGGCTCTGAATTCCTCACCTGATATATCAATAGCTTTATTAAAGGCGAACGTTTCTGACAGCCCGGCTGATTTTAAGTTTAAACATATAAATCCTATGACAGTTATTAAAGCTTTCCGGGAAATCAAAATTAAAGTGACCGAAGATTTATGGGGATTGTCTATCAAAGTTTGTACAGGCATTGTGGAAACTGTAGCGCCATATTTGGCATTAATTTTTAATCTGTGTGTGGATCAAGGAGTTTTTCCTGATTTGATGAAGTTTAGTAAAGTCGTGCCTCTTTTTAAATCTGGAGACTCTAAAGATACTAACAATTATAGACCAGTATCCGTGTTGCCAGTCTTTAGCAAGATATTTGAGAAAGTAATGCAAAATCAGATGCTTAATCACTTCAACACACACAAAATCTTACACGATCAGCAGTATGGTTTCACCAAGGGACGTTGTACAACTGACGCCGGTGTCACCCTATTGAAGCACATATTTACTGCATGGGAAGAGGCACAAGACGCCATAGGAATATTCTGTGACCTCTCCAAAGCATTTGATTGCGTTAATCACGATACATTACTTTTGAAACTTGAACATTACGGATTAGGTAAACTTGCTCTTAGTTAAGTAAAATCTTATTTGTGTGATAGACAACAGCAAGTTCAGATAAATGGTGTAAATTCACAGGGTTTAACAGTTAAAATGGGAGTTCCACAAGGCTCAATATTGGGTCCTTTCCTCTTTCTTGTATATATAAACGATCTACCCTATTTACTTAAAAATCAACTACACAATAATGGTGTTATTTGCTGATGACACTTCCCTAATTTTTAAAATAAATAGGCGAGCCCAAAATTTAGACGACGTCAATAATACCCTGCGTCAGATCCATAATTGGTTCACAGCAAATAATTTAGTATTAAATGGAAACAAGACTAAATGCATTAGGTTTGCCTTACCAAATGTTAAAAATAGTAATTATGACATAGTGTTGGATGATGAGATACTAGAATTCGTCGATAAAACGGTTTTCCTGGGTATGACACTTGATTCAAGGCTACAATGGGGCCCTCATATAACAACTCTTGCGGGGCGATTAAGTTCAGCAGCATATGCTGTTTGGAAGATTCGTCAATTTTATTGTGGGGACGGGCGGCTGACATCGAGTCTATCTTTATTCTCCAAAAGAGAGCTATTCGAGCCATATACAGGGTGAATTTTTCAACTGGGCGTGGATGGCTATCTTGGAAACTATGAGGAATTTTGAAAAACGTTGAAAGGAGTCTCGAGGCCGATTTTGACGAAAACTTAAACTGCATCGTTAGGTTTTAAAAAATTCAATAATCCTGGCCAGGAATCGAAACCGCTGATTTTGGAAAAAAAAATCACACTTTGTATTATTACTCCATTCGATAGTGTTGCTAATAAGGATCAATTTCTGGGAAGTAACCATATACGGCAAACATAAGGAAACAGCATATTTTTATAAAACTGCTATTTTTCTATGTCACTTTTTTTTTTCTAATTTCGAATAGATTTATGGCTCAGTTGAATAACTGAGCCATAAATCTATTCGAAATTACAAAATTTCGTTGTTTTCAATGTTTCACTGGATTTGACGCCTCAACAACTGCACTTTATTCAGAAATACAATACGCAATTATTGAATTGAACAAAAAATATCATCATTTCCAAGAAGAAACGATAAACCTATGTTTCGAATACCGTCATTGCCTTGAGATTGATCAGTTTTTTTTTATAATTAGTCATTTTCCTTAAGTTTGCCGTATATGGTTACTTCCCAGAAATTGATCCTTATTAGCAACACTATCGAATGGTGTAATAATACAGGGTGTGATTTTTTTTCCAAAATCAGCGGGTTCGATTCCTGGCTAGAATTATTGAATTTTATAAAATCCAACGATGCAGTTTTAGTTTTTGTCAAAATCGGCCTCGAGACTCCTTTCAACGTTTTTCGATATTCCTCATAGTTTCAAAGATAGCCATCCACGCCCAGTTGAAAAATTCACCCTGTATAATCTCCGTAGGCGCGATTCTCTAAGAGAACTGTTTAAGGAAATTAACATCCTGACGGTACCTTGTCAATATGTCTATGAAAATATAATGTACGTTAGAAAAAATCTGCATCTTTTCTCTAAAAGAGGTGACAGACATAATTTTCATACCAGAAATAGGGACCAATTAGTTCAGCCGGGCTTCAGACTCGCCAAAGTAGACTCATCTTTCATGGGGTACTGTTTAAAATGCTATAATAAGCTACCACAAAACGTCATTGAACTGAATGAGACGAAATTCAAAACATGCATTAAACGCACACTGTGTAAGCAGGCATATTACAAACTGAGCGACTATATCGCTGATGATAATGCTTGGCTCCATGCTGGTCCTGCTCCATGAGACAGTGAATGTATAAATAAATTGATAGTGGAAGTATACTTAATACCATTGTTGGAGCTGCTGAAGATTGTACAACTGTATTTGCATTGTATAGATTCAATCTTCCTTGTATTATATAGTTTCATAGCCGACATTGTGTGAGTACTATGTACTTCAGAGCTGTCATTCACTGAGTACCTACGTCTCTTGTTGACTTGAATGACCCTGGCGGCTGAGTGTGTCATGCTCACTCAAATGTCTCGCTGATGGTGGCGCGTGTGTCGG
Organism: Agrotis clavis; assembly: GCA_954870645.1. Taxonomy (NCBI): domain Eukaryota; kingdom Metazoa; phylum Arthropoda; class Insecta; order Lepidoptera; family Noctuidae; genus Agrotis; species Agrotis clavis. The sequence continues at coordinate 21,184,690 of OX940924.1, read as the reverse complement.
ATCATTTAGCTCCCTCCAAAATGGTTGAGCTGAATGGTGCTGATGCATGTGTCATGTTCGTGAACGGGCGCTGTCAGTTGAGACTGGTCATCTCTTAGCTGCCACGGCTTATTTTAATAATTATTGATCATTTTGTTTTTGAATTGTCTTTGTTTTAATTGTTACTCTGGACACTTTTAGTCAAAAACTTGCTACATCGTTCTCACATAATGTACCACCTCAAATGAATGATGTAACAAAGGTTCTGTAATAATTCTGGCGATCTAAAAAGAGTGTCCATGGAGTTTCTTGCACGTTCTTCTCCATAGAGATCTACTTCTTGGAACGGGCATCTACGGTACTTTCACAGTTTTTATGTCTTGTGACTGGGACTGTAGCACCATAACTTTTGTAGTGTTTAATAATATTCCTTTGATTGTCTATGACAATTCAAAAGTGCCTGTAACTGGCCTACTTGAAATAAATGCTTTGATTTTGATTTTGATTTTTGAACAAAAAAAATAATTTTGAAAATCGGTCAACATACCGTCGACCGTCGAATTGATAACCTCCTTCTTTTTGAAGTCGGTTAAAAATTAAAATGTATTTGATTTGCTTACCCAGTCACACAACCCATTTCCGTCAGCCGTTTCATAAAACGTTTTTCAATTCCCTGAAATGCTTTTATTATGAAATTATGACGAATGCAACAAATTCATTACTTTTATGTTAGTTTAAGTTTAGTTTAAGGTCTTACCTGTCACATTAGGGTAAACACTGTAATTATAGAATACGTTTTGATACATAAATAAATAAAATAAAAATCTTAATAATGTAGCAGCAGTCGCAGGTTCACAATAGAATTAAAATTGTACCTATCAAAAAATAAATACGCATCTTTCGTGTGAGTGAAATAATAAAATTTAAATTAGCTACCATAAAATATGTGGTTATTTCAACTGTTCCAGGAAATATTTAAAATAAAAGTAGGGATGTGTTTGAAAAAATAAACCTAAATAAAATATTTAAAAACAAAAACTTTCTGTTTTACCAGTTCTTTGCAAATTTTTCAACAACCTGCTACAGGCAGCATCTACTTCACATTTGGACATATAGTATCTTTCGCATACAACACTGAATATGCAGACGAAAGTATAGTTTTTCAGTGTACAAAAAATGGTGACTATAAAAATAGATCCGACATCACGCTGAAAACAGAGATAGTAAATTAAAGTTTAAACTCTTGTTTGAAATAACACACAATAAAGAAAAAAAGTATTAGCACAAGGCTTAAGCTGAGCAAAGATCGTGACCTTATGTAAAAAATCTACTGTCGATCAGTAATCAATAAACAGGGTAATAGTCTAATCCTGTTACATTTTAATCGTAGCACATTATTTTGGCTTTTAACTTTTTTTTTTCTTGGTTTTCTTGGTGAAATCTTTAAATGACTCTGATAGTCCCTGCCCCCCGCCCTTCCCTGTGGGAACACAGGGCAGGGCGGGAGGGACTATCAGACTTGTACTGACTAAAATCCACGGTGTCCTTCAATAGTCCTTTACGTTCCGGGGTCACGGTAATTCGTTAGTCCCGCGACCACATTATTTTGGCTTAGCGTTATTTCTGTTACTGTCGCCAAACTGTCAAAATAGAGTTACACATTTAGACAATTATGTTCCGACTCAATATAAAGCACGTTATAATTACAGTTAACTAACTAATTTCGGAAAAATCTCTTAACAAAAAATTTGAATATGCTTACCGCACTAATCAACTCTGATTGTAATATTTCTATAATAGCTTGAAGGTACAATAAACTAGTGAAAAATGTGCCCAATGTTTGAAATAACATCTGGAAAAATGATGACTTTTTAATAAACAAATAACTCAGCAAAAATAGTTCGAACACACATTTTACAATACACAGTAACACAAATTTATTTAGATGCCATAATAATAGTTTGTGACCTCATCAAAGCATTTGACTGTGTAAATCATGATACATTACATTTGAAATAGCATTATGGACTATTATAGATTTTGCTCTTAGTTTCATAAAATCTTATTTGTTTGATAGCCAAGTTATAACTATATAAAAAAACAGCGCGTAAATCCACGAGGATGACAGACAAAATTGGGGTTCAGCAAGGCTCGATATTGGGTTCTTTCTTCTTTCTTTCTAGCATATATTAATGACGATACGATTACGAAACTCAGAAGATCATGTCATAATTATTGCTGATGACTTTTCTCTAATTTTAGATAAATAGACATTCATAATTTTATATTGTTCTTTCTTTATGTATTTTTTTTCTTTTAATTCGTATATTTTAGTTACTTTCACAGTACAGTCTTAATAGATATTATTGTGTGGACGGGCTGCAGACATTTAGTCTATTTTATTTTATTCTGTTAAAGGTATCCATCCAAGCCATTATGTGTAATCTCCGAATACGCGATTATTTAAGATAACTGTCTAAAGAAACATTATGACGATGTTTTGTCGTTGAATGTATTATCTAAGATATTGTTTTTCTCAAAAGAGATGACAGATACAACTATAACAATAATATGAATAGGGACCACTTAGTTCAGCAGTTTCTAAAGTATACTCATCTTTTATGGGGTAGTAAAGTATCGACACAGTGGCCGACCCATTTTCCAAAAGAAAGGGAAAGACTGATATAATATGCCGTTTAGTTCTTTACCATTATATGTGCTAAAACTGCTAGAATGCGGACGTTGATAAAAGCTCATCACTCGCTCGAAGCGAACGTAACGATACTCGATGACGGTAGTGCTTGAAGCCTGACTCCCACTTATCCGCAGCTAGCAGGCGCATACGCTCAGCAATAGGAACTGATGTATTTAGAGGATTATTCTAAACTACATTATAGAGCTTGTCGTAGCATCTCTGGGAAAATGGATAGAAAGGTAAAATAAGACTGATCATTTTGCGAAATCAATCTACAATCGTCGGTGATTTCATAACAATCGTTCTGTCACCAGCGTCCCGTCCACATCCTAATGCCGTCTCGTATACAATGATTTTTAAAACGTTATACGCACGTTGATATTATTTGAACGTACTTCATTCATTCCTTTCGTTAGTTGACATACATTTCTTTGACTTGACATAAAAGAGACAATTCAGCAAATGCTTACCACAAATTTAAATAACCGTTTGAAAATTTCAAATGCCTCCATTAAACTGACATATGCTTGGTAAAGCTCCTTAAATTTATCATCATATTTTTCCTCCTCTAGCTCCAGGCCGATTTGACTATAGTACTCAACTTCAGCCAACCATGAATCTATTCCATCTCTTATCAAGGCGATTATAGAAACACCATAATGCAAAATTACATCAAAACAAACTAAAGTATATAGATATATCAACACCATTAAGTCGCGAGTCGCTGTCGCACTGATAATAAAGCTTACAATATACCGCGCAATACCGACCCAATTTCTAATAGTAGCCTCTTTGTATTGCTTAAAATTGATTAGTCTTAATGCTTTCTGAATTTTTAAAATTAACAGGACGTGGTCTTTTCTTTGTATAATATTAAGAATGTAAAAGAAACTGAGAGGTAAAACAAACAAGACGACATGAGCCCTCATAAAAAAGGTCATGTATGTATTTACAAATATATCAAAATATACCACATTACTAATTTGAAAAAGCATAAATCCAAGGAGACAAATTAGCGATACGACATAATAAGAAGCTCGATGAGTTCTTATGCAATTGTACTTGATGGAGAAACATGACAGAAACACCACGTGTTGGAAGCAACGGAAAGGAAGAAGCACACTTTGAAATTCGCTGTCCAAGTAATTTTTAGTAATAGGGTTTATATTAATCTGCGTCTTCATGTCTAATTTGATAAGAGCCGTTTGTCTGTGTGGTAGAATACTTACTGAGGAAAAGTTTTCGTTGCCAGAATGTGATAGACAATTTATCCTCATTGTAAATAATTGATTGTGTTCATTTTAATCAACTAAAAGGAGGTCTTCTGCTTAGTCATGTCTCGATATTATAAATAGATAACTCAAATAGTTGGTAAGTGTTGTTGATAATTGAAGATATGATAAGACACATTGCCTTCATCATAAAATAAGGGAAAAACTAAGATGCGTTATGACTTGCGACTCTCGCTGTGGTTGCATCGGCCGAAGGCACCGTTGCATTTCCTATAAAAATGAAACTGATATGATGTAAGGTTCGTACACGGTTTTTTTTTCAGTAGCAGTCACGGAGTCTGAATTTGTATCCAATTGTTTGCAATAAGCTTCCACGCGTATGACAGGGAAATGTATCATACTAGCGAAACGTTTATCCAATACACGTCCTTTCCGAAAGTATCAGGTTCTCTCAAGATGTCAGGGAGCCGTGCTTCGTGAAAACGTGCATGACGTCGCACAGTAGTGCCATCAGTTCTGTGTGACGCATGGTATATACCTGTAAAGTTTAATTTCAGTAGCTCGATTTCAGTATGTTATTTACAGCGTACCTGAAGTATTTACTGCGTTTATTGTATGAAAAAATGGAACAGCGGTTAGCAACTTAATAAATTGCTCCAAAAAGTGTTTAAAACAAGTGTTATCGTTGACACTGGTGCAAAACATTTTTTGTTTAATAAGATAACACATGGCAGGCAAATGTTTACTCACAACAGCATGCCTTTCGACACGTGCTTCTACGATAAGTTCCCCTCACCTTATAACCTAGTGATTATAATGAAGAACATTGGATAATTATAAACCGATTGTTTATTTAAAGTTCTGCGTATACAAAAAATAGTTATATACCTATAAATGGACATTGTCTTTTGGAAAATTAATTTTTTGGCAAAGAAATTATGGATTATTCTTGTCTTGTAAAAAAAGTCTTACAATTTTTGTGGTATTTTGTAAATAAACAAGTAATCCAAGGCTTTGGAAGATCATAATTTTATTTATGTTTTTTCTTAGAAAGTTTTATTAGTATAAATATCAACATTAGACTCCAAATTTTAAAAGTGGAACATTTTTCTTTTTTTCTAACTTAACCTAACCTAACCTAACAGGTGTTTATGGCAACAAAAAAAAACGAATTAGGACTACGCACCAAGATCGAAGCGTGTTCTATAATACTTTTAAAATGGAACTTTAAACTAAGTCCAACGGCCGGTTCGCATTGACGACACAGGCTTTCACAGAGGTTAATTGAAGTCCTGCAGATTAGAGATATGGAGCAGATAGAACACAGAAGGTGTAACTTTCACAAAGCTTGAAGCTCATACAGTTAGATATTGGTGGAGTAATAAATACCTGACAGACAACTTTTTTTTTTTTTAGCGTGGTAAAATCTTCAAATGAGTCCTCCCACCCCGGGCAGGGCGGGAGGGACTGTCAGACTTCTACTGACTAAAATCCACGGTGTCCTTCAATAGCCCTTTATGTTCCGAGGTCACGGTAAGGAAATAATCCCGCGACCCCGGCAGGCTTTGGCCCTCTGAGAGGGGGGCCCGTCATTATGCTGACGCTCTTTGAGGCGCGCGTGGGACACAACGCGCCGTCGACCCGGGCATGGTCCATGGTCGGGCAGCGAGTTGCCCTTTACTCGCTGCCCGCATGCCCGCGCCTACGGTGGCCGGAGATCGTCTAGCGACGTCCGTCGCAATCAGGGAAGCAGTCACCTCTTTCTGCGGAGCAGTAACGTCAGCGAAAGAGGAGGCAGAACAAAAATAAGAGCGGAAATCCTCCTCACGCCCCGCACTAGCACCGGCACTGGATGTCCCATCGGGAATGGCGTATAGATGGCTCATCGTCCGATACACACCAAGTCGGAGTCGAAGACGCCTTGCTACTCGCACCATTAAGAACTATAAAATTAATACCTATACGTAATGAGCCCCAATAGGGCCAAAATGTCTGTCAAGCTTTTTATTTTACATGGTAGAATCATCAAATGAGTCCTGAACCCAGGGCAGGGCGGGAGGGACTGTCAGACTCGTACTGACTTAAATCCACGGTGTCCTTCAATAGCCATGTATGTTCCAGGGTCACGGTAATTTGATAAGTCCCGCGACCCCGGCAGGCTTTGGCCCTCTAGAGGGGGGCCCCGTCATTACACTGACACTCTTTGAGGCGCGCGTGGAACACAACGCGCCGTCGCCGTCGACCCGGGCTTGGTCCATGGGAGGACAGCGAGTTGCCCATTACTCGCCGCCCGGATATACCCTCACGTCTGTGAAGCTTGCGGAAATGTTTAAAACAAGTCATGGCAGCCTAGAACTGCAAAGGGAAATTGAAGGAATAGGGTAATTTTTAATATTTTATAAATTTTAAACGCATTAACGCACGCGTAGCGAATTTCAAAGTTTTTCTTAGGAAAGAAAAATTCGATTCGCGGGACACCATGAGACGTTAGAAATGGAAGGAAGAATTCGCCGTGGCGGGTACGATCCTCGGTAGCTCGGTTGGAAATGAGCTTCCGATGTACTGAAACCGAAGGCCGCAGGTTCGAATCTTGCCCGCGGATCGAATTTTTCTTTCCTAAGAAAATCTTTGAGGGTAATTTTTGTCAGTATACCTGCTCATACTGACTCCTGACTAAAAGCGAAAGTGACTGTTAGGCTCCTAACAGTAACTTTCGCTCCACCAAAAGCGGAAAGAGTCGTTTAATCATTTCCGACCCACTAAAAAAGAGACAATAAAGCTTGCCATCGACACGCAAAGAATAAGAGCAAGAACACGCAAAAAAGAAGAATAAGTGACCTACACAATGACAACCCAGCATGAAAGTCTATGAGCCTTCTGCATCAGAACCATCAGCATCAATTACTAAGTAAGTTTATTGTTTCTATGTGGTGATTTGAGACTAGATTAAAGGGTCAGTGCGGACCTTGTGACGAACTGTCCCGGGATTAATGAGTTAGTGCTATCAATGGTTACATTAATTTAATTGAATTGAGCACTGGAGCGAGCGTAGACTTAGTAAGTTCGTGTGCAGTTTTACTAATGAACGATTTGCCTATACAAACATTGCATTGCAATTTAAAAACTTACAGTAAGATTAAGAAAATTAAAGTGCAAATAGATTACTAAAGAAAGAAAGAAAACTGTGTTTATTGGCATTAAAACTTAAAAACTAATTAGAACTAACAAAACTACTATATTATGCCAACCATAACTGTATACCTGCGATGTCCCGTCGACAAAATAAGCGTTTTGGAAAGTAATGAAAAATGTCGGTACGACAATATATTTTGTCGCTGACGCCGCGCCGCGCCCGCCGCGCGCCGACTCTATTCGACCGGTTATTCACTCAACACTATGGGCGTTTTTCCATTACCCGGCACGGCACCGGCAACGGCGACGGATGAACGTATGAACGCCCCGGGCCGGCGCCGGCGCCCGTAAGTGCAAAAGCGAGCCATACCTTTTCATACATTTTTGCTTCCCCGGCACCGGCACGGCGCCGTCGCCGTCGCCGGTGCTAGTGCCGTGCCCTCTAATGGAAAAACGCCCTATAGGTACCTACGTTGCTCTAACTTAGAACAGATAATAAGTGATTCTTAATTATGTCTTAACTTTATATCGAGCCCATAGTGTCTCATAGTTGGATAAAGTAATCCACTCCTACCAGTTCTCGCCACTGCCCGTCGTCATGGTCATCTTCCAGTTAGTCATACCTGGAAGATGACCATGACGACGTGACATAAGGCATGGTGTTACTGGATTTTTCCATCAGGACTGTTTCAGTAACAGCTATTGAATCCAGATATTTAAAACGAGTTAGTGATAAATATAGAATGATTAATTCTTGACCCAAATCTAGCTCAGAAGCATAGACAAGACTTAAGGGCGTGTTCACCCAGAAGAAATTGGAGCTCCTGAGCACCAATGGAACATAGTTAAAACTATTTGGCATCCGACTCTAGTAAGGCCTACCACAGCCAGTGGCATCGCTCAGAGGTGAATCTCACCCACGCAAAATTGTTTCAGGTTGATGGCAATAGGCTAACTCCTCATGTGGAAATTGAACATAACTAGCGAAATATGGGCAAAGAAAATTTGCAAATGTGGTCTTAACTGCTAGAAGTGGAAAGATTTGGAAGAGACCTACAACCCAATTAGATGACTACAGCTTGGCCAGAACGGATTGAAACGGAACTAAAATTTTTATTTCTGACAGCGTTTTAAAATCTTTGATATTTGATGTAAACAAAGACCGCAGGTTTGTTAGATTTATTATTGTGCCACAAAACTAACGTAATAAGTGAAAAAAAATAAAAATAAAATCATTCAAAGTGCTGGTAGCGCGAAGACAGTGGCGCGGTTTTCTACATTTTTATGTCAAGCTGTAGGTTAAAGAAAGAGAAGCGAATTATGATAATATTCAAATTAACTAATAGCTGTTAACAGCAGCGTTGAAAACCGGAAATTATTCCGTGGAAACCTAGGTGTTGTCGAGAAAATGAAGCTCTATATTCTAGTCTTAATCAAAGTCTATCCAGAGTTCAAAGCTTAATAATAATAGCCTTATGATTCGGTTTTCAAGGACAAGCCGCTCTTGCTTTGGTTGCTCCATGGGTTGCTCAACAAGCAAAATCAGTATTTATAACGATCTCAAGACTAATTTTATTTTCACTTACTTTAAGAAACTTGTAACATGCTTCAAAGCTTGATTTGGGTACAGTTATAGGATCAGTTATTCCTAGATCTATCTTATTATAAGTATAACTTATATAATTTTAAGCAAGCCTTATATACACCGTGACTTTTTAATCGTCTTACAAAAGTGAGGTGAAAGATATCACTAGGCATAATAATGTAATCGTTAATAGTAACTTTTATTATTAATAAATAGGTACATTAGAAATATGAAACACCCTGTTAAAATGTTGACGTATCAAGCTGTAGGGTATAGGTACCTACCCAGCGCAATAGTCGGACAGATCATTCCATCTCCATTTTCTATGAGACAAGGGTGTTTCTAACTACGCCTTGCGTCATAATAACGAATTAAAATTTTATTTCAATTTTTTTCAAATCCCTTACATACCTATTTTTTTATTATAAACGTGTACTAGTCATCCGATACATGAACTGGGCTGCCGTTGTAAGACGACTAAAAGTCCCGGTATATATTTAACGAAGCGCAATTGCTCCTATAATGATATGAACCTACACAATTTCAAGTATAAACGCTCTTGTTAATATCTGACATATGTAAGTATTTAATTGGAACAATTTTGTTTATAGGACACTAATAATGTACTTAGTTATTAGTAATAAGTATATTTTATGAGGTAATCTTTGTTGTTGCTTCGGCTCGTGGTGCCGGTGGTTTTATGGTAATTACTTTATAAAAAGGAAAGGAAAATTACTGTTGCTACTATTTTGTGTTATTGTAAAACATAATATTCATAATACTCGTACATTTAAAATATAGTGTGTGACACGAGGGGAAGTCATATTTACTGTAAATGTGTACCGAAATTTAGTTTATTTTACAATACCCTAATAATATAATATTAAATAATCTTTTTTTTTGGTGCTCGATTTGCTCCCAGTATAGTATATTATGACCATTAGGTACATCGAAGATGAATGCACAAAGTTACTGATTTTTTATCTACATAATTTTTAAACACACCTATAATTTCTGATTTTTTTAATAATTTCATACGATACCATTTTTTTTTTGGATGAATTATGATTTTTATGTTAGCAAGATTTTAAAGGACACGGTGGAGCACACGGTGCAGGACTGCCCTGCTTGGGCAGAGCACCGCCGTGTCCTCAGGGCGGCGATAGGCGGAGACCTCTCGCGCCCGGCCCAATGCCGCTAGCAACTAGCATTGGTCGAGACCATGCTGCGAGGCGAGACGGAGTGGGAAGCGGTCGCCTCCTTCTGCGAAGCAGTCATGCTCGCGAAGGAAAGGGTAGCGTCCTCCCCCCACCCCAGCCGCAGCGGTGTCTACCGCGTGGGCGTCTGCCCACGGCGTCGGACGTCAGCAGACGATCTCCGGCAACTGCAGGCGCGGGCATGCGAGCGGCGAGTAATGGGCGACTCGCTGTCCGACCACGGACCATGCCCGGGTCGACGGCGCAGGGTGTAAGGTAAGCTTCAGAGAAAAGTAACCTTCTGTTCCTTTTGTGACATTCTTACCAAAGAGGGTGAGATTTCTTTAAAGCTGACTGTACTATGCTTAATAGATCGCGTGTGTTTATTTATATTTCAATAAAGACTCGTGTCAAGATCAATTTAAAACGGTATTGTCATCGCGTGTATGGTTCAGGCCCGCCTCAACCAAAGGTCAACAATGGCAAGGGTAAGGCCCGAACAAAAGTCATTCGACCATTTAAAGAAAACACGTAAGTGAATAGTTTACTATTCTGCTTAATTAATGTTATAAAGGTGAAAGTGCACACGTGTGATTGTATGTTTGTTCCATTTTCACGGCTATACGGCTGAACTGATTTTGATGAATATATAGATGGACCCTAGAGATGGCTATTAGGCTATGTAGGAAGTAGAGAGAGCGAAGCCGCGGGTATTTTAACAGCTAATCGTAAATGTATTACGTTAGTAGTGTAGTAGTGCATGCTGTGCTTTTCTGTAAGTGATGAGACGCTTAGACATAAGTTTGCAATGTAATAATTATAAAGTTACATACAGTGTACTCACTGTTGAGAACCTAATAAAATAAATAAAAAAATACATAAAGCATGTTTTTATTAAAAAAATAGATTTTTCCCGCGGTTTTACCGTCTCCGGCTACTTTTGGTTGAAACGTGATGCTATTTAGCCTGTAATTTTGCTCGATAAATGATATATCCAATACAAAAACATTTTTTCTGTTCGTAAAAGTAGTTTCTGAGATTAGCGCGTTGAACCAAAGAAACTCTTCAGCTTTATAATATTAATAAAGATATTTCAATGTAAAGTCAATGTAAGTTTTTGTACTTTCATGGCTTCATCACTTTCTTGGCTTAAGTGAGCTTATGTGTTCAACGTAAATTAAAAGTTTCAGTAGGTAATGCAGTTCTTGCTGATGAACCCTGAAAATATTTTTTACTTAAAACTTAATATTTGATATCAGACTTTCATTCACGAAATACGAAGGAATTCTACGTAAGCTTTAATCCTCATTTAAACTCCTTAGAGGATAAATTACCAAAAACCCTATCTTAAAAAAACTTTTACTGTGCATTAGCTTCTGTTGAATTAAATATTGTGACAAAAAAGTTTAGCCTTTTTTTTTTAAAGTTACGTCAACGTTGGGGCGGTGCGTGATCCCGTTTAATATACCTAATTAACGATTACCTACACTAGAATTATCTTCTTTGATTATAAAGGACATGGGTTTTTATGAATCCAACAGTAAATTCAGTTCTCAAAAGTCATAATCTTGAACGTTCTATAAACGGCTCAGGCGCAAAACGTCTCTTTCGCAAAATGCCACCTGGTCGTAAAACGTCTCTTTCGCAGAATGTCCCTTTCGTAAAATGTCTCTTTCGCAGAATGTCTCTTTCGCAGAATGTCTCTTTCGCAAAATGTCGCACCTGGGACTTAAGAATAAAATTTTGATTTTCAAAACAAAAATCATTTATTAAAATTATAGTGCAATTATGATGTTAAAATTTTGGTACTTAAATTTACTTAAGAATGTATTCCAAATAAAAACAATATCAATTAAAAATACTTGATAATAACTCAAGTAAATTATAATGCCAAAATGTATTTATGTGTCATTTTGATATTAAATATATGTATATTTTTAATCATTTTAAAAATGGTATTAAAAATATTTCCATTTGCAATACTTAGTTAATGTTTAGTTACTATTAGTAATAGCTCCTATTATATTATCTGTGGATATATGTTTACTAACAGTATTGATTATTTGATCTAAATGAATGTGTGTAAAATGTTTGATACCTATTGATATTTTTTATATTTGGAATACATAGTAAATTTAAGTAGGTACCAAAATTTTAACATCATAATTGCACTATAATTTTAATAAATGATTTTTGTTTTGAAAATCAAAATTTTATTCTTAAGTCCCAGGTGCGACATTTTGCGAAAGAGACATTCTGCGAAAGAGACATTCTGCGAAAGAGACATTTTACGAAAGAGACATTCTGCGAAAGAGACGTTTTACGACCAGGTGACATTTTGCGAAAGAGACGTTTTGCGCCTGAGCCCTATAAACTTTTAATGTCACGCGCGGGGTCTCGCCAGACCCCACGCGCTATTTTTTAACTAAAACTTTTAAAATTTACGTGTAACAATCGTGCCCTCTCAGTTAAACTCAATGCTTTGCACAGGCTATCGATAGGTGGAAGTATGTCTCGCTCCCGCTAAGGTACTAGGTATATAGTACTAACTTGGGGATACCTGTGGACCCCACCCGTGACTTTACGTAGCATAATTTTTCAATTTATGTATTTGTATTTTTCCATCTTTTTTAGAGTTAGCGTTCTTAACAGCAAATATTAGTCGCCAACTCTCAAAAAACGCCATTAGTATAAATCTCAATGGATTTTAATGACTCTAATAACAAAAAAATTATGAGACAAGACAAAAACTTGGTACTGAAAAATAGTAATATTCAGGCGTTGTCATTTTTTATGTTTATCAAATAGTATTTTGTTGTTCTTTTAATTTTAATTTTTGAGTTCCTATTTTGTAATAAAAAAATAATAATTTATTCAGAAGCAAATTATTTTATTAAATTTTAGGTCGTTAGTTTCGGGATTCTAAAAGTCTCTGTGTGCGGGATGTTATTTGTGTAAAAAAATTCTCACTATCAAAACATTGGCTTTTGAAGAAATAATAAATGATTTTCATAAACTTTAATAACATGTCTTCCCTTAGAATATTATTTTATTTTATTATTTTAAAAATACGGGTCATATAGTTATGGGGATACTCAACTGCTGGACCCCACGCGTGATGGAACGTTACCTAAACGAAACGCGTGTACTTAAAGGTTAAACTTCAAAGATGCGCTTGGATGTGTGACATCTCGCATATCTAATTAAGTCAGGTAAAAACAAAGTCAAAGAAAATCTTAATATCAATAGAAAAACTTTGCGAGTCATCTTCTTACGTAATTATTACTTACACAGTGTTTTTCTTACGAAAATCAATCATTTTATGAGGTATGCAACATAATCGTATTGACCTATTGACTCAAACAATGATGCATTACGACTTAGATAAATTAATTTAATATCTGTCAAAGGTATCGTGACATACGAGTACGTATGTTTGCAAATGTGCGTCATTAGCGTAAAAAGGGCTCCACACACAGCAGCTATAATGTATAGATGTACATTATAGCACGATACATCTAATTACATCTTTCCATAGAGATTCGAAGATGTAAAAATATACATTATAGCTGCTGTGTGTGGTCTCCTGACGATTTCTATGGAAAGACGTAATGAGATGTATCGTGCTATAATGTACATCTTTACATTATAGCTGCTGTGTGGTTTTTGACTTAATAGTAACCTTTGGGGTCATTAATTATGATTATGATTTCTTTATTAACTAAGAAATTTTCAAAGAAACGAAAATTTCAGATTGCGAGCAGGGCTCGAACCTGCGACTTCTGGATAGGTACTCCAGACGCCTTAACCAACTAGGCCATCGCAACCACTAGTCACAAAGCTGAATATTTCGTTCCCTTGTTTTTTGAACGCTGTTTACACGCTGGCCTAGTTGGTTAAGGCATCTGGAGTACCTATCCAGAAGACGCAGGTTATCCTTGAGTCCATATCATAGCTTTGCTGATCGCATCCGTATGCTCAGGGCCCACACGGGGGCCCCGTAGAGGGCCATAGAACGCAAAACATCGACGAAGATGTTTGAAAAAAAAAATTGGTGTTCTGAAGCACATAACCTTTCCGTTACACACTGTATAGATCCACCTATTTTCTTAGGTTGCTAAAATCATCAAACGAGTCCTCTCGCCTTGGGTGGAGCGTGGAGCTGAAGAGACTGAGAGTGAGAGTGAGTATTTTAGTCAGTTCGAGTTTCTACTCGACCTGACTAAAATCCACCTTGTCCCTTCCATTTCCCTTTACTTCAAACGGGTAACCGTAATTACCCGTTTGGACAGTCCTGCGATCCCGGCAGGGTATCGATCCACCCTAAACCTTAGGTTACGCAAAATTAGATAGGCAGTGTCTACGCGGCGCCTTAGTAGTCTACACAAATTATTCAACGCCTACAGTATACAAACTAATTGGACATTTCACAATTTATCCCTTTTGCGTATTGGACATTCTGCCCTAAGGGTCATAGCATACATTTCAACTCGTCATCGTATCGTTTTTCGCCTCACCCTCAAACTGGCGTCAACATAATGTAAGCATGTAACCAAAGCGGATCAGCAGCTCCGATTATGTCGACTCGACTACAGCTGGTGGCCTACTATGACGTCTTAATGCGTGAGTCTTTAGGCTACGGGTAAGAGACAGAGCTATACAAGTCGTCTAGCGCCATCTCGTTCCCTGAGCGGAACTACTCACGATTTAAGACGAGATAGGCCACCTGGGCGACGCGACGCCGCGCTTACGACTCGCCGACTGCTGGTTGACCTCGCTGGCAGAAGCGCGCAACGGACAGGTGTATGCACGTGGACGACGAGCCGTAAGCGCAGGGACCGCCCGGTTGGCCACGCGCCACAACGCGGATCTTGCTTGTTAAGATTCCGATTAGTGTGCTTTCCAGTAGGGAGTTTCATACAAAGAATACTAAACAGCTCGAGTTGATACGGTTACGATCCGTTAGCTCGGTCCGCTCGAGTTGATGTGTGCCGTGACCCTAAACAGTACCCAGATAGACAAAAATAAACTACAAGGATAAATTGGCAGATAAGACAGTTATTTAAACCGACAGTAGACAATTAAATCAATAAATCACACAAACCTCAATAAGTGAACGAACTGCAAGTCTACAAATAGTAACATAATAATTATCCTATCAAGCTGTTTTAAATGAAAGTGTTTATCCAATTTACTGCATGAGACGACACTCGCCTGATGTTGCCTATCTCAATTATAATGTTTATTCATTAAATCTGACCAAGTGAGTGCTATTGTACTTGTACACTGCTGGACATACGGGTGAGAAAGTGATTCTTGAAGGAATATTGTGTCAACAGCTGGAGGACCTTGTTTTTGATTGCAGAAAGAGACGATCACTTCCCATTCTGCCTCGCTAAGCAGCATGCCCTCGACCAATGCTAGTTCGCCGCCTATCGCCGGTGCTCTGCCCCAGTGGGGCTCCTGTCCTCCGGACGGCTCCTTCCCTAACCGAAACAGGAACCTCCCGAAACTGCCGTGTGAGGTGTGAGGACCTGCGTCAAGCGATCTCTAAGGCCGGCTATCTCTGCGGCTTTTTGTTGCGTTGTGGTTACATTGTTTCCGCACAACACCCATTAATGTATAATGAATGAGTCTTAAGAACCTACGGTAGTGCAAAAGCGTCGTTTGATGAGCGGAGAAAGTTTGATGACGCCGCCGCCACTGGCGCCACTATCGCGAAATTATTGTAAACCTAACTTTTATGTATTTCGTTTCTTCAACTTCAACATTTCTTACAGCGTTCCCTTTACGCAAAATACATTTTATTACGAATTTTGGTCTGTTTGAATAAAAATACTTATATAGGTATTTTCAATACAAAAAAGTATGCACCTGCTCAACGCCGTGTGGTTGATGTTTAGTCGTGGTTGTCATGTGATTGTGGTATATGTGAATAGAGCCTCAAGGTTTCAAATAGCAACAAACTTTAATCTTGTTAACTTTAACAAAGTATTAGAGAAAACCTTCATCAAAGTAATTGCTTTTTGTTGTTGATATTTCATCTTGTAGTGTAACTTTATGTAAAAGGTCTTGAACTCGCCGGGATAACATTATCTTTTCTATTTTCTACTTCATATTAAACCTAGTCTGCTTTAATATTTAATACAATAATAAAAGGCCACTTTATCAGAACTGAGGAAT
Source organism: Agrotis clavis (assembly GCA_954870645.1). Taxonomy (NCBI): domain Eukaryota; kingdom Metazoa; phylum Arthropoda; class Insecta; order Lepidoptera; family Noctuidae; genus Agrotis; species Agrotis clavis. The sequence goes on along the minus strand of OX940924.1, from coordinate 21,168,688 downwards.
TTTCTATTATATTGCTCAAGTAAAAGAGTAAATAATAATTTTATCGGAATTCTTAGTATACTTCTGCTAAATATAGGCACCTTCGTGCACAAGGCAACGCCAGTCTTCGATACCTTACGGCTATGAGTTCCAGGCAACTATCGCATTACAAAATCATAGAGGTTCGAACTCAGACACGTGTCAATGGATACCTAAGTCGTAAGGTATCGGAGACTTGCTTCGCCTTGTGTACGAAGGGGCTTGAATTCTTATTACGTTACGATGATGTTGGTTGCGTACGTTGTACAAACCAATATAAATTGTGCATAATATAGCAACTTTTCATTCACAGAAAAGTCCGGTTAAGCAGCTCACAACTTCTGCCTGACCTACGAAATGCCACTATAAAAAAAAAACAACAGCATATAGCGACTGACGTCAGCGGCACGTACCAGGTTGCTTTTTCTCACTAAAATACGTGACTGACCGTAGGCGACCGACAGTATGCGACAGACTTTAGCGCAACAGGAATTATAGACCTTAGACTCATTGTCTCCCTTTCTCACCTAGGTCCCACATAATAAGGGCGAGTCTTTTGCTAAAAAAAACAGGTACAAAATAAATTATTCGGCGAGTTCACTCACCACTCTTCACCAGCCTATAGTGTTCCCACTGCTCGGACACAAGTTACATCTCAGAGAATAGGCTATTAACCCTATATGCGAGCCCAGTGTGGCCTGAAAGATGCCGTCATGTCTTCAAAGTTTTGGTTTTAGGACATACCGGTTTCCTCAAGATGATTGTTGAGGAAAAAAATCTAGTTGCAAGTGGGATTTGAACACGCGTCTTCTGGATAAGTACGCAAATCTCACTTGCAACTGAATTTTTCTTTCTTCAAAATGTTATTTACGATGCGCGTCGCATGCGTGATTGCGTTTAAAAATAATTAATTCCTCAAGATGTTTTCCAACTATAAAATAATAATTTACAAAGTAATGCATGTATTAGTAATACAGCCATGGCTACGTTTAAATATATTCCAAAAGTGAACATTGTAGTTATGAAAAAAACAAAAAAAATTGATCTCAAATTTTTCCAGTTTAAATTGACCTCATTTTGTATGATCTGCTCGTACAATGAACGGTTTTAGGTGATACTGATTAGTATAGCTTGTTCGGTCGCGATACAAACAAATACGAATCATATACTTACATTTATTATTTTCACTATAATCTCAGTATTAATTACGTCTAATAACATACTTACATTACGTACGTTACAAAATTATGACGTACTTACATAATTATTATTATTAAGTAATTTAATTATTACTTTTGTGTTGTGTGTTATTGTGGGTGTGCGTTAGTTTTACATTGTGTTATTTTGTTGGATACACGCGCAATATACTCTCCTGACCTATAGTATATTTTCATAATTCTGTTGTTACGTAAGTGTGACGTGAGTGTGTTTAATTAGTCTTAAAGTAAACTTTAAGAACAGTTAAACAATACGCGTTATAGAAATAATTACAAACTGTAGTTTGGAAACAATGTTGCAATAAGTTGTTTTTCTTTCAACCTCATTCACAAAGTGCCACAAGTATTTTTACTATTAATAAAGACTTGAAAAGTCGTTTGTGTGCAGTCAATTTTATTTGATTCGATGTTTTTGACCCAAATAGAATCTTTACAAGTATTAATTTTAGCGTTATGTTTGGTTAGAACAATAGCATAATTAGTTAAAATAGAAGGTTCCCACTGCTGGGACAGGCCTGCTGTGAAATGGTGTGGGCTGTAATGCACCACGCGACCCAGTGTAGGTTGGTAAATGTCACATATTGTCAAATTTTTGGTTCTAGGACACGTCGGCTTCTTCATGTTTTCCTTCACTGTTAAGAAAGCAGTGATGATGAAATAAATTACACAAAGTCATAACTGATCTCAAACCCACGACCTACAATTATTAGTATGTCGTTCTTCTCTGTTAGGTTAACTCGACAAAAAGGTAAAATCTAATTTATTTCACGTTCTGTTGTAGTTGTGAAACTGTGTAAGTACTCCTGTAAGAAATAACTGGTGTTTAGGAAAATACCCGCTAGCGAGTGTAAACAAGGCTTTGTTAGCGAAACAATCAGCTGATATTACGTTCTTAGTAATTTAAGTTATAGTTTATATAATTATTGAAAACACCCATCTTTGAAATTACTTCCATAATATTCCTTCCTTCCTTGTTCGACCGAAATCGAAATGAAGTAGTGTCCTCTAATGATAATAATAAGAAGGTACATAAATAACATGAACATGACAACTTGATAAAATTGCTTACAATGGTATACGCGGAAATTTGTTGCGTTGGTTTGTGTCGTATCTCGAAAACCGGTCACAGCGGGTTGTGGTTAATGGTCACCAGTCTGTCTCTGTTAGTATTACTTCCGGGGTTCCACAAGGCTCTATTTTGGGACCGCTGTTGTTCATTATTTATATCAATGATATTAAGAATTGTTTTAAAAATACAAATTTTTTGATGTACGCTGATGATTTGAAAGTGTTTCAAACGATACGTACTGTTAATGACTGCCAGTTATTCCAGGAGGACCTAGACAGGTTAACGGCCTACTGTACTGAAAATAAGCTTCATCTTAGTATCCCCAAGTGTAACTACATAAACTTTACTAAGAATAATCACATCCTCAATTTCGCTTACAACCTCAATGGTATGCCTTTAAACAAAATTTCCTTAGTGAAGGATCTGGGTGTTCTCTTTGATGGCAAAATGTCATTGAACCAGCATACCGAAGCTATAGTCAACAGTGCCTTTAAAATGTATGGATTTGTGATGAGATCCTCAACAGAATTTAAACGTGTCTCAACGTATCTCCATCTGTATAAGACGCTCATCCGCTCTCAGTTAGAGTATGCGGTCCCTATTTGGAACCCTTTCTACCAAAAGTACGTAGGCGGAATAGAAAGAGTCCAGCGAAAGTTCGTCCGTGCTATGTACTACAGATGTCATGGGATTAAAACCTATATGTCATACTCCCAACTTCTTGATAAGTACAAGCTTATTAGTTTGGAGAACCGGCGTAAATATCTGGAGGCCAACGTGCTTTACGATATTGTTCACAACAATTTTGATGCCATCGAGCTAACGAGTAAGCTCTGTTATTCTGTGCCCCGTACGGTTCATGTGCGACAAGTTCGCGCACGAACTCTTTTCGCGCTAAATTCTTGTCGAACAAATTCTGGCTTGCGCTGTCCCATTCATAGGATGTTGGAATCCTATAATTGTAATTTTATTGAAATTGATATATTTGCATGTTCGAAAAATAAATTTAAATCTTATATAATGGAAAAAATATCCTAATTGTACTTTTATCATTATATTATCATAATTATTTATTGCCTAATTTTATTTGTAATTTTATTATTTATTATTTAATGCGTAATTTTAGTAAATTAAATTGTCTGATTTGGTTTTTACAGCTAGCTTTATAGTAATTAATTTAATGAATATTTTATTAAATATAAATTTAATATTACAATAATTAATAATTTTAAATATTATTATTTATTTATTATCTCTATAGATTTGTTGATTGTTTGGTTATGCCCTTCTAGTGGCAAATATGTTATTTAATATATGTTTTATCTGTGGATAATGCAGTTGACTGCAACATTACCATGTAAATTATGTTAATAGTAAGCTATATATGTTGTAGTTGTTTATTATCCCTCAATAAATAAAATAAAAAATAAAATAAAAAACTTAACAATAATGAAAACGAAAACGTAATAAAACTTTAGTTTTTGTATCTAATAATTCTTATACATGAAGTTTCACAAAGTACTCCACGAAGTCAACAATACTTATAGATTATCACAACTTAATAATACATACATTCAGTTAATACTTTTTCTTTGGTTTAATATATTTAATAGTTTAAGTGTTACAACATTGTTGCTATAGACCGGAAGCCAGACCAAAATATCGTTAGTGATTTCTTCTCAAGCCATAATTAGTAGACTACATAAGGGAGTCGGATCATAAAGATTTGTGGAAGTCAGCTGCTGTTCCGTTGGTGGGATAAGCAGCAATAGCCGTTCAAACACGTAGAAAAAATAATATTTTTTTGTCATTTCCTCCCAACTGAAACCTGGTTTATATTGAAGATTACCTTATATCACGAAGAATAAAACCAATCAGCTGTCTGTAACATGGTGGAATACACGTCTGCTGGTCACTCGAACATGTAATTTTTTATATTATTTTCAGTGATTTCCTCCCGACTCAAATTTTACCTGATGAAAGTTTACATGAAGATATGGATAAAAGCAAACGTCAGCTGGCTGTATCTCGGTGGAAAGATCGTAAAATAAAATATGAAGAAACAAATATTTTATTAAATCTGAATAACTAAACGTAATTTATTTGCAATATCAAAACGGGCTTAGGGGAAACTAGTGTCTGTCATAATGACACATAGAAGAAGCCATAAAAAAATATTATTTGGAAAAAAAACTTGTGTCATCCTTAATGTCTAATCTTGTCAAATCATTCTGCTGTCATAAGGTTTCAAATCAATATTAAATTATTTTGTTGTTGTATTTCGTTATTTTGTTCAAGTTATGGAACTGTTCTTACTGGAGTGAATAAGTAATTGACACCCTGATCAAGAAGGTCCGTTAACCGGTTCAACAGAATCAGAAGGATTCCCGCACGATCTTCAATGATGAGACAAGGCTCTCGCTTGGAGATTACGCGAAGAGCTTCTCGATCCGGCTTGCATTATGAAGAAATTCCTATCTTTGAGGTCCGAACTAGATATCCATTGATATATGTTTCATAACAACATGTTTATTTTGTATTTTTAATTGTTTTATATGTAATGTAAATGAAAAATGTAAATGACAATAACATCAAACAATGAATCAAGCAATGATTGGGGGTTTTCTTTATAGAAAAGCTTTTTATTTCTTATACTTTTCACTAATTGAGAAAATAAATCAATAGACCCATTTATACGTTTTTTCAAGAGTTCATTATGATCGTTTTGCATATTCGTGCAAAGAATGGGCAGAGAACCTTAGGCCCATCGCATACGGCGTATTCTAAACGCGCAGAAGACGCGCGTTTCAGGAACGCGCCTCTTCGGCGCCGTAGACGCTGATTTGTTATTGCGTTTGCATTGATGATACAAGCGCGCGTATAAAAAAGCGGAGTAGAGGCAGGGGCGGGGCCCTCACGCCACTACTGCACCGCCCGTGCCTAAACAACTGAAGAAGAGGAGTCTCTGATCTAAAAAACGCAGAATCTACGAGCGACTACAGCGCGTCTGTTTCGCTGTATCTGCGCGTATACGTGCAGTAGAGGCGCGATTCACGCCCTGAGTGCTTATGTTACAAGGTTGTGATTGAATCTCGTATACGCGCGTAATCTGCGCGGTTAAAGAACGCCGTGTGGCGTAGGGCCTATGTATACCACGTTTTTTAAACGCGCCGTCGACGCGCTTTTTGTAAAAGAGCAGTTTGTTGTCGCGACACAAAGCGTCAAACGCGCGTTTGCATTGCATCTGTATCACTACAAACGCGCGTCAACGGCGCGTTTAATAAACGTGATGTACATAGGCTATTTGGGCTAGTCCATACACGGCGGAACCGCGCTATTTCAGAATCGCCTGGAAATCGCGCGAGTCTTATATGTATGAGTTATTAAGTAATCGTTCAGACATAACCGCGCGGTTAGTCAACCGCCAGAAAATAGAATCGCGCTGCTCCCGCGCGTTTCTATTACTATGGAGTCTTTACTTTGCGTTCAGTTGCGTGGGCGGATACCGCGCGGTTAACACATCACAGCTCGTGAGTTTGGCACGGTTCGTTTCGACACTGAACTGTTTATTGATGAAGTGGAGAAGAGAAATGCAATATGGGATATTCAGTGTGAGGATTACTCAAATAAAACTATCATAACCAAGCTTTTTTTTTTTTACGTGGCAAAATCATAAAATGAGTCCTCCCACCCCGGGCAGGGCGGGAGGGACTGTCAGACTTCTACTGACTAAAATCCACGGTGTCCTTCAATAGCCCTTTATGTTCCGGGGTCACGGTAAGGAAATAATCCCGCGACCCCGGCAGGCCCTCTGAGAGGGGGGCCCCGTCATTATGCTGACGCTCTTTGAGGCGCGCGTGGGATACAACGCGCCGTCGACCCGGGCATGGTCCATGGTCGGGCAGCGAGTTGCCCTTTACTCGCTGCCCGCATGCCCGCGCCTACGGTGGCCGGAGATCGTCTTGCGACGTCCGTCGCCGTGGGCGTCCACCACCGCGGGTGGGGCGGAGGGAGGACACTGTCCTCTCTCGCGCGCGGCCCGCCTCCTCCTTCGCGAGCATTATTGCTTCGCAGAAGGAGGCGACCGCCTCCCACTCCGTCTCGCTCCGCAGCATGGCCGCAACCAATGCCGGGCGCGAGAGGTCTCCGCCTATCGCAGCCGTGAGAACACGTCGGTGCTCCGCCCAAGCTGGGCAGTCCTGCACCGTATGCTCCACCGTGTCCTCCGGGCGATCTTCGCAGTGGTGACACCCAGGCGTTTCCTCCTTCCGCATTAGACACAGGTACCTCCCGAAGCATCCGTGCCCGGTGAGGACCTGCGTCAGGCGGAAAGTAAGGACGCCATGACTTCTCTCCAGCCACTCCTCAAAGAGAGGTCTTACCGCCGCAATTGCGGCGTGCCCGTTCATAACCAAGCTTGGCAAGAGTTAGTGGAGATATTTGGAAATTGTGAAAATACGTTGGAAACTTGGTTGGTTACTTAATATTGGATGCACCCATTTGCATTGCATACCGCATTTTTCTTATCGTTTTTTTAAGGAGCAACAACCACAGTAAATCGATTTTTCGCTGACCTCCTTTTTCAAAAGGACGTTATCCCTGTACGATAATCACATATAACCGCCGGAGTCTGATTGCATCACAATTTTGCGGTTTCGAACCGCGCGATTCATGAACGCGCGGTTTCCGCAAGTCTGTACTAGCCCTTAGTCTTGCTTGTACAATAATTTTCAAAGTATCAGCCGACGACCTTTCCACCGAGATACAGCCAGCTGACGTCTGTTTTTAGCCATATCTTCATGTAAACTTTCATCAGGCAAAATTTGGGTTGAGAGGAAATCACTGAAAATAAAATAAAAAATTACATGTTCGAGTGACCAGCTGACGTGTATTCCACCATGGTACCGTCGGCTGATTGGTTTTATTCTTCGTGATACAAGGTAATCTTCAATATAAACCAGGTTTCAATTGAGAGGAAATGACTGAAAAAAAATATTTTTTCTACGTGTTTGAACGGCGATTGCTGCTTATCCCACCAACGGAATCGCAGCTGACTTCCACGAATGTTCATGATACGACTCCCTCATGTAGTCTGCTAATTATCGCTTGAGAGGAAATTGGTCACGGACATCTGTTACGGGCTCCCGCTCTACTACTTATTGCTATAATGACAAAGACTTTATTGTTATATTGCCTCACTTTCGGAATTACTCCTGTTTCGTAGGTGCGTTTGCAAACATTTAAAATCATTCGCAGAAAGTCAAAACGAAAGTGTGATGCACTAGACCAACAGGCCAGTCAAAGATCAATAAGTATGCTTCGTCAAATTTTTAGTTCAGCACATCTTTAGCATGATCCAACCAATGTGGCCAGGTTTCCACTAGCTTCTGCAGCATCTTTCCAGGACTATCAGTGAGGGACAACTGGCTATGACCCACCAGGTGGTAATCTTCTGCTAGGTACTTATTCGTGACTCCACAGGCCAGAAGACCTTTGAAGGCTTCTTGAGCTTCTGGGGACGGTATTTTGGCTGTTGAAGAAAAATTATAAACTTAAAATGCTGCTTTAAAATCGTTGAATCATTTGTTATCAAATCTAAGAACGAAAAATGATTTGTTAATAAAACAGTACCCTTAGTGTTCACTCTTTTACTTTACAGCGTCTTTCCAGTATTTACAGCGTTTCTTGTATGAAAAAAATAGAACAGCGCCTCTGGTGTGCGAAGAAGGAACTAATTTTTTCTTTGAAAATGGTCAATTTTAAATTGTCAAAGTTCCAGTTTACTTTACGTCTCAAATACTGAAAACTCGTGCTAAGGGTACAGAGTAGTGAAATTATCCTAATGGTAGCCATACACCATACTGCCTATTTGTCAAATCGGCATGATACTGCCAATTTGATCAAATAGAATTGACCGTGTATGGGCGTTCCATGCCAATTTGATGGCATGACATGCCAATTTCGATAGGTCATCAAATCGTTTTGACACAACGTCAAATCGGCAGCAGTGATGCCATCTTAGCAACTTCATAGCTAGTTAGCTAATTTTATAAAGGTGCTAGAAAAAAAGCTAAAAAGTGTAACTTGTGGCTAAACTTTTTAGCTACTTTTCTACAGGGACGGTTAGGCCACGTTCACACGGCGATTATTTTCCCGTATACCGTACACGAGATTTTATCGAATAGAGTTGACCACTTTTAGGACAACTTCGCACGGTACACGGTAAAATATTATATTTCTCGAACACGGGATTTTCCCGTATGAACGCCGTTTAAACTCTTTTTAAGTTTTCATTTGTAAACTGTTATTACTGCTCTATTCGATAAAATCTTGTATACAGTATACGGGAAAATAATCACCATGTGAACGTGGCCTTACCAGGAAAAATGAGGCTTTTCGCACATGGATCGCATGTACACTCGTAAAAAAAAGAGTGTTATTCATTTTATAAACCAAAATACGATTGAAAACTTGAGAGGTGTCAAGGGACCACGAAAGCAAGTTAAAAAAAGGTTCATGCGATTTTCGACCTTATTGACATTTATGCAAACACCTGATTTTAATGAAGGAGCAATGTTAACGAATGAGAATGTGAGAAAAACAAAATAAATTTTAAATGTCGATAAGGTTGAAAGTCGCTTGCACCACTTTTTTTAACTTGCTATCGTTAAGCAAATGTTTTCCGACCTTCAAGCGATTTTCGACCTTATTGACAATGATGCAAACACCGGATTTTAATGAAGGAGCAATGTTAACGAATGAGAATGTGAGAAAAACAAACTAAATTTTTAATGTCGATAAGGTCGAAAATCGCTTGCACCAATTTTTTTAACTTGCTATCGTTAAGCAAATGTTTCCGACCTTCAAGCGATTTTCGACCTTATTGAAAATGATGCAAACACCGGATTTTAATAAAGGAGCAATGTTAGCTAACGAGAATGTGAGAAAAAGCAAAGTAAATTTTAAATGTCGATGAGGTCGAAAATTATTCGTTCTGTTCGGTCTGTTATTCATCCTTCGTTACCTATTTACTGGTCTGTACTTGTACCTACAGTACTAAATTGCGAACTTTCGTAATGAAAGAAAATGGGGGTGGCCGGTGGCGGCGACCGACAATTTTGTAACTAAATTACATCGCGATTTAGCGCCACCTACCGACATCGTTAGAAAGAAATAGGCATATAAATTACCGGTATATGTATTGTTACTTTTACCGATACTCATTTTAGTTATTAGGTAACGGATTTACTGATATCGTTATTAATATCGTTACATTTTTATCGTTACCATAACGATAATTCGTAACGTTATAAAAAAATAACGGTAATCCGGTCCCTGCTTTTCTAGCACCTTTTCATCATGAGACTTTCAAAATTAGTCAAGTATTTAGTGTCCCGAGTGGAAAGACAAGATAATGCAACAGTGGCTCATTCTACATGTAAGTGGCATTCTGAAGAAATAGTTCAGTTTTGGGTTGAAGTAAAAAAGAATTGAAATTCTTCCGGTTACAAAATATATCTGAGAACGTTACAAACAATGGTGAACGACCTCAAAGAGCAATCAAATTCATTAGAATAAAAAATGCTTGAAAATAAAAATATCGTCGCCGTTTTGATACCGAGTACGCACACGAAATTCTTGAAGTTAATTTTTTAACACCTTGTGTATTTAAATAATATGTTTTGTCACCGGAAGAATTTCAATTCTTTTTTATTTCAACCCAAAACTGAACTATTTCTTCAGAATGCAACTTATATGTAGAATGAGCCACTGTTGCATTATCTTGTCTTTCCAGTCGGGACACTAATTGACTAATTTCGATAGTCTCATGATGAAATGAAAAGGTGCTAGAAATTGTAGCTGTCGTCACCAAATAATAGCCAGATCTAGTTGCTGAGTTGGCATCACTGCTGCAGATTTGAAGTTGTGTCAAATCAATCGTTCGATAGGCAGTATGGTGTATGGGGTATATGGACGAACTGCCGATTTGAAACAATTGCAAGCGTCAAATCTATCGTTCGATAGGCAGGATGGTGTATGGCTACTATAAGACTTATTTTTAAAAAGCACACTAAAAAAATCTTGCCAGTGTCACATATTTTGATATAATCGGTTGATTGAAAGGAATTATTGAACAGATCAGCCAAGACTACTCAGATTATAACGTAGGTAACTTTATCGGGTACCAGCAACTTCACATGCATAATATTTTCCATACAAATTCAAAACTACTTACTTCTAAAATCACCAATGAAGGAAATCCCGACTGCCCTCTTGTTATATCCCCGAGTGTGCGCCCCCACGGTATGCCAGCCAGCTCCCTCGTACACTTTCCCATTACCACCAATTAGGAACCTGGGAATCCATCACAAACATTCGTTGAACTCAAAGGAACAGTAAATCTTTTGGGAAATCACGTAATCGACACAAGTCTGCCAACTAATTAGACCAATTTGTTATCTTTGCAGACTACAGATCAGTTTGTGAAACTACTTGACTTTCTGAGGTGTTTAGCCCCTGTAATGCTTTCTGACGTCTATTCTTGAAAGTGATGCTTGAGATTAATGATGCCATTGAGATGAATCGTCGCTTCTTACAGTAATGGAGGTTCTATAAATAGCTCTCTGCCCTAATGGAGGTTTTTTGATTTATATGAACCTCGGTCATAAATCCGTCTGTGTTTTTTGGCAAGTGTAAGAATATTGATAAAATATTTTGGTATCAATACTGGCCGACGTAGGTAAGTTGCGTCGTAGCTATAAACGTTATTATATAAAAAGCTCTCCAAAGTGATAACTTCAGTAATTTTATAGGGTAGTCAGTACTTAGGTTAATAACATTAGTTGTTATAATGACTTTGTTGTTACTCAGAAATGTCACAAAAAGTTTAGAAATGGACGGTATTTTGTTTTGAAAAATGCTTCCAAGTACTAATCGTACTTACGATTGTGCAATATCAGTGAATCCCCGATCTTGTATATGGTATTTCCTAATGCCATTTGCAGCTTTCTGACAATCCTCGTCGGTGTTGCATTCAGGTACCACGGTGTGCTGTATCACGACGATCTTCACAGGATTGGGTAGAGGTTCCTGTCGCAGGAGTGGCGATCCACCCCATTCGGTTATTGGAACCACTCCGCAATCTCCATCTGAAAAGAATACGTTAATTTTTATGGAATACAGAAGTGATTACATTTTTACACGACTGCCTAAAAAATTAGGAGTGTTATGTTTTTTAGAATGTAATTAATTGTGGATCTAGTCTTATAAATCAAAAATCATACAAATCTCGATAAGTTTTTCACCTTGAAACATATAAAAATAGTTGGATTACAGCAACAAGTAAAGTATCTTATAGGCACTATGTTTGGCTATCATTGTAGCATAGTAAGCCCGCCTATAATTTTACCACTGCTGGGACACAGTCCTCCTCTCTGAGATAGGCAGTGGGCTGTAATCCACCACACGGACCCAGTGCAGATTGGTGGATGTTACATGGCTTCGATTTCTTGATTCGGTTATAGATGTTAAGAAATATCATAACACCGTATCATCGAACATGATTTATCGAGTATGATTTTGATTGATATCATCGAGCATGATTTTAAAAAGTAAGTGAGTTGTTGGCAAATAATAAAACCTTTTATTACATAAAATGAAAAAAGTTGTGATTCACCCTCATGCCTTCGTTCAGGAGTTTTTACGCAACAGTGTCTACGTGAAACACATTACCCTTATCTAGCTATTACATAGAAAAACTGACGATCATTCATTCTCCTTCAAGTTTTTTCGATTTCAGCACTTTTCTACAAGAAAATTATAAATTTTTCAAAGGGCAGTCTTTATAAGATCTATGCAAAAAGTTTGCTCCAAGAAAAACGTGACATGGGCGTAATTCTTTGCTCCAAAACTAAACTTCCAAAGGAAGCTAAAGCTAAGTAGTCAGAAACTTACCTTTCGCCTCTACCGTTAACTTGACAACTAACGTTAATAGCACAATTTACCCTCATTTTGCTAAAACAAAACAATTCTTTTTACTGACACAGGAAAGTCGATTCTTTATTAGCTTTCACTTCAAAATCAGGAACAAGAATACATAATTCAAGCTCAGTGCCTCCTTATATTAGCATTAAGCAGATGCAAGGGTATTGGGTAAGAACCTACATCATTAGGAAAATACATAATTTTTTGAGGATAAATTCAGTTAATCCCTGCATTTGTTTCCTCTGGGTTGCATTGATAAGAAACAATATGAAATGAGTGTATTGGAAACTAATAAAAACATATGGTTTTACCTCATGTCCAGGCTAGACTTTTAAGGACAATAGTTCATGTTTAGTATTATAGATAAGGCAGTCGCGGTTTAGTTAGGTCGTGAGCCTGACTAACCAATTCAGAGTGAGTCAGAAGTCCGTTTATGTTTTTATTTTAAAATGCAAAACAAAGACACTATTCACACAATTGCCTGGCGTAAACTTTTTTTAGTATTTAGGTCCAGTACAAACTGTACAAATAATATATGTAAGTAACAGGTCCAGTACAAACTGTACAAATATGTAAGTAACATTTTTTTGTTGAAAATTGCGTAATCAGTATTCATCATCATCTGCCTAGCCTTTTCCCAACTACTATGTTGGAGTCGGCTTCCAATCGAACCGGATGCAGCTGAATATCAGTATTTTACACGGAGCAACTTCCTATCGGTATTCCTCAGTTATAAATAAATTCAAAACATTGAATAAATATTATAAATGAACTGATATAAACAAGCTTGCTCCGGAAACCTTAATTTTGCTAAATAACAACATTTTGCACAGAAACAGGTGAACAATACATTTTATTTCAAATACATATTTTGTAAACAGGAAAATTAACAGGACTTTATCAATAATTAAATAACATTGCTCAATTTTAGGCCACAATAACAAACATTGCGCTTATTCTTGACAATGCTGTTATCTGCTATTTATTTAAAAGTACACGAGTGTTAGATTAAATAATTATCTAAAATATACATAAATGTTTATTGATCCAGTATTAATTAATTATTTATTCACTAGTATTTTATTTTAAAACGTTCGTATTTATTTTTATGCATCTATCACCCGTGTATCTAATATCCGTGTGGTACAATCGATAATTACCACCCACCATAAGCTTATTTTCTAACAGCGTTCAAGTACCCAATATTTGATGGATTCACACGATTCATTGTCAAAATGGATCATTATTCAAAGTCGATTATAAATAATTATGCAATAACTATCAACCATAACGCACAATGCAATAATAACGAAAGTGTAATGATTGTGTAGTGTCATCATCATGCACGTATTTCTAGCACCCACTTTTAAATAAGTAAACGAAAACTACGCTATTAGAAGTTATTATTTTTTATTTGCACAAAGTACCAAATTTTTTTGCTGATAGTAATTTTCAGAAAGTGGTTTTACTTACTCGTATATTGTTAATTTGTTACCCATATTTTCAGGTAGAAGAAAATAGCTTGAGTTACAATACGTGGTGAACACAATGTCATTATCATGTAACGGATCAAAGTACATACATAATATTAAAAGAATTACGCCATGATTTTGATTTTTAAATTACCACGAACACAATGTGATTGGAGTAATTTTAAAGTAATGAAAGCATCTGTTACAAAAAAACCTCTTGGGAAATTAAGCTGGAACAAATATGTGGGTATCAGACAGTTGAAAACTCTTCATAATTATTTACATCGGTTTTAATTGAGTGTGTAATGTAAACATAGGTAGGTACTATATGGTCCGTCTTTTGAGCTTCTTTTTATTTAAATATCCCATCCTTTAGAATCCTCCCGCCCAGGAAAGGCGGAGAGGCTCTTTAAAAACCATACGGTATCTTCTGTCTTATGCCGGCGATCCAGGTTTGCTCAAGCAATGACCGCTTCCGGCAGGCCTGGACCCAACTACATTTCCGGTCCCTCTCCCCGATGTTAGCTTTCATTATATGTATATCGATCTTTCTTCGAGTGGCGAACGTAGGAGACGACGTCTTTATCTAGTCGAGTAGTTGACTTTTCCAAGACTGCGTTCCGTAGATTGTTAGGTCATCGTAGAAGGACATAGCACCTTCCCATGCTCTCTCTTCATCCATGGCTGTAATGACAATTGGAAGCAAATGATAACTCAAGACAGACAGATCGACAAGATTACTTCCCTGAAAAGAAATGCAGTCCACCACCGGTTCCTACAATGTAGGACCAAACTGCCTATGTTCAGGGCTCCAGAAATAGGAACCTCTTCATAATGCGAGCCGCTTCGAGGAGCATTGCATTCTGAATCCAGCTTTTGATCCATCCGTGAAAAAGAATTTCAGGCAGAAGATTTACATCAACTTTCATTGAGAATTCATTGAAATTCATTGACAATTGTAAGACATTGGACTGCCGGACGGTAAAATTCCTTGTAAGTAGTGCACAAACGCCCTACGATCCATGTTGTTATTTAAATGCGTTATTGTACCAAAAATAATTTTAGTCTTTTCTTTGTCTTATGTTTTTAATTTAAATTATAATTATTGCATGCCTAATAAGTGGTATGCCTAATAAGGATACTATTTAAACTGTAACGTCTTAAGTACCTACTGTATCTGCAATCTATGCAAATAAACGTTTACTTTACTTTACCTCTTCTATTTTCGAAAATAATGATCAAGGCCCTTGTCCACGAAGCCAAAAATAATACTGATTATTTTATTTATTAATAAACAAACTTAACTGAACTAAATATTCCCCGAAGGATAAGCCAAAGGTGAAGAGGGAAAGATAAAGAGGATATCTAGATTAACGTCGCCCAAAATACGACTCCAACAAAATACCTACTGATAACCCTTAATGTGTATAGTCTAACAAGTGTTACCATAATAATAATATGTACCTAGTGTACACATCCGTCGATTGCTAACGAGCTATTAATAGTTAAGAGCTCGTTAGCAATCGACGGATGTGTGGAGAACGATGTTACTAATTTATTAGTAACATCATTCTCTAGACAATGCATGAACTAGTGTTAATTATATTATACAACAATTTTCTGCAAGCAAAGAACAGACAAGTCTTTTGTTTTTTTTTTTAACGTGGTGTTATCATCAAATGATTCCTCCCACCCAAGGCTTGTCAGACTTGTACGGACTGAAATCCACGGTGTCCTCCAATAGCCCTTTACGTTCCGGGGCCACGGTTACTCGTTAGTTACGCGACCCCGGAAGTTGTCTTTAGGTGGTTACATTTATTTTTCTTCTTACTGCGTCTAGCGTCTTCTTCCACGTAAATTTATCCCACGACACGGGAACATAATACAGAATTAACGGTGGTTCTCCTATGTGTTAATCAACACGATTGCCTACCTATCGTTAAACCAAATATTGCCCTGATCCCTGCATTTTTTAGAACCCACTTGGAGTTTCTCCGTCACCGTGGGTGTGTTTGTTCGCAATGTTTGTAACATTGAAACTCACATACTTACACTAATATCCAGACCCGGTACTACTTATTTTGCAGATCATACTATAGATTTCTTGAGGAGCTCGTGGCTAAATAATTACAGCCGCACAGGCTGATCTTCCGGGTTAAGCCGCGCTTGCCGAGGTAGGTCTGTGGATGGGTGACCCGCGCAATGTTAAACCGACCAATTGGGCGTTTATAACCGGTTTTTTGAACCAATCCCAAATGGTCAACATTACATGGTTTATAGCGAGTTTCCTCCGTGCCTCGGAAAGCACGTAAAGCCGTTGGTCCCGGCTGTCATTTGTAGATCTTTGACAGTCGTTAATCACAGTCAGAAGCTCGAAACTCTGACAACCAGTCTTATCATGGGGTATCGTAATACCCAGTTACTGGGTTGTGGAGGTCCGATAGGCAGTCGCTCCATGTAAAATACTGATATTCAACTTCGTCTGGTTCGACTGGAAGCCGACCCCAATATGGTAGGGAAAAGGCTAGGCAGATGATGACTATGCATTTTTGACTATTTGATTGCAATGGGTTCGCCTCCCACTACATGGGATCATTAACTTTGTATATTATTGGGTTATTCGCACTTCGCCCCATTATCATGGAGATCCAGCCTGTCTCTTGCTGTCCTCCCTCAGTGACGCCCTAAGCCGAGGCTCATACCCCACAGGGGGTGCCCGTAGCCTGTGGTCACTTAGTTTGTGGTATTTTAGTTTTAAGCCTACTATTGGAGGCCTTAGAGTCATTTAAGGCATCACAAGAGTCCGGTTAAACAGCTCACAACCTCCTCTTTTGGTTGACCTGCGAAATGCCACTCACAAAAACAAAAAACTTCCCCCATTTGCACTTCGTCTCGCGAACGTAGTACTTCACATTAGCACTTAACTAATACCTAGATGTTCTCACGTTATGAAGTTATTCCCCGTTTTCAAATAATATTGCAATATTTTTTTTATTGAATTAACACAATAATAAATCATTTTCATTTCCCAACCGCACAATAGCAACAATAGTGTCTCACATTGCTCATGTTAGTGATAATGTAAACAATATTTATATTTGTACAGTTTTGTTTGTGGTTTGTGTTATGCAATTGAAGGTATACCAGTTATTCATTTAAAAAACTATGTTCTTTAAAAAAACAAGCCTTTATTGTTATAAAAAAATACTTACTATAGACAAAGACAGTACTTGTCAAGACGAATCCAACGAGGCTAAACTCGATAAGAGATAAGAGTTTCTATGGCCACCTTCCAGCTCCATCATTCGATCAGCTCCATGTCATCATAATATTGTATTCAATATATATATTATTATACGTGCATTTCTGCTCAATCGGAAAACGGAAAATGGATCAAAAACTGGCTAGATTTGATTACAGACAACGAGACAGGTGTAACTAAATAAAAACTTCTAATAATGTAGGTGGAACTACAATCAAATGACACCTTTTATGATCTTTACAACTAACAAACTATTTATCTTTATCTACCTAACTGAATACTTACCTTTTTTGTATGTACATATTTTTTTGCATCGATTGACATTAATCTATCTATTGCTGATGTAATACACACGGTCTTCGGTATAATTATGGCGACGCGGCGGTCCGGTATACCGGACCAGTCTTCGTTCCGCACAGATTCACTGTACGGTGTCACTCAAAATAATTGATTAAGGATGTTGCGCCAGTGGCCTACGCTATTTAAAAAACTGCATGAGTCTATTCCACTACTTACTCCGGTCTATCTGCGCAGGCGTACCTACCTGTAGCGGTGGACATCTACGGTAGACCGTAACGTATACGACCATCATTACATACTACACACAAACAGTTTGTGACTACGATCACAAACTTTTTGGTAACTAAGCTGGTATTTTCTTTTTATGGAGTGGCAGTAAAAGTGTTTTATTGTTTTACACATTCTATATTTATATTTTTAAATAAAGAATCTAAAAAGAAGAAGTAATCATAATAATTAATCGATTTTTCAAGATGATCTCAAACTTTTTTTGATGTGTTTACACAGACAGAAAACAGGAGTATTTTTAAAAACGTAAAAATAAACAAATTAATGGTGACGTTAGTGAACCCAATTCATCAATTTGTTTGCAAGTGATTAATTTTTATTGATTAGAAATTCTAATCTTAAGACTGGCTTCATTAACTTTAAAGAGTGAAGTTAATTGAAATAAATGACACGAGTACCTATATCTTTATTAAGACTTCGAACTGGAAATTTTCGAAGTATGTACTAGACGGTCATGTACCTCTTTTGGATCGTGCTTAAATTATCAAATGAGTCTTCCCACCCAGGGCGAGATGGGAGGGACTGTCAGACATAGGGTGTGGACCGTGAACCCATGTCTACGGTGCGCCGCCGTTTGCCGTGCAACGGTACGGCATCGCCGCTGGCGGACGGCCGCCGCGCCACGGCGGTTCACACATACAACAGTGTTAAAAATACTGATCCGTCAAAACAGTTTTACTCGTAAGAATACTGATCCGTTTTAAATTAAAAACGGTACTCTAGTAGAGACGGATCCGTTCAAAATGAATACGGATGCTCTTTTGGAACGAGCCCTTACTTATTTGAATATGCAATTTAAAGTTGTAGTTAATTCGAGCCATCGATCTTTCAAAATTTCACTCAACATAAGTTATTAAGTAAGTAATCAATTATTTGCAATGACGTCATAGATAGGGGCGGTAGCTTACTGAACGATTAACAGGCACGTTTCTTGAAGCATGTTCATGTATAATGATGAGGATACACGTGTTTTATCGAGTGGTTCGTTTGTTGTGAACATGTTTACTTTTAATGTGGTTAACTGTGTCATTAGTTTAATGAATTAAGATCCATTATGATACTGATACCTTTGTTTTTGGGTGGAAAAATCATCAAATGACTGCTCTGGGTATGGCGGAAGAAACTTGACTAAAAACCACGTCACGTCAATTCTCCTTTGTATACCTAATGTGTCCCACTGCTAAGGTCTCCCCTTTTTCCTTTAAAACTTTATATTTCCATCAATTATTTCGAAACATGGCCGCATGGTTGCTTCACGATCGTGATTAGATCGTCACATCGCCTGGCCCGGCCATGCGGGCGGCGTTGATTGGCGACTCGCTGTCTGATCATGGATCATGCCCGGGTCGACCGCCGCCGCGCCGCAGCGCGTTGTGTTCCACGCACACCTCAAAGAGTGTCAGTACAATGACGGGACCTTTAATTAGAGGGCCAAAGCATGCCGGGGTCGCGGAACAAACGAGTAACCGTGGCTCCGGAACGTAAAGTGCTATTGAAAGACACCGTGGATTTTAGTCAGTACGAGTCTGACAGTCTCTCCCGCTCTGTGCTGGGTGGGAGGACTCATTCGATGATTTTACGCCGATTCCGCTCGATCTTGTGTACTTATTATCTAGATAAGAATAATAAAAATGGTTACATGATAACATTTACCTGTTAGCTTTAAATTGACACCAAATTCATTCAAATCACGCCATTATTTATGGAGCTGTCCCAGACTAATACCAAGTAAGTGATTCCATACTTTTGCTGAAGGACTTTACGTGCTTTCCAAGGCATTTTTTAATCGTGGTAAAATCATCAAATGAGTCCACCCTGGGCAGAGCGGGAGGGACTGTCAGACTCGTACTGACTAAAATCCACGGTGTCCTTCAATAGCCCTTTATGTTCCGGGCTCTTTGAGGCGCGCGTGGAACACAACGCGCTGTCGACCCGGGCATGGTCCATGGTAGGACAACGAGTTGCCCATTACTCGCCGTGGCCGGAGATCGTCTGGCGACATCCGTCGCCGTGGGCGTCTACGCCTACGGCGACGGACGCCTGCGGTGCTTTCCAAGGCATGAAGAAAAATTGTTATGATAGAAAGTCGGTTAAGATCGGCCTGTGCGACTGTTATTATTTAGTTACGAGCTGCTCGCCAAAAACTACTTTACTACTTTCTTAACCTAAAAATATAAAATGGTAAAAATTTTCTTCCATAAAGATTACACTCAAACAAAACCACCACAACAGAGATAACAAAACGAAGAAATGTTTTAAGCAAACTGAAACGAAGAGCGTTGCATTTAATTCTTCCACAAACCCGCATCCTCTGAGTGAAACAAACGACATTTAAACCCAGCCATTATCCAGAGCTGCTTCTGCATTTTACTAGCTTATCTTCATTACTTATTTACCTTGCACTTTTCCACACTATGTGATTTTTTAACTTTCCTAATACAGTACATTCTTCTGTTACTAATACAGTACATTTTGAAATGAATATTCAATACAAGCAAGCATACGACCTGACTGGTTAAGACAGTGAAAAAAACCGTTATTAAATCGACTTTTGTATAGATCTCTACCCTTAGCACGAGTTTTCAGTATTTGAGACGTAAAGTAAACTGGAACTCTGACAATTTCAAATTGACAATTTTCAAGGAAAAAATTAGTTCCTTCTTCGCACACCAGAGGCGCTGTTCCATTTTTTCATACAAGAAACGCTGTAAATACTGTAAAGTAAAAGAGTGAAAATTCGTGCTAAGGGTACTGTTTTTTTTTCAGGGTTGTAGATTCCGAGAGTCCGAAGTTAAATTGGGCCTTATTTTACAAATAATTATGATCTGTTCAAGTGTTCAGGGCCGTTAGCATAAGAAGTAGGTGTAATCACTGATAAATACAAAGTGTTTTAGTATGTCTTCTTGCCACATTGTGGTAATTGCAACTATTCATAGTAACCCAGTTGTGTGTTTTTCATAATATCTCAATTTTTTCTCAAATTACTAATATTTCATAAATTTTGTGAAGTTGCATTTAGATTTAGCATGATTGCGTTGACCTACAAAACGTGTTTATGAAAAAACATTTGAACCAATTTTTATAAAGCCATGTCTAAGAACATTCTATAGAAAATCTGCTTACAAATAAAAAAACAGCTCAATAAAATCAATTCACCCGTTTATAAACTGCAACGGTCAAACTCATAACGCGACTCTTTTTTTTGATACATAATATTAGTTGCCAAGGCCAAAATTCTCGAAACGACCATTGAGTATCACGTGATTATTTTAATATCCATACGTTTCTAAGGTCAAAAATTATTATTACGTAAATTACATCATCGCATAAATGCATCATAACAAAATTTAATACCAAAATATTTAAAGAACTAGTTATGTAATCTTTTATTCGATCGCTACGTAGATTCGACGTAGAGACACAAAAAATCGTTAATCGGTAATTCTTGGTATGTGGTAACACCTGTTTATTTTTGCATAATTATCATGATCCGTGGCACATTATACATACATACTTGTAATGTTGTCACTGCTAAGACCCAGGCAACCTCCCTGTGAGTGGACTGTATTTAGTGACGGTCCTCGTCCAGTCTGAGTTAGTAGATGATAATAATGTCTGCGAATTTTTGGTTCTAGGATATTATGCCAGTTTCCAAAACAATAAAAATCCCACAAAGTAATGCGACTGGCTAGATTTAGGTAAGTCGGGGCTATAACCACTGGGCCACACAGCTCCATTCACAGTCCGACTTTACCTTATTCTTATTATTTTTCACAAAAGGGTTATACACATAAGTCCTCTTCGATTTGTGCCCAGCTTTGTTTCTATGCCAGGGGATCTCACCTTAAAGTACTTAACCCGTCGTCAGCCTTACTGACAGATGGTTTGACAGAATATATTAGCTCCTTAGAGTCCGCGCCACAACTCATGGCCTGCAGTTTGTGGTACTACATTTTCACATTGCATTGATGTATCTAATGACGTAGACACTAGCGCCGCATCAAAATGACCTCAGTCGTGGCGGTATTTGTTACGTTTCGTACATTTGTATCCGTTCCCGTGTTTTCGCTGACGGACTGAGTAAGTAGATACCCTGCTTCACCAAGGATACACTCGCGCTAAAAAATAACAAACGCTGTGCGCAGCAACACTACGCACAGCGTTTCTTCCTATTTTTTTCATACCCTCAAAATGACGTATTAAGTTGCAAGATCATCAACACTCAAGTGATATATTTTTTGCAGGTGTACAGTCACGAGCAATAACACGTATACCCTTAAAAAAATTCAAACGCCATTTACTCGTGAAATACTGGTATCCACTCTAAAATAATACCTATTTCGTAATAGTATGACTTCCAAAATAGTAGTCTTATGAAAAGGCAAAAGTTTAATCAATATGGTAGCAGAATATCGCTTTTTAATACTGCATAATGTTTGCTCGCGACTGTACATAGACTAGGCTGACCGCTTTGCATCAGGCGGGCCTATCCTAGTTTGTCAGTTTTATGGTATTAAAAAACTTCTCTTTCCAGTCCTTAGACGTCACTCGATCACAGATCTAATCGAACCTCATTTGAATTCCATAGCCCGGATTTCGACGTTTGGAACTTGGTCTACTAGTTTTAAGTAAAACATGGATCGATTTTTTTTTTGCAAGCACTCGTCATCCATTGGTTCCCCTCGAAGTGGATCAACAACTGTGATGGATGTGAGAAACAGGATGTTGAATAATTAGGACCGGTCAATAATGAGGTTTCGTTTCTATCTACAAGCTAATGACGTCATTAAGCTAATAGGTATAAAGATAACGACTGTCGCCAAATGTTTTAGAGAACATTTGATTTGAATAACCCGTGAGACAAATTAATATACAACTATCGATGTAAAAATGTTGATGACTAATAAACTTTATGGATAATTTTGATACGGAGTTCAGCAATTACTTGCAACCTATAGTTAGAACGTTAGCCGGTAAGATAGTAAAATAATACATTATGCTATATGCACAGTTAAAACATGACCTAAATTGGAACATAGGATACATTTTTTATCCTCATAGGGGTCCCGACCTTAGCGAGGGCGAAGCTGCAAGCAAAACTCAGTACTAAAAACCAGGTCAGGTCAATTATTCTATAACCGATCCTGCCTTGGCCGCGCTTAATCGCTAATCTGATTTAACCACTTACATACCTTTAATATGATCCCTTGGACACACACCCGTTTTTAATTAAACCCATACCGTTGAATTTTGGACTCATAGCATAGGAATAAAAGTTGAAATTACAACAGTGTTATAACATTAAAGCTTCATAGGCATTAATTGTACGAAACCAGTCTGCCTCGTGCAACTCGTGATAATTTTTTTTCATAACATTAATAGACCTATTTGTGATGTGACCTAGGAATTAATGCAGGTCAGGTGCGTGGCATCACGTGGTAGTGATCATTACTTGGTAATTTATGGTGCTTGTAGGTCGTAAGTATTCACGTACTTCTATTGTATTCAGTCCTTTTGAATTAAATTGAATTGAATAATTAAATATAATAAACACGGTGTGTTATGTTGAACTAAGGAAATGAGGATACAGGACTAGTAGGTACCTTATATTTGTTGTCGGGACGAAATCTTCAAAGGCGCTCGGTCTTAGGGAATTAGACTCGGGTGTGTGAGACTTATCTCACTGGAACCAACCCGGTGGTCACCAATTCATCATCATCATGTCAGCCGTAAGATAGATGTCCTCTAATGAACATAGGCCTCCCCTTTAGATTTCCAATAGGACAGGTTGGTAGTGGTTATATCAAGAGCGATCCCGTAGCCTCAAGGTACTCATTAAAATAAAATATTTTAAGGAAGACCAAGTCTGTATTATAACAAAAATCCTTCCTTTTGACTTTGCCATAGTCGGGTAAAAGATAATATAATTAAATTCTTCGTGTCGCTTATCTGGCATGACACTTTATTTTATTGGCCCCAAACTTTACCACTTCAAATAGGTTCAAAAGTCGCTCTGCGGACAAGTTAAGATGAGGAGTATAGTTTGGTCACAGGTCCCCACATTCATACGCACCGCATTTCACATAACTAGTTCCAACTTACACAAAACTGCCAGAAGTGGAAAGATTTGGAAAAGACCTACACTCAGCATTGAGAGACTAAGGGTTGAAGAAGAGTGAGAGTTCCAACTTACGTTCGCAAAATATTCAGGGACTTCCAGGACCCACCGCTGAAGGTGAAGCACGGTATTGGGACTGTTTGGGATCGCCAGACAGATCTAAAAAGAAAAGCATGACCTTGTTCCGAGTCACTCAGGCGGGAGCACTCAATTGATGATTTTACCAAGATAAAAAAGATGGACCGTGCAGGAAAATGTTCATGAGGTGGTCGATACTGACTAGAATAAGGAGAGGTTAATACCATAGTTTGCAACGAGTGCCAGCCCAGTTCCTTCGTAGAGACGCTTTGGATTTAAGAAAACTATAATAATAATATACCACAACTATCACACAACGCCATCTAGTCCCAAGCTAAGCAGAGCTTGTGTTATGGGTAATAGACAACTGATAAACATACTTATATATTTCTAAATACATACATATTATAGATAAATTACACCCAGACACAGAACAAATGATCGTGCTCATCACATAAACCTTTGTCCTGGGTGGGAATCGAACCCACGACCTCCGGCATAGCAGTCAGGGTTACTAACCACTAGACCAACAGGCCAGTAAAACTATCTCTGCTTTTTAGCCGTTGCGTTTTTTAATTGCGTGCCAAGCATTAAGCGCCTTACCACAAAAAGATTAACATCTGTTGAACGCTTGTCTAAAAAAGTGAAACTGCAAAATAATTTTGACGTTGACAGTTTTTTTAGACAAGTGTTCAACAAATGTTTATCTTTCTTGTGGTAATGCGGTAGGTGTTTAATTTTGGACATTACATTAAATATGTTTTTGTGTTGGATAGTCTATTTATCGAGGAAGGCTATAGGCTATAAAATATCACGCTACGACCAATAGGAACTGATCAGCGAAACTAGGGGAACAGCTAGTCTATAATAAAAGCCTAAGATAATTATGTGTTTTATTATCCTCGTGATGTCCACACAAACGCAGTGTTTTTGATATCTATCCATTAAAATAAATATGTTCTATTCATATTATATTTATTACGAAACTTTACTGATTAGAGAACTAGACCAAGGGAGGGCATTGGAGTTCAGATAAAATATTCGGGTTCGGAGGTCACTAAATGTGCAATAATAGACCGGAAGCCAGACCAAAATATCGTTAGTGATTTCTTCTCAAGCCATAATTAGTAGACTACATAAGGGAGTCGGATCATAAAGATTTGTGGAAGTCAGCTGCTGTTCCGTTGGTGGGATAAGCAGCAATAGCCGTTCAAACACGTAGAAAAAATAATATTTTTTTGTCATTTCCTCCCAACTGAAACCTGGTTTATATTGAAGATTACCTTATATCACGAAGAATAAAACCAATCAGCTGTCTGTAACATGGTGGAATACACGTCTGCTGGTCACTCGAACATGTAATTTTTTATATTATTTTCAGTGATTTCCTCTCGACTCAAATTTTACCTGATGAAAGTTTACATGAAGATATGTATAAAAGCAAACGTCAGCTGGCTGTATCTCGGTGGAAAGATCGTAAAATAAAATATGAAGAAACAAATATTTTATTAAATCTGAATAACTAAACGTAATTTATTTGCAATATCAAAACGGACATAGGGGAAACGAGTGTCTGTCATAATGACACATAGAAGAAGCCATAAAAAAATATTATTTGGAAAAAAAACTTGTGTCATCCTTAATGTCTAATCTTGTCAAATCATTCTGCTGTCATAAGGTTTCAAATCAATATTAAATGATTTTGTTGTTGTATTTCGTTATTTTGTTCAAGTTATGGAACTGTTCTTACTGGAGTGAATAAGTAATTGACACCCTGATCAAGAAGGTCCGTTAACCGATTCAACAGAATCAGAAGGATTCCCGCACGATCTTCAATGATGAGACAAGGCTCTCGCTTGGAGATTACGTGAAGAGCTTCTCGATCCGGCTTGCATTATGAAGAAATTCCTATCTTTGAGGTCCGAACTAGATATCCATTGATATATGTTTCATAACAACATGTTTATTTTGTATTTTTAATTGTTTTATATGTAATGTAAATGAAAAATGTAAATGACAATAACATCAAACAATGAATCAAGCAATGATTGGGGGTTTTCTTTATAGAAAAGCTTTTTATTTCTTATACTTTTCACTAATTGAGAAAATAAATCAATAGACCCATTTATACGTTTTTTCAAGAGTTTATTATGATCGTTTTGCATATTCGTGCAAAGAATGGGCAGAGAACCTTAGGCCCATCGCATACGGCGTATTCTAAACGCGCAGAAGACGCGCGTTTCAGGAACGCGCCTCTTCGGCGCCGTAGACGCTGATTTGTTATTGCGTTTGGATTGATGATACAAGCGCGCGTATAAAGAAGCGGAGTAGAGGAGAGAGTCTTATATGTATGAGTTATTAAGTAATCGTTCAGACATAATCGCGCGGTTAGTCAACCGCCAGAAAATAGAATCGCGCTGCTACCGCGCGTTTCTATTACTATGGAGTCTTTACTTTGCGTTCAGTTGCGTGGCGGATACCGCGCGGTTAGCACATCACAGCTCGTGAGTTTGGAACGGTTCGTTTCGACACTGAACTGTTTATTGATGAAGTGGAGAAGAGAAATGCAATATGGGATATTCAGTGTGAGGATTACTCAAATAAAACTATCATAACCAAGCTTGGCAAGAGTTAGTAGAGATATTTGGAAATTGTGAAAATACGTTGGAAACTTGGTTGGTTACTTAATATTGGATGCACCCATTTGCATTGCATACCGCATTTTTCTTATCGTTTTTTTAAGGAGCAACAACCACAGTAAATCGATTTTTCGCTGACCTCCTTTTTCAAACGGGCGTTATCCCTGTACGATAATCACATATAACCGCCGGAGTCTGATTGCATAACAATTTTGCGGTTTCGAACCGCGCGATTCATGAACGCGCGGTTTCCGCAAGTCTGTACTAGCCCTTAGTCCTGCTTGTACAATAATTTTCAAAGTATCAGCTGACGACCTTTCCACCGAGATACAGCCAGCTGACGTCTATTTTTAGCCATATCTTCATGTAAACTTTCATCAGGCAAAATTTGGGTTGAGAGGAAATCACTGAAAATAAAATAAAAAATTACATGTTCGAGTGACCAGCTGACGTGTATTCCACCATGGTACCGTCGGCTGATTGGTTTTATTCTTCGTGATACAAGGTAATCTTCAATATAAACCAGGTTTCAATTGAGAGGAAATGACTAAAAAAATATATTTTTTCTACGTGTTTGAACGGCGATTGCTGCTTATCCCACCAACGGAATCGCAGCTGACTTCCACGAATGTTCATGATACGAATCCCTCATGTAGTCTGCTAATTATCGCTTGAGAGGAAATTGGTCACGGACATCTGTTACGGGCTCCCGCTCTATAAGTTTATTATTTTGTTTATCAGCTCATATTAATATTAGGACATTATTATTTCGTTTTATGTATTTTTGTACCTAATATTTTGTTACATTTTAAATAATATCTTTGCACACACTTGTGCACTTTAATGTTTTGAATGTACCTACCTATAGCTAACCTCTAAGGTATGGTCCACTACACTAAAGAAACTCCGTCGTAGGTACTACAAAAAGTTAAACAACTTGTGAACACTTTTATCCAAAAAAAAGCGTTACTAGCTACTATACGACTCTAATTTCAACGTCAAATGACGTTTTGCAGTTGACAGTTCTTTTATATAAGGGTTAACCGATGTTAATTTTTTTTGTAGTAAGACGATCTCTGTCTTGTGGGGAAGTTTTTTTAGTACGTGGTAAACTTTTGCTAGTTTAACCTTTTCCCACGAGCATTTTATTTATTTTAGTTTTAGTTCAACACCATTATCTTTTCAATGCGAAAGCTGTTTCAAAGAATCTTTTATTGACTTGAATGACCCTGGCAGTTGAGAGTACGAGTATCACTCAAATGTCTCGTTGATGATGGCGCTTGTGTCGGATCATTTAGTTTCCTTCAAAATGGCTGAGCTGAATGATGCTGATGCATGTGTCATGTTCGTAAACGAGGGTTGTCAGCTTACTAGTCATTTTTTAGCTGCAAAAATATTCTAGCCAGCAAACAGTCTAACCAATTGCAGCTAAATCCTATCAATATATGTTATATGTATATAGCAGAATAGGTGTTAGTAAATGGGTGAATACAGACTCGGAGGTGAATCAAGATAAATCTTTGAAAGGAATCACTTCTTGATTAAATAAATTATGTATTTCTGAGAAAAGATTAAAAACTTTTCTTTTGGAAGTCGGTGGCAAAACTCAATGAATTAAAAACGCTTCCGACAGTAAACTGATTTTACACTTGTGTTTGTTTTTTAAGTCGTTTCCTTTTTTAAGTTACTATATTTGTATTTTTTTTTTGTTACGTGAGTCCTCCCACCCCGGGCTGGGCGGGAGGGACTGTCAGACTCGTACTGACTAAAATCCACGGTGTCCTTCAATAGCCCTTTATGTTCCGGGGTCACGGTAATGAGATAAGTCCCGCGACCCCGGCAGGATTTGGTCCTCTAGAGAGGGGCCCCGTCATTAATATGATGACGCTCTTTGAGGCGCGCGTGGAACACAACGCGCCGTCGACCCGGGCATGGTCCATTGTCAGACAGCGAGTTGCCCGTTACCACAGATTACCGCATGCCCGCACCTAACGGTGGCCGGACCGCGGGTGGGGCGGAGGGAGGACAATGGACATTGTCCTCTCCGTCACGCGGCCCGCCTCCTTCTTCGCGAGCATTCACTGCTTCGCAGAAGGAGGCGACCGTTTCCCACTCCGTCTCGCCCCGCAGCATGGCCGCGACCAATGCCGGGCGCGAGAGGTCTCCGCCTATTATATTTTTGTACTAGGTACACGTCGAAATTGAAGCTTAATTCCTTCCACTTTGATCCTCACCATGTTCATAAAGAACTTATAAACGGTGGTTTGGTTTCAAAGACCATGAGAAATAAGATTGATAAGTAATACTACCTAGAAACACGCGAAGTCATGCATCTGAAGTAAACTACTTGAGGAAAACTATACTTTAAATATTGCTTTAACTAAAAATAGGTCACAGAATTTCAACTTGTAATAGAAGCAAAGGATATATAATCGGCCATAATTTACGATATATCTTTGTGGTTTTTTGAATGTTAAAATAGCATAATATTTTGTTGTATTTTTTTATTTATTTACGAATTTGAGTAGAAGCTTTTTCCAGAAAACATAAATTAGGTGGTAACTTGTTTAATTACTATAAACAAGTTTCTCATGTCCAGATTTTCAACCATTTTGTATACAAAAGATTGCTCAAAGTATTTAGGATTAGTAGTAAAGTGGAAGGGCGCCAGAAGTGGCCATTCGTTCCGTTCCACTCAGGGTGACAGGACTCATTTCATGAGTTTACCCATGGTATAATAATATACTTCGCCAGGTATGGCACTCCGAAACACAGTGGTCACGTGGGTGACACAAGCCTACGTCATCATCGCTATCTGCTGGTTCTCAAACTTTACAGTTTGGGGAAATTTAACCTAATAAAACATTGACCTAATTATTACATTACTGCTAACTTTTGCACGTGGCTTCCATCCCCTACCTCAGCGTAGTAGATTTTCAGTGACAAAAAGCATTATTTATCCATCCTAGGATAAAAGATAACAAAGAAACTTTTCGACGTTCACAAATAAAAATGTTTGAGTGCCGCTGGTTACACAGTCACTGAGCGAGACAGGCATACGCATAAAACAAGGATAGCGATACACAACAAAATGGCGGCATGACAATGACACAGCCCGTTCCTGTGTTACCAGTAGTGTGTGGTTATAACTCCCTAAGCGCATTTATTACTTAAGCGAATACGATAAAACGCTGTGGTTTTATTTAACAATTCTGTTGATATACGTATTGAATTGTTTCGTTTGCTATGCTAAATATAATTTAAATGTTTTATTTATTTTTTAAACAAAATAATAATTGAAAATGTTTCCTTATTTTCGTATTTTGTTGCAATTAAGTGGCAACTGGAAAGTGACGTCAACATGTGTCACTGCGGGAGTGCCAGACCTTGTTTTTTTAGACTATGAGTTTACCAAATAAAATAAAAATGTACTTTTTTACAACTTTGAAGATCCCTGTTACTGATTTACAATTTACAGTTGAAAAGGCCTGGACAATCAAGTGATTGTCTTCTAGAAATACAGCAAGATTTAAAAAATTAACTTGCCCCACACGTAGGTAGATCATACAAAATAAATATTAGTTCCGTGCGGGAATCGAACCTGTAACACAAAGTGCAGCAGCCGACTGCTCAACCACTGCGCTAACCGTACCGACAGGATCAAGCCTATTAGAGTGTTTTTGGCATACACTCTTAATACATTATTCCCTAAGGTTTTTAGCTTTCAATTATCGTATTCGAATTTCACTTTGCGCAAGTTTTATTCAAAGAAGTTATTCTTGCATCACCATTATTCTTCTGCCTTCAAAATAAACGAATAAATCTAAAAATTTAGTAAGTATTCTTTAATAACTGTAATCCAAATAAATTTTACTCAAGTTTGTTTATTTGAAGCAGACACGGATTTCAAACGCAGATATCTTTAAAGCTATTGTCAAACAGACAGGCGAAGCGAATGCGATCCGAAGCGTTTTTATTTGTAATGTATGGAATTGTTTGAATCCAGTCACATAGAAAAGCGAAAGCGATCCGATAGTCTATGTGACTGGCTTCAAACAATTGCATACATTACAAACAAAAATGCCTCGCTTCGCGTTCGCCACGCCTGTCTGTTTGACAATAGCTGAAGTGTCACAGCTTCTAATCCAAAGTGTATTTACATAATGTACTTTATGTACTTCACTCGGTGTTAATGACATCAAATCAAATCTGTATTTCTCTGTTATTTCTTAGTATATTTTACAAATACTCTACTCCAAATGATGGTGAATATAATTATTTTAT
Source organism: Agrotis clavis (assembly GCA_954870645.1). Lineage (NCBI taxonomy): Eukaryota > Metazoa > Arthropoda > Insecta > Lepidoptera > Noctuidae > Agrotis > Agrotis clavis. The sequence continues at coordinate 21,137,959 of OX940924.1, read as the reverse complement.
CAAACTCCGTCGTATCTAGAAGATCTGACAGTCCAACACATGAATTAAAATACACTTATAACTGTAATACATAAATATAAAGTAAGAAAAAAAAAACAGCGTCAATAAATATCAGCGGAAAAATTGCGTCGAAGGCTGGAAGCATTGCGACTCTTTTCTCTCTTTTTTTTAACCTCTAGTAACCTAATGCCGAGTGTTGGTCTGTTACAAGTCCTTCATCTTCTAACACGCTAAGGGCACGCCGCAATTGCTTCGGTAAGACCCCTCTTTGAGGAGTGGCTGGAGAGACGTCACGGCGTCCTGACCTACCTATCGGATGATGCAGGCCCTCACCGGACACGGAAGTTTCGGGAGGTTCCTGTGTCTGATAGGGAGGGAAGAAACGCCCGGGTGTCACCACTGCGAAGATCGCCCGGAGGACACAGTAGAGCATACGGTGCAAGACTGCCCCGCTTGGGCAGAGCACCGACGTGTCCTCACGGCGGCGATGGGCGGAGACCTCTCGCGCCCGGCATTGGTTGCGGCCATGCTGCGGGGCGAGATGAAGTGGGAAACGGTCGCCTCCTTCTGCGAAGCAGTAATGCTCGTGAAGGAGGAGGCGGGCCGCGAGAGAGAGAGGACAGCGTCCTCCCTCCGCCCCAACCGCAGTGGTAGACGCCCGCGGCGTCGGACGTCGGCAGACGATCTCCGGCGAGTAAAGGGCAACTCGCTGTCCGACCATGGACCATGCCCGGGTCGACGGCGCGTCGTATTCCACGCGCGCCTCAAAGAGCGTCAGCAAAAATGACGGGGCCCCCTCTCAGAGGACCAAAGCCTGCCGGGGTCGCGGGATTTATTTCCTCACCGTGACCCCGGAACACAAAGGGCTATTGAAGGACACCGTGGATTTTAGTCAGTACAAGTCTGACAGTCCCTCCCGCCCTGCCCGGGGTGGGAGGACTCATTTGATGATTTTACCACGCTAAAAAAATAAATAAAAAAAAGCATGGTAAAATCACCAAATGAATCACCCAGGGCAGAGCGGGAGGGACTGTCAGACTCGTACTGACTAAAATCCACGTTGTCCTGCAATAGCCCTTCACGTCCCGGGGTCACGGTAATTCGTGAGTCCCGCGGTTTAAGACATTGGTTAAGACTTAGTACAACAGTGTCGCAGTGGATGCGGTTGCCAGATTGCTGCGGCTCACAAATTGATGATAATATTTAATCATTGGCCGCATAATGGACGCGTTCTGTAGTCTTTTTCTTTAAACACGCGGACGAAAGTACAATTTGTTTTTGTTTTTTTCTACTTTCTGGTCTAAGATAAGTTGATAATCCTTCGTGGACAGGCTGTGGTTTCGATGCAGCGCACAGATCCGAGCATTGCTGGCCGCACGACACGCACACGCGACTACTTTGCCGCTGCGGCCAACGAGATACACTATTTTGTATGAAATAACTCCCTAAGCACTGGTCACCGGCAGTGCAAGCACGAATAAATCCAGCAACCCTACGTGGCCGTAAATCAATTGAAAGTGCGCGCCCCGGCCGCCTTAAGAGCGCGTATTATTTATTTATTTATTTATTTAGGTTAGCCAACAATTGTTTACACAAAACATACATTAAATTGATACCATTGATTTAACATTCATAAGTGCAACAATTCCTTACAGGCTAACACCACATGCACTAAATAATATAAATCAAATTCAAAATAATAATAATCAAATTTTACATTAAGAATAGTAAGACGTTATATATTCAATAATTAGAAAATAAAACAAAAAAAAAAATCAATAATATCAAAATTAATTAAACAAATCAAAAACAAAACAAAACTAACATTCAACATTATTATACAAACAAAATAGATTATAAATGGCATATCAGAATAATAATCAAAAGAAAAAAAAAAAGAAATACACAAAAATAAGGCTAAAAATTTATATTATTTATAGTTGGCAACGTCACCAATGGCTGTCAAATATTTACAAGTTTTAATTAATTTTGCAAATTTACTGTACGCATATAAGAAATATGGCTCTGTAGTGCACTAAAAAATTGATTAGGGAATGCAATCATTAATGTCTTAATGTCTTAACACCGAATATAATATAGTTTTTGACGTAAAAAAGCATTTGGAAACTTTCGAAATGCCTTTTGTACAACTGAAACGGTTACAAATCAAATTCAGTGTTTTAACTGCATTCCTATATCAATTTTCTAGTGCACTACAGAGCCATATTTCTTATTTCCATACAGTAGCATTGCCAAATTAATTAAAACTTGTAAATTATTGACAGCTATTAGCGACGTTGCCAACTTTCTGGTTACGCGCCCTTAACGCGCTAGGCATTTACTTAGTTACCAAGAAAATTGCAAACCTATCACGAAAACTTAAACAACGGTCCATTACACGATTCAGAAACCAGAGTAATTGGAGTCTAGAACTTATCGAACTCTACTTACCGACTCAAGTTTTAAACTTTGATTGCTTTATTCAATTGAAAATCTTCAGCATTTAAGTTAGTTTGAATACTTAGTTCTTTATGACACTTAAGCTATTGTCAAACAGACAGGGCGAAGCGAATGCGATCCGAATCCTGTCATAAAAAAAAAGTGAAAGCGGTCCGATAGTCTATGTGACAAGCTTAAAAAAAATCCATAAATTACAAACAAAAACGCTTCGGCACGCTTTTCAGTTTGACCAAGGCATTAAAGTTTATTAACTTATGAATTAGTTAAGGTGGTTCATGCGTTAAAATAAACATTGGAACAACACATAAATAGGGATTATTTATTAGCCGTTACGTTATTATTTTACTCTTTTTCTTTTGACACTCCATACAAAATCCATCCATATTACTTCCTTTCCCTCTTGCACTCATTACCATAGGAATAATACCTATTTATTACTCTTTTTTGTCACATGTGAAACTAATTAAATAAAGCAGGACTTGAACTTGTGTCTTTCTGGATAACTACACTAGTCCACCGCTATCGCAGCCCTTCCTTCCGAAAAGTCACGGAGACGTGAATTTTTCTTTCCCGTGAAAAGATCTCTACGATTCGACGATAAGACGCAGGCATCGCGGGACTAACGAGTAACCGTGGCCCCGGAACGTAAAGGGCTACTGAAGGACACCGTGGAATTTATTCAGTAAAGCTATTGTCAAACAGACAGGCGTGGCGAACGCGAAGCGAGGCGTTTTTGGTTGTAATGTATGAAATTGTTTGAAGCCAGTCACACACGCTTTTGCTTTTCTATGTGACTGGATTTAAACAATTCCATACATTATAAACAAAAACGCTTCGGATCGCATTCGCTTCGCCTGTCTTTTTGACAATACTTTAAAAGTCTGACAGGGACTATCAGTCGAGCTCTGCCGTGGGTAGGATTCGATTAATTTACCACGTTAAAAAAGAGGCGTTAATTCTTTTAAAATTTTTAAAATTTATACCATATCGTACAACTTTTCTGTTCTGTAAAATGGTAAATGCCAATTGTGAACCACCAAACAAGCATTGTCCAGCTGACGCTGAATACAATTTGTAATACTTAATTGACCGTACAGCTGCTGTCGCGATGCGTGCAGCGGACTATAATAAGATTAAAGCTATATTTTATTTTAGTCTTTTTGTTTTTTATTTTGTTACCTACATAAATCTTTTATTTATCAAACAGCACAGTCAGTCTTTTCAGGCTTCAGTTTGAACGTAAGGTACTGTACTAACGGAATTTAGGGCGAGCTGTTTCTCGCAGGACTATTTAAACAGGTAACTGCACATCAGGAACGTAAAGGGCAATTGAAGGAACACGGTGGGTTTTATTCAGTAGGAGTCTGACAGTTCCTTCTGATCCACCCAGCGTGGTGGACTCATTTGATTATAATAGTCAAGTAAAAAAAATGGAGAAGATCTTCGATCAGAAATTTAAAAAAAATGTGCGTTTAAGGCATGCGCAATATTACCCACAAAATAAACCATTTCATGAATGAAAACAATACACATGCCTTGACCTACAGTTGTAGGTACTCGTAATTATATAACAAAAATAAATACCTGCTAGTAACAAAAGACCTATTCTTGTTATTCTTAATGCCCTCAATGGGCTATAAATAAACAAAAGATAAATAGTACTCTATTACAAACAATAATTATTTGTTTATTTATATTTTGTTAATATTTACTATTAATGAGTAGTTCAACATGTTTGGAGTCACGTATGTTAATTCTGATGTACATTTGTTTTTTATTTTTCAACCCTGACATGGAACATCCTAAAAGCTAAAATATTTGTTGTTATTATACCAATTCAAATTATCTAACAACTAACTATGTATTATACCTTTGTCAAACTGAAAAGCGTGCCGAAGCGTTTTTGTTGGTAATGTATGGAATTGTTTGAAGCCTGACATAGACATCGGACCGCTTTCGCTTTTTTATATGACAAGATTCGGATCGCATTCGCTTCGCCCTGTCTGTTTGACAATAGCTTAATAGAGATAAAGTATGACATTTTATTTACTTTTCTATCATTTCTGCTTTCAGGATTAGAGATGTGATTTTATCTTGTTCACACAATCTTTTACATCTTGGTACCTATTATTTTTTTTTTAACGTGGTAAAATCATCAGATGAGTCCTCCCACCCCGGGCAGGGCGGGAGGGACTGTCAGACGAAAACTGACTAAAATCCACGGTGTCCATCAATAGCCCTTTATGTTCCGGGGTCACGGTGATGGAATAAGTCCCGCGACCCCGGCAGGCCTTGGCCCTCTGAGAGGGGGCCCCGTCATTATGCTGACGCTCTTTGAGGCGCGCGTGGGACAACGCGCCGTCGACCCGGGCATAGTCCATGGTCGGGCAGCGAGTTGCCCTTTACTCGCTGCCCGCATGCCCGCGCCTACGGTGGCCGGAGATCGTCTGCTGACGTCCGACGCCGCGGGCGCCTACCACTGATCTTGGTACCTATTACCCCACGAGAGGTTTTGCGCATTTAACGTTACACGTTGTATAACTAGTTATGTAAATATTAAATGAGTAATCTAGATTTTGATCAAGAAACGGGTAAACAGGTAAAACAAGCTTTTGTGATCCGACTTGCGTTGTTAAGTATCAACTGTAATCGTAATCAACTAATTGTGAACCCAGATGTTCAGTCAACATTGTGAATCAGATGTTTTTGCTCTTTATAACGACAAACGGAGTTGTTCCGCGCTGACTTCAAACCGATCCACTGTCACTTAATTTTCAAAATCAAAATCAAAAAATCAAAATCAAAGCGTTTATTTCAATTAGGCCATTACAGGCACTTTTGAATTGTCAAGAGACATAAAATAAAACTAGTACACAAATAGTTATGGTGCTACAGTCCCAGTCACAAGACATAAAAACTGTGAAAGTACCGTAGGTGCTCATTCCAAAGGGTAGATCTCTAAGGAGAAGAACGAGCAAGAAACTCCATGGACACTCTTTTTCAATCGCCAAAATTATTACAGATTTTTTGAAGTGAAAACTTCTTTAGCGGCGTTGTACACTTTTTCTGTAATGGGTAAAAAATTTAAAACTCGCGTCAGGGTCACGTGACCAAAACTCGCGTCAGGGTCACGTGACCCTGATCGAAAATGAGTAAGACGTCATTCAAATTAAAAATAAAACATAGTAACAAAAAAGTTTTCACTTCTACCGGCACTCCTGGAGTGCAACCTTTTTTTTTGAAGTGAAAACTTCTTTAGCGGCGTTGTACACTTTTTCTGTAATGGGTAAAAAATTTAAAACTCGCGTCAGGGTCACGTGACCGTCAGGGTCACGTGACCGTCAGGGTCACGTGACCCTGATCGAAAATGAGTAAGACGTCATTCAAATTAAAAATAAAACATAGTAACAAAAAAGTTTTCACTTCTACCGGCACTCCTGGAGTGCAACCTTTTTTTTTTTTACATCATTCATCATCAGGTGTTGCATTATGTGAGAACGATGTGGCAAGTTATTAGTGTCCATAGTAAATATAAAAAGACAATTTGTAAATAAAGTTAGGTATTAATAATTAAAACAGACCGTGGCAGCCAAGAGATGACCAGTCTCAACTGACAGCGCCCGTTCACGAACATGACACATCTATCAGCACCATTCAGCTCAACCATTTTGAAGGGAGCTAAATGATCCGACACACGCGCCACCATCAGCGAGACATTCGAGTGAGCATGACATACTTTCAACCGCCAGGGTTATTCAAGTCAATAAAGTACAGTGGCGATCAAAATTCCATGCGTACGCTATCAAAGAAATTGCTTAACGTTTAGTGTGACTTATGACCTTCTACTTTCGAGATACACAATAATCCTTCAACTATTAAGTTCATAATTTCAACGTCTAAATATGAGTCCAGTTGGCTCAGTGGTTTTGGCATTTAGGATATAAATGCGTTAGTCGAAAGAGGTGCGAGTTCAAATATCACGCAGCAGTTGATAGACTTTTTGTGGGTTTTTACTCGATTGTTAAAAATTATAATTTTTAACACACAAATTTTATTGCGTTTGTTTGGAATTTCCGTGTGTTTTTTCTTGTATTTGTTGGTTAGTGTCGTGTGATTTAATATAATTATAACGGTATTGTTAAATATTCTCAAAATGCAAGCAAAAATTAATATAAACACAAAAATAATACTTAATTCAATAACTAATATATAACTTATTTAAAAATAAATAAGCGTTAAAACAAAATAAAAATAAATAACTTATTTATTAAAAATATTATCATAAAATCAACTGACATTTCAAAAGTTAAGATTCGAACTCAAACTTCATTGATCGTGAACCCACGCTATCGGCACAATCATATTGTTAGATCATTACTAATGAAAGCAATGCAATGGTCACCATCTGTTTTTGTTAGTCAAATATTTTTACTCGTTTCGTTAGTCTATTACTACTTATTGTCATTTTATTTCTTTTTCAATTTTTACTAATGATTATAATTTATTACCTACAGGGTTTATAATAAAAAAAAAAACATGTAATAACAATATTAATATATTTTAGTTGAAATTATTATAATTCTATGTTTAAAGTTATAAAACTGCTAAAATTATGAATATTATTAATAATATAATTATGAATATAAACTCGACCTGGATATAATGTGAAATAGATGTCGAAATCATAGATGCATTTTTTATTAATTAAACAAAATTATGAAATTATTAAAATTAATATAAGTAATATAAAACAATAAATAAGAAAATTTAAAAATTCAAAATAAAAACATTATTATTCTAGTCAAATTAAAATAAGTGGTTTTAACAAGGGACAAGGGTAACTTACGTATTATTATAAGCTAATTAGCAATTACAGGGTATTTTTATACATTGCGGACATTTTTAACAAAGTTATCATTAAACGGCTTTACGTTTATTTGGAAACAGTACCAAGGCACCGCGGCCATGAAACGCAAAGGGCCAGTTGCCTTTTTGCGTTCCAGTGCCGCAAAACCGAGGAAGGCGAGCTCACTATTTGGGTCATCCCGACTCGGACATGTTAGGTAGGCCCTGGAACACAAAAGAGCAGTTGGTTTTGCCTTCCAGGTCCGCAAGAACGAGCGAAGTGAGCTCGTGACTTGGGTTATTCTGACTCAGACAGATTATCTTAAGCCCTGGAATGCAAAGGGCCAATTGACCTTTACGCTCAAGACACATTTCCATAATATAACTTTTTTTCACTAAATTGAATTTGGTGAAACTGAAGAAACTTGTTATGCTCGATAACAAAAATTTTTTGACACCGCGGTACTGGAACGCAAAGGGCAACTGGCCTTTTGCGCTCCAGGGCTGCTATGCTAAAAGGCGATTATTTTGTAACAGTAACGGGGCATAGCGGCCCTGGAACGCAAAGGGCCAGTTGCCCTTTGCGTTCCAGTACCGCGGTGTAAGTTTCTTCAGTTTAACCAAATTCGATTTAGTGAAATAAAGTTATATTATGCAAATGTGTTCTACTTCTGAAATAGAACCACGGAAAAAAATATCCAAACTACATAAAAAAATACCCTGTTACAAGTTATTGAGGTAAGTTTAAGGATCGTTTTCTTTACGAAAAGATGTTTGAAACCATACCTCAATTCTTAATCCTTGAATAATAAGTTATCAAATGATGTTTACGTTTTCAGTCTATTTACAATAAATAAACAAAATTCATATCAATAAAAGGTCCTCGAGACAATCTTAACGTTTTTTTTTTATTCCTATAAACATAACAGTTTTTAGTTGATAGTCGTTGATGCCTTCAATGTTGAGTACACGATGAACGGTTATTAATTTTGTGTTGAATTAGTTATATGGAAACCATTTTCCTTCGTATTCATTCGACATTCCCGGACGTCCCTGTTTATTCTTATCAACTTATCTCATCATCATGCCATATCTCATCCCACAGACTCATAGTATTTCGTCACTGGAACAAAACATAGAATACTATTATATTATTTATGCAAAAACAGCTGTTGATCTATTTTACTACTAAGAAAAAAACTTTAAAACCACATACTAAGTATCAATCACTTTTTTTACTTTTAAACAAATACTTTTGCATAGGGAACCTTATTTATAAAAATATAATTATTAACATGTGGAATGATCAAAATTTAAATGTTAATACTCACACTTAGTCTGGTTTCATTTGATATTTGTTTTAAGTTTAATCCACATATTTATGCAGGGCTTTAATGTTCGCCCTCAATATTTATATAAATCCAATTGTTAATATTTCACTGCAAAACCACAGGACAGTGTGACACTTATATGCTGTTTACTTAGTCACACAAAATAACCAAGGATCAACAACGTTCAAATAAGAGACTCAAAACGAGATAACATAGTTATGCCTACCGCACAAATCGAAATAGTTCACTTTTTTTTTTCTACGATCTACCTACAAAACTTTCTTAAACTTAACCATAGATATAGATAGACCTATATCTGTGATTATAACGAACGACCCACAACACTAATGACTTATATTAGTAGTTACACAAAAATCAATTTTAATTATCAAATTCCTACTAAAAAAAATATTAAAAATAACAAAAAGAATAAAGTAATTATTAAAAATTAAATTAAATAAAGTATTTGGGAAAAAAAAAGTGGGATTCGATCCTCCGCAATCGAACGAACAGAAGTTCTATCCGAGCACGATTACCATTGCGCCAGCATTACTTGTAAATCAACGGTTGAAATTATGAACTATATCAAAAGTTAATTTGTTATGTATAGTAATAAAACAACTTATAACAAAAGGTCGTAAGTCAAAGTGAAGCGTCAGTCTATTGCTTTGAGAAGTTTATAATTCATTTTTGAACCTGACTGTACGTAGGTATCTAATCAATAATGGCTCTAAAGCACATAGCACTCACACAATGCCGGTAATGCAGCTATATAATACTAGGAAATTGAATCTATACATTGCAAAGGTGGTTTTACAATCTTCATCAGCTCCGACAATAGTTTTAAAATGCTATCTATGTCCGCTTACATGTGGGTTTAATACACATAATTATCATAGTAACATAATGATATCCTACGACCTGTACTATAATAAATGGAGAAAAAAAATAAAAAACAATTAAGAACTTGTAAAAATTATGTACCTATACTAATAATAATGCAGAATTATATGAAAACATATAACCTGTCGGCAAGCTAATCTTGGTAAAAGAACATGAACATCATTGTATTGAGATCAACATAGCGGCCAACTATCTTTATCTTCTAAATAATCGTTAAGGGGCGCATATCTTAGAGCGCAGCAGGCATTTAGAGTGATTTCCCCCCCTCCTGTCACGTGGCATCACAGCGCTTTTCAAATGAACTTCGCTGACCCCGTTGGAAAACGTACCACCTTGAGCTTATTCTAGCCTAGTACTTTGGCAGGCCATTTAGAGTTACCTTATCCCCGCGCTGCGTGTCACGTGGCGTCAGAGTGCAAGACATACCACCTTGATCTTATACTAGCCTAGTACTTTTGCTGGTTAGTGACATTCTATCAGTTTATAAGCATAGCTGGAATTTGAAAACTTTTTACTTTTGAAAAATGCGCAATACAAAGCGTCTCAAGGAGATATCGACACGGGCATATTATTGCATACCTTCATGCATTTTTATTTCGAGAAATTCTTTGAAACATGTTTAAAATTCATCTCTCTTCAATTTATTTAATAAAAAACAGTGTATCCAAGTTAAAGCACAAGTTACTTGTGCACTAAAAGTAAAAGTAACATATTATTAGAAAAAAATAAATAAAAAACAAATAACAAATCTTTATGTAATGCAAAAAGAATATCATATCAAGTAAGGATCGAACCCGAACCTCGTAGCTTACCAGTCCCGGCGTTCTTCCGTTCGGCTACCCGGTCCGCTGAGTAAACATTTAAAATAGCTGTTCATAAACTATGTCATGATTTTTCATTGGTACTGATAAAATACAGCAGAGGACGAAGCTTTATCTTTCACATTTTATGTAATCCTGGTACTATCGGGACAAATGCATGCAAATTTTACGACTCTCCTATCAAACTATAAGGCTGCGTTTCCACCAGAGATGTGCGAGGATGCGTAGCTAGGGATGTGTTTGTAAAGAACCAATAGAATCGCTTCATTTACCTCGCTTTGGTCAGCACAGCTCTGGTGAAAACGGCTGAGCGGAGCTAGATTTTTGCGCATACAAAACAAGCGAGGGATTTGTTCGAGGGATGTGTGAGAGGGATGTGTTGCGAAGGATGTGTACGAGAGATATGTACGAGGGATGTGTTGCGAGGGATGTGTAAGTGGGATATGTTGCGAGGGATGTGTTGTGTCTTCACTCCCACTACACCGCACCCTCGTCGCCACATTTCACAGCTACGCTACACATCCTCATAGGCACATTTTCATGCACAGCTTTGGTGGAAACAACCACACCTTTTACAGCACAGCTAAACATCCTCGCACGACACATTTCCATCGCACATCTCTGGTGGAAACGCAGCCTTACTGACTGAAGTGAAGCGATGCGCGCCGGCCGTGACAATTTATAAGGGGCCATAACTTGTCCTAAATTCAGGATCCGATAATCAGAATATGATTTAGAGTAAGAAACTTAGTCGCCAAAGCATGTACTAAATCGTGTCCTAATTAGGATGCTACTCGTCCTAAATGCAATTACACTTTCCTGAATTATGGACGTCCTGAATATCGGAGCCTGAATTTAGGACAGTGTAAATTGCCCCTTATGTTTTGAAAGTCTAAAATAGTTTGAAACACCGCCCGCCGTGATGATATCTTTCGTAATATATGTTTGCCTGGTAAGATCGTCAAAAAATGCCCTTAAAAATGAATGAAGGAACTTCGTGAAAATAAATGTTTGTTTACTTACGCTAATGTCAAAGAAACTCTTTCATATCTATGATCGCCTAGTACTAAAAACTTCGTGTATGACTTGTTAGAGCAGTGTTGTATAGTTTATGTGGCAGATTAGATAGAGACAAAGATACCATAAGAGAGAAACATCGAAGATATCATGGTGTCTCTGTCACACGACAGTGACAGAAATATACTTCGATGCCGCATGCACTGTGTCTGTAATGTAACCGTTGCGTTTTATGCTTTCCTGTTAACGTGGCTACAAAATTACACTAAATGGTTAAAACTCAGAAATAAATGATATTACGTATATTATATCGATCACTAGCGGGGGGAATGGCGCGAGCCAGCAAAAGCGACACAGGTCCTACCTCGGACACGCCTCGCGGGCGACTGAAGCAATGCACGTAGGGCACGTCGTTATATAGTTAAGGGTAAAAAAAAACAGAAATATTTAGAAAAAAAGTAACCGGAAATTCCTCTGACAAACATCATTACCACAGTATAAACAGTATTGGATCTCCCTACAAACGGACGAAACGCGAGCTATACCTACGCGCCTCGATGTCGGGGCGCGCTCGGGGCGCAGACAGTCACGGCCGTACCGTAGTGATGAACGGACGGTGCGTTGTTTTTTTTTAGCAAATATGACAAGTAGAAAATATTGTGGTGTGTTTGGGTGTTTAACGTCAACAATAACGCATCCAGACATAAGTTTTTTTAAATTACCTGCAACCTCTGAAAGGTGAGTACTAACTATAAAATAATTTTACTTACTAGTAGCTAGTAGCCGTGCTAGTAGGTAGGTACATAATGTGTGACTTTTTAATGGTTATGTATTTTCCTTTATCTCACGAAAAAAAGGGTATTTGGGTTAATAAATACAGTAAAATGAATAAAGTAAAGGAAAGTTACTGAGGCAAGTTAAATAGTTAAGTTATAGGCGGTTCTGAATGAATCATGATACGGTAGGTACTTACTCTTGTGTTAAAACTCCAGTGCATGTGTGTTTTGTTAGTTTGTATTATTCAAAAAGTAAAGTCATGGTGTAACGGCGCGGTGGGATTGTCGGCGGGCACGGAAATGAAGCAGTGAGCTTCATTTACCTACGGTACGGTGTACAATCAACGTATATTCAGTGTACTACATAAACTTTAACACAGTCATGAATCTTGGAACGTAAGAGTTAGTAGCATTAGGCCGACTGCCTGCGCGAGCGATGCGCTGTACGAGGTAGCGCGAGCGGCGCACTGACCTTGAAGGAGCGGTTGACGCGAATCCACACGACGACGTAATCAGACCCTTGTTATATCGTCACGGGTGCGTTTTACGTAACGGCCGCGGCGCTACAGTAATATTAGTTTATTATCTGTGTTTTGTGTATGAATAATACTAGAAAAACCGGCCAAGTGCGTGTCGGGCCACGCACAGTGTAGGGTTCCGTAGTTGCCCATCAAAATACTTATGCGAACTAACTTAAACTGAGTTGCTGAATTTAATTTTAAAAAGAAGAAAGCTTTTTATTAGAATGCGAGTTTATTATACTTTAAAATTCAATAATAAAGCATTTCGTACGAGTCAGTCAAGGCGCAAATATTTTTCGGTCGCAAATTTATAAGCACAATTTGTTTTTCAAACAAACATTTGTTTTTAAATTAAATCTATTAATAAAAAACAACACGCATTTTTATTGAACACTTCCTTTTCAATATACAAAGTATTTTATTTGTTTACTTAAATATAAGAAAAGTATATTTACAATCACAATATTATATAGAAACAGAAAGTAGGCAAATGTAATTAAAATGCTGGAGACGGGCGTCGGACAGCCCTAACGCATGTTTACGTACCGCGCGGCTGTAGGTATTTATTTCTATCATGCGGCCGAGAGCCACTACTGTAGATATTTATACTGTGTCATTACCTATCTATTGATATGTTTTTAGGACCAAAAGCATGGTCTACTTCAAGTACCACTGAAAAAACGTTAAAAAAATCTCTATTTTCGCGATTTTTTTTGATCAAGGCAAGTTATAAATATCGCGTTTTCAACTGCAAATTAATTTAGATAGTTCATTGAACTACAACATATATTTTTTTCGGATCGAAAAAAAGAATATTTGATTGTTTATTGTTGAATCAAAAATAGGTCGATTCCTGATTACCTGGCCTTAACAGAATAGTACGCCTTGGAATAGAGGTTGGCTTTAAATTTTGCTGCAAATGCATTAGACTTACCTTAAGGGCGACTTTCACCAAAAGTTAAACATGTTTAAAATTTTATTTAGTGTCAAAATTCAATAGTATTTTGACACTAAATAAAATTTTAAACACGTTTAACTTTTGGTGAAAGTCGCCCTTAGTCTTGAAAAGAAGACGGTAACTTGTTATAAAAAGTTATACCGATCCCTACGAATGAATTATGCACCTTATGAAGCCGGTGTAAGAGTGCACGTAGTTTATGCTTATTTCTAGTGTTAAAGTTATGAATATCACTGTTTTTACTATACATATGAATGTTCTGCCTAATATATAAAAAATATATAAAATGTTGGCTAATATGTATTGTGAAGCCACTGTGAGAATACCAATCTCTTTAAGAAAATCTTTTAGTGAAACTCGCGCACCTAGTTGATAAATTGCACGAACCGCTCGCTTTTGGAGCACAAATATATTTTGTATATCAGCGGCTTTGCCCCACAGTAGAATACCGTAGGACATGACGCTGTGAAAATAACTAAAGTAGACTAATCTTGCTGTATCAACGTCAGTATTTGTCTAACTTTTCTGATAGCGTAGGCAGCCGAGCTAAGCCTTCCCGATAGGTTTGATATATTGTGTGGGCCCTACTGTATTTTCGAATCTATTGTTATACCAAGAAACACAACTGAATCTACAGTTTCAAGTTCTTCATTGCAGAGGACAATGTTGGGACCGAGATTTCTAACATTAGGCAAAGCGAACTTTATGCATTTAGTCTTCTTGGCATTAAGGACAAGGTTATTTGTAGTGAACCAATTTGTGACCATTGAAAGTGCGCTATACACACACATCATCAAAAAGTTGTCTATTCCTATCTACTTTAAAGATCAGAGAGGTGTCATCCGCAAACAGTACAACGTCACAAAAACTCTTTAAATAATATGGTAGATCATTAATATAAACCAGTAATAAAAACGGACCCAGTATTGAGCCTTGAGGTACACCCAGCTGAACAAGTAACCTAGAAGATTTCGCGCCGTTAACATCTACACATTGGAATCTATTGTGCAAAATATGACTCGATTACATTAAGGGCTTTATTTTTCAATTCCTTTCTGATCCACTGTAATTTATCATTCCGTTCTGACACCCTTTCTTTTTTTTAATGGGCGCAAGTACAGTCAATTGAAAAAAAGTTGTTAATGTAAAAATAAAATATTATTATAATAATAGAACCTGTACAAATATTGTTGCTGACTGTCCTAAAAATGTGTGAGGGACTCACGGAAATTCGCAAAAAAAAAAGATTTTTCATACTGATGGGCCCGATCAATTTCTCATTTTGTATGAAAAACCATTTTTTTTTTTTGCGAATTTCCAAAAGTTTTAGAATAAACATTGTTCAGTAACATGGGCTGAGTTACCCCACGAGAGGTTTTGCGCATTTACCGTTACACGTTGTATATTTGCTGTATCCGTGCAAAATGTTGAATAATGGAGAGCACTAGTCTACCTTCATTCATACTTTACTAGAAGTTCGCTGCTCGTCGCCTATTGGCCGTGCCTTGATGCTAGTTAGCCTATCCTATAACCATCCTTGATATAACCGGGTTCATTGAAGAAAGGACGGCGGCGCTTATCGTGTTCTCTCGCTCGCACACTAGTGCCGTCTTTACTCACTCTCGCGCGTAGCGTAAGCAGAAAAAAAAAAAAAAGATTCCGACGAATTGAGAACCTCCTCCTTTTTTTGAAGTCGTTTAATTAGTCTTGATGTCTTGACGCGCTCAGTGATCTTTTTAAGAATATTTACTATAGTTTTCTGTTATTTTTCCGTTGTTACCTGTTGATTATTGATGTTGAGTTTGGTATTATTGTTGGGTTAATTTTGAGACATTATTGTGATCCAGTCTTGTTTTCATTATTTTTAATTTGAAAAAAACTTTAACTTGAAATCTTATAATATGCTGACTGTACTATCTGTCAACACAAGTACAAGCCGCCATTTTAGATTCCTTTCTTCAATGAACCGGGTTATAAATAGTCTGTCCAATACGAAAATATTTTTTAATTCGAAACCGTAGTTCTTAGATTAGCGCGTTTAACCAAACAAACTGTTCACCTTTATAATAACAGTAATTATAGATTAAAAAATCTACTCATGACAAAGTAAATACACAAAGATTAAACAAACACAGTATGATTTTGAAGGTTAGGCCGCGCTTGCCGAGGTTAAGGCCTATTCAGACCTAAGCGATATTCGCTGCCGCTGTGGGTAGAGGTACATACCGCGCGGGTTTCGCTCAGGTATTTAGTATCAAGTACCGCAGCTAGAGCGACCTGAGCGAAATTCGCTGCCGCTGTGGGTAGAGGTACATACCGCGCGGGTTTCGCTCAGGTATTTAGTATCAAGTACCGCGGCTAGAGCAAACTACCGCGCGTTATTCTACCCACAAGGATAGCGAAATCCGTTTTGGTGTGAACAGTTATAATACCGCATACCCACTGGGTTTTCTCTGCCGCAGACGGTAGCGAATACCGCTTAGGTCTGAATAGGCCTTTAGTCTAAGGATGTTTGACCATCTACCATATCGAATTTACTTCTTGGAAAGCTTGTTAAGCCTGTAATTTTTAGGCAAGGTTTTAAAAACCCGAAATTAAATATTCCAATACTATTCAGGTAAAATCCAAATCGAAATGAGAACTCCAATTGGAAGGACTGTTGGTCTAGTGGTTAGTGACCCTGACTGCTATGCCGGAGGTCGTGGGTTCGATTCCCACCCAGGACAAATGTTTGTGTGATGAGCACGATCATTTGTTCTGTGTCTGGGTGTAATTTATCTATATTATGTATGTATTTAGAAATATATAAGTATGTTTATCAGTTGTCTAGTACCCATAACACAAGCTCTGCTTAGCTTGGGACTAGATGGCGTTGTGTGATAGTTGTGGAATATTATTAATTAATTACCTATGTTAGAATTATTATGGTAATACTATGTTTTTGCGAGTCCGTGACTTGTGTAGGTACATTTGTATTAGCATACTCTACTAATTTTCACAACACGGATACAGATGAGGCCAGGTCTATAATTGGTATAATACTACTTTGAACACCGCGGTCCTGAAGCGTAAGGACAACGTAAGGAACAGGGTAGTTTTAGTCTGGAGACTGACAGTACCTTTCGCTTCAGTCAGGGCAGAGCGATTTTACACTATCTAATAGCGAAACCCTTAGTTTCGGTCGAAAATTCAGACCTTTTTTTACTCCATCTATACATAAATAATAAAATGGTAGGAAAGTCAAAACTATACATTTAATATTTTTGATCTACAATCGATACCGAAGCTAAAAATAGAGTTTTTAAATTTTATGTCTGTATGTATGTCCGGGGTAAACTCAAAAAGTCCTGCATGGATTTACTTCTAATTTGGCACGAATATTATTAAGAAGTCGGGTTAACATATAGGCTACATATTATCACGCTATCACCTACGGGGAACGAGCAGTGAACCTTTATTTCTTCAACGCATTCTTACAGATGACGTCGCGGGCAGCAGCTAGTATCACATAAAATTAGACATCAACTAGCATGATCAACCTGTAATATTCCCAATGCTGGGACAAAAGTCTCCTCTCTGTAAAACTCCACTATTTATGTACATAGGTACCTACAAAGCGCACACGCCCACATATTGCCAAACTAAGTTTTATTATGTCTACGATAGTATTATTTTCACTCAGTTCCTAACCAATTATTTGCTTTTCATCATCTTAGTTTAAATATAATAATATTTGAACCTTGACTTGTGATTCTAATAATAAAAGCGCTACTTCCTCACGTTGTTATCGTAACTAATAAATGATGTATTCCTTTTTTTTTCACCTAATTTCTTATCAATTGGTTATCATGTAGGTCAATAACTCGCTTTGTTGGTTATATAAGTGATGTAATTATTATAATAATCATTTGGCGGGGTATACACAAAATAAGCATCTCATAATTTCGGACCCGTTAAATCAAAATCATTTAAAAGTCATTTGTTCAAAGTAGGCTGATTTATATACGTCAATTATTACTTATGGCAGTCCCCAAAAGCGACCGTCGCCGGAGTTCCTTTAATAGCCCTTTACGTTTCATGGTCACGGTTACCTGATAGAACAGTCCCGCGACCCCGGCAGGCAGTTGTAAGCCCCGGCGTCGCGAATCGCAAATGAGTCCTCCCACCCCGGGCAGGGCGGGAGGGACTGTCAGACTCGTACTTACTAAAAACCACGGTGACCTTCAATAGCCCTTTATGTTCCGGGGTCACGGTAATGAGATAAGTCCCGCGACCCTGGCAGGCTTTGGCCCTCTAGAGGGGGGGGGGGGCATCATCAAGCTGACGCTCTTTGAGGCGCGCGTGGAACACAACGCGCCGTCGACCCGGGCATGGTCCATGGTCGGACATCGAGTTGCCTAGCCTTACAGCTATTAGAAAATTGTAAACAATACGTTAATTACGAATATTTAGTAACAATTATTCAAGGATTGACGCAACAGCACATGTTCAAATGCAATAAACGTAGGTACTAAGTACTTCAAATTATACGAGGTATATTAAGGTACTAATTTTCAAATTATGATTTTAATAATACAGTTTGAATCCGTTGTCATGAACAATAAAATTACTACACTACAACAATTAAGTCATTCAAATTGCGACATTGTTTCTGATAAGTCAAATAGTCTAGAGTCAATCAACAAACAAGGACCAATTACTTGTTTTATGCATATTTTATTAAACATGAGCTAATGACGAAGTTGTAACACCAGTTAACGTGAAAACCCTTTAATAACTGACGTTTTCTATTACTAGGAAATGTTATTGATACAACGTAAACATTACTAAGCCATCTTTTCAATGAAAACCACCGTGGATTACCAGTTTTTGTTTACTTTCTAATTCACTCATTATAATAATCGTGTATCTCGTATTTTGAACTCCAGGAAGGAAAACGGAAACGCGGTTGTCGTATTCTATTATACTCGTAAATACAATAAATTTTCGGAGAATGCTCAAAAAAACCAGTTCCGTCAGAAACGAGAGAATTTTTAAAATCGGTCCAGTAATCTTTAAGTAGGAGTAAAATTAAGTAAATAATAAAAGATCAAAATATTAATAGGACAAAGTGAGTGGGGCATTCTGACGTGACCCGATCACACGACCAACGTGAATCATTTATGGAATACCTACCACGAAATATAAATGAATGATGCGTATCGGATGTAACACAGATGTGGCAACAGTTTATTGACATTTATGAGATCAGCGTGAAGATCTAAGCACGAATGGTAAATTCATAACAGACGAAAACTATGTCAATAGTTACAAAAGAAAAACTCAGAATTTTACTTAAACATATTCAAGAAACGAAAACGACGACGCATGAAAATGTGTACTTTAAAAAGCATTAACCCAAAATGAATAGATAAAAACAATGACGACTATTCTATTTTTGAAGATGAGTAGTACACAGACATGATTGTATTGTTGAATCCGGAACGATAAAATTTATCTTAAAGATAATGCGCCGTACATTTTATCTAAAGCCTGCATTACACTACTCGCGAAGTCGGTCGAAGTTGACCGAATACGATAGTGTAGAAGGGCACTTCGCTTCGCTTCGTGCAACTTCGGCTCGCTTCGGGTGACTTCCATTTATTGTCGGTTTTTGCAACCGAGTCAAAGGGTTCAATGAGCTTTCCGCGAAGTGGCACGAGTGTGTAGTCTGTAGTAATATACTTCGGGACTTCTATCAACTTCGACGAGTAGTTCGTCGAGGCAACTTCGCGGGTAGTGTAGAGCAGGCTTAACAGTGCAATGCAAGTCTAAAGATGAGACCTTAGATGGAACGAGATCAACTCGAACATTCTCCGTACTCCTGTGCACCTAACACTATCAGAATACAGTTCCGGACTCCATCGACATGCAGCCTTGTTGAGGCCTACCACAAACAGTGGGATTGCTCAGCCGTCACCACACGATACAGCTGATAGCCTATGATCCCATTGCCCGGGGAAGGTGAATTTCACCTACCCCAAAAACACACGTCATGTAAAAAGTCATTACATTCCTATTCACAACATTTTGGTTTTGTAGATTATCTAGCAGTTACGAAAAGGGATTACTGTAATCAACAGAATACGAGGCTATCACCGCAGGTATATAATATAATTTTCACCTCACCCGCTCGGAAAGATTCTATTTCTCATTCAAAATCTGAGCGCAAAACTCCATTTTGTGCTCTAGAGCACAAAGTGTTGTTTAAAATTCGAGCACGTCTTGTATTCAATTTTTTTCTACTTTTCTACACTGACAGGCGAGCCGCCCCCACTTCATTTCCTCGCTGTGTGAGGTGAAAAGTTGTGTGTTGCACTCGGCAGCAAAGTTTTTCTGCGTCTCGTACCTTTGAAAACTTCGCATCGCTCAGGATTCTATATTTGAACCGCTCGTTTCTCTCGCGGTTCAATCTTAGAATCCTTCGCTCGCTCAGTTTTCAATTCAAGTACTCGCGCCAAAAATCAACTTTGCAGCCTTGCACAACAAATATCTAATTCCACAAGTATTACTTATCGCCATCTAGTCCCAAGCTAGGCAGAGCTTGTGTTAAGTGACCAGTGATTTCACGAGGTACATGAGATTGAAAGACCAGGGGGGTTTTACAACGTCTCCCCCCTAACCGTATTACAACTTATCAAAACCAGGCTTGTTCCGGCGAGTGAAACACAGCTATACAAGCCGTCTAGCGCCATCTCGTTCACTCACTGGAACAAGCCTGGTTTTAAGACTTTGAAATACCCCCCCAATAGACGAATTCAACTGACAAAAATATCAAAATACAATTCACGATTATGTTGATGAATTGAAATGATATTTATTTTGCAAGTAATGCATATCAGCAAATTTTATGATTATCGAAGCAAATTTAAATCAGTGCAGATAGCACGGAATGTGAAGCACTAATCTTCTGATTACCTACACATCAGACTGATAGAGATCTGATAAAAAACAATTAGGTACCAAGTCACCTTGCAACGCGTTTTCTTAACTAAATAAAAGTAAATTCCGTGTACAAATCCTAGTACAGATCAATCACAAATTACTACGAAAATTATTTATCTTGTCTACTCCAAGTATCATGTATGTTTCATTGTGGCACGTTGTTTACATTTTAGTAATAAACGAAATTATAGAAGCGGCGACGATCCTAGCTTACTTCCCAATGTCATCTATCAGCCATCACATCAGATAGTGTTCCGTCCTGTAACAAAGTCCTCTGAAAAATAAAACACAACGAAACCAATAATCATTTAAATGTTTCAATAATATACTGAAACTGTAATTTAATTGACAATCACTTCCTCGAAAACTAGCACTTGTCACCCTGCGATTAGTTCTATGGCGCAGTGTATTTTACCGGTAAAAATACTTTCCTCACTTTTGGCTGGTATCAACCATGAACGGGCATTAATGGCTGGCTTAAACTTTTTGCGGAATAGCAGGACGCCGTGACGCCTATCCATCCATCCTTAAAGAGGAGTCTTACCGCCGCGCCTCGACTTGGCAGCGGGGATTCGCTCCGGCGATGCGCCTCCACGCGCCACTCACAGACGCGCCGGAGGGCAGTCGCCTCCAGATCCCAGGACAGCAATCCGGCAAGGAGGTTGGCCGATTCGCCGGCGATCGTACGGTATCCTCAGATCATTCGGTTAGCCATATAATAATAGTAGATTAGTAGCCAAGGGCTGTAAGGCATCAATTGCAGCCCGAGATATTTAGGCGCACGAGCGCAGCGAGGGCGCCTATAGTTCGAGGGTGCAATTGATGCTTACACCCGAGCTAACTACTCTGCTTTACATCTCGATTGTGAGGTAAGTAGAAAAAACCGGCATTGCAAGAATAAAACATTTTATTATTTAATTGCTGCTTCAGCTTCCATTTTCATTGATTCGGGAGTGCAGCCACGGTACTGTGGTGCAGCTTAATTAAATCTTCATCACTTGCAGTACTCATGTTTTTTTCCTAATTATCACGTTATTATAAAAAAAAACCCAAAAACAAACAATAATTTATATTTAAAGTAAAAGTTTTCTATTCCCGCCTTTATTCATCTTTTTTTTTTTCAAGAACGGGATTTGGGCTTCGCCGTTCGATATTTAAAATTGATGACTATTATACTCGAAGACAAGGCTGAATAGCGAAGCGACCTCTTTTGTCATTAGGCTGAATGCATGATGTCTATTGCCAGTATGATGGTTAGATGTACGTGAACTTTTTTTTAATTACTTACCGCCCTAGGGCTTTTCTAGCTACATTAGTACCCTAGAGCGCTAATTGGTTACTTACAAGCCCCATTTGGGGGTAATAAGGACCTACTTACCGAATATGAGAGATGTAAATAATAATAAAGCTTTATTGTTCAACAAAAGTAGTACAAATTCAAATGTCACCAGCCTCCACACTAGGATTCCCTGTGTCGTGGAGACAGTCTCTTTTGTCTTACAAGAAATAGTTGTATAAGTAAGTGAACACAGTAACATTCATTAGTGAGTAGAATTTGTAAAGCGACAATTTTGGATTACTACCATAACTTAAAAAACATATGACCCTCTGGCATGCGAACAGCTTTACTGGTCTCGTCCAAATGCTCAGAGCCCACACGGGGGCCCCGTAGAGGCCCATGGACCGCCCGACTCCGGTGCGGCGTACAGCTTCCAGCAGGAGGCGTTTGGCCCGCTGATATTGGACAGGAGTCGCCTGATGGCGGCTGCTGCCCGGTTCAGCTTTGGGCCAAACGCACTCCCTGAAGTTCCACCGGCTGTCGGAGACGAGTCCCAGGTACTTCATCGCGCGTTCTCCCGATGCCGATGCGAACCCCTCCCACCGTCATGTGGGACTCTGACCGTGGCGCGTTCAGACGGCCATGGCCTCTATTTTGTGCAGCGGCACGTCGAGGCCAGGACGAACTTTTCGTAGGCGTAACACGTTACGCCGTTGTTTTTTATTTAACCCAATAACATCAAAAATCATCTATTCATTTGGACACAACTCATAATCCATTGGAATACTGTTTTCATGCAGTAGTTTCCCGAATGAGGTACGGTCTTGGCAACACCACCAGAACAGCATAAAGAGATTTTATAATAATTATTAAGGATTCCTAATAGATAACTCATAGTGAAAAAATTCACAATTGTTGCAGGAATGCGTAGTCATGTCTATACAAGTTGTTCACTGAACCTGAAATAAGATTTTTTATCAACTTTATCAGCAATGTTCGATTAGTCATCGTGAATAGCGTTTTAAAACATATTTAATTGTTATGAAATTATATTTTTATCACATTTCCAGTATAAATAGACAGTCAAGTAATCTTTATTTCTTAGTTTACAAGGATACAGTATCATGTCGACTTCGTTCTGGAGCACAATCAAGCTTTTTATTTTGGTTTTAAGCCAAATTGAAGCAGCAAGGATTCTGGCTTACTTCCCAGCGCCATCCATCAGTCATCAAGTAGTGTTCCGTCCACTGACGCAGGCATTAGCCAGCCGAGGGCATGAGGTGACTGTCATCACTGCAGATCCTGCCTACCCGAAAGGAGGAACGCCTCCGAACTTGACGGAAATAGACGTCCACGAAATATCTTACAAAATATGGACAGAAGCAATAATTGAAGAACAAGGGAAGATCGACAAAGATGATGTTGTATCACCAGCGAGAATTATGATGCAAACATCGTTAAAATTATTTGACAAGCAGCTAGGAGATGAAAAGATACAGACTTTATTAAATGATAGACACCAAACATTTGATTTGCTACTATTAGAAGCTTGTGTGCTACCTACCCTGGCATTTACTCACATTTATAAGGTACCAGTGATTCAAGTCAGTTCATTTGGTGTTATATTTGGAAATTACGAGTCAGTGGGCGCTCCTACGCATCCCATACTGTACCCAAATTTTTTTCGTCGAAAAATAAACAATCTCACAATGTGGGAGAAAGTAAAGGAACTGTATTACAACTATCAGATAGAACAAGGGATATGGACGGATTACAAGATATTAGGAGACCCCATTCTAAAAAAACACTTTGGACCAGATGTACCTGCTATTACGGAATTACTGGATAACGTAGATATGTTGTTCCTGAACATACACCCCGTGTTTGAGGGCATCCGACCTGTTCCTCCTTCTGTGATCTACATGAGTGGCTTACATCAAAAACCTACTAAAGAACTACCAAAGGTATGTATAGCAATCATAATTATTATTTGTATTGTTATTGTGCAACAAGCAAAACTGACAAGTTTTTTTCATCCTATATTTCAGGATCTCAAGTCATACTTGGACTCATCTAAACATGGTGTAATATATATAAGCTTCGGTACAAATGTGGATCCCTCTCTTTTACCACCGGAGAAAATACAGACACTAGTGCGAGTGTTCTCTCAATTGCCTTACGATATTCTTTGGAAGTGGAACAAAGATGAATTACCTGGACGAACTGACAACATCCGGATATCCAAGTGGTTGCCGCAGTCGGATCTACTTAGTGAGTTATTATTTCGAACTTTTTTTTTTATTTCTTGCAACTGCAACGTTAGTCAATTCATAAGTTTTAAAACCGATATGTTCACTAACACTATCATTCAGAATCAGCATCAGAAAAGATTTGTACGTAAAACATAGATCATAACATCCGGATATCCATAGCGTCGTATCGTAAGCGTATCGTAAAACGCGCGTAGTACGTGAGCAATACGAGCAGGAACATGTTCAAACAAGTCCGCACACGAGGCGGTGTTGCAGCGTATCGTATGAGGTGTTCATTATCATTACGATAGTCGTAGCGTACTGGCGTAAAAAAGGAAGCGGTATCAATAGGTGTGGTCCCAAAATATTTTGAAGTAATGTAAATGTAGGTATCCTTCCGCATTCGATAAAAACTGTGGAATTTATTATCATTTTCTGACAGTTCTCGTGCAGCAACAAACAATCTTTTCTTGTAATTATTTGCGATGTATGGATGGACCCAATGAGCACGTCGCTTTCTACGTCTAACGAAATCAAATAACAAGAAATCCTCTTCGTCTGAAGAGAAGATAAGGTCATCAATAAATTCCCCAAAGACATCTGGTAGGTACGCTTGACGCCATGATTTCAAGTGAGATATTATTATTACAAAACGACACGTCTACGCAACGATTCGTTTGTAGAACACTTTAGTGTTGTTTTTAGGGTTCCATAAGTCCAAATTAAAAAATGGATGGATGAAAAATGGATGTGTCCGTCTGTCCGCCCTTCCTTTCACAGTCAATGTCCTAGCTCCGAACCTACTTGACCAATTTAGTTGTTTGGTAATCATAAAATATCAAGTTCTGTGTCCTAAACGCAGAAGTCTATTTTTTTGTAATTTTAATATTACTAGTTTCAGAGATTTTTAAGAAAATAGACAAAAACCAATACCATTCCCGTACCGCCCACTTTTACTCCGCACCGATAAAGGTAGACTTAAATTCTGAAAAAAATACAGATACCCAATACTCGTTTGCCTATAGGTTACAGGAAAATTATACAGACATGTCAAAATGTACAAGATCTTCGACGACTCGCACTTGGTCAACCTTTATTTAATTTGATATCAATTGTACAATTGTAAATTTGCATTGTTTTGTAGAACATCCCAAAATAAAGCTGTTCATAACACAAGGAGGACTGCAATCAACAGACGAGGCTATCACCGCAGGTGTACCACTCATTGGCATGCCGATGTTAGGTGACCAGTGGTTCAATGTAGAGAAATACGAGTTCCACAAGATTGGTGTCAGACTTGACATGGAAACGTTGACCGAAGACAATCTGAAGAATGCAATTGCCACAGTAATTGGTGATGACAGGTTTGTGAAATGCTGTTTACACATCGCTCTATAAATGCTATGGTTACTGTTCTTCTTAACAGTTGTGAACTTGTGATACTCTATGAGACTGATTTAAATTAGTTATGATAGATTTAGATACCTACCTACTTAGAAACATTTAAAAATTTCGATCAAAAAACTTACAAGCGTTAAATTTACAATTCGATAAGCTATGTTCTTCCTGTTCTATATCCTTTCATTATCATCAACATTCTTAACCTGAATTAAAATACTGTTACGGCCCCTTCACGACTTCGGTCTAAGGGGTGCACGGAGCGGCGGGTGGCGCGGTTGAGCGTTGTACACGCCATATACTAACAGCAGCGGTCATTTCATCTGATCCGCTCAACGACCCGTGCTATGCCACCGCGCACAGCAGCAAGCAAAGCAAAGCAAGGTCGTTAGTGTACCGTTAGTTATATATAAATGCTCTCTTGAATCAATAACCGCGTGGTCGCTGTGCCGATGGCAAAAATGTCGTCTGTCCCGTGAGTGAACATTTACCGTCTTACAACAAGAAAGATAAACATTACTGTTGAACACTTGTCTAAAAAGCTGTCAACGTCAAACCAACATTTCACGTTGATTAATAAAAGGATCGTTTTGCAGTTACACTTTTTTTAGACAAGTGTTCAACACATGTTTATCTTTTTGTGGTAAAGCGGTATGAGTTCAGACCGAAAGCATTAGACTGATACTTATCATAAAGTCAAATATCGATCGAAACTGCAAATTCCTTTACAGCTACCGGCGCAATATGGAGCGGTTCCGCAGTATTATACAGGACGCGCCAGAAAGTTCGCTGGAGCGAGCTGTGTGGTGGACGGAGTATGTGCTGCGTCACGGCGGCGCCAAGCACCTGCGCTCACCCAGCGCCAACATCTCGTGGACGCAGTACCTTGAACTTGAACTAGTGTTCACATTACTCGCAGCAACTTTGATAGCCATCACACTCATTGTTCTTTCACTTCGAGTCGTTCTAAAGATTGTGTTTAGTAAATATTTAGGTGTAAGGGACACTCAAATTAAAATTAAAAGAAGTTAATCTGGATTTATAACGTTATTTTATTCAACATCAAGATGCGATTACGATTGTTACGAGTATCTAAGATTGATAGATAATACCTACACTTATGTTTTTTTTTGCCATTTTTATAAATTATGGTACGGAACCCTCCGTGCGCGAGTCCGACTCGCTTTAAGCCCGTTTTTAGTATTTGTTGTTATAGTGGCAATAGACATACATAATCTGTGAAAATTTAAACATTGTACCTAATTAGTACCTAATAATCACCATATAAGTATCTGTTTTCCGACTCGCACTTACCCAGTTTTTAGTATTTGTTGTTATAGCGGCAATAGACATTCATCATCTGTGAAAAAAACTAACTGTCACGGTTCATGAGAAACAGCCTCTTAAACATTATTTTTTACGTTTTTTGTATGGGAGCCCCCATAATATTTATTGTATTCTATTTTTTTGTATGTTTTGTTATAGACGCAACAGAAGTACATCACCTGTGAAAATTTCAACTCTCTAGCTATCACGGTTCATGAGATACACACGCAAAAACTACTGAACGGATTTTGATTCGACATTGACATTCTTCTTCTTTTTCGTGTCGTTGGCACGACGGTAATTATATTTTATTAGCCCAAAACTCCGCCAACTCCACCGCGTCGTCGGTAGCAGCGAAGAGGTCTGTTTGGCTGCATCTTTTTGGACTAAGAGGGCAGGATAGGACATTGACATTGACAGCACAGTAGGGTTTTCAGGGTTGCAAACTTGGGTGTTAACTACTCTCAAGGGACCTAACAACATATAACAAAATCGTAGTTACATGCGCGTGTGCAATGTTTGATGTCGATATTGACCGGCCTATTAGCTCAATTCAGCGCTTTATATTATAATTAACATGTTTTTGATGATTAATCAATTAAAATCGATAAAAATGCTGTTAATTTGTTGAGAACCTCTTGTCCCTGCCTTTCCGTCTTCATACTCAGACCCTCAATAGCAATGATGCCTCAGCTAGGTCTAAAGTTCTCATCAAGATAAGTGAAATGAGCCCAAACACGATTTATCTGATGTTAACAGTTGAGTACCTCTTGGAACTGACTTCACAACATAACAAGGATCTGGAGTTGATCTGATGATGGGGACGACATCATTTTATCTTCTCCAGATCTGTGCTATATAGTGGTGTCCTCAAAACTACATAATATATTATGTTAACTTTATTTCAACAGAATCGATTCACAACTGAATATTCTGTAGGATAATTGATTTTGAGTTATGCTCTTGATTTTTTGAAATCGGACCACAGTAAGGGTCAATTCACACGTACCACAACCACACCACAGCCACAACCACATCACAACGACACCATTTGGTCGGGCGAATATTTTGTATTGAAAATTAATATTACAATTTACACGTACCACATTTTGCCGTTGTTATCGACCACCTGTGTAATATTACGACCACATCGCAACCACATCGCGATGGCAACGCCACCACCGGCGGCGGCACCGCGGCCACATCGCCACGACATGACGTCATCAACAGCGCGCGCCTAGCTGGCGCCTGCGCTCCCCCCTTTCATTCTGCGTTGTACTGACGAGTTGCCCCGTGGTTGTGCGAAAAATTAAAATGTCCGACTCTGAGACTTTTGACACGGATAAGTCTATTGACGAGTTTCGAAAGCCATAACAAGGATAGCAACTACAATCTTTCCTCCCTGACTACGTTCAGTCAAGCCGTGTTTCCTCTACGAAAGCCGGAGTATAACTGCACATGATCACGTGGTTACCACATCGCAACGACAGCGACAACGCAACCACATCGACATTTTGTCGGTACCACAACGCAACTGCAAAAAGCCGCTACGACACTATTCACACGTTACCACAGCTTGACCACATTTTGTCGCTGCGACGTGGTGTGGTTGTGGTACGTGTAAATACACGCTTCGGAAAAGGTATGAGTTACCTTACATAAAAAATATACATGTCAAATTCAGAACCTCCTCCTTTTTTACGTCTGTTAAAATCTACACTCGCCAATCTGAAATATACAGGATAATTTGAGTGGCGGTATGTACATAAAAGAGATTTCACCATACGTGAGAATTAACGCATTGAAGCGTCTTTACTACTTTTGTCATTGTGCACGGGGAGCTTTAAAGGGTCGCATGTATGTACAATGTTATACTGAGGTAGTTTGGTGGTTCTTTTTCTTAGTAGCTGACAAGTAGCTGATGAAACCGGTAAGAAAATGTCTGAGCAAACTAGATTACATAACATATCCCGAACATTACTAAATGTTAACTGACTATAAAAAAGAAGAGGATCGCAAAATCTCAATTCGTCTGATTTGTTTAAATACGTTTTTTTACTCAATTTCTCAGAGGCCGGAACTGGCCGATTATGAAAACTCTTTTTTTGTTTGAGATACTTCGGAGGTGGACTCATGATCATCAGGGCAGGATCTGATGATGGGATACTTTGGCGTTCTGTTTATGCTTTGTGTGGATACAATATTTAATATTCAAATTCAAATCACGGAGCCTACAAATATAATGTGTTAATGACAAACGGACAGGAAATGTGACAAGCTTCAGAATTTTGAGAACCATTAACTATTATTTATGTTACCTCCAATCTAAAGCAGTACTTATTCATTAATTTCATTACCTCCATCTACAATTATTTTCGATATCAGTTTCCCCGATAGCCGTTTATAGCCAAATCTAACAATATATTATCAACTTGGACTTTGGTACGGTCACGGCCTTCCCACCTGATTAGCAAAATTGTCAATTGATTTATCATGACTTGCGAGCTACTATCACATATCAAGACGATACCAAATGGCTACATCATGAATAAAACATTATGTTATCATACATTTATGCGCAGCTTTAAAGAAATATCTATTTTTATCCGAAACTGCATATTATAGCTTAGTCATGATGATTTTTAAAATAATTTCTTGTATTTAAGGCAGTACAACGGCTCTTACTGATTAGTTCACTCAAATCAAGCATCATGTGGGTTTCATTTTGTCATATATTTTTGGTTTATATTATAGTAATAATAAGCCAAATTCAAGCTGCGAGGATCCTGGCTTACTTCCCAACGCCATCCGTCAGTCATCAAGTGGTGTTCCGTCCTCTGACGGAGGCGCTAGCCCGTCGAGGGCACGAGGTCACCGTCATCACTACAGACCCTGCCTTCCCGAAAGGAGGAACGCCTCCAAACTTAACAGAAATAGACGTACACGACATATCTTACGAAATATGGTCAAAAGAAATAACGAAAGTCCAGAGAGGCAATGACGATGACACTATAGCACCATTAAATATACTGATGCAAACAACGTATAGAGTGTTTGACAAGCAGCTAGAAGATGAACGGATACAGGCCTTGATGAATGACAAGACGAAAAAGTTTGATCTGCTCCTATTAGAATGTTTTGTGGCACCTGTCCTGGCATTTTCTCATCTTTTTAAAGCGCCAGTTATTTGGATGAGTTCATTTTTCGCAATATACCCAAATTATGAATCAGTGGGTGCTTCTACACATCCAGGGCTGTGGCCGAATGGTGTGTTTCGAAAATTGAACAATCTAACAATGTGGGAGAGAGTTCAATCATATTATAAACAATACAAGTCAGAACAAATGATGTTGGACAATTTCAAGAACGTAGCAGGTCCCATACTAAGAAAACACTTTGGACCAGATGTACCTTCAGTTTCAGAATTGTTAAATAACGTTGACATGTTGTTCCTAAACGTACACCCTATATTTGAAGGAATCCGACCTGTTCCTCCATCTGTGGTCTATATGAGTGGCTTACATCAAAAACCCACCAAAGAACTACCACAGGTGAGCAGAGACGATGAAAAGATCTTCTGTACCCAGAGAATAAGTGAAATAATATGAAGTGCGTGGTCCACAGCCTTTTAGCCTAAATTCCACAGCTTTTCTTTTTCAGGATCTCAAGTCTTTCTTGGACTCCTCTAAACATGGTGTGATATATATAAGCTTCGGAACAAATGTGGATCCCTCTCTTTTACCGCCAGAGAAAATACAGACACTAGTGCGAGTGTTCTCTCAATTGCCTTACGATGTTCTGTGGAAGTGGAACAAAGATGAACTGCCTGGGCGAACTGACAACATCCGGATATCCAAGTGGTTGCCGCAGTCGGATTTACTTAGTGAGTTTATGTTTCATATTTTGAACTTGCAACTGTAACGTTTGTCAAATACAAGTTTTTAAACCGACTTGTTCACTAACACTATCATTACGGGCACGCCGCAATTGCGGTGGTAAGACCCCTCTTTGAGGAGTGGCTGGAGAGACGTCACGGCGTCCTGACCTATCGGATGACGCAGGTCCTCACCGGACACGGAAGTTTCGGGAGGTTCCTGTGTCTGATGGAGAAGGAGGAAACGCCCGGGTGTCACCACTGCGAAGATAGCCCGGAGGATACAGTGGAGCATACGGTGCAAGACTGCTCCGCTTGGGCAGAGCACCGACGTGTCCTCACGGCGGCGATAGGTGGAGACCTCTCGCGCCCGGCAGTGGTTGCGGCCATGCTGCGGGGCGAGACGGAGCGGGAAGCGGTCGCCTCCTTCTGCGAAGCAGTAATGCTCGTGAAGGAGGAGGCGGGCCGCGAGAGAGAGAGGACAGCGTCCTCCCTCCGCCCCAACCGCAGTGGTAGGCGCCCGCGGCGTCGGACGTCAGCAGACGATCTCCGGCCACCGTAGGCGCGGGCATGCGGGCAGCGAGTAAAGGGCAACTCGCTGCCCAACCATGGACCATTCCCGGGTCGACGGCGCGTTGTGTCCCACGCGCGCCTCAAAGAGCGTCAGCATAATGACGGGGCCCCCTCTCAGAGGGCCAAAGCCTGCCGGAGTCACGGGACTTATTCCATCACCGTGACCCCAGAACATAAAGGGCTATTGAAGGACACCGTGGATTTTAGTCAGTACGAGTCTGACAGTTCCACCCGCCCTGCCCGGGGTGGGAGGACTCATTTGATGATTTTACCACGTAAAAAAAAAAACACTTTCATTAAAATTTAAAACGGGATATTTACCATATTTATTATTTATTTTCAATATTTCGGCACTCTGGCAAGCACCACGATCACGAATGAACTGAAACATGCAGGTTACAGGCGGATGTTGTGAGCAAACGAAGCTGTCTAAGCTCATTCTTGTTTTTTTTTTCGTTCGACACCTCTACAATTACTGTCTACGTAATACAGCGAATGCACATTCATCATCTACCCGCAATCCCTACAGTTCATTCTTATCTAATATCATGTCATTTAGTCACTTTACCGTAAAAAATAAGAAACAAAATAATTTTGTTGCAAAGAAATCCAAAATACCTAAACTGATTTGACAATTCTGTATTTGTGTTTTGTAGAGCATCCCAAAATCAAGCTGTTCATAACACAAGGAGGGCTGCAATCAACAGACGAGGCTATCACTGCGGGTGTACCACTCATTGGCATGCCTATGTTAGGTGACCAGTGGTTCAATGTAGAGAGATACGAGTTCCTCAAGATTGGAGTTAGGCTAGACATAGAAACGCTGACAGAGGAAAACTTGAAGAGTGCCATAGCCACGACAATTGGTGATGGCAGGTGAGTGATCTTGGGATTGATGATTAAGATATGTCACTGTACATCACGACTGTGAAGTTGTAAAGCTGCTGGAAGTGTTCTTGGGCCTTTGTGAAGTTGTAAGGAGAGAGTAGGCATATCAGATTATCTATGTCCAGCGTAAGCGCGCGATCTTTGCCTTTTAAATCAATTCAGACGCAGTGGTATAAGTAAAATAAGTACGTACATAAACAACGCTATTGTTATCAAAAAATATCAAAAGCCGCCAGACTGATCAGATAGTATCAACGGACTAAAAACATGTGTAAGTTTTATATTAATGTTTCTATAATACTTGCAGCTACCGGCGCAACATGGAGCGCTACCGCAGTTTGATAGAGGACGCGCCACAGAAACCGCTGGACCGCGCCGTGTGGTGGACGGAGTATGTGCTGCGTCACGGCGGCGCCAAGCACCTGCGCTCACCCAGCGCCAACATCTCGTGGACGCAGTACCTTGAACTTGAACTAGTGTTCACGTTACTCGCAGCAACCTTGACAGCCATCACACTCATTGTTTTAGCGCTTCGCCTAGTCTATAAGTTCGTGTTAAGAAATTATTTAGGCGTAAGTAACCGTAAAATTAAACAAAATTGATCTGCATTGTCGATGTTTTATTAAATAAAATAAAAATAAAAAACTTTAATAAAATAAAGCATACCTATCTATTAAAAAAACAACTAAAAGGATTTATCTAAACTGTTGTGACAGACGGATAGACGTACTTACATCAAAGTCAAAAAAGTGATCCTATGAGGTTTTTGTTTTTTTTTTTTTTTTTTGTTTTGAGGTCAGCAACCTCAAAACACAAAATGATAGTGAATAAGTAAGTAACAGTATCAAACACAATAGTCAGAAATGACAGAGTAGAAGCATGACGTGCAAAGTCTCGCCATGCTGGTTTAAATCAACACTTCACTACACTACTACAATTTTACAAATCCGATAAGATACGTCTTATCACGCTGTCATTGTTTTTATACGTGCAGTAAACTAAATGGATCATTTGCCAGTCATGATGACTTAAATCTTTATAAGTTACATAAGATTTATGTTTGAGGTACTTATATAAAATGTGTAATAACCAGTTTTCGTTCATTTCTATCGCTACGCTCAAGAAAAATGTTCGTGTTTTGGCACGTGTTTGCGGCTTGTAATTTAATTATAAGTCAAATTGAAGCGGCTCGAATTCTGGCTTACTTTCCGTCGCCATCCATCAGTCACCAAGTAGCATTCCGTCCTCTGACGCAGGAGCTGGCCAGGCGAGGACACGAAGTGACAGTCATCACTACGGATCCGGCCTTTCCAAAAGGAGCAACACCTCCAAACTTGACTGAAATAGACGTTCATGACATTTCTTACGGAAAATGGATAGCAGAAGTGACAAAACAGGAAAGGGGCTCCAAAGAAGACAATATTTTCAAACAACTGAATTCAATGATACGAGCAATGACTGTAGTGTTTGACAATCAACTTAGAGACGACAGAATATATGCATTACTTAATGATAAGCAGAAAAAATTTGATTTGCTGCTGTTGGAAGCTCTCTTTCCGCCACTTTTGGCATTTTCTCATGTTTACAAGGCACCAGTGATCCAAATCAGTTCTTTTGGGGCCACTTACCCAAATTACGAAACAATGGGCGCTCCTACACATCCGTTACTATATACAACGAATGTTCGTAGAAGACTTAATAATATCACGATGTGGGAGAAAGTATCAGAATTGTATTATCACTATAGTGTAGAAAAATTACTATGGGATGTTTCCCAGACTTATGGAAATTTAATTCTGAAAGAACACTTTGGACCAGATATACCTCCGATCTCAGATTTGTACGACAACGTTCATATGTTGTTTCTAAACATACATCCCTTATTTGAAGGCATTCGACCTATCCCACCATCTGTCATTCATATCGGTGGAATACACCAAAATCCAACAAAAGCACTGCCACAGGTAAGTGAACAATTAAAAGTCTTTTTAAAAATAGTTAACAGCTGTACTGTCATAGTAAAATACGCATTTATGTTTTCAGGATCTCAAGTCATACTTGGACTCATCTAAACATGGTGTGATATACATCAGCTTCGGTACAAATGTGGATCCCTCTCTTTTACCGCCGGAGAAAATACAGACACTAGTGCGAGTGTTCTCTCAATTGCCTTACGATGTTCTGTGGAAGTGGAACAAAGATGAACTGCCAGGACGAACTGAAAACATCCGAATATCCAAGTGGTTGCCGCAGTCGGATCTCCTTAGTGAGTTTTATTTTTAATTCCATTATTATTGAGTTCCAAAGAGATTCAAGATAAATAGAAGGTCTGTGTTATTTATTTCTGATGTTTTACAGAGCATCCCAAAATAAAGCTGTTCATAACACAAGGAGGACTGCAATCAACAGACGAGGCTATCACTGCGGGTGTACCACTCATTGGCATGCCGATGTTAGGTGACCAGTGGTTCAATGCAGAGAGATATGAGACCTACAAGATTGGAATTAAACTCGAAATTGAATCTCTGACCGACGAAAAGTTTTTGAATGCCATTAACAAAATAGTAGAAGATGACAGGTCTGTATGCTTTTATTTAATTTAAATTAGTCATTGTTATATTTTATATGTTAGAAAATTCGATCTTGTACTAAGATACACAGCAAAGGGTATGCGGGTGGCGAGTAATGGGCGACTCGCTGTCCGACCATGGACCATGCCCGAATCGACGGCGCGTTGTGTTCCACGTGCGCCTCAAAGAGTGTCAGCACAATGACGGGGGCCCCGCTTTAGAGGGCCAATGCCTGCCGGCGTCGCGGGACACACGTATACCGCGACTCCGGTACATAAAGGGCAACTGAAAGACACCGATGATTTTAGTCAGTACAAGTCTGACAGTCCCTCCCGCCCTGTCCTGGGTGGGAGGACTCATTTGATGATTTTACCACGATAAGAAAAAGATACACAGCAAAAGTAATTAACGGCAATCCGAGTGACAGTGTAAGATATCACGAAACAACCAGAAATAAAAATGCCATTAATGTCTCATGTGCAGCTACCGACGCAACATGGAGCGTTTCCGCAGTTTGATACAAGACGCGCCACAGAGTCCGCTGGAGCGCGCCGTGTGGTGGACGGAGTATGTGCTGCGTCACGGCGGCGCCAAGCACCTGCGCTCACCCAGCGCCAACATCTCGTGGATGCAGTACCTTGAACTTGAACTAGTGTTCACATTACTCGCAGCAACCTTCATAGCCATTACACTCACAGTAGTAACACTTCGTATCGCCTTAGCATTTATTTTAAAAAAATATCTTGGTGTTCCTGATGTTAAAATTAAACAAAAATGATAGATAAAAATAAAGTATTACTCGTCTTAAGTAGAAGAAAAATGATATTTTTATACACAATGACATGTAGGTAGGTACTCTATATAATCGTCATAGTCGTAGAACAACGACGGTTTTGATTATTTTCAATTTTTGCTTTTTTACGTAAAATGAGCTTATATGCCGCTTATATGCTTATTATAGCCAATAACTCTTTTTTTTATATTATTTAAAATAACTCAGATACTGAATAGGAATACTGACGTATTTGATTTCTTAACGCAGTAAAATGACGTAATATTCTATTCGCGTGTTTAAGGATTTTATCTCGCTATGGAGACGGCGAAGAGCGAGTAGAAACTTTCCACCCCTCTCAGCTCGCGTATCAGATGCACCGAACGTCAGTAGGCACAAACCGATCTGCATTCTCTAATGAGAAATATCCTGCGCGCGGCTGTCTTGGGACAGTCAGCCACTCGGCCAGATTTGATTCATTTTCATATTCTGGACAATTTAGACCCGTAAATTGTTAGTTCATTTCAGTTCAACTGAACTGTAAATTGTTAGTAACAATACTCGTACGTGTATATTATTAAATTAACATAAATTAAAATGTCCACCTATCAAAACAAAAAATCCAGTTCATACCATAAAATAAATAGTGAAATTTTTCTTGATGAAAAATCATAAATCAAAATTCACCACAGTTCTAACTACGCAGGTAATCGCGCAGGCCGTGCTGTGGGGTTTGCGCGAGATACAGTTTTACCAACCACACGCACGGTGTTCCGTGTACAAACTGGATTGCGCAGGCAAAACTGTGGTGAAATTTGAGCGTGTGGTAGGCCCATAAGACGAGGACGCGTTGCGGACAGGCGCATACGTAAAAGCGTTGCGCCCGCGACCCGACTTCTGTATTTTTGCGACACTTCTATACACGGTGTATAATAATAATAATTTTCTCAAAAATGCATGTAATGTGGTCATTATTTTGACAACATTGTTTGAGCAAAGTCGACCTTGCCGGTCTGTTTCAAGGAGCGGCCGGCAATGTTTTTTTCATCCCACCTATTCGAAAAGGACGACTTGGTTCGCCTTTAAGTGCGCCCAAAACTGGTGTTTTCCATAGGGAACTTTTAGCGGGCAGTTTTTAATCCTCTTTATAAGTGCGGCGCAAATAACTTTGCCGCGCACTTTTTGAATTTGGAACATCTTAGTTCTCGGCGCCAAAGAAATCGAACGCAAATAGTGTTTGAATAAAGACTGGCTGGAATGACGGCCCATAGTCACGTCGCATCGCTGGCTGAATAAAAATTGTAGATTGTATGACAAGGGACAATTATATTTATATAAGTACTTTTTTTTCGGACAGTTTTTTTTTTTTTTTTTTTTTTTTTAGCGTGGTAAAATCATCAAATGAGTCCTCCAACCCCGGGCAGGGCGGGAGGGACTGTCAGACTTCTACTGACTAAAATCCACGGTGTCCTTCATAGCCTGTTAAGTTCCGGGGTTACGGTAAGGGAATAATCCCGCGACCCCGGCTTTTTTTTTGGCATGGATGTATTAACTGTAGGTTGTAATTTAATGTTTTCCACGATGCGTTCACATGTTTTCGCCTCGTTCTCAATGGAATTATACTATATAAAGCTCGATTTTATACTATATAAAGCTCGATTACCACTGACTGACTGACTGACTGATTGACATAATTGTTCTCCCAGATGGTGAAGGGGAAGGTGGGTATATTTTGACAGATTCGTAAACAAGTAACTCTGGTGAGTATGGGAAAAATCCCAAACCTCCCCTTTTCGCCCCCCCTCTCCCCCCTCCCCATCCTATCTCGGAAACTAAGAGACCCGTGTTTTGTGTTTTTTTACGGATTCGTATAGAGGAGGCTCGGAAAAGTAAAAACCATTTTTCAAAGTTTGTCCCCCTTCTCCCCCTTCTCCCCCCTTTAGGTGGATCTCGGAAGTTAACAGACTTGCAACATTTATTTTTTCAGATTCATATCAAGGGGCCCAGAGTTGGTCAAAATCGTTTTTCAAAACTCCCCCCTCTCCCCCTCTTCACCCCTCCCCCCATCGTATCTCGGAAACTAAGAGACCCGTGTTTTGTTTTTTTACGGATTCGTATAGAGGAGGCTCGGAAAAGTAAAAACCATTTTTCAAATTTCCTCCCCCCTTGCCCCCCTTCTCCCCCCTTTAGGCGGATCTCGGAAGTTAACAGACTTGGAACATTTATTTTTTCAGAATCATATCAAGGGGCCCAGTGTTGGTCAAAATCATTTTTCAAAACTCCCCCCTCCCCCCTCTGGACCCCTCCCCCCGTCGTATCTCGGAAAAAGTAGGTAGCAGTAAAGCGAAGCGAAGCGTAGCGTAGGGATAAGGTCACGATAGCTTTCCGGTGGTAGGTAGGTCCTGAGTGGAGCGAACCTGCGAGACCGAGTGGAGCGAAGGGGGGAGGTGGCGAGCGAAGCGAGCCGGCGACCCCCGTAGCGTAACGAAGGTTGAGTGGGTGAAGCGTAACTCGGGGGTGACGACAAGCAAACTTACAAGTAACTCTCATGAGTAGGACAAAAGTATCAAGCCTCCCCTTTTTGGCCTCCCCCCCCCCTCGCAATCGTATCTCAGAAACTAAGAGCCCCGTGTTCTGTTTTTTAACGGATTCGTATAGAGGAGGCTCGGTAAAGTAAAAACCATTTTTCAAAGTTCCCCCCCTCTTGCCCCCTTCTACCCATTTGGGCGGATCTCAGAAGAGACTTGGAACATTTTTTTTTTCAGATTAATATCAAGGGGCCCTTTTTTCAAAACTCCCCCCTCTCCCCCTCTTCACCCCTCCCCCCATCGTATCTCCGAAAAACTAGGTAGCGGTAAAGCGATGCGTAGGGATAAGGTCACGATAGCTTTCCGGTGGTAGGTAGGTCCTGAGTGAAGCGAACCTGCGAGACCGAGTGGAGCGAAGAGGGGAGGTGGCGAGCGAAGCGAGCCGGCGACCTCCGTAGCGTAACGAAGGTTGAGTGGGTGAAGCGTAACTCAGGGGTGACGACAAGCAAACTTACAAGTAACTCTCATGAGTAGGGCAAAAGTACCAAGCCTCCCCTTTTTGGCCTCACCCCCCCTCCCAATCGTATCTATAAAACTAAGAGACCCGTGTTCGGTTTTTTCGGATTCGTATAGAAGAGGCTCGGAAAAGAAAAAATCATTTTTTTTTAAATTCCCCCTCTTGACCCACTTCTCCCCCCTCTTTAGGCGGATCTCAGAAGAGACATGGAAGTTTTTTTTTTTTCAGATTCGTATCTAGGGGCCTAGAGTATGTCAAAATCATTCTTCAAAACTCACCCCACTCCCCCCCTTCACCCCTCCCCCCATTGTATCTCGGAATCCAAGATAGTGAGGTTTAAATCCAAATCTAAGATGGCGGCTGCGATACTTTCGAAATGTTCATCATGGGAGTCGTTTTCATGGTATTCGAAGGTGCTAAAACCGATGGCGAGGTCAAAATGAGAATCCAAGATGGCGGTTGCTATAATTTTCGAATTGTTCATCAATGTCATCATAGGAGTCGTTTTCATGGTTTTCGAGGATGCTAAAGCCGATAGTGACGTCAAAATCAAAATCCAAGATGGCGGCTGCTATAATTTTCGAATTGTTCATCACTTTCGTCATGGGAGTCGTTTTCATGGATCGAGGATGGTAAAGCCGACAGTGAGGTCAAAATCAAAATCCAAGATGGCGGCTGCGATATTTTTCGAAATGTTCATCATGGGAGTCGTTTTCATGGTTTTCGAGGATGCTAAATCCGATGGCGAGGTCAAAATGAGAATCCAAGATGGCGGCTGCGATAATTTTCGAATTGTTCATCATGGGAGTCGTTTTCATGGTTCTCGAGGATGATAAAGCCGATAGTGAGGTCAAAATCAAAATCCAAGATGGCGGCTTCAATCATTTTCGAATTCATCATGGGGTCATGAGGGTGCTAAAACCGATGGCGAGGTCAAAATGAGAATCCAAGGTGGCGGCTGCGATAATTTTCGAATTGTTCGTCATGGATGTCGTTTTCATGGTTTTTGAGGGTGATAAAACCGATGGTGAGGTCAAAATGAGAATCCAACATGGCGGCTGCTATAATTTTCTAAATGTTCATCATGAGAGTCGTTTTCATGGCTTTCGAGGATGCTAAAGCCGATAGTGAGGTCAAAATCAAAATCCAAGCTGGCGGCTCTAAAAAAATTTCAAAGTTTTAATGATGGATGTCGTTTTCATAGTTTTCGAGGTTGCTAAAACCGATGGCAAGGTCAAAATGAGAATCCGAGATGGCGGCTGCTATAATTTTCAAATTGTTCATCAATTTCATCATGGGAGTCGTTTTCATGGTTTTCGAGGGTGCTAAAACCGATGGCGAGGTCAAAATGAGAATACAAGGTGGCGGCTGCGATAATTTTTGAATTGTTCATCATGGGAGTCGTTTTCATCGTTTTCGAGGATGCTTAAGCCGATAGTGAGTTCAAAATCAAAATCCAAGATACAGACTGCAAAAAATTCAAAGTATTCATCATGGATGTCGTTTTCATGGTTTTCGAGGGTGATAAAACCGATGGCGAGGTCAAAATGACAATTTAAAATGGCGGCTGCGATAATTTTCGAATTGTTCATCATGGGAGTCGTTTTCATGGTTTTCGAGGGTGATAAAACCGATGGGGGGGTCAAAATGAGATTCCAAGATGGCGGCTGCGATTATTTTCGAATTGTTCATCATGGGTGTCGTTTTCATGGTTTTCGAGGGTGCTAAAACCAATGGCGATGTCAAAATTATAATCCAAGATGGCGGCTGCGATAATTTTCGAATTGTTCATCATGGGAGTCGTTTTCATGATTTTCGAGGATGCTAAAGCCGATAGTGAGGTTTAAATCCAAATCCAAGATGGTGGCTGCGATAATTTTCAAAATGTTCATCATGGGGGTCGTTTTCATGGTTTTCGAGGATGCTAAATCCGATAGTGAGGTCAAAATCAAAATCCAAGATGGCGACTGCAAAAAATTTCAAAGTTTTAATCATGGTTGTCGTTTTCATGGTTTTCGAGGTTGCTAAAACCGATGGCGAGATCAAAATGAGAATCCAAGATGGCGGCTGCGATAATTTTCGAAATGTTCGTCATGGGGGTCGTTTTCATGGTTTTCGAGGATGCTAAATCCGATAGTGAGGTCAAAATCAAAATCCAAGATGGTGACTGCAAAACATTTCAAAGTTTTAATGATGGATGTCGTTTTCATGGTTTTCGAGGGTGCTAAAACCGATAGTCAGGTCAAAATCGAAATACAAGATGGCGGCTGCGATAATTTTCGAATTGTTTATTAATTTCATATTGGGAGTCGTTTTCATGGTTTTCGAGGATGCTAAATCCGATAGTAAGGTCAAAATCGAAATCCAAGATGGCGGCTGCGTAAATTTTGGAATTGTTAATTCTGGCAGTCGTTTTCATGGTTTTCGAGGATGCTAAAGCCGATAGTGAGGTCAAAATCAAAATCCAAGATGGTGACTGCAAAAAATTTCAAAGTTTTAATGATGGATGTCGTTTTCATGGTTTTCCAGGGTGTTAAAACCGATAGTGAGGTCAAAATCGAAATACAAGATGGCGGCTGTGATAATTTTCGAATTGTTTATTAATTTCATCATGGGAGTCGTTTTCATGGTTTTCGAGGATGCTTAATCCGATAGTGAGGTCAAAATCGAAATCCAAGATAGCGGCTGCGATAATTTACGAAATATTTATCATGGGAGACGTTTTCCTGGTTTTTGAGGATGCTAAAGCCGATGGTGAGGTTTAAATCCAAATCCAAGACGGCGGCTGCGATAATTTTCGAATTGTTCATCATGGGAGTCGTTTTCATGGTTTTCAAAGATGCTAAAGCCGATAGTGAGGTCAAAATCAAAATCCAAGATGGCGACTGCAAAAAATTTAAAAGTTTTAATCATGGATGTCGTTTTCATGGTTCTCGAGGATGCTAAAGCCGATAGTGAGGTTAAAATCAAAATCCAAGATGGCGGCTGCAATAATTTTCGAAATGTTCATCATGGGAGTCGTTTTCATGGTTAAGGACGCTAAAGCCGATAGTGAGGTCAAAATCAAAATCCAAGATGGCGGCTGCGATAATTTTCGAAATGTTCATCATGGGAGTCGTTTTCATGGTTTTCGAGGATGCTAAATCCGATAGTGAGGTTTAAATCCAAATCCAAGACGGCGGCTGCGATAATTTTCGAAATGTTCATCATGGGAGTCGTTTTCATGGTTTTCGAGGACGCTAAAGCCGATAGTGAGGTCAAAATCAAAATCCAAGATGGCGGCTGCGATAATTTTCGAATAGTTCATCATGGGAGTCGTTTTCATGGTTTTCAAAGATGCTAAAGCCGATAGTGAGGTCAAAATCAAAATCCAAGATGGCGACTGCAAAAAATTTAAAAGTTTTAATCATCGATGTCCTTTTCATGGTTTTCGAGGATGCTAAAGCCGATAGTGAGGTCAAAATCAAAATCCAAGATGGCGGCTGCAATAATTTTCGAAATGTTCATCATGGGAGTCGTTTTCATGGTTTTCGAGGACGCTAAAGCCGATAGTGAGGTCAAAATCAAAATCCAAGATGGCGGCTGCGATAATTTTCGAAATGTTCATCATGGGAGTCGTTTTCATGGTTTTCGAGGATGCTAAATCCGATAGTGAGGTCAAAATCGAAATCCAAGATGGCGGCTGCGATAATTTACGAAATATTTATCATGGGAGACGTTTTCATGGTTTTTGAGGATGCTAAAGCCGATGGTGAGGTTTAAATCCAAATCCAAGACGGCGGCTGCGATAATTTTCGAATTGTTCATCATGGGAGTCGTTTTCATGGTTTTCGAGGGTGATAAAACCGATGGGGGGGTCAAAATGAGATTCCAAGATGGCGGCTGCGATTATTTTCGAATTGTTCATCATGGGTGTCGTTTTCATGGTTTTCGAGGGTGCTAAAACCAATGGCGATGTCAAAATTATAATCCAAGATGGCGGCTGCGATAATTTTCGAATTGTTCATCATGGGAGTCGTTTTCATGATTTTCGAGGATGCTAAAGCCGATAGTGAGGTTTAAATCCAAATCCAAGATGGTGGCTGCGATAATTTTCAAAATGTTCATCATGGGGGTCGTTTTCATGGTTTTCGAGGATGCTAAATCCGATAGTGAGGTCAAAATCAAAATCCAAGATGGCGACTGCAAAAAATTTCAAAGTTTTAATCATGGTTGTCGTTTTCATGGTTTTCGAGGTTGCTAAAACCGATGGCGAGATCAAAATGAGAATCCAAGATGGCGGCTGCGATAATTTTCGAAATGTTCGTCATGGGGGTCGTTTTCATGGTTTTCGAGGATGCTAAATCCGATAGTGAGGTCAAAATCAAAATCCAAGATGGTGACTGCAAAACATTTCAAAGTTTTAATGATGGATGTCGTTTTCATGGTTTTCGAGGGTGCTAAAACCGATAGTCAGGTCAAAATCGAAATACAAGATGGCGGCTGCGATAATTTTCGAATTGTTTATTAATTTCATATTGGGAGTCGTTTTCATGGTTTTCGAGGATGCTAAATCCGATAGTAAGGTCAAAATCGAAATCCAAGATGGCGGCTGCGAAAATTTTGGAATTGTTCATTCTGGCAGTCGTTTTCATGGTTTTCGAGGATGCTAAAGCCGATAGTGAGGTCAAAATCAAAATCCAAGATGGTGACTGCAAAAAATTTCAAAGTTTTAATGATGGATGTCGTTTTCATGGTTTTCGAGGATGCTAAAGCCGATAGTGAGGTCAAAATCAAAATCCAGGATGGCGGCTTCGATAATTTTCGAAATGATCATCATGGGAGTCGTTTTCATGGTTTTCGAGGGTGCTAAAACCGATTGCGAGGTCAAAATGAGAATCCAAGATGGCGGCTGCGATAACTTTCGAATTGTTCATCACGGGAGTCGTTTTCATGGTTTTCGAGGATGCTAAAGCCTTAGTGAGGTCAAAATAAAAATCGAAGATGGCGGCTGCGATAATTTTCGAATTGTTCATCACGGGAGTCGTTTTCATGGTTTTCGAGGATGCTAAAGCCGATAGTGAGGTCATAATCAAAATCCAAGATGGCGGCTGCGATGAGTTTCGAATTGTTCATCATGGGAGTCGTTTTCATGGTTTTCGAGGTTGCTAAAACCGATGACGAGGTCAAAATGAGAATCCAAGGTGGCGGCTGCGATAATTTTCGAATTGTTCATCATGGGAGTCGTTTTCATGGTTTTCGAGGGTGCTAAAACCGATGGTGAGGTCAAAATGAGAATCCAAGATGGCGGCTGCTACAATTTTCGAATTGTTCATCAATTTTATCATGGGAGTCGTTTTCATGGTTTTCGAGGATGCTAAAGCCGATAGTGAGGTCAAAATGAGAATCCAAGATGGCGGCTGCCATAATTTTTTAATTGTTCATCATGGGAGTCGTTTTCATGGTTTTCGAGGATGCTAAAGCCGATAGTGAGGTCAA
Source organism: Agrotis clavis (assembly GCA_954870645.1). Taxonomy (NCBI): domain Eukaryota; kingdom Metazoa; phylum Arthropoda; class Insecta; order Lepidoptera; family Noctuidae; genus Agrotis; species Agrotis clavis. Next base: position 21,093,888 of record OX940924.1, on the reverse strand, counting down.
AATTAAAATCAAAGATGGCGGCTGCGATAATTTTCGAATTGTTCATCAATTTTATCATGGGAGTCGTTTTCATGGTTTTCGAGGATGCCAAAGCCGATAGTGAGGTTAAAATCCAAATCCAAGATGGCATGTGCGATGATTTTCGAACTTTCCATCATGGGAGTCGTTTACATGGTTTTCGAGGATGCTAAAGCCGATGACTAGGTCAAAATCAAAATCCAAGATGGCGGCTGCGATAATTTTCTAAATGTTCATCATGGGAGTCCTTTTCATGGTTTTCGAGGATGCTAAAGCCGATAGTGAGGTTAAAATCCAAATCCAAGATGGCATCTGCGATGATTTTCGAACTTTTCATATCGGAGCCGTTTTCATGGTTTTCGAGGATGCTAAAGCTGATGACGAGGTCAAAATCAAAATCCAAGATGGCGGCTGCGATAATTTTCTAAATGTTCATCATGGGAGTCGTTTTCATGGTTTTCGAGGATGCTAAAGCCGATAGTGAGGTTTAAATCCAAATCCAAGATGGCCTCTGCGATAATTTTCGAATTGTTCATCATGGAAGTCGTTTTCATGGTATTCGAGGGTGCTAAAACCGATGGCAAGGTCATCATCAATTTCATCATGGGAGTCGTTTTCATGGTTTTCGAGGATGCTAAAGCCTATAGTGAGGTCAAAATGAGAATCCAAGATGGCGGCTGCGATAATTTTCGAAATGTTCATCATGGGAGTCGTTTTCATAGTTTTCGAGGATGCTAAAGCCGATAGTGAGTGCAAAATCAAAATTCAAGTTGGCGGCTTCGATAATTTTCGAATTATTCATCATGGGAGTCGTTTTGATGGTTTTCGAGGATGCTAAAGCCGATAGTGAGGTTTAAATCCAAATCCAAGATGGCGGCTGCGATAATTTTCGAATAATTGTTCATCATCGGAGTCGTTTTCATGGTTTTCGAGGGTGCTTAAACCGATGGCAAGGTCAAAATGAGAATCCAAGATGGCGGCTGCTATAATTTTAGAATTGTTCATCAATTTCATCATGGGAGTCGTTTTCATGGTTTTCGAGGGTGCTAAAACCGATAGTGAGGTCAAAATCGAAATCCAAGATGGCGGCTGCGATAATTTACGAAATATTTATCATGGGAGACGTTTTCATGGTTTTCGAGGATGCTAAAGCCGATAGTAAGGTCAAAATCAAAATCTAAGATAGCGGCTGCGATGATTTTCGAAATGTTCATCATGGGAGTTGTTTTAATGGTTTTCAAGGATGCTAAAGCCGATGGTGAGGTTTAAATCCAAATCCAAGATGGCGGCTTCGATAATTTTCGAAATGATCATCAAGGGAGTCGTTTTCATGGTTTTCGAGGGTGCTAAAACCGATTGCGAGGTCAAAATGAGAATCCAAGATGGCTTCTGCGATAATTTTCGAATTGTTCATCACGGGAGTCGTTTTCATGGTTTTCGAGGATGCTAAAGCCGATAGTGAGGTCATAATCAAAATCCAAGATTGCGGCTGCGATAAATTTCGAAATGTTCATCATGGGAGTCGTTTTCATGGTTTTCGAGGATGCTAAAGCCGATAGTGAGGTCAAAATCAAAATCCAGGATGGCGGCTTCGATAATTTTCGAAATGATCATCATGGGAGTCGTTTTCATGGTTTTCGAGGGTGCTAAAACCGATTGCGAGGTCAAAATGAGAATCCAAGATGGCGGCTGCGATAACTTTCGAATTGTTCATCACGGGAGTCGTTTTCATGGTTTTCGAGGATGCTAAAGCCTTAGTGAGGTCAAAATAAAAATCGAAGATGGCGGCTGCGATAATTTTCGAATTGTTCATCACGGGAGTCGTTTTCATGGTTTTCGAGGATGCTAAAGCCGATAGTGAGGTCATAATCAAAATCCAAGATGGCGGCTGTGATAATTTTAGAATTGTTCATTATGGGAGTCGCTTTCATGGTTTTCGAGGATGTTAAAGCCGATGGTGAGGTCAAAATGAGAATCCAAGATGGCGGCTGCGATAATTTTCGAATTATTCATCATGGGAATCGTTTTCATGGTTTTCGAGGATGCTACAGCCGATAGTGAGGTCAAAATCAAAATCCAAGATTGCGGCTGCGATAATTTTCGAAATGTTCATCATGGGAGTCGTTTTCATGGTTTTTGAGGATGCTAAAGCCGATAGTGAGGTCAAAATCCAAATCCAAGATGGCGGTTGCGGTCATTTTCGAAATGTTATCATGGGAGTCGTTTTCATTGTTTTCGGGGATGCTTAAGCCGATAGTGAGGTCAAAATCAAAATCCAAGATGGCGGCTGTGATAATTTTAGAATTGTTAATTATGGGAGTCGTTTTCATGGTTTTCGAGGATGTTAAAGCCGATAGTGTGGTCAAAATGAGAATCCAAGATGGCGGCTGCGATAGTTTTCGAATTATTCATTATGGGAGTCGTTTTCATGGTTTTCGAGGATGCTACAGCCGATAGTGAGGTCAAAATCAAAATCCAAGATTGCGGCTGCGATAATTTTCGAAATGTTCTCATGGGAGTCGTTTTCATGGTTTTTGAGGATGCTAAAGCCGATAGTGAGGTCAAAATCCAAATCCAAGATGGCGGTTGTGGTCATTTTCGAAATGTTATCATGGGAGTCGTTTTCAAGGTTTTCGAAGATGCTAAAGCCGATAGTGAGGTCAAAATCAAAATCCAAGATGGCGGCTGCGATAATTTTCGAAATGTTCATCAGGGGAGTCGTTTTCATGGTTTTCGAGGATGCTAAAGCCGATAGTGAGGTCAAAATCGAAGATGGCGGCTGCGATAATTTTCAAATTGTTCATCATGGGAGTCGTTTTCATGGTTTTAGAGGATGCTAAAGCCGATAGTGAGGTCATAATCCAAATCCAAGATGGCGGCTTCGATAATTTTCGAAATGTTCATCATGGCAGTCGTTTTCATAGTTTTCGAGGATGCTAAAGCCGATAGTGACGTCAAAATCAAAACAAAAGTTGGTGACTGCAAAAAATGCAGTGTTCGAGGGGCAGTAAGCGCGTACCGAACACAATAATATTTTAAATATCATATTTTTATCTAAACTGAAAAGTTCGTTTTGTTTGGTTTGGAATTGAAAAATTCTTTTTGTGATGGATAGTTTTTGTGTTTTCATCATGGGTGTCGTTTTCATGGTTTTCGAGGGTGCTAAAACTGATAGTGAGGTCAAAATCGAAATCCAAGATGGCGGCTGCGATAATTTACGAAATATTTATCATGGGAGACGTTTTCATGGTTTTCGAGGATGCTAAAGCCGATAGTAAGGTTTAAATCCAAATCCAAGATGGCGGCTTCGATAATTTTCGAAATGATCATCAAGGGAGTCGTTTTCAGGGTTTTCGAGGGTGCTAAAACCGATTGCGAGGCCAAAATGAGAATCCAAGATGGCGGCTGCGATAATTTTCGAATTGTTCATCACGGGAGTCGTTTTCATGGTTTTCGAGGATGCTAAAGCCGATAGTGAGGTCATAATCAAAATCCAAGATGGCGGCTGCGATAAATTTCGAAATGTTCATCATGGGAGTCGTTTTCATGGTTTTCGAGGATGCTAAAGCCGATATTGAGGTCAAAATCAAAATCCAGGATGGCGGCTTCGATAATTTTCGAAATGATCATCATGGGAGTCGTTTTCATGGTTTTCGAGGGTGCTAAAACCGATTGCGAGGTCAAAATGAGAATCCAAGATGGCGGCTGCGATAATTTTCGAATTGTTCATCACGGGAGTCGTTTTCATGGTTTTCGAGGATGCTAAAGCCGATAGTTGAGCAGCTGTGGTGGCCCAGTGGTATCGGAGCAGCTGTGGTGGCCCAGTGGTATCGGTCCCGACTTACGAGTTGTAGGTCGTGGGTTCGAACCCCGCCTGGCGCATTACTTTGTGTAATTTATTTCATCACCACTGCTCTCAAAACGGTGAAGGAAAACATCGTGAGGAAACCGGCATGTCCTAGAACCAAAAATTCGAAGACATGTGACATCCACCAATCCGCACTGGGCCCGCGTGGTGGATTATGGCCCACTCCCTCTCACAGAGAGGAGGCCTGTGTCCCAGCAGTGGGAACATTATAGGCTGATGATGATGAAAGCCGATAGTGAGGTCATAATCAAAATCCAAGATGGCGGCTGTGATAATTTTAGAATTGTTCATTATGGGAGTCGTTTTCATGGTTTTCGAGGATGTTAAAGCCGATAGTGAGGTCAAAATGAGAATCCAAGATGGCGACTGCGATAATTATCGAATTATTCATCATGGGAGTCGTTTTCATGGTTTTCGAGGATGCTACAGCCGATAGTGAGGTCAAAATCAAAATCCAAGATTGCGGCTGCGATAATTTTCGAAATGTTCATCATGGGAGTCGTTTTCATGGTTTTCGAGGATGCTAAAGCCGATATTACGGTCAAAATGAGAATCCAAGATGGTGACTGCAAAAAATTTCAAAGTTTCAATGATGGATGTCGTTTTCATAGTTTTCGAGGTTGCTAAAACCGATGGCGAGGTCATAATGAGAATCCAAGGTGGCGGCTGCGATAATTTTCGAATTGTTCATCAATTTCATCATGGGAGTTGTTTTCATGGTTTTCGAGGGTTCTAAAACCGATGGCGAGGTCAAAATGAGAATCCAAGGTGGCGGCTGCGATAGTTTTCGAATTGTTCAACATGGGAGTCGTTTTCATTGTTTTCGAGGGTGCTTAAACCGATGGCGAGGTCAAAATGAGAATCCAAGATGGCGGCTTCAATAGTTTTCGAAATGTTCATCATGGGAGTCGTTTTCATGGTTTTCGAGGATGCTAAAGCCGATAGTGAGGTCAAAATCAAAATCCAAGATGGCGGCTTCGATAACTTTCGAAATGTTCATCATGGGAGTCGTTTCCATGGTTTTCGAGGATGCTAACGCCGATAGTGAAGTTAAAATCCAAATCCAAGGTGGCGGCTGCGATGATTTTCGAATTGTTCATCATTGGAGTCGTTTTCATGGTTTTCGAGGATGCTACAGCCGATAGTGACGTCAAGATCAAAATTTAAGATGGTGACTTCAAAAAATGCAGTGTTCGAGGGGCAGTAAGCGCGTACCTAACACAATAATATTTTTAATATCATATTTTTATATCTAAAATGAAAAGTTTGTTTTGTTTCGTTTGGTTTAGAATTGAAAAATTCTTTTTGTGATGGATAGTTTTTGTGTTTTCATCATGGGTGTCGTTTTCATGGTTTTCGAGGGTGCTAAAATCGATGGCGAGGTCAAAATGAGAATCCAAGATGGCGGCTGCTATAATTTTCGAAATGTTCATCAATTTCATCATGGGACGTAACGAAGGTTGAGTAGATGAAGCGTAACTCAGGGGTGACGACAAGCAAACTTACAAGTCACTCTCATGAGTAGGGCAAAAGTGCTAAGCCTCTCCTTTTTGGCTCCTCCCCCCCTACCAATCGTATCTCAGATACTAAGAGACCCGTGTTCTTTTTTTTACGGATTCGTATAGAGGAGGCTCGGAAAAGTAAAAACCATTTTTCAAAGTTGCCCCTTATGCCTCCCTTCTGAGTTTTTAATAAGGTTTCAGATTGGAGTAGGGGGTTCTTAAAGGGTTTCAAAATCTTTTAAGTGCTCTAACGGATTTTAAAACTCTTTAAAAAAAAAAAACAAAATAAATTGAGAATTCCTTAGGATAGCTAAGGAATTCTCAATTTATTTTGTTTTTTTTTTTTTAATCTTGTTTCTTTTTTTATTGAATTAGTTGTAAGGGTTTTCAGAATATTAAAAATATTTTATCTTACAAAATCTTTTAAGGACTATGGATTTTCCAATTCATTTAAAGTTCATATGGATTCTCAAAATTTTATTAAGGCAAGGAATACTTCTCCAAAACACGACCCCGCGAGCTGCTTGCAGCTCGCGCAACGCGCAAATACTAGTTATTATACTATATAAAGCTCGATTACCACTCACTGACTCACTGACTGACATAATTGTTCTCCCAGATGGTGAAGGGGGAGGTGGGTATATTTTGACAGATTCGTAAACAAGTAACTCTGGTGAGTATGGGAAAAATCCCAAACCACCCCTTTTCGCCCCCCCTCTCCCCCCTCCCCATCGTATCTCGGAAACTAAGAGACCCGTGTTTTGTGTTTTTTTACGGATTCGTATAGAGGAGGCTCGGAAAAGTAAAAACCATTTTTCAAAGTTCTCCCCCCTTGCCCCCCTTCTCCCCCCTTTAGGTGGATCTCGGAAGTTAACAGACTTGCAACATTTTTTTTTTCAGATTCATATCAAGGGGCCCAGAGTTGGTCAAAATCGTTTTTCAAAACTCCCCCCTCTATCCCGCTTCACCCCTCCCCCCATCGTATCTCGGAAACTAAGAGACCCGTGTTTTGTTTTTTTACGGATTCGTATAGAGGAGGTCCGGAAAAGTAAAAGCCATTTTTCAAAGCCCCCCCCCCCCCCTTGGCTCCCTTCTCCCCCCTTTAGGCGGATCTCGGAAGTTAACAGACTTGCAACATTTTTTTTTTCAGATTCTTATCAAGGGGCCCAGAGTTGGTCAAAATCATTTTTCAAAACTCCCCCCTCTCCCCCTCTTCACCCCTCCACCCATCGTATCTCGGAAAAATAATGTAGCGGTAAAGCGAAGCGTAGCGTAGCGTAGCGTAGCGTAGGGATAAGGTCACGATAGCATTCCGGTGGTAGGTAGGTTCTGAGTCAACCTGCGAGACCGAGTGGAGCGAAGGGGGGAGGTGGCGAGCGAAGCGAGCCGGCGAGCTCCGTAGCATAACGAAGATTGAGTGGGTGAAGCGTAACTCGGGGGCGACGACAAGCAAACTTACAAGAAACTCTCATGAGTAGGGCAAAAGTACCAAGCCTCCCCTTTTTGGCCCCCCCTCTCCCCCCTCCCCATCGTATCTCGGAAACTAAGAGACCCGTGTTTTGTGTTTTTTTACGGATTCGTATAGAGGAGGCTCGGAAAAGTAAAAACCATTATTCAAAGTTCTCCCCCCTTGCCCCCCTTCTCCCCCCTTTAGGTGGATCTCGGAAGTTAACAGACTTGCAACATTTTTTTTTTCAGATTCATATCAAGGGGCCCAGTGTTGGTCAAAATCATTTTTCAAAACTCCCCCCTCTCCCCCCCTTCACCCCTCCCCACAACGTATCTCGGAAACTAAGAGACCCGTGTTTTGTTTTTTTACGGATTCGTATAGAGGAGGTCCGGAAAAGTAAAAGCCATTTTTCAAAGCCCCCCCCCCCCCCTTGGCTCCCTTCTCCCCCCTTTAGGCGGATCTCGGAAGTTAACAGACTTGCAACATTTTTTTTTTCAGATTCATATCAAGGGGCCCCAGAGTTGGTCAAAATCATTTTTCAAAACTCCCCCCTCTCCCCCTCTTCACCCCTCCCCCGATCATATTTCGGAAAAACTAAGTAGCGGTAACGCGAAGCGTAGGGATAAGGTCACGATAGCTTTCAGGTGGTAGGTAGGTCCTGAGTGGAGCGAACCTGCGAGACCAAGTGGAGCGAAGGGGGGAGGTGGCGAGCGAAGCGAGCCGGCGACCTCCGTAGCGTAACGAAGGTTGAGTGGGTGAAGCGTAACTCAGGGGTGATGACAGTCGAAAAGCAAACTAAAAGTAACTCTCATGAGTAGGGCAAAAGCACTCCACTTTCTGGCCTCCCCCCCCCCCTCCCAATCGTATCTCAGAAACTATGAGAACCGTGTTTTGTTTTTTTATGGATTCGTATAGAGGAGGCTCGGAAAAGTAAAAGTTATTTTTTAAAAGTTCCCCCCTTCCCCCCCTTCTTCCCCCTTTAGGCGGATTTTGGAAGTTAACAGGACTTGCAACATATTTTTTTCAGATTCATATCAAGGGGCCCAGAGTTGGTCAAAATCATTTTTCAACACTACCCCATCTCCCCCTCTTCACCCCTCCCCCATCGTATGTCGGAAAAACTATGTAGCGGTAAAGCGAAGCGTAGGGATGAGGTCACGATAGCTTTCCGGTGGTAGGTAGGTCCTGAGTGGAGCGAACCTGCGAGACGGAGTGGAGCGATGGGGGGGAGGTGGCGAGCGAAGCGAGCCGGCGACCCCCTTAGCGTAACGAAGGTTAAGTGGGTGAAGCGTAACTCGGGGGTGACGACAAGCAAACTTACAAGTAACTCTCATGAGTAGGGCGTATAGAGGAGGCTCGCTAAAGTAAAAACAATTTTATAAAGATCTCCCCCCTCGGGCCTCTTCCCCCTTTTGGGCGGATCTCGGAAGTTAACAGATTTGCAACTTTTTTTTTTCAGATTCATATCAAGGGGCCCAGAGTTGGTCAAAATCATTTTTCAAAACTCCCCCCTGTCCCCCTCTTCACCCCTCCCCCCATCGTATGTCGGAAAAACTAGGTAGCGGTAAAGCGAAGCGTAGGGATGAGGACACGATAGCTTTCCGGTGGTAGGTAGGTCCTGAGTGGAGCGAACCTGCGAGACCGAGTGGAGCGAAGGGGGGAGGTGACGAGCGAAGCGAGCCGGCGACCTACGTAGCGTAACGAAGGTTGAGTGGGTGAAGCGTAACTCGGGGGTGACGACAAGCAAACTTACAAGTAATTCTCATGAGTAGGGCGAAAGTACCAAGCCTCCCCTTTTTGGCCTCCCCCCCCCCCTCCCAATCGTATCTCAGAAACTAAGAGACCCGTGTTTTGTTTTTTTATGGATTCGTATAGAGGAGGCTCGGAAAAGTAAAAAGAAGAAGAAGAGAAGAAGAGTTGGTCAAAATCGTTTTTCAAAACTCCCCCTCTCCCCCTCTTCACCTCCCCCCATCGTATCTCGGGAAAACTATGTAGCGGTAACGCGAAGCGTAGGGATGAGGTCACGCTTTCCGGTGGTAGGTAGGTCCTGAGTGGAGCGATTTCATCATGGGAGTCGTTTTCATGGTTTTCGAGGATGCTCAAGCCGATAGTGAGGTCAAAATAAAATCCAAGATGGCGGCTGCAATAATTTTAGAAATGTTCATCATGGGAGTCGTTTTCATGGTTTTCGAGAATGCTAAAGCCGATAGTGAGGTCAAAATCAAAATCCAAGATGCAGACTGCAAAAAATTCAAAGTTTTTATCATGGATGTCGTTTTCATGGTTTTCGAGGATGCTAAAACCGATAGCGAGGTCAAAATCAAAATCCAAGATGGCGGCTGCTATAATTTTCGAATTGTTCATCATTCGAGTCGTTTTCATGGTTTTCGAGGATGCTAAAGCCGATAGTGAGGTCAAAATCAAAATCCAAGATGGCGGCTGCTATAATTTTCGAATTGTTCATCATTCGAGTCGTTTTCATGGTTTTCGAGGATGCTAAAGCCGATAGTGAGGTCAAAATCAAAATCCAAGATGGCGGCTGCGATAATTTTTGAATTGTTCATTATGGGAGTCGTTTTCATGGTTTTCGAGGATGCTAAAGCCGATAGTGACGTCAAAATCAAAATCCAAGATGGCGGCTGCGACAAATTTTCGAATTGTTCACCATGGGAGTCGTTTTCATGGTTTTCGAGGATGCTAAAGCCGATAGTGAGGTCAAAATCGAAATCTAAGATGGCGACTGCAAAAAATTTCAAAATTTTCATCATGGATGTCGTTTTCATGGTTTTCGAGGGTGCTAAAACCGATGGCGAGGTCAAAATGAGAATCCAAGATGGCGGCTGCGATAGTTTTCGAATTGTTCATCATGGGAGTCGTTTTCATGGTTTTCGAGGATGCTAAAGCCGATAGTAAGTTCAAAATCAAAATCCGAGATGCAGAGATCATCATTTTGTATCTAAACTGAAAAGTTTGTATTGTTTGGTTTGTAATTGAAAAATTCTTTTTGTCATGGATATTTTTTGTGTTTTCATCATGGGTGTCGTTTTCATGGTTTTCGAGGTTACTAAAACCGATGGCGAGGTCAAAATGAGAATCCGAGATGGCGACTGCCATAATTTTCGAAATGTTCATCAATTTCATCATGGGAGTCGTTTTTATGGTTCTCGAGGATGCTAAAGCCGATAGTGAGGTTAAAATCCAAATCCAAGATGGCGGCTGCGATAGTTTTCGAATTGTTCATCATAGGAGTCGTTTTCATGGTTTTCGAGGATGCTAAAGCCGATAGTAAGTTCAAAATCAAAATCCGAGATGCAGACTGCAAAAAATTTAAAGTTTTCATCATGGATGTCTTTTTCATGGTTTTCGAGGGTGATAAAACCGATGGCGAGGTCAAAATGAGAATCCAAGATGGCGGCTGCTATGATTTTCGAATTGTTCATCAATTTCATCATGGGAGTCGTTTTCATGGTTTTCGAGGGTGCTAAAACCGATGGCGAGATCAAAACGAGAATCCAAGATGGCGGCTGCGATATCACCAGTCGACAAATGAAAAAAAAAATTGCGCATGGGTTTTACTTATTATATTCTGATTATACAAGCATATTTATTTAAAAAAATGTGATCACAAATCAAAAATATTTGCTTTAAGAGTTTTTTTTCTAAAGCTTTCAGAGGCGAAAATTAAAGCTGGAGTCTCTGTGGGCGCTCAAATAAAAAAAAACCAATTGTGATATTTTCCTGAAGTTACTTTAGAATTGAAGAGAAAGAAGCCAGGAACAGTTTTAAGGCAGTAGTTCATGTTTTTATTGTAAACCCTAGAGCTAAAAGTTATGACGAGTTGATCACTGACAAGACTTCGTAATTTTTCCATCATCCAAAGTGGAATGTCTCTAAAGACTCACTAAAGATGCATATGCTATATTCTCATCTGGATAAATTTTATAGATAACATGGAAGCTTGTACCACGGTAATAAAGATAATTATACTGTGCTTGTACGGAAGAACAAGAGGAACGCTTCCATTAAGACAATTTGAGATTTGATAAGCATTTGAGAGACGTTACCAAGGCCACTACTGAAAGGGACATGATGGGAGACTATATTTGGGGGTTAATAAGAGAAACTTCTACTAAAAATAGCAGGAAAACTAAAACTGTTATTATTTTAATAGTTTAACTTCATTATAAAACTTATTTTGTAAAAAAAAACATGAACGGATGTACGGTTTCCTATAAAATAACTCATCTCTGTGTCAATTTTTAGGCATTTTCATTGATTTTAATTTAATTAACACATTTTTTACTCATAAAAGCAAATTCAAAACTTTTTTTGTTCATATTCTTATTTCTAGATATAATACAAACAATAAAAATAACTTATTGTAGAACCCGTGCGGAAAAATGCTGTCGACCTGTGTAATTTTCGAATTATTCATCATGGGAGTCGTTTTCATGGTTTTCGAGGATGCTACAGCCGATAGTGACGTCAAAATCAAAATCCAAGATGCAGACTGCAAAAAATTCAAAGTTTTCATCATGGATGTCGTTTTCATGGTTTTCGTGGAGTGCTAAAACCGATGGCGAGGTCAAAATGAGAATCCAAGATGGCGGCTGCGATAATTTTCGAATTGTTCATCATGGGAGTCGTTTTCATGGTTTTTGAGGATGCTAAAGCCGATACTGAAGTTAAAATCCAAATCCAAGATGGCGGCTGCGATAATTTACGAATTGTTCATCATGGGAGTCGTTTTCATGGTTATCGAGGATGCTAAAGCCGATAGTGACGTCAAAATCAAAATCCAAGATGGCGAAAGCAAAAAATGCAGTGTTCGAGGGGCAGTAAGCGCGTACCTAACACAATAATATTTTAAATATCATATTTTTATCTAGACTGAAAAGTTTTTTTGATTGGTTTGGAATTGAAAAATTCATGGTTTTCGAGGGTGACTGGTTTGGAATTGAAAAATTCATGGTTTTTTCATGGTTTTCGAGGGTGCTGAAACCGATGGCGAGGTCAAATTGAGAATCCAAGATGGCGTCTGCTATAATTTTCGAATTGTTCATCAATTTCATCATGGGAGTCGTTTTCATGGTTTTCGAGGATGCTAAAGCCGATAGTGAGGTCAGAATCAAAATCCAAAATGGCGGCTTCGATTATTTTGGAAATGTTCATCATGGGAGTCGTTTTCATGGTTTTCGAGGGTGCTAAAACCGATGGCGAGGTCAAAATCAAAATCCAAGATGCAGACTGCAAAAAATTCAAAGTTTTCATCATGGATGTCGTTTTCATGGTTTTCGAGGGTGCTAAAACCGATAACGAGGTCAAAATGAGAATCCAAGATGGCGGCTGCGATAATTTTCGAAATGTTCATCATGGGAGTCGTTTTAATGGTTTTCGAGGGTGCTAAAACCGATGGCGAGGTCAAAATGAGAATCCAAGATGGCGGCTGCTATAATTTTCGAATTGTTCATCAATTTCATCATAGGAGTCTTTTTCATGGTTTTCGAGGATGCTAAAGCCGATAGTGAGGTAAAAATCAAAATCCAAGATGCTGACTGCAAAAAATTCAATGTTTTCATCATAGATGTCGTTTTCATGCTTTTCGAGGGTGCTAAAACCGATGGCGAGGTCAAAATGAGAATCCAAGATGGCGGCTTCGATAATTTTCGAAATGTTCATCAATTTCATCATGGGACGTAATGAAGGTTGAGTGGATGAAGCGTAACTCAGGGGTGACGACAAGCAAACTTACAAGTAACTCTCATGAGTAGGGCAAAAGTACTAGCATCTCCTTTTTGGCTCCACCCAAATCGTATCTCAGACACTAAGAGACCCGTGTTCTTTTTTTTACGGATTCGTATAGAGGAGGCTCGGAAAAGTAAAAACCATTTTTCAAAGTTGCCCCTTATGCCTCCCTTCTGAGTTTTTAATAAGGTTTTAGATTGGATTAGGGGGTTCTTAAGGGGTTTCAAAATCTTTTAAGTGCTCTAACGGATTTTAAAATTCTTTTAACTGTCCTAAGGATTTCTCAATTTTTTTTTTATTTTTTTTTATTTTAATTCTTTTTTTATTGAATTAATATGAATAAAAGGATTTTCAGAATATTAAAAATATTTTTTATAATTTACAAAATCTTTTAAGGACTATTATGGATTTTCCAATTCATTTATAGATTCTTATGGATGCTCAAAATTTTATAAAGGTAAGGAATACTTCTCCAAAACATGACCCCGCGAGCTGCTTGCAGCTCGCGCAACGCGCAAATACTAGTTATTTATACTATATAAAGCTCGATTACCACTGACTGACTGACTGACTCACTGATTGACATAATTGTTCTCCCAGATGGTGAAGGGGGAGGTGGGTATATTTTGACAGATTCGTAAACAAGTGACTCTCGTGAGTATGGGAAAAATCCCAAACCTCCCCTTTTCGCCCCCCCTCTCCCCCCTCCCCATCGTATCTCGGAAAATAAGAGACCTGTGTTTTGTTTTTTTACGGATTCGTATAGAGGAGGCTCGGAAAAGTAAAAACGATTTTCAAAGTCCCCCCCCCCCCCCTTTCCCCTTTCTCCCCCTTTAGGTGGATCTCGAAAGTTAACAGACTTGCAGCATTTTTTTTTTCAGATTCATATCAAGGGGCCCAGAGTTGGTCAAAATCATTTTTCGAAACTCCCCCCTCTCCCCCTCTTCATCCCTCCCCCCTTCGTATGTCGGAAACTAAGAGACCCGTGTTTTGTTTTTTTACGGATTCGTATAGAGGTGGCTCGGAAAACTAAAAACCAGTTTTCAAAGTTCCCTCCCCCTTTGCTCCCCTTCTCCCCCTTTAGGCGGATCTCGGAAGTTAACAAACTTGCAACATTTTTTTTTTCAGATTCATATCAAGGAACGCAGAGTCGGTCAAAATCATTTTTCAAAACTCCCCCCTCTCCCCCTCTTCACCCTTCCCCCCATCGTATCTCGGAAAAACTATGTAGCGCTAAAGCGAAGCGTAGGGATGAGGTCACGATAGCTTTCCGGTGGTAGGTAGGTCCTGAGTGGAGCGAACCTGCGAGACCGAGTGGAGCGAAGGGGGGAGGTGGCGAGCGAAGCGAGCCGGCGACCTCCGTAGCGTAACGAAGGTTGAGCGGGTGAAGCGTAACTCGGGGGTGACGATAAGCAAACATACAAGTAACTCTCATGAGTATGGGAAAAATCCCAAACCTCCCCTTTTCGCCCCCCCTCTCCCCCCTCCCCATCGTATCTCGGAAACTAAGAGACCCGTGTTTTGTTTTTTACGGATTCGTATAGAGGTGGCTCGGAAAACTTAAAACCATTTTTCAAAGTTCCCTCCCCCCTTGCTCCCCTTCTCCCCCTTTAGGCGGATCTCGGAAGTTAACAAACTTGCAACATTTTTTTTTTCAGATTCATATCAAGGAACGCAGAGTTGGTCAAAATCATTTTTCAAACTCCCCCCTCTCCTCCTCTTCACCCCTCCCCCCATCGTATCTCGGAAAAACTATGTAGCGGTAAAGCGAAGCGTAGGGATGAGGTCACGATAGCTTTCCGGTGGTAGGTAGGTCCTGAGTGGAGCGAACCTGCGAGACCGAGTGGAGCGAAGGGGGGAGGTGGCGAGCGAAGCGAGCCGGCGACCGCCGTAGCGTAACGAAGGTTGAGCGGGTGAAGCGTAACTCAGGGGTGACGACAAGCAAACTTACAAGTAACTCTCATGAGTATGGGAAAAATCCCAAACCTCCCCTTTTCGCCCCCCCTCTCCCCCCTCCCCATCGTATCTCGGAAACTAAGAGACCCGTGTTCAGTTTTTTTACGGATTCGTATAGAGGTGGCTCGGAAAACTAAAAACCATTTTTCAAAGTTCCCGCCCCCCTTGCTCCCCTTCTCCCCCTTTAGGCGGATCTCGGAAGTTAACAAACTTACAACATTTTTTTTTTCAGATTCATATCAAGGAACGCAGAGTTGGTCAAAATCATTTTTCAAAACTCCCCCCTCTCCCCCTCTTCACCCCTCCCCCCATCGTGTCTCGGAAAAACTATGTAGCGATAAAGCGAAGCGTAGGGATGAGGTCACGATAGCTTTCCGGTGGTAGGTAGGTCCTGAGTGGAGCGAACCTGCGAGACCGAGTGGAGCGAAGGGGGGAGGTGGCGAGCGAAGCGAGCCGGCGACCGCCGTAGCGTAACGAAGGTTGAGCGGGTGAAGCGTAACTCAGGGGTGACGACAAGCAAACTTACAAGTAACTCTCATGGGTAGGGCAAGAGTACCAAGCCTCCCCTTTTTGGCCTCCCTCCCAATCGTATCTCAGAAACTAAGAGACCCGTGTTCAGTTTTTTTACGGATTCGTATAGAGGAGGCTCGGCCATTTTTTTCTGAGTTTTTAATGAGGTTTTAGATTGGATTAGGGGGTTCTTAAGGGGTTTCAAAATCTTTTAAGGCCCTTCTAAGCGACGGGCGCGAGACACGTCGTTTTCATGGTTTTCGAGGATGCTAAAGCCGATAGTGAGGTCAAAATCAAAATGGCCGCTGTGATAATTTTCGAAATGTTCATCATGGGAGTCGTTTTCATGGTTTTCGAGGGTGCTAAAACCGATGGCGAGGTCAAAATGAGAATCCAAGATGGCGGCTGCTATGATTTTCGAAAATTGTTCATCAATTTCATCATGGGTGTCGTTTTCATGGTTTTCGAGGGTGATAAAACCGATTGCGAGGTCAAAATGAGAATCCAAGATGGCGGCTGCTATGATTTTCGAAAATTGTTCATCAATTTCATCATGGGTGTCGTTTTCATGGTTTTCGAGGGTGATAAAACCGATGGAGAGGTCAAAATGGGAATTCAAGATGGCGGATGCTATAATTTTCGAATTGTTCATCAATTTCATCATGGGTGGCGTTTTCATGGTTTTCGAGGGTGCTTCAAATCAAATCAAATCAAAACGTTTATTTCAAAACCTGCTAAAACCGATGGCGAGGTCAAAATGAGAATCCAAGATGGCGGCTGCTATGATTTTCGAATTGTTCATCAATTTCATCATGGGTGTGTCGTTTTCATGGTTTTCGAGGTTGCTAAAGCCGATAGTGAGGTCAAAATGAGAATCCAAGATGACGGCTGCAATAATTTTCGAATTGTTCATCATGGGAGTCGTTTTCATGGTTTTCGAGGGTGCCAAAACCGATGGCGAGGTCAAAATGAGAATCCAAGATGACGGCTGCAATAATTTTCGAATTGTTCATCATGGCAGTCGTTTTCATGGTTTTCGAGGATGCTAAAGCCGATAGTGAGGTCAAAATCAAAATCCAAGATGGCGGCTGCGATATTTTTTTTAATGTTCATCATGGGAGTCGTTTTTATGGTTTTCGAGGATGCTAAAGCCGATAGTGAGGTAAAAATTAAAATCCAAGATGGCAGGTGCGATAATTTTCGAAATGTTCATCATGGGAGTCGTTTTCATGGTTTTCGAGGGTGCTAAAACCGATGGCGAGGTCAAAATCAAAATCCAAGATGGCGGCTGCGATAAGTTTCGAATAGTTCATCATGGGAGTTGTCTTCATGGTTTTCGAGGACACTAAAGCCGTTATTGTGGTCAAAATCAAAATCCAAGATGGCGACTGCAAAAAATTTCAAAGTTTTCATCATGGATGTCGTTTTCATGGTTTCAGAGGGTGCTAAAACCGATGGCGAGGTCAAAATCAAAATCCAAGATGGCGACTGCAAAAAATTTCAAAGTTTTAATCATGGATGTCGTTTTCATGGTTTTCGAGGTTGCTAAAACCGATGGCGAGGTCAAAATGAGTACGGCTGCGATATTTTTCGAAATGTTTATCATGGGAGTCGTTTCATGGTTTTCGAGGATGCTAAAGCCGATATGTGAGGTCAAAATTAAAATCTAAGATGGCGGCTGCGATAATTTTCAAAATGTTCATCATGGGAGTCGTTTCCATGGGTTCGAGGATGCTAAAACCGATGGCGAGGTCAAAATCAAAATCCAAGATGACGGCTGCAATAATTTTGGAATTGTTCATCATGGGAGTTGTTTTCATGGTTTTCGAGGATACTAAAGCCGTTATTGAGGTCAAAATCAAAATCCAAAATGGCGAAGCAAAAAATTTCAAAGTTTTCAACATGGATGTCGTTTTCATGGTTTTCGAGGGTGCTAAAACCGATGGCGAGGTCAAAATCAAAATCCAAGATGGCGACTGCAAAAAATTTCAAAGTTTTAATCATGGATGTCGTTTTCATGGTTTTCGAGGTTGCTAAAACCGATGGCGAGGTCAAAATGAGTATGGCTGCGATATTTTTCGAAATGTTCATCATGGGAGTCGTTTTCATGGTTTTCGAGGATGCTAAAGCCGATATGTGAGGTCAAAATTAAAATCTAAGATGGCGGCTGCGATAATTTTCAAAATGTTCATCACGGGAGTCGTTTTCATGGGTTCGAGGATGCTAAAACCGATGGCGAGGTCAAAATGAGAATCCAAGATGGCGACTGAAAACAAATTCAAAGCTTTAATCATGGATGTCGTTTTCATGGTTTTCAAGGTTGCTAAAACCGATGACGAAGTTAAAATGAGAATCCAAGATGGCGGCTGCGATAATTTTCGAATCGTTCATAATGGGTGTCGTTTTCATGGTTTTCGAGGGTGCTAAAACCGATGGCGAGGTCAAAATCAAAATCCAAGATGACGGCTTCGATAATTTTCGAAATGTTCATCATGGGAGTCGTTTTCTTGGTTTTCGAGGATGATAAAGCCGATAGTGGGGTAAAAATCCAAATCCAAGATGGCGGCTGCGATTATTTTCGATATGTTCATCATGGGAGTCGTTTTTCTATCCTTTCGAGGATGCTAAAGCCGATAGTGAGGTTAAAATCCAAATCCAAGATGGCGGCTGCGATAATTTTCGAATGGTTCATCATCGGAGTCGTTTTCATGGTTTTCGAGGATGGTAAAGCCGATAGTGAGTTCAAAATCAAAATCCAAGATGCAGACTGCAAAAAATTCAAAGTTATCATCATGGATGACATTTTCATGGTTTTCGAGGGAGATAAAACCGATGGCGAGGTCATAATGAGAATCCAAGATGGCGGCTGCTATAATTTTCGAATTGTTCATCAATTTCATCATGGGAGTCGTTTTCATGGGTTCGAGGATGCTAAAACCGATGGCGAGGTCAAAATGAGAATCCAAGATGGCGGCTACGATAATTTTCGAATTGTTATTCGTGGAAGTCGTTTTCATGGGTTTTCGAGGTTGCTAAAACCGATGGCGAGGTCAAAATGAGAATCCAAGATGGCGACTGCAAACAAATTCAAAGCTTTAATCATGGATGACATTTTCATGGTTTTCGAGGGAGATAAAACCGATGGCGAGGTCATAATGAGAATCCAAGATGGCGGCTGCTATAATTTTCGAATTGTTCATCAATTTCATCATGGGAGTCGTTTTTATGGTTTTCGAGGGTGCTAAACCCGATGGCGAGGCCAAAATGAGAATCCAAGATGGCGGATGCTATAATTTTCGAATTGTTCTTCGTGGAAGTCGTTTTCATGGGTTTTCAAGGATGGTTAAGCCGATAGTGAGGTCAAAATCAAAATCCAAGATGGCGGCTGCGATTATTTTCGATATGTTCATCATGGGAGTCGTTTTCCTATCCTTTCGAGGATGCTAAAGCCGATAGTGACGTTAAAATCCAAATCCAAGATGGCGGCTGCGATAATTTTCGAATGGTTCATAATGGGAGTCGTTTTCATGGTTTTCGAGGATGGTAGAGCCGATAGTGAGTTCAAAATCAAAATCCAAGATGCAGACTGCAAAAAATTCAAAGTTATCATCATGGATGACATTTTCATGGTTTTCGAGGGAGATAAAACCGATGGCGAGGTCATAATGAGATTCCAAGATGGCGGCTGCTATAATTTTCGAATTGTTCATCAATTTCATCATGGTAGTCGTTTTTATGGTTTTCGAGGGTGCTAAACCCGATGGCGAGGCCAAAATGAGAATCCAAGATGGCGGATGCTATAATTTTCGAATTGTTCTTCGTGGAAGTCGTTTCCATGGGTTTTCAAGGATGGTTAAGCCGATAGTGAGGTCAAAATCAAAATCCAAGATGGCGGCTTCGATAATTTTCGAAATGTTCATCATGGGAGTCGTTTTCATGGTTTTCGAGGATGATAAAGCCGATAGTGGGGTTAAAATCAAAATCCAAGATGGCGGCTGCGATAATTTTCGATATGTTCATCATGGGAGTCGTTTTCCTATACTTTCGAGGATGCTAAAGCCGATAATGAGGTTAAAATCCTAATCCAAAATGGCGGCTGCGATAATTTTCGAAATGTTCATCATGGGAGTCGTTTTCATGGTTCTCGAGGATGGTAAAGCCGATAGTGAAGTCAAAATGAGAATCCAAGATGGCGGCAGCTATAATTTTCGACATGTCCATCATGGGAGTCGTTTTCCTATCCTTTCGAGGGAGCTTAAACCGATGGCGAGGTCAAAAAAAAACCAAGATGGCGGCTTCGATAATTTTCGAAATGTTCATCATGGGAGTCGTTTTCATGGTTTTCGAGGATGCTAAAGCCGATAGTGAGGTTAAAATCCAAATCCAAGACGGCGGCTGCGATTTTTTTCGAATCGTTCATCATGGGTGTCGTTTTCCTGGTTTTCGAGGGTGCTAAAACCGATGGCGAGGTCAAAATGAGAATCCAAGATGGCGGCTGCTATGATTTTCGAATTGTTCATCAATTTCATCATGGGAGTCGTTTTCATGGTTTTCGAGGATGCTTAAGCCGATGGCGAGGTCAAAATCAAAATCCAAGATGGCGGCTTCGATAATTTTCGAAATGTTCATCAATTTCATCATGGGACGTAACGAAGGTTGAGTGGATGAAGCGTAACTCAGGGGTGACGACAAGCAAACTTACAAGTAATTCTCATTATTAGGGCAAAAGTACTAAGCCTCTCCTTTTTGGCTCCCCCCTCCCCCTCCCAATCGTTTCTCAGACACTAAGAGACCCGTGTTCTTTTTATTTACGGATTCGTTTAGAGGAGGCTCGGAAAAGTAAAAAAACTTTTTTCAAAGTTGCCCCTTATGCCTCCCTTCTGAGTTTTTAATAAGGTTTTAGATTGGATTAGGGGTTCTTTAGGGGTTTCAAAATCTATTAAGTGCTCTAACGGATTTTAAAATGCTTTTTATCCTAAGGAATTCTCAATTTATTGTTTTTTTTTTTATTTTGTTTCTTTTTTTTATTGAATTAGTTAG
Source organism: Agrotis clavis (assembly GCA_954870645.1). Taxonomy (NCBI): domain Eukaryota; kingdom Metazoa; phylum Arthropoda; class Insecta; order Lepidoptera; family Noctuidae; genus Agrotis; species Agrotis clavis. The sequence goes on along the minus strand of OX940924.1, from coordinate 21,073,799 downwards.
AAGGGTTTTCAGAATTTTTTTTTTTTTTATATAATTTAATAATTTACAAAATCTTTTGAGGACTATTGATTTTCCAATTCATTTAAAGATTCTTATGGGTTCTCAAAATTTTATAAAAGTAAGGAATACTTCTCCAAAACACGACCCCGCGAGCTGCGTGCAGCTCGCGCAACGCGCAAATACTAGTCTTCTATATAATTTTCATAATTGCGAAAATGTCTCAAATGTAAATATAAGTTTTAGTTGTTTTATTATTAGATAATTTCAATTTAGTTCTTACTCTATGTTTTATTAAAAAATAATATTACAATAAAATATGAGGCGCTTTTTATTTTCTCGTAGTGGTTGATGAAAAGTAGAGTGTATCACTCGGGCGCAAAATATATTTTTGGCTCGGGCGGCGTACTTTGAATCCCTCGCTACGTTCAGGATTCTACTAAAGAATCCCTCGCTACGCTCAGGATGCTACTGTAGAATCCTTCACTTCGCTAAAATAGCGCCCTCGCCGTAAAAATATTACTTTGCTCCCTTGTCATACAATCTACTATTATTCCATTATTAAAAAAAAAAAAAAACAAAGAAGTAACAAAAGCGCGGTTTAGCGAAATTTTTATTTAGTGTAGTGTAGATACATACAGGGTGATTTTTTAGTCACCATCCAAATGACAATGCCAGATCCTGCCCCACCTTTCAGCCCAAGATACAGGAAATATAAACTAATGAAAAATATTAAATGAAAATAAGACCCCTGATTACATAATTGTTATTCTGCAAAAGATGCTTTTAAAAAGTTAGTGATAAAAGGATTTCGAAAACCCAAAAACCATTTCCTGTTTTCATCGCGGCCATGTGCGTTACGCATTAAGCATACCTACACGCAGAGAAAATGACAAATGACACCTTTTAATGTGTTATGGTTCGGATTTAAAGCAATATTCAGTTTTAATAAAACATTATTTTCAATAGGTGTGTTTAACGAAAATAATGTTTTTTTTTATATAATCACATTATGAATAGAAACTCTTAAAAATATTTCACATTTGAGCATGAATGATTAGGTACAACGAAACGTCATTGACGCGGAAATACCTAATCAAAACATAGCCCTATCATAAAATCTGGACTGAGCACTTCAAGTTACCTAGTACCCAAATATGAACCGTAATCGCCACCGTTTAGGTTTTTTTTGATTTGCTATACCTAATTAGCATGACGAAAGAGAAGAGCAACTTGGATGGCGCTTGTCCCTTTCCTCCTATTCCCAGAAAGTAGTATGGATAGAAACAGTAAAATATAACTCTTACTTGCTAACCTTATTTACTTTTTCGGCTTTAAAATTGCTTTCAGGTTTATTTTTCAATATTCTTTTTTTATTTTTATTCGGGCTATTGTCGCCAATGTCCCTGACAGGGACCGAAAACCTTTATAAATTACGGTACAGGTATTGAAGGATTTCGGTTATTTTTCAGATTTAGGTTACCGCTATCTGGGTAACCAGACCGAAGAAAAATGTAACCTCTATTCAGGTTACCGTTTTAATACCGGTTTCCTAAAGATGACCTTGATTACGAGAAAAAACCTTTAATGAGGTTACCGTTTTAATACCGGTTACCTAAAAATCGCTCCTCCCACCGAATAATATCGTAATGTGATATAACGATACTTTGCGTTTTATTGCATACTAGCTGTGCCCGCGACTTCGTTCGCGTGGATGTCGGAATTTAACAATGTATTTTTAAGGCCTTTGTCAAACAGACAGGCGATAGCGAACCGAACCGAATCATGTCATATAAAAATGCGAAAGCGAAATGCGAAAAGAGTATCGGATCACTTTATGTGACAGGCTTCAAACAGTTCCATAGATTACAAACAAAAACGCTACGCCACGCATTCGGTTCGTCTGTCAGTTTGACAAAGGCATTAGTGCGAAGCGCTATTCTCGCCACGTTTTTCATATCAACCCTATATTTAGAGTTTTCTTAGATTTTTCAAGAATATTTGACGTGTTTGAAATAAACGCCCTCTGTCGTTCAAAGGCAGTACCATTCAATTGCTACTGGATTAGAGTAGTTTATTTATCGATTTGAATTTTCGATATTGTTTAATGAATTAAATGAATGTTAGTATGGAAAAAAAATTGATGGAACCTACTCTAAATCCTATTCCAGCGCGCGTGAACGTAAAGCGAAAAAAAGAGTTAAAACTCCAAAACAAATAAAAAAGATTTTATTTCTCTAAGGTTTTTGTATGACTATTTTCCTAATACCCGCTCAATGCAAATAAATGATTCTGTTCTATTCTGTTCCATGCCATTCCATCCCATCCCATGCCATGCCATTCCATGCCGTTCCATGCCATTCCATCCCATCCCATGCGCCATTCCATGGCGTTCCATGCCATTCCAAGCCATTCCATGCCATGCCATGGCGTGGCATGTCCTGACGTGCCATTCCGTGCCATGCCGTGCCATTCCATGCCGTGCCATGCCGTTCCATGCCATTTCATGCCGTTCGATGCCATTCCATGCCTTTCCATGCCATTCCATTCCATGCCGTTCCATGCCATTCCATGCCATTCCATGCCATCCCATGCCATTCCATGCCATCCCATCCCATTCCACTCTACTCTATTCTACTACACTCCGCTCAACACCACTCCACTCCAAGTCCACACCAAATATGTCGAAGCTAGATCGCGCTACTGAACTGTGCGTCTCGGTGTGAACTGACCGTAATTTTATTTCTGGTACACTTTAAATTCAAATATCTTTTGATAGACTAAACCGATTTCAATGAAACAAAAACTAAATTGTTCTTCAAGTTACGGTCAGTCGTTGTGTATTAAAGTTATCTACATAGCTTTCGTACATTTTACGTGATGCCCGCACAAATAAACATACAAACAGACAAACAGACATACAGACATACAGACAAACAGACAAAAATTCTAAAAATGCTAGAAATAGGTTCTATTGGTTGTCCTTTAACACCCTGGCTATATTTTTTGAGTTTTTTTTTAATGTACAAAAATTACTTTTCTACAGTTTTATTATATGTATAGATTCATCATGTAGGTACTCTCTTACACTTTGTCAATTTTTTTCGCATTTTTCCTATGAGTACATTACAATTTTGTATTTTTATAATAACCATAGCCCTAATATTCCGTTACAGATTTATTGTACCTATTTACGTGAATAATATCGCTTCAAGTGATTACGGATAGCACTGATAATAAGAATTTCAATATGTTACGATAACGATATTATTCGAGTAAGAACAGCAAAATCGTTTTAATTATAGTAAAGTTTTTCCCACGTTTTTATAAACTCACTTTTCTTGTTTGTTTATTTGTTTGTTTGTCGTTCCAGTTGGACTTTTGCAACTCAATTATTTAGCAATACTACTCCTGTAGAGATTTTATTTCAAAAAACACATTAATATGGCAATGCTGGTTTATATTTATTAATGTATTTAAAAAAAATAGCAATTACTTTTGCAATAGTTAACCTAGGTGATCTACACTCAATCTACGATTGCTGTATTATCTTTTAACGCGAGAATAAAGAAAGGGATATAATAATATCGAGTACAGCTTGGCCAGAACGGATTGAAACGGAACTAAAAATTTTATTTCTGACAGCGTTTTAAAATCTTTGTTATTTGATGTAAACAAAGACCGCAGGTTTGTTTGATTTATTATTGTGCCATAAAACTAACGTAATAAGTGATAAAAAATCATTCAAAGTGCTGGTAGCGCGAAGACAGTGGCGACTTCCGGTTTTCTACATTTTTATGTCGAGCTGTATGTGGCATAGACGCCGTCGCCGTGAATTCGGCCGGCGCGCCGCCGCCGAAAGAAACGCGCGGCGCGCCGCCGCGACGAGTCGCAACTTGCTTTCTCACTGGCACGCGCGCCCTGTTGGCATTCGGCGTTTGTTCGCTCTAGAGCTACACTCACTACGTAGCTTATGCCACACACGTTAGTGCCTTTTTACACGTTCCGGTTGCCGGGTAGCCGACGGCGCAGTGTATGGCACGTGTGAACAGGGACTTACAGTATACTTGCGGTAATCCAGACTTGCGCAAGTATACTGAAACGTGTGTGGGAAGATACTTGCACCTAAGGGACGACACAACGACGTCAAGTCAATCGAATTGCATCATTATTTCTTAGTGGCAAGGTTGATTTTCAGTTGTGGTTGGAATCGATCAAATCGCGTCACATCACGTCATGGTTAAAGTCCCTAACATGGTCACTGACCTATGTTTGTGCAAGTCTCGATTTGTACAAGTATACTGGTACGTGTATAGTCGGCTCTACACATTCAAGTGTATAAATTACCGGCCAAACCCGATTTCAGGATAAACTAGTCTGACCTAGGCAAAACTAGTTCTTCCTTCACAAGAGAAATCGACGGAGCCCCGCTTAGCAGGGCTCCTACTTCTGGGCATCGTCAACTTTGTCTTAGTCATTCGTGACCCTAGACTAGGGTCAACGGGCTCGCCGTAAGATCCCTCTTTGAGGAGTGGCTGGATAAGTCCCACGGCGTCCTCACCTACCGCTTGACGCAGGTCCTCACCGGACAGTGGACACGGATGCTTCGGGAGGTACCTTTGTCGGATAAGGAGGGATGAAACGTCTGGGTGTCACCACTGCGAGGGTCGCCCGGAGGACACGGTGGAGCATATAATGCAGGACTGCCCCGCTTGGGCAGAGCACCGCCGTGTCCTGACGCAGGCGATAGGCGACGACCTCGACATTGATCGCCGCCATTCTGCGGGGTGAGACAGAGTGGGAAGCAGTCGCCTCATTCTGCGAAGCAGTCATGCTCGCGAAAGAGGAAGCGAGACTCCCACGCGTGTGATAGACGCCCACGGCGTCGGACGTCGCAGGACGACCTCCGGCTACCGTAGGCGCGGGCATGCGGGTGGCGAGTAATGGGAGACTCGCTGTCCTACCATGGACCATGTCCGGGTCGACGGCTCGTTGTGCTCCACGCGCGCCTCAAAGAGCGTCAGCACAATGACGGGGCCTCCCATTTAGAGGGCCAAAGCCAGCCGGGGTCGTGGGACACACATAAACCGCGACTCCGGTACACAAAGGGCTTCTGAAGGACACCGTGGATTTTAGTCAGTACAAGTCTGACAGTCCCTCCCGCCCTGCCCTGGATAGGAGGACTCATTTGATGATTTTACCACGATAAAAAAAACTAGGGTCAAGAGCAAACCCATTTCACATAAAAAAATACATAGTGCTTTGATTAAAAACTCTGTCTCGCATCTTAAAATACTGAAACAATTATTGTTTTTAGTAAACGTAATCGCTAATTATAGAAGACTAAAATTGTAATTAACAAATACGTTTCTTTGTAAAACTTTTTTGGTACCTAACAACAACATGATTTTCTTAATTTTTCTTCTTAAGAAATCTTTCCCTAATAAAAAAAACTAAGACACACGGCCAGACGCGACGCGCCGCCGCCGTGAAAATATACAGGCCACGCCGCCGCCGTGGAATTGGCCATCGGCGCTCATATCTAGTATGTGTGGCATACCACCCCCAACGGACATTGGCCCTGGTAACACACAACATTCGCACACTGAGGACCGATGAGAAGATTATCGAGCTGGAGGAAGAATTGAGCAAAATGCAATGAAATCCGAAGAGAGGGTCACGATACGATAGTTCTAGATTCCGGCAACATGCTCTTCTACCGGGAAGGAGACCTAAATCCCAGGGTGGTGTTGGATTTCCCGTCCGCGGGTCTCTCATCAACAACGTTATGAAAGTCGACAGTGTGTCGAGTAGGGTAGCATACCTTATACTCAGAATTATCAACTGGTATTCGTTAAAGGTCATACAGGTCATAGGCACCGACCTCGATGATGAAGTAGAGGCATTGGATGAGGAGATATCCGAGGCCATACATACCTCTGAAACATACTTCACCGTTGTTATGGGGGACTTCAACGCGAAGGGCGCACGGAATGGCGATAAGTTGAGAGTGGGGCCATTTGGGTATGGGCAGCGAGGGGCCAGCGACTGGTCGACTTCATGGAAAAGGAAGAACTTCATTTAATGAACTCCTACTTCCAGAAGCGGCCATCCAGGAGGTAGACGTGGATGAGCCCCGATGGTACTATCAGAAATGAGATCGACTTCATCATGACGACCAAGAAGCGAATATTCAGTGATGTCTCTGTGATCCCCAAGGTAAAAACCGGTAGCGATCACCGAATCGTCAGAGGCACATTGAATATTAATGTGAAGCTTGAAAGGTCTCGTCTCGTAAAGTCTACGCTCCGACATAGTCCTGCCCACATCCAGAACCCCGAAGACTTTCAACTGGAACTGCACAATCGCTTCCAGTGCCTAACCGAATGCGAAACTGTGGATGAGATTAACAGTGGGTTGGTGGAAACTGTTCAAGCTGTGGGATTCAAATTCTTTAAGACCCCTCACCGCAATAAGTCTCAAAAGCTCTCGAACGGAACCATCAAGTTGATGCAAGACCGAACCGAGATGAGGCTGCAATCTTCAGCTGAAATGTTGGAATATGGCAAACTCAATAGACGAATCTCTTAATCAATGCGGCGTGATCTGCGTGCCTATAGGGTGGCATGGATCAAAGAGGTGATCGAGCGGAACCAGGGCTCAAAAGTCTTATCTCTATTAGGCAAAGTCAAATGACGAAGCTGAAGATTAATGACGGCAGCATCATTTCGACGAAACCTGAGATCCTAAGAGAGCTTGAGAGGTTTTACGGACAGTTATACAAATCAACACCCAGTGTCGGTACAGCTCGAGACGCAAGAGCTAAATTGACTCGACACTGCACTGAGGATATCCCGGACATCAGCCTGTATGAGATTAGAATGGCTCTTAAACAGCTCTAGAATAACAAGGCGCCGGGTGAGGACCCAGTGGTGGCCCAGTGGCCCAGCCCCGACTTACGAGTCGTAGGTCGTGGGTTCGAACCCCGCCAGGCGCATTACTTTGTGTAATTTACTTCATCACCACTGCTTTCAAAACGGTGAAGGAAAACATCGTGAGGAAACCGGCATGTCCTAGAACCAAAAACTTCGAAGACATGTGACATCTACCAACCCGCACTGGGCCCGCGTGGTGGATTATGGCCCACTCCCTCTCACAGAGAGGAGGCCTGTGTCCCAGCAGTGGGAACATTATAGGCTGATGATGGGTGAGGACCGAATCACAACTGAACTTCTGAGAGCGGGTGGAAAACCGGTACTTTTAGTTCTCCAGAATTTATTTAATTCCGTCGTATTCAAAGGTACTACACCAGAAGTATGCCACGGGAGTGTGGTTGTTTTCAAAAAAGGACTCGGCATCAACAGCAATGGCGAAACATCAGTCAGCTTCGTTTTACCGATGATTATAGTCATCATGGCAGAATCGTTGGAGCACCTCAATGCTATGCTCAGCGACCTCAGTATCGTCTTCCAACGGGTCGGGCTTAAAATGAACGAAAATCATGTCGAACGTCCATGTGGCACCCGTACCGGTTGTTGTTGGGAATTATATACTCTCGAAGTTGTAGACCATTATACTTACCTTGGACAGATTCTTCAGTTAGGTAGGTCCAACTTCGTTCTCGAAGTTGAACCTACCTAACTGACCTCTTTCTAGAGGTCGAAGAAGAATCCAACTCGGATGGGCAGCGTTTGGGAAGCTACGTGATATCTTCTCATCGAGAATGCCACAGTGTCTCAAGACAAGGATGTTTAACCAGTGTGTGTTGCCAGTGATTACGTAGGGGTCTGAAACGTGGTCTTGCACTGCTGGCCTTTTAGAGGCTCGGAGTTTCTTTGCGGGATAAAAATCCGGAACATGGATATTCGGCGAAGAACCAGAGTCACCCACGTAGCTCATACAATTTACAAGTTGATGTGGCAATGGGTCTGGCCACATCGCTCATTGAACTGACGATCGATGGAGAACAAAAGTTCTCGAGTGGCGACCACGGACCGGAAGACGCAGCGTAGGCTAGGCAGGCCTCCCACTAGGTACGCCGACACATCGTGAGGGTCGCGGGCAACCGATGGGTTGCAAGTAGCGAATTGTCGTTTGGCGTGGCTGTGGCGGCTGATGATGATGATGATGAGTGTTCTTTTATCAGAAAGCCATAGTTTTATTGAAAGTTATATTTCTAATAATGGATATTACTTAACAGGCAATTGAAGAATAAAATAGTACTCAAACAATAATTTAAATTATAATATATATTATATAGGCGAAAATCCCAGTTACAATCTATTACCGTTTATGTTTGGATGTCATTGTTTAACGAATAACATTGTAATATAGGTACTATTATTGTGCACGCTGTCTTTTTGTTTTTACGCGAATAATATCGTTATGTTTTGTTGCGAAATAATGTTTTTCTAACGTATCCGGTAAAATATATTTTCTTTAATAACTTGGTCCTAATAAATAAAAATGTAAAACTTTTATTTAGAATGATTCTATAAAAAAATAACTTTCATTTGATGATATATAAATCATTCTCTTAGGTTGGATATTTTTTACAATAAAAACAAAAAAACACTGTTTTATTTTTCCTGTAAAATTTGAATTTATCGATTACGATATTATTCGGTGGGGGGTGCAAAATTACCTTGATTACGAGAAAGAAACAGAATATCGCAATGCCAATTTGGCATTAGATAATAGTAAACATTACCAAGAAAGTCTGTACCAGTGCTGTACGCCATACTACCTCATACTACCTCAAATGGCTTAGCAGAATCCTGTGATACGTCGAAAATACTGCAGCATTAATTTTGAAATAAATATTTGGTAAAGTTGAGGATTAATGTGAGGTCCTATGTTTGGCGACCTCACCTTTAATAAAAAATACTAAATTGAAATCGCTTCATTCGTTCGGGCTCTATGGTGCCACAGACAGACAGACAGACAGACACGTCAAACTTATAACACCCCTCTTTTTCCGTCGGGGATTAAAAACAACATGTTGGCCACAATGACGATGACGACAGCATAATTATAGAGTAATACTGACTTATACATGCATAATATTATCAAACTGAATGAAAGACGCGTTGCTCGTGCCGCGTGCTGTGCCAGCCAGGTCCGTGATTGGTCGGCGTTCGCCTAAGTTCGTGTGTCGGCCCGACTTTTTGTCACACACACAGGCGATGCGCGCCCTTTGACTATTGCCGACGGCACGTGTAAGATAGGGGTAATTTTTATTTCGGTAACCGGTATTAATACTGGTTAAGTATTCACTTTAATAATAAAGGTAACCTTTAAAATTACCTGTAAAAGAAAAAAAGGTTGTTACCGAAAAAATACCCGTATTGTTGATACCGGTTTCGGTCCCTGGTCCCTGATATTGTTGTGATAGACAGATCGGTACGCCGCGTAATGATAAATAATCGATGATACCATCTCGCATGACGAGAACCTTCTGAACTGAAAGCTGAGAAATATAAATAAATGAAATATCTCAACTTAGCACGCGCGGTTGTCGGAGTGGGAATGTGAGCTCGGCTATCATTGTGCCGATTTATCGTTACAGCCAATGGCCTGATGGCAAAGGGCCTCGACGAATACCTTTCGAGGCTCTCTCTAGGTAGTTGGATCAAGGGCCTGATTTTGAAGGCAGTGTTCCTAAATACGGCCCGCATTGTGAGGAGATTCCTGTTTCTGTAGGCCTAACCACCGGTAGTTTGGTGCCCGCTCCCACACCGGCGGACTACTGTTTTTATGTTTATAAATGTTTTTTTATTGTTTTTTTTTAAGGTATATTTAAAAACGTAATAACATGTATTTTGGTTACCTATCCTATTCATCATCATCATCATTATCAGCCGTAAGACGTCCACTGCTGAAAATAGGCCTCCTTTGGACTTGTAGTAGGACCGGTTGTAAGCGGCCTGCATCCAGCGTGATCCTGTGGCCTTCATAAGATCGTCTGCCCACCTAGTGGGTGGACGTCCTACGCTGCGCTTGCCGGTGCGTGGTCTCCATTCGAGAACCTTACGGCCCCATCGGCCATCAGTTCTGCGAGCTATATGGCCTGCCCACTGCCATTTCAACTTGCTAATTCGTTGGGCTATGTCGGTTACTTTGGTTCGTCTACGAATCTCCTCATTTCTGAGTCGATCGCGCAAAGAGACTCCGAGCATAGCCCTCTCCATAGCTCGTTGGACTTACTGAGCTTACTAATGAGGCCCATAGTAAAGGACCACGTTTCGGCGCCATACGTCATCACTGGTAATACACATTGGTCGAAAACTTTCGACTTGAGGCACTGAGGTATTTTGGACGAGACCTACCCTATCAGAAAGAGACAACTGGCCCCATCGGAGCTATCTCTCTCAGCACGTTTTTACGGCATGAGTGCTCAGTCCATTTCGTATATTGTTTGTGTATTTTATCCTTGTGTCAAAATGTCACAACTGGCATTATTGACAAAGTCATTTGATTTTTGGGTGGCTATTGTGTTTTTTTTTTTTTTTTTTTTAATAATAATATCGTTTATTTGCATGAAATATGGTGTTTACAGATCTTATAATAGAATACATAGTACTTCATATTCCGCCTACTAAATTCAGCATGCAAATTTAGGTTGTGCCACCATAATGTAAATTAATTAAGTAATAATTGTAATCATATTAATATGTCACAATGGGAAAATGTCATGAAATTAAAATACAATGTCAAACTATGAATATTACACATGCCAAACTATGAAAAATTACAAATGTCAACTATGAAAATTACAATGTCAAACAATAAAAATACTAATGCTAAAACTATAAAATTACAATGTTCAAGATAATGGCAAACTTAATTTTATTACATTATATTCATGTTTGTAATAAATTCTTATTTATATCAAAGTTCATAAATTCATTAATAGAATAGAAACAGTTTTCTATAAGCCATGCTCGGAGTCTTTTTTTAAATAGATTCGTTGGCAGTTCTCTAATGATCTTAGGTATCTTATTAAATATCTTCACTGCCATTCGACTCGTGTTTTTATGGCAAAAAGCTGTTCTACACCTAGGCATAGCCAGTCTGGTTGGATCCCTTGAGTGTTTACCTATTTTATACATGTTTACAGTATCGGCTTTATTAAATAGGTTAGGGTGTTTCTTTACAAACACGCCCATTTCCAATATGTATAAGCATGCCAGTGATAATAATTTATGCTCTTTTAATATGGGTCTGCATGATTCCAATGGACCTGCACCAAACACAGCTCGTAAGCACTTTTTTTGAACAATAAAAGCCCTATCACTGTCCGTAGAATTGCCCCATATGATTATGCCGTATCTAAGCACAGATGAGACGTAACCATGGTAAGCGAGTAGAGCGGCATTTACTCCAACAGTTTTCCTTAGGTTTCTTAGTGCAAATGCAAAGCTATTTAGTCTGTTGCATATGTTATCTATATGTTTTTTCCAATTGCAATTCTTATCGATTACTATGCCTAGGAATTTTGTATCGTTAACTTCATCAATGTCATTGTCACGTCCAATAATTTGCATTGTTTTATTTGTCATCTTGTAATTACAGAAATTAATATATTTTGTTTTGGAAATATTTACACATAGATTATTTTGCTCGAACCAATCTAGTATGTTTTCTACGGCAGTATTTATTTTGTCCTCATGCTGTTCATTTTTATTTTCGTTACTTATTACTAATGAAATGTCATCTGCAAATAACACGCATTTATCCTGGGTTACTTTAGGCAAATCGTTCACATATAGAAGAAAGAGCAATGGCCCCAAAATGGTACCTTGAGGCACGCCATATTTATTTGTCCTAAACGAAGATTTATAATTTAACACTTCTCTTTCTTTGTTCATACCTAAGACTTCAACACGTTGTTTTCTGTTACTTAGGTAGTCTTTGAGCCAATTTAACGCTTTACCTCTTATTCCGTAACTCTCACATTTTTTTAATAGTATGTCATGTTTTACAGAGTCAAACGCTTTGCTCATGTCAAAAAACATAGCAGTAACCGGGACTTTCTTATCTATATTCTCGGTAATTAATTTAATTAGTTGATAGCAAGCTAGTGTAGTTGACTTGCCTCGTTGAAAGCCATTTTGTTCCGGACATAATATACCATGTTTATTTATAAATGAGACAATCCTATTATACATAGCTTTTTCATATATTTTTGCGATTACTGGAATTAAAGTTACTGGTCGGTAATTATTTACATCATATTTGTTATGTTTTTTGTACAAAGGCTTTACTACGGAAATTTTCAATTTGTCAGGATATTTTTCTTCAAAGAAACTTAAATTAATAAGATGAGCTAAAACAGGTGCAAGTATTTCAATACAAGATTTTATAATTTTTGTCGAAATCTCATCATATCCCACAGCGTTGGTATTATTTAATGATGCCGTTATTTTGCTTATTTCATTTGGTGTACAGGGTTCTACATATATACTATTACCTTCATTATTAGTATTAAAAGTGGATCTATTTTTACTACTATTTGTTATGTCAATGTTTGTAGACTCAATAAAGTGATTATTAAAAGCCTCAGCAATTTTTTCAGGATCTCTTATTAATGTATCGTTTAGTTTAATAGCTTCTATATATTGTGAGTCTCTACAGTTAGGTTTATTTTTAATCAAATTCCAAGTTGCTTTACATTTATTTTTTGCTTTCATGATAAAGTTGCTGGATGTTTGTTTCCTAGATAAATTAATGCATTTCTTTAACAGTTTTGCATATTTATTATATTTTAATTTATTTTCGAGTGATTTATTTTTATCATATTTGAATTTAAGGTATCTTTTAGAGAGGCATGATTTTTTAATACCTTTAGTTATCCATTTCAAGGTAGGTGTTTGACCATTTACTTTAAATTTTTGCAAGGGAAAATTTAATTTATAGAGTAGACAAAAAATTTCATGAAACTTATTAAAAGCTGTATTTGGATCCATTTCGTCATAAATATCCTGAAACGTAAGGCTCGAGAGACACTCTTTAAATTTATCGATATGTTCTTGACTATAATTTCTCCTATATATAAAACAATTCGATGGAGTAGGCTTATTTAGTGAAGTATTTGACGGGAATGTTAATATCTGGGCAGTATTATGGTCCGAGAGGTATAGTTCACGTGTTTCACCAGAAGAGTCAGGTATATTGGTAATAATGTGATCTATGCAAGCGGTATGCCTTGTTGGAGTTTTTATTTTTAAAGTTAAGTTATAATTTTTTAGAATGTCATTTAATAAAGTGGCATTTTTATTCGTGGTCAGGGTATTTATGTTTAGATCTCCGACAAGTATAATTTTGTTGTTTTTCCTGTCGCTAAGTTTATGTAGTAGTAGCTCTAATTTATTAAAAAAAATTGCTATGTTCGAATTTGGTGTTCTATAAACACATACAATTTTACAATTATATTGTGGTATTTCTATGCCACAGCATTCGAAAACTTTTTCCACGGCCATTTCTTTGCATAATTGTAGTATTTTATAATCTAAAAAATGCTTTACTAAAATACATACCCCACCTCTATTTTCTTTATTTCGAGAATATGAAGTTGCAAGTGTAAAGTCATTAATACATATGTTTATTTCGTTGTTAGCTCTAACAAATGTTTCTGAAAAACAAAGTATATGAATATCTTTATGCTTGTCATTAAACTCTGATAAACATACTTCTACCAAAGGAAGTTTATTCAATAACCCTGCAATATTTTGGTGCAGTAGTCGTATGTTACAAGATTCAACTGTAGCATCCTGTTCCCTCTTATTAACTAAATTAGAGACGAAAAAGCTTATCATTTCTTAAAGTTGTACCTGAGTTATCAGCTGAATTTGTTTCCTCATCAATATTGAGGTAATTTTGTTGTATATACATGTCAAGATAGCACTTCAGATTGTCAAAGATATTCTTCATGCCATAGTTATTGAGGACTCCACGGCGTCTATAAAACATTGTTTCATTACATGTCAAGTTTAAATTAGAGTCGAATATTATTGCATAGTCATGAGTACAGTTATCACGGTAGATTAAATTGTTAAATGTTTCTACTCTGGAGTTAAACATAGAACAGTGTCCATTAAATTTATAAGTAGGTAAACAGAGCAAAATGTTGGTGTGCTGAATTGACCGTAATATGTTCCTTATACTAGTAATTAAATTAAAATAGTTGTCAGTTTTTCTAAAATCTTGTTCGCCTATGAAAATAAGACAATAGTCTTGTTTTGTGAATTTTAACAATTTTTGGTCTAAGTTAGCGAGTAACTGTATTATTCCACAATTTGTGTAGATATAATGACACACATTATGACGTGGGAATGTACTTTGTGCTATAGGTAGTACTTTATTTGTTTTGTTACTACTTAATATACAAATTCTCTGATTTTTTTCCTGATGTCGTTCTCTTAAGGCACTGGTAACGCCATCTAGTTGCTGGTCGTCTGTAGTATTAATGCACGCAGAGGTAACCTCGCTAATTTTGACCGGTAGTATGGGTTGTGTGGTTTGTGAGCTACTGGTGCCATCTGTTGTAACTTCATTACTCTCATTGATCCCAAGATCCACGTAGCTGGTATTAAATAGCTCATTCGTTTGAAAATGCAAGTTTCTTGAAATCCGTCGCTTTCGTTTGCTTTTGCTGTTAATGGTATTTATAACTTTTTTCTTCGTGTCTGAGCAAATCTTTTGCAAGTTTTCCGATTTGTTTTTTTCTTTATTTAAAGCGATTTTTAAAGTCATGTTCTCTTCATTCAGTTTTTCTATTTCCGCGTGTGCACTTTCTAATTCACTTTTAATCTTCATTACCTCTTCTTTTAAGTCCTCTATATCGCTGTCGTATGCAGTCGACAAGTCCGGCAAACTGCATCTTCTAATTTCTGTGGTGGTTGATTCGAAGGAAAGGTCTAGTGAGTCATTTCCATGCTTCTTATGTCGACGAAATGTTATATTTTCTTCCTCCATTGTCAGATTATTCAAAAATAGAAATTTGTTGAAAGTATTTATAGTTTTTCCACTCGCCGCTAGAGAGCACCACACACTGTGCGCAGATATCCACAAGTTTAGTGGTGCCAGTCGACGGTCGGATAAACACACCAAGAACGATTTATGTGGTCGTTATCACAGAATTGTGTTATTATGATTCTTATTATTTTTTATGTTCTTTTAATGTATTGTTCTTGTTCTGCCATCTGTTGGAAAAACTCAAAGATCGATAGTTTTTTACTTCGTCGTCGTCGTTCGTCCACTCGACGCTAGATGTCGCTCTTTGCTGACAATGGTTGCAATTTCAAATCTTGTTAGAAAAAAAAAACCGTCACAGATTTTTGTTCAAGCAAATATTTTGATAGTTAGTTCACATTTCCGTAGTTTTTAACTGTTTATTTTTTCGTAAATGGGCGCACTATATGTGTCCAAGGTCACTTTAGATTATCAGTAAATTGTTATTGCACGTTAAACTGTTTATTTTGCACTATCACTCGGTTATTATTGTTTTTAAGTATTTTTCTTCACATTAGTATTTGTTTCCTTAGATAACACTTGATGATGTTTATTAGCTAATGAGACTCACTTTGACGCCTAAGTAGGATATATTCACTTGGATTTTAAATTATAAACAATATTCTAAAAAATTTGACAAGAGCTCAATGTTATGCTGACGGCAGCGCCATCTAATTGTTTATTACAAATTATAAATGTGTTTGAATTATCTTACAGCTTCCACCAACATCTGTAATCCGTCAAGATTGTTAGTTTTGTATTGTGTGTGCTTTGTGGCTAGACCAGCATTGTGAAAATAGGGACGTGACGTTAACGTATGCTCGACATAGGTTTCTAACCTAAATGTGATATTTTATCCAATAAAACAGAAACTGCACTTTTAAAGACATTTAATCATAATTTTAGTTATCACTGATAAAGGAAAAATAGAATGCTACATTTGGTATAGTTGGAAGCCAACTTTTATTTGGTGGGTCATAGCTCTAAGTAGCAACTGGCATTGTCTTTTTAATATATTAATCTTTGGCGAAAATCATTGAAAACGTGTTTTTTCTTTTTGTATCACTCAATACAAAAATATCGAGATATCACGTCTCAATGTTATCTATAAAAAGTTGATGAACCAGGGTGTCGAGTCTGCTAATTATTAGTCAGAATGGCGCCACAATGGCGTTTCAATTTTCGAACCATTTTTTACTCAGCAGTAAAAAATGGTTCGAATAAGCACTACAATTGAAACGCCATTGTGGCGCCATTCTGACTAATAATTAGCAGATTAGACACCCTGGACACCGCGCTGTGATGTGTCGCTCAGGTGTAGCGGGGCGGGGCGGGGGGTTCAGCGGGGTGCGCTCTGCCCGTTTCATGCGTCGGCAAGTGTATATTATTAACGTTTAGCTTAGTGACCACGCAGAGCGGATGAGAAAATGATTTAATAATTATGACAATTTGACGTATCGATTTTTTTCAAAAATGGGCTTAGTGATTGATACCTAACGCCTAGAAAAATTTTGGACGGTGCTAAAAAAGTCACCCTGTATAATAAATTTGTAGAAAAGTGGTGTCTGTACAATGGAAATATATAAAAAAAAGTATCAGGGATTGTTATTATATCGATGCCGAACCCGAAAATGTAGTTAAAATTTTTTTTGTCTGTTTGTCGGTTTGTCTGTTTGTCTGTTTGTCTGTGTGTTTGTGCACGCTAATCTTCGGAACTACTGGACGGATTTGAATAATTTTTTTTTCGTTGTATAGGTGTTAAGTCCCGTTAACATATAGGCTATAATTTATCTTGGAAACTTGAACACCTGATGCAGAACTGCAACAGACCTGCTTAACTATAAGAGATACAGAAATGGTGCCATAGCAAATATTGTTCCACGTGATGAGCATTTTCTGCTGAGAGAATAAATTTGAAGATCCTGGACACCTGATGTGGAACACCAAGAGCCCAGCTACACTATGACATATACAGGAACGACGTCTTAGCAAGAGTTGTTCAGCCTGATAAGCACTCTCTGTTGCTGTATAAAAATTTGAAGATCTAGAACACCTGATGTGGAACTCCAAGAGCCCAGCTACACTATAACATATAAGTGAATGACGTCTTAGCAAGAGTTATTCAACCTGATGAGTACTCTCTGTCAACGTATAAAAATTGAAGATCTGGAACACCTGATGTGGAACTTCAAGTGCCTAGCTACACTATAACATATACAGTAAAGACGTCTTAGCAAGAGTTGTTGAGCCTGATGAGCAACCTCTGTTGTCGTATAA
The DNA here is from genome assembly GCA_954870645.1 of Agrotis clavis. Taxonomy (NCBI): domain Eukaryota; kingdom Metazoa; phylum Arthropoda; class Insecta; order Lepidoptera; family Noctuidae; genus Agrotis; species Agrotis clavis. The sequence continues at coordinate 21,056,513 of OX940924.1, read as the reverse complement.
AAATTGGAGATCTGGTACATCTGATGTGGAACTTCCAACAGCCCAGCTACTTTATAACATATAGGAATGACGTCTTAGCAAGAGTTGTTGAGCCTGATGAGCAACCTCTGTTGTCGTATAAAATTTGAAGATCTGGTACACCTGATGTGGAACTCCAACAGCCCAGCTACCTTATAACATATAGGAATGACGTTTTAGCAAGAGTTGTCCAGCCTAATGAGCACTCTCTGTTGACGTATGGAAATTGAGATCTGGAACACCTGGTGTGGAACTCCAAGAGCCTAGGCTCTAGAGTATCTAGATACTCTATAACATATACAGTAAAGACGTCTTAGCAAGAGTTGTTGAGCCTGATGAGCAACCTCTGTTGTCGTATAAAAATTGGAGATCTGGTACATCTGATGTGGAACTTCCAACAGCCCAGCTACTTTATAACATATATAGGAATGACGTCTTAGCAAGAGTTGTCCAGCCTTATGAGCATTCTCTGTTGACGTATGAAAATTGAGATCTGGAACACCTGATGTGGAACTCCAAGACCCCAGCTACACTATAACATATATAGGAATGACATTTTGGCAAGAGTTGTTCAGCCTGGCTCTTAGAATTCGACGTTTCAGAACTTCGATTTTGACGACCCCGTCGTCGCCGGCATAAGCAACAGGATCCGCGTACGAAGTCGCGGGCAGAAGCTAGTGAAGTAATAAATGAAGAAATAACACAGCAGTCAAAAACCGCATTAAATTATCGCAAACTATTAGTAATATGAAACCGGAAAAGTCGGTGTTGAATTTTAGTAACTGTACTTTTCAAAATTGTCATTTTAATTAAATTTCTAGTTAATTAATATATATTTTATTTAAATAACTTGCTGGTTTTATTTAGGTTAGGTACTTGCATTTTTGAGTAAAGCACTATACAAGCCTTGGCCCACGATGACTGCTTCGCTGGTCACGCTATGATTGCCTCGAGCTAGCCTAGCTACGCTCTAGGCCTTCCAGCTTGGCCATCGTTGCAGCCCTTGCTGTCCTCGCTGTAAAGGCCTCGACCTACGGCCTCGGCCTTTATATCAGCTCGTCCATCAAGTGCTGCATGCTGACCGCGCTGTGTCGGCCTGGAGCTGCGCTATCGGCCATCATCAGCGCGACCAGCAAAGTAGCCATTATAGACCGCGGCAGTAATGTACTAAATCTTTATTCAGAATAAAAGGTAAAACACAAAATTAATCTTAATGTTACGATGAAGATTTCACAAAATGTGTATGCCTGTACCAGGATAAACCTGTATCACAGGCGAATGGAACTCTAATTCTATTTGTACGACAAAAGTTATTTTGTTAACAATATATAATAGCGCTTAGAATATAATTATGATTACGTATTTATTATAAGTAAACATAAATATTTAAAAAAAATAACTTAAAACTTAGAGCTAAACATGTATTATGACAGAAATTATGGTTCTCTATTGTGTGACCTAACTTTTTTATACATAATCTAATGTGACATATTTTTTTTGTCCTAATCATCATTTGTCCGAATGATAACTTGCCCGAACTTAATACCACATAATTTCAAATGCCATAACATTAAAATTCCTAAATACTGTATGTCCTAAATTTGTCTGTCATAAATATAACAATCTATAATATACAAAATACATAAAACCGATTGGCATAAAATACATAAGTCCTAAAGTTTGTCTTGTTACTGATTACCACCCAATAAGGAATATCGACGGAGCCCCGCTTCGCGGGGCTCCTATTTCTGCGTGCAAGGTTTAAAGTAACCTAACACGAAGGGGATGGCGGGGTCTTTCAGACCCCGCCATCCCCTTCGAACCTAACCTGTCCGTGTCGGGGTGCCCACAAGTCCCGAGCTCGCTTCGCTCGCTCTTGGATCCCAAGATCTTCGGTTTCTAAGCAATTTAATGAAATATCAGTTTTACTATACCTAATTGAACATTCGGAATAATACACATTATGTAATACAATGATTAGGACATATGACTTTATTTCATACAAAATTAGGAGATTCAATTATTATGATACTAGATATTATGCCAGAACAGCTTTAGAAGTGAAGATAATTATGTAAAACAATATTTAGAACTTTTGATCATTATGGTTACTGAATTTTATACCAAACGTGTTATGGATAATGATTTTCGGACAAACAATTTTAGGTGACGAAAAGGGATACCCAGAAATTATATGCGTCAGCAAAAACATAAACTAGGTTAAATGAGGTACACTTGGTAATTTGTTATTTCAATAGCCAGCGACGCGACAGTCACATGCTTAGACAGCAACAAACTAGCACATCAACCTGTTTTTGATATTCAACTATTGTGCAAGGTAAGGCATATCAACTCATAAGTCTGACCAAGAGTATAACGTTCTATGCGCCCTCATAGTCAATGGGGATGGCAACTCAAAGCTAATCGTAGATGGCGCTGCGATAGTTGGTCCCTACGTCAGATTACTGTCTAAAGCTTGGCCAGAACATGGACCTAAAAAAAAAGGCGGACGGAACTTCACTAAGAAACGATTGAAGCACCACAATGGCGGCGGCGTAAATATGTGTGCGTGTGTATAGGGATGCCAGATGAAGGAAAAAATTACCCATTTAAAACAATATTTAATTAAGATCTCCCTTGAACTTAAGTTTAATTACAATTTTTTTGTGACGGATACCTATTTTTAAAATAAAGGTAAAATAATTTAAGCACATTGGATATTAAAATATTTACAACTCGTTTAATGTTAATAAAGTTTTACAATCCCTTTTGGTGATTCAAATTTTTGTAGACTTGTCTTTTGCTATCGACACATCTAGAAATCCCTTCTAATTTACATAAGTGGTGTAAACGAATGTCTAAATATTTTTCGGCTATAAATATTTAATTAAAGCTATTTTATGTTCCATTCCTACACGTCTACATTCCTATTCCATTTCTACACTCCCTTATTATTTTTATACAATCATTTTTCCATGCATCATTTGCCGTGGGAAATCTGTAAAAATATAGAAGAATACAATAACGATAAATAGTAACATAAAATATAAATCTCCCAATTTTAAAATAATTTGAACCTTGAAATAGTTGCAACACTGATTGATTTCGAGATGTTTATTAAATTTATTGACGTAAAATCGAGAAATAAGCTTCAAATTGACATGTTTAACTATGAAAAGTGATCCCCTGGCTTTTTTAATTGAACTACTATGGTTTAGACAACTTTTTGCAACACATGACGGCATACTTTGATTTTTATTAGACAAAATAACACCGTATAAAACCGTGAGTGTCGTTCGAAGCGTAATGGCCGACGGCTGACTTACTATGGTGTGAATGTGTGCGTGCTGGCTTGTCCACATTAGCGCACTGACTTACTATGGGTGCTTCAATTGTTTCTTAGTGAAGTTCCGTCCGCCTTTTTTTTTAGGTCCATGGGCCAGAACGGATTGAAACGGAACTAAAATTTTTATTTCTGACAGCTTTTTAAAATCTTTGATATTTGATGTAAATAAAGACCGCAGGTTTGTTAGATTTATTATTGTGCCATAAAACTAACGTAATAAGTGAAAACAAATAAAATAAAATCATTCAAAGTGCTGGTAGCGCGAAGACAGTGGCGACTTCCGGTTTTCTACATTTTTATGTCAAGCTGTACCTTGTACAAAAAACAAACAAGATTTACAGCTTGACATAAAAATGTAGAAAACCGGAAGTCGCCACTGTCTTCGCGCTACCAGCACTTTGAATGATTTTATTTTATTTTTTTTCACTTATTACGTTAGTTTTATGGCACAATAATAAATCTAACAAACCTGCGGTCTTTGTTTACATCAAATATCAAAGATTTTAAAACGCTGTCAGAAATAAAAATTTTAGTTCCGTTTCAATCCGTTCTGGCCAAGCTGTAAGCTGCGAACATATTATCGGACGCGTCCGTCAGCCGCGGCTGAGGGACGCGGCTTATTCATTATCTAGCCAGTACATTTAATACTACACTGTGCAAACTATCGGTCGTAAGACGCGGACGTGACCTTGAACGTTCGGACGTCCGAACAGAATCTGGCCTTCTGTCGTCCGAACTACCGTGCACACTGCTAAGCCGCGTCCCTCAGCCGCGGCTGACGGACGCGTCCGATAATTTGTTCGCAGCTTTATTGTTATAAAAATTGAGTATAAATACAAAACAATTATAGAAAATTATTCGTCAATGCAAGTGCATTATACTAAAAGAAGAATTAAGACGCCGCAGTGAATCTACAAGAGGAAAAAAAGTGATTTCATAGAGTGGTAATACATTTGATTTTACCGTAATAAATCTACAGTTACTTGTAGTTGAGGTTTCAATTTTTGAGTTTAGGTATGTTTTACCTGTCCTCTCCTATAACAAGAATATAATGCTGCTTCTGACTTTCTATTTTGATAAAATATCATAATGTTTTAAGTCAGTAATTTTACCCCTTTTTTCTATTTAGATTCGAGAAATATCACAATATATTTAATTTCTTAACACAACTATCACAAAACTCGTTCCAGGTGATAATTCTTCCGCCAGACGAACCATTTCATGATTTATAGAGCGATGCACTACCGGTACTTAACCTCCAATAGAAAAGTAGATATTATTTTGAAAAGTGTATTCGATTGTTTAGATAAGGTATAATCATAGAATTTAATTAATAAACTCAACTAACGGCCTGTCTCGGCTTCGCAAGGCTGGATATTTGTTTTTTATATAGCTTTTCCTTAGTGATAATACAATTTTTGTTCTCAAGGCAGTCACAGCAGCTACCCATTATTTCTTGATAGTGTGAATTGTCGGAAATTTGTATGTTCCATCATTTTTACAGCTTATTACACAACATCTAGTCATTTTACATCAATTAATCGTTGTTTTTTCAGAAAATTCCTTTGATTTGACAGTTCTTTTGGGACCAAACTGTCACTTGTCACTTTGACACTTGCCTTCCCCATTGAGTTTATATACCTGTACTCTACTATTTTCTTAGCAGGACACTCAGCATCTCCCGTTATTAACCGACTTCAAAAACAAAAGTAGGTTCTCAGTTCGACCTGTATATGTATGTATGTTTGTCCGCGATTGTCTCGCGTTTGGCTGAACGGATTTCAATGCGGTTTTCAGGAAAGTGTTCATTACATTCTGGAGAAGGTTTCAGTATATAACAATAATGGATATCTCGTGAAGTTGCTCGCATAGATCCGTTTTTGTTACTTACTAGGATTGTAGATTTTCAAAGACGCCGATTTTATGAAGATTTTTGCTGTTGAATATTTCAACTAAATAAAAAGGGAAAAAATAAAAACTTTTTTAAAAAAGGGAACCGACTTAAAAACCAAACACAAAAAAAAACTATAAAATAACTTTTCTTTCGGAAGTCGGTGGCCATATGTCAATGAAATAAAAAGTAAAGCCACCGACTTCCGAAAGACAAGTTATTTTATAAATTTTTTTTTGTGTTTGGCTTTTAAGTCGGTTCCCTTTTTTTCAAAAAGTTTTTTTATTAACCGACTTCAAAAAAAAGTAGGTTCTCAGTTCGACCTGTATGTATGTATGTTTGTCCGCGATTATCTCGAGTTTGGCTGAACGAATTTTGATGCAGTTTTCAGGAAAGTGTTCATTACATTCTGGAGAAGGTTTTAGTATATAACACTAATAGATATCCCGTGACGTTGCCCGCGTGGATCCGTTATGCTTACTTGGATCGTAGATTTTCAGGGATGATTGCATGCTTGTCCGCATTATCTCGCGTTTGGCTGCACCGATTTTGATGCAGTTATCAGAAAAGTGTTTGTTACATTCTGGGGAAGGTTTTAGTATATAACAATAATGGATATCTCGTGAAGATGCTCACATAGATCCGTTTTGCTTAATAGGATTGTAAATTTTCAAAGACGCCGATTTTATGAAGATTTTTGTTGATTATCTCAACTAAAAAGGGAAAAATAAAAAACTTTTTGAAAAAAAGGGAACCGACTTCAAAACCAAACACAAAAAAAAACTATAAAATAACTTTTCTTTCGGAAGTCGGTGGCCATATGTCAATGAAATAAAAAAAAACAACGCCACCGACTTCCGAAAGATAAGTTATTTTAGTTTTTTTTGTGTTTGGTTTTGAAGTCGGTTCCCTTTTTTTCAAAAAGTTTTTGGTTATTGGGCTTATTAAATCACGAACAACTTGCACATTAAGGAGCTTCGGTTTTTTTCGCGCACTCAGTCATGGAATGTCCCACTTCTCCGCAATGTCCACACGATGGACTTGACCTCTCTGCATGATTTTGCTGCGTGACCGTATTGTTGGCAATTGTAGCATCTAGTAACTACACCCTTATAGTTTCGCCATGTCCGTCCGTCCGTCCGTCCGTCTGTCCGCAGCTTAGCTCAGAGACGCCCAGTACTAGAAAGCTGTAATTTGGTGTAAATATACAGATTTATTGCGCCGCAAAAGTGGTAAAATAAAATCTCGTAATAGTACATTATGATATAAGTGCGGTAAGTTGATCATTACAGCAGAGGCGATATTGGTAGCACAAGCCGTAAGGCGAGTGCTATAAGAAAGCAGAGGCTGTAATTATCAAACCGCACGTATGTTTATAACACATTTGTGAGTAAATAAGCACGACGTTTTATAACACATTTGTGAGTAAATAAATAAAATCATTACATCGAAAAGGAAAAGCAAGCGGAATAATTTGGCGCCGCCTCAAAATTTATTTTTTGCTTTTCAGTTAGATGTTTCGTCGGTTTGATTTTTTTTTAAAAAGGACTTATTTTTTACTTTTGAGTTTCCTATCTCGTGTCAATTTCTGTAACTAAAAACTCTCAACGACTGTCATACCCCAGCTACATCTAAAGTTCTCATCAATATGAGTGAAATGAGCCCAAATATGATATAGTTGCTGTTAACTGTTAAGGATCTCTTGCTACTGCCCTCTGTCACCATCCTCAGACCCTCGATGACAATTATACCCCAGCTAGGTATAAAGTTTTCATCAAGACTAGTGAAATGAGCCCAAACACGATAAAGGTGCTGTTAACTGTTGAGGACCTCTTGCCCCTGCTATCCGTCACCATTCTCAGACCCTCGATGGCAATGATACCTCAGCTAGGTCTAAAGTTCTCATCAAGCTGAGTGAAATGAGCCCAAACACGATATAGCTGTTGTTAACTGTTAACGAACTCTTGGGACTGACTTCACAAAATAACAGGGATCTGGAGTTGATCTGATGATGGTGACGCCATCATGTTATGTTCTCCACATCTCTGCTATATAATATGTCCTCAGAACTACAATTGTTAACTTTATTTCAACAGAATCGGTTCATAATTGAAAATTCTGTAGGAAGATTGACAATTAATTCCTTTTTTTCTACCCTTAGAGGCCGATTTTAGTTTTGAAATTTAAATGGGACCAACTTTGAGATATACTCTTTCTAACAAAAAAAGAATTTTTGAAATCGGACCACGTTAGGAAAAGTTATGCGTGGTCATACATAAAAAAAAAAAATAAAAAAAAAAAAATATACATGTCGAATTGAGAACCTCCTCCTTTTTTTTTCGTCGGTTAAAAAGGAAAAGCAAGCGGAATAATTTTTGCTTTTTCACAAATTAGCGATGCGCGCGCACCAGCATCTTTTGTTTATGGCAAAGGCACAAAAAACAGCCAGTATTACTAATAAAGTAAATTAATTCTTTTGTGGTTTTATTACATACAGGCTGTTTTTTTGCATTTACGTCAAACTTCAGGTGGTTGTCACAAAAGTCATAAATAATCAATTGAAAGAACAGTACCGGGCAAAACTAATAAGGGCTGCTTTTTTTTTGTTGTTGAAATTTTACCGTATTTCAGAATTAAACCCTTAATTCAATACAAATGAAAGAGAATCACCCGACCGCAGTTTACGCGCGTACGCACACATCGATGATTAGATGTGCGTGAATTCAATGACGCGCGAGTACCTATCGTGCGCCGAGAAGTGACCTTGGCGACCCTTAGCAATAATTTTACGTAATTTTATTTCGAAAATCACCCACATTATTGTCATTTCGTTTGATATTAACTTATTCGAAGCATCAGCATAATACGAAATCTTAATAATGACAGTAATACTAGACCGCCATAAAAAGTTCACTGACCTGCTATCAGATGAGTAATAAAATTTAAGTTTTGCTTGATTGCTATCGTTCACCCTAAACTTTTCGTAGTGATTTTGTTTTTATTTGTGGATAAAATTGGTTGATTTGAAGTTTTCCTCGGGCTTAGACCGTCAATAATACCTACCCCGATCTACGTAGTATAAAAAATGTTTTTTAAAGATAAGGCTACCCACTGACCATCAACTTATTTACACAAATAAAAGCGATTAGTTAACACCGTATTTACAAAATGTACCTACCTACTTAGGTTACCCGGAGGGACCGGAGGTACTTATTGTTAAATGTTGCCACCATCACACTCTTGGCACAATCGAGCACGATGTAGGTAGCTGGTTTTCCTTCAGCTTACGTAAAACTAACACATTCGTTTTTAGTGTCGAAAGCACTAATGATCCTGGCACGTGATTCTGTTACACTTGTCACACCACAGGGTCTCGGCGACCCGATCCAATGTTCACCAAACTTTTCGACCATAGTGAACGGGAACTGTCTCCACTGATGGCATACAGGCGAACCATCTTCTCCAACTCGACATTAGAGTAATTGTCCGTCGTCTTGTACTTTGTATCGAATGCCGTCTCAACAATGCACCTACCTAGAAGCGGAATTTGCAAAACGCATGCACTGCTGTGACATCAAACACATGACCACAGAACATAATATATATACTCCTAACGGAGAAGAATGCTAACTCCATACATTATTTCGTAGAACAGTTTCAGCCAGCGCCATCTATATGTAGCCCAGAGAAAACACTCAATATCGCGGGAATTTCAAACGGTTGAGTACCATCCCAGATTATTTTTAAAAATTTACTCTTAGGTTTTTTGGTAGGTTCATTCTCAATTAAGAAAACTCAATTTTGAATTTTCTTAATTGAGAATGAACCTACCAAAAAACCTAAGAGTGAATATTGGAAAGTGCAAAATAAAACAGTAAATAATGTAGTGTCATAATTATTAAATTATTTATTTCAAAAGTTTCATAATAATTATATTGTGTTCATGTTTTAGCTTCAATTGCTTTAGTTCAAGTCAAGTGATTAAGTCTGTATTCTGCTAAAGAATAAATCAGATTTTTAGAAACAGACAATTTAGAAAATTCACACACACAGAATCACAACATAGAATTTTTTTGATGATGTTTCAGGTGTATTGGGATACTGGATATTTGTCACGTTCTTAAATGGATCAGCTTGTAGTTTGGCCGGATCAATAAGTTCATTATCAATCTGAAATAAAGTTTTATTCCATTAATTCAATTTTGTATACCACCATTATTTATTTAATGAGTACTCATTAATACATAGGAACAAACCTGAAATCGCAAAAAGAATCAACTGCTCCATTGTGCATTATGAGTTCTTACATCACATGGAACAGCAGTTCGAAGTAACTGCGCTTTTCTGATATCTTTAAAGTCTGCCTTTCACACAGCATTCTATGTTCATTGTACATTTTTATCTGATTTTCCAAAGATTTATACTGTCCTTCTGGAAAAATGTACTTTGCCCACAGCAGACAACTGAAAGTGAAAACATTAACACATTAACAGTTCTGCAAACTGCTGAAATATTTATATGCAATTATCTAAGGATGAGGACATGAATATCTACAAGACTAGATGGAAAAAGGATAACCCTTCCATTAATCTTGTAATAAGCATTTTATGAACAATCGAAAATAACTACAGATGAAGAAAATCAACCCAGTGTCACTCGGTCATTACTGCTGTTAGGTCAATTAGTTTACGAGAACAATACTTTGTCTCAAAATTTCCCTAGAACTATGACTAGGGCGTACTATATAAAACGAACGGAAGAACAACTTTATGTAGCTTTTAGGTGTTATGTATTACTTACCGAATAAGGTTACGAACTCCGGGTTTAGGAAAGCGGAATAGTTTCACATTATGTTCGGCTGGGGAACAGCCACATAGCCACATTTATAAGATTTCGTTCTATTTTCATCCATTTTACAAAGTTTCAAAGCACACAAAGTATCTTTTAGATCACAATAGAGTCACTGTCTCAGAACTTGTGAAACATTTTTTAAATACTGAACGAAGGAACGAAACCTCAACTCAAAGATAAAGGCAAAACAAGTGCAGAAATACTGAATATTTGCAGCAAATGAAACTTGAAAACAAAATCAAGAAAGTTTCAAGATAGGAACTTTTTGTTTTTTTCAGGTTTTTGTTGACATCGGGCATGTGTTGTAGTATGAATTATAAAATTACTACTATATTTTCGACTTTTAATTTCAGACTATTATTCGTTTAGTTATTTTACTGGATAAATGAAAATCATAAAAACTTCAGTCATTAAAAATTATCTAATAAATATTTGCATAATCCTAAACATGGACTATTACAGGTTAAAAACTACCATTTAGAAAAAAAAACAAAAACTATTTTTAGTCACATAAATTGCTCCTGTGTTACCAACTTGAAAATAAAGTATTATTTGGTATCATTAAAGACCGAATTCTCTGGGTCTTTCATAATACTTCATCATTTTTTTATGCTGGCAATGAAGTATTTCTGCCCCGGGTACCTGTCTAACATTTGCCCATACAAAGTTGACACCCCCTGCACATGACTGTCGGTTCGGGTGCCGACCGCCTGCGAACCGCGGCGCGGGGCGCGGGGCGCGGGGTGCCGGGCGCGGGGCGCGGGGCGCGGTGCAGCGCCCTTGCTTTGGATTGGTTGCGGTGCGATTGATTGCCTACGAATTTGTTGAATGACCGTTGCGTATGCGTTGTGTACATGAATGTTTGCGTTTGTTTGTGTGTGATAGGGCTAGTATCAGACGCGCCGCTTTTAAATACGGCTGGTTCACACTTACGGATTTCAGTAAAAAGGAAAAATAAAATAAAAAAATACCTACCTATTTTATTGCTGTTTTGGGTCGAGAATCATTAGTATAATGACGTCCTTGAATTTGTCTAGGATGCGGATCAACACCCTGTATAAATGGTTGTAATTAATTGTCAAAATTAATTAAATTAAATAATAAAATGTTTATTTATTATATTTCATCTCCCAAATTTAATTTTAATAATAAAATGTTGACCGCTTTTCTGACATAAAAACTCTTTGCTAAGATTTAAAAAAGTACCGTTCGTTTTAGACGGAGCATCTTGATAAACCGTGCGATTTACTTTACATTACCGCACTAGTGCGTTTTACTTTACCATTACGCACTAGTGTGTAATAAGATACATTACGATACTGAAATAGGTGCAGTAAGAGACCTTTTACGAGCAAATGTGTTATAAAATATATTTTTTTGGGTACCTCCTGTACACGTAAAATGGGGATGTGTTTTTTTCTCGCGTACCCCTTAGTGTGGGGTATCATTAAATAGGCTTTTAAAAAATATTGATAGTTTCCATTGACAATTTTTTGATAAAAAGATTCGTTTGTGAAATATTAAGCTTTAAAGTGCTAATTTTTGCTCGACTTGAGGGGACACTCAAGTCGAGCAAAAATTCTCTTGCAAAAATTCTCTTCCCTCTACCAGCTAAACGGTTATGTTTGGGGATGTGAAAAAATTCACAATAGTAGCATATATAACGAAGTTTAAAAGAAAATTATCATGACTAAGTAGGCTTTACAAGTTTACGAGTAATAGTCGACCAACTTATAAAACGTACTTGGATAAAATATTTTCCTAAACAAAATGTATCGGAGAACATGTTCTTCAACTGCAAATGTAAGTTTGTCAACTTTATTTTTACAGGTATAATAGGTGGGTATGTTTTGGGAATGTGTAGGTTTTTATTGTCAACTATTTTTAACTAACTTCAAAAAAAGGAGGAGGTTCAATTCGTCGTAATTTTTTTTCTCCCCGATTTCTCAAAGACGCCTGGACTGATTTTGAAAATTCTTCTTTTTAAAATTAAATTCAGCGAATCAGTTTAGTTAGTTCGCATAAGTATTTTGATGGGCAACTACGGAACCCTACACTGTGCGTGGCCCAACACGCACTTGGCCGGTTTTTCTTTTATGGACTCCACGTACATGGAGCTTCATTTCATCAGGGCGTATGATCTTTTGTACTAGAACGTTTGTCTCGTCACTTGTTTTTAATGCGTTTTTTGGATAAATAGCGATAGCGCTCAGATTGTTCGGTCGCAAAAAAACTATTTGATCCCCTTTTCACCATGTCAGCAAAAGAAGCATTCCCTGTAACACCAGAGTTCTTGATCGTCTGCTTCAGTTCTAAAATTTGTTCAGATAGGTCGCGCTTTTCTTTCATTTCATCAATGATATTCATGGCTTGGTGGGCTTTTTGCTTCAGGTCTTGATATAAAACTGCCATTTGCGAGACGCCTGTTCCTATTTTACGACTTAGGTTGGATATTTTAAAGGAGATCGGGCGGGTGTGGCCCAAGTGGCGGCGGAGCATGACGTTCATTTTATTTGAAAGTTCCCTACCTAAGCTTACTTTTTTTGTATGGGTACAAAAAAATCTATCCTGGGGGAAAAAAGTTATAGCGTTATAAAGATATACTCATTTATAGAGCTTTCAACTATTTATTCAATTAAATCTAATTATTTTAACTTATGATGTTATGTTTGCTATAATCTTACATTCATGATGACTCATACCCGTGGTGTCTACTTATTTTTTTTTATCTTGGTAAAGTCATCAAGTGAGTCCTCCCACCCAGGACAGAGCAGGAGGGACTGTCAGACTCATACTGACTAAAATCCACGGTGTCTTTCAATAGCTCTTTACGTTCTAGGGTCACGGTAATTCGGTAAGTCCCGCGACCCCGGCAGGCTAGTTGGCCCTCTAAAGGGGGGCCCCGTCATTATGCTGACGCTCTTTACACAACGCATGTGCATCGGGCATGGTCCATGTTGGGACAGCGAGTCGCCCATTACTCGCCGCCCGTATGCCCGCGCCCGCCGCGGCCGGAGATCGTCTGCCGACGTCCGTCGCCGTCGCTGTCTACCACTGCGGCGGGGGTGGATGGAGGACGCTGTCCTTTCCCTCACGCGGCCCGCCTTCTCCTTTGCGAGCATGACTGCTTCGCAGAAAGAGGCGACCGCTTCTCATTACTTCTCGCCCCGCAGCATGGCCTCGACCAATGCCGGGTGCGAGAGGTGCTCCACCCACGCGGGGCAGTCCTGCACCGTATGCTCCACCGTGTCCTATAATACTGTTTTAAAAGTGTTTAAGTGACTTTATAATATATGCATCGTATGTACAGTCCCACATAACGGTGGGGAGTTCGCATCGGTGTCGGGGGGACGATGAAGTACCTGGGACTCGTCCTCGACAGCCGGTGGAACTGGCGAGACTGGGGGGTGTAACAGCGTCCTGGCTGCTCCCGCCTCGGATGCAGCCAGGATGGTGTACAAGCTCGTAGACTGTGGTATTGGTCGCAAAAGTACCTAGGTAGTTTAAGATGATTGTTAAATAGATAGTTGGTAGTGTAAGTTGTTTGGTAACAATGAGGGTGGTATAATCTGTCCAGATCAAAACCCTCCCTAAAAATAAAGAAAATAAAAATAAAAGTACAGCCCCACATAACGGTGGGGACTTCGCATCGGTGTCGGGGGGACGATGAAGTACCTGGGACTCGTCCTCGACTGCCGGTGGAACTTCGGGGAACATTTCCTGCACTTGGCCCCAAAGCTGAACCGGGCATCAGCCGCCTTCTGGAGACTCCTGCCTAATCTCGGCGAGCCAAACGCCCCGTACCGGAGGCTGCATGCTGGTGTCGTGTGATCCATGGCCCTCTACGGAGCCCCCGTGAGGGCCCTAAGCATGCGGACGCGACCGGCAAAGCTGGTCGCATGCCAAAGGGTCATGGCTATCCGAATGATCCGAGGATACCACACGATCGCCGGCGAATCGCCCGACCTTCTTGCTGAATTGCTGCCCTGGGATCTAGAGGCGACGACCCTCCTGCGCGTCTATTAATGGCGTGCGGAGGCGCATCGCTGGGGCGAATCCCCGCTATAGCTCCAGCGCGATCTCAGGGCAGTAAGGAGGAAACTACTGTCACAACCGAGGTTCGGGCAAGCCGCAATCGCGGCGGTAAGACCCATCTTTAAGGAGTGGCTGGATAGGCGTCACGGGCGTCCTGACTTACCACCTGACGCAGGTTCTTACCGGACACGGGAGTTTCGGGAGGTAACTGTGTCGGATAGGGAATTAAGAAACGCATTGGTGTCACCACTGAGAGGATCACCCGGAGGACACGGTAGAGCACACGGTGCAGGAATGCCCCGCTTGGGCAGATCACCACCGTGTCCTGACGACAGCGATTGGCGGCGACCTCTCGCGGCCCGGCATAGGTCGAGGCCAATCTGCGTGGCGAGATGGAGTGCGCAGCGGTCGCCTCCTTCTGTGAAGCAGTAATGCTAGCGAAGGAGGAGGTGGGATGCGTGAGGGAGAGGACAGCGTCCTCCCCCTGCCCCAGCCGCAGTGGTAGACGTGGGGGTGACGGATGTCTCAAGACGATTTCCGGCCACCGTAGGCGCGAGCATACGGGCTTTGATTATGGACGACTCGATGTCCGACCATAAACAATGCCCGGTTCGACGGTTTGTTGTGTTCCAGGCGCGCCTCAAAAAGTGTCAGCACAATGATGGAACAAAGCCTCCCGGGGTCGCGGATCTAACAAATACCGTGACCCCGGAACGGCTATTGAAGGACACCGTGAATTTTAGTCAGTACAAGTCTAACAGTCCCTCCTGCCCTGCCCTAGGTGGGACTAAGGTACTCATTTGATGATTTTACAAAGATAAAAAACGGCGTCAGGAAGAAATCTAACACATCAATACAACACAGCCGATTAAGAATAGAGGAATAACAGAATAGATAACGCAGTTCAAACACAACACTATCACACCAATCAGCAGCAAGCGGAGAGAGTGAGTTAGCTGTAAATCTGACAGAACTGCCATATATGTTGCGTTAACCGTTGAAGTATTTGAATATGCATAACTTTTTTTTCCCAGGATAGATTTTTTTTGTAGTCGTAAAAAAAGTAAGCTTAGTTAATGAACTTTCAAACAATTTAAGTGTCATGCTCCGACGCCACTTGGGCCAGAGCCCATACAAAAATGTCCGATCTCCTTTCTGCTCTGAATTGAGTTTGCCATCCGTGCCAATAGAGCAAACTTCATTTAACTGCTGCTCAATTAAATAGACGACATCCATTTTTGTATCTAGGGGGTGGACGCAACTTCTATAGAGTGAATCTTCTATAGAGTCAGATTGAAGGTTTTTTGCTAGTAAGGTAGATGGTTGCACTGGACTACGTGAGCATTAGCATCCATTTTTAATAAAAACTTGTTCACTTTGTCTATGTTTCCCTAATAAAAATACTCAGCATTTAAGTCAGAGTAAGCAAAATAATAAAGAAGGTCACAATTATTGCGTTAATTAAATACTGCTAACGAGCACGTCTGTATACTGCGAATCAAATAATCAAATGACCCAAAGGTGTATGAAAGGGACGCCATAGAGACAAAATGTCCGCACCCCGTTTGCTTCTTACATCTTTTCTGTGGGGGCTCAACCAATTACAAACGATATTAACGTTTATCTTCCAAGAGATTTAATAAATATGGCATAGCGAACGAAACCACGTAAAATTACGAGTATAACAATCAAAATCTGCAATATTTCAAAAATAAATAAGCATGTGTAGCAGACATTAATAACATTCAATATTATTTATGAAGAAATATCCTTTAAGCCTTAATAGAAATTTCTACTCCTTAAAAGAAGAATGCCAAAAAAAAACCCAGAGTCGATTAAAATAATTTATGAACAACAAAATAGACCTTAAGTTAGAGGACATGAATACGCTATTCGTTTCGCATAAAACCATAACCAAACAGGCCAGCAGCATATACAGGGTAAAAATTTTTCAACTGGGCGTGGATGGCTATATCCGAAACTATGAGGAATATCAAAAAACGTTGAAAGGAGTCTCGAGCCCAATTTTAAAGAAAACTAGAACTGCATCATTGAATTTAGAAAAATCAATAATCCTGGCCAGGAATCGAACCCGCTAATTTTGGAAAAAAAAACACACCCTGTATTATTACCTTATTAGCAACACCATTCGATAGTGTTGCTAATAAGGATCAAATTCTGGGAAGTAATCATATACGGCAAACTTAAGGAAATAGCTGATTTGGAACATTATTTATATAGTTGACTTGAAACATTATACCTACAAAATCGTAACTTATCAGTTACAATTTTTTTTACTTGGTGATGGTTTAATCGAAAACTATTATTGGATTTGGGTTATAGTATGTATACTCTACCTTGCCACACATAAGTCGTTTTAATCGATTCTGGGTTTTTGCTCCATATATTTTTGGGTATTCCTCTTTGCATGATCTGTAAAGTCATTTCATATTTCTTAATTCTAATAATCTGGATGATCTGGATATGAAGTAGCAAGACTGTATGTGTTTAATTTATGTCCAGGTAGACAGAGGGCCCTGATTAAAGTGTATAGAACGTCCACCCCGGGTTTGCAACACCTGAAATCGCCTCTACAAAAACTAACGCTTGATCGGCAGTGTGGACACAGATTGCGCCCGCCGCGCCGCGCCGCCGCGCCCGCCACCGCGCCGCCGCGCCCGCCACCGCGCCCGCCGCCCGCCGCCGCCGCCGTCGCGCTAGGTTTCCAGTGTGGACACACACATGGTGTTGATGCTATTTGAGATAATCAAAGTTTATCATTCACGAGCAAAATGATAAAGGCTTATACATTGAATCTATTTTAACATTATCAACAATTTTGAGCTAGTCATGCTGACCAGCATTCTGCAGTAAAATGTATCTATTTAAGGCAATCAAGCAGTCGTATTTTGTTAGTCTCGTTACAATCGGGCAAGATGTCGGGTACGTTATGGCACATTGTTACGACGTATGTTGTTATTATAAGTCAAATCGAAGCGGCGAGGATCCTGGCATACTTCTTAGCACCTTCCATCAGTCATCAAGTAGCGTTCCGTCCTCTGACTGAGACACTAGCCCGTCGAGGACACGAGGTCACCGTCATCACAGCAGACCCTGCCTTCCCAAAAGGAGACTCACCTTCAAACTTGACAGAAATAGACGTCCACGACATATCTTACGGAATATGGTTTGAACAAGTGATGAAAAAGACAAAGGGCGTTGACGATAATGATGTTGTGGCACCAATGAAAAATATGGTAGAAACAATGATGAAAGTATTTGACAAGCAACTTGAAGACGAAAAGATACAGACTATAATAAATGGCAATCAAGAAAAGTTTGATCTGCTTCTGTTAGAAGCTTTTATGACACCATTGCTTGCATTTTCTCACGTTTACAAGGTACCAGTGATTCAAGTCAGTTCGTTTGCTGCCTTCTTTGGTAATTATGAATCAATGGGTGCACCTACTCATCCATTGCTGTACCCATTAGGTACTCGTCGAAAATTAAACAATCTGACTATGTGGGAGAAAGTGACAGAATTATATTATCACTACAAGCTAGAACACGTAATATGGGACATTTACAACACCATAGGAAATCGTATTCTTAAAAAACACTTTGGACCAGACATACCTCCAGTTTTGGAATTAATGAATAACGTTGACATGTTGTTCCTGAACATACATCCCTTGATTGAAGGCATCCGACCTGTTCCTCCTTCTGTAATCTACATGAATGGCTTACACCAGAAACCTACTAAAGATCTACCAAAGGTTTGTACAGAAATCGAAAACAACACATCGTTATTTAACAGGCCTGTTGGTCTAGTGGTTAGTGACCCTGACTGCTATGCCGGAAGTCGTGGGTTCGATTCCCACCCAGGACAAATGTTTGTATGATGAGCACGATCATTTTGTACTATGTCTGGGCGTTATTTATCTATAATATTTATGTATTTAGAAATATACATATAAGCATGTATATCAGTTGTCTAGTACCCATAACACAAGCTCTGCTTAGCTTGGGACTAGATGGCGTTGTGTGATAGTTCTGGAATATTATTATTATTATGGAACAAGCAAAAATATCAAGTTTAAGTCAATCTATATTTTAGGATCTTAAATCATATTTGGATTCATCTAAACATGGTGTGATATACATAAGCTTTGGTACGAATGTGGATCCCTCTCTTTTACCGCCGGAGAAAATACAGACACTAGTGCGAGTGTTCTCTGAATTACCTTACGATGTTCTGTGGAAGTGGAACAAAGATGAACTGCCTGGACGAACTGACAACATCCGGATATCCAAGTGGTTGCCGCAGTCGGATTTACTTAGTAAGTTCTTTTAGTAATTTGAAATCCAATTCTAATATTTTTTATAATCCACGTTGTAAATAAAAACTTTTCCTAAAAAAATGTGACCGCCTTCAAAAACAACCACAAAAAAGGGTAAAATAACCTGCAAAACTTTTCTTTCGGAAGTCGGTGACATTATTGTTATTAATTTCATTGCCACCGACTTCCGAAAGAAAAGTTTATTAGGTTATTTTACCCTTTTTAGGGTTCCGTAGTCAACAAGGAACCCTTATAGTTTCGCCATGTCCGTCCGTCCGTCCGTCCGTCCGTCTGTCCGCAGCTTAGCTCAGAGACGCCCAGTACTAGAAAGCTGTAATTTGGTGTACATATACGGATTTGTTGTGCCAAAAAAGTGGTAAAATAAAATCTCGTAAAATATTTTTTTTTAGGGTACCTCCTGTACACGTAAAGTGGGGATGTTTATTTTTTTTCTCGCGTACCCCTTAGTGTGGGGTATCATTAAATAGGTCTTTAAAAAATATTGATAGTTTCCATTGACAATTTTTTGATAAAAAGATTCGTTTGTGAAATATTAAGCTCCCCCCTCTACCAGCTAAACGGTTATGTTTGAGGGTGTGAAAAAATTCACAATAGTAGTATATATAACGAAATTTAAAAGAAAATTATCATGACTAAATAGGCTTTACAAGTTTACGAGTAATAGTCGACCAACTTATAAAACGTACTTGGATAACATATTTTCCTAAACAAAATGTATCGGAGAACATGTTCTTCAACTGCAAATGTAAGTTTGTCAACTTTATTTTTACAGCTTTAATAGGTGGGTATGTTTTGGGGATAGGTAGGTTTTTATTGTCAACTATTTTTAACTAAATCCAAAAAAAGGAGGAGGTTCTCAATTCGTTGTACTTTTTTTTTAATGTATTTTCCCCGATTTCTCAAAGACGCCTGAACCGATTTTGAAAATTCTTCTTTTTAAAATTAAATTCAGCGAATCAGTTTAGTTAGTTCGCTTAAGTATTTTGATGGGCAACTACGGAACCCTACACTGTGCGTGGCCCGACACGCACTTGGCCGGTTTTGTGGTTGTTTTTGAAGGCGGTCACATTTTTTAGGAAAAGTTTTAATTTTCTCTTTTTAGTTTAAATATTCAACCACAATTCTTGTCATCATCATTGTCTTATTTATGTGCACCAAAATTTTATAATCCGTAGCACCGGTAATAACATCGTTAATATCTCTTTCATTCATTCCCTATCTCAAAAAACTACTGAACCGATTTTGATGAAACTTGAAGTTCTCCCTAAGTTGAACGATACCTAGTACAACAAAAAAAGAATTACTTAAATCGGACTTGTAATTCCGGAGATATGCGAACACAAACATAATTTACGTAATCAGAGGTGTTGTACCTTCCATCATCAGCTCAGCTACATGAGATGATGATTTTTATACGCAAGTACTTAAGAGGATTGTATAGCGGCTGCCTTTTCAAAAAATAGGTATTTAGAAAAACTCGTGCTGTCCCTCTCGCGCGTTGAAAAAATCCCCGATCGTGCGATAGAGAGCGTTGCAGCTCGCGACTGACTGTGAGTATTTTTTATATGAAATGACATGGCCGGAATTTGTATAGAGCGATGCCCTGACAAAAAATATTAATGTACATTGACAAACAGTACCTCATATTAAAGCTTACAGGTATATAATTATAGTAGTTTAAGTTTTATGAACAGAGAACAAGCGAGAGATACCCTAAACAAGATTTAAAAAAATTGCCTGATCATTTTGAATAGCAATTTCCGATTGCTATTCAAAATGTTCAGGCACATTTTTTTCAGACGGAACAATAGGAGAATTGGTATTTTCAGTAGATAGAGGCCGTTTCTTCACTAGGCGCGTATTAGATTTGTCTCTTCATAGAGACTGGACAGTTCCGTGTGGCTAAAGGCGCGGCCCCACCGCAGCGCATGCTGTGCACGGGCATACGGCGCATTTTAGCTGCGTGTATTAATTTAGTTGACGACGTGGATCTAGGTTTCCACTGGAGTACACACGACTATGTATATAGTGGTACGGCGCACGGAGAGTCTACGCACGTGCCACTGCAAAACCGCCCTGCGATAATCGAGCTGTACAAGTGTACATAGTCGTGGGTCATAATCGTGTACTCCAGTGGAAACGTAGACCCACGTCGACAGCGTTGAGCTATGTAACCGCCTATTCGAGCAAGCCACGAGTGTATCAATGACGCGACGTCAATTCGTGCGTAGCTTCTCCGTGGGTTGCAGTGGACATAACCACATACATTTTCTTACAAAGTGAAGCTTTCTTACACGTGCGTAGCCTCTCCGTGCACTGCGGTGGGGCCGTGTCTTAATGCTCAGTTAACTATTTTTGTTAGACTCTTTTCAAAAGTTTCAGATCACCAAAGCAGGGACAGACGCAGAGAAACAGACAATAAAACACTACAATGATATTTGTATTTTTTATTAATTAATTATATAATTGAGTGCAGGTTTATCAGCTGGTAGCGGTAGTGGAGGTAGTGGTGGATCATAAGCGATAGCAGGATTAGCAGTTGATAGAATTGGAAGTGGTTCAGGCAATGCAGGTTCATTTTTCTATAGTTAGGCATCCAGCCTGTTTAAGTATATTTAATATCAAGTGCCGGTTAGCTTGTATCCAACAGGGATGATATACTTGCAGATTTGCTCTCCGATCCTGTAACATGGACATTTTAAGAGTAAATGGAAGAAATAATACAGGTAGTGTAGTAAACGTGGTTATTTATACTTGATCATAATTCGGGTGCAATCTCAGATACTAGCACACGCTAACCTGATTGTGGGATTTCATGAAAAAATATTGTTATGTACTGATTTCTATAAGTGTAATATGAATATAATTACGATTTAGGTACGTACCTTTTCTAAGGATAACCATTCAGACAATGTATTTTGTAGCTGCGGTATTAAAGCTGTTACAACATTATACCGTCGCATTCGATAAGTGACCACAATCAATTCAGACACTTAGACATAGTGACCGTCAGAATCCAAATCCATTTTACACAGCAGAATACTATTAAATTTGGAAGCGTAAACGAAAGTCTGTTAAATGATAGCGTGGAGTCGGGTTAAAACAACTAAAATCCAATACAGTAACGAACACAGTAATACGTGTTATGATCAACGCAAGACTATACAGTTTTGACAGTTTTGACGGTTAAGATCAACTGTCGCAGGAACGTCAAAATAAGTCTAGGACATTTGGATACGCACTTTTAAATATATTATCGATTTATAAAGTGGTGCGTTAGTCGCGTCAAGACGCACGCCATTCGAAAAGTGGTAAATTATCCTAATAATAAAATCATTTACGTACAATTCTAACAGTCACGGGCGTTTTATAGGTATTTAATATGACCATCAAGCATAGTTTACATAGGTACACTGATTGTCATAAGCGTGTATCCAAACGTCGATGCAATTGTCTCTTCCTAGCAATGAATCAAAAGGGAAACCACCCATAAAACATTTAATTTTTAGGAATTTTCCTCGCCTGTTTTAGAGAATCGTAATTGTTGCGACTATTTTTTATTTATTTTAGAAGAATTTTTCATATAATTGTTATTAATGTACAGTATGAAATTTGGATTGAGTTTTGAGGGCAGAATCCGGCCATGTCATTTGTCTCTCGGGTCGGGAGAAAACGTTTTTCACATACTAAATCACGTCCAATCTCTTAGATTCTGGTGTCAATCGTTTCAGCATATTATATTCTAGGTTTGTAGGTTTTGCTTTTTTTCTAAAACTTCTTTGTTTTTAAAATACAAAGGTTTTACTTCAATGAAGATTTTGTCATAAAAATAGTAACGTTTAGGCGCCTGTTACTTTCAAACTATTATAAATTTAAAAAAAAAGAAAACCTATAAACCTAGTTTTTTACAGTGTCAGAAGCATTCTAAAAAGTCATTGAGATAGGATAACATTTAGGGGTAGGAAAACGTTTTCTCTTTTAGTATGGACGAGCGCTCGGTAGACGATAGTCTTAAATTCCTTCATAAGATTTGCGAAAAACTATGTGTGAGCCAATAAAATTTGAGCGTTGCCCTCGATTTCTCCAAGATCCAATCTTCAGATCCTGAAATGCTGACAAAAATTTTATTTGAAAGCTGGTGCTTCCCGTGTGGTCCCAACACGGGAAGCACCAGCTTTCAAATAAAAAAAGAATCATGAAAATCGGTTCACCCAGTCGCAAGTTATGAGGTAACAAACATAAAAAAATACAGTCGAATTGATAACCTCCTCCTTTTTTTTAAGTCGGTTAAAAATCGTTTGCATGGTTTTGTAGAACATCCCAAAGTCAAGCTGTTCATAACACAAGGAGGACTGCAATCAACAGATGAAGCTATCACGGCGGGTGTACCACTCATTGGCATGCCGATGTTAGGTGACCAGTGGTTCAATGTAGAGAGATACGAGTTCTACAAGATTGGAGTCAGACTTGACATGGAAACGCTGACAGAGGAAAATTTAAAGAATGCAATTTCCAAGACAATTGGAAACGACAGGTCTGTGAAACTCTGTTGTAAATAATAATAAATTGGCAGAAACGATAAATACGTCAGTATAAATAAAATGTCAAAAGTCCCCATCGATCCCACATCTGCAAAAAATCTAATATATACCTATTCAAGGTCAAACGTACAAAATTAAGGTTTTTTTTCCATTTTTCTCGAAAACGGTAAAGTTTTAGTAAAAATTGGTTTGACAAAGTTGTAGATCATACAATTGAGGGTTTTAAGAAGAGGAAGTGGGGACACACAAAGCTGTGACCTCACAAAGATGGCGGCCGACCTCTTCTTAAAACCCTCAGTTAATGTTATAATGATGTATTGAACGTCTCTGCCAATTTTCAGCTCTATGCGAATTATTCCTAGGTTAAATGGCTCAGGCGCAAAATGCCCCTTTCGCAAAATGTCCACAGGTAGCAAAATGTCCCGTTCGCAGAATGTCCCTTTCGCAAAATGTACCTTTCGCAGAATGTCCCATTTCTCAAAATGTTCCTTTCGCAAAATGTCCCTTTCGCAGAATGTACCCTTCACCAAACATTCATAGACTTGTCGGCTTATTTTGACCTATTGAAAAATAAAATATCTGTGTTACTTGCAGCTACCGGCGTAACATGGAACATTTTCGTAGTTTAATTCAAGACGCGCCACAGAGTCCGTTGGAGCGTGCCGTATGGTGGACGGAGTATGTGCTACGTCACGGCGGCGCCAAGCACCTGCGCTCACCCAGCGCCAACATCTCGTGGACGCAGTACCTTGAACTTGAACTAGTGTTCACATTACTCGCAGCAACCTTGATAGCCATTACACTTACTGTAATAACACTTCGTATCATCTTAGCATTTATATTTAAAAAATTTCTTGGTGCTCCTGATGTTAAAATTAAACAAAAATGATAGATAAAAATAAAGTATTACTTGTCATAAGTAGAAGAAAATATTTTTATACATAATGACATGTAGGTAGGTACTCTATATAATCGTCATAGTCGTAGAACAACGACGGTTTTGATTATTTTCAATTTTTGCTTTTTTACGTAAAATGAGCTTATATGCCGTGCTTATTATAGCCAATAACTCTTTTTTTATATTATTTAAAACTAGCTGTTGCCCGCGACTTCGTCCGCATTGTATTTGGTTTTATGGCACCTATACCAATATTCTCTTTTTTAATTAGTTGAGAAAGTGAGGGTACCTGATGTCCCACTTTAAAGTTTGTTATAGAATCTATAACAAACTTTAAAGCAAATGAAATGAAAACTTCCAGACACAACACTTTATATACGACATTGGTAGTTTTTCCCTTTGGTGCTAAAATAAAAAGCTGGTCAGCATTACTGACAGGCGAGCATGTGTTATATATAGTTGGCCGTGGGAAAAACAGTTGGACCTTAGGACGACATCAGCTTCCTTCAGGGTCTGTCCTTGGGACTTATTTATGGTCATCGCGAAGTAAGCGGCTACCGGGAATTGTGTGAGTTGAACTGGAAAAGGAAATTGTTGGAGATGAGTGGTATTCACGGTATCAATGCAGTTTCCCCTGAGCCACATCTGGTGAGAATTTCAGCTTCGCTTAAATTTCTGTGTAATGCAGTAACTATTAGTCGCGTTCCATTGCACAATTTTGGTGGAGTTAGATTTCTTAGAAGCATTTTTATTACTTTTAGGTTATTTTATGAGCTCGAGGACCACAGGCAGTTAATGAATTTAAAATCTTGAGTGGGTAGTTGCTGGCATCATCCTGATTGACGACGTTATTTTATGACGTGTGAACCACATCATTCCCAACAATTTCGGCTAATATGTTTTCATTTATTGCAGCGGTTTGGTCATTTTTTTAGTATCGCACGATCAAATAGCCAAGAATTTTCCTGAAGTGTTATACTTGACGGGACTCCGAATACGTAACTTATCAATTCTTCTTACAATGGGCAGTGTCTGCCGGAATTTTCCGGAGAACAGTACCTACCGTGATATTGTCCATGGGTCTATCATCATGGCGAATGTCTCAAAGTGTTCTGTCCACGGCCTCGACGGCTTTTTTGTTCGACATGGTGCATTCAGACTATTACATTTTTTTTAGCGTGGTAATACATCACGTGGAACACAACGTGCACTCTTACTCGCCGCCCGCATGGCCGCGCCTACAGTGGCTGGAGATCGTGTAGCGACGTCTGTCGCCATCGGCGTCTGCTGCTGCGGCTGGGCTGGAGGTGGACATTGTCCTCTCCAGCTCATGCGTCCCGCCTCCTCCTTCGCTAGCATGACTGCTTCGCAGAAGGAGACGACTGCTTCCCATTCTGTCTCGCCCCGCAGCATCATGGTCTCGACCAATACTAAGCACGAGAGGTCACCGGTTATCGTCGTAGTGAGGACACGGCGGTTCTCTGCCCAAGTGGGTAGTCCTGCACCGTATGCTCCACCGTGTTCTCCAGGCGATCCACGCAGTGGTGATACTCAGGCGATTCTTCCTTCCCTATCCGACACTGCTACCTCCCGAAACTTTCGTGTTCGTTGAGGACCTACGTCATGTGGTAGGTCAGGCGGGACGCCGTGACGCCTATCCAGCCACTCCTTAAAGAGGGGTCTTACCACCGCGGTTGGGGCTAGGGTTGCCAACCGTACTATAATACATAGTACCTATTGTACTATATTTAGGGTCTCCGTACTATATACTTTTGAAGAAATATATAGTACGCGAAAATACTATATTTCCGTTCAATAGCTAAATGTTTATATTTTGCGTTTCTATTTCATTACTAAAATTAGTAAAATAAAAAAACTTCCTGCAATTTACGAACACGTTTTTAAAAAATATGGAAGAAGTGCAAAAAAATATAGTTTAAAAAAAAAAATAAGTAAAAATATAACTTTAGTCTATTTTTTATTCTTCCCTACTAAAATACTATATTTTGTTGAAGCGTACTATATTTTTTATGGCTTTTTCAAAAAAAATCTATATTCTAACAAAAAAATGTTGGCAACCCTAGTTGGGGCGTGCCCGGAACTCGGTTGCGACAGTCGCTCTCTCCATAATTATTGCCCTGTGATCGCGCCGGAGCTCTTTCCTGGGATTCATCCTGGCGATTGTATTGTATTGTATAGCGGGCTGGTATCCGCAACTCCACGTCATATGCACGTATTTTGCGTGCGGATGAGATGATCATTCTCCTGGCGATGCGCCTCGATAGACGCGGTGGAGGGCCGTCGCCTCCAGGGGAAGACGACTACATTACAATCCTGAAACACCTTTGCTTTGTCACAGTTTCATGACTACGAAGACGTTGAGTGTTGCAGTGTTGTCTTAGTCAAATGGGATTTTAAACAACAAAAAAACAAAAAAAAAAAAATACGCATCTTACTTTGTTAGTGACGTACAACAGAGACTGCTCATCAGGCTGAACAACTTTGCTAAGACGTCATTCCTTTGTAGCTGGGCTCTTGGAGTTCCACAACAGGTGTTCCAGATCTTCAATTTTTATACGTCAACAGAGAGTGCTCATCAGGCTGAGCAACTCTTGCTAAGACGTCATTCCTGTATATGTTATAGTGTAGCTGGGCTCTTAGTGTTCCACATCAGGTGTTCAAGATTTTCAATTTTTATACGTCAACAGAGACTGCTCATCAGGCTGAACAACTTTGCTAAGACATCATTCCTTTACATGTTATAGTGTAGCTGGGTTCTTGGAGTTTCACAACAGGTGTTCCAGATCTTCAATTTTTATACGTCAACAGAGAGTGCTCATCAGGCTGAGCAACTCTTGCTAAGACTTCATTCCTATACATATATGTTATAGTTTAGATGGGCTTTTGGTGTTCCACATCAGGTGTTCCAGAGATCTTCAATTTTTGTATGTCAACAGAGAGTGCTCTTCAGGCTGAGCAAGTTTGCAAAAACGTCATTCCTGTATTTGTAATAGTGTAGCTGGGCTCTTGGTGTTTAACATCAGGTATACCAGATCTTCAATTTTTATAATTATGTCAACAGAAAGTGCTCATCATGGTGAACAACTTTGCCAAGACGTCATTCCTGTATATGTTATAGTGTAGCTGGGCTCTTGGAGTTCCACATCAGGTGTACCAGATCTTCAAATTTATTCCCTCTGCAGAAAATGCTCATCACGCGGAACAATTTTTGCTATCGCATCATTTTTGTACCCTTATAGTTTAGCTGGTCCGTTGCGGTTCTGCACCAGGTGTTCAAGTTTCCAAGATAAATTATAGCCTATATGTTGGCCAGACTTAATACCTATACAACAAAAAAAAAAACATTCAAATCCGTCCAGTACTTTTTGAGTTTATCCCGGACATACATACAGACAAACAGACAAACAGACAAAAATTCTAGAAACTATATTTTTGGCTTCGGTATCGATTGTAGATCACACCCCAAGTATTCTTTTCAAAAAATATTCTATGTACAGTTTTGACTTTCCTACTATTTTATTATATGTATAGATAACTCAGATATTGAATAGGAATACTGACGGATTTGATTTCTTAACGCAGTAAAATGACGTAAAACTGCAAAATGTTCTATTATTTTGGCACCAATGTATAAGAATTTTATGGACTGAAGATGGCATATAGTACCAGTTATATTTACTCACGTATAACTGTGCAGTCCCCAGCGCATAGTCACCAAACTTGACTGCGTTTACAGACAATCCCGATGACATGGTTTGCAGAATGATATTATAATCTCTTGATCAACTCTTCATCGATACCTGTAATTTCTGCAGAACATTGATAGTTTTGGAAAAATCTCCCTGCCGTATTTCCGTCATTGCTATTTTCAGAACCTAAAAAGCGTGGTAAAATCATCAAATAAGTCCTCCCACCCCAGGTAGGGTGGGAGGGACTGTCAGACTCGTACTGACTAAATCCACGGTGTCCTTCAATAGCCCTTTATGTTCCGGGGTCACGGTAATGAGATAAGTCCCGCGACCATTTCCAGAACCTTGACGAGGTTTATCAATGTGTAAACCAAGCAATTCCCGGAAACGAGTTTGAACGTACTTCTTTTTTTTTCTTTAATCTTCTTGTTCTCTGGAGTCGATGCAGACCACTTTTGAAATCCTAGATTATAAGAAATATGCAGAATCATTTCCATACATCTTATCCACGCATGTTCACCGCAAATAAATATCATGAGAAAAAATGACTTGGTCGATATTTCGGCTTCTAGCTCGAAATGGCGCAGTAATGACCCAGGTTTTTTTTATTTCCCTGTAACACTGAATAAGTAAGGTATCTTAAAATGTCATTAACTCAACACCGGGAGCCACCGATAACAACAAAACCTCCACTTAAAAATTAGAAAGACGTAAAATTTCCTTATGACGTTTAAAAATTAAATAAAAAAACGTAAAAAAATATATGTCACAAAAACATAACGTAGTCGTAAACTAGATCTTGAGCAATTCAAAAATGTATCATCATCATCATCATCTCAGCCATAGGACGTCCACTGCTGAACATAGGCCTCCCCTTTTGATCTCCACAGGTACCGGTTGGAAGCGACCTGCATCCAGCGTCTTCCGGCGACCTTTATAAGATCGTCTGTCCACCTTGCTGGTGGACGTCCTACGCTGCGCTTGCTAGTCCGTGGTCTCCACTCTAGTACTTTTCGACCCCATCGGCCATCTGCTCTGCGAGCAATATGGCCTGCCCATTGCCACTTCAGCTTGCTAATCCGGTGGGCTATATCGGTGACTTTAGTTCGTCTACGGATCTCCTCATTTCGGATTCGATCACGTAGAGAAACACCGAGCATAGCCCTCTCCATAGCTCGTTGAGCGACTTTGAGCTTTGAGATGAGGCCGATAGTGAAAGACCACGTTTCGGTGCCGTAACTCATCACTGGTAACACACATTGGTTGAAGACTTTCGTCTTGAGGCACTGAGGTATGTCGGACGAAAAGACATTGCGTAGTTTCCCGAACGCTGCCCAACCGAGTTGGATTCGGCGGTTGACCTCTTTCTCGAAGTTGGACCTACCTAACTGGACTACTTGTCCTAAGTAGATATATGAGTCAACAACTTCGAGTACCGAGTTTCCAACAGAGACTGGGGTGGGCACAACATTGGCATTTGACATAATTTTCGTCTTGTCCATGTTCATTTTCAAGCCCACCCGTTGTGAAACTCGGTCGAGGCCATCGAGCATCATGCTGAGTTCCTCCATCGACTTTGCCATGACTACGATGTCGTCGGCAAACCGAAGGTGAGTGATGTATTCGCCGTTGATGTTGATGCCAAGTCCTTGCCATTCCAGGAGCTTGAAGGCGTCTTCCATTGCGGCAGTAAACAGTTTCGGGGAGATAACGTCCCCCTGTCTTACGCCTCTTCTCAATGGAATCGCCTTCGTGCTCTGCTCTTGTACTCGGACCGACATGGTGGCGTTATTATACAAGCACTTCAACACCTCGATGTACCGATAGTCAATACGGCATCGCTGGAGTGACTCAAGTACCGCCCATGTTTCCACCGAATCGAAGGCTTTCTCATAGTCCACAAACGCTAAGCACAATGGCAAGTTATACTCTTCGGTCTTCTGTATAACTTGCCGCAGCGTATGGATGTGGTCTATGGTACTATAGCCTCTTCGGAAACCGGCTTGTTCGGGAGGCTGGAAGTCATCAAGTCTGTGCTCGAGACGGTTCGTGATAACCCTTGAAAACAGCTTATAAACATGACTTAGAAGCGTGATGGGTCTGTAGTTCTTCAATAGGCTGTTATCACCTTTTTTGAAGAACAGCACCACCTCACCTCTACTCCATGTTTCAGGCGTTTTGCCCTCGAAGAGGACGGAATTAAAGAGTTTCTGGTGGACCTTAAGTACCGGTGTTCCACCCGCTCTCAGAAGCTCTGAAGTGATTCCGTCCTCGCCCGGCGCCTTGTTGTTCTTAAGCTGCTTCAGGGCCATCCTAATCTCGTACAGACTGATGTCCGGGATATCTTCTGTATAATGTCGGGACAGCTTGGCTCTTGGATCTCCTACCAAGCTGTCAACGGGCTTTGCGACCGAAGTGTATAACTGTCCATAGAACCTCTCGATCTCGCCTAAAACCTCTGCTTTGGTCGACGCTATGCTGCCATCCTCCCGTTTCAGCTTTGTCATCTGGCTTTGCCCAATAGACTTGTCCTTTGCGAACACTTTAGAGCCTTGGTTTCGCTGTATGGTCTCTTTAACACGATTCGTATTAAAGAGACGCAGATCGCGTCGCAAGGACTTAGATATACGTCTATTGAGCTGCCTATATGACTTCGCGTCATCGGAAGACTGCAACTGTAGCAAACGTCGTTCAGCCATGAGGTTTAAGGTTTGCTCGGTCAATTTCTGAGGTCTATCTTTACGACAGGGTCTAAAAAACTTAGACCCTACCGTGCGGACAGTTTCCACTAGCCCGTCGTTGATCTCGTCCACTGACACTAAGTTCTCAAGGCAAGCAAAGCGATTAGAGAGCTCGAGTTGAAAGCTTTCGGGGTTTTGAATATGGGGCCGAGTAGGTCGGAGCGTAGACTTCATCAGGCTGGACCTTTCAAGTTTAACATTGATATTCAGCGAGCCTCTTACGATTCGGTGATCGCTACCGGTTTTTACCCTGTTGATCACAGAGACATCGCTGAATATCCGTTTCTTGTCGGTCATGAAGAAGTCTATCTCGTTTCTCGTGAAACCATCGGGACTCAGCCAGGTCCATTTCCTGTGAGGCGGCTTCTGGAAGAAAGAGTTCATCATAAAGAGTTCCTCTTTCTCCAGAAAGTCGGCAAGCCTCTGTCCCCTAGGGTTCCGTTGCCCATACCCAAATTGCCCCACTCTCAACTCATCACCGCTTTTCTTACCCAACTTTGCGTTAAAGTCCCCCATAACAACAGTGAAGTGGGTTTTGGAGCTATGTATGGCCCTACTTACGTCCTCATACATAGTCTCCACTTCATCATCGGAGTGTGACGAGGTCGGTGCGTATACCTGAATGACCTTCAGCGAATATCTTTTGGATATTCTGAGTATTAGGTATACCACCCTGCTCGACACACTGTCGATGGTTATTATGTTGTTTACGACGGACTTGTGAACGAGAAACCCGACACCACCTTGGGACTGTTGGTCGCCCTCCCGGTAGTAGAGCAAGTTACCAGACTTCAGGGTTACGGTGTCCTCCCCCTCTCTACGGACTTCGCATAACCCCATAATGTCCCAGTGTAACTTGCTCAGCTCCTCTTCCAGCTCGCAGATCTTTTCGTCAGTCCTCAATGTGCGTATGTTGTGTGTTACCAGGGCCAGTCGTCGTGGGGGTGGGTAGCCGGATCTCTTCCGGAGATTCTTAGCACCCCCTGCTCCGCCGTTACCTTGACCGCTACCCGCGCCAGGGATAGCGGAGCTGCCGGGGACTGGGGGCCTGGTTTCTGTGGTTTTCATTGAAGGGGGTTATTTGCCTTAATCGCCACGCTTGGCAGGCGGGTTGGCGATCGCAGTGAGGATGTGCAGTACACGGAGGACGCTGCTGCCCGACCTCCGGTTTGTCCCTTAGTCGCCTCTTACGACACCCACGGGAGGATTTGGGGAAGCGCAATTCTAAGCCGGCGCCCCACGGCAAGAATGTATAATACTAATATATTCCCTTGAAGGACATAGAAAGTATCTTAAGTTGAACTTCTATAACGAGTAGTCTATTTTTTAAATTTATTAAATTTTCAAAGTATGAAGTTTGAATGTAATTTTATGCAAGAAAAACATTTTTTTTATTTATTTTTTCTTTGGTTTCGGATAGTTCTATTATGTTTGAATGTAAAACAATCAAAACAGTTTCAGTAACACGGCTTTTGTCTCAACCATTTTTGAGACGGAAAATACTGTTTGGTCCCATAGTGTGCCGGTCCTTTGACTTCCGCACAAAAAACCGCCTTTTTGGGGAGCACCGGGCAGCGCGAGTGGCAATGGCAGTGGCATGAGAAGTATCGCGTTTACACACTCGTCCTGCCCACTTCCCTGCCCATTTCCCTGCTCACTACGGCTGAATGTAAATGCGGTATTACAGACAATACTGATACCATACGTCAAAAGTAATAAATAACATGATCATAGACACTGATAACCAAACTGAATGACACAAATTACTTTTTTATCTTATGCTTAATCACACTGACGAGTTATATCGTATCTTGCTTCTTTTATTCAGGACAATTAAAGTTGTAATTATGTTATTAGTTTCTCTACAGCCAAGCAAGATGTCCGGTTCATTTTGGACCATATTTGTCGTTTATATCTTAATCATAAGTGAAATCCAAGCGGCGAGGGTCCTGGCTTACTTCCCAACGCTATCCGTCAGTCATCAAGTAGTGTCCGGCCTCTGACGGAGGCGCTAGCCCGTCGAGGGCACGAGGTCACCGTCATCACTACAGACCCTGCCTTCCCAAAAGGAGGAACGCCTCCGAACTTAACAGAAATAGACGTTCACGACATAATATCTTTCGGAATATGGTTTGAAGAAGTGATGAAAGCTAAACGGGGCGCCGACGTAAATGATGTTTTGGCGCCAATGAACACGATGATACAAGCAATGTTAAAAGTGTTGGACAAACAACTAGAACATGAAAATATAACTTTAATTAATAACAAGCAAGAAAAGTTTGATTTGCTTCTGATAGAAGCTTATATAGCACCTGCCAAGACATTATCTCATGTATTATAAGGCGCAACGCAAACAGAAGACGGCGCGGCGAGGATACGGCGAAGATACGGTGCAGATACGGTGCAGGCCATGTGCAGGCACGATATCTGCGCAAACAGACACGGAGACAATACGGCACGGAGTATTATTTTACAAGGTGCTATTAACTGCAAATAACACTTATTGCACATCTTTTCGGTTATTTTTCAGTTTATCGAGTACTAATTTCCCCCAATTCCATTTGTATAATTCCAATCAATTACCATAAGTGGCAGATGGATTATTAGTTTGTGGTAATATGACCGTGAGTAAAAGTTTGTATGTGTGAATGTGGGATAGGTAGGTACTTGAATTGGACCGTAGACTAAGTCAAGTTGTGTAAGTGAGACGGAAGCAGGATGGACAGAGTTCAATTGCTCGCTGTCTTGTTCGTTCGCTAGCAGGACCGCTTTGTACCTATGATTGCTCTATGTAACCGCTATGTTGCTCTTTAAGTGCTTTAAAATATAAAAAATAAAACAAGTTAAATTACATCAGATTTTCATTAAAACCATGGGTTACCCATATGGACAAAAAATTTGAACAGTTTAAATGTAAATCGCCACGTATTTGAGCGGAATGCCTGCGCCGTCCGCTTGCGGCCTTCAGGCACGAACAGATAGTTTTGCAAGAGGCACGTCGCTTTGTATACAGGATGCGTGACGACATTGAATTTAATATTGGGTTTTGCCAGTTAATTGAGCAATACCCGAATATCTCTCACTTTTGACAATACTGATATATGGTAACATTCCAGTGAAATTTTATAAACTGTGCGAAAACGATCAGGATATTCATATAAAGATTTCATTATCTTATGGAACCTGTGCTCTTCTGCTTTTCTCCACACTGGATGTATCCAATACCTTCTTGGTCTTTGCTGTAAATTAATAATCTGTAGCAAATTTAATGCATCTCCATCTTCGTCTGAAGAGGAATACATGTTATCTCGATAATATCAACCTATATAATGACTTATCTTGCCGTATCGTCTGCGCGTCTGTTTGCGCAGTTATCACGCCTGCGCCGTATCTGCGCCGCATCTGTACCTTACCTTCGCCGCGCCGTCTTCTGTTTGCGTTGCGCCTTAGCAACCGCATATTATCATCATAGGTTTTTTTTTTGCGCGCCCCTACACATCCCTTGCTGAACCCAACTATTCTATTAGTAGAAAATTAATCAATCTTATAATATGGGAGAAAGTAATGGAATTGTATTATAACTACAAGGCAGAACAATTAAAATTAAACAATTACGAGACATTAAGAGATTCCATACTAAAAAACATTTTGGACCGTACAATCGTACCCACAACTTCAGAGTTAATGAATAACATTGGCATGTTGTTCCTGAACGATCCCATGTTTGAGGACATCCAACCTGTTCCTCCGTCTGTGATATAACTAATGCAAAAAGCAAAAATATCAGGCTAAAGTCAACCTATGAAATGCAATATGAAATACCTGGTTAAACCCAATAGATTTATTTTTTAGGATCTCAAGGCATACTTAGACTCATCTAAACATGGTGTGATATACATTATACATAAGCTTTGGTATGAATGTGGATCCCTCTCTTTTACCGCTAGAAAAAATACAGACACTAGTGCGAGTGTTCTCTCAATTGCCTTACGATGTTCTGTAGAAGTGGAACAAAGATGAACTGCCTGGACGAATTGACAACATCTGGATATCCAAGTAGCTACCTCAGTCCGATCTGCTTAGTGAGTCGTATTTTTAAGTTTAATTTAATTAATTATGGATGTTTCTAAAATTAATTTGCATTATTTAGAAGAGCATCCCAAAATCACAGTATCCATAACACAAGGAGGACTGCATTCAACAGATGAGCATGACCAGTGGTTAGATGTAGAGAGATACGAGTTCCACAAAATCGGAGTCAGACTTGACACGGAAACGCTGACAGATGACAGAGGACAATCTCAAAAATGTAATTGCCAAAACAATTGGTGATGACAGGTCTGTTAAAACTTGTTTTTCACTTACGGTAATGTAAAATATTCTGCCACATTTTGATACGTTGAAATCAAAAGTCATTTATTCAAATTAGGCTGATTTATCGGCACTTTTTGAAGGTAAATTTTTACATAAGACAGTCCCCCAAAGCGCCCCCCCTTCGACACATCCTAGTGTTTTGGCTGGGAAGAAGAAGTGGCGGAACAAACTCCCCAGCAACACATCTGTCTGTACGGTTAGAAGAACCAAAATTTTATACAATGAATAGAACATTCACATTATACATCAATCCGAAATTACATCCTAATCGTGACTAGAAGGCACAAAAAGATAAACTGGGACCATCGCAGTAAATAACAACATAAAGAAAAGAAATTAATAGAAATAACAAAACCAAAGGTCAGCAAGTCGGCCATTCACTACAAGCAGCATATCGAATAAAGATCTTTAAGCCGTGCGTCCTCCCCCTTAATATGATATACGTTGCCGAAACGTGGACACTGACCGATGGGCTGGTGGATAAAATCAGGAATGAAGTTATCCGGAAAAGAACTGAAGTAGCTGACATAGCTTGCAGAGTAAGCAATCTGAAGAGGCAGTGAACTGGCCATGTTTGTCGAAGGACTGATGGCCGGTGGAGCTGACGACTCCTGGAGTGGAGAACGAGTATTGGCAAGCGTAGTGTGGGACGCCCCCAGCTAGATGTACCGACAACGTGATGTGGCACAGCTTGAGATAGAACTATGTCGAGCAGTGGACTGCGATAGGTTGAATTGATTGATTAATAAAATGAATAAAGACAATCATGCTCTTTCTCTAATATCAAGGTTCGTTCCGAGTTCTGTAGGTACTGCATGACTTTGTATTTGGCAAAATTTCAACTTTAAGAAAAATTAAAGATGCATTAATCATCACAAAATTTAATTTTGAACAAAATTACCCTTGATATCATTTGATTTCAATGAATATCTTAGGAGGTATCACAGTTTCAATTTAACACCGCTACAAAATAATGACGGGCTGGGCATATCACAATTGCGGCGATAAGATCCCCCTTTGGAGAGTTTGTGTTTGTGTGGAGTGTGAGTTGAAGAGGCGCTACGGCGTCCTAGCCTTCAACCTGACGCAAGTCCTCCCGGGCACGGTTGTTTCTGGAGGTTTCTCAGGGATTCGGTAGCAGGTGAGGGGGATGGGGAGCAGTCGGAACGCGTCAGCGAAAAAGAAATCCTCTACCTCAAAAGAAAGACATCCTCTACCTCTCGCCCCAGCCACCGCTGAAGACATCCAGGCCATCGGAAATCGCGGAGCATATTCCAGCCGCTTACGGACGGGGAGTAATGGGTAGCTCGCCGTCCGACCAAGGACAAGGCCCGAATCACGGCGCGTCGTGTTCCACGCGCTCCTCGAAATAACTGATGGAGAAAGGACCATAGGGCCAAACGCCTAACATGACGCGGGTGAAACCGCGAGCAGAAGCTAGTAATGTATATGGAGCACGGATGTGGGAATGTATGCTGCCATCTTACATGAATGATTTACCTCTTGAGACCTATAATGCACCATAAGCAAAGAACTACTCTCTCTAGAGTAGTTCTTTGCTTTTGGTGCATTACAGGTCTTATAATCTAAAGAGTATCTTTTCAGCTCTCTAGCTGAAAATATACCTCCTCATTCCGGACTTTATTCATCAGAGTTACTGCGAGCATAGATAGCTTGTTCTACAGCTCGTTTATGATAATATATACTCCTCAAAACAAAATAAGGGCCACTTAATAAATTGCACTTTAAACTTATTCTGGGTACATAATAAATAGTAAATGTCTTGTTATGGTTTCTTTCAAGCATTAATATTGTTTCTACTGCATAATAGGAAATTCATAACTTTTTTTTTTTAGATATTTGAGATTACTTAGAATTTACGGCTTGGTGTTTTTTAATTTTCATACTTCTAACGGAGTTTTCTTCAACTAATACGGCAAGCAGGCTATAATGATCTTTCAATCTCATAATGTCATGTATTCAGAGACATATGGACGCAAAAACAGCCACTTGGGGTGTCACCTTAATCCAGGGGGCCCATACCCAGAAGAGGTAGGTTTAATGGTGGAATATTACCAATGATTGGTTCAAAACGCTTGAAACTGGTCTCAAAAGACGGGTAATATCACCAGACGCCGTGATCAAACAAGAAAGTAAGTAAGTAAAACCCAAAAAGACCAGTTTCAAGACCAGACAAGTTTCTTTAACCGCGCAAATAGAGCAAAAATCTACTGCCCAGACCATACAAACTCCATTGCATCAACCTATAGGCACCCCTATAATTTAGACTATTTTTAATCGACTCCATGAAGACTAGCAATACTCAAGGAGATGCTTAGATCACCTCCAGTTAACTGCAGCATATGGTGCAAATTGTTAAACATTGGCAAAGGAGAAAATTATTGAACTGTTTTTACTGGGCTTCAGCTTCTTATTGATGACAGCTGGGTTATTTTTTTTAACAAGGACTGATTTATTAGAGCCTAGAGAAGGTCTTAACAACAGGTTTCAGAACCTTGCACTCTTGAAACAGACTGTTTCGGGGAGCTCTGAATTATGCTCTGGGGCGGTTTTCTCTATCACGCAAAACGAGCTCGCTCTTCTTAATGAGGGTACTGTAACTACTCAAAATTGCATAGAAAATGTGTTGCAACTCCATATTATTCCATTTGCACAACAAGGAGTACCTGAGTTCATCTTGAAGCAGGATAATGGTTGAGCGAACACGACGCGACTGACAGTGCACACATTCGCTGACGCTCGAATTACGATGTTACAGTGGTCACTCATGATTTTTACCTGAATTTTATTGAGCATTTATGAGATGAGTTAAAGATGAGTGAAAAAGAAAGTAAAATTCCCATCAAAACTCAGCTGGATCTCATAAATTTTCTGAAAACTTGTTGGTAGAGGATCCCAAAGGAAAATGTTCGAAAAACACCCAATTAAACACCGGATTAACTAATCCAGACCATTCCACCTCCAATAAAATAACACAGAATTAAAAACAGAACCTATAAAGAACACTTTGGAACATAGAAGCCGTTATTTCTTCGATTTTTTTATGTTTCATGTAACTTGATACATTCCTGCAATTCCTCACTTTTCATTCAAATTCGTTTATTTTAACGATTTATTGGGATACAAACTTAATTTTTGTGTATTTCCATCTAAAATCGTTAATAATAATAAGATAAAGTTGTAATACTTAATAACATTTAAATATTGTTTAATAAATCGATAAAAATCAGGTGGCCCTTATTTTGTTTTGAGTAGTATAATTTTTAACCGAGTTCAAAAAAAAGAGGAGGTTCTCAATTCATCTTTATGTATGTTCCCCGATTACTCGAAGACGCCTGGACCGAATTGGAAAATTTTTCTTCTGTTTGAAAGGGTATACTTCCCAAGTGGTCCCATGATCATCAATTCAGGTCAGGATCTGATGATGGGATCCCAGGGAAATCGAGGGCAACCTTCAAATTTTCTAAGCACATAGTACCATTTTCATATATTTTCTAAAGCTGATAATCATCATCTCATGTAACTGAACTGATGATGGAAGGTACAACTCCTCTAGTAAGGACTCAGCATCGACTGATTTAGTAAATTATGTTTGTGTTCGCATAATTATCTCCGGAACTACAAGTCCGATTTAAGTAATTCTTTTTTTGTTGTACTAGGTATCGTTCAACTTAGGGAATACAATACAATACAATACAATACAAATTTTTATTTGCTAATACATGTGTGTACATACAGATGCATGCAAGATGATACATTGGTCGTTATTATTTTGGTGCTACATGTTTGTCATATTAATGACGTGCAAATTTTACAGTCAGAGGTTCTAATTAACTTCATAAAACTTACAAACTTTTCTCATTAAGTTAGATTATGATCCCGATTAAGCATTACATTAACACAAATAATCAAAAAATACAATTAACACAGTCATGTACATTTCAATAATTCAATGTTTTTAATGTCAACAGATAGAAAATAAAATTATTAAAAAGAAAAATTGGTCATGTCAAAACTCGAAGTCAAAAGGACATGGATAATCCATGGCTTGGGCGCGGCTAGAGACCCGATAATGTTTAAATAAAAGCTAATAATATTTGAAATCTTATACTGATATTCATTTTCCCGCAACGGTATGTGGAAAGAAATCAATTATAAGGAGTATTGTTAAGATTATTGAAGTGAAAACTTCTTTAGCGGCGTTGTACACTTTTTCTGTAATGGGTAAAAAATTTAAAACTCGCGTCAGGGTCACGTGACCGTCAGGGTCACGTGACCGTCAGGGTCACGTGACCCTGATCGAAAATGATTAAGACGTCATTCAAATTAAAAATAAAACATAGTAACAAAAAAGTTTTCACTTCTACCGGCACTCCTGGAGTGCAACCTTTTTTTTTTATTTTGGTTAGAGTCCATAAGCTGTCATATTTTTTTTAATGTTTCTGGCATGGCTCGAGGCCTTTATGCCAACCATAAGCTTTTATGAATTAACTAGTGTTGCAATTGTTGGAAATAAAATGGTAGGAAGTAATCTTTAATCTTCATTGCATAATTCTTTTTTTACCCATTTAAAAGATGGTAGATCAATTTAAAAAATATGATAATGTAGTTTTAGTGAAAACTAAAGTATAAGGAAACTATACGTAATATATGCATGTCTTTCATTAAATAAGGAATAGATTAAATGGTTTGTCTATGTAATGGAAACATTGTCTTCTTTTTAAAGACAACTACACATGAAGTTATAAAATATATATACCTACATATTTTGGTAGGTGTATTTAGTTACTTTATTATTATTCGTTATAATACGTCAGC
Organism: Agrotis clavis; assembly: GCA_954870645.1. Lineage (NCBI taxonomy): Eukaryota > Metazoa > Arthropoda > Insecta > Lepidoptera > Noctuidae > Agrotis > Agrotis clavis. The sequence continues at coordinate 21,016,908 of OX940924.1, read as the reverse complement.
CAAACGAGTTTATTGGGTTTAACGTGCTGTTCCAGGGACTCCCTTTTTATCATGGTAAAATCATCAATTGAGTCCTCTCACCCATGGCAGAGCGGAAGGGACTGTCAGACTCAGACTCGTACTGACTGATCCACGGTGTCCTTCAATAGCCCTTTAAGTTCCGGGATCAAGGTAATTCCTTAGTCCCGCGACCCCGGCAGGCTTTGGCCCTCTAAAGGGAGGCCCCGTCATTATGCTGACATAATACTCGAATCAATACTCAATTATTTATTTCATTCCACACTTTGAGGCGCTCGTGGAACACAACGCGCCGTCAACCCCGCCCGGGCATGGTCCATGGTTGGACAACGAGTCGCTCAATACTCGCCGTCCGCATGCCAATTCTATTATTGCATGTTGTTCTAGGTACTAGAGGAACTTTTTAACAAATACAGCAATGGTCTTAGCAGTCACTGCTTATCCTCAAAGATCGGCAATATACTTAGGCACCGCATGTTTCTACAACGATATTATATATTTATTTGTGCTATTAAAACGACGCGCGATGCGAATGTATGAAGTTGGATGTAAAGGAAAACGAGAACCAACAATTCTGTAGCTTCAGCCCATCACCATGGGAAAAGTGGTGTGTATAAGTAAGTAAATACATACTTAAAATAATATGAATCACTATCCGTTGTTCCTCGCTTGCCTCCCACCCATATAGCCTATTAGCGTCAATAGGATAATATCATCTATCTCTGTACCAAAAGTCACAAAAATCATTTCAGTCATTTTCTCGTGAAAACATGATAATATATAGAAATATACACAATTTCACATAAATAAGTTTAAATATATTATGTTAGTACATGTGCTACAGGTTTTATTTCCAGTAAAGACATTTCTGTCATGTGTCATAACTGACATGACAATTAAAGTCATTCAGGATAAAATTACTTTGTGCAATCAAAATGTTTTTACGGCTCGCATCGTGAATTTATTCTTGCTATTTAGTTGTTTTCCGACTGACCCCTATTTTCTTGGACTTTGCATTATCTATTGTGTCTATAATGACTCTGTATCTTCTATGAGTTGCTCTTCAAACTGCCCTCTGCTTTCCCGACCCCTGCTTGCACGAACTTCCAATCTCCTAGTACTCAGACTTTGGAAAACTTATTTTGGTTATCAATAATGGAAAACCAGCGCTGCATTAATTGTGGAATAAGGACGTTTCGTATAAGAAGCCATCTAGCAGATTCGGATGAAATTCGATCTGTTCTAAGACGGTGGATTTCTCCGAGATTGGTTAGTCTTAGTATTTTTAGACCGTCTTCTGAGGACTGCTTACCATATATTTATTCATCCTTATTAAAAATGTTAATCTTATTGTTTTAGATCACTGCATCTGATCATTTGTGTGCGATGCCTGTTATTTATTAGTTAGGCAGACTTTATCAAGCCAGTCGTCCAGCCTTAGAATCGGGCATCGTCATGTGTGTATAAATTGTGGAAGATCCGTAATACGCATTCGTTTTCATGTGTTTATCTTGTGTTTATAATATGTCAAAATGACATACCTACCAACAATGTTCACTTCGTCTTAGGTTAATTATCTCGTACCCAACGAGTTTTAGAGTAATGAAACATATATCAGGCTATTAAATAAACTTAATCCTTTACGGTATACGTTGTTAAATTTTTGGCCATGCCTAAGCCAGACTTGTATGGAAACGATATCCATCTCCTTTGTCATCCAAAAATTCTTTAATGCTGTAATACGCTTTTTCAACCAATAGCGACTTAATTTTATTTTTAAATTCATTAAGGTTAAGCTCTTTCCAAGTTGTAGGAAGCTTGTTATAGATGACCGGTGCCATGCATATGACACAAAAAAAAAAAAAAAAAAATGTAACCGCCTTCAAAAACAACCACAAAAATAACCTTCAAAACTTTTTTGAACGTTATTTTTTTTTTGCGGTTACATTTTTTTTTTGAAAAAGTTTTTATTTTACTCTTTTTAGTTTAAATATTCAACCACAATTCTTGTCAAATACATTTTCTTACATGTGCACTAGAATTTTTGAATCCGTAGCACCGGTAATAACATCGTTACACATCGTTACAAAACTTTTTTGAAGGTTATTTTACCCTTTTAATTTGTGGTTGTTTTTGGAGGCGCTTACATTTTTTTTTTGAAAAAGTTTTTTTTTCTTGAACAACTTCAAGTAAAAAATTTAGATATTTGATTTTTCTATGACCTATGCGCTATGAAGAACTAATCAGGTCGTTCAGCAATTGCTCCAGCTCCTGCAGTGAATCCGCCATAAGCACTATTTAATTTTCAGCTCTCTAGCTGAAAAGATACCACTTTCTAGAGTATAAGATGATTTAGAAAGTGTCTTTTTAAGTGACTTTTTATTTAATTACTAGCACTCCGCCCGCGACTTCGTCTGCGCGTGTTTCTAACTTCGAACTCAGTGAATTTAATTGCCCGGTCATCCTCCTTAAAAGATACTTTTGGAAAATCTAAAAATGGTCTAGTAGTTTCGGAGCCTATTCAATACAAACAAACAAAAACTGATTTTCCGGTGTTCACCCCGCTAGGGGTTGACTTTCGAAATACCTACAAATAAATACGCATCCTTCGACGCATCATTCGATTGAAAGATAATTTTTGTTTTGAGTTTATCGAAGCAAGCAGTAAAATCCTTCCCTTAAAACTTATTCACCCCTTTTCACCAATTTAGAGGTGATTTTCGAAAAACCCAACAATCAAGGGTAATTTTTAAAAACTAATAATGCCCATCTTTTTTAGGGTTCCGTAGTCAACAAGGAACCCTTATAGTTTCGCCATGTCCGTCCGTCCGTCCGTCCGTCCGTCTGTCCGCAGTTTAGCTCAGAGACGCACAGTACTAGAAAGCTGTAATTTGGTGTAAATATACGGATTTATTGCGCCGCAAAAGTGGTAAAATAAAATCTCGTAAAATATTTTTTTTTGGGTACCTCCTGTACATGTAAAATGGGGATGTGTTTTTTTTCTCGCGTACCCCTTAGTGTGGGGTATCATCAAATAGGCTTTTAAAAAATATTGATAGTTTCCATTGACAATTTTTTGATAAAAAGATTCGTTTGTGAAATATTAAGCTTTAAAGTGCTAAATTTTGCTCGACTCGAGTGTCCCCCCCCCCTCTACCAGCTAAACGGTTATGTTTGGGGGTGTGAAAAAATTCACAATAGTAGTATATATAACGAAGTTTAAAAGAAAATTATCATGACTAAGTAGACTTTACAACTTTACGAGTAATAGTCGACCAACTTATAAAATGTACTTGGATAACATATTTTCTTAAACAAAATGTATCGGAGAACATGTTCTTCAACTGCAAATGTAAGTTTGTCAACTTTATTTTTACAGCTTTAATAGGTATGTTTTTACGGTATGTTTTTTAGGGATGGGTAGGTTTTTATCGTCAACTGTTTTTAATTAACTTCAAAAAAGGAGGGGGTTCTAAATTCGTCGTAATCTTTTTTTTTAATGTATTTTCCCCGATTTCTCAGACTCCTGGACCGATTTTGAAAATTCTTCTTTTTAAAATTAAATTCAGCGAATCAGTTTAGTTAGTTCGCATAAGTATTTTGATGGGCAACTACGGAACCCTATACTGTGCGTGGCCCGACACGCACTTGGCCGGTTTTTATTTACTTAGACTCTTATTCGTACCAAGTTTCAAATTTATAAACCTAAGGGATAAGATTTTACATCCATGGGTATTCACCCCCTTAAAGGTGGATTTTCACAAAATCCCTTTTCAGTGCTCACCTACATAATAAATTGCAACTACCGACCAAAATTCAGGTTATACGTTTAGCGGTTAAAAATCCTCCCCTTTATAATATTTTTTAGAATATTTTCACTAACTTGGGGGTCGATTTTCTAAAAATCCAAAAACACGTGTTTAATTATTTCTAATCTAGTATAAATACTGATTTTCATATTAATAAACTCACGCGTTATGATTTTCTCATACAAACTTTAACAACGCCTAGATTACCAAAAGAACCTAGCTAAATTAGAGCGAATCTTTTTTATTTATCTGTGTTCTTATTCGTGGCAAGTTTCAAATTTAGAAACCCAAGGAAAAAGATTTTTCACAGAAACGTTTTCATCCCTTTTCACCACCTTTTTTTTTTAGCGTGGTAAAAACATCAAATGAGTCCTCCCACCCCAGGCAGGGCGGGAGGGACTGTCAGACTTCTACTGACTAAAATCCACGGTGTCCTTCAATAGCCCTTTCTGTTCCGGGGTCACGGTAAGGAAATAATCCCGCGACCCCGGCAGGCTTTGGCCCTCTGAGAGGGGGGCCCCGTCATTATGCTGACGCTCTTTGAGGCGCGCGTGGGACACAACGCGCCGTCGACCCGGGCATGGCCATGGTCGGGCAGCGAGTTGCCCTTTACTCGCTGCCCGCATGCCCGCGCCTACGGTGCGGTGGCCGGAGATCATCTAGCGACGTCCGTGCTTTGACATTAATTATTTCAAACGCTGTTAAAAAATATTGTAAAACATTTTTTTTAAAAGAGTAAGTATGGAGTTTCTTGCCCATTCTTCTCCATACAGCCTACCTTAGCGAATGGGTGTAGAATCAATCCCTTCCCTTCCTATTCCCTTTAAATTTAAATATCGACGTTCAAAAGTGCCTCTTTGATGGCCTTATTGGAATAAATGATTTGACTTTGACTTTGACCGTCGCCGTGGGCGTCTACTACCGCGGGTGGGGCGGAGGGAGGACGCTGTCCTCTCTCGCCTTTTCACCCCCTTTGAGGAGGATTTTCGCAAAATCCCGTCTTATTGCTTCCCTACATGGTAGAATGCGACTGCTCCAAAATTCAAGTTACTGCGTTTAGCGGTTTCGGCTGTAGTCGAGTCTTAATAAAAAAAAACCTGTTCTTTTATATTTATATAGATTAATGTACTTATAGCTTGTTACTTAACTTACTTAACTCGTTATATCACCGAGTTGCCGTGCCCTGCCATTCCGCTAAATAAACTTACGAGTATCTTTGTAAATAAACGAAAAAAAAAACTTGAAGGTCGCCAGACATCCATAAGACACGCATAGAATATCATCTGTAACATTTTAAGCCTGGTCATAGTGACTATAATTTTACATTGATGACTGTATTTGAAACGATCACAGTTGTTGATAACTCACAAGTATAATGATAGTAACAAACTTATAGTACCTATTTATTTCTTATTTTAATGTTATCTAATATTTTGAACAGTCATGCTGAACAGTGTTATTAAGAGTAAAATTTATCTATTTAAGACACTCAAACACTAATATTTTATTAGTTTCGTTACAATCGAGCACGATGTCGGGTACGTTGTGGCGCATTGTTACGGCGTGTATTATAATAATAAGTCAAATCGAAGCGGCGAGGATCCTGGCATACTTCCCGACACCTTCCATCAGTCATCAAGTAGTGTTCCGTCCTCTGACTGAAGCGCTAGCCAGTCGAGGGCATGAGGTCACCGTCGTCACTACAGACCCTGCCTTCCCGAAAGGAGGAACACCTCCAAACTTAACAGAAATAGACGTCCACGACATATCTTACGAAATATGGTTGGAAGAAGTGATGAAAGCACAACGGGGCGTTGACAAAAATGATGTTGTGGCACCACTGACGAATGTGGTAGAAACAATGATGAAAGTATTTGACAAGCAGCTTGAAGACGAAAACATACAAATTTTAATAAACGGAAAACAGAAAACGTTTGATTTGCTTCTGTTAGAAGCTTTAATGACACCATGTTTGATATTTTCTCATATTTATAAGGTGCCAGTGATTCAAGTCAGTTCGTTTGGTGCCGTGTTTGGTAATTATGAATCAGTAGGCGCACCTACTCATCCAATACTGTACCCATTAGGTAGTCGTCGAAGATTAAACAATCTCACAATGTGGGAGAAAGTGACAGAACTGTATTATAACTACAAGTTAGATCAATCCATATGGGACATTTACCACAACTTAGACAATCCTATTCTTAAAAAACACTTTGGTCCGGACATACCTGCACTTTCAGAATTAATGAATAACGTTGACATGTTGTTTCTCAACATACATCCCATGTTTGAAGGCATTCGACCTGTTCCTCCTTCTGTGATCTATATGAGTGGCTTACATCAGAAACCTACTAAAGAACTACCAAAGGTTTGTAAAGAAATCGAAAACGTCACACGTTATTGTGCAACAAACAAAAATATCAAGTTTGACTTTGTCAATCTTTGTTTCAGGATCTTAAATCATACTTGGACTCGTCTAAACATGGTGTGATATACATAAGCTTCGGAACAAATGTGGATCCCTCTCTTTTACCGCCGGAGAAAATACAGACACTAGTGCGAGTGTTCTCTCAATTGCCTTACGATATTCTGTGGAAGTGGAACAAAGATGAACTGCCTGGACGAACTGACAACATCCGGATATCCAAGTGGCTACCGCAATCCGATCTACTCAGTGAGTTTTATTTTTTACTCCTTTATAATTTAATTATCATTTAATTCAAGACTATTTATAAAATACTTGCATTATTTTGTAGAGCATCCCAAAATAAAGCTGTTCATAACACAAGGAGGACTGCAATCAACAGACGAGGCTATCACCGCGGGTGTACCACTCATTGGCATGCCCATGTTAGGTGACCAGTGGTTCAATGTAGAGAGATACGAGTTCCACAAGATTGGAGTCAGGCTAGACATAGAAACGCTGACAGAGGAAAATTTGAAGAATGCCATAGCCACAACAATTGGAAACGACAGGTCTGTGGAATTTAGTTGTAGTTTTAGGGCCTGCATTAGATGACGCTAAAGTCGATTGCGTATGTCGGTCGGATGAACAATTATACATACTGTACTGTATTATAGAGCACCACAGAGTCACGTTGACCTCAGCGGCGCGGAAGGTGCAATAGTGTCTGTGTTTCACGCTGATGGTCAATGAATGATTCTTACGGTAAATTATCTATATTATAATCAATTCGGCCATTTGGCAGAACACGCAGCATGCATGCAGGCGCAGCTGTTTTGTGGTATTTGTTTGGAGTATTCTATTTTCTTTTTTGTGTACATTTTTACACATCTATTGAAAAAAAATCTCTGTTTCTTGCAGCTACCGGCTTAACATGGAGCGTTTCCGCAGTTTGATACAAGACGCGCCACAGAGTCCGCTGGAGCGCGCCGTGTGGTGGACGGAGTATGTGCTACGTCACGGCGGCGCCAAGCACCTGCGCTCACCCAGCGCCAACATCTCGTGGACGCAGTACCTTGAACTTGAACTAGTGTTCACATTGCTCGCAGCAACCTTGATAGCCATCACACTCATTGTTCTTGCAGTTCGTGTGATACTAAAGTTTGTGTTTAGTAAATATTTGGGTAAAAAGGACATTAAAATAAAAAAAAGAAGTTAATCTGGATTTATTATGTTACGAGTATTTTATTCAAAGTCAAAATGCGCTCGGGCACGCCACAATCGCGGCGGTAAGACCCCTCTTTGAGGAGTGGCTGGAGAGACGTCACGGCGTCCTAACCTATCGTATGACGCAGGTCCTCACCGGACACGGAAGGTTCGGGAGGTACCTGTTGTAACAGTTTATTAGGCTAGATGGATAGACTTTATTATTGGATAGAAAAATACAAGAGGCATATACAAACACAGTCCACTACACAGTTCAGCACAATACACTGTACAGCACTAAACACCTTGGTAAGGCCACAATAGCCCTCAGCAGGCAGGAACCACAGCAGGAAGGGGCCTCAACAGGCAGGACCGCAGCGGGCAGGGGCCTCGGAAGGCGCGGTCCACAGCAACAGGGAGTCTCCGAGGGCTATATCCTCCTCAGAGTGTAAGAGCCTCTTCAGTAGCCCTCAGTAGCAGGGAGTCCCAGAGGGCAAGATCCTCCTAGGAGTGTAAGAGCCTCTTCAGTAGCCCTCAGCAACAGGGAGTCCCAGAGGGCAAGATCCTCCTCATAGTGTAAGAACCTCTACAGTAGCCCTCAGAGGGTAAAAGCTTCCTCCGTTAGCTTTGGTGACTCAGAGGGTAAGAGTTCCCTCAGGTATATGACTCAGAGGGTAAGAGTACCTATAGAAAGAAACAAAAGTCCGGGATAGAATGAACCCGATTCCTCTGACGGCTTTTATACCCGTCAGCTTGTTTTCAAAATCATCCTTCTTTTCTCTTTTCAAATAGTTTCTCCGGATTCGGACATATCAGACCAAGGAGGTCTGCGTGCATTTACATAATTATGTAAAATTTAGAATTAAGTTATTCAGTACAAACATAATCAAAATCCTGCTGGAACGGCTCGTTTTTGCGGTGGGTTTGCCACCATAGACTAAATCCACGCAGTGAGGCAGCTCATACAGACGACCAAAGAACCAGCCCCGATGACTGGCAGTACATCGAAGTGCTGAAGCGTCTGTATGACGCCGCGACTATGAGTGTCCAAGTACAGAACCAGCAGTCTAAACATATCCAGCTACGCAGAGGGTGAGACAAATGGGGAAACAGAGAATTACACAAATGAGGGAATTTTATACATTACTAGCTGACCCCCCAAACGTTGTTATGGCATATAATTAAAAAAAAAAAAAAAAGGTTGCACTCCAGGAGTGCCGGTAGAAGTGAAAACTTTTTTGTTACTATGTTTTATTTTAAAACTGGAGTAGTACAGATATGAAATTAACTAATTTGAATGACGTCTTACTCATTTTCGATCAGGGTCACGTGACCCTGACGCGAGTTTTAAATTTTTTACCCATTACAGAAAAAGTGTACAACGCCGCTAAAGAAGTTTTCACTTCAAAAATAGATAGTAGCCGATTCTCAAACCTACTGAATATGCATACAAAGTTTCATAAAAATCAGTCGTGCCGTTTCAGAGGAGTATGGTAACTAACACTGTGACATGAGAATTTTATATATTAGATTAATAATAAACAATACGCTATAGGATTACTTTTGGACATGACAAAGGCTTATGACAAAGTACAATTTGACATATTACTAAAAAAAATATACAATAAAAACTCCGCGGTAAATTTTATGACTGGTTCGTATCTTAATTAAAAAATAGAGAACAAATAGTAGAAATAGAACATTACAACCATCACAACAATGAAATTGAATTAGTTAGATCAGACAGTAAATTAATGACCGCTTCAATCCCGCAAGGTAGCGTAATAGGTTGTCTCATGTTCCTTTATATAAACGACCTCCCTAAAAACATAAATGAGCCCTGTGTGCTATTCGCGGATGACGTATCGATTTTGACCTCATGTGAAAACAACACCATTATTCATGAAAAATTAAATTCCATACTTAACTCAACAATAAACTGGATGTCTGAACATAATTTAGAAATCAATTTTAACAAGACTAAATTAATAACCTTCCACCCCCGACAAAAAATACCAATTAATATCAACTTTATTTTTAACAACATTAAATTAGAAGTAGTTAATAAATTCTACCTATTAGGCCTAGATATTGACACAAATATAAATTGGAAGTCACATATCCAAAAAATAAAAGCGAAGCTATCAAAATTTTCGTACGCCCTCCGTGAGATCAAAAAAACTACAGACCTACAAACTGCTCTAGTAACATAAGTACTACGCATACGCCTACGCATGGCTCAAATATGGTGTCGTTTTATGGGGCAATAGTACCGATGCGCCCACACTATTAACTTTACAGAAAAAACTACTTAGAATCATAGTAAATATTGAAGAAACAGACAGTTGTAAGCCCCACTTTCAAGAAATGAAAATTCTTTCCCTACCCACCCTCTATATTTTCGAAATGGTTCCCGGGAAGATATCCCGTAAGTGACATTTTAAATTATGAAAATAACCGTGATAGCCTAAAACAGGATTACTTTGCCTACTTTCGAAGGCTCTACGTGGAAGTCGTGTGGTTTATTGCCCTCTACGGGAACCCTGTGACCAGTCAAGCTAGTCGCGTATCCGAGGATCATGCTATACGGATGATCCACCACTCATAGACGTACTGGAGGGCTTTTGCTTCCAGATCCCATTACGACAATCCTCAAAGGAGACTGCCGCGACAAATCTCCGCATTGCGAACACACGGTTGTTTCGAGAGGTCTCTGTTTGGGATTCAAGAGGAGGATACGTCTGGTCGTTACCACTGTGTGGACCACCGGGAAGACACGCTGGAGTATACGGTGGAGGTCTGTCCGGCTTGGTCACAGAGGTGTTGGGTAGAGGCGACCACTTATTTCCGGCACTGGTGCAGGCTATTTTATGGAGCGAGTTGAAATGGCAAGCAGTTACCTTCTTCTGCAGCAGTAATGCTAGGCAGAACAGATGAAGGATAAGACACCCTTGACCTCACATCCCAGGCGCCACGAGAGACGCCCAGATCGTTACGTCACGAAAGCACCATGGGTGCGAGCTTGCAAACGGAGACTGATGGGGAGCTAGCAGTACTATCAAGGATCAGGCGCGTCTGAATAAAAAGTCAGTGGCCCTTATAGTGCCAAACGCCTACCGGCTTTTGGTCACGACTCTTATTGTTAGGAGGTTCCTCTTTCAAGACACCTGGCTACCGGTAGCTTCGACTGTGTTACCGATGTTGGTCGGAGGTTTCTTAAGAAAATGTTTTTATTCCTATTAACAAAAATATAAGTGATTGTTTATTCATTTTAATTAGGCACACTTCTGCCCAACCCTTTTGGGATTCGAGGCGTGATGTTATGTTTTGTTCAATTGCTCGAAGTCGCTAGTATTAGCAATACTTATCATTATTTTGAGTTTTAGACACTTTCAAAAATCAACAAAATATGTATGAAAATGACGAATCTTCGAACTTGTATAACTGGCCGAGAGCCATCCTACAAATTTTGTGCCATAGTAACTATTGCTCCAAATGGCTAGTGCTACCCGTGGGTACCATTTTTTTTTTCTTTGGCTGGCACTTTCATAAAAGGCCCAAATATGTATGGAGCGTAAATGTTCTCCTATGTCAAAAATGCTTGTGATGATTAACGTATTTATTTGGATAAAAATAAATATTATGTTTATAGAAATATCTTTTCAAAATAATGCCTTATTTCAAAACAAAGATTTTCTTACGAAGGTTATAGATAGAACTTTTAATTTGTGAAGGAATTATGAGTTACATGATTTTTGCGTCGCTTAGCCGTTTACGATGCGCATGTAAAGCAAGCTCTCAAAAGGAATATTTGATCCCGCTTTTGCAACATTTTCCATTTTCACTGCTCCTTTTGGTAGCTGAAGTTTTATAAACAATAACTTTCCTGGATACGTAGACTATCCTTTCCAAAAAGAATGTTTCAATCCGAACTAGCAGTTCCTCAGATTAGAGCGTTCAACCAAACAAACAAACTATTCATCTTCATAATATATACATACATATTTGCGTGATAACGCCTTTAAATCTATTTTCATATTATCATTCATTCTGAAAAATTACATGTTACATCATTACTCATTTTAAAATTATCTTCAATTTTGAGCTTGTCATGCTGAACAGCGTTCATGAGTAGGATTTATCTATTTAAGACAATCAAACAGTCGTATTTTATTAGTTTTGTTACAATCAAGCAAGATGTCGGGTACGTTTTGGCACATTGTTACGGCGTATACTGTAATCATAAGTCAAATCGAAGCGGCGAGGATCCTGGCATACTTCCCGACGCCTTCCATCAGTCATCAAGTAGTGTTCCGTCCTCTGACGGAGGCGCTGGCCAGTCGAGGGCACCAGGTCACCGTCATCACTACAGACCCTGCCTTCCCGAAAGGAGGAACGCCTCCAAACTTAACAGAAATAGACGTTCACGATATATCTTACGGAATATGGTGGGAAGAAGTAATGAAAGAGCAAAGGGGCGTTGACGAAAATGATTCTGTGACACCAATGAGGAGTATGATGCAAACAATGTTGAAAGTATTTGACAAGCAGCTTGAAAACGAAAACATACAGATATTAATAAATGGCAATCAAGAAAAGTTTGATTTGCTGCTGCTGGAAGCTTTTTTCTCACCATGTCTGGGACTTTCTCACGTTTACAAGGTACCAGTGATTCAAGTCAGTTCATTTGGCGCTATATTTGGAAATTACGAGTCAGTGGGCGCACCTACTCATCCACTCTTGTACCCGTTAAGTACTCGTCGAAAATTAAACAATCTGTCAATTTGGGAGAAAGTGACAGAATTGTATTATCACTACAAGTTTGAACAATTGGTATGGGACATGTACTACACATTTGGAAATACTATTCTTAGAAAACATTTTGGACCAGACATACCTCCAGTTTCGGAATTGACGAATAACGTTGACATGTTGTTCCTGAACATACATCCCATGTTTGAAGGCACCCGTCCTGTTCCTCCTTCTGTGGTCTATGTGAGTGGCTTACATCAAAAACCTTCTAAGGAACTACCAAAGGTTTGTATAGAAATCAAAAACAATACGCGTTATTATGCAACAAGCAAAAATATCATTATTTTTGTCAACCCATGTTTCAGGACCTCAAGTCATATTTGGACGCATCAAAACATGGTGTGATATACATAAGCTTCGGTACGAATGTGGATCCCACTCTTTTACCGCCAGAGAAAATTCAGACACTAGTGCGAGTGTTCTCTCAATTGCCTTACGATGTTCTGTGGAAGTGGAACAGCGATGAACTGCCTGGACGAACTGACAACATTCGGATATCGAAGTGGCTACCGCAGTCCGATCTACTTAGTGAGTTTTATTTTTAACTAAAACTTTATTTAATTGAGTTCTCTTTATATTTAATTTAAAAAACTCACAATTAATTAGACATAGTGATTTGTATATTTTATAAATACGAATAAACGGTGACTATTTTAAGTCATAACATGACTTGGCAAAATATAAATTTATTATATAATTCAAAACTGTTTGTAAATAACTTGCATTATTTTCTAGAGCATCCCAAAATAAAACTATTTATAACACAAGGAGGACTGCAATCAACAGACGAGGCTATCACCGCGGGTGTACCACTCATTGGCATGCCGATGTTAGGTGACCAGTGGTTCAATGTAGAGAGATACGAAACCTACAAGATTGGAGTTAGACTTGACATGGAAACGCTGACAGACGAAAATTTTAAGAACGCAATTGCCACAATAATTGGTGACGACAGGTCTGTTCAAACTTGTACTTTTCTTTTGGTAGTTTTACAAATAATCTATTCAGCCACATACTTATTTCACAACTGAAGACAATCACGCAATTTCTGTTATCTAGGTTAATTCCAGGTTCTCATTACTTACTTTGCTTGGCACTTTTTTACTCACTTATTGAAAAAATGAGGTGAGTTAATGTTTAAAATTCCTGTTATCAATCGCAGTTATCGTCGCAACATGGAGCGGTTCCGCAGTTTAATACAAGACGCGCCACAGAGTCCACTGGAGCGCGCCGTGTGGTGGACGGAGTATGTGCTGCGTCACGGCGGCGCCAAGCACCTGCGCTCACCCAGCGCCAACATCTCGTGGACGCAGTACCTTGAACTTGAACTAGTGTTCACATTACTCGCTGCGACCTTGATAAGCGTCACACTCATTGTTCTGGCGCTTCGTATTATCTATAAGTTCTTATTAATCAATTATTTAGGCATAAGTACTGTCAAAATTAAAAGAAAGTGATCTGGATTTGTAATGTTTTATTTTTATTAATTTACCTTCAAGTGGCCTACTAGGTAGGTATCTGGACATTCTACAATCTAATAAATCATGTAGTTTGCCAGATATCGATAAGAAATACATCTAAAATGTTTTTAAACCTGGTCATGGTGATTACAATTTTATCATGAAGCGTATATTTAAAAAAAAATATTGATCACTCACGAGTGTAATGATATACACTTGTAAGATACTAGCTTGTGCCCGCGGTTTGATCCGCATCATGTTAGTTGACCTAATGTCGGCTCCGTCTGTTCCCTTGAGAAGCGCGTAGAATACAATGCGCCGACAACTCCAGCCTTGTTCCTGGTCGAACGGTGAGCTAGCCATTACTCGCCATCCACAAGCCAGTGCCTGCGGTGGCCGACGTCCTGGGCGTCTTCGTGTGGCTGAGAAGTGCGGATGTCCGATTTGATTTCCATAAAAAAGGTTGTAATGAGTTACCTTTAAAAAATAGATATGTGCTGTTGCGAACTTTTTTATTAACTTTTAATTTCGCCACAAGTAATTTTTGCCTGACTTAAGGCGATTCCTCCGTAGTAACCCACGAAATTCAAATTTTCATGAATTTTTTGCAATTTTCAAATCAGTGTCAAGTTGTAACTTCATCAAAATAGTATGATTCGCGACAAAAAAATATAACTTCAAATATAAGAATGATCAAAACATTCGCTCTGTTCGTTTTCACAAAGTTTTGGTCAAAATAAGTTAGAATTTTACCAACTTTGACCAAATCTTTGTGAGACCGAATGGAGTGAATTTTTTTGAAACTTTGTATGTCGCGGGCTACTGCCGAGGAATCACATTAAGCCGTTTACGAAGTGCACGTAACGAAAGCTCTCAATCATTCTTTTGCAACATTTTTCATTGCTGCCTCGCGAGTGCGTGAGATGTAGTTTAATGATAATATCATTATACGAGATCTAGTTCTGGTTCTAATTAAAAAGATTTTTTAATTAGAACCAGTAGTTCCTGCGATTAGCGCGTTCAGCAAAGCAAGCAAACAAATAAACTCAATAGTATTAAGTATAGATACATAATTTCGTGATCACGCCTTTAAATCTTTTTTACCTTATCTACATTTCTGAGCTAGTCATACTGAACAGCGATATTCAGTAGAATTTATAGATTTAAAACAAACAACCAGTCGTCTTTTATTAGTTTCGTTCAAATCGAGCAAGAAGTCGGGTACATTGTTACGGCGTATACTGTAATCATAAGTCAAATCGAAGCGGCGAGGATCCTGGCATACTTCCCGACGCCTTCCATCAGTCATCAAGTAGTGTTCCGTCCTCTGACTGAGGCGCTAGCCAGTCGAGGGCATCAGGTCACCGTCATCACTACAGACCCTGCCTTCCCGAAAGGAGGCTCACCTCCAAATTTGACAGAAATAGACGTCCACGATATATCTTACGGATTAAGGTTGGAAGAAGTAACGAAAGAGCAAACGGGTGTTAACGAAACTGATGTTGTGGCACAAATGAGGAGTATGATACAAATAGTGATGAAGGTATTTGACAAGCAACTTGAAGACGAAAAGATACAGACTATAATAAATGGCAAACAAGAAAAGTTTGATCTGCTTCTTTTAGAAGCTTTTATGGCACCGTTGCTTGCATTTTCAATTTATAAGGTGACAGTGATTCAGATCAGTTCGTTTGGTGCCATGTTTGGTAATTATGAATCAATGGGCGCACCTATTCATCCACTGCAGCTGTACCCATTAGGTAGTCGTCGAAGATTAAACAATCTCTCAATGTGGGAGAAAGTGACAGAATTGTAGGTATGATAACTACAAATTAGAACAATTTGGACCTGACATACCTCCAGTTTCGGAATTCACGAATAATGTTGACATGTTGTTCCTGAACATACATCCCATGTTTGAGGGAATCCGACCTGTCCCTCCTTCTGTGATCTATATGAGTGGCTTACATCAGAAACCGGCTAAACAACTACCAAAGGTTTGTAAAGAAATCAAAAACGTCACGCGGTTATTATGCAACAAGCACAAATATGATTATTTTTGTCAACCTGTGTTTCAGGACCTTAAGTCTTATTTGGACTCATCAAAACACGGTGTGGATATATACACCAGCTACGGTACGAATGTGGATCCTACTCTTTTACCGCCGGAGAAAATACAGACATAAGTGCGAGTGTTCTCTCAACTGCCTTACGATGTTTTGTGGAAGTGGAACAACGATGAACTGCCTGGACGAACAGACAACATCCGGATATCTAAGTGGTTCCCGCAGTCCGATCTACTTAGTGAGTCTTATTTTAAGTCCACTACATTTCTTTTGTAATTCTGATTGTTTAAATTAATTTGCGTTAATTTGTAGAACATCCCAAAGCTGTTCATAACACAAGAAGGACTGCAATCAACAGACGAGGCTATCACGGCGGGTGTTCCACTCATCGGCATGCCGATTTTAGGTGACTAGTAATAATAATTCATTTATTTCAGATTAAATCCATATCAATTCAAAAAATAAATAAATAATCAAAATATAAATTATGTCAACAATCATGCAAGAATAAAATCAAATCAATTAAAAATCAAACAAAACCAGATACACAGCAATTCAGAATACACACATACACATAAAACAATATATTATTATGACAATGACATAAACAATAACATTCAATACAATTAACTTACTACCTATTATCAGTTACTTATTTAATAAAAGGTGACGAACTGGCATGTAGCGCCATCCACCTCTCCAGAATAGGCGAGTCCCACCGCTCGGACAATACCTTTAGGATACTGTTAGTGCTGCGCTTAAAGCGACTTAACAGCGAGGCACTTCGCTTCCTAATTATGGCAAAAAAGTCATCTGTGTGTGCCTGACTAGTGGTTCAATGTAGAGAGATACGAGTTCTACAAGATTGGAGTCAGACTTGACATGGAAACGCTGACAGAGGAAAATTTGAAGAATGCAATTGCCACAATAATTGGTGACGACAGGTCTGTTCAAACTTGTACTTTAAGTAACAAATGTACAATCAATGTTCTTAATTAGTTTTATTTTAATTTAGTATTTTTATATTTCTATAGTTCAATTAAATTTTATGTAGGTATTTGTCCAATGAATAAATATGTACAACATTATACTAGAAATTACAAAAATTGAGTAATATTCTTTAGGTAGTTTTAAAATTAATCTATTTAGCCACATTCTTATTTAACAACTGAAGAAAATCACGCAATTCCTGTTATCTAGGCTAATTCCAGGTTCTGATTATCTACTTTTTGCTTGGGACTTTTTGACTCGCTTATTGAAAAATGAGGTGAGTTTATGTTTAAAATTCCTGTTATCAATCGTAGCTATCGTTGCAACATGGAGCGGTTCCGCAGTTTAATACAAGACGCGCCACAGAGTCCGTTGGAGCGCGCCGTGTGGTGGACGGAGTATGTGCTACGTCACGGCGGCGCCAAGCACCTGCGCTCACCCAGCGCCAACATCTCGTGGACGCAGTACCTTGAACTTGAACTTGTGTTCACATTACTTGCAGCAACCTTGATAAGCATCACACTCATTGTTCTAGCGCTTCGTGTTATCTATAAGTTCGTATTAAACAATTATTTAGGCATATATAATGCTAAAATTAAAAGAAATTGATCCGGATTGTAGGTTTTTATTTAGGTATTCCAAAATTTTAATAGGCAACCCACAATCAGGTATATTCAATGTAAATGGTTACTATTTATTCAATGTTCCGCAAGGAAACGCGGGACAAGTACAACACATCAGCAGTGACTGACTCTTGCACAGTGTGAGCATCCAGGCCTTGGTCTCTTTGTAGGCATATCTAGCTATTTGAACACAGTTTATCACGGTCTTGCTTTGAAACTTCTTTCCGCACATTCCACGGTCAGCTTATACTGGTTTTGTATAACTTGATGTGTAGCCGTGTGTGCATTAGCGCTCAATTTCAAATTCTCTCTTTCATCTCCGAGACTCTAATAGATTGAGCAAATAAAAAATACGTACGTAGGTGCTACCAAATGCGAGATTTTATTTTAGGGTGATAGTTAGTTTGTATGAAATTTAGTTAGCACAAGTGCTAGGATACTCAAATAGTTATGCGTGGGTTCTTTTTGGGAAGTACCTAAGACGGGATTTTTCATTTTGAACATCAACCCCAAAGAGGTTGTTTATGGGTTGTTATAGAACTTCGTTACGTCAACTGCTAGGAGTCTACATTTTTATTGGATATTTATTTATATAGGTATTAAAATAATCCAAAAGTATCCCATAAAGAAGTGGCCGGGAATAGAATTTCACAGAGGCAAAGTTGGAAAACGCGGAGACGAAGACGCGGGCGGAGTGCTAGTCATGTAAATAACGGAGTAATTTCATGGAGAAAGAGCTTTAAGTCTGATGGCCTGTTTATAATATATCCACACCATTATGATACGCACTGTAGGACAAAAAACGCATGACTGTTAATTTTTGCTGAATCACAATGATGTACAAAGTCATTAAGGGCCAAATCGGTGTTCTTAAGAAAATATTAATTATTTAATAGCATTAAACAATTAAGGTCTCAGTCAATTGCTTTAACGTGAATCTTGGTAATCACGTGTTTGTCATTATTATTTATGACATTATTATTTATGTATGGTTTGATAGCAGGTGTAAGGTACTTTGAGGATATCCATTATAGTCTAAACCCTAGGCTGAGTTTACTTGTTTAGTTGAAAACGCTAATCTTAGGAAATACTGGTTCGAATTGAAAATTTATTGTTGTGTTGGTGAATAGTCCATTTATCGAGAAAGGCCACAGACTATTTTGTAAAAAAAATATCTTGTTTTTGTTAGTATTGTATTTATTTTAATAGAGAGAGACAAAATATAAATAAGCCCATAATAATATTTCAACTATCATTATCCCACTGAGACTGCGCCGAATGTCGTCGAGTACCGCGTGACTTTTCTAAAATCTGTCGATTGTGTTAGGAACCGCAATTAGCTACATCAACTGGACACGATATGTTTAAAATGGGTCATAATAAGCGACATGTCCCTAAATGTGAAGTCATAATTATATCCGACTTTGTTTAAAGAATTTTAAATGAAAACCAAACTATGCTGTAATACTTACGTCATAATAAGCGGTTGGTCATTACAAGTGGAGTCATAATACACGAATTCTACTACGACAATAATGACGGGGCCCCTCTACAACATTATTTTTTGTTTATGCGAAACCCGATACACCTGTCCAATGTTTTTGTATAAAGAATCTATGTACAAAATTTTAAAACCGTATCATAAAAAAAAAAAATCACAAAGTTATAAGCTTGTATATTACCTGGTTTTCCGTTCGAAAACATGCTCATTTCGCGGTACACCCGCGTAAACCGCGTCTCCTGTGTTATACACTCGTGATAATAGTTTGGCAATAGGTACCTAACCGTACGGTGATTGTATTGTAATTAACTGGTAATACAATGTAATTAAAATATTTATGAAAAAATTTATAACATGGTGTAAAAATTACTGGAATCGAATCAGTTACTGACTCTCAACAAACTGTATTCAGGTTTCGCAATATACTAAAAATAATGTTGTATAGAGGGCCAAACCCTGCCGGGGTCGCGGGACTAACGAATTAACGTTACCCCGGAACGTAAAAGGCTATTGAAGGACAACGTGGATTTTAGTCAGTACGAGTTTGACAGTCCCTCTCGCCCTGCCCTGGGTGGGAGGACTCATTTGATGATACAACCACGCTAAAAAAAATAATTACGACGATAATAGATGAAAAATTTACTGCAATTCATTATATGATTGTAGGTACTTACTAATTTATAGTACCTAGATAATGTCTGCCAATGCCGAATCAATTCCGCACTAACTAGTCTTAATGCGAGTGTCACGGTTCTGATGCGCAGTTGTTTAAATTAGGTATGAATGTGACACGCCCTCCAAATGCCCGAATTTAAAATGGCGATCAATTGAAGGAATGCGTAATATTTTTATGTGCGTCACTGTAACATAATACAAACTATGTACATTTATTTCAACTAGGTAGCTACATTGTCTGACCGCTTTTGACAGTTTCACAAGACTCAATATCAACTCTCATCCTCAGCACCTATGCTCATAAACTTGAGCATTTACTTGGAAGGAGCATTCATCCGAATATCACATCACGGAAAAACATAAGAGGGCGTTTTAGCGAGGCTTAACCACATATTACTATTACTAGTAATCTGTGCCTTAGGCAGTGGTCCGACCGGCGGCGAGAAAACGAGTAACTATCGGCGATTTTCTCTCAAGAAACGCACAATAAATGTACATTCCGTGTAAACGAAAGAGATGCATTTATTAATAGTTGCTCTCTGGCTGTCCACACTGCCCACGACGACCCGCTTTACTAGTTTTATCGCTGAGCGACGAGCTTTCAAATATAAACTCGCTCAGCGATACTTGTTCAGCGATGCTCGTTCGACTCGATTGATCAGGTTTGCACAGGACTGATCGACCGCGGGCGAGTGGCGCGAGTAATCGCTCGTCGCACTTGAACACTCGTTTATAGTCCGGCGACAAAACTATCGAAACTACACTCGCTTCCCGCTGATCGCCAACTCTTTTATAGTTTCTAGTTCTACTCGTTACTCGTTCATCGTTGGCGGTCGGACCACTGCCTTAACTTTGAAGACAGATCAATGAAGATGTTGTTTGTATTAAGCCACGAGGTTTTTAATTGCATCACTTATTTACTAGCTAGAAAATCCCCTTTTTAAATATAAAATATACATATTTAGTCTATGGTAACATTTGTCATTGTTTGCTAAGTTTCAAAGGCAATCTTAACAATAATAAACACTTATAAGTGAGCTATTATTATAATAATAAGAGGATAACCTATCGACCGCCATTGTTACGTTCGTCAAGTTTTTTGCTTGATGTCGCCCAAGACAAAACCTTTGTTATAGACATACCTATTTTTTATTTTAAAATTATTACCTCTCAAGTTAGGTATAAAACCTTTTCTAGAAATTTTGAGACGACAATAATTTATGCTAGTGATCCCCCAATATTCGAAATTGTACTAAAATTCGACATTCAAGTTTGAAAATAAACAGTTACAACAGTTTTCTGTACTCGTTCTCTAAAGAAACTTTCACAATTAATTGAAAAGGCTTGAATTTACGCACCATCATCATCATCATCAGCCTACCTATGTCATCATCATCATCAGCCTAGCTATGTCATCATCATCGTCAGCCAACTTTTTCCCAACTATGTTAGAGTCGAGTTCCAGGCGAGCCAGTTCCAGCAGGTAAACCTTGAATATGGGCCGGTTTTTTTTTGTCATGTTATAATCATGAAACGAGTCCGGGCACCCAAAATGGGACGGGAGGGTCTGTTAATACCTACTAAATCCACGTTGTCCTTCAATAGCTGTTGAAGATATGTCACCTCCATGTACTCCGGGTACTGGCTGTCTGCTTGTTTGTTGTGTTTGACATATGGTTTTAAATGGTGTTCCTTTAGAACTCTGCTGTAAAATATTCACTCAATAAATATTCCCTAACAAAGGTTATGGGCGAATCACGAAAAATACGTTGTATGTTGTGAAAATAATTCGTAATTGAAATTCAACAATTTTATTGTAAATTACACGTAGGAAGAAAAATGTCTTCGAATGTACGTATAGAATTATTGACGAAGGACAACTACGACAGCTGGAAGGTCCAGGTGGAAGCATTGCTAATAAAGAATGACTTCTGGGAATATGTGAGTGGAGAAAAGCCAAAACCTACTACCGATGCTGCTAGATCAACATGGGAGAAGGCTGACAGAAAAGCGAAGTCTGAGTTGATATTGGCATTAGATCCGAGTGTAGTTCGTCATGTAAAAAGAGTGGAGACTGCACGAGAGGTATGGTTAAAATTAGAGAGCTTGTTTGCGTCAAGAGGACCTGCAAAGAAAGCGAATTTAATGAAAAGGCTTATGTTACAAAGGATGAGTGAAAATCAAAAGGTATGTGAGCACCTTGATTCCTTTTTTGAAGCCGTTGACAAATTGGAAGAAATGGACATAAAAATCCACGATGATTTGTTAACGATCATGTTGCTGTACAGTCTTCCGGGAAGTTACGAAAACTTTAGATGTGCTATAGAATCTAGAGACGAACTCCCAAAGCCAGAGCAACTAAGAATTAAAATCATCGAAGAGGATAGTTCAAGAGGAAACGCTCAAGTTGACAAAATAGAAGGCGCCATGTATTTGGACAGACATCAGAAGAAAACTGGAAAAACATTTAAGTTTAAATGTTTTAAGTGTCATAATTTTGGCCATAAGGCATCGGACTGCACAAAGAAAAGGGAGAAGACTCAAGAATCCCGATGTGTGGAGTCAGGCACTAGTCATGAAAATAATTGTGAAGCTTTAACCATAAATCATGTTTCAGATGACTGCCGCATCGCTGTTTATGCGAAACACCGTCAGGAATGGATTTTTGATAGTGGTTGCACTTCTCACATGTGTAATGACGAGAAAAGGTTTGCTGAGATACTCCCTGCCAGTCAAAAATTAAAATTAGCCACAGATTCTTTAACAACCGTGCAAGGTAAAGGTACAGTAAAATTATTAGCATGCAATGATGATCGAACGCGTAAAATTCAATTTGAAAATACCCTATTGGTTCCCGATTTACGTAGTAATTTAATTTCTATCGCGCAGCTAACTGAACGAGGTTGTGAAGTCACCTTCAAGCGTGACGTAGCCTATGCAGTTAAAGAGGGTGAGGTAAAACTGACCGCTGATCGGCGAGGTGATTTGTATTACTTGAGGGAGCTAGACGCTTCAGCGTCTGTGGTATGTAGTGAAAATGTTGATCTGTATAGATGGCATGAGCGTATGGGACATCTGAATGCTAGGGATCTTATGAAAGTACTAAAGAAATCAGGTATTGATCAGCTAAAGATCGATAGTAACTTGCATGATTGTGACGTGTGTGCTAAGGGGAAAATGGTTTCGTTGCCTTTTGTGAAATCCAGTTCACGCTGTAACGAGAAGTTGCAAATAATATATTCGGATGTGGTAGGTCCAATGAGAGTTCAATCGAATGGCGGAAATAAATACTTTGTCACTTTTATTGACGACTATACTCGTTGGTGTGAAGTCTTCATGCTGAAAAATAAAAGTGACGTTTTGTCAAAGTTTAAAATTTTTAAATGTCATGTCGAAAATTTGACAGGAAGAAAAATTAAATGTTTACATACGGATAACGGAACTGAATATAAAAATAATTCTTTCGATAAGTTTTTAGAAAATGAAGGTATTAAGAGACGTTTTACGACGCCATACTCACCTCAGAGTAACGGTATCGCTGAACGAATGAACCGTACATTGATTGAGATGGCGAGATGCATGATCTTATCGTCAGGTATTTCACCAAGTTTTTGGGCAGAAGCTGTAGCTACTGCATGCTATTTGCGTAACAGATGCCCAACTAGTAGTCTAAATGGTGAAATTCCATACGAAAAATGGTTTGAGAGACCTGTGAATGTCAAATATTTAAAAACTTTTGGCACGAAAGTACACGTCTTAGAAAAGGAACCAGGTAAGGATAAGTTTGCAGCACGAAGTTCACTCGGCATATTTGTCGGATATCCAGGTGATGCGAAAGGCTATAAAATATGGATACCAGAGAGTAGAAAAATCGTAGTGTCGAGAGATGTAAAATTTCAGGAAGGTGAACCAACTGAAATTGAGTGTAAGGTCTCAAATGAATCCCTAAATGAACCACAATGTGAAAAGAGTATTGTGAGAAAAACTGTTGAAATAGAAGGACAAACCAAAGAACAGTCTGATATACCATTTAGTGATGAACCTTCAAGAGAAGAAATTCCATCAGTTATTCAACCGATTGTGTCAGTGTTCGATGAAAGTACAGAGAATACAGAATCTATTGGAAACGATGATGGAAACGTTACTTTAAAAAGAGGTCCTGGAAGGCCAAGGATTCAGAGAGGACATACTGGCCGACCTCGTAAAATCTACAACATGGTTGAGATAAGTAGCGACAATGAGTCATCGACGGAAGAATACGTTGATAGTGAAAATTTTGCTGGAGCTATTGAAACCACGTTAAAGGAAGCTTTGGCATCTGACGAAAAGGTCAAATGGGAGGAAGCGATTCTTTCAGAAATAAGAAGTCTAGTAAGTAATGACACGTGGGAAATTGTGAAGAAACCTTCAGATCGTAATATCGTAGGGTGTCGATACGTGCTGACGACAAAGCTAAATATTGACAAGACTGAGAAGAAGAAGGCCAGACTGGTAGCAAAAGGATACAGTCAGCAACATGGCCTAGATTACACTAAGACATTCGCCCCAGTTGCGAGGATTGCAACTGTACGTTTGTTGGTCGCCTTAGCTGTCGAAATGGGCATGGACATTGATCAAATAGATATAAATACCGCATATTTAAACGGTGATCTGAACGAAGATATCTATATGAAGATCCCAGAACTACTGAGAGAAGGTTTAGAGAAACTGAAAAATATAGATGGCGTTAATTCTACAGTAGGCAAAAAAGCTGCAAAAATGCTTGAAGATATAAAAGCAGGTGGTGACACCTGTCGTCTAAAGAAGTCTCTTTATGGTCTCAAACAAGCTGGACGACAGTGGAATATTAAACTGGACGAGAAGCTGAGAGAAA
The DNA here is from genome assembly GCA_954870645.1 of Agrotis clavis. Lineage (NCBI taxonomy): Eukaryota > Metazoa > Arthropoda > Insecta > Lepidoptera > Noctuidae > Agrotis > Agrotis clavis. Next base: position 20,992,468 of record OX940924.1, on the reverse strand, counting down.
TGGGATTGAGACCTACGATAAATGAACCTTGTTTGTATCACAAGCACAATAAAGATGGATCAGATCTTTTTGTTGTGGTTTATGTAGATGACGTATTGATCGCATCACAAAAGAGACTATATATAGATAAATTCAAGCAGGAATTGGCGAGGAGGTTTGAACTTAAAGACTTTGGTCAAGCAACTTTCTGTCTTGGGATAGATATAAAGAAAAGCGGCAATGAATATTTCTTGTCACAAGAGAAGTATATAAAAGATATTTTGAAGAAATTTACTATGGATGGTTGCAATCCAGTCCGGACTCCAATGGAAATTGGAAATCCTGTTATTAGCGAAAAAGAAGTAATAGAAGGGAAACAATTTCCATATAGAGAACTAATTGGAGCGCTCATGTATTTAAGCGTATCAACTAGACCTGATATCGCTAACGCTACGGCGAAACTTGCGCAGTTTGCAGAAAACCCGCAGGAAACTCATTGGAGGGCTGCGAAGCGAGTTCTTCGATACTTAAAAGGTACGATAACTCACGGTTTGAAGTTTAAACCGACGGGGTTATGCATACAAGGGTATGCAGATGCAGATTGGGGTAGCTGCGTCGTTGATAGACGATCCTTTACTGGTTATTTATTCGTTCTAGGTGGCGCAAGCATATCGTGGACTTCACAAAAGCAACGCATAGTTGCGACTTCTACTTGTGAGGCTGAGTTTGTGAGTTTGGCAGAAGCTATGAAGGAAGCTGTGTATTTGAACAGCCTGTTAAAAGAACTAGGTCTAAATCAACTCTGTAAGGTAAGAATGCATGCTGATAATTTGAGTGCTATTTGCCTTGCTGAGGATCATGGTATACATCATGCGAAAAGTAAGCACATTGACATTAGACATTTCTTTATAAGGGATGTGCTACGTGACAACAAAGCTATAACGTTGGAATATTTGTCAACTGATAACATGTTGGCAGATGTCCTCACCAAACCTTTGCCTCGCGTAAGACACGAGTTACTAACAAGTGCATTAGGATTGTGTGTGCGAAAATAAATAGGTTTATATTTTGTGTATAGTATCGTACATGAGTTGAGGGGGTGTGTTGAAGATATGTCACCTCCATGTACTCCGGGTACTGGCTGTCTGCTTGTTTGTTGTGTTTGACATATGGTTTTAAATGGTGTTCCTTTAGAACTCTGCTGTAAAATATTCACTCAATAAATATTCCCTAACAATAGCATCTTACGTTCCAGGGTCACGGGTTACTTGATGAGACTATCCTGAGAGCCCAGCAGGCTTTGGCCCTCTGAGGAGTACCCGTCATATTGCTGACAGCTCTTTGAAGCGTATGGCACAGGGTTGGCATGATTAAAACAAGTAGTTTTAAAACACATGTTTAAAACAGTGTTTAAAACAGTTTTAAATTAAACAGTGTTTTTTATTACATGTTTAAAAACAAAGATTAAAACAAGTTTTAAACATTGTATAAAACAATACGAAAAAAAACATGTATAAAAACTACTTTTCATGGCGCTTAACTGAATATAAAATGAAAATAAAATAATATTTGAGTCTGAATAGTTCAACATAAAACCAATCGAGTCTCTATTGCTGTTATATTTTTGAACTTTCATTGGAATTGTAATTAACTTAATCATTTTTTTTTAATAAAACGTTGCCCCACACTAGGAATTTTAACTGTGTCGTGGGTGCGTTTACAAACATAAAAACTCACACGCAAAAACTCCCAGCCCCGACAACATTATTTTTATGTTGTGTATTTCATTCAGGATTTGTATGGGACAAGATAGCACCTATTTTTGAAACATTATCATAATTCATAATAATTTCAAAACAATTAAAATTGTAACAATTTTGATTAAAAAAACAACATTAAGTACCTAGTCATATAAAAAACGTAAACTTCGATCCCTAATGTCGGCTGACGAAAGAAAGTAATTTAAAGGATTATTGGTTATTCTCCTATTTTTTAGAGTAGGTCGGTGTTTCTTCGGTGGTTCATTGTTCATAAGGTGATTCCCCGCGCGCGGGGAATCACCTCATGAACAATGAACTATTTCTACGAATAGGAGGCGCGCCGCCTGACCCGCTAGGAAAGTCCCTACGTCGGTCGTCGCCCAATATAAAATCAACATTAGAACATACCTACCGGGTGAATGTGAAGCGTTTGATTACGCAACGTACAAATAAATGTTAGGTACCTATCTATTGTCTATTGATCGTTTTTTTGTTATTATTTAATTTATTATGGCAAGTTTATAAAGATCTAGTCTAGAAAAGAAACATAGTCGAACCAATTTTAAATAATACCCTAAACTAAAAAAAAACAAAAAAAACACTTGTTTAAAACATTTTGAACTGTTTGTTTTATAAAATTTAAAAAAAACTGTTTTTTTTCCAACCCTGGTATGGCATGGTCCATGATCAGACGGCGAGTCACCCATTACTCGCCGTCCACATTCCCGCTGTTATTGTTTAGTCACGACCTTCTCGAAAATGAAGAAGAAGAATTTTCACAAAGTACGAGTATGTTTTGTTAAACTTCATTAACGTATTGTGGTCATCCGATAGTGAACTCACAGCAAAGTATCATATCTGAGAAATAATATTTCCAAAGATCTTAAAGATGAGATTAATCTATTTAGATATACCTACCAAAAAAGCTAATAATAGGTGTGCACAACACCTTCTCGAATACAATTCTGAATTTAACATCAATACTAAAAACTGGCTGCCTCGTCAGTACTCAGTAGGTATAAGTTTTTAAGAATGCAACATGCATTTATTAAATAATATTATATTCACAACGGGTTTTATGTTACCATTTCCATTATGTTACCTATTCCAACACATTGTTTTTTTTTTCATCGAAAGTCAAAACATGATGTTGGTATCAACTGAATTTCCATAGTGGATCAAAAAAGTGTTTAGTTTTTGTTTCGGAATTCAAGAAAGCACTTTTATATAATTAGACATAGACGAGTGTATGTTTTTTTTCTAAATAAAACCTTGCCCCACACTATGATTTTTCCTATATCACGGGTGCGTTTACAAACAGAAATTCACATACCTACACACAAACACCCAGACCCGAAAAAACTGAAAACTCTTTGGCGGCAATGTCTTAAGAGATTAATGCGACGCTGGAACGTAGGGCAACTGAAGGAGCAGGTTATTTGATATACCTATTATTTGATGACATTCCAACCCAAAAAAGGGTATAAATTAAAATTCATTAACATCCAATAACCTTATGCATGAAGTCTAAAAATAATAATAATTCTGGGATTTCACGCAGCACAGGTTATATTTAAGTATACCTACACTGGAGCTGGAGAAAACCCATCGTTTTATTTATAATGACCACAACTTTATCGTTTACTCCATCTATAAATACGGAACCACAGATTGAGAGACTTGCTTGCTTGCTTCTATCAGACTTGCTTAGGTATTTTCCCATACCCTAAGTAGGTATAAGTTATTAGTCGATGTTCATGGGAAACAGCGGGTTAAACTGCGCTTGCCAAGGTTTTCCCGTGGATGGATAGCATGCTGAGCCGTTACTGGTCCCAATTGTCTTTTATTTTAACCAATCTTTCAACAACCTTGAATTTATGCAACCATAGTTAAAATTTGTTAGTTACTCTAAACTCTATTGATTTTAATAGATTTTTCCTTTCTGTTGGTCAAAAAATATTAAGTTATACATAAATTAATGTAAGATCAAAAACTATTCCACTTATGGCACCGACCTTTTTTTATTACGTGGTAAAATCATCAAATGAGTCCCCCACCCAGGGCAGGGTGGGAGGGACTGTAAGACTCGTACTGACTAAAATCCACGGTGTCCTTCAACAGCAGCAAAATTTTTGAATAGTGACGTATGTGGAATAGCTCAGGTGCCATTAGCTCAGGTGCCATTTGAGCGAGTGGCCCAATGTGGTACACCTCTAGATGAAGACAATGTGTAAACTTTAAATAAAGCGCTTGCAACAAGCGTCGAAATATCGGGAACTCAAACAAATAGTTAATCTGAGGAAGATATCCCGAAATGACATTTTAAGTTTAGAAGCAAACCGTGATATTTAAAAAACGAAGATAATGTATCTAGAAAGTGTACCACATAATAACATAGTGTTGTAATTGTAATTATTTATTAATTGCCAAGCCTATTTATCTTGATGATTTCTGGGAATTGTTTATAATGGAAGTATCTCGAATAGAAAACATAGACTGTTTCGGGAAATAATGTCTGTGTCCATCAGTATTTCCATATCAACCAAAAGAAAGAGAGAAGAAACAAGTTTAAAAATAAAATTAAACAATTATCTTTAAATTAATTCAAATCAATAGAAAATAAAGGAAATCTTTTAACGAAAGTCTGGTCAAAAGCATTCTAAATATACATTCCAATGACTCAAAAGGTTAAAAATAAAATATGTTCATAAATCCCAAGAATGTTTACCGAATAACAAAGGTAAAAAATATGAAATCACTGCCATCAATGAATGACTTAAAGTGTAAACATTAAAGAACCTTAGGTTTTTCCAATAAAAAAACCCAAAGTGACAAAGTATCCGTTCACTGTGAAAAGGACTCTGTGATTAAATAACAATAAACTATTGTCATAACAGAATACGTCGAAGAGGATGTAAACTTCCTTAATTTGATAATGATTGACGCTCTAGAATGTGAACTGCGTTTTACAAACAAAACCGCGTACAACTTTTACGAAGAAAAAAACCGAACGTCAGACACACCACAAGAACCGGCCAATAACTGAGCATCAAAACAAAAAGCCGCTATGACGTCTGTGACAGACGAATGTTTGAACTCCGGCTGACCTAAGCGCACGCGCAATCATTATATATAGAGAGTGGGAGGTGCAAGGCTTTACAACAGATCGAACGCTCACAGCGAACAGACGTGTTGAAACTTTGCTAAACTGTATTTCAAAATGTACACAAATCCTTTCGAGAGAAAACACTCATCGTTGAGGCAGGCCCTTGACCGCTTCATCAGAGGCGAGACCCGGATCAGCTTCAGGAAGAAGACTGATTTATCCAAGTCGTCAAGCAGCAGTACTTCGTCGATGGCTTCATCGACAATGGACTACAAACCCAAGTTCAATGAGAAGAGGTGAAGAGACTGTGCAAGTGTGTTGTGATAGTGAAATAATTCTGCCAGTTCCACTCACGAAAAAGGTTGGTATTTGTGGTTTTTTGTTAGTTTTAAACTCATCATCATTTTCTTCTTTGACATTCCATCCATCTATACAGCAAAAGCCCTCAAGCCAAGTGTCACTCACATTCTTTGCGAATCCTCTTCAGTACCCCTAAAGATTATATTAGTTTTCATTTAATTCAAATCATTTAAATTTTTAATGTTATATCGGATTTTAGTACTTAAAATATATCAATTTATTCACTTTGGTTACATATAAAGGACCGTTCTCAATATAGTCCTATCGATGTTATTGTATTCGATTCAGATGGGATTCAATTACTCTAGATTAAATTCATATTAAAACAATCGAGATCTATTCAACCTCATCCATAAAATTAATTGGACGAGTTCGAAAAACTGCCATTGAGTCCCATAGTAACTGTTCTAATTGGTAACCGGTTAATTGACGATCCCAGAAATTGTTATAATTGAAACACAAATGAATTGGGGTGGAATATACAATCGAGGGTGAAATTGCAAAATATAGAACAGCTGCCAGTAATGTAATATTTGCTACCAAAACACAAATGAGGTTATATATTAATGTAAACAGGACCTATTTACAGTATCGTAGATAGGAAAGCGTCGGAATATCAAGAGTTTTGTGGAATAATTTGAATTTGCTGCGCAGAAAATGTTTACTGTAAATTCAAAAGTTATCATATTTTAGTTAAGTTATCATATTACATCTATTGGTGGTAAATTAACTACAACAGTTAGATAGCATGACCTTTCTACAATGATTATACATTTTTCTAGGACATGGGACCCATTATCGGTAAGAAAGAATGGGCCGTTACCCATTGCTGTATAATATGTAGATGCACATGTGTTCAAAAACTATACAGTTCGATAAAGTAGCTTTAAATTTGTAAAAATAACTTATAAATTAACGAACTCTATCTTGCCAGCTATACATAAAAACCTGTTGGAATTTTTTCGTGACATTTAAAAATAATAAATTATTATAATCGTAGAACAAGTTGGATAAACCCAACTCGACCACGTTTTTATAAACTGTTATTGTATAGCGAATAATTAATTATACAGTTTAAGCAACAACGTAGATTCCCACGTTGCTTAATTGGCATTGAAAATATGTAATTGAGAACAAACGCGTTCATAAAATGTACTACATAAAGGTAAAATCGTCATCTATGGCTTGAGGGACAAAATAACTGAAATTGATAATATCCTTAACATGAATAGGATATTAATTGTGTCAAATCTATGTTCTAAACTTTACGAATAATCAAATATTAGAATCAAAATCAAACGTGCTCTAATAATGTTCATACCTATTATTCTAATTTCATGTTTATGGACACATCCACGTTCTCTAATGTCTTTTGTGGCGTCATAAAAGGATGCCAGAGGTATAATATTGTTAGAGATCTTTTGTTGCGATCTCTAATCGATACCAAACTTTGGGAATACCCAAATTTGTTTGCCCATAAACAAGAAAGTATCATTCGAAAGTTTACATTCTAATAAATTAAATTAAAGACCGCACGTTGCTCTCATTCATAACTAAAATTGCCCTTAAATTGACAATCTTTTATTAACAAGTGTACCATCTTCAAGCAAATAAACAGGTTTATCAGGAACACCACGCACTAAACAAGTTTATTGAATAGAAAGTCTAAATGTTATTTTTCTTTTGCCCACAGGTCGAGTGTATTTCAACCGGTTGACTGACAATGACGTCAGTAGCACAGACAAGCAGTGGACCAGTGAACAAGGGACTTTGCCCTACTAAATGATTGAATAAATAAATTTTATTCTTATTTTTAAATATTGATTTTATTTGAGAACTGATTTCCTATGTTATATGTAGGTACCTAAAGAGGTCACTTTTATATAGTCTCTTTTCATTCTTCGCTCTGCAAGACTGAAAAACAACTGTTTATTCAGTCAAATCTATTAATAACAGAATATTTGATTCTACAATATATCTGTAGAATCTGTGACTGATCAAAAAATATGTAGTAACTCCATGTAAAATACATTTAGTTAGATTTGAAATCGGCGCAACATGGTTTGGAGAATACAAGGCAGATGATGATTTGATTGAATATAAAACTATTCATACCACAACAAAAACATTGATAAAAGAAATAATCTGATACCATTACACAAATAACACAAAATACCTAATACAATATAAATAACACAAGAATGATGAAACACACAGACAATAAATACATAGGCCTTACGATAAGGTGTAACATTAAAGATAACCTCAAACGATAATAATAATATAATATCTGAGGTCCATATTATTCATGAAACAAATGAATGCGAATTATCGCAAAAAAAGATATACATAAACGTTATTGACTTGTAGTGATAGAAGATCAATAATAGAATATTGGGCAAGCAAATCATTGACCTATAAAGAAACTAGGAGTCGCTCCGGTTTCGATTATAACCTTCCTCTTGAAACAAAATCCGTTGCGTAGTTCGAAAGATCTCACCCGAGAAGCGGGAAGCGACTTTGTTTTATATTAGTTAAAGATATTAATACAAAAATGATACCAACCTATTACTATATACATTGACCTATATATTACCAGATATACGAATTTTAAATAGAACTCTAGTTCCGGTTCTTATCACTTTGGCAGGTCATTAACCGTTACATTTACAAACTGTATCGAAAACTTCCGCAAATCTTTTATTATCATTATTTTACAAGGAAAAAAATGAATGGTATACTTGCATAATGTGACCCTGAGTTTTCCACGTGGAGGAAAGAGTGGAATCTAGTTATAATACTCGTAATATCTCAAGCTTTAACATTATTTAAACCATGTTCTGTTGACCATTTGGGATTGGTTCAACATTGCGCGGGTTAACGAACATGTAGACTCTCTGAAGAGGAGCTCATGGCTAAATAATAACAACCGCACAGGTCGATCTTCCTGGTTAAGCCGCGCTTGCCGAGGTTGGTCTGTGGATGGGTAACCATCTGTCATAGCGAGTTTCCTCCGTGCCTCGGAAAGCACGTAAAGATATTGGTCGCGGCTGTCATTTGTAGATCTTTGACAGTTGTTACTATTAGTCAGAAGCTCAAAAGTCTGACAACCAGTACTTACCATGGGGTATCGTATTACCCAGTTACTGGGTTGTGGAGATTCGATAGGCAGTCGCTCCATGTAAAATACTGACATTCAGCTGCATGCCGTTTGACTGGAAGCCTGGCAGATGATGTAGACTCTCCGTAGAAAAATGAAAAAAAAAATATCCAGGAAAGTAAACATAATTACATTATGCTGGTAAAATCTCCTCCCCTAGGGGAGGCCTATGTTCAGCAGTGGACGTCCTATGGCTGATATGATGATGATGATGGTAATCTCCAAAGGATGACCCAGATAGGCACCTATAGTGCAACCTCATTAATTCACCAGTTATATTAAAGGCAGAGCTTTTAGCTATCAACTGGGCACAATTCTAGACTCAGGGTTCCGGTTATGGCGCGTTGTGTTCCACGCGCGCCTCAAAGAGCTGTCAGCAATATGACGGAAACAAAGTCTGCGGAAGAACCAGAGTCACCGACATACTTAGCTCATAAAATTTGCAAGTTGAAGTGGCAATGGGCAGGCCACATCGCTCGTAGAACTGACAACCGATGGGGAAGAAAAGGTCTCGAGTGGCGACCACGGACCGGAAGACGCAGCGTAGGCAGGCCTCCCACTAGGTGGACCGACGACATCGTCGAGGGTCAAGTCGATGGATGCAAGTGGCGAATTATCGTTCGGCGTGGCGGTATAAGGGGGAGGCCTATGTTCAGCAGTGGACGTCTTCTGGCTGATGATGATGATAATGAAAGTCTGCAGGTCACGGGACTATCGGGTAACCGTGGCTTTGGAACGTAAAGGGCTAATGAAGAACACCGTGAATTCTAGTCAGAACAAGTTTGACGCTCCCTCCCATCCCGACCTGGTGGGTGGTCTAGTAGGTACCACTCATTTGATGATATTACCACGACAAAAAAAATCGCAACAAAAAAATAGATTGACACTGAAAACATATTGACAAAACACACTTTTCGTGATCTGGGGTGCGAACCCAAAGACTTCATGCCATACCTACATGACAGTTTTTTTTTAATATGAGATGGGTTTGCTCTTGACCTTAGTCTAGGTCAGGAATGACTAAGACAAAGTCGACGATGGAGCGAGCTTACCCAGAAGAAGCCTGTTCATTCTAACTTTGAAGAGATTAGGGTTTATGCGTTCGGAAACACAGACGCAGGCAGAGAGTTCCACTCCTTCGCTGTCCGCATTATAAAAGACGATTGGAAACGGTTAGTGCGAATTGGTTGTATAGCAATAAGGTAAGGATGGTAATTTGGCGTGCGTCTAGATGTGCGATGATAGAAGGGGGGAAGGGGGGGGGGGGTGGGATGAGGTCGTGGAGTTCTTGGGAACACTCTCCGAAGTACAATCTGTAGAAGACCGACAGGCAGGCAACTTTGCGGCGATGAGTCAAGCTATGGAACCACTCACGGACTGGTGTTTTACACAAAACTGATACAGAAAATTCTAATAAAAGGTCAGTGATGAAGCAAACAATTTCAATCACGCCACGATCACCAAATAACTCGACAAAAACATGTTTTTAACCGGTTTTAGTTGTTGTATTGAATAAGAAATTGTTAAAAATATATTTGCATACAGGTTTTTTTATATTCTCAATTTATCAAAACAGTAATTTATGTCATTTAAAAGAACGGGTTTTTCGGGGCTCGAGGTGGAAAGGATCAGGCTGGCAGCCAAAAAATAATTTTATTCATTCACATATTTATATTTTTTGAATAATTTTCTTTGACTGTTAGTAGATTATGTATTAAGATTAGTAGATAAGAATTCACTCTTAGAGACTGTATCTAAGAGGAATAAATCCATAATTAATATTACAAAGCTGAATAGTTCGTTTAGTTGACCGCGCTAATCTCAGAAACTACCCAGTAGTTGCTTTCTCTAAATACTTTTTCCAATAGTTGCTTGCTAGTCATAGGTATAGTTGTGGAATATTATTATTATAATACTAGCTTCTGCCCGCGACTTCGTACGCGGATCCTGTTGCTTATGCCAGCAGTCGGGGTCGTCAAAATCGAAGATCTGAAACGTCTGATGTCGAATTCTAGGAGCCTGGGGACGGGAAAACAACGGGATGCGCGAGACGATTCCAGACGTTCCAGATCTTTCATTTTTGTAAGACAACAGGAAATGCCCATCAGACTAAACAACTCTTGCTAAGACGTCATTCCTGTATATTTTATAGTGTAGCTGGGCTCTTGGAGTTCCGCATCAGGTGTTCCAGATCTTCAATTTTTATACGTCGACAGAGAGTACTCATCAGGCTGAATAACTATTGCTAAGACGTCATTCCCTTTTATGTTATAGTGTAGCTGGGCTCTTGGAGTTCCACATCAGGTGTTCCAGATCTTCAATTTTTATACATCAACAGAAGGTGCTCATCAGGCTGAACAACTCTTGCTAAGACGTCATTCCTGTATATGTTATAGTGTAGCTGGGCTCTTGAAGTTCCACATCAGGTATCCAGGATCTTCAATTTTATTCTCTCAGCAGAAAATGCTCATCACGTGGAACAATTTTTGCTATGGTATCATTTTTGTATCTCTTATAGTTTAGCAGGTCTGTTGCAGTTCTGCATCAGGTGTTCAAGTTTCCAAGATAAATTATAGCCTATATGTTAATCGAACTTAACACCCATACAACAAAAAAAAATCATTCAAATCCGTCCAGTAGTTCCGAAGATTAGTGTGCACAAACACACAGACAAACAGACAAAAAAAAAATTACAGTTTCGGGTTAGGCATCGATAAAATACCAACCACTGCTACTTTTTTTTGTATATTTCCATTGTACAGACACCACTTTTCTACAAATTTATTATATGTTATGTATAGATAGATGACAGCACAGAATTCTATAATATATCTATGGATGACAGTTTTTACAGACGCCCGAAAGTGTGTCTTGTCGGATATGCAGTTATTCCATTTAGATGAATAATTCTGGTATTCAGCTGCATCGAAAAGTGGACTGAATTGAAGTTTGGAGAAGGTCAGTCAGGATGACGTCTGTAAATTCCTACATAGATTACAACGGTTTGAATTGACACGCGGTTCGATCTGTCATTGGAGGAGACTTTTAGGCCTATGTCAAACAGACAGGCGATAGCGAACCGAACCGAATCATGTCATATAAAAATGCGACAGCGATCCGATACTCTATGTGACAGGCTTCAAACAATTCCGTACATTACAAGCAAAAACGCTACGCCACGCATTCGGTTCGTCTTTCAGTTTGACAATAGCTTTTAAGGCTTTGCCAAACAGCGATCTCTGCACAGCGCGACCATAGCGTGCTTATTTAGTACTACCCGCAACTTCGTACGCGGATCCTGTTGCTTATGCCAGCGACAACGGGTTGTCAAAATCGAAGATCTGAAAAGTGTGATACCCAATTCCAAGAGCCCGGGTAAAAAATGATGGGAGTTTTTTAGTTTTCGCATCGTCATCGAAAATCAGTCCTAACCTGTTACCGCCTTCACTGCGTGGAGGTATTCCCAGCTTATGTTATTTTATAATTATAGAGAGAAATTAGTGATAGCTTTGATTTCCACATCAATTGATAATGCTCATCTGGTTGAACAACTCTTGCTAAGACGTCATTCTGGTATAATAATATGTTAGTAGTGTAGCTGGGCTCTCGGTGTTCCAAATCAGGTATTCCAGATCTTCAATTTTTATTCGTCAACAGAGAGTGCTCATCAGGCTGAACAACTTTGCTAAGACGTCATTCCTATATATGTTATAGTGTAGCTGGGCTCTTGGAGTTCCACATCAGGTGTTTCCAGATCTTCAATTTTTATACATAAACAAAGAGTGCTCACCAAGCTGTACAACTTTTGCAAAGACGTCATTCCTATAATTATGTTATAGTGTAGCTGGGCTCTTGGTGTTCCACATCAGGTGTTCCAGATCTTCAAATTAATTCCCTCAGCAAAAAATGCTTATCACGTGGAACAATTTTTGCTATCGCATCATTGTTGTATCTCTTATAGTTTAGCTGGTCTGTTGTGGTTCTGCACCAGGTGTTCAAGTTTCCAAGATAAATTATTCCGTCATAAATGATTTATGCGTAGCTTTAACCATTAAGGAAGCTTAAAAAATGGAGTAACTTCTCCCGTTTTCCCAACATTTCCCTTCACTGCTCTGCTCCTATTGATTGTATCGTGCTAAAAAATATACTATAACCAGCTCAAGAGTATAGAAAATAATTGTACCAAGTTTCTTTAAAATCCGTCTAGTAGTTTTTGTTTCTATAACGGTTATAAAGACAGACTGACAAAAAATTTACTGATTGCATTTTTCGCATCAGTATCGATCCCTAATCACCCCCTGATAGTTATTTGGAAATATATTTCATGTACAGAATTGACCTCTCTACAAATTTACTATAAGTATAGATGAAAATATATTCAATTCAAATCATTTCTTTTAAGATTTTTTGGTCCAAAGACTGTTAGTAGGTATTACAACGAGAAAACTTAAAACTACGAGTATGATAGTAACTAAATTGGGTACACTACGATAATACGAAAAACTTTTTTCCGAAATTCATAAATACGATTATCAAAATACTGATTTTCATAATTGCGAATGTTTCAAAATTTCTAATATCGTCGGCCTAATTCGTTAACCTGCTAAGTGCCTTTTTGGAAAGTTTACAGGAAGAAGATAAAACTGAATAATATCTTTATTAGTTTAGCAATCAAAATTTTGAAAATCCCGTTGGTTTCTATATTTTTTCTTGATATTTTAAAAACATAATATTTAAAAAAATCTAAACAGATTTTTCAAAAATGAGGAAAACGTTTATTTAGCAGTTATTCGAGGTGAAATTTCAATTTGTTTGAGGACTTAACAGTTTTTATCTTTTTGGTATGGTGTATAGATAATTGAATAGGGCAGAACGAATTCAATCAGTAATCAAAATAATTATTTATTATTAAAAATTTAACAATCAGTCCCTCTTAATAAGAAACAGGGTTAAAATATCTAAACTAAACTCTTCATCGCATTGGTGTGAGGGGTTCGCATCGGGGCGGCGGCGGCGTCGGGAAAACGATGAAGTACTTGAGACTCGTCCTCGACAGCCCGTAGAACTTCAGGGAACACTTTCTGCGTTTGGCCCCAAAGCTAAACCATGCAGCAACCGCCCTCAGGCGACTCCTGCTCAGTCTCAGCCGGCCAAACGCCTCTTGCCAGAAGGTCATGGCTATGCGGATGATCCGAGGATACCGCACGATCGCCGGTGAATCAGCCAAACTCCTTGCCGGATGTTGCCTTGGGATCTGAAGGCAATTGCTCTCCAGCCCGTCTACGAGTGGCGCGTGGAGGCGCAGCGCCGCCTACCGCCCGCCGCGGTGAAACCCCGCTGCCTTGACTTCTCGAGGCGCGGCGGGAAGAGCTCCGGCGCGATCTCAGGGCAGTATGGAGGGAGCGACTGTCGCAACCCAGGTCCGGCACGCCGCAATCGCGGCGGAGACCCCTCTTTGAGGAGTGGCTGGATAGGCGTCACGGCGGCGTCCTGACCTACCGCCTGACGCAGGTCCTCATCGGACACGGAAGTTTCAGGAGGTACCTGTGTCGGATAGGGAAGGAAGAAAGGCCTGGGTGTCACCACTGCGTGGATCACCCGGAGGACACGGTGGAGCATACGGTGCAGGACTGCCCCGCTTGGGCAGAGCACTGCCGCGTTCCTCACGACGGCGATAGGATATTACACGCCCGGCATTGCTCGAGGCCATGCTGAGGGGCGAGACGGAGTGGAAAGCGGTCAGCTCCTTCTGCGAAGCAGTTATGCTAGCGAAGGAGGAGGCGGGACGCGTAAAGGTGAGGACGTGGCTGCGTCCACCTCACAGCCCAGCCGCAGTAGTAGACGCCCACTGCGTTGGACGTCGTAAGACGATTTCCGGCCACCGTAGGTGCGGGCATGCGGGCTCCGAGTAATGGACGAGTCGCTGTCCGACCATCGACCATGTCCAGGTCGATGGCGCGTTGTGTTCCACACACGCCTCAAAGAGTGTCAGCACAATGACGGCCCCCTTAGAGGGCCAAAGCCTGCCGGTGTCGGGTCTTACGTATATCGTGACCCTGGAACGTAAAGGCTATTGAAGGACACCGTGGATTTTAGTCAGTACAAGTCTGACATTCCCTCCTGCCCTGTCTTGGGTGGGAGGACTCATTTGATGTTTTTAACACGATAAAAAAAATGGTAAACTCTTCACAAACAATCAGTAATCGTTATAATATACGTTATTATAATGTGTTGTCTGTCTTGTAGTACGTGTTGTACTCCTAACTATTTTACTATTATTAATGACAGCTATTAAATATTGTTTTACTACTGCTACTGTATCACAATCAATTAATTATTATAACAATAAATTAAAATAATCAATTTTCCCAAACGGCACGTGAGTTTGGGAACGTTTTCAGTGCAAAACTGAGGCCGCAACAGGATTTAGCAGGTTTGCGTTGTGGAGATTGGCTAGTGGTAAGAAAGCAGTTTTTTGTGCGTAACGTTTTACACCTTTTTAGGCTGATATCGCTGCTATTTCTTAAATGCTACGGTAGATATTACGCTGAATTTTCTAACTGCATCAAAAAGTCAATTTTGCCAAAAATGGACTTAGCAGGTTAACGAATTAGGCCGACGATATATTATAACAACTCCGATGGATCATTATTCCTATTTTCATAATTCCGAAATTTCAAAATTCCAAACGTTTATAATTACTATTTTCAAAATACCGAATTTCAATAGACCGAATATCAAAAATTCCGACTTAATATTTTATTTTCCGAAACATCAAAAACACGAATTCCGAATTGAAAATCGAAATATCGAAATTCGGAATAAAATATTTCGGAGTATTTGGGTGTTCCCAACTAAATTAAATCAAGAGAGAGAGAGCCTACAAAATATGGATTCCTATCCAATGCCTCCACACTGGACTATAGATGTATTTTGCAATAACAGGCGAAGCGTTTTTATTTGTAATGTATGGAATTGTTTGAATCCAGTCACATAGAAAAGCGAAAGCTATCCGATAGTCTATGTGACTGGCTTCGAACAATTCCATACATTACAAACAAAAAAAACTTGAGAGGTGTCAAGGGACACCCGGATGGAACGAAATTACTGTATACACTCAACAAAAATAATCTTCACGACTCCACTCCACTCCACTCCGCTCCGCTCCATACACACATCACCATCATCTTAATAAACACATTACCCTCCTTTGCGTCGCGCAGTCGGATAAAACTGTCGTGCCAACTTTTCGTAAGATTTTTTTCACAACGCGCGATAAGGAACTTCGTTCCAAAAACGCCTCGCTTCGCGTTCGCCACGCCTGTCTGTTTGACAACAGCTTTAATAATGTACGAGTAGTCAATGAAATGCTAATTTCTGTATACTCTCATTCAGAAAAATCAGGGGCATACTCGGATAGAAACGTAGACTCACGGACTAGGTGTACATAATAGGAGTTTATCGGGATCGTGATTATGTGGAGTTCTGTAGTATACACTCATAAGAATCAGATTAGTTTCCGTGACTTAGTTTACCACGGCGCTGGAACGTAAAGGGATAGGGTAGTTTAGTCGCAGTCATGCTCAACAAGGTCAAATTCTTGTAATTCTCATGATGATTGGTGACTCGAATTTTCCTCTACACAAAAAAGTTAAACAATTGTGAAACAAGCGTTAAAGCTTACAAAATGTCTATTTAATCAGACATTGTTAAAAACATTATTTCTGTCATACTAAATTTAAACTATGAGCAAAAAATCCTTAACATCTGTCAAGAAACTTCCATGTCACCCAAAATAACTTTAACAAGACAACACATAGGTGTCTCTTGATCTTCAGTAACATTGTTACCCCACAAAAAAATCCTGTCGGATTAACGCCAAACTTTGTTATCATAATTAACAAAAACAATGTACAGACGTCATGAGTAGTGTCAAGTTTTTGTTAGATGTCAAAGCTTGTTTATTTATCTTTATTTTCTTAATTTGGTTACTAAGCACAATAATTAGGTAGCTATCCTATTAAATAATGTAATGGTACAGTTAGCAAAATAGTTAGGTATGTATGCGGTAGCAATGTTCAAACAGTTTTCCTGTTTACTGCATGCATGCTACGAGTACATACGCTGTATGTATGCACTTTTTGGCTGTATGCTGCCAAAGAGTTTGGTATACAGACACGTTGAAACTTATAGCATAACATTGGAAAACCGTTTCAAAATAAATTGCTGTTTGCATTCCTGTTTTGCTGATCGGACGGAAATAATGGTTTGTTTGAATTCACCATCATAGTCAATTTGTTTCCTAAATTTGAAACAAATGAAAATCCCACACGTTTATTGTCGCGTACCACTCAAATTATAGATACACGTTTTATCTGTTACTCATCCTCTAAAAATATTTTGTCAATATTGGACTCAGATTCAAATCCTGGGGGCCAATTCTCGATTTTCGCCATTTTTCTCGAGTTCGAGATTGTAAGTCTATCTCTATGTCTATTAAAAATATCTCTATCTCTACCAAAAAATGTCGAATTGAGCAGAAATCCGTATTCTCAGTCAAAATAGAAATAAATGTCACGAAAATGTCGAGTCGAGTGAAGATAATGTTACCATTATGAAGAATCGCACGTTCCGTTTTAGGTAACTATAGGTTAATGAATGATTTTGTTTTAAAACGCTGACTAAATCTAATTATTTAAGGATGAAACGAAACGTTTTGTGTAAAAATAATCAGTTTGACAGTTGATTGTCTGTCAGGTCAGTGTCAGAATTTGCGTCTTTTGTTATGTTTACATGGACTCTGTGTTTATAAAATCATTAGTGGGCTGTGCTGTTTTACATTTCATGATTTTTATTTTAACATGGAGGGGAATTATTTTAATGACTTCTGTTTCGCTCAAATCGTAAATATCGACGGCGGGATAAGTGCGCTGTTGTCGCCGTGTATTGGCCAGTTGCTCGCCACTTTCCAACAACTCCGTGATAAAAATGCTATTGTTATTGTGATAAAAATGCTAATAAATTCGTCCATCTTTCAGTGGTTTCTAGTCCAATCGTGGGTACACAAATTACAGAGTTTGTTATTTGCGCGAAGGTCGTCGTTTCAAGAAAACACAATGCAAAAATCAAGAGTTTATCGAATTTCCAGTAGGTATGACATGCCAAGCCGTATTTTATTTAAAAACTAAAGAGAAGAAAACAGTGTACAATCCAAAACTCAACAAATTCACTCAGAAGTGACGTATCTCTACAATCGACATTACATCTCTACTGCTCAGAAGCACTCGACATGAATTCTAACGTTAGCCTTCGACAAATGTCGAATCCGACATCCCCAGAATAGCAACTTTTAAAATTTGTCGAAAAAATGACGTCATTAGAATTTTTTGTCGAGTTCGACACCATCTCTAAAGCCGAGAATCGGCCCCCTGCACCTAACTGTGCTTGCTTCACACGGCGCAAAAATGCGCCCCACTCCGTTCGAAAGCAACAGCCTGGTTCGGCGCTGGCAGACGCATCTTACTTTTGTATGGCCGATCGTGCTCATGGAATCGCGGCCGTATTCATGAGCGTCACGCCGTGTGTTATCTTCACGCGCCGTGAGAAGCGACCATAAGGCCGAGACTCCACCAAAGCTGTGCGAGTCGAGACGTGTTTTGAACAACCAATAGAATTGCGTTATTGACACAGCTCCACTCCGCAACCCGTGCCGCAAAGCAATTCTATTGGTTGTTCAAAACACGTCTCGACTTGCACAGCTTTGGTGGAGTCTCGGCCTTATAGTGAAATGGATGTCAAGTATTTATAACTTTGTAAGTGTGAAATTGACACCTTTGCCTCGCAATAGACACAACGGGTCTTCAACGATACTTAGTCTAAATTTTGTCAAGGAGCCGACAGTTAGCTGTTTTAGCTAATAATCTAGCTGGAGAGCAAATAAGCAATAGAGGGCAGTTGGGGCCTTGAATAAGAAAAAGGCCAATACTTATACTACTTAAGCTATTCAAACAGCGGAGATTGCGGCAAAATTATGAAACACTACCTGTTGCCAACGGCTTGGCCCGCGACAACTCGAAAAATGCCACGGGAAGATAAAATCTAGATAAAACTATCCTATGTGTTCATCCAGTGTACCTTTTATCCAAATCTCGTTCAGTATTTTTTGCGTGAAAGAGTAACAAACATCCATCCATCTAAACAAACTTTCATGGTTATTAATTAGTAAGAAGTAAGATAATTAATATGCATTTTACAAACTAACTCTACGAGTTTTTAAAAAGATTTACGAGAAAACGTCAACTCATAGTTCTAACTCAATATTCTCCTTTATAGGGCGTCGTATTAAGTGTTCTAAAATACGAAAAAAAAAGTCCCCGTCTACAAAATTAAGAAAATTTCCAACCTAGTATTTTCCATAATCGTACAAAACAACGTGAATGAAGAAGGGTCTTCAGTGGAAAAGTCTGTCTGAAAAACAATATCTGCGTTAGTCACGCAAGAAGTTCCAAACAAAGATCTTTTGTTTTACGTATCAACGCGCAGTGTAATTAATTAATGATCATGCAACTGTTGGAATTCTACCATCATCCTGACCTGAGCTGACCCGTCATCTGGAAAAGTTCTACTTGTGTAGATACTACTAAGTTGTCAGCTGAAGTCTTGTGTACGTAAACACGCCTTTTTTCCCATAGGTTTTTAAAGAATCAGGTTGTCGGTACAGAAAGGTAGGTACAGGTCTGTATAAGTCGGTGCAGGTAAAACTGAAAGAAACAGGAAAATCTATCTAGAGTAGGTAGCCATTATGACTTCCAATTCGATGGACAACGATTTTTTGCCTTTTCAATAAAGGTGTTTTTTAAACGTTGCCCCAATGATATTATAAATAAAAAGAGGTAGATATCGCACTAGCACGCACAAATTGTTGAGGACAAAGTAAGACATTTGTTGCTCTTTGCTATCTGCTATCTCTTTCTATCTTAATACGTTCCGCATTATCTATCGCTGTCGTAGTTTTAAATTACTATAATAACAACGCAACGATAGCTGAACGCCATTCAGTATGAACATGGCGTATCTTTCTTTATAATATCATTGCTTTGCCCCTTTTTGAAAATTTCTCTTGGCTGTACCGACAACTTGCTTATTTGTAAAAGCACCCATATGAAGGAATCTATAGATTCTGGAAAGACAAGACGCAATACGGTCTGACGCTGGCAATGCGAAAGTATATTTGGACATCCCATGGGTAAAAGAGATCGCATGCGATTAGATCGTGTCGCCGGAATGGATCGCGTTCTGTGTGTGATGGCCCTTACTCTTTTCGCATTGTCCACATTCATACATCTGTTCATACAAGCACACCAATTGCTAGTACAACACACATGACCATTCTGAAGAATCTCACTAATAAGGTACTGTCTGTTCTTCTAGGGCGTCCCCTTCATTCATCAAATGGTATGTTCAAATATGAGGATAGGAAAATTTTGCGGAACTGTTCTTCGTGAGCAAGAGAAGGTTTCTAGAGTTAAACCGTGAACGAAGTGAGCTGCTTAAATGTGGAATCCAGAGCGTAGCGAATAACTCCCAAAAAGTATTTATGATCAGCCTAGTTTAAGTTAATGAATTGAATTGATACTAATTTGATATTTAGATTCAAATGACGAAATTCATGTTACTGTTAAAAGTATTATATATAAACAAAACTGATAGAGCTCTAACAAACTGGAAATGTATCAATTTACCGGTAAATATACTGCTTCTGGTACAAACATTGACATTAATTTAATACTTTTATCTTATCCTCTTTCTCTCAAATGCTACTTGCAATTCAACTAAAAGTAACAGTACAGTCTACCTCAGATTCTCACAATGTTTACTCTAAAAACAAACGAACAATTAAATAATAATCTATGTCATAAACCTCTAACAATGTAACAATTAAGGCTTTAATAGTTTGACGTCAAATGAATGGAAAATGCCGCTTTACCTAATTATTTCAGATATAAAATTAAATAAGTTAATGTACAAACAAATTTAAATCACTTTGTACATTATAATCACATTTTTCCTAGTAAACATCGTTTTGATATTGTTAAATTGACGTTAGAAGTGGGTAAGCTAGATTTGGCCCTCGGATTCACCTGTCTTTTAAAATATTTTCATGGTTATGAAAAGTTTTGAGAGTCAAATCATATCGCTGTTGAAGTGTAAAAAAAGATTATTCTTTCTTTCTATGTATTTTCGTTAAAAATCATTCGTGTGTCTTTAACTTCAGTCGCCACAATGAGGATTTTGCCGCCGGTCAGTGCACACAATCTATTCGATATCTTGGTATGCCAGGCAGCTCCTTAAACATCCTCTGGTTTGAGCAGGAAATATGGGCTGGTAATTTCATCGCCTCGAAGCGAACATCGTGTCAATCCACTTTGATGTCTTGAGATCGATTGGAATCTGTATCTTGTTACCATAACCTACGTGTGAATTTTCGTTGTGAAGTAATTGAATGCTCTGACCTGCAGCCTTACTCTCGACACTCGATCTCAATTGAAATTGGAAATTGGGATCGAGATCTTGTCATTTGGCACTCTTGAATGTTACACTAGCTCACGATTGGAACAGCATTGGGCGGATTTTTTTGGAACTAAATGAAATCGACTTTACTCGAACGAAAATAAATATCAGCACACATTTATTTATTGATTTAATGAGTAATTCAATATTTTTAAATTTAGTAATTAACGTTTTCATTTGTATGGCCACCCCATGACAATCAGTGTAGGTGTAGTCAAACATGCAGTCGATTTAAATCTCAATCTCGAGTTCGTTCAAGAGTGCCAATTTTCTGAATATTGGAATTGAAACTGAATCGAATTGGAATACGATCGAGATTGGGATTGATTTCAAGAGTAAGGCCCCTGATCCCGTCCCCAAAATTACGCGTTGGCCTAAAACCGTTTTTTTTAGTAAGTAGAAAAAATTGGCTCACATACAAAAGCACATATTTTTTTTATGTTATACAGAATGTTGTAGAAAATAAACCTAATAAATTAGTATTTAATGAGCACAAATAATAGTACAGGTTCTTTAATTACTTGCCCTTATTTTATCGTAATTGGTATAAATATTGAACCTCAAAGTAATGATTTCATTAGTAAAATTAATTACCTTTTTCCACGAACTCGCCACATGATTGCAACATTCAGACTGCAATAATTGATAAACAAAATATTTAGTTATTGGTTATCATAATTTCCTGTATCGTTTGTTTATAGCTAATTGGTTTCACGTTTGAATAGATTTTCTATTTTAGCCAGTTGATTAGTATCGTACATTTGGGTTAATTTTACTGGTATGAAATCGCACCTTTAAAGTAAAACCGTTACTAAACGAAAATTTTCGTGAATTGAGTTATCAATGCCATCTATGTAAAATATACGTAAACTTCAACATAAACTTGTCATTTTTTCAAAATAATGTATTTTACGCCATCTGGCGGTAAATCAAAGCGTTACTAAACAGAATTATGATCGGCTCACGAAATACAATATTGTGTCTATACCAATAAGAACGTGTTCATGGAAGACTGTTATCGGAAGTTTAAAGTAAAACTGTTATTATTTGGATAAACACGGCGCTGAATGTCACAAAAATGAATGAAGATGTTAATTTTTTTTTATAGGAAAAGTGTTTCAATTTGTTTAAACACAGTTTTCTGTGTTATTGACCAAAATTATTAATGGTAAAGTGTTACTATAATAATATAAATTAAAATAAATAATACAATAAATTAAAATAGAAACTTTTCTAAATCACGTGTTAAAACGTAAAAAGAGATCTATAATAACACCTTATTAAACGTCTTATAGAACCCTGCATTCAGATTTAATTGACAAAAAATGGTGACTTTTTTCTAATTTTGGCTCTCCTGTAAAATTGTATAATTTCGTTTAGTAACGGTTTTACTTTAAAGGTGCGAAATGTTAATGTTATGTGAAATACTTGCTTAATGCTTTTGGTGAGGGAAATAATATTTGGGCATGCCACAATCATGTCGATAAGTCCCCTCTTAGAAGAGTAACTGGAGAAGCCGCATCGTCACCTTCAGGTCCTGTCACCACTGTGTGGACAGCCCGGAGGAAACGGTGGCGGTCTGCCCCATTTTAGCGGAGTAGCCCAAAGTTTTGTGGGTGACCGATGGAAACGATCTTTCACGTCCAGCCCTAGTACAGGCCTTGGTACGGAGCGAGAGGCAGGGGAATCAGTCTCTTTCGGCTGATAAGTAGTAATGCTAGAGAAAGAGCAGGTGGAACGAGTGAGGGAGAAGCAAGCTTCAAGCACTGGTCAACGAGAATCGTGAGGTGACGAACAAAATAAATCTATAAATACATCGAGACTATTACTAAAATAATATGTATAATTAAGCAAGCAAATGCAGGAAAACGATCCTGCAAAATATGGGTGTAAAAGGAAAGTACACTAAGCTCTTACCCTTTTTATTGTAAATCAAAAGCAATTCATTAATGATCTTTTTGACGGCGCGGTGCTTTAATTAAATGAACGATTAAATACTTTACTTAGATAGGTACTCAATTTTCATTACATAATTCCGTGAACGTAATGAAATTTTTCGAAGTCAAGAATCTCTCCTCTCAACTCTAATGAATTAGGTTTAGATTTACTGTGAAATTAAATCCATCAACGAGGGATAAGAATATTGGTAAATAAATAAAAGACAAACAGGTTCCAAATGGCATTCCATTCAAAATCTGTGAGACTGCCTCTCTACGAGAGCCCGTTATTAGAACCAAGTGGTTAGGCACAAAAAAGTCTAATTCGCAAAAATGGCAACCGAGGCGCAAAAGGTCAACTTCTCAAAATGGCAAATTCTCTAAAAGCCTAATTCTCAAAATGGCCAATTCCTAAAACGCCCGATTCTCAAAATGGCAAATTCTCGAAATGCCTAAATCTCAAAATGGTAAATGATCAAAAATGTACTATTTTCTGCAATTGGGAGTTTAATTCTTTTAATTCTCTCCCTTTTTCAAAATGATTTACATAGAGCTGCCTTTTTCACCGATTTTAAGGTCAGCTGCTTCCAGTCGACCTGACTATGAATCTAAAATTGAACGACTGCCTTTTGTGTTAAAGACTGCCTTATTTACATTAGCCAGGTCCTTCAAGAAAGTCAGAAGTCACCTAGAACAACGACTGCCTATCCGTATGACTGTATGACTTCCTAAACTCCACATCACTGTCATTCTTCTGCCCTTAATTTCATTTGAGGTGGCCCAGTATAGACCACCTCAGTATATCTTTTATTTTGTTCCATAGTTCTCTATTTTTCGTCACCTTCTCATGTATTTTCTTTATCCATATCATCCTTTATACAATCCAGTATTGCAATAACATTTTTGGCATAGCGAATGATCAGCACAAAAAAACAATTTTACTTAATCAGGACAAAAAAACAATTTTCCAAGAATTGTTTGTGAATATTTCTGCGTTTGCGCAAATAGGTACTCGTTTATCCAGTTTACCAATGATATCGTTTCTTTTAATCAAAACAAACAAACAACACTGACAATTGACTACTTGTGGTAAAACAAAAAAGCAGTTGCAAGTGATCATCCATTGCAAGTATGTGTAGAGGGTTAAGAAAAAAGATTCATATAAATTTGTCTTGTTCAGGCTCTGTCTGAGTGCGCTCATTTTTGTTAGATCTAGTGAACTGCTGGTGAACTGTATCTCTGAACGAGTGTGAGTGTGTTAGATCTAGTGAATGAATAATTTAAACTAGAGTGTAATAATTTCGGGATACTGAATGATTCTCTCGAATCATAATTATTTGCTAAATTGCCTACTAAATACTATTGAAGTTGTCGATTCGGACACTATTAAGTTCCCTACGACACATGAGAAATTTCATATTACCTACTAGCTTGTGCCCGCGACTTCGTACGCGGATCCTGTTGCTTATGCCAGCGACAACGGGGTCGTCAAAATCGAAGATCTGAAAAGTCTGATACACGATTCCAAGAGCCCGGGTAAAAAAATAATGGGAGTTTGGCCAGTAGAGTAAAATTTTTACTCATATATTCATCGTTATCAAAAATCAGTCCTGAACTGTTACCGCGGTCACTGCGTGGAGGTACTCACAGTTTATGTTATTTAATAATTATACAGTGAAATTAGTGGTAGCTTTGACTTCCACATCAGGTGTTCCAGATCTTAAATTTTTATACATCAATAGTGATAATGCTCATCAGATTGAACAACTTTTGCTAAGACGTCATTCCGGTATATGTTATTGTGTAGCTGGGCTCTTGGAGTTCCACAACAGGTATTCCAGATCTTCAATTTTTATACGACAACAGAAAGTGCTCATCAGGCTGAGCAACTCTTGCTAAGACGTCATTCCTATATATGTTATGGTTTAGCTGGGCTTTTGGTGTTCCACATTAGGTGTTCCAGATTTTCAATTTTTATGTTTCAACAGAGAGTGCTCATCAGGCTGAACAAATTTGCAAAGACGTCATTCCTGTATGTGCAGCTGGGCTCTTTGTGTTCCACATCAGGTGTTCAAGATCTTCAATTTTTATACGTCAACAGAGACTGCTCATCAGGCTGAACAACTTTGCTAAGACGTCATTCCTTTTTAAGTTATAGTGTAGCTGGGCTCTTGGAGTTCCACAACAGGTGTTCCAGATCTTCAATTTTTATACGTCATCAGAGAGTGCTCATCAGGCTGAGCCAATCTTGCTAAGACGTCATTCCTATATATGTTATAGTTCAGCTGGGCTATTGGTGTTCCACATCAGGTGTTCCAGATCTTCAATTATTATATGTCAACAGAAAGTGCTCATCAGGGTGAACAACTTTGCTAAGACGTCATTCCTGTATATGTAGCTGGGCTCTTGGTGTTCCACATCAGGTGTTCAAGATCTTCAATTTTTATACGTCAACAGAGACTTCTCATCAGGCTGAGCCAATCTTGCTAAGACGTCATTCCTATATATGTTATAGTTCAGCTGGGCTATTGGTGTTCCACACCAGGTGTTCAAGATCTTCAGTTTTTATACGTCAAAAGAGACTGCTCATCAGGGTGAACAACTTTGCTAAGACTTCATTCCTATGTATGTTATAGTTTTAAAGCTGGGCTCTTGGAGTTCCACAACAGGTGTTCCAGATCTTCAATTTTTATACGTCAACAGAGAGTGCTCATCAGGTTGAGCAACTTTGCAAAGACGTCATTCCTGTATGTGTAGCTGGGCTATTGGTGTTCCACATCAGGTGTTCCAGATCTTAAATTTTTATATGTCAACAGAAAGTGCTCATCAGGGTGAACAACTTTGCTAAGACGTCATTCCTTTATATGTTATAGTGTAGCTGGGCTCTTGGAGTTCCACAACAGGTGTTCCAGATCTTCAATTTTACTACGTCATCAGAGAGTGCTCATCAGGCTGAGCCAATCTGCTAAGACGTCATTCCTATATATGTTATAGTTCAGCTGGGCTATTGGTGTTCCACATCAGGTGTTCCAGATCTTCAATTTTTATATGTCAACAGAAAGTGCTCATCAGGGTGAACAACTTTGCTAAGACGTCATTCCTGTATATGTTATAGTGTAGCTGGGCTCTTGGTGTTCCACATCAGGTGTTCAAGATCTTCAGTTTTTATACGTCAAAAAAGACTGCTCATCAGGCTGAACAACTTTGCTAAGACTTCATTCCTATGTATGTTATAGTTTAGCTGGGCTCTTGGAGTTCCACAACAGGTGTTCCAGATCTTCAATTTTTATACGTCAACAGAGAGTGCTCATCAGGTTGAGCCACTCTTGCTAAGACGTCATTCCTATATATGTTATAGTTCAGCTGGGCTATTGGTGTTCCACATCAGGTGTTTCAGATCTTCAATTTTTATATGTCAACAGAAAGTGCTCATCAGGCTGAACAACTTTGCTAAGACTTCATTCCTATGTATGTTATAGTTTAGCTGGGCTCTTGGACTTCCACAACAGATGTTCCAGATCTTCAATATTTATACGTCAGCAGAGAGGGCTCATCAGGCTGAGCAACTCTTACTAAGACTTAATTCCTATGTACGTTATAGTTTGACTGGGCTGTTGGTGTTCCACATCAGGTGTTCCAGATCTTCAATTCTTATATGTCAACAGAGAGTACTCGTCAGGCTGAACAACTTTGCAAAGATCTTATTCCTGTATATGTTATAGTGTAGCTGGGCTCTTGGTGTTCCACATCAGGTGTTCCAGATCTTCAATTTTTATATGTCAACAGAAAGTGCTCATCAGGGTGAACAACTTTGCAAAGACGTCATTCCTGTATATGTTATAGTGTAGCTGGGCTCTTGGAATTCCACATCAGGTGTTCCAGATCTTCAAATTTATTCTCTCAGCAGTAAATGCTCATCACGAGGAACAATTTTTGCTATCGCACCATTTTTGTATCTCTTATATTTTAGCTGGTCCGTTGCGGTTCTGCACCAGGTGTTCAAGTTTCCAAGACAAATTATAGCCTATGTGTTGGCCATACTTAATACCTATACAACAAAATAAAAATCATTTAAATCCGTCCAGTACTTTTTGAGTTTATCCCGGACATACATACAGACAAACAGACAAAAATTCTAAAAACTATATTTTTGGCTTCGATATCGATTGTAGATCACACCCCAAGTATTCTTTTTTAAAAATATTCAATGTACAGTTTTGACTTTCCTACTATTTTATTATATGTATAGATTGCTTCACTCGCCTACAGTTTTTTTTTATAAAGATAAAATAAACATAAAGAATTAGCCCTAATGCGCCTAAACCATAAAAACAGGTTCAATAACACTTGCCGGGGTCGCGGGACTCACGAATTACTCTGACCCCGGAACGTAAAGGGCTATTGAAGTACACCGTGGATTTTAGTCAGTTCGAGTCTGACAGTCCCTCCCGCTCAGCTTCTTTCTAAACTGGTGGACACTCTTAAAGGCGCCAACCGTTTTTTTTTTCTTTTTAAAACGGTTTTAATTTACTTATATTTATTTTTTTATTTAACAGTCCACTTTATTTTGTTTTGTTTTTTTTTTAAGTTTACAATGGTACGAAGACGACAGACTATGTGTTACAGTGTATGAAGAAGAGGATAACGTCCTCTACGTTATCCTCTTCCTCATACACAGTTCCAGGCAGTCTGAGCTACAAGTACCAGGAGCGGATGAAACAAGAAGAGATACAACAAGACAATTTTGAACGGAGGATACTAAAGTAAATTGTTTGGGGTTGGTAGTTTTGCGCAGTATCCGTTGTTACGCAAAACTGCCAATCCCAAACAATTGCAAAAAATTCCGACGATTTCCAGTAACGGACGTCAGCGCAGTCCCATTTTCTAAAAAGTAAGCAATAACTTTAAGGCGAAATGGGTCTCACAAAACACATTTTGATGCATTTCGACTGCTCGCAAAATCAATTTTTGGCCTCATAAATTACATTAAAAAAATTTTTTTTTTCGTTATATTGAAAATTAAAGATATTCCTTAGTGAATTATAAGCGTCAAAACACGGTTGAGACAATTTGGCTCGATACAAAAAATTCGCAAAGTTTTCCTAAAATTTGCATTTTTATACTTGTCCATGATGAGAAAAACCAGTTTTATTGAATGAATGAATGAATGAATGAATGAATGATTTATTTGCCAGAATATAGGTGTACAATTACATGGTAAATTAAGGTTTAAGTCTCACTATATTCGACTTAAAAGTCGTGCAAATATTTAAATTATTTAAATTACTGACATGCATCACAGAGAAGTTGGGGATTTATTGATATTACAGTTATTACAATCATGTCAATGAAATTAAAAGAATAAATGTCAATTAATAATATTACAAATCAATCACATTAAATCAAAATAAAATAAAATATAGTCTAGTGTTATTAAGTTAGCACAATCAATACATGTAATAAATTATTATGAAGATAAATGTCAATTTTAATATTAAAAAAGAAATGAATCTATTAAGTTAAGGTAAAATACAGTCAAGGGTTTATTAAATTATTACAATCTAGGTCAATAAATAAGTAAGTAAATAAATGTCAATTAATTACAATTCTAGATTATTAATCACAATAATTATATCAAATGGATTTCAGTTTCAAATAATCATCTATTGAATAAAAACATCTCTCACATAGCCAATTATACAATGTCCTATTAAATTCTAAGTTATGCAATTTATGAAATTTTTTTGGTAGGTTATTATAAATTTTCACTGCCATGTTGTAGCAGTTTTTGTCAATTATCTTTAATCTACTTCTTGGAATAATTAAGGGTTTTTGTACTATCTTCCTTTTAAACTGGGCCTTGTCGTCTTTTTCAAAAAGAGACGGGTTGTTTCTGACAAATTTACATAATTCAAAAATGTATAAGGATGGAAGTGTTAACAAATGTTTATTAATAAAGATTGGTTTGCAGGAATCCGTCCACTTAAGGCTATAAATTGATCTAATGCATTTTTTTTGGGCTATGAATGCTCTCTGGGCGTCTGTAGAGTTTCCCCATATAATTAAACCGTACCTCAGAACTGAACATACATGACTGTGGTATACCATTAACGCAGTATCAGTGTTTGTTATGTTTTTTATTTTACGAAGTGCGTATATGAATTTGTGTATTTTTTTACACACCCCATCAACATGACATTTCCAGTTGCAATATCTATCAATATTTATTCCTAGAAAATTAATATCATTGACTTCTTCAATCACTTTATTATTGAATTTTATTGGCAAGTCTATTGTACTCTTACTACTTATTTTATTATTATATGTCAAATATCTCATAAATTTTGTTTTGTCTGTATTTATTTCTAAGTTATTTTCCTTTAACCAGTCATGAATATCCTTAAGGGCATTATTTGTGACGTTGATTGCCTGTTCAATCGTAGCTTCTTTAGTTAATAGAGTGGTGTCGTCTGCAAATAGTACCATATATTGATTTGTTGATTGAGGCAATTCATTAATGTAAATTAAAAACAGTAACGGTGAAAGCACAGTTCCCTGAGGTACGCCATATTGATTGGTTGCATATGGAGACCGGTATGTTACCTTGGTGTTAGTCTTAGGGCACATTTTTACAATCTCTGTGTACTGTTTTCTCCCTCTTAGATAGCTTTCTAACCAATTATATGCAGGGCCTCTAATTCCGTACTGATCAAGTTTGTTCAATAATTTATCATGGCAAACCATATCGAAGGCTTTGCTCATGTCCAGAAATACTGCTATTGGGATTTCTTTCCTATCAATTGAATTTAGGATTTCTTTTATTAAATTGAAACCTGCCAAAGTCGTTGACTTATTTTTAATAAAGCCGTTTTGTTGTTGGCATAGAATTTCATTTTTTTCAAGGAAGTTCGTAAGTCTTGTACTCATAGCCTTCTCAAATACTTTCGAGAAAGTTGGTACCAGAGTAATGGGTCTATAGTTGCCCGCTTCCGATTTAGATTTTTTTTTATGAAGTGGTTTCACAACGGATACCTTGAGTGCATCGGGAAAAGTGCCGTTTTCGATGGACAAATTTATTAAATACGTCAAGGGATTAATTAGAGCTGATATATTATTCTTTAGTAGTTTAGTCGAAATACCATCATAACCCGCAGAGTTTGTATTACGCAACCCCATTATAATTTTGTAAACTTCAACATTATCAACTGGTTCTAGATAAATTGAGTTTGGTAGCTTTCTTCCCATTTTCTGTTTGATGTTAGGGTGTTCAGTGGCTTTTGGTTTCGCAATATTGATGAAAAAATTATTTAGATACGATGCAATCTCATCGCCACCTTTTAACATGCAATCTCCATCCGATATTTCGTTGATTTCATTATTTGAGCAGTTATTTTTTAGTCTTTCATTAATAATTTTCCAAGTTGCTTTACACTTGTTGTTAGCTTTTTCAATTGTTTGTTTATTTTTTTGGATTTGAGTATTTGTTACACATTTTCTTAATATTTTACTATATGTTTTGTATTTCAGCTTGTTTTGTTTATTTTTGTTTTTATAATAATTGTTTTGGAGTTTACGCTTAGTAACAAAAGATTTTTTAAGGCCCCGTGTTATCCATTTTGGATTTGTAGAATTTTGGTTCATTTTTACTTTTATCAATGGGAAGCACAAATTAAAGAAGAGACAGATCTCTTCGTGGAATAAAGAAAATGCCTTATTAACATCTTTTTCAAGGTAGATCTCCGAAAAAGACAGATTACTTAGGTAGTAGGTAAACTTGTCCATGTTTTCCCTACACAGGTCTCGTTTGTATACAAACCAGTGTTGTTTTGCGAGAATTTCGGTTTTTTTTTGTACTGATAAAGTTTGGCCTGTATTGTGGTCGGACAACCCCAATTGATGTACCTCACCCCTAGCATCTTTTTATTCGATTGTACTTAGCCCAATTTTAATACAATTTCGTCTACATGTTCACTATTAAATACATTAGTGCTTTTTGGTTTTTTTTTATTTAACAGAACCATTAGAATTTATAAAAAGAAATGATTTGTAAAAGCATGCAATAAATTTGCGCGCGGGCGGCGCGGGCCGGTCATATCACGGCTCCCGTACCTCGTCAGTCGTCCGCAGCGCGTCTTAGAGAGCACTCGTGTACAACTTTATTGCGCTCGCTGTCGCCGACTACCAAAGAGAATATTGAAGTGTCAAGTGATACCTAAGTCATAAAAATGGTGAATAAACGTAATAAAATGAAAAAGATATCACGACTTCAGCTCAAGAAATTGAAATTGATGAACCTGAATAGGTAAGTTAAAATCTATCTATCTCAAAAATTCTAAGTACGTGCACTAACTTTTAGCGAGCTAATTTGATCGTCGCCGTCGTCGGCACGAGTTTCCATCATTCATTTTACTGTGCATTTACAGAACTCGTACCAACACTGAGTCTCACATTGCGGAGTTGCCAGCTGATTCACAAGGAATGAGTGAAACTGACGCTCCACCACAATTTTCAGAAACATCTGATGGGGCACTAGTAGAACTTCAACCAGTGTCAACCAAGATTTTTGAGTAAGCTCGATTACATATCAACTTTTTGTTTATCGTGGTAAAATCATCAAATGAGTCCTCCCCACCCATACTGTCAGACTCGTACTGACTAAAATCCACTAGTCCTTTATGTTCCAGGGTCACAGTAATTCGGTAAGTCCCGTGACCCCGGCAGGCTTCGGCCCTCTAGAGTGGGGCCCCGTCATTATGCTGACACTATTTGAGGCGCGCGTGGAACGCAATGCGCCGTCGACCCGGGCATGGTCCATGGTCGGTCAGCGAGTCGCCCATTACTCGCCGCCCGCATGCCCGCGCCTACGGTAGCCGGAGATCGTCTGCCGACGTCCGTCGCCGTGGGCGTCTACCACTGCGGTTGGGGTGCAGGGAGGACACTGTCCTCTCCCTCACGCGGCCCGCCTCCTCCTTCGCGAGCATTCTTGCTTCGCAGAAGGAGGCGATCGCTTCCCACTCCGTCACGCCCCGCAGCATGGCCTCGACCAATGCCGGGCGCGAGAGGTCTCCGCCCATCGCCGTCGTGAGGACACGGCGGTGCTCTGCCCAAGCTGGGCAGTCCTGCATCGTATGTTCTACCGTGTCCTCCGGGGGATCCTCGCAGTGGTATTACATACCTACTTATGTCATCAACAGGGTCAAACTACATCGGCAAACCAAACTCCACAAACTTGATGAGTGTTTCGATGTGGGTGTATATCATTTGTATATTTATATATATATTATGTGCATTGTGTTACATCATAATAATTCTGTGAGTTAGATAGGTATCTAATTTCACGTGACCCTGTATTTCAGGTAAAACCTTTGAAAATAAATATTTTTTTTATGTAAGAGGTCATGAATAGGGTACTAATTTATGATAAAAACCGGTATGTCAATACCGGTTTTTACCAAAAATCGGTATTTTATTTACCGGTACCAGTTTAAACCGGATTATTTCAATGTTTCTGAAATCCGCAAACGACGCCCAGTTGAAAAAAATCATTCTGTACATATTCATTATTTTTAAAATTATTTCATATTTTCAGTACCCCTGAAAAACGATTGGGTATTACTGGAACAGAGGAAGTCTCACAAAACCTACCAGAATTATCTCATGGAGCACATATAGAATTACCGTCAGTGCCAATCACACCACCGCCATGTGGTGTAGCTGAGTAAGTTTATCCTCTAGTAAAATTTAGTTTTGCATAAGCTTATAGATGCATATACATATTTTTGAGTTTATCAAAATTATTTTTTATTTGGTGGAGTAAGTATGGATGGACTATAAATAATCATACACTGATAAGCCAGTTTTTCCTAGTTTTCCAGCTTTGTTGAGGTCATCACATTTACTCGCTTTTTTTTTCAATGTTTCAGCGATCAAGAAGACCTGCCTTATCTTGTGGAACATGAGCGTGTGACAAAGATTAGGAAAGAAATCACCGGTCGTAGAATTGTTGATATAGTTTATTTTTTTAATCAACTGCAACAACAAAAACACGAACCTCTCTTTCAATGTGATTTTAGCTGCTTAGTTTTAGAAACAGAAAAGCGTGTCGGTCTGGTTTCATATTTTAATTTTAAATGCAGGATATGCATGAAGAACTTTAAAGTGTGTACTGACGATTTGGGCTGTGATAATAGAGTAGATATAAATACTGCAGCAGTCTCGGGTATAGTATCGTCTGGGATTGGATACTCTCAATTCGAGGAAACTATGAGTGCCATGGACATCCCTATTTTTCGTGAAAAATATTACGCGAAAATTCAGGATAGCATGTTTAGTGAATGGGAGGCTACAGCACTGGAGACTATGGAAAGAGCTGCTGCTACTGAACGTGAAGCAGCAATCCAAGAAGGGCGTGTGGTTAATGGCATACCCGTCATTGACGTGTTTGCGGATGGTGCATGGTGCAAACGTTCTTATGGGAACAACTATAAAGCAATGTCTGGTGTTGCTGCAATTGTGGGCCGAAAATTTGGAGAAGTTATTTTCATTGGTGTCAAAAATAAATATTGTTTTTATATGTGCAAGGGCAGAGAAACGTCAGGAAACCCTCAAAAATCACAAATGCTATAAAAATTATGAAGGGTCCTCCAGCGGAATGGAAGCGACGATTGTATGTGAAGGTTTCAAGGAATCCATCAACATGTATGGACTTATTTATGGCAACATTGTGGCTGATGGTGATTCTGCAACCTATTCCAAAATATTGTCGTCAAATCCCTATTCAGACTACGTAGTATCTAAAATAGAATGCCGAAACCACGTTCTGCGTAATATGTGCAACAAGCTGCGTGCACTAAGCAAAGATACAAAATATCCAAAAGCTCACAGAAAATATATGACCGATGAAAAAGTGATGAGCATGAGAAAAGTTGTCACGACTTCAATCAAACATAATAAAAGTAATCCCAGAGACATTGCCATAAAACAAATTCATGGAGACATAACAAATTCTCTGAACCACGCATACGGGGACCACAGACGTTGCAAAGATTATTGTTGTACGAAAGATAAAGGAATTTTGTCTTCAACTGTGGCAGAGCTTGAAAATTCGACATTTTGGTTCCGGCTAAAAGTTATTTTAAATTCGGTGGCAGCAAAATCGAGAAGTCTTCTTGAAGACGTTGATACTAATGCAGTTGAGAGATTCAACAGCATAATTGCGAAATTTGTTGGAGGCAAAAGAATCAATTTTGCTTCTCGTCGTTCCTATCAAGCGAGATGCTCGGCTGCTGTTGTTTCTTACAATACAAAAAGACCTCTTTACACCGTGCACAAAAAAATATTGGGTAAGAGCCCAAGAGGCAACTTAAAAAAACTAGAAACAAGAAGAGAACAGCAGAGAAAACGAGCCAATGCCGTGAAAAGAAAAAAAAATAGATCTAAGCTATTTGTAAAGCAAAATGATTATGGCAAACAAGTGGCTGCACCAGACTTGTCTGCCGATGAGTACATCGCAGCGTCTACAGATTTTATGAAAAATTTGGAGACGCTGGTAAAAGACCGGGAGGGCGTACAAAAAAGAACCACACAGCAACGCGAAAGCACTGAATGGTTGCAAATAAGAAGGTTGATGATAACAGCATCAAACTTTGGGGCAATAATAAAGAGGCAAAAAAATTTTTCTGCCCTGGTGAATAACATGTTAAAAATGGTTAACCTGCTTACCCATATTTTTTCGCTACATTTTCGACTTTGTCTCTGCATGTCACCTCTGACATAAACTAGATTCAAGGAGCAAACATAATTATTAAAAAAAAAATGTACAGGAATGACAGTTTTTCTTTTTTTGTTTTTTTGCTGGCAACACTACTAGAGTGACATGTCAAGTTTTTGTTCCGTGTTTTAAAATTAAATTAAATTAGTA
Source organism: Agrotis clavis (assembly GCA_954870645.1). Classification (NCBI taxonomy): domain Eukaryota; kingdom Metazoa; phylum Arthropoda; class Insecta; order Lepidoptera; family Noctuidae; genus Agrotis; species Agrotis clavis. The sequence goes on along the minus strand of OX940924.1, from coordinate 20,957,676 downwards.
ATTAGGCTTTATTCTAATGTAATTTCATGTGTAAACGTATCGTAAATGTGTAAATACGCAGGAATATTGTTTTCCCAATAATTGGATAAATATAAAAAGTTTTCGGTGACTTAGCGTTCACCTCACCGGTAACCTAAAACTATCAGCTGACGTTTGCACTACGGATCCAAAACGGGGAGTATTGTTTACTTATTTTCTTTCTAAATAGCACACATTCATAATATTTATATTAGTTACTCGTCTAATACTTTTAAGACTAATTTTTTGTTGATTTTGCACCACATAATTTGCTTGCAAAATTGTTTGTTGACATTCCTTTTTGTGAAGTTTAATAATTAGGAAAATTGTTCAACAATACTATAACAGATACATAAATAAACCTATAATAATGATCAGTGGACATTATTGTCTTTAAAAATAATAATTGTTATAATGTTCTAAGTTTTGTGTTCTTGACAATATACCCACAACACAAAAAAAAGAAAACACAAAACATTAAAATCAATTAAATTTTATTTCCAATTAGAATTTATTAACTATTTAGAAGCTAACATAGCAGCCTACCTCAATTCAATCTCTAGCTGTGCACTTTTTCCCCCCCTTTCATCGCTAACTTCCCTTATTGATCTGTTCTATTAGTTCTCACCGTTTCTTTATTTCTAAATTTCAGTAACCTGTTCAATAACCATGCCTGTGATGACCCGTAAGGCTGCTGCTCAGGATATGGAGCTGAAATTGAGAACAGCTCTCCATGAGCTAAAGGAATCAAACCTCAAAGTCCAAAAATTGTTACAGGAGAGAGAAGAGAGTGAGGTGGAAGTTGATAAAGTTAATTCTAAAAACTCAAGCCTTAAACGTCAGCTAGTGGACCTTCATCAGCAATTCGTGGACGTTGTTGATGAACGGGATCAACTGCGGGTGGTATTGGATGGGTTCAATAATTGTAGTAATTTGTACGAGGAGGCTTTATGTAAAGTTAGGCACTTAGAAAATGAGTTAATTAATGCCAATAATTTTATCTTAAAGTTGCAAAAAGAGAAAGAAAGTTCTCAGGTTGAACAAACAAATAGCTTATACAATGAGTTATTGAACAGCAATTGTAACCCCTCTTCCTTAATCACTATTGATCTCACTGAAGATTCTTTGTTGAGAAATAATAAAATTAGCAACAAGAAAATTAAAAAATATGCCAAACTTAATAAAATAATTAAAAAATGCTACAAGTTAAAGAAACAACAAAAACTCTTTTCTAAATATATTCCACAAAGGAAAGAGCGTGTTGAGTTAGTTAATAAGTTGCACAATTATGAAATTAAATTGGAAGATAGCATAAAAATTTATGAAATTGACACACAGCATTTGCAGTCTGAAATACAATTGCTTCAGGAGTCACTTAGTTCCTTATCCAGTAAGTATATGAGATCTCAGTACCAAATTAAGGAACATATTCTTGCTGCAAATGAGTTAGTGTTGTGTCAATGTACTTGTCAGACAGCTTCAAACCACGGTACTGTCCAGCCTGAGGTAATGGAGGACCCATCCCAGGCTGTGGATTTACCTCAGGTCTGCACCTTTAGCCAGCCTGAGTTACATGATAATAGTTCTTGCTCGGTAATGTTCTCAGATGGTATAGGAAGAGGTTTAGGTAAACTGTTAACTAATAACCTGAGTTATTCTTGTAACTATTGCATGCCAGGTTCAACTTTTAAACAGATTATGTCATCAGTTTATAGTAAAAAATACGTACATAATACTGATATAACTATATTTATTGGAAATAGTTCAAAAATTAAGAAGAAGGACTTAACGGATAGCATCACTGAGTTATTAAAGTTAAATTGTAGGAAAATTATATTGTGTGCCTTCCCCTACTTTGAGAAATTGTCCTCTAGTCAAAACAATTATATTTACATGCTCAATAAGCATCTTCACTTCTTAGTTAGTCTCTATAGTGACAAACTTATGTATTTTGATACCAACGTTTGTATGGATAAACTTTGGTCAACTCGAGGTACTGTGTATCTGCCTTATATGTATAGATGCGAAATAGCCAGGCTATTAGTTTTTTATATTCACACAGACATAAATATATGTCTAAGCTTAGTAGTATAGTTATTACTGATAGTGTTCACAGCACTCCTTTTGATGCACCTAGTGATTTAAACTGTTAGGTACGACAATAGGCAGGCCACATAATATGTTGAATGTTGTACATCAAAATATGCAGGGTTTGCCTGGCAAGGAGTTAGAATTAAGTTTATTTATGGAACACTATCAGGTTCAGGTCTTATGTCTTACTGAACACTGGTTGAGGGAGCATGAATTGCCGTTTTTCAATGATAATAATTTTACTGTCCAAAGTGCGTTTGTCAGAAGGGGCGCTATTCGTGGTGGTTCTTTGGTTCTTGTTTCAAACAAGTTGAAATGTAAAGAACGTTTAGATCTAGTTAATCTTTCTGTTGAGCGTATTATTGAGTTGTCTTGTGTGGAACTCGAGAAATATATAATAATTTGTGTTTATAGACCTCCTTCTGGGGATTTTACTCGCTTCGAATCTGTAATGGAGGATTCACTTAGTAAGTTAAAATCAAGTAATAAAAGGATAATTTTATGTGGAGATTTTAATGTTAATATTTTAGATGCAACTCCTTTAAGTGTTAGACTGCTCAACCTTTTTAAATCTTTTAATTTAATTAACTTGTTTTTTGAACCGACAAGAATTACTGCATCTTCGTCGACTTGTCTTGACAACATCTTTACTGATTCTGATGCCGAAAGTAAAGCAGTGTTAAGTGACTTATCGTCTGATCACTGTGGATTGATGGCTAGCTTCCCTATGCCATCACGCAAAAAGCCTCACAAGATTGAATGTAGGCCCTATACAGTTAGTCGTTGTAACAAGTTTAAAAATAATGTAGCTGATAGACTCACACCAGCCATAGCTGAATCAGATAGTCCTAATGAAATCTATAAATCCCTTTTTGATATTGTTAAAGATGAATACCAGTCCACTTTTAAAACCAAAATCATTAAGAAAAATGGATCCTCTGCTGGTTTCAATCAATGGGCTACACCTGGCATTTATAAAAGTAGAGCGAGATTGTACGAGTTATATGGTTTGAAGAAATTTAGGTTTGATACACCTTTTGTGGAATATGTAAGAAATTATTCAAAATTATTTAAAAAGATTTGTGCTATTGCTAAATCAAAATTTTTAAGCGAAAAAATTAAAAATTCTAATAACAAAGTTAAAGCTACCTGGCAAATTATCAACAGTGAAACAGGTAAATCGGTTAATAATGAAAAGCAATTAGAGATTATGATAGACAGTCAATTAATTACAAATGCGACTAGCGTAGCAGACGCATTTAATGAATTCTTTGCAAATATTCCTATAACTACGACTCGCTCCTTAAGTTCGTCTCCGTCTAAAGCTGAAAGCATTCTGCAAAGTAGTGTGCCTAAATGCGGTAACCTATTTAGTTTTAAACACATAACACCATATGATGTAGTAAATGTATTCAATACACTTAAATCCAAACATACTGGTGATTATTGGGGCATTTCAATTAAACTTTTAAGTAATATAATTGACATCGTCGCCCCCTATCTTGCAATTACTTTTAATAAATGTGTAGATCTGGGTACTTTTCCTGACCTCATGAAGAGTAGTAAAGTCATACCATTATTTAAATCAGGCAATAAAAATGATATTGGTAATTTCAGACCAATTTCTATCTTACCTGCTTTTAGCAAAATATTTGAAAAATTGATACTCAAGCAGTTGCTTAGTCATTTTAATGTAAATAGCCTCCTTCATAGTGAACAATATGGTTTTACGAAAGGTCGTTCAACAACTGATGCAGGTGTTGCTCTGCTGAAGCATATATTTGAGGCGTGGGAGAGCTCTAAGAATGCTATTGGTGTGTTCTGTGATCTATCCAAAGCCTTTGATTGCGTACACCATGATACACTTTTGCGAAAATTACATCATTACGGAATCCAAAACGAAGCTCTTAATGTTATAGAATCGTACTTACGTAATAGATTTCAATGCGTAGATGTTAATGGCTCGAAATCTTCTGGACAACCTGTTCAGCTAGGTGTGCCTCAAGGATCAATTCTGGGTCCGTTTTTATTTTTGGTCTATATCAATGACTTGCCATATCTTTTAAAGGGCATTTGTGACATTGTACTGTTTGCAGATGATACATCTCTTATATTTAAAGTTGATAGAAACAGACAAGAATTTGACGAAGTTAACACCGCATTATCATTGGTCACGGATTGGTTTTCTGCTAACAACTTAGTCCTAAATGCCAAAAAAACGAAATGTATAAAGTTCGCCTTGCCAAATGTTACAAATCTAGGTCCTAACATTGTTCTAAATAATGAAGAACTTGAAACTGTTGACTCAGCCGTGTTTCTGGGTATTAAAGTAGATTCTAGAATTCAATGGGGCCCGCATATAACAAGTTTATCGGGAAGATTAAGCTCGGCTGCCTACGCTGTCAGAAAAGTAAGACAGTACACAGACGTTGATACAGCTCGACTAGTTTATTTTAGTTATTTTCACAGCGTAATGTCCTACGGCATTTTATTGTGGGGCAAAGCGGCTGATATTCAAAATATATTTGTCTTACAAAAACGAGCTGTTCGGGCAATTTACCAGCTGGGTACTAGAGTTTCTCTGAGGGATTTGTTTAGGGAGATCGGCATTCTGACGGTGGCATCTCAATTCATCTTTGCCAACATTATATATATTAGGCAGAATTTACACCTATATACCAAAAACAGTGATTTTCACACTATTAACACGAGAAATAAGCACCACCTACGTGTTCCTTTTCACCGACTTCATAAGGTTCATAACTCATTTGTAGGCCTTGGTATAAAATTCTACAATAAATTGCCTTCGTCATTGCTAGACTTGCCGTTTAATGAGTTTAAATCAAAGATTAAATCCATCCTTTGTTCTAAGGCATATTATTCCATAAACGATTACTTAGTGGATAATAACAGCTGGTCACTCTGTTGAAGTTAAGACGGCTTTCATGCTCTTTCCCAGATGTTTTTAGTTCTCTTTTTTTTCTATTCTTTCTTCCAGACTAGTTATATGTGTTCATATAATTGTTTATATTTTTTTTTATGACTTAGTTAAGTCATCTTGTTTTATTTTATGTGTTTGTATTTGTTTTATTATTTCATTTGATTTACGGACATTGTTGTCCTACTTTACATTTTATTGCTTGTCTTTTTGTGTGTATTTTTTTTTATTTTTTAAGTTCCACATTCGTAGGTTTTCTTGATTTTTAAAAAAAATATCTTTTGCATTGTATAGAGTGTATTCACCTAGTATTATATAGCGTCATAGCCAGCATTGTGTGAGTACCATGTACTTCAGAGCTATCTTTGACTAGAAACCTACGTCTTTCATTGACTTGAATGACTCTGGCAGTTGAGAGTATGTCATGCTCACTCAAAGGTCTCGCTGATGGTGGCGTGTATGTCGGATCATTTAGTTCCCTTCAAAATGGTTGAGCTGAATGGTGCTGATATATGTGTCATGTTCGTGAACGGGCGCTGTCAGTTGGGACTGGTCATCTCTTAGCTGCCACGGCCTATTTTAATTATTAGTAACTTTATTTTGAATTGTCTTTTTATTTTACTATGGACACTATTAACTTGCCACATCGTTCTCACATAATGTACCATCTGATGATGAATGATGTAACAAAAGTTTTGTAATAATTTTGGCGATTGAAAAAGAGTGTCCATGGAGTTTCTTGCTCATTCTTCTCCATAGAGATCTACGCTTTGGAATGAGCACCTACGGTACTTTCACAGTTTTTATGTCTTGTGACTGGGACTGTAGCACCATAACTATTTTTGTTATTGTTTTATTTTATGTCTTTTGACAATTCATAAGTGCCTGTAATTGGCCTAGTTGAAATAAACGTTTTGATTTGATTTGATTTGTTTTTTTTTTTTTTTTTAACTTTAGCAATGATAAACTGAACGAGCAAAATTTGTTGTCTCTTATGTATTACGAAACACGCCAATATTTACGTATTTTAATTACTTACACTGTTTGTTGAATTATAAATAAGCTTAAGTACCTTTTCTAAACTATAAAAACAAATAGGTAGGTACGAGGACATTACTGCGAAGTGATATATTAATAAACAAATAAATTAACGGAAGTTTATTTGCAGAATTTACTATAAATAGATTTTATTTTATTGCTATGTCTATTAATACTTATGTAAGCAAAAAACTTGACGAGGATCAAGGATTTTCTAACGAGATTATTCTAGAGTACTTTATGAGATAACTTGCAAAAAGCAGTAACGTAGATTTCGATGCAGTAGCGTAGCTAGGCGGGGGCGCGGCTGACCCTAGCCCCCGGCTTCGCACCTGAAAGGGCCTCGCACTCGAAGCATCTTGACAACGGCGACCAGTCATTAAAGCAGTGCAACACTTCTACTAAGAAATTAACATGACCTTTAATTATATGAACCTAAGAGGCCTCGCAATGCTGATTTCTCCGACGATCACGCTTAGGCCAAGCGCCTTAGGGGTTACTGGGAATAGAAATAGTCCAATAAGCCTCGCAAAGCTTTTGCCGCTGTCACATCACAATTAGGTACATTGGGTATTGGAGGAACCAAGTCCTATACAACAAGGGGGCCTCGCGCAAGCAGCGGAGGCAGTTATATTTTTCGTCCTGAAAAAAGGGCCTGGCACATCAAGCGTGTTGCCCCTCCTAGATTCGGTCTCGCTACGCCACTGTTTCGATGGAAACTTCCATTAGGTATAACAATAGTTCCGTGAACATTTTACACTCTCGTGCAAAAAGATGTATGAATAAGCGAAGAGCAAACATAAATCATGGTAAAGGCAAGTTGTTTGATCAAAGTGACGCTAACTTTGGTTAAAATCCCATTTTTTTTACACAACACGATAAAAAAAATTATAGTGTTTTGGCCCTTTGAAAACAATTGTTTGATCGGTAAATATGCTTCTTTTTAGTTAAAATCCCCGTAAGGACTCTGGTCTCGGGTTTTATTCCCAGGTCAGACATGGTATTGAAGTACTACTAGGTACACCTCTGCCTTTTTTAGGGTTCCGTAGTCAACAAGGAACCCTTATAGTTTCGCCATGTCCGTCCGTCCGTCCGTCCGTCCGTCTGTCCGCAGCTTAGCTCAGAGACGCCCTGTACTAGAAAGCTGTAATTTGGTGTAAATATACAGATTTGTTGTGCCGAAAAAGTGGTAAAATAAAATCTCGTAAAATATTTTTTTTTAGCGTACCTCCTGTACACGTAAAGTGGGGATGTTTTTTTTTTCTCGCGTACCCCTTAGTGTGAGGTATCATTAAATAGGTCTTTAAAAAATATTGATAGTTTCCTTCAACAATTTTTTGATAAAAAGATTCGTTTGTGAAATATTAAGCTTTAAAGTGCTAATTTTTGCTCGACTCGAGTGTCCCCCCCTCTACCAGCTAAACGGTTATGTTTGAGGGTGTGAAAAAATTCACAATAGTAGTGTATGTAACGAAATTTAAAAGAAAATTATCATGACTAAGTAGGCTTTACTAGTTTACGAGTAATAGTCGACCAACTTATAAAACGTACTTGGATAACATATTTTCCTAAACAAAATGTATCGGAGAACATGTTATTCAACTGCAAATGTAAGTTTGTCAACTTTATTTTTACAGCTTTAGGTGGGTATGTTTTGGTGATAGGTAGGTTTTTATTGTCAACTATTTTTAACTAACTTCAAAAAAAGGAGGAGGTTCTCAATTCGACGTAATCTTTTTTTTTTAATGTATTTTCCCCGATTTCTCAAAGACGCCTAGACCGTTTTTAAAAATTCTTCTTTTTAAAATTAAATTCATCGAATCAGTTTAGTTAGTTCGCATAAGTATTTTGATGGGCAACTACGGAACCCTATACTGTGCGTGGCCCGACACGCACTTGGCCGGTTTTTATCGTTGTAAAATCATCAAATGAGTCCTCCCGTCTCAGGGCGGGACGGGAGGGACTGTCAGACTTATACTGATTAGGCGCGCGAGGAACACGGCGCGTAGTCGACTCGGGCATGGTCCATGATCGGACAGCGAGTCAAGCAAGCGAGCAAGTATTTATTTATATCTTCTTTTCTTCCTACAGAGTTATAAGCTCTTACACGTGTACCTGAACGTACACACGAATACACACCAAGCTATACAAAACCAGTTTGTCTTGAACTCGCTTTATATGATCTTTCCGCACATTGAACGGTCAGCTTATACTAGTTTTGCATAGATTGATGTGTAGTCGTGTGTACAATGACACGTGTTCACTGATTCGGCAGCCCTTTACAAGATTTATTCGAGTTTTCCTCTTGAACGCCAAGGACGTGTAATTTATGAATGTAGTCTGAATTTGCGATCTTGAAGAATTTTAACTTTATTTAGGTAGTAATGATAGTCCTCGCCACCGATTGATCACGACGGCCTATCGCAACTGAGATTAGCAATCATTTCTGCGTGGCACATATATTATAGTGCAGGGGTTCCCAATCTTTTTCAGCTCGCGGCGCACATACTGTTTTAGCTTTTTTTATAAAACAATAATACCTGGTTCCGAACTCCATGAAATCAGAGCACGTGAATCTGGGTTTGTTGCTGCAAAATAGATTAATGAGACTATCCTCTTCTTTCTTGTGGATATTTTATACATATAGAATCTTGGTTCCACAAAATCAAAATCAAAGCATTTATTTCAAGTAGGCCAGTTGCAGGCACTTATTAATTGTCATAGACAAATAAAAATGTAATTAAACATTAAAAACTCATGGTGCTACAGTCCCAGTCACAAGACATAAAAACTGTGAAGAATGAGCAAGAAACTCCATGGACACTCTTTTTCAATCGCCAAAATTATTACATATCTTTTGTGACATCATTCATCATCAGATGGTACATTATGTGAGAACGATGTGGCAAGTTATTAGTGTCCATAGAAAAAAACACTAATAATCAATCCGGAGAATAGTTGACCCTCGCGTCTCACGGCGCCGGCGCCCGCACCGCACCCCTCCGAACTCTCTACGAGACGCACCAGGGCTACGCACAGTTTGGCAACCCCTGTTATAGTGTAAAAGATTTTGCGCACTTGCGCAGGCACAGATGCACTCTCTGTTCCTTTACTCTTGTTGTCTGATGGGACGGCAATCCGACACGACCGGAGAAAGAAAAAGCGCAGGACCAACGGCTTGATATGGCTTGAGGGGACACAATTTCCACTCGTTCTTTAGAGAAAACCTAGCAAGGAAAATTTATAAATGATTGGCATTTATGACGGTACGTCTGGTGTATTGGCTGACCAATCGACTGATGTGATGCATGGCGCGGATTAGATTTCCGCTTATAACAAGTAATTTTGACCTACGGATAGTTTTTCTGGGTCTTGTTTTTTGTGTGATGAAAGTGTTTGTAAACCCATCCACGAAGCAAGAGCAAGTAATTCATAGTGCGAGACAACGAAAAAAATTAACAAGCAAAAAGCTTTAACAATCGGATTTACAAAGCTGAAGTCCGGATTGGCTCATATTTTTATTGACTGGCCTGTTGGTCTAGTGGTTAGTGAACCTGACTGCTATGCCGGAGGTCGTGGGTTCGATTCCCACCCAGGACAAATGTTTGTGTGATGAGCATGATCATTTGTTCTGTGTCTGGGTGTAATTTATCTATAATATGTATGTATTTAGAAATATATAAGTATGTTTATCAGTTGTCTAGTACCCATAACACAAGCTCTGCTTAGCTTGGGACTAGATGGCGTTGTGTGATAGTTGTGGAATATTATTATTATTATTTTTATACGTTTTTAAACATCTCGGGATCATGGGATCCCGAACTTTTGAAGGGCGTGCCAGGAGCCGAAGCCGATTATTATTATTATTATTATTATATTAGTCCGAATTTGAACAAAATAATACGGATTTGCCCATATTAGTCTGAATTTGCCCTCTTTCTACAACTAAAACTTGTAAAACTATTCATTATACCTAATTGATGGAGTTGGGAAAAACTATTATATAATTATTTCCTTTTGCACTTACATCAAAGATTGGCACAGCCATCATTTGAATACCTCTTAGTATGACTCTAGTCATGTTTACTCTACGCATTCAATCAACAAGTAATTTGTTCAAGGTATGTAAACAAATAAAATAAACTGACGTCAATTGCATTATAAGGGAAGTCCTATTGTCCAAAGTTCAACTTTACGTCAGTTGCCATCAAAGGATTACCATATTTATTTCAAGGGCTCAAAGGGCTAAAGTGCGTTGTACTTTAAATATTATAATGTAATTATTATACAAAATCCGTAATTAGGGTTCAAAAATAAACAATTGACGTAAGTAAGTATTTTTGATCGGAACTTAATAAACATATTTATAGTATTTTTAACCTTGAAAGTTATTTCTGTTAACGGCTTCTATTTCCCGGAACTTATGACAATTTAGCATTGTTTTAATAAAATCAGTGGAAAATATTTTGATTTTTTTTTCTGGGTTGTTAAAATCACCATAAATAAATGAGCAAATGAGTCCGCCCCCCAAGCTTTCAGACTTATATTGACTAAGAGTTAGGTTCGGTTAGTCTTTGTGACAGGCCACGGTAACTCTTTAGTCATTCCTGCCCTTAGCTTTATTTGTTGGAGGTTGTAGCAGCAAATATTCTTCCTCTGTACTTCTCCATTAGAATAGAATAGAATAGAATAGAAATCATTTATTTGTCAGAATATTGTACAAAGTTGTTAAGTGTGTTATGTATAACTAGCTGTGCCCGCGACTTCGTTCGCGTGGATGTCGGAACATTTTATAGTGCGAAGCGCTGTTGGAGGATACCGATACAAATCATTTTCTTTATGCTTTTTTTTTAGCGTCATAAAATCGTTAAATTAGTCTTTTCACCCAGGGCTGGGCAAGAGGGACTGTCAGACTTGTATTGACTAAAATCCACGGCGTCCTTCAATAGCCCTTTGCGTTCCGGGGTCACGGTAGCTCGTAAGTCCTACGACCCCGGCTGGCTTTGACCCTCTAAGGGGTTTGGCCCCCGTCATTGTGCTGACGCTCTTTGAGGCGCGCGTGGAACACAATGTTGACGTCGACCCGGCATGGTCCATGGTCGGACAGCGAGTCGCCCATAATTACTCGTCGCTCGAATGCCCACGCCTGTTGGCCAGAGATCGTCCTGCGACGTCCGTCACCGTGGGCGTCTACCACGGCGGCTGGGTGTGGGTCGTGAGGTGAACGCTGTCCTCTTCCTCACGCGTCCCGCCTCCTCCTTCGCTGGCATGACTGTTTCGCAGAACGGCACACACAGGTACAGGCACAGACACAGGTACCTCCCAAAACTTCCGTGTCCAGTGAGGATCTGCGTCAGGCGGTTGGTCAGGACGCCGTGACACCTTTCAGCATTCCTCAAAGAGAGGTCTTACCGCCGCGATTGAGGCGTGCCCGAACCTCGGTTTCGATAGTCGCTCCCTCCATACCGCCCCCTTTTTTTTATCGTGGCAAAATCATCAAATGAGTCCTCCCAGGGCGGGACAGGAGGGACTGTCAGACTTGTACTGACTAAAATCCACGGTGTTCCTTCAATAGCCCTTTATGTACCAGGGTCACGGTTATCGCGTGAGACAGTCCCGCGACCTAGGCAGGCTCTGGCCCTCTTAGGGGGCCCCATCAGATTGCTGACAGCTCTTTGAGGCGCGCGTGGAACACAACGCGCCGTCGACCCGGGCATGGTCCATGATCGGACGGCGAGTCACCCATTACTCGCCGCCCACATGCCCGCGCCCACTGTGGTCGGAGATCGTCTTGCGACGTCCGTTGTTGTGGGCGTCTCCGCGGCGGCTGCGTCGTGAGGTGGACGCTGTCCTCTCCCTCACGCGTTCCGCCTCCTCCTTTGCTAGCATTACTGCTTCGCAGAAGGAGGCGACCGCTTCCCATTCCGTCTCGCCCCGCAGCATGGCCTCAACCAGTGCCTATCGCCGCTGTGAGGACACGGCGGTGCTCTGCCCAAGCGCAGTCCTGCACCGTATGTTCTACCGTGTCCTCCGGGCGATCCTCGCAGTAGTGACACCCAGGCGTTTCTTCGTTCCCCATTCGATACAGGATCCATACCGCCCCCTGAGATGGCGCCGGAGCTCTTCCCGCCGCGGCTCGACTTCTATGCAGCGGGGATTGACCAGTGCTTCTTTATAAATACATGCCGTCGGACGGCAAGCCACCCATTACTCCCCGTGCGTAAGCGGCTGGAATATGACCCACTATTTCCGACGCCCTGGGCGTCTTCAGCAGTGGCTCGGGTGAGAGGTAGAGGGTGCACTTTCCCTCACGCGCAATTATGATATGCTCAGTATTGCCCAGGCAGTAATAATTTTGTTGTGACATTATTTTGAAACTATGATATCTCCTAAGGTATTCATTGAAATCAAACGATGTCAAGGGCAATTTTGTTCAAAATTAAATGCTTGTGATGATTAACGTATTTATTTTGATAAGGATTAATATCATATTAATGAAAATACCTTCGCAAATAATGCATTACTTTAAAACAAATTTGATTTCCATAAAAAGGTTATAGTGACTTAATCTTGAAAGATAGATATATGCTCTTGCGGACTTTATTTTATAATTTTTCATGAGAAATAATTCCGTAGTACATAATTTTTGTGTATCTTTAACCGTTTGCGCAGCGCACGCAACGAAAGCTCTCGAAAAGGAATACATTTTCCCGATTTTGAAACATTTCTCATTGCTGCTCCGCTCCTTTTGGTGATAGCGTGATGTTATATAGCCTATAACCTTCCTCGATAAATGGACTATCCAACACAAAAAGAATTTTTCAATTCCAACCAGTCGTTCCTGAGATTAGCGCAAACAAACAAACAAACAAACAAACAAACAAACAAACAAACAAACAAACTCTTCAGCTTTATAATATTAGTATAGATTACGATCATAATATTCTGCCGTTTCCGGCGTACAAATATGGTTTAAATATAAGATTTATGGATCATCAATTCATCATACATTAGAATTAGATTTACAATCATAGAAATTACAAATAATTGAAATAATTTCATCAACATTAATAATTAATTTCGTCAAAGAGATTCATACAATAGGCAATAATGTCAAATACTTAGGTAAATTTTTCATTCATAAAATCTTCAGTCGAGTAGAAACATTTGCTTAGGAGAAGGTTAGGGAAGGCATTATCGACTCATAGCATCATTCACAGTCGTATTTCTATAGAAATCTGCTATTGCAAGTTATGATGCATACTTTGCACGAAAAATTGTCGATGACCACATTTACGATAGGTACCTACGAATAGACACCAGCACCTCAATCTACCTCAATCTGTCAAACTTTATTAGATTTTCAACCTTATCACAATAGTGGAAGGTTAATGTTCAATTGGTAAAATTTGACAGATACGGGTAGGTTGACCTGCTGGGTTCTGTACATTATCGGTATTATTTATATTAGGTATTATCTACACGAGTTTTATAAGGCGTTTGTTTGGTTGAACGCGCTATTCTCAGGAAGAACCGGTGCGAATTGTGTTAGATAGATAGTTCTTTTACCGAGTAAGCCCAATGTCGGCCGTATTATCCATAAGGCACTTTAGGCCAGTGCCTAGGAGCCCACTATGACCAGGGGCCCAGCACTCGCGATAAAAAAATGAATAAAAGGGGATTGTGTGGTTTTATGAAACCACGGTAGAAGTGAAACTTTTTCTCACACTAGGTATAAGGTAAAAGCCCCCATTATGAGTGACGGTGATTTTCCTGTTCTTTGTTTCATTTTTAAATGATTCCGATACTTCGTCCTATAGATTGTAGCTCATTGGTCATGGTCATTTCACTTGAAGAAAGGCGTATACCTTTGCAATGTGATGACTGAAGACTGTTGTTGATGATGATGGTAACTCTAATCTATTTCGTAATGTAGAAAGTAAAAATTTCCAAACTGCGTTGTTGTGGTATGAAAAAGGGAGGGCCCGAAACGCGCTGTGCCTAGGGGCCCCGAGATGGTTAATCCGAACCTGAGTAAGCCTATCAGGCTCTATACAACGGCTGGATACGACCAATAAGATCCGAACAGCGGATAAAACCAAGGCGAACAGCTAGTCATTTAACAATAAAATAGTTTCTGCTGCGCAATCGTTCTCGGTGAACCCCTGAACACCTTCAAGGCCGGTAGCATGCAACTACGTGCAAATTCCTAGTATTAACTTTGATAACATTCCTTGCCATATTGCTATTATCCGGTCAATTACCGCCAGACGAACTTGACCTTTACGGAAGTACACCCGACAAAATAATTTGAATGGAGCACGCGTTACTTTCCGGAAGTTCATGACTTGGAAATCAAGAAGTGATAAAAACTTGTTATTGCATAAATTAAGGTATTTCTAAGTATAAAGTGTTCAGTAACTTTGTTTTTTTTTCTTTTCTGTACTGCTTTGCACGGGGGCCTTGGGTTCAACTCAAAGGTTTTCAGATTTCCATCAGAAAATCCTTAGCAGCCCGGAGTCTGGTTATGTGTACGGTTGATGACAATGGGACTCACATAATCACTATAACCCGGAGTAGGTAGATTGATTTAGGGTCAATAGCCTGAAACGTACTTATATTTATTAACATGGACCTGCCTCCGGAATTCCGGGAGAGATAGAGATTTTTCCGGAATTTTAAAATTGTTACGAACGTAGGATGAGGACATATAGGATATTAAGGTTATTTCAAATTTCAACCAAAAAAAGTACTGAAGTGAAATCCCGGGAAAAAGGCTTATCCATGTTATGATTTTTATGACAGTTCGTGATAAAAGTACATAAAATCAATCAACCCACTCCAGGCTATTGGTAATCACACTTTAGGACTGACAAAATTTTGGTGAGCTTCGTCATCTCTGCCTAATCCTTAAGGTATGGCTGCAGACAGCTGTGTTGTTTTTAGTGTGGTTCCATAATCTATACATATAAATAAAATTGGAGTGTCTGTTTGTAATATTGATGAAATAACCGTTTTTAGGGTTCCGTAGTCAACAAGGAACCCTTATAGTTTCGCCATGTCCGTCCGTCCGTCCGTCTGTCCGCAGTTTAGCTCAGAGACGGCCAGTACTAGAAAGCTGTAATTTGGTGTAAATATACGGATTTGTTGTGCCAAAAAAGTGGTAAAATAAAATCTCGTAAAATATTTTTTTTAGGGTACCTCCTGTACACGTAAAGTGGGGATGTTTTTTTTATTTCTCGCGTACCCCTTAGTGTGGGGTATCATTAAATAGGTCTTTAAAAAATATTGATAGTTTCCATTGACAATTTTTTGATAAAAAGATTCGTTTGTGAAATATTAAGCTTTAAAGTGCTAATTTTTGCTCGACTCGAGTGTCCCCCCCCCTCTACCAGCTAAACGGTTATGTTTGGGGGTGTGAAAAAATTCACAATAGTAGTATATATAACGAAGTTTGAAGGAAAATTATCATGACTAAGTAGGCTTTACAAGTTTACGAGTAATAGTCGACCAACTTATAAAACGTACTTGGATAGCATATTTTCCTAAACAAAATGTATCGCAGAGCAGAACATGTTCTTTAACTGCAAATGTAAGTTTGTAAACTTTATTTTTACAGCTATAATATTTAATTTAATTTTTTTTTTTTTAATAGGTGGGTATGTTTTGGGGATAGGTAGGTAGGTTTTTATTGTCAACTATTTTTAACTAACTTCAAAAAAGGAGGAGGTTCTCAATTCGTCGTAATCTTTTTTTTTATGTATTTTCCCCGATTTCTCAAAGACGCCTGGACCGATTTTGAAAATTTTTCTTTTTAAAATTAAATTCAGCGAATCAGTTTAATTAGTTCGCATAAGTATTTTGATGGGCAACTACGGAACCCTACACTGTGCGTGGCCCGACACGCACTTGGCCGGTTTTTTTACTATTTGCATTATATACGGTACATACAACAAAATAACATTTTTTTCAATTTTTGTCTGCTTGCTTGTAATGGCTAATCTCTGAAATGGCTGGGCCGATTTTGACGGGACTTCTATTGGCAGTTAGATGATGTAATAAGGAGTAACTTAGGCTATTTTTATTTAAGTTATTTTTTTTTTTAAATACATTGTTGAGTTCCGACCGAACATCCACGCGAACGAAGTCGCGGACGCAGCTAGTATATTATAATATGAGTAGGTATCTCATATTTGGATAAGTTAGTAGTCAATAAATCTATAATTATGTACGTATAGATAAATCCACAACACAATGGTCTTGTCCCCTCTAGTCGGTCGAGAAAGAGGAATTTGAGACGACAACCGACTACACCACAAAATGATCTCGTTAAAGTTGCCGGAAAGGTGCTTACTTTACTTTTACGCTGAGTGTACTTGCATAGAACTAATCGCTCAGATTAACTCATTATGGGTCTCAGGGAACTTCCTTGCTCCACCGTCATAGTTGCAAGTCATGTAAACAATTCAGTTTGAAACATATACATACGTTTCAATATGTTATGTTCATTGAAACTGGTTTTCATTCCAAATTATTCTATTACATCAGGTATTGATTGTGAGCTCTATTGATGGCTGTAGAAAAAAAACTACACCACCTAATTTAAGGCAAAGCCTCTTTTTAGTTCCCATTGACTGGACTGGACAACGATAAATGTCGTTTTAACGTTGACAGTTTTTTTAGACAAGTGTTCAACAGATCTTTAACTTTTGTGGTAAGACGATGTTTGTATGAATTTCATATTTTTTTTAAAACTGTTTTTTACAATTATTATTATGTATAGTGTATCATTAAATATAGTAACACGGTAGTCAATTAAAACAGTTTTATCGTAATGTATAAGCTAGTAAGACAATAATCGCTCAGTTTAACTGATTATTATTATGATAGGTCTCACGGACTTTCCTGGGTCTATCGTTCAAGTGCAAAATCATGTTAACTGCGCGTGTTATGTCTAATTGTGTATCGAGTTAACTAGATTAGCACTACCCACGAAGCAAGTAACACATCTCGCCGCAAGATTCCGTCATCAATGACTCTTCCTTTTATTTGAATGGTAAAATCATTGAATGAGTCCACCCTATAATAACACAGAAGGGGGGGTGCTATGACAGGAAACCTCCACGTGCGCCCGTGGACTGGAGTTCCCTTTCGGATACGTCCGGGGGGAAGACCAGTTTTTCGGGCCGGTGCACCCTGGGATGCGGGCAAAAACTCCCCTTAGGCACTGTGTGCCTAAGGGGTCTCTTTGCCCGTATGCGAATAGCCTGTCGTGTGGACGCTCCAACGCGTGTCCCTCTGATCAGCAGAGGGCACAGCGGCGGAGCGGGCTTGTGGACGGTGAGTAATGGGTAGCTCGCCGTCCGACCAAGGAACAAGCCCGGGTCGGTGGCGCGTCTTGTTTCGCGTCAAATGCCTGCTGGGGTCGCGGGTTTTTTCTTAACCCAGGATACTGTGGCCCCGAAACGTAAAGGGCATCCGAAGGAACACGGGTGGATTTTAGTCAGTAAGAGTCTGACAGTCCCTTCCGCCCCACCCAGGGCGGGAGGACTCATTTGATGATTTTACCACCTAAAAAATAAAAATAAAATAATAACAAAAAAACACAGAAGGGACTGTTGGATTCATTCTTATTGACTTTTTTATTATGTACGATGGGTTTGCTCTTGACCTCAGTCTAGGTCAGGAGTGACTAAGACAAGGTCGACGATGGAACGAGCTTACCCAGAAGAAGCCTGTTCACTCTCACTTTGAAGAGATTAGGGCTGTATTGGTTCGGAAACACAGACGCAGGCAGAGAGTTCTACTCATTCGCTGTTCGCATTATAAAAGACGTTTGGAAACTCTTAGTGCGACTAAAAGTTCACCCAGTTCCTTCATATGCCTTTCCCGAAACGCTGCTAAGACTCTACCCTAGAGTAATGGTCCACAAGTTATGGGGTAATGAATGTCATGCTCGAGTCGTGCTTGTTCATAAATATATAGTTGACTACGGTGGGCGCTACTGAAAGCGCTAAACTCGTACGACATACCTGTTTGTCATTGTTAACCCTTTTCATTACGGATTAACCTGAATGTTTTCAAAACGGGTTTACAACGTCGTTTTGCGGTTGTTAATAAGTAGGTCTCTAATAAGTGTTAATCACCGCAACCCAGTTACTGGGTTATACCAATGTTCAAAGGTTAGATACACGGAGCTACGCAAAAGGTTGTAATCCAGTTTATCAAGGCCTCGCTTTGTTTGATCTTTTTGCACAGTGGTCGATCATATTATATTGGATTAGCATAGCTTGATGTGTACACTTGTGTACGAGTCTTGTGCACACTTACAATGTGACTCTATATGCACGTGCTATTGCTTATTATGATGCAAAAATATACTTTGTCCACAATATCTGTATCAACTTCATTGATTGACATTACCTAATAAGTTTGTATTACCTACTTAAAGACTAAAGTAAAATTTCAACAAAATTATCTTAACGAGAACCTAAACCGAACCTTTTTAAAGGCTTTTTGTTTTCGTTCCAACATTGTCAAATGAGTTTTTCCGACAGGCAGTCGCTCAATGTAAAATACTGATAACCAGTTGCATCTGGTTCGATTGGAAGCCGACCCCAATATAGTTGGAAAAAGACCAGGCAGATGATGACTGTCAAATGAGTTTTTCCACCCAGGGCGGGACGGTATGGACTGTCAGACTTGTACTGACTAAAATCCATGGTGAACCCTTCAATAGCCCTTTACGTTCGAGCTCGGTTACCTGATCAGATAGTCCCGCGAACCCGGCAGGCTTTGGCCCTGTAAGGGCTCTAAGGGCTCGTCAGTTAGCTGACAACTCTTTGAGGCGCGGCTGGAAACTTCGTACACAACGCGATGCAAGTCTCCGAATACAAATCCATAGAGTTTTGTATAGAGGGAAGCGTCAATGGATACCAAAGTCGTGTGGTATTGGAGACTCGCGTTGCGTTGAAGGGGCGAACACGACACGCCATCAACCCGGTCTATGATCGGACCGCAAGTCGCCCATTACTTATCGTCAGCATGCCCATCGTTTAAAGGCTGGCTTCCAATCATTGATATACCTATAAAAACCTATATCAATGCTTCCAATTCATAGATTTTCTTAGTTCGTTGAAGTTCCCAAGTAACTAAATGTTAAAATCATTTTTTTGGCCAAAGTGTATCAGACTGGTCCAGCAGAGCGGCAGAGATTTGAAATAACTTGGGACTCTCGGGAGCGACGCGACGTGTGTCAAGTTTAATTTGCACCACTGTTGCAAACGACGAACCCATAGAGACACTAAGATAGAATTAGAACAGTATCATGTGTAATTATTGTTAATTATCACTAAAAACATGTATATCGATCAATAAAAAGGTGTTAGGCCCGCACAAGGCGGGAAAAATACACTCGGCGTCACAAAAATCGCACCTCTTCGAAAATAAGTTTAAAACATGTCCCGCCAGTAACGAATACATTAAACCCAATTAATATTGGTATCAATTGAAAGTATGCTTAACGACCTTTAAATTAACAACAGTTAGAATCCCTAAACACAACAGGTTTCATTAGCACGTAACGTTAAAAAAAATGTTGTCAAAATACGCATTGCAAGGGCCACTAATTGCACCTCCCTACAAGGGTAAAAAACGGGCGACCCGGGTTAAATGTGGGTCATTCGCTATTCAACCTTTGAAGTGAACACACGTGAACAGCTACAGCAAGAAAAATACCCCAGAAGATGGATACCACTGCAGATGAAGCCGCTCAAGTCATTGCACTACTGCAATCAGGGATGCGGCAATGTGATGTTGCTCGGCAACTGAACTTGAGTCGTTTTGCCGTTCGACGAGTGTTCCAACGCTTCCAAGAGACTGGTGGCTATATCCGAAGACGTGGATCTGGAAGACAACGGTGCACATCGGAAAGAGACGATCGCTTCATTGTTTCGACGTCTTTACGTAATCGGTTCTCCAATGCTGTTGAGCTGCAACAACAACTGCTATCAGCTCGCAGAACTTCTGTAAGCGTCTCCACGATTAGAAGAAGAATGCGGGAGAAAAAAATTGCAGCTCATAGGGCTGCTACAGGGCCAAAATTGACTGCACAGCATAGGAGAGACCGGTTGCAATTTGCCCGTGACCATGTGGATTGGACAATAGACCAATGGAGGGCTGTGCTCTTCTCGGATGAGACGAGGGTGTGTCTTTTCTGCAACGACAGGCGTCGAAGAGTGTATAGGAGGCAAGGTGAACGATTCGCACAAGCCTGTATTCAAGAGACAGTGGAATACGGGGGTGGCTCGTGCATGTTCTGGGGCGGCATGTCAATCGACGGTAAAACGAACCTTGTGTGTGTTTCTCGGACTGGAAGTGCTCGCGGGCAAGGGTCGCTGACTGCTGCTCGGTACATAACAGAGATCTTAGAGGAGCAGGTTGTCCCTTATGCGGGTTTTGTTGGCAGTGGGTTCACGTTAATGCACGATAACGCCCGCTGTCACACCGCTTTAATTGTAAGAGACTACCTGCAAGAAGTTGGAATCCCTGTTATGCGCTGGCCGGCGCGAAGTCCAGACCTAAACCCTATTGAGCACCTTTGGGATGAACTGAAACGGCGAGTACGGGCACGTGATCCTGCCCCTACCACTCTCCAAGACCTCCAAGATGCCGTCGTTGCAGAATGGGACAACATTCCTCAAGAGACTGTTGTCACATTAATTAGGTCCATGAGAGAACGCATGGAAGCAGTCATCAGGGCTAGGGGGGGTAACACTAGGTTTTAAGTTGTTTTTAAGGACTTTGTTGTAATTTTTGCTGATAAAATAAAATTTAACTTTTTAATCATTTGCATTAGCTTGCTTTTTTTTATTCCCTGGTAAACAAAAAACCAAATCCATTGATTTATACTGAAATTTAAATAAATTGCCTTTCCAATGATACCTTATAGTCATATGTCTACCATTGATTAATAGGTTTAAAATGACTTTGAAGGGAATTCTTAAAGTGGTGCGATTTTTGTGACGCCGAGTGTAGGTAAACATTAATGTAATACCAATTCATTACCTTATATGGAAGCGAAAATGTCGTCTTCACGTTGTAGCAAGGTCATGACCAAATAAGGTCACGAAAGCGCCTCATCGCTCGTTGTGGGCGGAGCCTCCGACAGGTCGAAACCTGTCCGCCTGACACAAGTCGAAGCAAAGTAAAATGCAGGCCTATGATTGGCCAGAGGGCCATTTCTACAAACAGGTCCCTCCACGGTTTGCGATGTGGTGTTTTCACATAAGTATGGGAGCAAATTGAGCTCCAGTAAGTTTTAAGTTCTTTCATTGTTTTCTATGTTTTTATGTTTTACGTTTTATGTTTTGTTCTGATGTTTTGTTATATTCTTCTTATGTCTTGTTTATAGTGTTTAGTTAAGTATTTACTGTGAGTCCCACGTGCCCTAAGTTGATTATTATTGTGTGTATATTGTGTAGAGTCAGTTTATGTGAAAGTTAATTTAGTCAGTGTAATAAAAGTGTTAAAATCGTCGAAGAGTTTAATTCCGAATGAGTCCCTTGTAAAGTAAAGCCAAAACTGAGCTATCGAAGCAGGGAATAAACAATAATACAGTCCACACCCAACAGTTCTGGTCCTACTACGCCGGATAAAAGTGAGAATTGAACCAGAACCAACAGTTCTGGTCCATCGGAGCTGGATAAAGGGAGAAGTACCAAAAAAGTTGGTGCTTCTCGACCAGTATAAAGTGAAAAGTGCCGGTATAATACATAAACGCGTAAATAAGTGTTGTGAACGGATACATAAAACTGTAAGTACTGAACAATAATAACTGAACTGGTGTATGTATAACTGTGTCGTGTACATAAGTGAATAAAGTGTCGATATTAGGGCAAAGTGGTGTTCTCTGTGTCGAATATCGCGATCATAGTGCGCGTTGAAGTGACCGGCAGAACCGTGGGGCTCACAGTAAAATAAAGTGTAAATAAGACTCTGTGCGCGTTAATAATTATGTACTATGTACATATCGTTGTACCAACGTCGGGAGTGACCGCGTAGCGAAATATAGTGAGTTCGCGTAAACGAAGTGACCGTCGCGTAAAATAAATAAGTAAATACGCGTCGTACATAAGCGCGCGCTGCAATATAGTGCGCGCCGCGTCGTCCGTCGAAAGTATATAGTGCCGTCGCGGTAAATAGGGCTAGTCGTGATTATAGTAAAGTGTCGAAGTGCGCGTAAAGTGTAACGTCGTAGTGTACGGATCTGGACAAGTCCAAACCGGGTACGAACTGTCGTGTGTTGTGTGTCGTGCTCCCCGCTTAAAGTTTTGCCATCAGTCAGGAAGATGGTCATCACCCGTAGCCAAGGTGATGCTGCCGAAGCAGAGGACCAGAGGCGGGCCCTACAGAGGAGGGCAGAAGAGCAAAGGGAGGCAGTTCGCCAGGAAGCGGAACGGATTCGAAGAGAGAGACTACGGAGGATTTCACTAGACCCGCCAGCGTCACCAGCGATCACAGGTGACCAAAGTACTATTAATTCACGACTAAATACCGCGCCTCTTACGACGGTGGACACGGCCACGGCGGGACCATCATCGGGTCTTCTACTAAGTGAGGACCATGGACAAAGGAGGAGGTCACCCGCAAGGTCAGAGAGGTCACAGAGGTCACAAAGGTCAACGAATAGTATGGTAACGCGCATAAGGCTAGCAGAGTTGGAGGCTGCAGAAAAGCTAGCAGCCTTACAGAAAAAGTCTCTTGATCTAGAAGCAGACCTAGTCAAGAAGAGGCTAGCCGCCGAAGTGTCCGTCATACAGGACGAACAGGAGAGCCTGCGGGACGAGCCTCTCGCTCCCCAGGAGGAAGGCCACCACAGCAGAGTGGACGAATGGCTTCAAACGAATCCCCTCAGAGCACGGGGGGAGGGGGGCACGGGAGCCCCCCAGGAGGACCCAAGACATATCAAATTCGACATGCCACGGGGAAGGTCGCCGACACCGACGAAGCACAGGAACAGCATCGACAACTTAGCAGCGACCTTAGAAAGGATGGCAAGACCCCGACTACGGCATACGGATCTACCGGTGTTCTCCGGTGGTGTCAACGAGTGGCTACCATTTAAAGCGGCCGTACGGGACACCACGAACATGTACAACATTTCGCCTGCTGAGAACATACAGCGACTGAGGAGCTGCCTCAAGGGAGAGGCAAGAGAGGCGGTGTCAGCTCTACTACACACCGCTACCGATCCGGAGGTCATCATGAAGACACTCGAACAGTGTTTCGGCCGACCAGAGGTACTCATCGACCGCGCCATCGACGAACTAAAGAGGATGGCGAAGCCCACTGCATCAGCCGCGGACTTAACACTTTCGCGATCAAGGTGCAGAACACGGTGAGCGTAATCCAGACAGTCGACCGAAGAGGGTACTTATACAACCCGCTACTGACACGCGAGGTACTTGAGAAATTGAGTCCGCACATACGGGCAAGATGGTGCGACTTTGCCTACGACAACGACGACACAACGGAGCCGGAGATAGTCATGCTGTCTCGCTTTCTAATGCGGGAAGCGGACCGGGCGTTGCGATACACGTACGCCCCGCCCACCAGCGCCGCGCCCGCCAGCCAGAAGAAGGAGACCAGGCAGCCAGTGACTACAAAGAAGAAGGCCAGCCCCGTCTACACAGCCGTCGAGAGCAAGGAAGAAAAAGGTCAGTGCCTCAACTGTAACTTAGATCATGTGTTACCAAAGTGTCCCAAGTACAAGGATATGAGTGTCGACCAGCGGTGGGAGTACTTAAAGACCAACGGCATATGCTTCCGGTGCGCTGAGAGGAAACACAGGCGATTGAACTGTAAGGCCAGGTTGTGCGGCGTAAACCAATGCCGCCGACCCCATCACGCCTCCCTCCACCAGGAGAGGGCGGCAAGCAAGGAAGAGACGACGACCGCGAAATCTACCGCAGAGTCCAGCAAGGAGGAGGCAGTACTGTCGGTGGCAACCAAGTCCGCCGCCGGCCCGCAGGAAGTACTGTTGAAGATGTGCCCCATCATAGTCACCGGGTCACGGGGGGAGGTAAGGACGTACGCGTTGTTCGATGAAGGAGCAACCGTCACCCTCATCGATGAAGACCTGGCGACCAGCATCGGAGCGGAGGGTACGTCACACCCGCTGCGCATACGCGGCGTGAACATGACCTCAGAAGAGCAGGACAGCAAAGCGGTACGGGTGCAAGTCAGGGGCATCCGGAAAGACGGCCAGTCGCACGAGCTTCGAGCGAGGACCATCAAAAACTTGAAGCTCCATCAGCAGTCCATCCCAGAGACCCTGCTGGATCACAAACACCTGCGAGACCTGCCAAGAGAGGAGGTTTGTTACGGGCAGGCCCGCCCCGGACTCCTGGTGGGGACAGACCACTGGGAGTGTATAGTGACCAGGGAACTCCGAGTCGGCGGCCCCAATCAGCCAGCTGCCTCAAAGACGACGTTGGGATGGGTGGTGCACGGAACGGCGCCACGAGCTATCGTTGCTGACGAAGAGAACGTGCTGCACGTCATCGAGTCCAGAAAAGGAGACGAGCAACTACACGACCTAGTCGAAGCGCACTTCAGGATAGAAGCCTTGGGAGTCGCCAGGAAGCCCCGAGTAAATGAGGCAGACCAAAGGGCGGAAAATATTGTGAAAAGCACAATAAAGAAAACAGAAGAAGGCTACGAAGTGGGACTACAGTGGCGCACAGACAACGTGGTCATGCCACCTAGACACGGAGCAGCGCTAAGACGGTTGGAAAAGATCGAAGAAGAGACGGAGGAAGACACCCGACTCACCGACGCGCCGATCAGCGCGACCGACCGCTGGTTCCGTGGGCCGAACTTCCTACACCTACCGGAGGAAGACTGGCCCGGAAAACCGGCGGCAGAAGACACACAAGAAGAGGTCCTGCACATCACGCCGGGCCCCGAACGAGACAGCTGGCTACCCGATCCTGCCCGCTTCTCGAAGTACGAGACGCTGGTGCGCGCAGCTGCGCGCGTATTGGCCTTCATAGATGCGTGCCGCCGCGTCTCGACTCGACTCGAACATCGGCACATCGAACGCGCCGAGAAGGAGCTCCTGCTGAAAGCCCAGCGGGACAGCTTCACCGAAGAGATAGACAAGATCCGGTCTGTTCGCCCCATCAGCCGGGGGAGTCGCCTGTACAGACTGGACCCAATACTAGAAGACGGCCTGTTGCGCGTGCGAGGACGGATTGAAGCCTCAAACGCGCCAGTGGAGGCCAAGCGACCTATCATCCTGGATGGTCGACATCACGTAAGTAGATTAATAGTAATGCGCGAACATTGCGCCGCTGGTCATGCCAACAGGGAACGAGTGACGAACGACCTACGGCAGCGCTACTGGATCATCCACCTGCGGCCCACGGTGCGGGCCATCGAGAAGGCCTGCGCGTACTGCCGCAAGCTGCGAGCGACACCACAGCCGCCGGCTACGGGAGACCTGCCGCGCGCCCGCCTGGACCCCTTCCACCGCCCGTTCACCAACTGTGGCGTGGACTACTTCGGGCCCATGATGGTGAAGGTGGGCCGGCGCCGAGAAAAGCGGTGGGGCGCACTATTCACGTGCCTCACCTCCCGCGCCGTGCATCTCGAACTCGTCGCATCACTGTCTACAGACTCAGCAATCATGGCGCTGAGAAGAATGGCTGCGCGCCGCGGCTGGCCGCGGCTCATGTATTCAGACAACGGGACCAACTTCAGGGGAGCCGACCAAGAGCTGCGAGCGGCGTATGAAGAATGGGCGCCGACGCTCCGAGAAGAGGGGCTACTGCACCGTATGGAGTGGCGCTTCATCCCACCTGGCGCGCCCAACCAAGGCGGCGCGTGGGAGCGGCTGGTGCGCTCCGTGAAAGCTGCCCTCGCTGCGACTCTGCGCGAACGGGCACCTGCAGAAGAGGTGCTGCGGACTCTGCTCGCTGAGGCGGAGTTCGCGATCAACGCGCGCCCCCTAACTCACGTCAGCGTGAGTCCAACAGATCCAGAGGCCCTCACCCCCAACCACTTCTTGTTGGGGTCCTCCACGGGCCTACCCTCAACCGGGCCTTGTGACGAGGCCGACCGACGTGCTTGGCGGGCCAGCCAGGCCCTCGCCGACCATTTCTGGCGACGCTGGTTGCGGGAGTACCTCCCCACCCTGGTACCCCGCGGCGAGCCGCAGAGCAGTCGACGCCCGCCGAGGATCGGCGACGTCGTAATCGTCGTCGACAGCACGCTGCCACGGAACGTGTGGCCGCTAGGAGTCATCGAGAAGACCTACCCGGGACCTGACGGCGGCATCAGGGTGGTCGACGTGCGAACGAGGACCGGCATCTTCAAGCGTCCCGTCAGTAAGCTCGTCGTGCTGCATCGTGAAGAGGAGGCTGCGCAGGCTACGCCGGGGGGAGAGATGTTGCAGACGACGAACCCATAGAGACACTAAGATAGAATTAGAACAGTATCATGTGTAATTATTGTTAATTATCACTAAAAACATGTATATCGATCAATAAAAAGGTGTTAGGCCCGCACAAGGCGGGAAAAATAGGTAAACATTAATGTAATACCAATTCATTACCTTATATGGAAGCGAAAATGTCGTCTTCACGTTGTAGCAAGGTCATGACCAAATAAGGTCACGAAAGCGCCTCATCGCTCGTTGTGGGCGGAGCCTCCGACAGGTCGAAACCTGTCCGCCTGACACAAGTCGAAGCAAAGTAAAATGCAGGCCTATGATTGGCCAGAGGGCCATTTCTACAAACAGGTCCCTCCACGGTTTGCGATGTGGTGTTTTCACATAAGTATGGGAGCAAATTGAGCTCCAGTAAGTTTTAAGTTCTTTCATGTTTTCTATGTTTTTATGTTTTACGTTTTATGTTTTGTTCTGATGTTTTGTTATATTCTTCTTATGTCTTGTTTATAGTGTTTAGTTAAGTATTTACTGTGAGTCCCACGTGCCCTAAGTTGATTATTATTGTGTGTATATTGTGTAGAGTCAGTTTATGTGAAAGTTAATTTAGTCAGTGTAATAAAAGTGTTAAAATCGTCGAAGAGTTTAATTCCGAATGAGTCCCTTGTAAAGTAAAGCCAAAACTGAGCTATCGAAGCAGGGAATAAACAATAATACAGTCCACACCCAACAGTTCTGGTCCTACTACGCCGGATAAAAGTGAGAATTGAACCAGAACCAACAACCACAACATTTTTAAGTACCTACTTTTTATGTTTCATTAAATTTTTAATGAAAACAAGCCGAAATAGTTTATCAAAATATCTAGTTGCCAAGAATTGATAGATCTTATAAGTCCCGAAATAATGTGGCTACTAATGGAGCTGTCACCGCGCCTATTTATAGAGAATTAATAAGTACTAGCAACTGCTTTTCACAATTATTATATCGAGACTGGATTAATTCTAAATCAGTTAATAGGTATATTAGGTATCCATATAAGCAACTCGTAATAACATCAGATAATATAGACGTATTAATATATAGATCAGATTAATAAAAATGTAAGATCAAATTATCTAGACTTATTAATATTTAGAAATATTAAAGCAAATACTAAAATCTCCAGCCAAAGTAAAGGTTTCCCCAAACATCGATTCAATAAATTATTTAAAAGCTTTTTTATGAAATTCTTAGAATAGATATCATAAAAAACATCATAAACAAGTATGGTAAACAAACTTTTTGCACGCTTTACTTATTTATTATTTTTTCGGGTTTTCCCAATGCGAAGAGTGGTTGAGCAACACCACAGATTACTACCACACTACCTACTATTTTATTTTTTTTGTTTTTCTTTAGATTAATGACTGCAAGATACCTCAATTAATTGTGTACTATTAATAATATTATGCTGTTATGTAAGTTTTATTTATATTTATCAGGTTTAACAAGGAATTTGAAGTTTGACGGCACGGTTGGCGTAGTGGCGTAGGCGTGGTGATCGTTTTTTGCTGCGCAGGGTTTCGCGATTCCCAGTGAACAAATATTTGTATGACCTACAAGTAGTTGTTCCAGGTTTAGCGGTAAACGTATCCACGGTTCATTTTTAAAAGTTGCCCCACAATGAAAGAACTTCCTTCCGAGTGGGGCAACATTTCTATGAAAAAAATTAATAGTAAATCTGACTTTTTTTTTTAGCGTGGTAAAATCATCAAATGAGTCCTCCCACCCCGGGCAGGGCGGGAGGGACTGTCAGCCCTTTATGTTCCGGGGTCACGGTGAGGAAATAAAATCCCGCGACCCCGGCAGGCTTTGGCCCTCTGAGGGGGGCCCCGTCATTTTTGCTGACGCTCTTTGAGGCGCGCGTGGAACACGACGCGCCGTCGACCCGGGCATGGTCCATGGTTGGACAGCGAGTTGCCCTTTACTCGCTGTCCGCATGCACGCGCCTACGGTGGCCGGAGATCGTCTGCCGACATCCGACGCCGCGGGCGTCTAACACTGCGGTTGGGGCGGAGGGAGGACGCTGTCCTCTCTCTCTCGCGGCCTGCCTCCTCCTTCACGAGCATTACTGCTTCGCAGAAGGAGGCGACCGCTTTCCACTCCGCTCGCCCCGCAGCATGGCCGCAACCAATGCCGGGCGCGAGAGGTCTCCGCCTATCGCCGCTGTGACGACACGTCGGTGCTCTGCCCAAGCGGGGCAGTCTTGCACCGTATGCTCTACTGTGTGCTCCGGGCGATCTTCGCAGTGGTGACACCCGGGCGTTTCTTCCCTCCCTATCCGACACAGGTACCTCCCGAAACTTCCGTGTCCGGTGAGGACCTGCGTCATCCGATAGGTCAGGATACCGTGACGTCTCTCCAGCCTCGGTTACGACAGTCGTTGTCTCCATACTGCCCTGAGATCGCGCCGGACCTCTGCCCGCCGCGCCTCGACTTGTCGGGGCATAGTAAATCTGACTTACGATTTATTGAATACTGAATAGCTGCCTCGTTAATCAAGGGGCTAAAGCTCCTGGGTTCGATTTTCAGGTTTAGCGAAACCGGGTCATTCCACCCGAAAATCCTCAGTAGCAGCCATGGAGACTGGAAGTGTACTCGTCTCATGGCAATAGGCTCGCCCTCTTTTACAACCTTTCGGGGAAAACAGACGTGATACTATTTGATGTCCATTAAATAATGAGCTGTGAATTTCTACTAGTTAATCAGTGGCGTATCAAGACCGAGTCTAGGAGAGGGCAAGACGCATCTGCGTGGCCCTTTTCTTTCAGGACGAAAAATATGACACGCCTCCGCTGCTTGCGCGAGGCCCACTTGTAGTAAGTTGGCTTGGTTCCCTAAGTAATCTATACCAAACATGAGGCCATTTTGACTCAATGGGGCCTCGCGCGAACAATGTAGGCGCTAAACATCAGCATTGCAAGGCTTCTTTTTAAGTTGTACTGCTTTATTGACTGAAGTTGCCAACATTTTTTTATCTCTGAGCGCGAGGTCTCTTTGACTGCTGGCCTTTTAGAGAGACTAAGAGTCACTCAACGAGCAATGGAAAGAGCTATGCTCGGAGTTTCTTTGCGGGATAAAATCCGGAACATGGATATTCGGCGAAGAACCAGAGTCACCGACATAGTTCATAAAATTTGCAAGTTGAAGTGGCAATGGGCACTTGGGCAGGCCACATCGCTCGTAGAACTGACAACCGATGGGGAAGAAAAGTTCTCGATTGGCGACCATGGACCGGAAGACGCAGCGTAGGTAGGCTTCCCACTAGGTGGACCGACGACATCGTGAGGGTCACAGGCAATCGATGGATGCAAGTGGCGAATTGTCGTTCGGCGTGGCGGTGTAAGGGGGAGGCCTATGTTCAGCAGTGGACGTCTTCCGGCTGATGATGATGGTGATGATGAGGCCCGTTTAGGTGCGAGGGGGGTCCGCTAGGCCCCCGCATAGCTACGCCACTGTAGTTAATAATTAAAAGCAAAACATATTCCCCAAGCAATCTGAAATTCACTAAAAATCACTTGATTTCCCATAGGAAACGAAGGATAAATATTTGAATAGTGGATGCTTCCCGCCTTGCCTTCATTTATCAGTTTTATCAAAGTTTATGAAAAGAAATTCTGAAAGAACACCGTAGAGCTCAGCCTAAAATATTTAGAGATGTGCCGGCTAGATGGCCATATTTTCAGTCGCCTTTTATTTTGTTTAACGATGTATTAATAATTATGTTTTTTTTTTTTTTTTTTAATTTCTCCGTGGTTTCTCACCCGTTGCTCGCCTCCTATTGGTATTTTAGGGTGATGTTATATGGCCGTTAGCCTTCTTCAATAAATGGACTATCCAATACAAAAATAATTTTTCGATTGGAACCAGTAGTTCCTGAGATTAGCGCGTTAAACCAAAATTTATAATATTAGTATAGATAGCTTGCGATTGACCTATCTCGCCTGATTGACATGGCATTATAACACTTCGTCGTAGTCGTAGAACAACGACGGTTTTGATTTTTTTCAATTTTTGCTTTTTTACGTAAAATGAGCTTAAATGCCGTGCTTTATTAGCCAATAACTCTTTTTTTTAAATATTATTTAAAATAACTGAGATACTGACTAGGAATACTGACGGATTTGATTTCTTAACGCAGTAAAATGACGTAATATTCTATACGCCCGTGTACTACGCTGCCCTCTGCCCCCCGCGCCCCGCTTACGCCCGTGTGCGCCTGTCGGATTGTTAGTTCCGCCCATGTTCTGAGTAAGGTTGCGCGTGGCCTTCGCTTTGCACTAATTAATACGTTAACTTATTTTTATTTAACTCTTAGGCTATATTGCATGTCCTATAATATTATATTTTTTTGTGCAGATTTTCCTAGAACAACGACGGAAACCACTTTGCGTCATGTAATTACGAGAAAAATCCGCAAAACAACGACGTATGTTAACATACGACACACAAGTTTTCATAAAACAATGATATTTTATAAAATTTAGCCGTTTTAGGAATTTATCTTGTTGGTCAGATTATAAAAGTTCAGAAACAGAACAACATGTCCAAATTTCAAGCTTAGCGGATCAGCGGTTTCTAAAATATACCCTTAAACTCCATTAGAAAACTTTAAAGCGCCGTACTGTAAAGTTACTGATTTTCAGAACCGTCTTTGTTCTACGACTGTGACGACTTATTGTTATTATAAGGTTCGACGATAAAGCGATACCTCTGGTGTTGCAGACGGCTTTTCATCACGTGGGCCGTGTGCTTGCCTGTCACTTTTATGGTATTATAAGCTTTCTTTCTATCAACTCTAGGGGATCAGTTTTATTAAAAATTATTTTCTATTCATTTATATTCTCTGATCTCCCGTAAAAGATTATAATGAACTAATTTAATATTTTATTCTGATCGAATACCCTGAGACATTTTTAGTTCAGTCAGTAACAAAATTTTTGTTCAGGTTCTATTAGCAATCGACTCGGCTATACATCAAATGTCACTGCCATTACTGAAAGCTCCAGACCCCAATCAAAATAATTATCGGCTAAGCCGACTAGTCAAACAGGCGGCCCATCTCTAAAATTATTATATCTGACAACTCTATCCGTCTAGTAAATAATTAATTGTTTTGTGTGGATTCACACTACGTCAGAATAAGAAATACATGTAATACTAACAGAAAATTGTTGGTAGTGTTCCAGATATTCTCCACAGTACATGCCTACATCAAATAAAGTTAGTGATTACTTTGAAACATCAAAATATTTTTGTTACAGAAGATTGTTGTGATTTCTTCTTCTTTTTAGAATATTTGTTTAAAAATGTAGATTTAGAAAAAAACAGCTAGTGATCATAAACTATTTTGATGTGCATAAATATGTTTATTCATAGCAATAGACTATAGGTTAGGATAACTACGTAAATAATTAAAATAAAAAATTAGAAAGTATACATTGACGTCAAGAATAGCATTGAATTAAGCTGAGTTTCAAAATCGTAAACAAGTTTTTCTAAAGTCAATCTAGGACACAATTTAACAAACACAATGTAATGTAATGACTAACAGTAACGACGAGCGAGCGTCAATAGTGCAGACTATTCTTTGGGTCGAAGGTACATAGGGTCGGAATTGACGTCGACGTGGTACGTACGTAAATACTAAGTTTGTTATTGTGCAGTTCAAAGTCATTAACCGGAGACTACACACGGCTACCACATCAAGCTATACAAAACCAGTTTATCGTGGTCTCGCTTTGTATGATCATTCCGCGCATACAACGATCAGCTTATACTGGTTTTGTATAGCTTGATTTGTAGCCGTGTGTACCTTAAGCTTAGTTCGATTCGTGGGATTTGATTTTCTTCAAACTGAAATGAAAATCGACCTCGCTAACTACGATATAATGATGCAATTCAATTGACTTTACGTCGTCGTGGCGATCGTGTTTTGTTTTTCATCTACCCGTACTGACACAACCGCGCATTTTATGTCATATGCCGTAATGGTAAGGTTGATTTTCATTTGTATCGTCGCATCGCGCCATGGGTACCTAAGCTCCTTATGTGACGTCTACTTGCCTATGCAGAATTTACTGGAAGCCTACGTAGAGCCTACGTGGAACCTACGCAGAACTTACAGAAATATTACGCGTAACCTACGGGGATCGTACGTGAAACCTGTCTAGAGGAGACAACGTAGTCAAGAAGGCTCAACTGTAATAATTAAAATAACATTAAGTATCTTGTGTTAATTATAAATCTTAATATATATAGACTTAATAAAGTTATTAAGTTTTGCGGCAATTACGGCCATTGACCCGCCAACGTCTTTTAACATTGATGATGAAAATGTAAAAAAGTTATCTCAGAATAACTTAAATAAAAAAGTACCAGTCGGTGGCTTTGTATTTTATTTCATTGACTATTGCCACCGACTTCCGAAAGAAAAGTTATTTTATAGATACTTTTTTGTATTTGTTTTTGAAGTCGGCACTTTTTATAAAAAGTTTTTATTTTACCCTTTTTAGTTAGTTCAGATTTTCAACAAAAATCTTCGTTAAAATTATATACAATTGAAATTTTTTTGAAAATTCATAATTGCCGCCTTTAGAAATCTATAGCCAAGCGAGCAGCAAATACGGATCTATGCGGGCAACGTCACGAGATATCCATTATTGTTACTTATACATATACTAATAAAACCTTCCCTAGAATGTAAAAAACACTTTTCCGGAAACCGCATGAATATCGGTTCAGCCAAACGCGAGATAATCGTGAATAAACATACAATCGACTTTGAAAATCTACGATCCAAGTAGCAAAAAATTCCGTATCTAAAAAACTACTGAACCGATTTTGATGAAACTTGCAGTATTCCCTAAGTTGAACAATACTAGGTATTGTTCAACTTAGGGAATACTGCAAGTTTTACTTTTACTGTAGGTACAACACAAATAGAATTACTTAAATCGGACTTGTAGTTTCTGAGATATGCAAACACAAACATAAAAACATACATACATAACATACATAGGTACATACGCTTTTGAAATTTGGCACATTTATTCAGACGCTGATATAGACTAACATTTACGAAAACTGGGCAGTTCTGGATATATTAAATACAATACGGGTTGAATTGATAACCTCCTTTTTTTTGAAGTCGGTAAAAATAACAAAAGCAATTCTCATAAATATGAGAAATACAAATAAATCATTTAGTTGCAGCATTGATGGCGCAGTGGTTGAGCGATTGGCTGTTGTGCAGGTTCAATTTTCGCACAGAAGAAATACATATCTAAATGTAGGTAGTTGTTCCAGGTATTGCTGTTTGTGTACGTTTAATATGTTTGTAAACAAACCCACGAGTAAATGAATAAATGCTAGATTTGGGGAAAGAAAATTCAAAGTAATTTTTCCTATTACTGGAAAAACACCCCGTAAACATATTAAAATCTACGCACTTATGTGCCTATTAATGTTTCGTTTAATTTACGCCACAAAACCCGGATCATAAAATTCAACGAAATGTTTGCTTCCCCTAAAATAGATGATCAAATTATACAAACAAACCATGACGTGATAACACAAAGATTTTTAATTAAATTCACGGTATTTTCGGAACGTGTTTACAAAATGTATTCTCACCATTTAGACTTGTCTTTTATCAATGGCTATTTTATGTAAATGAATTAAAACCTTAACTCTGGGTATTTTTGTGGGATTAATTGTTGTAGCAGTTGTCAAACCAAAAATAATGTAGTACAGTGCCGCATACCTTGTGATTCTTTTTTCCCACGTTTTTATACACTCACTTTTCTTGTTTGTTTGTCGTTCCGGTTGGACTTTTGCAACTCAATTTTGAGGCATTAACCGATAAGCTAGCAAGCTGAAATTTTGCACACGCTCTGAATTCTGATGACAATACATGACTAGCTAAGAAACGTCATAACAAATCCAATATGGCGGCCTCCCCAAGATGGCGGACTGGCTGTTTGACATCCACCCCCATGATATGGGTATCAAATGAAAGGGTTTGCTGTCAGAAATACGAAAAAAATAGTCACGTGACTTTAATCCAATATGGCGTAAACCGGAAACAGGCTTTGAGGCACTTCCCGATAAGCTAGCAGGCTGAAATTTTTAGGGTAGCTTTAAACCCGATGAACAAAGATAAAAATAATAAAATTATTGATAGATTAAAAAAATCTAAAAACCCACGTTTTTAAATGTCCTAAAAATAAGAAAATAACCCTACGGGGCTGAAATTAACTAAGTACCTTATATTTAATCTAAGCTTTCAAACAAAAAGAAAGCATCAAAATTGGTCCATTCGCTTAGGAGCTACCATGCAACAGACTAACACACAGACAAAACATAGGTATCTACATCAGACGTCTGACATACACACATCAAAAGTGTCTAGGGATCAACATATATTTTTGCAATAACTTTTCTCCTGATTGATATTAATTAAAATGTTCTTTAAGGATTCATCAAATAAAGTGTTATCGTTTGTCACAGTAACGATAAACCAAGTCACCTTTGCATTCATAAAGAAATTTTCCATTTTCCTAATAAAGGGATTTTTGACATTTGAACCACTAACATTAAAGTTCGAAAAAAAGACTGAAATAACAGTTTTCTTTAAAATTTTATTGGGTAACTTAAACAATTAATAATCCGTGTTTCTACCGCGAACACTAACAACACAAGAACATCGGTTTGGCATACTCAAAATGAGTTCATCCAAATCACGCTGTGGAATGGCCGCCCATGTTCGTTGCAACAACAAAAAAAGGTCTTCTTGCGACTGGATACCCTCCATATTCGGCAGAGCTCTTCTCTGTAGCATATCCCATGCATGCTCAATCGGGTTCAAGTCTGGCGACTGAGCAGGCCAGGGCAGGACATTGATGTTAGCTGCGGCGAGAGTCTGTCTTACAACTCTTGCGGTGTGCGGTCGTGCATTATCATGCATTAACTGAAATAAGGGACCGATTTGCACTTGTAGAGGAACGATGACGTCTGATACAATCGTCTCAGCATAAATTTGAGCGTTGAGGTTGCCTCTGATCCAAATCAACTCAGTTCTTCCGCCGATCCAAATACCCGCCCATACCATGATGGTTCCACCACTATAAGGATGGACTTCCTGGCAGGATTTTAATCGCTGTTGGCGTCCAGGGGTTCTCCAGTGTCGTATACGTCTTGTATCCGGTCTCATACCAAAACGAGACTCATCAGAAAAGCACACGAAACGCCATTGTTCTTCTGCCCAATTTCTGTGTTCAAGAGCCCATTGATATCGAATCCTACGATTGTGCATTGCTATAGGTGGTACCCGTAGCGGTCTTCGGGAATGAAGGTTCACTTCATGCAAGCGGTTTCTGACTGTTTGGTCGCTAATTAAGTTCCCTGAAGAGTGATGAAGCCTCACGGCTAACATCATGGCGGTTATTGTTGGAGCTCTTCGAGTTAAGATTTGAATGTATCGGTCTTGTCTCCGTGTGGTGCAGCGATACCGTCCTCCATGGCGCTCAGCCACGGTACCAGTGCTTCGGTAACGTGTCCAAAGTCGACTGATTACACTCTGACTTGTATTCAGAGCTAAAGCCACAGTACGTTGCCGGGAACCAGCTTCTATCATTCCCACGGCTCTGAGCATTTCTTCCCTGCTTAAATGACGTCGCCGCTCCATAATAACGTTGGTTTTAATCAGTAGTAGGGAAACAGTAGATAGCACTAATAATGTCTTCAATGCGTTGTATGTTTTTATAGGGAAAATATTGACAGCTGATTTTCATCTTTTACTCGAATTTGATTTACAGTTCCTGATTCAAATTATGAAATTCACCAAAAAGGATCCATATAAATTTATAAAATCATAAATTTATTACAAAGCCACATCTCAATCTCAAGAAATCCGCATAAAAATGCTTGATCCCTAGACACTTTTGATGTGTGTATTTGCGTCGGGATTTAAAAAAAAAAATAGGTATTCAAAGGTGGCCTAGAAACACAGAACACTCCGTACTTATAAATTAAATACCTACATACATTCTAAATGCAGCCAAACCACAAGTTGGCAGTTTATAGAAGGTTAACTGTGCATTAAAAAAATCCCGACCGTAGACAACGGGTTTCCCCAAGTCTTCTTGTTGCTCATAAAAGTCAATGGAAGATTTTCAAGATCATTGTCGCTATAACTGCGAAAATTATGTTGACGCACTCACACCTTAGATGGGTAAAGAAATAGATACAATTATTTTTTTAAACGATTATGTCATTTGCAGTTTTTTTCTAGTATTTACGGATTATTATTCTCTAATCGATCGGGTAGATGTTTCTAAGGTGTTTATACGTAGTTGTTAATAGATATTCAGTAGTGCGTAGGTATGTTTTTTTAAGCATTCATATTTTAGTTGTTATGTTCTTCGAATTAGGAATCTAAACATTTTATTCGTATGGTAAACTAACTAAAAAAACGAAATGTTCTTGACTTTCATTACTTTTGAGAACATAGGATGTAACATTAGGTACTTTAGACTAGCTAGTCTAAAGCTAATTATAGTCTGTAGCAACGGCACTCCGTTGTTACAAACCGTGAGAATAAAATGAATAGGTATACTTAATTAAATTGTGTACGTATTTGATTTTGTTCCTTTTTCGCTAATGAACCTGTTTGAAGGCATCCTGTATAGATTATTCTATGTTTCTTTAAGATAACACTAAATACATGAAAGCAGATATTTTAACTTTGACTTTGGCTTTGCACTTGATTGCAGTTTGAACTCAACAGTTTTTGGTCCATCGAGCCGGATACCGACCGGTTTAGTCGGTCCTTAAAGTTATACCAGTATTATTCCTACCTAAGCTTGCCTTAGCCTTGCTAAGATATTAATATAGTGGGCGGGGAACTTCATGGAATAAGCAATTAGCAAATAATATAATAAGATAATTTCCCTAGTAATTTTCTTAGTTGTACACAGTAAAAACGTGATGTTCCGGACTTTGTTTTCATTAAATATAGACATTTACATAATATTTACAACCAAACCTCCTTCGGTTTAATGAGAAAATACTGAGGACATATTAAATACACGGTATTCACAACCTGATTATCACATCATCCACGATAATTATGATAAATGCAAGTTTAATTAATTTTTTGTTCATAATCCGACTACGTTTCTTTGTATGTAGATTAATCCAATGAATAATGGTAGGTTCTTTTAATTATTTGCGAGATAAAAAGTGTTGCATCATTTTCTTTCAGCAGATAATTTATCATCGTCTTCTCCATGTAAAAGACTGTAAAAAGATTGACAATGGCAAGTTCATACAATGAAAAAATCTAATCCCGTGTAGGTATATGTTAAGGTTAAATTGTTTACTAACAGTTATTAATAAATACCAAAATTTAAGGTAAAATAATGAATGACTTACTTTTACCTACCGGTTATTATTAAAAATTACACCTTTCTTTTGGTAAAAGTAATAAATAGCGGGGCTCCGCCGCTATCGAGCTAACTTGGTAGGTGGAAATCAGTAATTTGACTTAGGTAGACCCACAAGAGCGAGCAAAGCGAGATCGGGACTTGGGGCACTCCAACAAGGACAGGTCAGGTTCAGGTGTATAAGGTTACTTTAAACCAGGATATGCCTGAAAAAGTGAATCAAACTGAATAGTTAATTTATTAGTTTTAAAGTTAGAATTTAACTCTCTAGGCATTTGTTGCCTATTTCAACTTTTGGACCGTAAAAAAGTAGCACACAAGTCTCATAGATAAAATTAATGATTGGACATTACCTCTCCTATGCTTCTGTTTAATTTGATCCATACTAACGGTCAGCTCAGACCGAGACGTGACGCTGCGCGCACTTTTCAATAGAGTTATTCAAAACTAGCTTCTGCCAGCGACTTCGTACGCGGATCCTGTTGCTTATGCCAGCGACAATGGGGTCGTCAAAATCGAAGATCTGAAAAGTCTGAAGTCGAATTCTTAGAGCCTGGGGACGGGAAAACAACGGGACGCGCATGACGATTCCAGACGTTCCAAATCTTTCATTTTTGTAAGTCAACAGGAAATGCCCATCAGACTAAACAACTCTAGTTAAGATGTTATTCATATAATTATGTATATGTTATAGTGTAGCTGGGCTCTTGGAATTCCACATGTTCCAGATCTCAATTTTCATACGTCAACAGAGAGTGCTCATTAGGCTAAACAACTCTTGCTAAGACGTCATTCCTATATATGTTATAGTGTAGCTGGGCTCTTGGAGTTCCACATCAAGTGTTCCAGATCTTCAGTTTTTATACGACAACAGGGATTGCTCATCAGGCCGAACAACTCTTGCTAAGACGTCATTACTGTATATGTAATAGTGTAGCTGGGCTCTTGGAGTTCCACATCAGGTGTTCCATATCTTCAAATTTATTTTCTCAGCAGAAAATGCTCATCACGCGGAACAATTTTTGCTATGGCGCTATTTTTCTATCTCTTATAGTTTAGCTGTTCTATTGCAGTTCTGCATCAGGTGTTCAAGTTTCCAAGATAAATTATAGCCTAAATGTTGCCCAGACTTAATAGCTACACAACAAAAAAAAAACAATCAAATCCGTCCAGTAGTTCCGAAAATTAGCGTGTATGGAGTAACTTCTCCCGTTTTCCTAACATTTCCCTTCACTGCTCTGCTCCTATTGATTGTAGCGTGATGAAAAGTATACTATAACCAGCGCAGGAGTATGAAAAATAATTGTACCAAGTTTCGTCAAAATCCGTCTAGTAGTTTTTGTTTCTATAACGGTTATACAGACAGACAGACAGACAGACAGACAGACAGACAATAATTTTATTAATTGCATTTTTGGCATCAGTATCGATCCCTAATCACCCCCTGATAGTTATTTTGGAAATATATTTCATGTACAGAATTGACCTCTCTACAGATTTATTATAAGTATAGATAGATATAGATATAGAAGATAGATAGATAGAAGAAGATAGATGTAACTCTATTTTAAAAAACAAAAGATACACCTTTCGCAACGCAGCTCGACGCCGCGCTGCGCAGCGCGGCGCCGCGCACGTCGTTCAAAATCTGACTTTGTTTACTACAAGAAAAGATACAAATTTGAAGTATCGTTGCGTCACGTCGCTTCGCGTCGCGTCTCGGTGTGAACTGACGCTAACATCCATCCAGAAAACTGACTGACTAATTGAGAAACGCACAACTGAAACCGCTAGGTCTAGCTAGAAGCATTCATGTGCACAAACCTACCAATATGAAAACGAGGTTAATTTACTCAGATTTACTTGAAACCTCGAAGGTTTTTGGTTATTCCAACCGCAATGGAGCAGTGGTGGCCCAGTGGTATCGGTCCCGACTTACGAGTTGTAGGTCGTGGGTTCGAACCCCGCCAGGCGCATTACTTTGTGTAATTTATTTCATCACCACTGCTCTCAAAACGGTGAAGGAAAACATCGTGAGGAAACCGGCATGTCCTAGAACCAAAAATTCGAAGACATGTGACATTCACCAACCCGCACTGGGCCCGCGTGGTGGATTATGGCCCACTCCCTCTCACAGAGAGGAGGCCTGTGTCCCAGCAGTGGGAACAATATAGGCTGATGATGAACCGCAAAGGGATAATTGATAATTATAGAGGAAAATGAGAAAAAAAGGCTTCCCTAGGAAGACCTAAACTGACCTTATTGGTGCTTTATAAAGGCTGGGTGCGTAGTACCTAGGTACTCGCAATCGGCGTGAGTATGAATGTGGATGAGGCGAAGAGAGTATGTAAGGATTGTAGCGGGTGGCGCTCTATAGTTTCTGCCTACCCCCATGGGAAGAATGCGTGAATTTATGTATGTATGTTTAAAGGAAAATGCGAAATATTCGCGGACGAAGTTCTAGTTAATAATATACCTACCTACTTAAGGAAGTCTCGATGTTCTAGGTCAAACGTCTGCTAAGATTGGGATCTGAATGAGTTATTATTTATTCATTACATCCAAAGACTCCTCAAGCAGGTTATACCGTAACTGTTATTTGTAGTTTTTGCATCTCTGATAAATATATAGTGTAATAAAACTCCTTGGTGTGACGATAATATAATATTTAATTATTTAAATACAACGGACTGCTAATATACAATCTTCTTGACCCACAATAATAATTATTTAAAATAGCCAGAGGTGTCTTCCTTTCGTCCGACCCGTAGCTCACTCCAAAACCAAGTGAACGAATCGATTGCCGGAACATGCCTTCTTGTCTCACTTGACAACTGTCACCGTTGGTGTTGCCACATAAAATTACGCTACTCAATATTCGATTTGTTATTTTAGTCGATTTTAAACTACAAATAAATTAACCTAACACTCGTCCATCCTGACCTTGTGTATGTCCTCATACACATAAGTCAGGGGGAACCTAACACTCGGGCAATCGATCCGTTTTACAGAATTAGTAAATAGTAATAATAAAAAAATACATGCGTAATTTGAATCAGGGTAACATTAAAACATTATATATGTAATTATCTATTTTATACGTATTTCGACATCATTATACAATCCAATATGATCGAGATAGTGATTAAGGTGATAAAATTAAACGTTATATAACACAATGGCAACTTTAACAATTTCAACAAAATCTCATCATTCCATTTACACACTATCTTATTTACTAAATAACATTTAACATGATTTAATAAATCTTTCACTTAGTCGCAAAATTGGCAAACCAATCATATGGTTGCCAAAATGGCAAATCACATAGTTGCTAAACTGGCAAACCAATCACATGGTTGCTAAACTGGCAAACCAATCACATGGTTGCTAAACTGGCAAACCAATCACATGGTTGCTAAACTGGCAAACCAATCACATGGTTGCTAAACTGGCAAACCAATCACATGGTTGCTAAACTGGCGAACCAATCACATGGTTGCTAAACTGGCAAACCAATCACATGGTTGCTAAACTGGCAAACCAATCACATGGTTGCTAAACTGGCAAACTAATCACATAGTTGCTAAACTGGCAAACCAATCACATGGTTGCTAAACTGGCAAACCAATCACATGGTTGCTAAACTGGCAAACTAATCACATAGTTGCTAAACTGGCAAAACCAATCACATGGTTGCTAAACTGGCAAACCAATCACATGGCTTACATACATTAAAATAAATAGGTCTACATTGAGCTAACACAATAATTGATCTAAACAATCAAAACTAGAGCTTAACTTAATAATTCATAAATATGAATAATATGTTTTGAACAACTTATCAATCAATACATCTAAAAATGTAAACTCTATCACAACTAATTATGATTTCTCAACACAAGTTACTGTAAATTGTACATGATAAATCTAATTACTGTCAATACCATCATTATCACTCTCTGAACCATTGTCATTCAAATTCAGAGCAGCTACGTGTACCCAAGGCTGCATGCGGTCGGCAGCGACTGTCGTTTTACGTTTATGGCTACTACTACTCAATCCTGGTATTGCTACAATTCTATATCTATCGTTTCCTAGTACTGATATTATACGGTACGGTCCAGTATATTGGGGAAGAAGTTTCTTACTTTTACCATCATTTTTAAAGTTTGTATTAGTAATTTTAACCAACTCTCCTTCAGTATAGACACGGGCAGGGCGTCTATTTCTATCATATTGTTCCTTTTGTTTTTCTTGCTCCTCATCTATTTTATCTTTAACTTCCTCTCTAATAGTCACTAAATTACTATTTTCTCGCGTCTCTTCCCGAATTACATTTAATCTTGGGTCTAACTCGCTACTCATACAATTCCCAAACATGACTTCAGCAGCCATCTTTCCCGTTGTTTTATTCACCGTGTTGTTAATTCCCCACTGAATTTTACCGACTTTATCATCCCAATCTTTTTCACTATCGTTAAGGTTAATAGCGGTTAAAGAAGCAAGAATTGTCCGGTTGTATCGCTCAACCTGTCCATTTGAGCGTGGACTAGCAACCGCATTTAAAACGTGCTTCGTCCCTCTATCCAAACAAAACCTCCTGAACGCATGGGAAGTAAAACAAGAGCCACGATCGCTAATTATTCTATCGGGTACTCTAAAGGTACAGAAAATCTCATCTAGAACTCTTATTGCGACCAGAGCTTTTGTATTCCTTACAGGCCTTATGAAAACGAATTTGGTAAACGCGTCTACCATCACTAAAATATACGAATTCCCTCTTTTTGAACGCACGAATGGGCCCAGATGGTCAACGTGTACAGTGTGAAACGGAACCTCGACCTTAGGAATTGGATGCAAGTGACCCTCATTACATGAAGTCCTTTTCGAGTAAGCGCATTCAATACATGCTTCAACATATTTTCGCACAAATTTCGACATTTTAGGAAACCAGTAAGCATTCCTTATTCGATCGAGGGTCTTTTCCACGCCGAAATGTCCAATGTCGTCGTGATTCATACGACACAATTGCCATCTTGCGCCCTTTGGCACAACCCAACGTAAGTTGGTTTTATCACCTTCAACGCATCTATAAAGCTTATTGTCCTTTATTACGTAATTATCCCTAATTTGCTTAAGTCCTTCTACATCTAAATTAGAAGTTAGAATATTTCTGATACGGCTTAGTTCACTATCACCTAATTGTAATGTGTGGAGCCAATCATCACCGCTAATAGCCAGTACTTTTGGATACTGGTCAGTAACATCTAATATAGTCTCCAAATTGTTTCCGTCACTTTTGATTGGGTTACGTGACAAAGCATCTACATGAGCCATTCTATTCCCCGGTCTATATTCTATTGTGCACTGGAATTCTTGTATTAAAAAATACCAACGCGCTATCCGCGGTATTATGTCGCGTTTAATAAATGTGGACCTTAAAGCACTGCAATCGGTAACGATTTTAAAATTCTGTCCCAACAAATAAACTCTAAATTTTCGCAAAGAACATACTACGGCCAACGTCTCCAGTTCATATGCATGAAAGTTCCTTTCCTCTGGAGAAGTTTGTCGGCTGTAAAATGCAACAGGCTTAAAACTATCATTACTTTCCCTCAAACGTTGAAGTAGAATTCCACCTACGCCATATTTACTGGCGT
Organism: Agrotis clavis; assembly: GCA_954870645.1. Taxonomy (NCBI): domain Eukaryota; kingdom Metazoa; phylum Arthropoda; class Insecta; order Lepidoptera; family Noctuidae; genus Agrotis; species Agrotis clavis. The sequence goes on along the minus strand of OX940924.1, from coordinate 20,913,990 downwards.
CTGTGTGCAATTCTGTTTCCATATTTGGGTCATAGATTGCTAGAACCGGACGTTGGACTAACTTTTCTTTTAGCATTTTAAATGAGTTTTCTTGTTCATCTGACCAAATCCAAAGAGCATCCTTTTTCAGTAGTTTATTTAAAGGTTGCGCAATGTGTGCAAAATTCATAATAAATTTGCGGAAATAACTTACAAGCCCTAGAAACTGACGAACAGTGTGTACATTTATAGGGCGAGGGAAGTCTAAAACACTCTGGATCTTTTTATCACCTGGCCTAATACCTGAAGCACTAATTTCATAGCCTAAATAATCAATTTTATCTTTGAGGAATTCGCACTTGGATAGATTTAAAGTTAAATTTGCCTGTCTAAGTAGTTTTAACACGTTCTCTAGCCTCTCTAAACACTGTTCCACGTTTTTCCCATATATCAAAACGTCATCTATATATGCTGTGGCTTGGCTATATCTAGCCGAGCCCAAAACTCGGTTCATCATACGTTGAAACACCGCTGGCGCATTTGCCAATCCAAACGGCATTCGATTAAACTCGAACTGTCCATCTGGAGTGACAAATGATGTCAGCGGCTTTGACTGCTCTGATATGGGCACCTGATAGTACCCAGAAAATAAATCAAGTGTGATGAAAAACGCCTGACCGGAAAGCCTAGCTATCTCGTCTTCTATCACCGGCATCGGATAATGTTCCTTAATGGTCACAGAGTTTAGCATCCTATAGTCTATGCACATTCGCATTCGTCCATCTTTCTTACGCACGAGGATCACAGGACTTGCATACTCGGAGGTGGATTCTCTTACAATCCCAGCTTCTAACATCTCGCCTACCATTTCGCGTACTTGATCGCGTTCCTTATGTGATAACCGGTAAGGTCTATACACAATTGGACGTTTGCTGTTAATTTCAATATTCATTTCGGTGACGTTAGAACTACCTAGTTCTTTTAAATTTGATGCAAAACAATCTTTATATTTTTCAAGTAATTCTAACAGCTTAGATCTATGTGTGTCGTCAACATTATCGCCAATATGAACTTTACTAATATCTATCCGATCAGTCACCAGTTTATTATCTACATTAAAAACGCTGTTAACTACTTGAACATTGCTAGCACGACTTATAATCGAGCCCTTGTATACGTGACAATGGTTTGACACGGGCATGACATATACATATACGAAACCGTACTTGAGAGCATAGACACCTCCGCAAACAACGTATTGAAACGTTGGTTTCCCTAAAACCTTGCTATTTATTATAATGTGACCATTCAACCGTGGTTCAATAAAAGCTTTGATTACAGTAGGACCAAAGATTTCGAAATTAGCTGCGGATCTAACTTTTACTAGACGGTCCTCGTCTATTTCAGAGTTATTAAATGGTATTTCTTGATTAATATCAATAAACTGTAATGCTTTTGCCGATTTCAATACAAAAATATGCGATTGTTCGGTGTAAGTTTGTCCTACTAGCAAGGGCACATCTAAAAGACTATCTTCAACTACCTGACACACAGTGTTAGCACTAACGCCATCAATATTAATCTGTACGGTCACTTTACCTAAAGAGTAAACAATGTCATTCCCAAATCCTCTAATTGGGGTACGCACGCCATCACACTCTAGCATGAGATCTATAGATTTTGATTCAGCTAACAGACAAACTTCACTTCCAAAATCTATAAAGGCCTTAATAGAAACTCCGTTTACCAAGATATCTTTATAAAATTTCGAATTATGATTGGCTAATGATATGCACATGGTCTTTTGTGTATTCGCTATCGCTATCTTACTGTCGCTGTCCTCTAGTTTTGTGGGACATTTATCGACTTTGTGGCCTACCCTGTGACATTGATTACATCGAATCAGTGGCTTGGGACATTTCCGGTATATGTGTCCTCGTTCCTTACAGTTAAAACAGAATGCTACGTTATCACTTGATAAATTTCCCTTATTGGATTTATCCGTTGTGGCAGTTCCGGATCCTAACCTATTTTTAACGTTGCTATTGGAACGATCAAAGGAATTTGTTAATTCCTTGTTGCTCATCAAGAATTGTAACAATTCATCAGGTTGAGAACATCTTAATGTTAAAGCACTTGATTTCATTGTTCTGTCACTTAAACCATGAATAATGCAATCGACCGCACGCTTGCCAACTATATCGCACTGGTTTAATAAAGCTAATTTTTCATAATAATACACTTCTATAGGTTCATGGTATTTACTTTTACGCCTGAGCATATCTTCCAAGGACTGGCCATAATTTTGCTCAAAAGGAAAAGCCTGAGACAATTTATCTTGCCACTGATCCCAAGAAAATAAAATTGAATCTAAGCTCTCATACCAAGTCTTGGCCAGTCCTTGCAATTTTTGCATTGAGAAATGGATGGTTGTCTTATCGTCCCAACCATAAACGGTGGCACACTCATTCACTTTCCTTAACCATACATCAACACGTTGATTTTTAGAAGATGGGTCAAAATCAGGCAAAATATTTTTATGATTATTAACCACGGTACTCGAGTGATTGGGTGGGCCAGCCGCTGACGGTTGGTTTCTAATTGAATTTAAAATATTTAGCACATCTTTCGAAGAAAAAGTAGGACTATGATCTCTAACCTTTGTTCCATCCCGAGTCGCTGTAGCATCGCGTTGTCTGCTCCGTTCCTGTCGCAACTGATTTTCTAGAGACTGCAGGCGCTCCTGTGCAGCCTCACGTTCTCGTTCAAGTTGTTCAGCTCGGCGGCTCGTATTATTTTGGACGCTCGGGCTGCTACGGCTCCCGGTTCGGCTGTGCGGGCTCCGACTGCGTTGCGATCTTCGACTTCGGTGTGGACTTCGACTGCGCTGAAGACTTCGACTCGGTACATCTCTAGTACTGATGCGTCGTCGACCTCCACTGTGGCTGCATCCAGGTGCTTCATCAGGGTGCAGTGATCTTCCATGCGAGGGCGTCCTCAAGCGCCGTCGCCCTTGAGCCTCATGATCGTTCTCCATAACTGAAACTCGAAATTAAAACAACTATGTACACGCCCTTTATTTTTATTTTTTTATTTTTTTTTTTCACAGTTAAGAAAATCTTCAATATCTCGAAAATGGTAAGTCTAATCGAAAAAATAATCAAGTTTTCACCTCCCCTTGCACCCCACACAGTGCCTCGATACGAATAACTATGATTTAAAGTTACTGAAAATAACCGTCAGATTCAAATTTCACCTGTTATGTAGGTACCCAACCTACTTCCTAAAACCAACTATTTCGAAATAACGTATCGGTGTTGAATAGCAAATATGTAATTTGAATCCATTGTACCTTAGCTATTTTGTACAATTATACCAAAAGCAAGTACAAAGAAACCGTTACAACAATAATAATTTAAAACAATAATAATTTAAATAATAATGTGAGCATAAATGTGTACTTACCACTTCTGAAATGTAATAAAACTCCTTGGTGTGACGATAATATAATATTTAATTATTTAAATACAACGGACTGCTAATATACAATCTTCTTGACCCACAATAATAATTATTTAAAATAGCCAGAGGTGTCTTCCTTTCGTCCGACCCGTAGCTCACTCCAAAACCAAGTGAACGAATCGATTGCCGGAACATGCCTTCTTGTCTCACTTGACAACTGTCACCGTTGGTGTTGCCACATAAAATTACGCTACTCAATATTCGATTTGTTATTTTAGTCGATTTTAAACTACAAATAAATTAACCTAACAATAGTTATACGTCTCGTCACTCTATGAAGTGAAGGGGGATCACCTTGCGCAGGCTTTCGGGCGACGTATAATGGGTAAAGCGCCGCCCGACCAAGGACCAGGGGGGTATCACAACGTCTTAAAACCAGGCTTGTTCCGGCGAGTGAAAGTGCCAGAGCTATACAAGTCGTCTAGCGCCATCTCGTTCACTCACTGGTTTTAAGACGTTGTAATACCCCCTCAGGCTAGGGTGACGGCGCAGCATAGGTAGGGCTCGACCCGCTTCTCAAGGAGCTGTCAGCAAACTGAAAATGACGGGAGCCCCATAGGGCTAAGCGTCTACCGGGGTCGCAGGACTGTAAAGCAGGCTACCGCGTGACCCTAGAACATAAAGGACTTGTTGTATACAACATGTAACGTAATTAACGCACACCCTCAGACACCCCAATTAGAATATTATGTTATAATCATAATACATTTTTAAACATTTTTTGAAGTGAAAACTTCTTTAGCGGCGTTGTACACTTTTTCTGTAATGGGTAAAAAATTTAAAACTCGCGTCAGGGTCACGTGACCCTGATCGAAAATGAGTAAGACGTCATTCAAATTAGTTAATTTCATATCTGTACTACTCCAGTTTTAAAATAAAACATAGTAACAAAAAAGTTTTCACTTCTACCGGCACTCCTGGAGTGCAACCTTTTTTTTTTGAAGTGAAAACTTCTTTAGCGGCGTTGTACACTTTTTCTGTAATGGGTAAAAAATTTAAAACTCGCGTCAGGGTCACGTGACCGTCAGGGTCACGTGACCGTCAGGGTCACGTGACCCTGATCGAAAATGAGTAAGACGTCATTCAAATTAAAAATAAAACATAGTAACAAAAAAGTTTTCACTTCTACCGGCACTCCTGGAGTGCAACCTTTTTTTTTTATTCAAAATTATTAGACTAAAATTATGTACAAACTATAAATAAAAAATTACTAGTAATACCTATGTACAAAAACAAATAGATAAAAGAAAAAAAAATAATAATCATAATACATATATTGAATTTTTAATTTAACATGTAAATGCATTGTTATTAACTAAATTAGTTATTTTTCAGTAAGGTTTATTTTTCTTTATTTTGTATTGAATGACGGAATTTGTATTAATACAAATAAAATTGCACTTTTATGTCTTGTTGCCTTGATTTACGGTCTATCTTAGTTTGTTTTAACTGTACAGGGGTAATGTGACTATTATTTCCGAAGTATTAATTGATTTTGATAAAAAAATTACCTATATTAAAAATGATAGAAATCGATTCAGTAAACGATTCTGAACAAACTAATTTCAGGATGTGCGTTAATAATGTTACATGTTGTATATCCCCTTAAAGGGCTAACCACACATTTCCGGGAACTCGTCCCGGCCGCCTATTTCCAAAACCTATACTATTTCAGTCACGAGTCAGACTATAATCGGTGAGATTTTGTTTGTGCATATTTCTCAACAAAACCTAATCTATCTCAGTAAAAAACTTGACTCAAATAGATTAGCTTTTGTTTTGATATTTTCAAAGAAAATGCACGGACAAAATCTAGTTCTATACAGGGTGACTTTTTTACCACCGTCCAAAATTTTTCTATGCATTAGGTATCAATCACTAAACCCATTTTTGAAAAAAAAACGATACGTCAAATTGTCATATTAAATCATTTTCTCATCCGCTTTAGGTGGTCACTAAGGTATCGAACCGGGAAATCCCGGTCCCGAAAATCCTGGGATTTCCCGGTTCTTGAAGTATAATTTAAGTCCCGGGAAGTGAAACTGAGAACCGGGAAATTCGGGATTTTCGGGACTCAGAAAAACAGTATAAATAATTTGTTTAAACTTGTCAATTCTTTTATAGAACAAAAGAATCAAATTGGATGTTAGGTATTTATTTACTTCGTCGTTATATACGGGATAACATGTTCAGATACAGGTGTGGTTGACAGAGAAGGTTATATCTCGAAAGCCTTTGACAGGGTCTCGAGAGAAAAAGCTTTCTTGCTTTTGGTATCCCAGTTGATTTTTGTAGCTGGATATCAGACTTTCTTAGTAAACGATCAATCAGAGTAGTCGTTGATGACTGATCCTTTGAGCTTCTGGTTATTGACTCTGGAGTTCAACAGTTACCTGTTTTCTTTGCAACTCTTATTTTGCTGCACATTTCTTACCCACTTCAGCCTGGTATTGTTGGATAGGTAGATAACAGTACTGTTTCAGTGACATACTTGCCCACTGCAAAATCCAGTGGAGATGAAGTTCATTGCTTCAGAAACACCATGGTAGAGCGAACAGATTTGATACTTAGTATCCCAGTGACCGAACAAGAAACTTTTCTCTTTTAACGCCATCAACATACAGGCGTATATTTCCTTAGTGAAGTAGGAGTAAATCGAAACTACATCTTTTATAGAGTAATTTGGACCAACTCCTATTTTTCCTGTTTCTGTAACTGATGACCTTGAGCTTCTGGGCATGGAGCTGACATCCAGTGTCAACTTTGACGTGGGCATCCTAAATAGAGTGAAGCGATACCTTACACCTGGATAGCCTATGTGCAAGCCCATTTCTGCATAAGGTGATTGCGTCGTAGTAGCCCGCGAAATTCAAATTTTCTTATGTTTTTTCTTATGCTACTGCTCCACCTGCGTCTTAACGCGTAAATGAATACGTTAATTTAGGCGTTACGTAAATGTGGCCAACGTTTTAATGTGTTAAATTACAAACGGCATTACTAATGGCATTAAACGTTAAGCGATAGCTCGGGTGTCGGTTTTTTGGACACATCAAAGAGTTTTAGCGCGTAGTTCAGCGCGCTAAGCGATGTTGGCTACATTAACGCCGTCTCATTCTGCGGGACGCGCGCGCACAGCAAGGACGAATGTACTTTGTTTTAGGCGGGAACTGCATTTACGAGAACGACAATGGAGTGGTCGAATGAGAAAGCTTTAGAGTTTTTAGAACTTTTTCAATCAGAGCCGTGCCTTTGGAATCCAAAGCTGCAATCACATAATAAGAATCGCTCGGCAGTTAGTGATGCGTGGCTATCCGATGCGTGGCTATCCAGTCTAAAATGCATAAAATAATTTATGACGCTCATTTTTGCAACTAGTGTAACTGCTTCAAGCTCCATTGTGTGTCTTACTTTAACCTCCATTTTGACGCGTGACTTCTCGAAGAATTAACTCTTAACGGCATAGTAACCTAAATGTAGCCAACGCGCATTTTTAACGCCTTAATTAACAAGTAGTTGGCCATTATCATTAACGTTAACGCTAACCCAGGTGGAGCAGTAGCATTACGGAATATTGCAGCAACCTTACTCAACTTAATCAATGGGATGGGTCAGATAAATACAACTTACTGCACTAGACCTAGGGGAACGCAAAGCTTCTTAGACTAATTGGCAACGTGAAACTGGTGGATGGTTACTCTACAGCTCTCATCGACGCAAGCTTACCCTCTTTTCGTTTTTTTTTTTAATGGGGTAGCTCGTGGCTAAGATGAGACCTGAAATAGGTCGAACTCATGAATTCTACAACCTTTTTTCACCGGCCTACTTGCATTACATCTAATGTCCAGTATTGGACATCTAGATGAACTGCAAGTTTCCATCCATTTAAATTATAGTTAGTACAGTTAGAGTGAATAGATTTGCCACCTCTGAATAGAAAAGAAACCCATGTCCATGAGGCCGACGAATAAGTTGGTTGTATGATTTTAATCAGAATAAATACTATGCCCTAAAGTAATGTTATTATTTTCATTGTTTTCTAATGCGATGGAAAAAATGAATTTTTGTCCCGAAAGTCCCGAAAATCCCGGGATTTCCCGGTTCCTTGGACGCCTGTCCCGAAAATCCCGGGACTTCCAACAAGGACCGGTTCTCGATTCCCTAGTGGTCACTAAGCTAAACGTTAATAATATACACTTGCCGACGCATGAAACGGGCAGAGCGCACCCCGCCGACCCCCCGCCCCGCCCCGCTACACCTGAGCGACACTTCACAGCGCGGTGTCCAGATTCATCAACTTTTTATAGATAACATTGAGACGTGATATCTCGATATTTTTGTATTGATTGATACAAAAAGAAAAAACACGTATTCAATGATTTTCGCCAAAGATTAATATATTAAAATTTGGATGGTGACTAAAAAATCACCCTGTATAATTCATATCACTCGAATTGCTAAACTTTTGGCGAGGTATTTTTAAACATCACGTACGAACAAAACCTTGTCGAGTAGAGGCTCACTAGCTATACAGGGTGTATTTGAACAGATCACAAAGCCGTTAACTACGCATACTGTACATCTAACTAAGTAGATTTACGCTAAAATTATCGCTGGGAACCGACTTTTATTTTTAGGTATAAAAAAAATTATAATTTTATTGCGCGCAATGTAAAGCAAACAGGTTTCTGTCGTTGTGTGCGTAGGCGGGCTTCACGCACACAAGCGCGCCTGCTTACGCTGGAACGCGCTGTGATAAGAACGTATCGGCGACGTTCTAGTTCTACGTTCTTTCGATTATTTGCGGGGATGAATGAAATGAATAAAGTTTCCGTGAAAACAAATAAGAAAAATCCTACTGAGATGCACGATGTTCTTAATATTTTTTTAAGATCGTAAAATCATGGAAAGAGACCTCTCGCCCAGGTTGGGGCGGGAGGTACTGTCAGACTTCACCGACTAAAATCGACGTGCTCTTTCGTGTGCCCTTTACGTTCCAGGGCCGTGGTACATCTTTCAAACAATCCCACGACCCCAAGATGTTCTTAAATTAAAAACTCATAAAACACTTACCTACTGTCCATCGCTGATATCATCAATCGGTGGTCTCTCAACACTCACTAACTGCGGTTCAAACTGCCGACCTCCCACGCGGAGACAGACGCGAGCTCTAGTCAGCGTCTCTTGATGAACCATTTCCAGGATTCCTTCTCGCTCTGACCGCTGCTTGAGTTCATCACAAACATCAATGATTTTTTGACGCATCTCCGCAGCAGTCTGGCAGGTACGGTCAAACACCCTATCTTTGACGTATCCCCACAGAAAGAAATCCAAAGGCGTTAGGTCCGGTGAGCGTGCAGGCCAATCATGGGGCCCATATCGCCCAATCCAATTGTCGCCGAACAGCTGCGTCAGCTGATCGCGAACCGGTCTCACGATGTGTGGTGGTGCACCGTCATGCTGACACCACACGTCTCGCCGCTGGATCAGTGGCATATCATCTAACGTATCGGTTAGGTAACCATTAATGAGGTTGAGGTAGGCAGGTCCGTTCATACTTGGTGGCAAGAAAACGGGGCCCAGTATCTGATTTCCCATGATGCCAGCCCACACATTATGTTTCCACCGTACCTGGAAGCCCGTTTCCTGGGTTTGATGTGGATTCACGGAGCACCAATAGTGTGAATTTCGACGGTTCCACATTCCATTATTTGTGAAAGTGCATTCATCCGTGAAAATAACTTTATTCACAAATCCTCGGTCCTGCCTTAGCAGCCACCTGCAGTACTGCATACGGCGTGTTGTGTCACCCGGCATGAGTGCATGCACGCGATGAATTTTATAAGGTCGTTGCCTATCCCTTTTTAGAACTTTGTGCACGGTGGAATGAGACACCATGTACCTAGCCCGATGGCCATGCCGCCTTCGCAATACTTTAGCCGCTGTACGCACTCCCAAACGAGGGTTTTCTCGCATCACAGATAAGATGGCCGTTTCGGCCGCTGGCGTTATTTGCATGCCACCCCCCTGTGAAATCGGCACGATAGGCTGATTATCCAACAAACGTTGCACTGCCCGCGTGAAAATACGTGAATCACTAGGCTAGAACACTTCAGGGTATTGTCTTCCATAAATTCGTAGGGCTTCGGCAGCATTTCCATGCGCCATACCATAGCAGTATACCATATTAACATACTCGCGCGCAGAATAATCATGAAACGGCATTTTCGTATCTAAAACTAAACAAAAAAAAAACAAACGCACTAACTAGCAAAAACAAACACAAAAGTACTCAAAAACACACAGCCTCTTTGTGTGTTAGCGAGTACACAGTCACAGAACACTCAACAGTAATGTTTTTCGGAAACAAAGACACAAGAAGTAAATTCCATCGTGTCAGAAACCGAACTAAATAAAAATTCTAGACAAATTTCTTGGTCGGCACGTGGCGGCTGGCAGTGGGAAGGGCCAGCGAGCGGAGCGAGCAGGCGGCGCGAGCGCGTCGGCTCGTTTTAACATGCGTTTGAACTACCGCGAAGGGCGGGTTCTCATTACAATACGATTCACGAAAGATGACCACAAATGGCGGCCGTCTGCGCACGTACACTCATGAAGAAAAGACTTAAGATAAAATAATAGTTTAATGTTAGTTAAATAATTTGTGTAATGTTGTAAATGCTGGTTATGCAAATAAATCAAAGGTAAGTAATTTAAAATGTTTATTAAAATAAATTGAACTTGAATTGATTTACTCTTTTTTATAATTCTTTGTACTGTCGACCGCGAAAAAACGGCTGCGGCAACAAAGACGTGTGTATCGTCTTTGTTGCCGCGGCCGTTTTTTTGTAAGCTTCGAGTATTTGAAAATCTTGTGAAAAATTGTAAAACGTTGTACACCAAACTTCTCGAATGTCTATTCAAAGCATTGCCTTTTCCTCGCGGTATTGTGGTGGCTTAAAATAGCAAATAAGTTCAACACAATAACAAATCTCAACAAAAAACCTAACAAACAACGAAACTATAGAAATAAAAAACAATTTAAAACAAAGAAACACTTCTTTTCGACTGTACTACACAGCAGTGTGAGTGCGTCAACGCCACGATAGACGAATAGCGACTGAGCGGCCTATCACGAGACGCGCGCGCACCAATGGCGTCGCTCCGGTCTTGACGCATTCCTCTCGCGCCTCACCCCGCACCTCCAAAGGGACCTAAGTCTAGAGAAGAGAGTCATTGACCGTCGAAAGTAATCAGCTGTGCGTTTCTGCATTTATTTCCAACGTACATTACTGTTCGTAACTTTAAATGCGTAATTTATTTAGAAAAATCGAAAATACAGGTAATGTTTATTTGTAAAAAAGTTTTGTATTAATACTTAGAATTGGATTTCGTAAAAAAAAAGTTAAAAAAAAATGCAACTTTGACCTTCAATATCTCGAGAACCCGTGGAGTCCCAGGTATGGTCTAAAAGAAAAAAATGATCCAAATAATGGGTAGAATACGTGGCTTTCGGCTTCGTTAACGGTCTTTTTACACCCGGTATGAGTAAATTTACCTCGGAATTTAACTTTTCTTAAATTTTATAGTACTTGAATATCGTAATACGACTGTGGGCACCCCGACTCGGACAGGTTAGGTTAGAAGGGGATGGCAGGGTCTGAAAGACCCCGCCATCCCCTTCGTGGTTATTTTTTTTTAAACCACCCAGAAGTAGGAGCACCGCAAAGCGGTGCTCCGTCGACTTTTCTGACATTTTACTTAGTTAAGTGAAACGACATGATCTCTGACTTTATATTAGTATTTTTTGTCATAATTATCACTAGATACTTTTCTTGATAATTGGATTTCGTGAAATCCGTGATTTCCTCATTTCACTGCGACATGCATAAACAAAACCTCGTCTTTTACCCCCTTATTAATAAACGTGGACTAAAGTTACGCCAAGGTTTATACTTAAAAAATGTATGGTTAATCCGAGGATTATCCTGATTGTAACTTTAGTCCACGTTTATTAAAAAGGGGGTTAGAGTTTGACTCGTGCGTGACTGAAATGGTACTAGATTTTGTCCGTGCATTTTCTTTGAAAATATCAAAACAAAAGCTAATGTTTTTGAGTCAAGTTTTTTACTGAGATAGATTAGGTATTGTTGAGAAATATGCATACACAAAAGCTCATCGATTAGAGTCCGACTCGTGACTGAAATAGTATAGGCTTTGGAAATACGCGTCCCGGCCGTGTTCCGTCAGGGACGGGGAAAAAATCGGTTACGTACAAAGAAGTTACTAGGGACTTGTTCTTAAGTGAAGAAAAAAATCACACCCTATATTATTAGACCTTTCGGTAGTTTTGCTAATAAGGATCAAATTCTGGGTAGTAATCATATACGGCAAACTTAAATAAAACGTATTATTTCTAAAAAACTGATAATGATCAATGCAATGACTGTATTCGAAACATAAGTTAACCGTTTCTTCGTTGAAATAATGCTATTTTTGTTCAACTCAATAATTTCGTATTACTGGTTACAGTAGTGGGATTGTTGAGACGTCAAATCCAGTGAAACATTGAAAACAATAATTTCGAATAAATTATGGCTCTGTAGAAGTAAAGTTACATGGAAAAAGTGCAATTTCGTAAAAATCAGCTATTTCTTTAAGTTTGCCGTATATCATTTCTTCCCAGAATTTGATCCTTATTAGCAACACTACCGAATAGTGTAATAATAGGGGATGTGATTTTTTTTCCAAAATCTGCGGGTTCGATTCCTGACCGATTATTGGTTTTTCTAAAATCCAATGATGCAGTTTTAGTTTTCGTCAAAATCGGCCTCGAGACTCCTTTCAACGTTTTTCGATATTCCTCATAGTTTCGAAGATAGCCATTCACGCCCAGTTGAAAAATTCATGTATATGGGGATCAAAATATAGGCATTCATTCCTGTATATGGGGATCAAAATATAGGCAGCTTGTAGTAAAAACAAACCTGAATATTTAGAATCAAGCCGTTTTTTCTTTTCATTCCAAACCATTGTGAACACATCCTTGAACTCGATAAACAACATTTTTATACGTCAAGTTTATTGACACCGGAAAACTGGAAGTTGGCAAAAGTCGTGGTGGCGTGAGTGCATGCAGTCCAAATACTGCAAACTACTTTCAACCGTAGCTCTAAGATTCAAGGTTGAGAATCAAAATGGAAAGTTTTAATTGATTTGTTTGTCGAAAATAAGTCTTGCAAGACGAACGAATTAGTTTCGTTTATTGATGACGGAAATGGAATAAATCACATGACTAGAGTCATGAGAAGGAATTGTACTTGAAGAATTTTTTGTATGTAGGTACATACATACATGTTTTAGGAGGTTTATGGTAATCGTTTTTAACCGACGAAAAAAAGAGGAGATTCTCACTTGGAGAAGTATTTTTTTTAATCTTGGCGTCTTTTGTACTAATGGAAGGTTATTTATTTTACTGTCTCTTCTTACCTATGTTTAATAACTTACTAAAGTTTTTTTTTGTTTACCCTAATTACTGTCTCACTCCTGGGAAATAGCCGAATACTTACGTGAGCAAAAGCTAGTACTAAAATAAATTCTAAATCTACTACAAATAAGTTTACTATGTTAGTAATAATATAATCTTCTTGAATTTCAGCAGTCCAATTATTTAGACACAGGAGATAGATAAGGAAAATTTTAAGGTCAAGATTTGACTCGTTTAGTTCAACGAACTCGAGTCGTTAGGCATTACCTACTTCTATGAAACACTACACTATAACAATCAAATTGATGCTTATAAGCAACGTAACGACATCCTCTGGGCCATTTTATTTTAACTAGGTAGCTTATTCCGTTAGCTAGCTAGTAGCACGTAGTATAATATAATTATATTAGTTAGCTAGTATAGTGATTCAAGTGTAAAAAAGGTAAATAAAAATAAACTAATCTTCGTCACTTTCAAGACAGGTTCTGAGAAAGTAAGTAAACACAAAACGTTTAAGTTTGTCAAGTAGGAAATAAGGTAATTATCAAGCGCCTGAACAAATCTTCATAAACTGTAGCTCCGCATCAAAATTGAACAATTCGTCTAGGAGATAGAATAGCACACATACGTACTAGAACTAGAAGACGTCAATCAAACTTATATGTTTTACCTAACCCATAATGGGGGGTTAAAAAGGTAAAGTCGATTTAGTACAAAGCCAATAAGCTTTGTAATTAAATAGGTAGGTACCTGAATCAAAGACAGCTCCAATATCTAACCAACCAATAGCAAAATACGTATACGTAGGTTGGTTACGGGCAAATAGTATGTATGTTTTAATGATCATTAAACTCAAAGCATTCCAATATTTAGGAAGTATTAATATTAGATAGGTACCTATTACCATCATCTGCCTGCCTTTTCCCAACTACCTATATTGGGGTCGGCTTCCAGTCGAACCAGATGCAGCTGAATATCAGTATTTTACATGGAGCGATTGCCTATCGGACCTCCACAACCCAGTAACTGGGCTGTAAGATACCTCACGGTAAGACTGGTTGTCAGACTTATGAGCTTCTGACTAACAGTAACGACTGTCAAAGATCTACAAATGACAGCCGGGACCAACAGCTTTACGCTGCTCAACAGCTTGAGCACCTTTTGTCGACGTTTTATAAGTGCCTTCATGGGCCTATGTGAAATAAAAATATTTGATTTTGATTTTGATTTTACGTGCTTTCCGAGACACGGAGGAAACTCGCTATGACAGATGGTCACCCATCCACAGACCAACCTCGGCAAGCGCGGCTTAGCCCAGAAGATTGGCCTGTGCGGCTGTTATTACTTAGCCACGGTATTACCGTTTCATTTTATTACTAGCCTGTACTGTCCCACTGCTGGGCAAAGACCTCCCCTCCCTCCTCCCGTCTCGATTGTGCGCCATTTCCTTCCAATTCTCAAGAAAGGCATCCAGTTCGTCCCGCCATCTTCTTCGTGGTCTGTCTCGACCCCGGGTCGCCGTTTCAGGGCACCAGTCCTGAGTTTTGCGGGCCCACAGCTCGTTCGACACGCGACATAAATTGTTATGGTGAATTAATAAATAATAACACAAATATTATTATTATGCATTACGTTTAATTACGTATCTACTGTAATTATAACACTCGTACAAAGAAGGAAAATCTCACGTTTATTCTACGTCAAGGTCAAAAACTGCAAACGAGATTAAATAAAAGAAGTGAATAATTATTTACATAATTCAGTCTTTATACTGTTTCTATGGTAGGTACCTACCTAATTTTTTTTTTTAATTTTGTGCAGTTTTGTGACGCGTAGAGCTGCCGCGCTGCTACGTTGTTGTAGACATTCTAGAAACAATATTTTTAAAATTATTTTAAGTACCTAAATTTACGTGTCTACAAAATCAACGAACCGTTTTAATTTTAAATGATTTTGAAGACACTTTCATGAAATCATACATTGATGTTCCTCGCCTCTCATAGCACGAGATTGTCGGTTCAAATCAATTGCTTTATTTTATTTTTAAGTTTATTTTCGTCATTATTGTCCACTAAAATCTCTCTCTATGACCGGATGAGGAACGACAAAATAAGGAGACGGACGATACTTTTAAACATTTATCAAAAGTAATCCATAAAAAACTTATTCAAAAAAAGTAACCGACTTCAAAAGCAATCACAACAAAAAAAGATAAAATAACCTACATCATAACTTATCTTTCGGAAGTTGGCTTTGTTTTTTATTTCATTGAGATTTTTGCCACCGACTTCAGACTTCTTGTTGCTTTTGATATCGGTTACTTTTTTTGAAAAAGTTTTTTATTTTACCCTTTTTAGTTTAAATAAACAACCCAAATTCTTATCAAATAGGTACTTAGTTACATAATTTTCTTACAAGTGTACCTACTTGAATTTTGTAATCCGTAGCACCGGTAATAACATCGCCAATGTAGGTACACAATAAGTTAAAAATTTCCGTATCTCAAAAATTACTGAACCGATTTGATGAAACTTGCAGCATTCCCTACGTTAAACAATACCTAGAACAACAAAAATAGTTATATTTTTTATATAATTACATTTAAGTATTTATGATAATCAAACAATTTACCTAACTCGCGTGATCAATAGGTATCTAGGCTTCGGCAATGATCTTTAGACACAATACGGACGGAAGTAGTAAAATAAAATGAGTGACTATTAAGTACAAAAAATAAGACTGATAAATATAATGTCTTATTCCTAACTGTATAAATATAATGATTGGCAAGGTAAACTACATTACTTACCTAGTTATACAATAACAAGCGAATCGTAGGTAGCGTCACAAGAATGATCTTTGACTTCGTGGTAAAATCATCAAATGAGTCCTCCCACCCCGGGCAGGGCGGGAGAGACTGTCAGACTTGTACTGACTAAAATCCACGGTGTCCTTCATTAGCCCTTTACGTTCCAGGGTCATGGTAATGGCATAAGTCCCGCGACCCCGGCAGGCCCCCTAGAGGCCCCGTCATCTTGCTGACGCTCTTTGAGGCGCGCGTGGAACACAACGCGCCGTAGACGCATGATCTCTGCGTTGGGAAAATAAGCTTTACCTGCTACTCACTTCTTCCCAGATCAAACTTAATCTTAGGCCCTATTGATCTTGGCATGCGGACGCTGAGTAATGGGTGACTCGCTCGGGTCGACGGCGCGTCGTGTTCCAGACGTGTCTCAAAGAACTGTCAGCAATCTGACGGGAGGCCAAAGCCTTTGATTTAATTTTGAATTTTCCTTTAAAAATAAGACCCTATGGAACTTTAGCAACATTGATTATTATCTTTCTTCATTAAAGATGATTTTTGAGGAAAGAAAAATTCAGTTGCAAGTGGGATTTGAATCCGCATCATCTGGATAAGTACTCCAGACACCTTACCAATTAGGCTACCGCAACTCACACTTGCATGCTGAATCTTCAATTCCCTCGTTTAAACGTTTTGGTAATGTAGCACCATCTCTTGGAGTAAGTAGGTACGGCCAATAAGGCCTAGCTTTTTTTTTAACGTGGTAAAATCATAAAATGAGTCCTCCCACCCCGGGCAGGGCGGGAGGGACTGTCAGACTTCTACTGACTAAAATCCACGGTGTCCTTCAGTAGCCTGTTATGTTCCGGGGTCACGGTAAGGAAATAATCCCGCGACCACGAGTACGAATACGAGTGATAAGCGGGAATTGAAAAAAAAGCCAAAACTATCAACATGAATCAACAAATTTTTATGTTAATCACTATTTAAATAATTTATTTGCAAAATAAAAATAGAAAAATTTAGCCTCTAACATAAACAAGAAAGAAATGAAACATTTTGTAAAACCTTACATATGGGCCGTGCTTTACTGTAGCAGCGTAATAAGGCCTACGGTTTTAACATACCTAATTAGACTATAGTTTTAGTATCTTTGTTATTCGAGATGAATAATCTAAATAATAACTTTGTCCACATGATTTCATCAAAAAAAAATTGAATTGAACAAATATTTAAGTATAGAGCATATGAAATAAAAAAGCTGAAATCTACAGTATTTTTTTTTTCTGGGAAGGAAGGAATCGTAGGAAATGTCACCCTCCGCCCCGGTGACAACGGAGAAACAGACTTCCCATTTGTCGTCTAGTCAGTTTTCAAAGGGAACAGTCGTCGGCACAAATTGTCACCCCGGTGACAACTGGGAAAACAATTCCCAGCTGTCACCCCAGGGGACAGGGCTAGAGGGGAATAATTCATAAAAAGTGGCTTCACTAAAAATGTTAGGGACGTTTTATTTCGAACACAGAATCTGAAAATTTTATAAGTAATATAAGACAGAAACATTATTTGGTAACAATCTCCCTAAAATAGGACTGTTTCCGAAGAAAATAACAATAACTTTCTTATTCCTAAAATTAATGATAGCGAGGCTGCGGGCAAAACTAGTAACAGATTTAGCAGGTGTTAACCAAAATGTATGCTAGACGACCGAATACATAAATTAATTTATTTTCCTCTTCCTAATGAATAATGATAATGCCCGTGTCGAAAGATTGGCAGACATAAGCCGACAGGAAAGAAATGAGATTCTGTTGGAACAAATCGCATAATATCATGTAAGGATCGTGTGAGGATTAGTTTTTCATAATTTGACCATTATAATCCTAATTTGATCATTTTACATGAGGGTCTAAAATCGCCACGTTATCAAGAATATCTGGGGGCACGGCAGTGCCCCGCCAAGTCTCGAGCAAAAGGGCACGGCCGTACCATCTTTTCTCGAAGCGATTCGCGGCTGTTTCGCCCCCCCTATAACTTCGACGTGGATAAAGCTAGGAGTTTAGGTTTTCGGTGAATAATAGTAGGCATTAGAACAAGCTTAAGTTCGAAATTACATGCCAATTGAATGAATAGTTTAGGAGTTACGGTCGATCAAAGTTACACCATTTTGTCACTCACTCACTGACCGATCATCAAAAATCTAAGGTACTTCTAGCAGACTTAGAAACTTCAAATTTTGCACCAAGATAGGTCATTAGCCACATATAAAGGAAAAATTATAAAAACATTAAAAAATAATATACCTTAAAAAACCCATTATTAACTTTGTTCGTTGTTTAAGTTAGTATTCAATTGGATGAATACATACATAGAATAGAAAGGAATAATATAAATGTAATACATAGACTATAATTAATATAAATTAATACATAAAGTTCATAATTCATTAAATTAATAAAGCTAAAACTCCATTGTATTGCGATAAATATTGTATGCGCGCTCGATAGATGGCGTGTACCTGACTGAATCGCGCTATGGTTTCGTTACAGAGCGCAGTCTAAGTAGTACTTTAAAATAATTCATCAATTTTCATTTGATAGCGCCATCTATCTATGAACAACCATTTCGAAACTAAAAAAATATTGTAGCGATATTCGGAGTAGATTTATTATTGTTACTGAAACAGTTATTTAGGAAAATAGTTTATTAATATAACATAGACATAGTTACATATCTAGTTGTTTACGTGTTATTTAGTTTAGTTATATTTTTAGTTTGTAAGTTAGCAGATATATATTTAAGTAGCTGAAGTCCAAGAAATTATGAGGACACCTAAAAAAAAGAAAGAAATACACTTACAAAAAATAAATGAGATCCCACCAAAAACATTAAATGTAAAAAATGCCAAGTCTCTCGATGCAGTCTTTCCATCGTAAAAAGTTTTGAGATCTCACAGAAGCCAAGTCCTATTCAAATTATTTTGTAGTTATAAATCAACATTTAGTAATTATATCAATAGTTTTCTTTATATTATAACTATAGTGACTTGGCAATGAGCACAAATTAACTTGCTGCCTGGAATTATGTGCAAATGTTACTGACGAGACCTGTGATCAGATTATTATGTGTGAATCATGATGGTCACTACCGACTACATGTTCCAATACAATAATTAAGAATACCTGACGGGCCATCGCTTTATGAAAATAAATGATGAATGTTAAGAGAATATATAAAGTAAAAGAGAATGTTTACGCATGCGGTGTGTGTAACTTTCAACTTCTCCAAATATGCCGTTTTATTTGTTTTTACTTGTGCTCATTGCCAAGTCACTATAGTTATAATATAAAGAAAACTATTGATATAATTACTAAATGTTGATTTATAACTACAAAATAATTTGAATAGGACTTGGCTTCTGTGAGATCTCAAAACTTTTTACGATGGAAAGACTGCATCGAGAGACTTGGCATTTTTTACATTTAATGTTTTTGGTGGGATTCCATGTTACGAAAATTTTATCGTAATCAAAATTAAGTAAGTGCAGTCACCGACAGCTCATTTTGCAAGTTGAAGTGGCAATGGGCAGGCCACATCGCTCGAAGAACTGACAACCGATGGGGAAGAAAAGTTCTCGAGTGGCGACCACGGACCGGAAAACGCAGCGTAGGCAGGCCTCCCACTAGGTGGACCGACGACATCGTGAGGGTCGCGAGCAGCCGATGGATGCAAGTGGTGAATTGTCGTTCGGCGTGGCGGTCTAAGGGGGAGGCCTATGTTCAGCAGTGGACGTCTTCCGGCTGATGATGATCAAGTGTATTGCGATTCAATTATGAAGACCACATTCTATTGACGTCACACCTGTCAAATCGGAACATTTGTATATTATTCTCCATACATTTGAAGTGTCAGTTGACCATTGACACTGGTCTTCTTAGTTGGATGGAACGCACTCTATGAGGAGTACATGCATATTCTATTCTATAGAGTACTATTACATATTAGTATTATTGATAGAAAACAATTTTAAGGGGAGTTAACAAGGATCATTTTCTCTGTTCTGGAGCAGTGGAGCAGAGAGTCGTCGTAAATGGCTTTGGTTCCCTCCATGTGGGATTCCCGGTACTCGTCTCTGGAGGTAGTTAGCTAGTCTTCTTGAACCGGGGTTCTGTTACCACGTGTGTGGGGATGTAAGGCGAGCCGTTAGTGGAGATTTCTTTCGCCAGCCTTGCTCTCTCGCCACGTGTCTTCGATTGACACGTCTTATAGGGGGTGTAAACACTACTCTGGTTTTATTTTCCATCATAATTTAAGAGGGATATAGAAGAGATCAACAATCAAAATGTTTTACCTTTTCGCTACTGGTGGTACCTACCTACAATTTTGAAGGGTAAAGTAGAATAATCCAACTTGATATCTACTTGATAGTATGAACGTCCTAGCTACTAGCAGAATTAACAAGTAAGCAAACGGTCTGAATATTCCTAGGCCATATTCTGCAAATATTTGAAGGATTAACCAATACCGAGACCAAATTATTACGAATAGAAAGCGATTTGAATAAACCACTTTGAAATAAATCTACTCTCGCGAATATGGAAACACTTACTCCTATTCCGCGCGATCTTGAGTAGGTACTTACCTACGAGTACTTAATAAAAAAGTACTTTTTTTTAGCGTGGAAAATCATTAAATGAATCCTCATCCTTCCACAAAGGGCAGGGCGGGAGGGACTGTCAGACTTGTACTGACTAAAATCCACGGTGTCCTTCAATAGCCCTTTATGTTCCGGGGTCACGGTGAGGAAATAAAATCCCGCGACCGCTGCAGGCTTTGGCCCTCTGAGAGGGGGCCCCGTCATCCTGCTGGCGCTCTTTGAGGCTCCCGTGGAACACAACGCGCCGCCGACCCGGGCTTGGTCCATGGTCGGAGGGCGAATAGCCCATTACTCGCCTCCCGCACGCCCGCGCCTACGGTAGCCGGAGATCGTCTTGCGACGGCCGTCGCCGTGGGCGTCTACCACTGCGGCTGGAGTGAAGGGAGGACGCTATCCTCTCCCTCTCGCGGCCCGGCTCCTCCTCCACGAGCATGAATGCTTCGCAGAAGCGAGGCGACCGCTTTCCACTCCGTCTCGCCCCGCAGCATGGCCTCGACCAATGCCGGGCGCGAGAGGTCTCCGCCTATCGCCGCCGTGAGGACATGGCGGTGCTCTGCCCAAACGGAGCAATCCTGCACCGTATGCTCCACCGTGTCCTGAGGGCGATCTTCGCAGTACATAATAAATACTTACATAAGAATAATAATACTTAAAAAACTTAAAAAAAAACTAACCGCCTTAAAAACCACCAAAACAGGGTATAATATATTTTTCACGGTTCTCTATTGTGTGACCTAACTTTTTTATACATAATCTAATGTGACATAATTTTTTTTGTCCTAATCATCATTTGTCCGAATCATAACTTGCCCGAACTTAATACACATAATTTCGAATGCCATAACATTGAAATTCCTAAATACTGTATGTCCTAAATTTGTTTGTCATAAATATTACAATCTATAATATTCAAAATACATAAAACCGATTGCCATAAAATACATAAGTCCTAAAGTTTGTTTTGTTACTGATTACCACCCAATAAGGAATATCGCCGGAGCCCCGCTTCGCGGGGCTCCTATTTCTGCGTGCAAGGTTTAAAGTAACCTAACACGAAGGGGATGGCGGGGTCTTTCAGACCCCGCCATCCCCTTCGAACCTAACCTGTCCGTGTCGGGGTGCCCACAAGTCCCGAGCTCGCTTCGCTCGCTCTTGGATCCCAAGATCTTCGGTTTCTAAGCAATTTAATGAAATATCAGTTTTACTATACCTAATTGAACATTCGGAATAATACACATTATGTAATACAATGATTAGGACATATGACTTTATTTCATACAAAATTAGGAGATTCAATTATTATGATACTAGATATTATGCCAGAACAGCTTTAGAAGTGAAGATAATTATGTAAAACAAAATTTAGAACTTTTGATCATTATGCTAACTGAATTTTATACCAAACGTGTTATGGATAATGATTTTCGGACAAACAGTTTTAGGTGACGAAAAGGGATACCATTTTTCACACCACTTGCTCGTAAATGTCACATTATAAGTCATGCAAACTGGCCGTAAAGCAAGTCATTGTTCCCCACACTCAAACCAGGGAATAATATAAGTACTGAATTTCATTATTCCCTGGGAATAATGTGATTTGAATTTGGAACCTCAAACAAAACATATGTATGAAAACTTGGAACGAAGGAATTGAAGCAGCGGCGGCTGCCCCCCGGCAGTCCCCACTGCAACAGCTGATCGCTTGCTGAGGTGGGCACCACAGCATGCTCACGTTCGAAGGTTGTCGTACCACATCAAATTTCAAAATTCGAATTTATTTCCTCGCAGGTGGTGTGAAAAGCAGAGTACTCACCTCAGGAATAAAGCTGCCTTTGTCTTGGGCTAACTTAAATCCCTCTCTGCACTAAGGATTCTTATCTTAATTCCCTCGTTTCACTCGGGAATTAACACTTGAACCTCCTCGCTGCGCTCCGGAGGTTCACCCCCAGAATCCTTAGTGTCGCTTCGGGATTCAATACGCCCGTGACGTAAGGCACTGCTTTATTCCCTTGGTGCGTAATCTACTATTATCTTTTCAACTGAATTCATAACTAAATTCCGAAAGAGATAAGTTGATCGAAGCACTTATTAACCGAAAAAGCTCATCAAATAAAAACTACTGAAACGATAGAACTGAAATATTTTTTATGGAACCCAATTACAAATAATATTCTGCATCGAAGAAAAAAAGGATCATCAAAATCGGTTCACCCATTGACCCAGTCGTTAAGATGTAGCAAACATAAAATTAGTAGATTTAAAAAGTCTAAAAACCCACGTTTTAAAATTTCCTAAAAATAAGAAAATAACCCTACGGGGCTGAGAGAGGGGCCACGCGAAACGTGGGGGCGTATATTATTTGAGGGATTATTTATGAGATATATTTACATGACGTGTATAGATCGTGGGTGCAACTTGCAAAGATACGCCCCCACGTTTTGAGTGGCCCTCTCTCAGCCCCGTTGGGTTATTTTCTTATTTTTAGGAAATTTAAAACGTGGGTTTTTAGATTTTTAAATCTATTAATTTATTTTATTATTTTTTCGTATCCCATTCAGCAATCCCTTTCGATACCTATATCATGGGGGTGCTTTTCAAATAGTCAATCCGTCATCTTGGATGTCCGCCATGTTGGATTTAAGACACGTTACTATTTTTTTCATATTCCTGACAGCAAAAGCTTTCATTTATGATACCCATATCATGGGGGTGGATTTCAAACAGGCCGTCCGCCATCTTGTGGAGGCCGCCATATTGGATTTTTTATGACGTTTCTTAGCTAGTCATGTATTGTCATCAGAATTTAGAGCGTGTGCAAAATTTCAGGCTGCTAGCTTATCGGGATGTGCCTCAAAATTGAGTTGCAAAAGTCCAACCGGAACGACAAACAAACAAACAAATAATCAAACAAGAAAAGTGAGTTTACAAAAAAATGGGAAAAATTAATAGATTTAAAAAAATCTAAAAACCCACGTTTTTAAATATCCTAAAAATAAGAAAATAACCCTACGGGGTTGAGAGAGGGGCCACTCAAAACGTGGGGGCGTATCTTTGGAAGTTACACCCACGATCTATTCACTTCATGTAAATATATCCCATAAATAATCCCTTAAATAATATACGCCCCCACGTTTTGAGTGGCCCCTCTCTCAACCCCGTAGGGTTATTTTCTTATTTTTAGGATTTTAGTTTTTTTTAATCTATTAATTCTAAAGATTTAACTGTTAACTTTGAATTGATATAAATTCATTCAAATCACGCCATATCTAAGGAGTTATCTCGGATCAATTCCAAGTACTTATGTGATTCCATTATTTTGCTCGTTAATGTAGGCATTATTTAAATGTCTTTGCACTTATGCCAATATTACGATGTTTTAATGCGACATAATGTCGCACCAGAGAGCAGAGTGCTTACGTACACATCCAGTGGCGTAGCTAGGGGGGGGGCATAGCGGAGGCGCTCAGAACAAAAAAAGAAAAATCTAGACAACGACGTTCAGTAAAGCAGTACCTACAACTTAATTTAACTTCTACTAAGATATAGAGGAAACATATTTTTCCTACTCCTCCACTATTCTTTTCTGATTAATTTCGTTGCAGGGATCCAAGACAGGTAAATTCATTCTCCGGGACACGTCGAGCTTCATTGTCTCAGCGCTTTTCTGGTGGTTGCCACAGTTGATTCTGGCACTCAAGTCAGGAGTTGTTCGTCGTTCGGGAGTGCGTTCATTTTTATTACACGCCCCATCAGGGTCCCAGGTTGACATTCTAGAGTTCAACAAAATCGCTTGGTTAAAAAATACCTAAATAATTTGGCATGCTGCGCCAACTATAAACATCTTTTTTAATGAATCAATAACACTCATTTAATAATATTATAAACAACTATCGATTTCCCAAAATATGACGTCAATTCAGAAACAAAACAGGTTTTAATTTAAAAAAAAAAGTAATATTTGAAAGTTTGTTTTGTACCTTTAAAATTTAGTGCAACCACGCGCACGTTTGAAGCACTTTTTAGGTCATGCATAAGTTGCCCAACAGCCAATCAGAACACGAAACAGATACCAAGACGCATTGGCGATCAACCAATCACATTTACTACAACAAATTCAATTCAATATTTTGATGTTTCAATATTTCCATTCGAACGCCGTGAACGCGGTAGATAAGATGATTGAAGTAAATGAACTAGTTCATTTCCCAAAATGAACTTTTCATTCATTCACTGGCCATTCAAATGTGTCTTTAGTTAATTTAGTTCAGTGTGTCTTTTCGCTCATGTATGGCTGAGTACACAATGGGCCATTGACGATAAGCCTGCTCTAGTCACACACATTCAGCCAAGGCACTCTCTCACTCGTACATGTTCGTGTTACTTCGTCGGCTGATCGGATAACGTCGGCTGAGTAACAAGCGAATACAGCGCCTCGCCACCACGTGACCACGGAAATTTATGTTATCAGTAGTTTCTCTATTCACCCTAATAATAAGTATGAACTTTATTGTAATAGGAATATAGTCTTTACGGGAAACGGACATAATTAAAGTATGAAGGAAAATCGACATTCGTATAAAACTGAACTAGTGATTTATGAAATGCATCGTTTCTCTAAATCACTAGTTCAGTGAACTAGTGTTTTCATTTCACTAAATCACTAGTTCAGTGAACTAGTCCAGTGAACCAGTCCAGGGAACTAGTCCAGTGAACTAGTTCAGTGAATCATCTCATTCAGGAACTCGTTCTGATTTGCTGTAAGTAAATGAAGTAGGTACTGAACTAAATGAATGAACTACTTCATTATGTGAAAAGATATACTTCATTTATTTCTTTTTACTGACACATTTTGCGCATTTCTAGTAGACTGAGGGCAGAGTAGGTAGATCTACCTGGATCTACCTACAAGTTGGTAGATATGGCAACACTGCCACAGACCACAGTCATAACCACAGACTACATAAAGATGCAATAAGGTTTTTTTTTGTAATGATTCTTGCATAGCTTCAAGGCCTTTACGTAAAAAAAATATTAGTGATACCAATCATAGTTTGTGGTGATACCAACTCTCCAAAATATTCACGCTTAAGGGGGATGCTCCAACCAGCCCGCGAAATTCAAATTTTTTTACGTTTTTTGCAATTTGCAGGGCAGTGACATGTTGTAGGTAACTTTATAAAAATATGAGTTGCGGTAATAACAAGTATAATTTTAAATATAAAAAATATCAAAAAATTCGCTCCATCAGGTCTCACATAGAAAAGGTGCATCATGTTAAAATCTCCGAAATCTAACTACGATGCACCTTTTCTATGTGAGAGCTGATGGAGCGAATTTTTAGATAATTTTTATATTTAAAATTATACTTGTTATTACCGCAACTCATTATATTTATAAAGTTACAACATTTCACTGGCCTGCAAATTGCAAAAAACGTAAATAAAAATGAATTTCGCGGGCTACATCGACGCAATCACCTTAAATGAAAAACCCCCTAAAAACTTTTTTAAGAGAAGAAAGAAAGAAAGAAAAAACCGTTTATCGGCACATGAAGAAAACTGTAGGTAAAAGAAAACCGTTTATTGGCACATGCCACCGGTGCACATAATACAAAAAAGGAAATTTAAAATAAAACATAGGTCGATCTATTTTTCATCAAACACAATCCATTTTTCATTCTAAAAAGTATTTCTCTCCTTTCTCTAGCTATAAAAAAGCACTAATGCTTTTTTTATCTAAAATAGCTATAAAAAAAGCACAAATGCTTTTTTTATAGCTTTTTTTATTACCTATGTTTTATTTTATAAATTTCTTTTTTTGTATTATGTGCCCCGGTGGCATGTGCCAATAAACGGTTTTCTTTTACCTACAGTTTTCTTCATGTGCCAATAAACGGTTTTCTTCTTTCTTTCTTACTTTTCTTAAAAAAGTTTTTAGGGGGTTTTTCATTTAAGCGTGTATATTTTGGAGAGTTGGTATCACCACAAACTATGATTGGTAACACTAATATTTTTTTACGTAAAGGCCTTGAAGCTATGCCAGAATCATTGCAAAAAAAAAACCTTTTTGCATCTTTATGTAGTCTGTGGTTATGACTGTGGTCTGTGGCAGTGTTGCCATATCTACCAACTTGTAGGTAGATCTACCTACTCTACCCTCAGTCTACCTGTCTACCAACCCAAGCCTCAAATCTACCTATTTTTCAAAATAATTTTCAACGCCATTATTGAAAACATTTTAAAGGATTAGGCGGTGATAATAGAGGCTTTTTTGGCATGACTTAGCTTTAAGGACGAATAAAAAAAACTTACGATTAACAGTGGACATAGAATGACACATCAGACATTGACACTTTCGTACCGCGTTCACGGCGTTCGAATGGAAATATTGAAACATCAAAATATTGAATTGAATTTGTTGTAGTAAATGTGTTTTTATTTGTTTTTGTCTAATTTTGTTACTTACTACAGAGTTGTGAATTGTGACCTGCTTCTGCTTCTAGACAGCTAGAGTCTAGCTCAAAGAGCGATGGATTCTGATAGTAGTGCCAATGTTGAGAGACTGTTTTCTTAAATTATATGAAAACATGCCAAAGAAATCTAGAGGGTGTATCTAAAAGATTTATAACAAAGAAAAATGTGCAGCCTAGTCCAGATCATTTAAAGCTTTTTTTTAAAAAAAAACATGAGTATAAACATAAACATTATGTAAATTCACTACAGTTTTCACGTATTTTTAATTTAAAAACCTACTAAATGGGGAAGGCAAGTGTCAAAGTGAAAATGACAGTTTGGTCCCCAAAGAACTGTAAAATCAAAGGAATTTTCAGAAAAAAAAACATTTATTGATGTAAAATGACTAGATGTTGTGTAATAAGCTGTAAAAATGATGGAATACACTTTTCAAAATAATATCTACTTTTCTTTTGGAGGTTATGTACCAGTATTGCATCGCTCGAAAATCGAAGAATTATCACCTGGAACGAGTTTTGTAATAGTTGTGGTGTTAAGAAATTAAATATATTGTGATATTTCTCGAATCTAAATAGAAAAAAAGGTTAAAATTACTGACTTAAAACATTATGATATTTTATCAAAATAGAAAGTCAAAAGCAGCATTATATTCTTGATAAAGGAGAGGACAGGTAAAACATACCTAAACTCAAAAATTGAAACCTCAACTACAAGTAATTGTGGATTTATTACGGTAAAATCAAATGTATAACCACTCAATTAAATCACTTTTTTTCTCTTGTAGATGCGCCGCGGCGTCTTAATTCTTCTTTTAGTATATAGTACTTGCATGGACGAATAATTTTCCATATTTGTTTTGTATTTATACTCAATTTTTATAACAAATAATCTTGTTTGTTTTTTTGTACAAGGTAGACGTGGGGACCAACTATCGCAGCGCCATCTACGATTAGCTTTGAGTTGCCATCCCCATTAAGGTGGTACAGCTTGGCCAGAACGTCTTGAAACGGAACTAATCTTTTTGTTTGCTGACAACATTTTAAAATCGTTGATATTTGATGTGAAGAAAGAACGCAGGTTTGTTAGATTTATTATTGTGCCATGAAAGTAACGTAATTAGTGAAAAAAAAATCATTCAAAGTGCTGGTAGCGAGAGCACAGTAGCGACTTCCGGTTTTCTACTCTAATTTGCCAAGCTGTAAAACTACCGATTTTTAACCGACTTCAAAAAAAGTAAGTTCTCAGTTCGACCTGTATGTATGTATGTATGTTTGTCCGCGATTATCTCGCGTTTGGCTCAACGGATTTTGATGCAGTTTTCAGAAAAGTTTTTGTTAAATTCTGGGGAAGGTTTTAGTATATAAGAATAATGGATATCTCGTGAAGTTGCTCGCATAGATCCCTTTTTGTCGCTTAATAGGATTGTAGATTTTCAAAGAAGCCGATTTTATGAAGATTTTTGTTGAATATCTAAACTAAAAAGGGAAAAATAAAAAACTTTTTGAAAAAAAGGGAACCGACTTCAAAACCAAACACAAAAAAACTATAAAATAACTTTTCTTTCGGAAGTCGGTGGCCATATCTCAATGAAATAAAAAAAAAACAAAGCCACCTACTTCCGAAAGAAAAGTTATTTTATAGTTTTTTTGTGTTTGGTTTTGAAGTCGGTTCTACCAATTTCTACCGATTTTTGGCACATATTCTACTGATTTTCTTAAATTAGGGTTGGCAACACTGGTCTGTGGTTTTGTGTCGTCTCTTTGCGGAATAATGATTTTATTGAAATAAATGTGGATTGTGTGTCAATTTATAATAAATTTATTAAAAAATGAGCAATCGTAAGTGTTTTTATGATATTTTTATTTCATATTGAAACTGCACCGACACAATCACATCGCATTTTCATTTAGCTTAAAACTAAAATGCTTCTCTTTCAGAGACCCGAGGCCCGGCTAAGCGTAAAGTGAAGCCGGTAGAGCCCCAGTCGCTACTAGATTTTGATCTTGAAGGCGAGAGCTCAGATGACTCCGACTTTCGGATAGAAGACCACCCGGATGAAAGTGACGATTATTCGATAAACACTGACGATGAAGAAAAAAGTACGTATTTCTTGCCATAATAACAGCTTTTCTAAGTATTTCTCAAATCCAATATTTCACAGTAGGTATTCCTAGTATCTATGTCATTAACAGTCATTTTAATTGCTTAGTTTTTGACTGGAATGGTGTGACTGTCCTTATGGTGGTTTCTATTCAAGAGCTGTCTCTATTGTCTGTAAGTCAAGCTCAGAAATATGTAAACATAGCATTTTGAAAAACAAAATAAAAAGTACATTCAGTAATGTTTAGGACTGTAGGATGTGTAGGACTTGAATGCTTTGATGTGACGTTGAAAGCAAAATCATTGCAGCAAAGAGTTGTTATTTAATTTGGCAATTGACACACCTCTTGTAATGAATTTTCAAATAAATCTGTAATGACTTATGTTACCACAGGACACCTGTTTAAAAACACAGTTTTAATCTTGTTAAAAATCAATCTAAAACATTAACATTTGCTTATTACAGAAGCGGCTTTAAAAAGTGAATCATCAGAAGGATCAGGGTCTGATGATGATGATGATGATGATGACTTCAAGGAGTCTAACAAGATTGGTGAAGATAAACCTGTTAATGATGTCCTGGACAAAACCAAACATAAAGAGTTTAAGGTACCTGAACTTACTCTTTTTCTTTCAAATCCATCCAGAGGTTGTCTTGAAAAGATCGCTTTTAGTGATAAGACCGCCCATTGTGTCACCCTACAGCTTGGGAAAAGAACAGTAGAAAACCGGAAGTCGCCACTGTGCTCTCGCTACCACCACTTTAAATGATTTTATTTTATTTATTTTCACTTATTACGTTAGTTTTATGGCACAGTAATAAATGTAACAAACCTGCGTCTTTATTTACATCAAATATCAAAGATATTAAAACATTGTCAGCAAACAAAATGATTAGTTCCGTTCCAAGACATTCTGGCTAAGCTGTATGTACATAAGTTATATTTGTAAATACCTGTGAGTGCATAATACAGAGATTCTATCTATCTTTGATGCTTTTGAATTCAATAATTGAAAACTATTATTATAAAGTACGAA
This sequence comes from Agrotis clavis, assembly GCA_954870645.1. Lineage (NCBI taxonomy): Eukaryota > Metazoa > Arthropoda > Insecta > Lepidoptera > Noctuidae > Agrotis > Agrotis clavis. Next base: position 20,883,937 of record OX940924.1, on the reverse strand, counting down.
CAGTTTGTTTGGTTAAAACACTAATCTCAGGAATTACTGGTCTGAATTGAAAACATCTCTGTGTTAGATAGTGCATTTATCGAGGAAGTCTATTGCTATCAAACATCATCCCAAAGGGGGTGAAACCACAGGGAAGACCTATAAATTCAACCCAAATTATAGTAAAATACAGTGAGTTATAGCAATTAGTGTGGAGGTTAGATAAAACCACAACCAACCTATTATGAAAAGAGAGGTTCCTTTACTTAATAGGTTGAGATTATGTTGAATGTAAATTTTATTTATTTGAACAAAGGACATAAAATATGCAAAAAAGAATGATAAATTGAAGTGAAATTCTATTGATTCATAATCTTAAAAAAAAAAATCATAAGGTTTGTATTATGTTGGTCTTTCTAATCTTATATCTAGTTCAAACTAAGTTTGCTGATTGTGAGAATAATGCCAAATCCAGAGACATTCTGAAGAAAAAACAGTTACTGGGTTGTGGAGGTCTGATAGGCAGTCGCTCTATGTAAAATACTGATATTCACCTCAATATACACTCGGCGTCACAAAAATCGCACCACTTTAAGAATTCCCTTCAAAGTCATTTTAAACCTATTAATCAATGGTAGACATATGACTATAAGGTATCATTGGAAAGGCAATTTATTTAAATTTCAGTATAAATCAATGGATTTGGTTTTTTGTTTACCAGGGAATAAAAAAAAGCAAGCTAATGCAAATGATTAAAAAGTTAAATTTTATTTTATCAGCAAAAATTACAACAAAGTCCTTAAAAACAACTTAAAACGTAGTGTTACCCCCCCTAGCCCTGATGACTGCTTCCATGCGTTCTCTCATGGACCTAATTAATGTGACAACAGTCTCTTGAGGAATGTTGTCCCATTCTGCAACGACGGCATCTTGGAGGTCTTGGAGAGTGGTAGGGGCAGGATCACGTGCCCGTACTCGCCGTTTCAGTTCATCCCAAAGGTGCTCAATAGGGTTTAGGTCTGGACTTCGCGCCGGCCAGCGCATAACAGGGATTCCAACTTCTTGCAGGTAGTCTCTTACAATTAAAGCGGTGTGACAGCGGGCGTTATCGTGCATTAACGTGAACCCACTGCCAACAAAACCCGCATAAGGGACAACCTGCTCCTCTAAGATCTCTGTTATGTACCGAGCAGCAGTCAGCGACCCTTGCCCGCGAGCACTTCCAGTCCGAGAAACACACACAAGGTTCGTTTTACCGTCGATTGACATGCCGCCCCAGAACATGCACGAGCCACCCCCGTATTCCACTGTCTCTTGAATACAGGCTTGTGCGAATCGTTCACCTTGCCTCCTATACACTCTTCGACGCCTGTCGTTGCAGAAAAGACACACCCTCGTCTCATCCGAGAAGAGCACAGCCCTCCATTGGTCTATTGTCCAATCCACATGGTCACGGGCAAATTGCAACCGGTCTCTCCTATGCTGTGCAGTCAATTTTGGCCCTGTAGCAGCCCTATGAGCTGCAATTTTCTTCTCCCGCATTCTTCTTCTAATCGTGGAGACGCTTACAGAAGTTCTGCCAGCTGATAGCAGTTGTTGTTGCAGCTCAACAGCATTGGAGAACCGATTACGTAAAGACGTCGAAACAATGAAGCGATCGTCTCTTTCCGATGTGCACCGTTGTCTTCCAGATCCACGTCTTCGGATATAGCCACCAGTCTCTTGGAAGCGTTGGAACACTCGTCGAACGGCAAAACGACTCAAGTTCAGTTGCCGAGCAACATCACATTGCCGCATCCCTGATTGCAGTAGTGCAATGACTTGAGCGGCTTCATCTGCAGTGGTATCCATCTTCTGGGGTATTTTTCTTGCTGTAGCTGTTCACGTGTGTTCACTTCAAAGGTTGAATAGCGAATGACCCACATTTAACCCGGGTCGCCCGTTTTATACCCTTGTAGGGAGGTGCAATTAGTGGCCCTTGCAATGCGTATTTTGACAACATTTTTTTTAACGTTACGTGCTAATGAAACCTGTTGTGTTTAGGGATTCTAACTGTTGTTAATTTAAAGGTCGTTAAGCATACTTTCAATTGATACCAATATTAATTGGGTTTAATGTATTCGTTACTGGCGGGACATGTTTTAAACTTATTTTCGAAGAGGTGCGATTTTTGTGACGCCGAGTGTAGTTGAGGAAAGGCTAGGCAGATGATGAGTCTGAAGAGCAAACCTAATATTTCATGGTAATATATAAATTACCTAATATACTTGGCCAGTCCAAAGTACTGAATAAAATATATATTTTTTCAGTTTCCAGTTGAGTTGGCGAATTTGCTGATATGCGCAGGGTGCCTTGGTTCTCGGAGTGATGACTTTAACGAAATTGTTGAGTGTGATGGGTGTGGAGTTACTGTTCATGAAGGTAAATAAAGAATTATTTTTATTTTGTAGTGATAGAAAAAAAATGTTTATATTATGCACTTTTTGAGAGTGAAAACAAAATGCAATGTAATTAATATTATAGAACAGCAAAACCTAGTTTACATAAATGTTTAAAGTGTCTCACTTTCAACTCACTTTTTTATTTGATTTTGAGTTTTTTGTGTTTTATTTCCTATAAAGTTTATAGGATTGAGCCTCTGGCTGACAATTTAATCCAGAATAAAATCTGCTTTGCTTGCTATAATCTCTATATCTAGGAATGCTTTTTTTTTATCGTGGTAAAATCATCAAATGACTCCTCCCACCCAGAGCAGGGCGGGAGGGACTGTCACACTCGTACTGACTAAAATTCACGGTGTCCTTCAACAGCCCCGCGACCCCGGCAGGCTTTGGCTCTCTAGAGCTCTCTAGAGACGGGGGCCCCATCACCATGTTGACACTATTTGAGGCGCGCGTGGAACTAAACGCGCCGTCGACCCGGGCAAGGTCCATGGTCGGACAGCGAGTCGCCCATTACTCGCCGCCCGCAGGCCCGCATCTGTAGGAATGCTACTAACTGTATGTTAATACAACTTTCCAGGTTGTTATGGAGTGTCAGACACAACAAGTGAGTCAAGCACAGTCAGCTCGGCCTCCACAGAGCCTTGGTTTTGTGAAGCTTGCAAGGCAGGGGTTACTGACCCCAGCTGTGAGCTTTGTCCAAATAAAGGTAAGATTCAGATAATCATCATCATGTTCGTGCCTTTGTCACAGTACGACCTCGCGTACCTACCGTTTTGTTCAAAGTAGTGAATGGGCCGTAAAGGCTCATCAAAGAACTTGGTTGTGGCATGAAAATATTATCAGTTTTAAACACGTTTTAGGGTATGATCGTCAATTTAGGTTTCCCAAAAAATACTATGACTAGCTAATTAGTTTTGTTTTGTCAATTTTTTTTGCAATCATTTTATATTGATTTCCATGTTTCAGGTGGCATTTTCAAGGAGACTGAAGTCGGTGCTTGGGTGCATTTAGTATGCGCGCTTTACGTACCAGGAGTGGCATTTTCCGAGGTAACATAAACATCAAATGAGTTAGAGTTGTTAAAAATTTCTATTTACTAATGTGTTTGTGCGAGTACAGTATATTCTTGCTTGCATTGTGTCAGTTGTTTATTTGATGAGGTATTACGATTTTAGTTCCTGTGTTTTCTTAACTTCGCCAAAGGTTCTTCGTAACTACGCTATGTTTTTTAATCTTCCAAAGAATTTATTTGGGAAGGATTATCAGTAGCGGATTTGCCCTAAGGCCCAGTAGGCCCGGGCCTAGGGCGGCCAGATATTAGGGACGGCAAATCTTGTCAAAAATCACTGATGGTAACAATATAAAAAGAAATAACTCAAATGCAGATGATGATGATGATGCCACGATCAAAGGCCAAAGTCGGTTTTGTCAAGCTTGTTCCGCCATCTCCCACGAGGTCTGTCGCGATGGCTCTAGTTTTTCCTATAAGAACATTATTCTTGTCAGGTGGAGAAATTGTCGGGCGTAACGTTGTTCGAGATGGCGTACTCCCGCTGGGGCGCGCGCTCGTGTGCGCTGTGTGAGGACGGCACGCTCGCGAGGACGGGCGTGTGTGTGGGCTGCGACGCTGGACTCTGCAAAACGTTTTTCCATGTCACTTGGTAAGTTTCCGTAATAGGATATTTTGCTGCTTATATAAATTGAAAATCTGTTTTGTCCGTCATTTAGAATATTTTAAAAAATAACCGACACGTATTTTTTGTTTTTGTATGAAGTGATTCATGCTTAACCGTGCCTTGTCCGTGCCCCGTCCGGGCCGCAAGCATGAATCGCTTCATACAAAAAGTACACCACAATGTTCGACCGTGCCCTGACGATGCACAGCCCGGTCCCGGCCCGGTTTAGCGTGAATCATCCTTAAATGTGGCGATAAAATTGTTGAACAACATAGCCAACTCGAAGAAAGTACCGCTCATATGGTATTCATCTAACTAGTGATAGCGTTTTTGGATCGGTTGGCACACATTCATGCCAACTCCATATATGTATAGAGGACCCAGAACATTACATTCATAGATACAGCTACATACATACAACTTGATTAAGCTAAGTTTTCATAATGCTTAAAATAAAATTTGATTGTTACAGTGGCCAGCGATCGGGACTTTTAGCGGAGGCTCATTCTGAAGAAGCAGAGCAAGCGGACCCCTTCTACGCTCACTGCAAGCTTCATTCTGATAAAACTCTAGTCAAGAAACGCAAGAGGAACTGGCTTGCTTTGCAGTTGAGGACTGAAAAGAGGTAATTTGTCCAAAAAAGGTCCGGCATTCCTTAGGCGCAGGATAATGACAACTTTTTTTTTTGCCCGGTAAAATAATGAAATAAATCCTCTCACCCAGGGCAGGGCAAGAGTAACTGTCAGACTTGTACTGACTAAAATCCACGGTGTTCCTTCATTAGCCTTTTAAGATCCGAGGTCATGGTTTCCTGATAAGGGTCCGTTCAAGTATTACGTGAGCAGATTTTTTACAATTGTTTACCCCTCTGTCCCCCTTGTCAGCAAAAGTACGCAAAGCTCTTACCCCCGCCCCCCATGCTTACGTAAACATTTTTCAATTAATGTATTGTTTTTTTGTTAATATTATAACGTTATAATTATTCGTCGCTTGTTATAAGACGTCAAGAGGCTGTATGGTCGTTGAAAGTGAGTGTCTAAACGTATGCATTATTTCCGGGAATCCCCGAAAATGCGTTTCGTTTTCAGGCCAATGTGAGGAGCTCGTGGCTAAATAATCACAGCCGCACAGGCCGATGATCCGGGTTAAGCCGCGCTTGCCGAGGTTGGTCTGTGGATGGGTGACCATCTATCATAACGAGTTTCCTCCGTGCCTCGGAAAGCACGTAAAGCCGTTGGTCCCGGCTGTCATTTGTAGATCTTTGACAGTCGTTACTGTTAGTCAGAAGTCTGACAACCAGTCTTACCATGTGGTATCGTATTACCCAGTTACTGGGTTGTGGAGGTCCGATAGGCAGTCGCTCCATGTAAAATACTGATATCCAGCTGAATCTGGTTTGACTGGAAGCCGACCCCAATATAGTTGGGAAAAGGCTAGGCGGATGATGATGATGATGTGAGGTATCCCGTGTAAAAAAGTAAATAACTTCCGATGACGTAATCATCATCTAGACACTCCTACCCCCTATGTCATCCAAAATAATCAAAGCAAAGACCTCAACCATCGTGAAATTTTTGTTTCAGAAAATTGGAGTTACAAAATAATTTAAGTACAGAAGAAAAGTTAAGAATCCAGCGCAAATTAGTGAAGTACAGAAAAAAGTATTTGATACAGAAAGAGAATAGGAATCCACCATGGGGTAAGATTTACGAAAATCTTTATTTTTTAGTAGATCAACGGGTCTAAAAAGACCTCTCTAGCAACAACGTTACTAAAATCAATGTTACTAAAACAGTCCTTTATCTACTCAGCATTTCATTTGTCTAATCTATCTCTGATGTTTCTATTGTCATTATTTATTTTTAATGCTGTTTTCCACACGAGATTGTCTATTAGAAATCCCGGAAAGATCCACATTAATATGAACATTTTGATGCAAGTACTAAAATAACTGCCTAATTCCGACCTCTGATGATAACATTTCAGTGTTATTTTTTGTTACAGTGCCAACACAGAAAATGGCTCGTCTGCTATACAGCAGTGCGTCAGCTATGAGGAAGTTCCAGCGAAAAGCAGAGTGCATGGGCATCGACACTCATGCGCTGGAGTTTCAAGACGCACAGGTAATTAGGCCTACTGTACATTAATCTTTTTACGCTAATGTCGGTCGCATACGTCGGTAATGCGTACATTATTTTATTTTTTTAAACGTTGCCCCACACTAGGAGTTTCTCATGTGTCGTGGGCTTACAAACATAGAAACTCACATACAGAAACACCCAGACCTGGAAGAACTACTTGCAGATCATACAAATATTTGTTCCGTGCGGGGATCGAACCCGCGACACACAGCGTAGCAGTCGAATGGCTCAGCCACTGCGCCAAACGTGCCGGGAATTATACATTGTTTTCTATTTACAGCTTGGCCAGAACGTCTTGAAACGGAACTAATCTTTTTGTTTGCTGACAACGTTTAAAATCTTTGATATTTGATGTAAACAAAGAACGCAGGTTTGTTAGATTTATTATTGTGCCATAAAACTAACATAATATGTGCAAAAAAAAAAAACATTCAAAGTGCTGCTAGCGAGAGCACAGTGGTCTTCGGACTTCCGGTTTTCTAATCTAATTTGCCAAGCTGTAACACTGCGACGCTAACGTCAATGGCGCGTACGGTAAGCTTCAGAGAAAACTCACCCATATGGTAGTGATTTCACTAACAAAGGGGGTGAGTTTTCTCTGAAGCTAAGCTGACTTCTACATTGCTTTTTCTCGCTAAAATTCGCGACCGACATCAGCGCTTAAGCAAACTCGAAGATGACGCGATGCGACACACGTCGACCGGTTTCAACTACAAGTGAAAATCAACCTTACCACTTAGACTTACTTAGACGGCACGGTTGGTGCGATTGGACTGCTACGCTGCGTGTCGCTGGTTCGATTCCCGCACGGAACAAAAATTTGTATGACCTAGAAATAGCTGTTCTGGGTCTGGGTGTTTGTGTATGTGAGTTTCTATGTTTGTAAACGCACCCACGACACAGGAGAAATTCTAGTGTGGCAACGTTTAAAAAAAATAATGACATAAAACGTGCGGTTATCTATGGGTAGATGAAAAAACAATACATCAATACCAGCTTCGCAAATCGTTAAGCTTTTTTGTTTTTGTGGAAAGAAAAATTCTGTTGCGATTGTGAGTCCTGTCGGCAATCAATTTTTTTTTTCCACGAAAAAGCTATAAATTAAAGTAATATTTAAAATCATAATTTCATGATGTTTTTATTGTAGATGGCAGCTCTAAAAGACGTGTCCCGTCGTTGGCACGTGCCGCCCGCGTTCTCAGTGGAGTTCGTGGGATACTACCTGGAGAGGAACACCAGAGTGTCCTCACTGAGGCAGTCCCTCGAACGACTGACCAGAGAGAACGAGAAACTACTGGCAGACGACGATAAGTTGAGATTGGACTATGATGAGGTAAGGTTTTTAAAACTTTTGGTGAGCATTTTTGTTGAAGGTTGGCAACTCGATTATTTTTTTCAAATGTATTATAAAAAAAACTTCATGCTGTTTTAAAAGTGTAGAACACACGCAACAATTTTATTCCGTGGATTTTTACAGTCAGTGTCCTGGATTACCAGATCCGTTGTACCAAATAAAAGAATGAGGATAATGGGTTAGGTAATGCAGGGAAGTATCCGTACTATATTTCCGAGGTTGAGCGCTTTCAAATTAGACTTTATCGGAGGGAGTAGTGAGGAGCTCGTGACTAAATAATTACAGCCGCACAGGCCGATCTTCCAGGTTAAGCCGTGCTTGCCGGTTGGTCTGTGGATGGGTGACCATCTGTCATATCGAGTTTCCTCCGTGTCTCGGAAAGCACGTAAAGCCGTTGGTCCCGGCTGTCATTTGTAGATATTTGACAGTCGTTACTATAGTCAGAAGCTTTAAAGTCTGACAACCAGGCTTACCATGGGGTATCGTATTACCCAGTTACTGGGTTGTGGAGGTCCGATAGGCAGTCGCTCCATGGAAAATACTGATATTCATCTGAATCCGTTTTGACTGGAAGCCGACCCCAACAATATAGTTGGGAAAAGGCTAATCAGATGATGGAGGGATGGTAGTATGGTATATGTATAAATGGTAGTTTCATACAAATCTAGGTCAAATGAGCGAGAGAGCACGATATGCCGGTGTCGTGTCGTTACCGTTATCGTCTAATGTGAATGTCTAATGAGAGATGGCTCTGATAGTCACATTCACATCAATTATGAATTTTATAATAACCTACTATAGTTGCAAGTCATCTATCTTAGCGAAAGGATTGATTTAATCGCAGAATTTCGGAATCCAAAAACAGGAAAACCACGTTGCTGATCTTATCGTTATAAGTACTTAATTTTTTAAAGCCTTTGATGATAATTATCTGAGGGATTATTATTTGTAGGCATAAAACAAGGCGGAACTTGAATGTTGTTGATATCCAAATTGATATTGAAATATCAATATAACGAGTTGCCGTTACGTTAAATACACATGCAATAAATTAATAATATTGTAAAAACAGCTGTGTATTATATTTGGTGTGCAATAACGTATACTCACAGAGTATTAAGTTTATAGATCTCTTTCAGGCAGAGATGTTGCTACTGCTTTGAAAAAAAGAAAAAATAAAGAACTGCCATTTTCTTAACTTAAATATTCGAAATGTTTCATCCACCAACATTCCAGCGGACCTACGTTATGGATTTCCTACTCACAGATTGGGGCCTCTGTTCCACTATAATATCATCGATTTACATCAATATGATAGAGGTGCTAAGAACTCTTTCGGGACGGAACCTATTCAGCTCATGCCGTACGGCAAACTATCACTCATCCATTTATAATTATGCCGACCCGAAAAAGTATTTAGCTTCATTAGCCTCACAAAAAAACTCTTACCTCGACATCTAGGCTTCAAAAGAGAACACAGACGCTTTGGCAACATTAACATCGACTCGACAAGCGTTGCAGAAGATCTACGATGCTATAATAGCATTGTGTCCGAAAAAAGTCCCGCCTCCTATTTTGGAGGATAAGCCGTTGGTAATGCCGGAGTTGCCGAGGTCCACGCCTAAAGTGACGCCGCAACAGCTGCAGAAACGGTTAGTGCTTGTTTTGGGTGATTGGGGGAATCTTGTTACAAATGAAGTTATACATATGACTCGAAAGGGCGTCCGCTAAAACTTATATCTTCTTAGTATATTATTCTAAGGATGCTGTTAAATGATTCACTTCTTGAAAAAATAATATAAGATTAGCCAATGACTTTCCTGGAAATGCAGTTCGTTCGAGGCTAGGCGTCCGCTATAAACGGCGTGGATGCACGGAGCAGGTGCCCGCTGTCAAATGTCTCTTAGATGCCGCATTACACGCACCACGTTTCTCATATTATTTTTAAAACATATACTCTAGTTTGTACATGTGTTTTTATGTTTTAGCGGACACCCGTACAGTTGGAATGTTATACTAATACTAATAATAAATATAAAGGCACTAGGTACTAATAACAAAATATTAAGTTTCTTTAATTTTTTTGTACACACGCACGACTACACATCTAGCTATGCAAAACTAGTTTAAGCTGATCGTTCAATGTGCGGAAAGATCATTATAAACCGAGTCCAAGACAAACTGGTTTTGTAAAGCTATTGATGTGTAGCCGTGTGTACCAGTGAATGTTGCTATATTAATTTTCATCTGCATTTAAATACATCCGTACCCCCAGCATGAACATTATGAAAAAAGGTAACCTTATAGTCTCGTGCTTTTAACTGATAATATTAAAAAATCATCTTTTTGACAGTTTGTCTATGGAATCTTAGGCCCGTATTACAGAACGTCATTCAAAACTCAAGCGTTACTTAAAACTAGTTTCAACCAATCAAATGGCTTGAATCTAGTTTTAAGTAATGCATAAGTATTGAGCGATCTGTAATACGGGACTTTGAATGGTTCACAAAAAACACAGAACTAAACCATGGACCGTGCCTTCTGTTGTAAGAGAGAAAAAACTATTCAAGGCCCACCTATTTCTTTCCCAACCTAGATAATGTCTTTGTTATTGTAAATGAAAAAGATAGATAGTCCTACAATGGTTTTTCTCGCTTTCTCATTGTGGCAATTTTAAGCAGCTAATGCTCATCAGTCCATGCTAAAAGTCTGTGTTTAGTTGTGACATACAATTCTGCTTGTGCGTATAAGAATTGCATTAATGACGTTGGCGTAAATTCACGAAATGAATCACTATTAGGAATAATGCTTAAAGTGGTCGTTTTAGACCCGCTAGTCTCGTGAAGCGTTAACGATGATTATAATTTGCCCAATGTTCTTGCTAGGGGTACCTTCCATAACTTAAAATGTTATGTAATATGTGATGTACTGTATCGAGAATCGACCAGCAGGTCAATGTCTGTGCCAACCGCGGCTGCACTTAAGATGGGCGTTGGTTTTCCTCTTAGCGACAACCCGGACGCTCGCCAAGGAAAAGTTCTTTCAACCTCTTTGGAAGGTAAGTATCATTCTACGTCATTGTCTTTGGTGCAGTTCTGTTATTTAGCTATGGTATTCCTTTCCATTTTATCTAAGTGTTATAGTCCAGCACGTCTATCTTTATTCTACCAAGAATTGACAAAAGTAATTTCATGGTTATTATTTCTATACAATTCGACATTTTCTTTTTGCTTCATTATTGCACGCTAAATAATTAACTCACTCGTGGCTAAATAATTATAGCCGCATAGGCCGATCTTTCTGGTTAAGCCGTGCTTGCCGAGGTTGGTCAGTGGATGGGTGACCATCTGTCATAGCGAGTTTCCTCCGAGCTTCGGAAAGCACGTAAAGCCGTTGGTCCCGGCTGTTATTTGTAGATCTTTGACAGTCGTTACTGTCAGTCAGAAGTTTTTAAGTCTGACAACCAGTCTTACCATGGCGTATAACCCAGTTACAGGGTTGTGGAGGTCCGATAGGCAGTCACTCCATGTAAAATACTGATAACCAGCTGCATCTGGTTTGACTGGAAGCCGACCCCAATATAGTAGGGAAAAGGCTAGGCAGATGATGATACTGCACGACCCGTAGACGAAAGAAAAATATTACCACGCTTAGGATGATAGAAATCTTACTACATGCCATCATTTTGTCGTTTCTTCTGTCGACACGACCCGTTTCTACGGTGTTATGCTGCGTGAACTTGCGCAATTTATTTCACCAATCACAAAAGCTTTCAGAAAAACAAAACACAATAGTTTGACAAAACTTTCAGAAAAAATTATAACTCTTCTCTAGAAGTAATCAAAATGCAAAAGTAGAAAGCCATAGGGAATAAATAGTGTAATAACCATAGCTAAATAATGGATCTGTAGTGTATTAGGTAAAATGTTACGTAATATCTATAAGCTTCTTTAATGCTTAGTTACCCCTAAATATGCTAATAGACTTTGACTTTGACTTTGAGCATTCACTTACGTAACAGAACATTGAGCAATCGCCGTTTTTAATTTTGTCGAATTTTCATGACCTTTTTAGTACCTAAAAGATGCTAATTGAAAAAAAAAATCTTCATGAAGATGTCATAGTTGCTAATCGGGTCGGCAAAAAGCTCGCCAGAACGTTACAATAGTCGCTAAAACGCCCTCTCGTTTTATTTCTCTGTAATGTAACATTTTCAGGAACGCTCATTACAAGTAAATGCTGAAGTTTATCAGCACCTTAATAATAGAAAGCAAATTGGGCTTACGAAATACCCGATAATATTACTAGTACCTACCCGGTACTGACGCCAATCTTTCCTAACCCGATACCCATTTACGTAAATACATCCTATTATCGACCTCATTAAGTTGTTATACTTCGATTAGGTACAGATAGCCAGTAATTTAACTGCGTAGTGCGACAGTAATCACAAGTCCTAAATAAGGTTTAAAATAGTGCGCAGTAATAATGATCGTACCTATTAAAAAAAATACAATCATCGTGACAATTATGTACATAGGGAAAAATAATGTTTTGTAAAGTCACCACTACTTGAAATTTTAAGATGTAGGTATTTGTGGTAGTTACTAGGGAATTAAATAATATGCTTTGGGATACTTCGCTTTGACTGCAAGCTAACTCGGCAGTACTTAGATGGGAAACGTGCAATAATGTTTTTGTTTTATCATCAAATGAGTCCTCCCGCCCTGGAGGGAAACTGTCAGATTGTTATATAAGTTACTAAAAGTCCACCGTAAAAGTTAGACGGCCCCCCATACGTTGACACCATAATATTCTTAAGTTTTTTCCTATGGGAAATACAAAATTAAAGAAATCATCATCATCCATAGCTCAGCTCGACCTACTGTAGATTACTAGTCTTTTTTTTTATTAAGCGTCTACGTTCCTCCGACTTCGTCGCGTTATTGTGACCCTGGAACGTAAAGGACTATTGAAGGACACCGTGGATTTTACAGTAAGAGTCTGCCAGTCCCTCCCGCTCTGCCTTGGGTGGGAGGTATCATTTGAAGTTTTTACCACGTAAAAAAAAAGTCAAACCCCTTGTTTTGGTGGCCGGTGCTACTGTAATCTCAATACCACAATCCTAAGAAATATAATCAAATTATAAATATACCTATATACTATTAGTTAAAATGATTTTTATAGATATTTTAACATATCGATACAATGTTCAACTCTAGCATCTAATTTCGATCCGTCCTATATTCTTCCGATCTTTTGCATTGGCTATGGTGCCCGACCAAGACGAGCTAAAGCGAACTATTTTTCTCGTTCGTGTGTCGGTCGAACAACCGGTAGTGTAATTTCAGAGGTTTAGGCGCGAAAAGCCCAATTCGCAAAATGGCTACCTAGACGCAAAGGACTACCTGTACTATTGCGATCTGGCGTAGAGTTATCAATATGAAGCATTAGAAGTTATCTTCCACGTAGCATTTAATGTTAATAATATCCGGAGAGCTTTTTTGATTTTCCAAACTTCGTTAGCTGTACAAAATTGGCAATCACAAAATACAAAATTATAATATCTGTACGTTTATGAAGTATAAGGACCATGTCCTAAAAATGGATTCATAACACTCCTGCTCATCAACTTACCTCAATCTGATATTTGCGCAGCGCAACAGCCATCGGAAGATCAAAAACTCTTTTTTTTTGTTGTAAATTATGCAATGTAATGATGGCTCTTTGTGAAAAAATTAGTATCATCGTGAGAGTTCTTATGTAAATCAGGGATTTTTTTTGTTAACTCATCCCTACTTAACAAATATACAGTGATCTAGATATTGTTTCATTTTGGGCTTTTTGAAACTTAGAAGTGGCTCGTAACGTTAGGATTCCAATCACTTTGAAAAATTGAAATCTTTTTTGTTACGTCATATTATAATTATGTTTCTTCGTTTTAGATTATTAATTAAAAAATATAGATTTCGAATATAAAACAATAAAACAGTTCAATTGTTTTTCCATAAAAAAAAACTATGCTAGTGTACACAAACTTTTTTGATGTGTGTATCTGATCATTTTCAAATTATTATAGTTTTGGCATTCTCTCATCACTTCCGAACTAATATGATTACCACTATAATTCTCTTGCAGAGCAACAGTTAACAGAAGTTCAAAAACAAACTTTTAAAATAGTGCCAGGTAATGACGGCACTGCGTGAAAAAATTACAATCATCGTGAGCGTTAAGTAAATAGGGAAAAAAATTGTCGGAATCCGGTGCCAAACAGATAGATAACCGACTTAAAAAAAACTTGGTTCTTTATTGTGTGCCGTCGGTGCGCAGGAGTATCAGATCGTTCTGAGTGAGACCGCTCCATATTATATCAAGGCTAAGAGTAAACACAAATTGTTTAGTTATCCTTATTTGAATTTCAGTATTGTAGGAATTGGAAAAATATTGGATCTAAAACTTAGCCTCACTAAGTCTTAACCAGTAAATTCGTTCCATGAATTCAGCTGTATCGCGTTACATTGCAGCTGACTCCAACATAGTTGGTAGTAGTACTGTCTAAAAAGAACAGCAAGAAACAGGCTGGCACCAGTCAGTCAAGTCTGAGGCCCGTCATCCACCAAAGCGGAGAGGAGAGGAGATGTGTTTGAATAACCAATCAGATGTCAACTCAAGTCAACTGAAGCTAAGCGGAGAGGAGATGTGGACATGTGATTGGTTATTCAAACACATCTCCTCTCCTCTCCGCTTTGGTGGATTACCGGCCTAACTGTCCCTTCCGCTCCACTCAGTTAGGTACTTGGTAAAAGGCTGCGTGCCGTGACCGTCCACAAGCCACATCCTAAGTGGTTGCGCGGACTCTGTGAACGATGAGTTATGGGTAGCGTCACCCGGTCAAGCACTAGACCCAGGTCGATGTCACGTAGTGTTCCACGCTCTCCTCAAAGAGCTGCCAGCTAAGGTCGCTGCCTCGAATCTTGCGGGCAGCAGTGTGGCGGAGGCGGCGGCGCGGGAGCGGCAGGATGTTATGCGTATAATCAAATGGACCGACCCCCGACCCTCGCGGCAGCGGGGCGGAAGCGGGTAGCGAGCGGTGTACTAGTCAAGCGGTCACCGCCCGCGCGCCTGCGCTTTAGTATTTGCCCGCAGTAAATCGAGCGTTAGGAATAAATTTGAATCAAAAAGATGTTGCCGCCATTGTTCAGACAAATATCTCGACGATACAATCACGAACACAACACTACGCGGCTTTAGTGACGCACCGCTCCCGCTCCGCCACCGCTACCGCCCCGCTGCCCGCAAGATTCGAGGCAGCGGCCTAACTGAAGCGGCCTCATATTGCCAAAAGCATGCCGGAGTCGCGGGAACATCGAATTTTAGTCAGAAAAGAGTCTGACAATTCCTTTCGCTCCAACCTGGGGGATCGTGAAATGGAACCTCCTACCCTGGGGTAGGAGGATCCATTTCACGATCTTACAAAAAAAAGGGTCACTTTAACAGCGTCTGTTGCCATCAGCCAGCGATTTGCATAGTAGTATGACTGGCTTTAAATTTTATCAGCAAAATAGATCGTAAAAATAGTTTAAAATAACTTTTTAAGTCTCTACGTGACATGATTTGCATTGTCATTGTATTTACAGTACTGGGCAATGTGTTTACCTAATCGGATTATAGATTACTTAGAAACGATCGTACGACCGATCGATAGATTGTTTTGCGAAGCTTTTCTTTTGAACTTGGCAGTCGCACGGACTGCGAAATAATATTACTACAGTGCTTTCAAACCTCAAGCAATGTTGCGTAATTTGATTTTAAGGGTCTCCGTTTTCTAATAGCACCAACCTTGGGATCTTTTAAGTCAAAAGTGAATAGGTTACTTTTAGGCAAGCGTTCTTCACTGGCGACACCATCATTGCTTACGAGAGGGTAGTTGATGATCAAATGCGAATCTTTCATAAAAAGGGACTATACTCATCCATGTCATAGAACTGGAGTTATTGCGGTGCATTAGTAAATGGAACTAATGATAACAAAATCAACATTAGTTCCATTATTTAAAGATTCTTCTAAAATGGAACTAATGATAATAAAAATAATCAGTAGTTCCATCATGGAACTGGTAATGGAACTAGTGACAACGAACCAGCAGGAACTTGCATGACATCACAAAATCAAGACATCGCAAAGTTGCATTCAAGTTATTGCAGCGTCTAAATGGGTCTTTAAGCTTAGATAACTTTTGCTTAGGCTGCTGGACTATGTAAACAGGTACCACACCCTAAAACTCAAAGGGCAGTACGAGTCTGACAGTCCCTTCTGCTCCAATCTAGGCAGGAAGGGTCATTTCTTAGGTAGGCTTTGATAGAAACTAGTACGAGTGTCTCGTTTTACGGTCTTGCTAAGTGTTGTGGTTGTGTCAGCCACATCAGGCTCGCTGGCTGGTCGCGAGTGCGCGGCGTGCGGCCGCAGCTCGGAGCGGCACCTGATGGCGGCGTGCGACACGTGCCGCCAGCACTACCACCTGCACTGCCTCAAGCCGCCGCTGCAACGACCGCCCAAGAAGAGCAAGCTTTATGGATGGTAAGATTATCATTTTTTATTTAACTTCATCATCTGTCTGCCACACAATGGGTACCTGGAGATGGACGGCGCCGCCGAGGCCAGCCGGCGAGACGAGCTGGACTTATACCGTGAGGGTTCGAAGTGGCGCAGGACAAGAAGACTTGGAAAACTTGGGGGAAACTTTTGCTCGGCAGTGGGACAGTACAGGCTGAACAAAAAAAAAACTGCTTTTGTCAGCATCCAGGTTTATCACTAGCATGGCAAGTCTGAATTGAGTGAATACACCAGGTAGGTGCTTCATTTATTTAGGTTTGAAGATGCAGCACTATTACTAAAGACTATTTCATTTTCCACATTATCCATCCTAAACGGATGGATAATGTGGAAATAGTTATTTGTTATGCAAGGCTGCAAAGTTGATTTTTGACGCGAGTAATTGCGAGCGAAGGATTCTAAGATTTATAGAATCCTGAGCGATGCGAAGTTTTCAAAGGTACGAGACGCAGAAAAACTTTGCTGCCGAGTGCAACACACAACTTTTCACCTCACACAGCGAGGAAATGAAGTGGGGGCGGCTCGCCTGTCAGTGTAGAAAAATTGAATACAAGACGTGTTCGAATTTTGAACAACACTTAGCATCTAGTTTTGTGCTCAGATTTTGAATGAGAAATAGAATTTTTCCGAACGGGTGAGGTGAAATAGTTATTTGTTATGCAAGGCTGCAAAGTTGATTTTTGGCGCGAGTACTTGAATTGAAAACTGAGCGAGCGAAGGATTCTAAGATTGAACCGCGAGAGAAACGAGCGGTTCAAATATAGAATCCTGAGCGATGCGAAGTTTTCAAAGGTACGAGACGCAGAAAAACTTTGCTGCCGAGTGCAACACACAACTTTTCACCTCACACAGCGAGGAAATGAAGTGGGGGCGGCTCGCCTGCCAGTGTAGAAAAGTAGAAAACAATTGAATACAAGACGTGTTCGAATTTTAAACAACACTTTGTGCTCTAGAGCACAAAATGGAGTTTTGCGCTCAGATTTTGAATGAGAAATAGAATCTTTCCGAGCGGGTGAGGTGAAAATGAAATAGTCTATTCAGTTTTTTATTTCAGCTACCCACATTTGTAATTTTAACCCTATTTCCTTGTTGACATATTCTGCTTATCAAGTGATATATCGTGCCAATTGATTGTAAAAAGAAAACAAGGTCTTTTGTAAAAGGTAATCTTTTTCATAAAATATTTGTAGAAAAATAATGACTTGAGCGACGTTCCGACGCAGTATGCATTTCGATTGCGATTCATTTTCTTTTATCAACCTACTCCTAAAAACTGACACGAATGTTTCGCAGGCAATGCTCGGAATGCGACAAAACTTCGGATTCCGAACCCGAGCTACTAGAGAAGAAAGTACCACGTCGATCTCGAATCCGCTACAGCAAAGACGGAGCCATTATCACCGAACCACACAGCCCATCATCGCCGCCCAAGGGCTCAGAAAAATACCACAAAGTGGAGAAATCATCCAAGTTGACAACTCCTGAAAGTATTTCTCCAATCAAAGTGACCATCAAGCCTTTTGAATTTAGCAGCGAAAATGAGGGCACAACAGAGTTAAAATTGAGAAAGGAGAAGAAAATAAAGAAGTCGAAGCAAAGAGATCATGCGTCGGCTTCTGCAGGAGAGGGAGATTCACCCAACAAGAAGATTCACAAGCGCAGCTTCACGTCTCCTACTTTGACGAACACTCCTTTGATGTCCATAACGCCGATCGTCGCCGATAGTCCAAATGACTCTCACAATGAAAACTCGAACGCGTCCACGAACGTAGCCTCCAGTAAACGAGAAGACGCTTTCGTTCCACAAAATCTTTCCTTCTCATCCCTTCTTGTTGATGGCAAGGAAGGTAAAGAAAGAGACAGCAAAACCATCGAGAGCTCTATAGAAAGTACATTAGCGAATTTATCGTCGGATATAGCGACGTACAAAGCTAATAGGAAGCGTAGGAAAGAGAAGCATAGGTCTCGGTATTCCCCGGACCTTCTGCGATCGCCGTCGAAATCACACAAACATAAGAGGAAGAAGAAGACGCAAGATATGGAAAATCCTGAGCCGCCACATCCTAGAATTACTATAAAGGTAATAACATAATTTTTGACTAAGTGCCGCACACGGCGCGTTGCGGTGCCGCACCGCAAAGATTTTGCCTGACAAATATTTGTCACGTGTGTCTGCCAGTAGGGCGAAATTTTTGCGGTGCGGCGCCGCAACGCCGCAACGCGCCGTGTGCTCCGGCACTAAGACTTGGCTCGTTGGTCTAGTTGTCGCAAACGCGATTGTTAAGTCCTTAGGTTCGATTACCGGGTCAGAAAAAGTGTTATTGGATTTTACTGTAGGAAATTCTCTGTAACAGATTCTGGATGTGCATGCACTCATCAAACCACGCGGTTGATGGCATTAGGCTCGCCCTTTTTGATTGGATTTAAACTAACTGATCTATTTAGGCACATTATTTAATACTTACTGCTTATTATAATGAGCTATTTTTATTTTGTTCTTTCTTCTCTGTTATAGATCAAACCAATTCCAAAGCCAGATGGGTCGCTTGACACACAAATGTTCTACGTACCCACAGACAGCAACGATGGCCCGCCACCTGCAGTTATGAAGAAATTATCAAAGGTAAATAGTTTTTTTTTGTTGTTTAGAATTTTATAAAATGTTATATAAAAAAATGCTGCAGCCTATTTCCAACTACTCATACTTAGTTATTGCGTCTTATTTAATAACTAAATTTTAGTAGTTGGAATAAAAGTTAAAAGAGCTACATTTTTCAAAAAAGCTAACGTTTCTAAAAAGACCTTTTTTACACCTGCTATGTTATTTCTCTACTGCCCTTGGTTGACTGGTAGAGAATGCCTCAGGCATTAAGTCCGCCAATGGAACTCTGTGTTGCATGAAGTCTTAAATAAATAAATAAATAAAAGACCAAATCATTTCTAGACGATAAAAAAAGGCGATCACTATTAGAATTCGATGTTCTTACGGCGTAAGTTCAATACGGCAGTTTGTTGATGTGAGTTTCTAGAGAAATTCCTAGAGTGCGGCATTTTTTTTATATATAAAAAAGTAAGTGCTGTATGTATATGTCCAGCACGTGGAACAGGAAGCAGCTAAGCAGCCAGCTCCACCACCAGTACAAGCAGAAGTGGCTCCGGCGGTAGAGACTCCCAGCGATACACCTAATGTAAGTCACTTTTCAACATTGTTACTGATTTTCTTCACTAATTCTAATTGTTGCTTTTCTAACCATTATCGTCCTTCTCACTGTCTATCATCCGTTCTATATTCTCTGTTCTGCATCCTCGTTCCGTTATTAAGCATGTTCGACGAGTAAAAGAAACCCCGCGCGGCGGGGCTTTTAGTTTACGGTTTAACACAACCCAACGTGAAGGGGATGAACTTACGTGTCCATGTCACTAGCTCTTGTGTGTGGTTAACTTAATTAAACCTAGGTTCACCTCGTTTACTAGCGTTATCCGTAGCATGTACAATTTTTACAAGAAAACAATAAATATGGAAGAAGACATTCCAGTTCAGTGCAGAATTTTGTATAGCTTTATTCGTACCGCTCGTACTTGTTCGAACTATGTCCATATAGTGAGTCATGCTGATATTACAAAGTTTAATTCCCCGCACACCATGATGAAATGTAGCTAGCCATAAAACCCTATAGAGCTTCAGTCGTCCTCCATACACTGAAACGCGAACAACTAAAAGAACCCGTAAGTGACTGTGAATTAAAAAAAAGATAATAGAGATTAGTGAATATTTAAAAAAAAAGAAACAAATAGAAGAGGTGTGTTTTTTATTAGTTACGAATGAGAATGATGCGGAAAAAAAAGGCTAAGTGATTATTATGAGTTATTTATGTGACAGTAAAAGACCACCCCTAAAATTAGTATTTCTGTCTCTATGCGCTTATAAAACGTTTGTGAAGACTAGTGTTCAAGTCTACATACAAGTTATGTTCTATTATGTTTGAAGTGTAACCGCGTAAGAAAAGTGTAATCTTTTTCATCCGACCCGAATTCAAAACAATACGTGCGTGCGAGTTTTGAATTGTCATCATGAAGTGACATTTAAGTTTCCCCAAAACTGCTTATTCTGCATGATTAACATAAAATGTGATTTTGTGATAATTTTCTGTACTTACTTTTCACGCAAGCTTAAAACTGTGGAGGATAAACCGGCTGAAATTGTTGAGCCCAAACCCAAGGTAAAAAGTTATATTGTTTTTAACAAGGTTATCAAATTAATTATTTTTAAACGCATTAACGCATGCGACGCGCATCGTAAAGATAATTTTTGAGGAAAGAAAACGTTCAAACGAGGGAATAGATAAGTCCTTTTTAAAAAAAAATTCAAACCGACGAAACATCGAACTGAAAAGCAAAAAATAAATTTTGAGGCGGCGCCAAACAAACAAACATATAAATTAACTATTTGAAGAGCAGAATAGCTCGTTGTATAGCTTGTCGTGGTTGAATAGCTCGTCGTAGCTATTCGTTGATTGTTTCTTTGGCGCCGCCTCAAAATTTATTTTTTGCTTTTCAGTTCGATGTTTCGTCGGTTTGAATTTTTTTTTAAAAAGGACTTATTTTTTACTTTTGAGTTTCCTATCTCGTGTCAATTTCTGTAACTAAAAACTCTCAACGACTGTCATACCCCAGCTACGTCTAAAGTTCTCATCATTATGAGTGAAATGAGCCCAAATACGTATAATTGCTGTTAACTGTTAAGGATCTCTTGCTACTGCCCTCTGTCACCATCCTCAGACCCTCGATGACAATTATACCCCAGCTAGGTATAAAGTTTTCATGAAGACTAGTGAAATGAGCCCAAACACGATAAAGGTGCTGTTAACTGTTGAGGACCTCTTGCCCCTGCTATCCGTCACCATCCTCAGACCCTCGATGGCAATGATACCTCAGCTAGGTCTAAAGTTCTCATCAAGCTGAGTGAAATGAGCCCAAACACGATATAGCTGTTGTTAACTGTTAAGGAACTCTTGGGACTGACTTCACAAAATAACAGGGATCTGGAGTTGATCTGATGATGGTGACGCCATCATGTTATGTTCTCCACATCTCTGCTATATAATATTGTCCTCAGAACTACAATTGTTAACTTTATTTCAACAGAATCGGTTCATAATTGAAAATTCTGTAGGAAGATTGACAATTAATTCCTTTTTTTCTGCCCTTAGAGGCCGATTTTAGTTTTGAAATTTAAATGGGACCAACTTTGTGGTATACTCTTTCTAACAAAAAAAGAATTTTTGAAATCGGACCACGTTAGGAAAAGTTATGCGTGGTCATACATAAAAAAAAAAAAAAAATAAAAAAAAAAAAATACATGTCGAATTGAGAACCTCCTCCTTTTTTTTTCGTCGGTTAAAAATTCAGCTTCTGAGTGTGAGTTGCGGTATGCCTAATTGTTAAGAATGCGCTACAAGCGAAATCTTCAATTTTGGATTGGATTTTTAGAGTACTAAATCGTGTTTAATTCGGAAAAAAACTATAGGTTGGGAAACTTCATTATATTTGCGAAGGCAGAGTCAAACAGAAAACATAAAAAGACAAAATTTTCTCGATAGAAAACGATCACAAAGTTACCTCTAATTTTCACGTTTTTTTGATTTCATTCTAGTTCGTCCTACAGAAATATAAATTACATCAATATGAACACAATTACGTAGCCGAGGGACGTGTATGGCACTTTTTTGAAATATTGTTTATAATAAAAGTTATCATTGTTCTTAGCACTCGGCGCTTACGACGTTTTTAAACCGTGTAGAATGCTATTTTCCATTTCGTGTCACACTAGAATCTGCGTCACGAGTGAAGGTCTGCGGAATCTCGTGGTACTAAATTTTTTTAATGCAATTTGATGTAATGACATAGACACTAGCGCCGCGTCAAAACGACTTCAGTCGCGGCTCGGGTTCTAGTTTCAGGCATCATTTTGTTTCACCTGCCAGTCGGCGCCGCTCTATTGAGACGGGAGGACTATGACAGTTTGCTCCGCGCCCGGCGGCTATTAAAATAATAATATTTTTGTTGATATAATCAGAGAAACAACACATAATACAACAAAAACACGAGAACTAAAATATTTAAAGACTGAAATAATTTCAAATAGCCGAATACCATTTTTTTGAAATTTCTTTTGCCACATGCGCGCAAAACAAACAGTTAGTCAATTGTACTGCTGGTCGAGTATTTTTCAGCCCGAGGTCCGCTTGTTTTAGATTATTATTTTTTAATAGATCTCTTCATTTTACATACTTATAAAAAAACATAGTGAGGTACAGATTACTACTTGATAAAAAAAGGAAAATAAAATAAAAAAAATATTTATCACATTTTGATATTATTACCACAAATAATGTATGTACGAAATACACTCCTAGGTACAGTGGAGCGTCGATTATCCGAACGTCGGTTAACCGAACGACCGCTTATCCGAACTGCTAGGCCCGCCCGAAACCCGCGATTACTATGACCTGTAGTAGTCTCAAGGCATTTATTTGATTGTTTGAAACTAGTTTTAATTAACATTTGAGGTGCGTATATTATAGGCTGTCTGCATTCTTTTTGATTAATTACTACTTTTCTTGATACGTAAAACTGGTGGATGCTAAGCATCACTGCCTGAATCATTGCCGCAAAGTTGCATGCTTGTCGGTTTTCTATACACTTTACTTCGGCTCCCTTCTACCATCAGACTCCTAGACGTACTATTAATTATCATTCATATTTAGTTGCCATTCCTTCATAATGTGCACAGCAAATTAGTGGAACTGACTTCCTGCGTCGTAAAAAAGTTATAGATCAGGTTTCTTCTGGGTATGTTCGCTTCATTGTAGGCTTTTTCTCTGTCACCTTTAACCTGGACTAGATTCAAGAGCAAACCCATTTCAAACAAAAAACATAGGTAGTTCGATTATCCGAAAAAACCGGTTTTCTGAACACCCATGTCCCCCAATTAGTTCGGATAATCGACGCTCTACTGTATGTCAATAAGGTCGAAAATAGCTTGAACCTTTTTTTACCTAGCTATCGTCAAGCAAGTTAAAAAAACCGGTTCAAGCGATTTTCGACCTTATTGACATTTAAAATTTAGTTTGTTTTTCTCACATTCTCGTTAGCTGACATTGCTCCTTCATTATGTCATATCATGGTGTTTGCATAAATGTCAATAAGGTCGAAAATCGCTTGAATGTCGGAAAACATTTGCTTAACGATAGCAAGTTAAAAAAACAGGTGCAAGCGATTTTCGACCTTATCGACATTTAAAATTTTGTTTGTTTTTCTCACATTCTCGTTAGCTGACATTGCTCCTTCATTAAAATCCGGTGTTTGCATAAATGTCAATAAGGTCGAAAATCGCTTGAAGGTCGGAAAACATTTGCTTAACGATAGCAAGTTAAAAAAACAGGTGCAAGCGATTTTCGACCTTATCGACATTTAAAATTTTGTTGTTTTTCTCACATTCTCGTTCGCTAACATTGCTCCTTCATTAAAATCAGGTGTTTGCTCAAATGTCAATAAGGTCGAAAATCGCTTGAATCTTTTTTTAACTTGCTATCGTTGTCCCTTGATACCTTTCAAGTTTTTAATAGTATTTTGGTTTAAAATAAAATGAATAACACTTTTTTTTTACGAGTGCACATGCGCGAACGTTCGCAAAGGCTAACTTCACGATCGCCTCTCTCGTGAATCGTACAGCACGTGCGGCAACGCAGACCGTGGGTAGAGAGTGGACGAAGATACGTAAGTTAGCGTACGGAGAGCCGTAAGCGAGGGTACGGAAAGCCGACCACTAGTCGACAACGCACTGCACCGCGGTTCGTGAGCTTGTCCGAGGCGATGCGATTACGTTACGATTCCGATTAGTGTGCGTTACAGTAAGGAGTTTCATAATACTGAACGGCTTTTGTTGATACGGTGACGATCCCTTTCCGTTTTGATAAGTGTGTTGCGACCCTAAATCTGCTCTTTCAACAGCGTTTGGGCTCTTACACATAAACACGTTACGACGACGCAACGTGGCACTGCACGTTGCGTCGCCGTCGTCGTAACGTGTCACGTTGCACGGCACGTTTAATCTTGGATTCATTGGATCACGGATTTTCTTTGTATCTGTTTCTGCTTTATCCGTCTTCATAATATTAGCAGTAGGAGAACACATCTAGTGTGGTCCATTTCTCGAAACTAACTGGGGCAATTCTAAAAATCCGACACCGTCAATATGACGTCGTTCAACGTGGCACGTTGCATCGTCGTGACGTGATTACTTATGTTGCTCGACGTCGATTTCCACGTCACGGCTCGTTACAACGACGCAACGTGCAGCGCCAAGTTGCGTCGTCGTAACGTGTTTATGTGTTAGAGCTCTTTCCTGGTGAAACTCGGTAGAAAAAAATGCTATGATTAACTTATTTCTTAATTTCGCCTAGAACTATCTATTGAGGATATTTTCATATGTGAAGGCGAGCTCTAACCGTGGTACCCAGACTCCACAGACGCCTGCCATCCTCTTTTACTTTGTAAGTAAGATTCGATATTAGGTAGAGGTTTTGGTTCCTATACATAGCGCACACGCGATAATATATTGTTTGATTCTAATGCTGTTTGCAGAGTACAAAGGTAGAGAAAAACATGCAATATGTGTTTTTATTGAATACTTCCTACATCATTCACAACAAATGAAACATTTTTAAAACAAAAAACATAACAATCACAATCACGAAACTACAATGAAAATCAATTAAATTAATGACATGAAAAATGCAGAACTACTGCGTGCGATGGTACCGTGCGGCGGTACACACTTATTTCAAGAACAGAGGCCGAGTCACATACTTGACATACTGTAATAATACATATTAGGTGTACTGTGGCACTGCAGTTGTTTTGTTTTTTCGAAGAAGTTTTGCAGAGCGCGTCGTCACAGCGCCCGTGGTTGTTATTGGTACTAGAGCAGAGGCATGTGAGACGCGAGGGTGAAATCTGAATTTTTCCTGGCATTATACCCGCTCTTAAGGCGCCTGGAGTACTTATCTAGAAGACGCAGGTTCAAGTCCCACTCGCAGCTGAATTTTTCTTTCTTCAAAATCAAAATATTTTACTTTATATGGGCCTCAATAGGCACTTATAAAACGTCGAAAAATATTGGCACGGTTCGGGTTGGTCGTTTCCATGGAAAAGAAGCGGCAAGAAACTCCACGGTAAGTCTTTAAAAAATCATCTTTAAGGTTATCAAACATTAATTTTACGCCTTTATTTCCTGTATCGATTTATTATCTTTGAAATAACCTTCATTATAGTGGGCTTGGCAACAAGAATTATATCAAAATAGCAAGGAGCTTAAATAGAGGCTGATAATTTAAACAAACAACGGCTTTGAATCTTATCAGTGAGGCGTGGCTGTTGTCCAGCGATTGGTTCGATAGTTCCAAACTTAATTTTAGGGCGTTTCTTGCTACTTCAAGTACTTGATAAGAAATGACCGCCATTGAAAAATGTTCAAATATTGTGATAGAGCAAATGAAATGGAAAATGTTGACTGCCCGTTCTAGTGATCGTAAACGCGATTGCGGGACTTTGTGTTTTTTGTAAGAAATCAAGACACGATGTGTTTTTTTGATAAGAGATTTTCTATTTTAAAAGGTACTGCTTTCTAACGCTTAACTATGTTAACCATTTTGTACTGCTGTTGCAAGAGCAATTGTTTGGCTTGGCGCCTTGTTGATCTCGCTGTCAATCGTTCCGGGTTACCGCCCCGTCGGAGAATCATAATGAGGGAAAACACATTACCCTCCTTTGCTTCGCGCAGTCGGGTAAAAAGGGAGTGCACACGTTGGTAACACGAACTTTTGTATTTAGCTCATAAATTAGGATGGAATAAAAGGCTTTCGCCTTTCGAACATACTTTTTTTAGAAAAGCATTTTAGCCCATGCTGTCCCGGTTCTTGGCTAAATAATTACAGCCGAACAGGCCAATCTTCCGGACTAAGCCGCGCCTGTCATAGTGTGTTTCCTCCGTTTTCTTCGAAAAGCAGGTAAAGCAGTTGTTTCCGGCTGTCTGTTTGTAGATCTTTGACAGTTGTTACTGTTACAGTCAGAAGCTCATAAGTCTGACAAATAGTTTTATCATGGGGTATCTTATTGCCCTGGTGCTGGGTTGTGGAGGTCAGATAGCAGTCGCTCTATATAAAATACTGATATTCAGCTGCATCTGGTTCGACTGGAAGCCGACCCCAATATAGTTGGGAAAAGGCTAGGCAGATGATGTATCCCGGAACTCAACAAAAGCCTCCCTCCAATCCATTACACTTCTCTCGATGGTGAACTGTGTCTGTGAGGACGCCATCACGTCCCAAGGCATCTCACAGTCTCGACACTGAATGCCCTGCCCGCTCCCATTTTTCACATTATTAACTGATGATGAATGATCTATGTTGGCAATTCGATGTGATGTTTATTATCCAGTCAGTTATTATAACATTTAGTATACAGCGCTCT
Organism: Agrotis clavis; assembly: GCA_954870645.1. Taxonomy (NCBI): domain Eukaryota; kingdom Metazoa; phylum Arthropoda; class Insecta; order Lepidoptera; family Noctuidae; genus Agrotis; species Agrotis clavis. Next base: position 20,857,197 of record OX940924.1, on the reverse strand, counting down.
GCCAAGCCGCACTGGTACAGTGTGGTGAATTACGGCCCTCTTCCTCTCACAGAGTGGACGCTTGTGTCCCAGCAGTTGTTAGCAAACCCTGAGTTAGGACATCTGGATTAGTTAAAGGCTTAGTTTATGCAACATATAGGGATATGTTGCATAAACTAAGCCTATAGTCTTAAGGTCAAACCGCACTAGGCGGAACTGCACTGCAGCGGAACTACGCGACACGACGTTTTGCTTTGCCATGCAGTTCGGTTCGGTGTAGTGCAGTTACCGCTTAGTGCGTGATGTCTCGTATAATTTCATATAAAGAATATTTTGTCGCGCAGTTCCGCTGCAGTGCAGTTCCGCCTAGTGCGGCTTGACCTTTAGTTTCAAGGGTGATACTTTAATATTTCCAGTGTCGACAGCTCCACTAGAATTGTTCATACCCGAAAACGACCGTCTTTATTTTTGATATCGTAGTTGCCGTGCCAATATTTCTATCTTTATAGATACCTATAAACAGTGCAAGTTTCACGGTACGTTAGTATATTTTATATTATAGGTTATCTGTAATTTGTTGTGCATTACTGCCTACACTCTTTTTTATTTAGTTCTTTAAGCCCATACATAGGTTGTCTGGAAGATATCTCTAATAGCGATAAGACCGCCGTTGTACCCTTGAATTAAAAATATTGTAAGTTTGTATTTATTCATTTTGGTGTACAAAAAAAGTATATTCTATTCTAATGTCTATAAACAGCGGAGTCGCACGGAGCGGTCTCGTCGCGGCGGGTCGGGTGTGAACAGCGGGAGTGCCGCGAAGGCGCCTTCGCCCCTCACACACTGCGACGTGTGTGTGCAGCCCGGGGACTACACTAACCTCGTACGGTGAGCACTGTAGATAATTTAAACATATTACAAGAAAGAATGATCGGTACAAAGGGTCAAATAAGGCCTCTTTAGATGCATTGCGATAAAATGGTCTGTTTTATTCTATCTGGGTGCAAAAATGCGGCACGACCGTACCATCCTTTTCTCGAAGCAGTTTGAGCCATTTTCGACCCTTTCTTATTACGGCAAGCAAAATAATAAAATAGATCATTTTACGAATGTATGTAATGCTATGGCCACAGAAAGCAGTAGTGACCCAGTGGTATCGGCTACGTCTTACGAGTTGAGGTTGTGGGTTCGAAACCAACTAGGCGCATAACTTTCTGTATTTATATCATCACCACGTTCTCAAAACGGTGAAGGAAAACATCGTGTGGAAACCGGCATGTCCTAGAACCAAAATTTCGAAGACATGTGAAATCTACCAACCTGCACTGGGCCAGCGTGGTGGATTATGGCCCCCTTTCCTCACAGAGAGAAGACCTGTGTCCCAGCAGTGGGAACATTTGTAGGCTGATGATTATGATGAATGAGCACAAATTCATTTTAAAAAAGAACACTAAAGCGCATTTCACACAGAGAGCGGGCGCGGGTCGGGCGCGTTTCGGGGCGGGAGTACGGCGGGTCTAGTTCTTTGTATTTAAATGGAAGACTTCACACTGAAAGCCCGCGCACGACCCGCCCCGCGCCCGACCCGCGCACGCTTTCAGTGTGAAGTCTTCCATTTAAATACAAAGAACTAGACCCGCCGTACTCCCGCCCCGAAACGCGCCCGACCCGCGCCCGCTCTCTGTGTGAAATGCGCTTAACTGTATTGTTTCTCTCTCTTCAAATCCATCCAAAGGTTGTCTTGAAAATATTGCTTTTAGCGATAAGACCGTGTCACCCTATTTATAAAATCTACTTTGCATCATCCAGGTATGCATAATAAAGAGTATTTTGTCCATCTATCTACTAATATTTTGTGTTGTCCTTTTACTCGCGAATACTTTTTTTTTAGCTTGGTAAAATCATCAAATGATTCCTCCTACTCAGGGCAGAGCGGGCGGGACTGTCAGACTCGTACTGACTAAAACCCACGGTGTCCTTCAACAGCCCTTTACGTTCCGGGGTCACGGTAATTCGTGATTCCCGCGACCACTCGCGAATACTTGGCAACAGTTTTTGCGGATCATTATGACATGCAAAACGATCTAGTTTGTGTTAAAAACAAATATGCATATCATTGTCATGTCTGTCTTTATCGGTCAAATCGTATTATTATGTATTAACAAAAATCAACAAACAATGAAGATTTAACTTTTTGTCGATATTCCATGACTTGTCAAAAAGTTACATAATTTTGCAACATCATTTATTTTCTTTAGGATAGATCCTGTGTGTTATAATTTAAAAAAAAAAAAATGTTTGTTAAGTTTTAAATATTTCTTACAAAAAAAAATTATTGTGTTTCATCAGTGTAGGAGCAGGGTGGCAAGCTACCGATGGTTAGGCTTATCGAGGATTACTGCCTTCTGTATCAGGTCCTTGATCCAAACACCTTGGGAGAGCCTCGAAAGATGTTCTTCAAGGCCCTTGGACATCAGGCCATTGGCCGTAACGACTATCGGCACAATGATAGTCGAGCTCAAATTCCACACGTCGATTACCTCGCCCGCTAAGTCGAGATTTTTTATTAAATAAATAAATAAAAACAAACAACAATTTATTATCATGATTCGGGGTACTGCGCCTGCGTGCAAGGTATAGAAAAGAAGAAACCTAACCAAACTGCACTCGGGGTGCCCAATAGTTGTTGGTGCCTCAGAAAAAGTTCCGTCAATGTTTTCGCTGTTAGTGGGCAGATTTCAAAGTGGTCGCAAACTTTTTTTTATGTGTGTGCATTAAGCGATACCATATGTAACCTATTTCGGTCTTCCAGTCACATTGCAAATCGCTGCATAAGGCGATTCACACACGGCACCGCGCACCGCCGCGGTAGGCGGTGAAGCGGATCTCATGTCGCATTGGTTTCTAATAAATCCGTAGATGCCTAACACTCGTACACCGCCCGGCCGCGAACGAGCGGTGCTTTCACCGCCACCGCCACTCCGCGCTGCCGTCCGCGCGGTGAGGCGGCACCTCACACACGGGGCGCCGCATAACTTGCCAGTGTCCGTGATCAAACTGGTCAAAACCGTGTTATATCCGATATATCCGAAGATAGATGGCGCTGCTGCCACAGTTAACATCAGCTCCGTATAAAAAATATCAAAATAAATACTTTTTTGAGTGCTCAGTCGTATAAGTTGTGATAAATAGGTGTAAAACCGAACAATAGTGACCACAGAACGTTAGTGGATATTTGTGTAGAGAAGTGTGTGTTAAAAAAGACAAAAACATTCCTACAGGATATTTGCTAAGTAAAAACAGAAATTGGTGCGCTAGAGGAGTACATACATTAACATCGGCTCAAACTTCGATTAATTCAGTGCAGTGAAACAATAACTTTATAATAATTTCTAAACAAGTGAAAAAACAGTGATCTCCTACAAATCTTTACCGCCAGGAATCCGTTTTTTATTCAAACATTCTTGACAAAAGAACAATACAGTGCCATCTAATTAAAAAGTCATCAACTAACTGATAATTAGAGTTGCCATGTCATAAACAGTGTTAACAGACAAAAAAAGCTACTTGCAAGATATTTTAATAAAAGCGACATCTGTTATTATTCTGATATAACACTAATCGTTCAAAAACCAAGAGACCACGCAATTCGATCGACTTACAAATGTTCGGATAGCTTGGCGGCCTAAGGGTCAGTTCAGACCGAGACGCGAAGCGACGCGACGATGCGCTGCGCCGCGATGCGCCGCGCTGCGTAGCGATGCGCCGCGCTGCGCCGAGATGCGCCGCGCTGCGCATCCAGACGCCGCGCGGTGCAGCGGAGTGTCTACATTCGTCACGTGCTTCCCGCCCCACCCCCTTCCTCCCGCTGTCGTCCATTTGGTGTCAGTTACATAGTCCAGTTGAGTATACAAAATCCGAATGAAAGCAACTATGATCGAATTCTTATACCTGAGACCCTAAATAGTGACAATACATTATCCTGCCTGCATTAAGTATGTGTATCTTATCGCTTGATGAAGTAGTCCACTCATTTAGTTCAGTACTTCATTTAATTCAGCAAGAACAAGTTCCTAACTGATTAGAAAAAATATTTTGATGCCATTAAGTATTATGAGCTTTATCTGTCCCGCAAAAAGCTGTGATCTGATTTTTCTATAAATTATTACGGAAATAATCATTAAAATGATTTAAAATCATGTACTCGATACATTCCGTTTACGAATAAGAGAAGAGGGCGTAAAAAAATGGACCAGGCAATTGACCGGCAAGATAAACATTGTTATTCTTTGACCTTTTCGTCACTTAAATCGGTTGGCGAAATTCGACACTCACATTACGCATAATCAGACACCTCTAGCTCCCAGTCTAACATCTTGCATCGTCGAGCGGCCTCGAGCGGCGTAAGCGGCGCCGCGCTGCGCCGCGCGGCGTCGAGATGCGCAGCGAATCACGACTGCGTTGAGATGCGCCGCGCTGCGCCGCGCGGCGCATCGCGGCGCAGCGCGGCGCCGCTGACACCGCTTAAATTCTCGCAACGAAATGTGTATCTTTTGGTGTAGAAAATAAAGTCGTATTTTGAATGGCTCTTAAAAGAGTGCGCGCATCGTCGCGTCGCTTCGCGTCGCGGTCTGAACTGACCCTAAGAGCTAACACCTCACTCCAAGGATCTTGGTATACCGAGTTCGAATCCGACCAACAGTAATTTCTTTTTGTGACAAGGGAAAAATTTGTCTGGTCATTAATAACTTAGTATAAATCGTTAGCTTCTGATCAATATGAGTTTCTTCGAAAATATTACCTTTCGGAGGAACAGAACCCGCACAGTATCGGAAACCATAACAGAGGGTGATTCTAGTAACTCGACAATAGATGGCAGCACCAACAGTCTGCCTAACATATCAGTCGAACAGAACGATGAACTACAAAAATTAAAACAAAAAATAGAGGAATTACAGACAGAATTATGTGTAGCACACGAAGAAATAAACAATCTATCGATAGAAAACACAGAACTTAAAAAAACGATCAAGGACATGACAAGTAAACATGAAATTGTTAAAAAAGCGACGGAAATAATAATGAGCGATTTGAGTACACCAAACAAAATCAAAAAGGCTACAACACCACAGCGTACTTTGAATAAACAGCAGAAACGAAAAATATTGGATATCGAGGAAAAGACAGTTGAGCTTTCAGATTCACCATCAAAATTATCCCTTAGTCAATCTGCGACAGTTCATTCTACAATGAAGAGTAAAACTATTTATCAGAATACCAAATCAGATAATCATAAATTGTGTATTATTAGCAGTAATAAAACAAATAACATTCTAGCATTAGCGGATAAAACGTTCCCAAACTATGATAAATGCCATTATTTGACACCGTACTGTGGTGTTATGAAACTTATTACTGACATCGAGACTAAACTTAAAAACTATACATATGATGACTACTGCCTGATTCTCATTGGTGAAGAAGATTTTCGATGCACAAACGACTACTACAATTTAGTTATTAATATACGTGAAACCTTAGTAAAAATCCAACATACAAATATAATACTATGTCTACCTACCTTTAAGTTGACACACTCTGTTATGTTTAATTGTAGAATAGAAACATTTAACAATATGCTTTATTCGGATGTGTGTACTCATGAATATGCCTGTTTATTTGACTCTAACTTAGATTTATCATACGATTATAATATGTTTTCTAAGACAAATGGGGCTCTAAATAATTACGGTATGGCTAACATGTTTGAAAATGTAAGACGAATTATGAATTCTGATACTAGCAAAATAAATTGTGGTCCTTATTCAACTAAAACAGACCCCAACATAACCGACACAAGTAACAAATCTGAGACAAATGATAATGAGTTGTTTTTTCTCGAATAAATATATTAATATCTTACATCAAAATATTGCAAGTTTGTTAAAAAAGTCGGAGGATTTGTCTGTATGTCTGGATGAACTATCTGATAACGGAAAATGTGTAGATATAATATGCATTACTGAGCATTTCATTATGGAAGGCTTCGAGAACCAATTGCATGTAAATAATTATAGTTTAGCGGCGTTTTATTGCAGAAAAGGGAAAAAAAGGGGGGGAGCATGTATTCTTATTAAAAACGGTCACAAATGGAAAGAACTACCTGAAATTGCTAAATTATCAACTCCAGGTGTTTTTGAATGTTGCGCCATTGAGCTTATAAGCTATAGGATAATTGTCGTCTGTATTTATAGAGTGCCAAAGGTAAATAATTTTAATGAGTGTTTGAATAAACTTGAGAGACTTTTACAAATAATATCAAAAACCACTGGTAAAAATATAGTAATAGCAGGAGATTTTAACATAGATTTACTTAAGTCTAATAGACATTCTGCTTCGTTTGAGTGTTTACTATTAAGTTTTAATTTAAAATTAGTCTTTAAACAGCCGACTCGCATGGCCAGCCAGACATGCATAGACAATTTTGCGCACAATTTTAGGAAAGCATGTAAAGGAGAAGTAATAGAGTTTGCATTATCCGATCATACAGCTCAACTACTTCAGTGCCCGGTTAAAAAAGCGTGTACCATGAGCTATTGGTTTAGTACAAAACGAGATTACAGTAAAGAAAATATAGCTAAGTTCAAATACGGCATGTAAAAGATTTCTTTCTCGGAAATCTATGATACAACCGATCCCAATATAGCCTATAATTCATTTATCGATAGTTTTAAGTTGTTATATGACTTGTGTTTCCCGCTTATTCGGGTCAAAATAAATGTTTTAAAAAAGCCTAAATGGTTAACAAAAGGAGTAAAATTATGTAGCAGAAAAAAAAGAAATCTTCTTTGGCAATTAAGAATTAACCCTAACGAAGAGAATAAACTAAAGTTCGTCAACTATTCTAAATTATATAAAAAAATTATAAATCAGACGCAAAAGGCACAAAACAACTACAACATCAAAAATGCCACAAACAAGGCAAAAACTACTTGGCAAATAATAAACCAAAAGAAATACAATTTACCCAAACAGCAAATTGATAAAATTAAAGTCAATAATAATATTATATCTGATCCTAAAGGCATTGCTGATGCGTTCAACAACTACTTTGTTAATAAAATACAGCCTAATTTAAAGGACGGTAGCTTGCCTAAACCACATCGTAAGATATCCTCAAGAAGTGGGTCAATTTTCATGGCGCCAAGTGTTCCAGATGATATATTTAAAATAATAATGTCACTGAAAAACACGAATAGTGTAGGTCACGATGGAATATCCACTAAAATTATTAAAGCCGTAGCTAAAGAATTATGTGACCATTTAAGTCACATTCTTAATCTTTGTATAAGTGCAGGCGTATACCCAGATGCTTTGAAATTATCAATTGTAAAACCACTATACAGGGTGATTTTTTAGTCACCATCCAAATTTTAATACTAAAATCTTTGGCGAAAATCATTGAATACGTGTTTTTTCTTTTTGTATCACTCAATACAAAAATATCGAGATATCACGTCTCAATGTTATCTATAAGAAGTTGATGAATCTGGACACCGCGCTGTGATGTGTCGCTTAGGTGTAGCGGGGCGGGGCGGGGGGTCAGCGGGGTGCGCTCTGTCCGTTTCATGCGTCGGCAAGTGTATATTATTAACGTTTAGCTTAGTGACCACACAGAGCGGATGAGAAAATGATTTAATATGACAATTTGACGTATCGATTATTTTTCAAAAATGGGTTTAGTGATTGATACCTAATGCATAGAAAAATTTTGGACGGTGGTAAAAAAGTCACCCTGTATAAGAAGGAAAATAGAGAGCTAGTGGAAAATTATGGGCCCATCTCACTTATTTCAATCTTTTCAAAGATATTTGAAAAGTATATATACAAAGAGCTTTTCAAATACTTTAAAAGGATTTAGACCAAAAAAAACAATAAATATGGCAATTTTTGATTTTATATTTAACGTAATGAATAATGTGGATAAAAGAAACCCAGTATGCGCCATTTTATGTGACATGACCCAGGCATTTGATTATGTCCACCACCCTACACTTTTAAAAAAACTGCAAGCATATGGTATAAGGGGTAACGTTTTAGAACTAATTCAATCTTATTTGCATAATAGACGACAAATAACTGAAATCAATAGAATTAATTTAATTAATAAACATGACGAAATATTTAGATCAGAAGAGCGAAAAGTTAGTTATGGGGTACCGCAGGGAAGTGTTTTGGGACCCTTGCTATTTATATTATATATTAACGACTTACCAGAATGGATTGAACAACCGCTGACCCTATTTGCAGATGACAGTACCGTGACAATACCCTCGAAAAGTAATGATACATACCAAAATGACATTAACAATGCTTTAAAATTTATTGTAAAATGGTTAGAGGATAACAATTTAAGAATTAATTTAAATAAAACAAAAATAATTCATTTCAACCAACGCGGACCAGACTTAGACAATCTCAATGTGCAATATAATAATAATAAAATTAATGAGGTAGTTAGTACTAAATTTTTAGGGCTGGAAATAGACAAAAGGCTTAGTTGGAAACAACACATTGAGTTACTTTGCAAGAAACTTAGTTCATCTGCATATGCTCTACATACTTTGGCGGGTATTGTAAATCTAGACGCACTCCTCACGGCGTACTATGGTATAGTCGAATGCCATCTGCGATACGGAGTTATATTTTGGGGCAACTCAACAGAAAAAGAAACTGCATTTAAGGCACAAAAAAGATGCATACGGTCTATTTTCAAATTGCAAAGTACGGACAGCTGCGTGCCATATTTTAAACAATATAAAATATTAACTCTATAGTATGTGCCATTTAACACGGCAAAAGCGGTCATTGCTCCGACTTTCATCCCGATATCTCAATATTAGCGATACTTCCTCTTCACCCGTACAAATCTGTCGCAAACTGTCGCAAAACTGACATCGCTTGAGTCTCATAATACATAAAAAATTACCACAAAAACAACACAATGCACAACCCAAAATAATAGAAAATCTAGCAAACGTACCCTACGAAATATTTCTTTTTAAATATTGTATTTTCGTTTTTACACAAGTTTATCACACTGAGACAATTTAAAAAAAGTAAGTATATTATTATGCATCATATAATTTTGCATTAACCTATAATACAATACTGAGTAAATATAAAGTTAGTGCATATTGTATGGATATAAGTGTATTAATATTCTTTTGATATCAGGATGGTAAAAACACCTTATTTTTCCTAAAATAAATTACAAAAACTATTTCATCACAGAAAATGCTAATTTTGATCTTATGTCGTTTTTGTTTTACGAGGTCATCGCGTCAGGGGTGCAGCACCCCCGGCAGCAGCCGCCATTTAGATTTGACATTCCGTGTGGAAGTTCGCTTGCGTTCGGTCTGTGCAAAGACATTAAACTAAATACGAGCAATAGACGGGACATCACGAAGAAAGTTGTGATCCAAAACTTTTTACCACTAGGTAAAAGTCGCTCGGTATAGTAGTCGCGTTGCTATGCAACGCTAGATTGTGCTACTGACACACGGCATCAATAATTTTGTATGACAATTTTCCCAATGCCCGCTCTATAGGTTCTTTTAAATCTCTTTGGGTCTGTGCTATAATTTCTTTGCTTTTAATGTTATCGTTTTTGAGTTTGTTACAGTTTTGTTTTTGTGTTCTGTGTTGTTATTGTTACTTCATTTGTTGCTTGTAAATAAGCATGTAACCAGAAGCTGGAACATCTACTGGTGAAACCAGTAAACGCCGTCGTCGTCCAAACATATTCCAACCTCAAGAAGGTTCGGAATCGATACCGTTCACATCGCCGCCAGCAAAAAGACAGAAGATGATTCTCACCAGCGGAGAACGTCTTATGATTATTAATATTTTTAAATATGTCCAAAACACAAAGCCCGAGGATAAATATTTAACTAACCATGATCTTGTCAAACGTACGTCAGAAATATGTGGGGTGAGTGAGAGATCGATATATCGGGTATTACGTGAATACAGAAATACTCATAAAATAACGCAACCTGAAGGTAAAAGGAATAGACCAAACGTTCTCCAAAAAGTTGATGATTTTGATAAATCGGCAATTACGGACAACTTTTGGAAAAAAAAAAAAACAAAGATTTTTCATTAAAAATGAGAAAATGATCGAGCCCATCAGTATGAAAAATCATTTTTTTTATTTTTTTTTCCGAAAGTTTTTGAACAAACATTGTTCAGTAACATCATGGGCTGAGTTACTCCACGAGAGGTTTTGCGCTATTAACGTTACACGTTGTATACACATAATTACCTATATACATTTGATTCTTTTGATGCCGCGCATTCCACATTTTTTTATGATGATTCTTTCACAGTCCAGGCTGTCGTTTGTGGAATGCATTGCTTGTATCAGTAAGACAAGCCAAGTCACTGGTTTCTTTTAAAAGCTTAGTCTTAAATCATTTCCTTTCTCTCTAATAATACATATTTATATTTATGTATGTATGTGTATTTTATGTTTGTGTGTATTGTATTTATATTATCGGTTATCTATTATTTGATGTGCATCACTGTCTACCCTCAATTTTTTAAGATTCTTCAAGTCCATCATAATTGTGTGGAAGATATCGCTATTAGCGATAAGACCGCCGTTGTACCCTTAGTATTAATAAAACTTTTTTTTTTAAAGTACCGACTTCAAAAACAAATACAAAAAAGTGTAAAATATCTTTTCTTTCGGAAGTCGGTGGCTTTTTTTTTATGTCATTGACTATTGCCACCGACTTCCGAAAGAAAAGTTATTTTACACTTTTTTGCATTTGTTTTTGAAGTCCGTACTTTTTTCAAAAAGTTTTTATTTTACCCTTTTTAGTTCAGACATTCAACAAAAATCTTCGTATAATCGGCAACTTTAGAAATTTATATCCAAGCGAGCAACAAAAACGGATCTATGCGGGCAACGTCACAAGACATCCATTATTATTGTATATTAAAACCTTCCCTAGACTGTAATAAACATTTTTCCGTAAACCGCATGAAAATCGGTTCAGACAAACGCGAGATAATCGTGAACAAACATACAATCGACTTTGAAAATGTACTATGATCCGCGCGCGGACCTAAATACATTTATGACGAGAAAAGGGCCGTTACCTATCACTACATCCATTAAATCCGTCACACACAGTGGAACATTTTTTACGTCACGCGTAAATTTATAAGCACACAATTTGATTTCTAGAAATAAAAAATAATAATTTTGAATTAGAGCAACACAAGATTCACAACCTCTGTTTGTCAAGCAGGCTGGTACCACGATACTGTAGCGATAGAAGCAACTATCGCTTATTAGTACTTTTAGGTAACAATAAGTGTCATTATCGCTTAGTGATGAAAAACTTGGTAGGAGGGAGTGAATGACCTCTATTGCCATGTTAAATGGTACATACTATACCATGTCTGTACATTTTAGAAATGGCAATATTTGTTAAATTAAATCCGGATCGCTTCGCACGAATGGCTGATGTATTTCCACGGAATAGACGTGACAAGAGTAGGCTGTGTATCCACAGTGCTAAAACAACACTGATGCGCAAAAGTGTCTGCTGCATGGCACCGGTGATTTATAATAAGATACCCACTAGTTGGAAAGATAACAATTTGACATTTAAAAAAAAAAAACTTCGGAACTTTTTAGGGCTCATGCGCAAAACGTCTCTTTAGCAAAATGTCACCTGGTCGTAAAACGTCTCTTTCGCAGAATGTCTCTTTCGTAAAATGTCTCTTTCGCAGAATGTCTCTTTCGCAGAATGTCTCTTTCGCAAAATGTCGCACCTGGGACTTAAGAATAAAATTTTGATTTTCAAAACACTAACAAAGTATTGCAAATGAAAATATTAATGATATATTTTTTAATCATTTTAAAAATGGTATAAAAATATTTCCATTTGCAAAACTTTGTTAATGTTTAGTTACTATTAGTGATAGCTCCTATTATATATTATCTGTGGATATGTTTACTAACAGTATTGATTCTTTTGATCAAAATTTTGAATGTGTGTAAAATGTTTGATACCTATTGATATTGTTTTTATTTGGAATACATACTTGTGGGAGCGCGCGTAGGGTCTGCGGCAGAACCGGCATCAGGAGTGTTGCTCGCGTCAGGCTCCGACATGGCGTAGGTGCTCGAGTAAGAAAACCACACGCACTCAAATCAATATTGTATTTTGTAATAATTTATCACAACACTTGCACTGTACAAAATACACACGAAAATAGGTGAAGAGACAGTTTCAGAATGGTGCTGTCGCTTCGACAGTTCGACTAAGACCGTTCGTCCCACACAGCGTCAAGCCCACTATGACTCTGTCCACGTGATCTAGTCACGTGCTTCACCAACCAACGTCACAATACAAATCAGCAACTATTAATTTTAAAATCAACCGAATATCCGACACGGCCAGAACTGACTATCACACGTCCTCGTGTGGTGGTGGTATGGAACCTGTAAACAATGAAAACACAACTTAAAGTTAACTGTTGACTCGGCCTACCTGACCAAGATTCAGTTCACTATCAAATTATGAAAGACATCTGAATTTAAAGGTCCAATCGCATTAATTCAAAATAATTAAAACTCGCGTCAAACAGTGGATAGTCAAATAAAGCAACTGCACACACACTTGCAACCCGGCTACCCTAGGCAGCAAATTCTAGTGACACTGTCACCCGGGGCTTACGAAGCCCAAACACATAAGTCTCCATGACTTTCGGCTACCCTAGGCAGCAAATTCTAGTGACACTGTCACCCGGGGCTTAGCAAGCCCAAACACATAAGTCTCCATGACTTTCGGGTCACTCCAAGTCGACCAAACACAATAGTCTCTACGAGACCCGGGCCCTCGCCACAACGCCTGCCGCACACTGCGCCCTGAACAGCCACGAGTGACTGCAGTTACAGCTGCGACCAGACGTGCAGTGCGGCCAAATAGTTACAAGTGTGCATACAATCAAACAATGGACCCTTCATTAGTCTCTTCATCACTCTCGGCAATAGGATCAAGCTCTGGAGGAACTCTACTTTGAGGCATTTTCCGAATGCGGTCATGAGCGAACTTGTACGTTCTATTTCTTGTCAGTGATTTTAAAATATAGCGATCGTTTTCGAGCAACTCAACAACTTTGAAAGGACCTTTAAATTTGGGTTCTAATTTTGTTTGGTTTCTCTCTTCAATTTTGATTAATACCAAATCACCAACACTGAAATTAACTTCTTTGGCCTTAGTTTGCGTTTGAAATATCAAAATCAACATCATAAAAATCAATTGCGGGAGGTAATTCGCAACAACCTACATTTTGAATTTTCGAAATACGTAGGGTAGATTCAGTTAAATGTACCGCATAACCAAGTGTCAAAATATCGCGTCCGATCATAACATCGTATTTCATACAATCGTCAGGTAGTACGTAAAATAAAATTGACAGTTTGTTATTATTCACAACAACTTCGCTTAAAATTTGTTCTGTGGTTAAAAACATTCAAATTATTACCAATACCAAGTATTTGAACTTTTAAAAGTGTGCGTTTGCCCGAGAATTTAGAAGCTACACTTTGTTTAACGATGAACATTCGGCGCCGGAATCAAAACAAAATGAATACGACTCACCGGATTGTTGTAGCTGCCCAAGGACTTCGCGAACTTCACAGTTGTCCACGCATCACTGCGGGATGGTGTTCGGGCCGGAACCGCTGGCTTCGTGAGCGCCTGCGGTTGTGCTCGTTCCAGACCGACTGCACTGCGAGGAGATGTGACCTTTCTCGCCACATCGGAAGCAAGTGATGGGTTTCTTGAACGAAGAAGTCTGCCCAGAAGGCCTTGTAGTGGTTGCAGTTGTAGGAGGCATTGGCTTGTCGCCTCTCGTAGAATTAGACTGGCGGGCACGGCGGCGGTCGCATGGCCTTAATCAGCTGCATCATGGAGCGATTTTGAGCTTCTAGCAAAGCCTGCCGTAACTCTGCGTTCAGGCCTGGGAGCTGTGGTTGTGGTGCGGCGCGAGTAGATCCCAATTCTGATGTGGGAGCGCGCGTAGGGTCTGCGGCAGAACCGGCATCAGGAGTGTTGCTCGCGTCAGGCTCCGACATGGCGTAGGTGCTCGAGTAAGAAAACCACACGCACTCAAATCAATATTGTATTTTGTAATAATTTATCACAACACTTGCACTGTACAAAATACACACGAAAATAGGTGAAGAGACAGTTTCAGAATGGTGCTGTCGCTTCGACAGTTCGACTAAGACCGTTCGTCCCACACAGCGTCAAGCCCACTATGACTCTGTCCACGTGATCTAGTCACGTGCTTCACCAACCAACGTCACAATACAAATCAGCAACTATTAATTTTAAAATCAACCGAATATCCGACATACTAAAGTTTTAAGTACCAAAATTTTAACATCATAATTGCATTATAATTTTATTAGGTATATGATTTTTGTTTTGAAAATCAAAATTTTATTCTTAAGTCACAGGTGCGACATTTTGCGAAAGAGACATTCTGCGAAAGAGACATTCTGCGAAAGAGACATTTTACGAAAGAAATATTCTGCGAAAGAGACGTTTTACGACCAGGTGACATTTTGCGAAAGAGACGTTTTGCGCATGAGCCCTTTTTAGTAGACAAAGCATTTTATAGTGTTTCGGATTTTCTATTGGAGAAGGAAATTGCTTGACTGTTTTGTATTTGAATGTATTTTAAGCAGAAAATGATGTGTTAATAATTATGTTAGTGACTAATGAATTAGAATAATATTATTTTTGAATGAATTGACATTAATGCCATTTATTATTAATTGAAGAACATGCTAATGTAATGTATTGATTTGAATAGTAATGAAATATTTTTTCTTGTATAGTAGCATACATTTAAAAGCTTATACTTCTACAACTGTGTATTTTTGCATGCCTTGTTATTGGTAAAATATGGCTGTTTTTTCTATTTATTGTAACACCTTACTTGTACCCACATTTGCGAAATAAAAATCTTATCTTATCTTATCTTATCCATCCGCGCGGATAGGCACGTAAACCGCTTTACCGCCACCGCCCTCCGTGGCGGTGCGCGGTGCCGTGTGTGAATCGTCTAATAGCCTCAGACTGAAACATAAGTGGCACTATGTGTACTAACGTTTACACGTTTGCCTAATATTCACTGAAATACTGACATGATATTACCCATTTGTATTTAGCACATCACCACGCCTTATGATTACCTATTTAGCAAAATAGTTAATACTCAAATCTGTTTGTTTGTGTAGATGCGATGAATGCTCGAAGAGGTACCACTTCACATGCTTAGAGCCGCCGCTCAACAAGAACCCCAAGAAGCGCGGCTACTCATGGCACTGCGCCGACTGCGATCCTACTGTAAGTTCGAAACTTTACTATAGTTTGATATATAAAGTATGCGTTGGAAGTAGTGAGTATACTTTAGATAAGGTAGTGTCATGTAAACGTTTGAAATTTCGCGGGTTTATACAACTAGTCTAGTAGCATAAAGCCGGGAAATTTCAAACGTTTCAAATAATCATAACTGTATTTTTTTTTAAGTGGGCTATCTTAGGAGACGGGCCATCTTCAGTGACACTACCTTATAGTTTTGAACTTATAAATATGAGAGTTCAAATTGTCTCGGCTTCATAAATAAAATTTAAAACGTTTTTTTTGACCTCATTAAAATTATCTATTGTATTTACGTAACAGGGGAAACTTATTTTATTGTTGCATTGGAACAAAATTAAAATTAACTTTTATATAAGTACTTCAAGCCCTTAGAGCACACAAAAAGAAATAGAAAAAAAAAACTGGAATCTAAACAACTACTGTCTGTCAGAAGCTTGGCTAAGCTAAGCAGTCCAAAATAACATGTAGCGATTGTTCAGAATCAGAATATTTCTTTATAAAACATAGGTATTTGCAAAAGTTTGTTGGTAAATAATGTTGTTGTACGCATTAGCGTGTAACGATGACAAAGCGGTAAAATAAACCCAGATTTTTATCTGTCGAATTAACCTGCTGTTGAACTACCCGAGATTATTATGTTGTGACAATTGTTATCAATCGATTTGTTTTGTTTTTGCACATGAGAATACCTATTCACTGTTTACGCGATGATAGCGTCTCCTCGTGATGACATTATTTCAAGACTTGAAGAATAAAGTAAAAAATATTGTTGATTACAAAGCATTTTCGTTTATCGTTTACCACTAGTTTAGGGAGGACTGGTGGCCTTCCATGACCATGGAGACCAGCGTTGCCAGACGTACCGATTTTGGCGGAACCTCCCGATTTTTATATGAAAATTTAATGTCCCGCTCGAGACAGGCTTAGTCCCGATTTCGGGGATAACTTTGATTTTTCTTTTTGAGAAGACTCAACTGTCTTTACTTTATTGAGTACATTTCTGTCTATTTTTGCAATCTATTGTCACGTAAACGTAATTTGAACTCAAATTAAAATAGATAATATTTAAAAATTCGAACGTTCAACGTCCCGATTTTTATATGAAAAGGATGATGCAATTTTTGGGCCCACCCTCCAATAGCAACATGTTATACGTCATTGGATAGGTATTTTTAAGCTAAACAAAAAATACTACGGCACCAAGTCTGAAATGTTAGTCCGTTCTGAGATATGTTTGATTTAATGTAGCAGTTCAAGATTTATCCAAATAATGATTTTTTCGTAACATATTACATTTTGGTGCAGAGGAGGAGGAGGAGAAGCTCGGCTTTAAATAATAACAGCCACACAGATCGATCTTCCATGTCAAGCCGCGCTTGCCGAGGTCGGTTTATGGATGGGTGATCATCTATCTGAGTTTCATCCGTTCCTCAGATAACACATAAAAGCCGTTGATTACGGCTGTCATTTGTAGATCTTTGACAGTCGTTACCTACTATAGAAGCTCGCTCTGCCGTTAACCACCTCCACTTCGGAGTTGGTTAACCACAGGTTGAACAGTGATTTTGAACTGTTACTCCAAAGATAATTCAACAAAGCGGCAATGTCTTGTATCATTCAGTCTCTACACAAGGAGCAGGCTTTGGCCCTCTGAGAGGGGGGCCCCGTCATTATGCTGACGCTCTTTGAGGCGCGCGTGGGACACAACGCGCCGTCGACCCGGGCATGGTCCTTGGTCGGGCAGCGAGTTGCCCTTTACTCGCTGCCCGCATGACCGCGCCTGCGGTGGCCGGAGATCGTCTCGCGACGTCCGTCGCCGTGGGCGTCCTACACCGCGGTTGGGGCGGAGGGAGGACTCTGTCCTCTCTCGCTCGCGGCGCGCCTCCTTCTTCGCGAGCATTACTGCTTCGCAGAAGGAGGCGACCGCTTCCCACTCCGTCTCGCCCCGCAGCATGGCCGCAACCAATGCCGGGCGCGAGAGGTCTCCGCCTATCGCAGCCGTGAGGACACGTCGGTGCACTGCCCAAGCTGGGCAGTCCTGCACCGTATGCTCCACCGTGTCCTCCGGGCGATCTTCGCAGTGGTGACACCCAGACGTTTCCTCCTTCCGCATTAGACACAGGTACCTCCCGAAGCACCCGTGCCCGGTGAGGACCTGCGTCAGGCGGAAGGTAAGGACGCCATGACTTCTCTCCAGCCACTCCTCAAAGAGGGGTCTTACCGCCGCAATTGCGGCGTGCCCGAGGTATATTTTTTTTTTTTACATGGTAAAATCATTCAAGAGCTAGAAGTTACAATTACTAAGGTAGGTACTTACTGTTTCAAAACCTGACGTCGTTCTGAAGGCACCTGTGCGCATCATGTCTCAATACTTTGGTACCTAGGGTCAGATGCCATACCGTACGCCATGGGATCTAGAGGCGAAAGCCTACCAGCTCGTCTATAAGTAAGGCGTGAGAACGGAGGCAAAATGCCGGGGTGAATATCCGCTAACTCTGACAAGTCAGGCGCTGCAGGAAGAGCTCCAGCGTAATCTCATGGGGGTACGGAGGGTACGACAGTCGCAACCGAGCTGTGGCAACGCCGCAACCGCGGCGATAAAACTCTTTTTTTGAGGAGTGTCTGACGCAGGTCCACACCGGATGTTTCGGGAGGTTCCTGTGTCGAATTGTGCGTCATGAATATTCTTGAATGTTGAATGTAACCATTGCGAGAATCGCCCGGAGGTGCACACGATGGAGCATACGGTGAAGGTATACATAGCTTGGACGGGGCACGGGGGACGGGGGCTGTGGAGCCAGACGCAGACGCGCTGATTGAAGTAGTCACGTCCTCCTGCTCCTCATAAGCAGTGATGCCAACGAAGTAGAAGGTAGAATGCGTGTGGGAGAGGGCAGCGACGACAATACCTCTGCGGGAGACGCCTACGTTTTTGGACGTTGCGAGGCGATTTTTAGGGTAGTGGAGGGCATGCGGACGGCGAGTAAAAGGCGACTCGCCGTATGGAATGCTCGGGTCAACTAAGCGTCGTGTCCTACGCGAGCTGCAAAGAGCTGTCAGCAATCTGACGGGAATCAAACGCCACCCGAGGTTTCGAGACTGCCTAAACTGGTAACTGTGACCCTGGAACGTTAAAGGCTATTGAAGGGACACCGTAGATTTTAGTACATGACTGGCAGTAACGGGAGAGAGGACTCATTCAATGATTTTACCATGTAAAAAAAAAAAAAAAAAAACCAGCTTTATGTGTAGTGACTGAATGCGACAACACATTGTCGCATTGTTGAAATATCTTTGGCGTAAAGGCTTAAAATCTTTCTTCTCTCTGCCGTTACCCACCTCCGTAGTGGAAGTGGTCAACGGCAAAGCAAGCTTTTAACAGTAGGTAATGACTGTCAAAGATCTAAAAATGACAGCCGTAATCAACGGCTTTTAAGTGCTTTCTAAGGAACGAATGAAACTCGGATAGATGGTCACCCATCCATAAACCGACCTCGGCAAGCGCAGCTTGACATGGAAGATCGATCTGTGTGGCTGTTATTATTTAAAACCGAGCTTCTTCTGCTCCTCCTCTGCACCAAAATGTAATATGTTACGAAATAAACATTATTTGGATAAGTCTTGAACTGCTACATTAAATCAAACATATCTCAGAACGGACTAACATTTCAGACTTGGTGCCATAGTATTTTTTGTTCAGCTTAGAAATACCTATCCAATGACGTATAACATGTTGCTATTGGAGGGTGGGCCCAGATTTCATACAAACCCTAGCATCATCCTTTAATGTCCCGCTCGAGACAGGCTTAGTCCAGCTTTCGGGGATAACTTTGATTTTTCTTTTTCAGAAGTATCAATTGACTTTACTTTATTGAGTACATTTCTATGTCTATTTTTGCAATCTATTGTCACGTAAACGTAATTTGAACTCAAATTAAAATAGATAATTAATATTTAAAACTTCTGAACATATATACGGTAACGGTATATTCAGAAGCTTTCGTTGAAAGAATCCCGTTTTTTACAATCAAAAAGTTTCAAAATCACTTCTTGGCAAAATAAAAATCTGGCAACGCTGATGGAGATCATGGAGAGTTTTTCCAGTGAGTGAACGAGGTGGCGCTAGACGACTTGTATAGCTCTGTCTCTTTCCCACATTCGAATTACTCTAGCTTTAAGGTGATTGCGTCGATGTTGCCCGCGAAATTCAATTTTTTTTACGTTTTTTGCAATTTGCAGGCCAGTGACATGTTGTAACTTTATCATAATATGAATTGCGGTAATAATAAGTATAATTTTAAATATAAAAATTATCAAAACACTCGCTCCATCAGCTCTCACATAGAAAAGCTGCATCTAAGTTAGATTTCGGAGATTTTAACAAGATGCAGCTTTTCTATGTGAGAGCTGGTGGAGCGAATGTTTTGATAATTTTTATATTTAAAATTATACTTGTTATTACCGCAATTCATATTTTGATAAAGTTACAACATGTCACTGGCCTGCAAATTGCAAAAAACGAAAGAAAATTTGAATTTCGCGGGCTGGTTGGAGCATTCCCCTTAAGGCGGCGCTAGTCGCGAGCTCGAACTCACTGGCAGGCATGGTAAAAAACCATGATATTTCACCGGAAATCGAGCCATATTGTTCATGTGTGCGCGAGCGTCATCCCCCGTGGAGAAAACAGGGGAAAACTTATTCAGTGAAATGCACGATCAATCAGAGTAAAAGGCGCGCGTAAAAAAATACGAAAAAGCCTTTGGAAGTTGGGGTTTTATGAAAAAACCACGGCACCAATTAATTTCAAATAAAAATTTTTTAATTCTTCGATAAATTTGCTGTGTCGGTACGGACTTCGTTTTGGAAATTTGATGCTTCTTTAGCTTCTAATTTACACCTAAAGTTGTGTTAAAATTAGCAAAAAAAGGAATCTTTAGAAGCTCGTAACTTTTTAATAGCTTCATATTTTACAATTCGGCTTTCGTACAGACAAAATTAATAATGAGACAAAACGATACCATGTTTAATTTTGGATGTACCTTGTCAAATAGTGGAGTAAAACCCCAACGAAGTTTCTATGGAAAAAATGTTGACTTGTTTGACCTTAAGGGAACTTAGCCATGGCGCGATGCGACGCAATTCGACCGATTCCAACTACAAGTGAAAATCAACCTTACCACTACGACATAATAATGACATAAAACACGTTGATAATTACGGGTAGATGAAAAACAAAACACGATCGCCACGACGACGTCAAGTCAATCGAATTGCATCATTATTCTTAATAATGGTAAGGTTGATTTTCACTTGTAGTTGGAATAGGTGGAATCGCGTCGCATCGCGTCATGGGTAAAGTCCCTAAGACGTCATGGTAGGCCATC
The DNA here is from genome assembly GCA_954870645.1 of Agrotis clavis. NCBI lineage: Eukaryota > Metazoa > Arthropoda > Insecta > Lepidoptera > Noctuidae > Agrotis > Agrotis clavis. The sequence continues at coordinate 20,836,355 of OX940924.1, read as the reverse complement.
AGGGGGGCATTACAACGTCTTAAAACCAGGCTTGTTCCAGCGAGTGAACGAGATGGCGCTAGACGACTTGTATAGCTCTGTCACTTTCACTCGCCGGAATAAGCCTGATGCCTTACTACGAGCTCTTAACACGATCTTGTTTTGGCTGTGGGAAAGCGACAGAGCTATACAAGTCATCTAGCGCCATCTCTTTCCTACAGCCAAAACAGGATCGCGTTAACGAGCTCGTGGTAAGACCCCTGGTTTTAAGACGTAATACCCACCCCCTGGTCTCATCTCAACTTATTGTGTTAGAGTTGCAAAGCTCTATCTAAAGTACATTACTGCCATGATATTTTTCTTTTTCCACAGGATGTCGAAGATAACAATTGAATCTGCATAAGTATTGGCAACATGGAATAATCTCAAAATTGTACTACTAAGTTTCTGTCTACGTTAAAATCTAAGTTGGATCTTGATTTTTATTTTTTTATGTATTGATTTATTTACAATATGTGTTGTATTAGAAATACATGCTGAGAAAACTGCTTTTGTCAGTAAAAATGTTCTACATAAGTAGTTAAGAGTTAAATATCAGGAAATATAATAGATAGACGAGGACTAAGTCATTGTTTTATTTAATATTTCACATCTTCAGGTGCAGTAAAATAAACATAACGGAACCTAACTTACTTATATTTATACCAGGAAGTCCTTTACCTGTATTCCCGTTGTCCCCGTAATCATAATATGACGTTCTGTTGTCCCCGGGGGACAAAAGAACGTCATTTATGACTTGTATACAAGTGACTTGTATACAAGTTGCAAATTGTATACAACTTAAACAAACCTGCTTAATTCAAGTAGGTAGTTTGAACTTGTAGTATTTGTTATTTTCCAATTCAAGCAACTTGTATGAAAATGTGACGTCATACTTATACGGAAACTTGCATAATGGAAACGCACGTTTAATAACGAAGTTAAAAGAAAAACTATCATGGCTAAGTAGGGTTTACATGTTTACGAGTAAGTAATAGTTAACTATCTCATAAAATGTACTTGAATACATACCTACATAAATATAACGTATGGGAGAAAAACTTTTCAACTGCAAAATGAAAGTTTGTTTTTATTATTTAACCCAGAGTACGGAACCCTTCACTTTGTACAGACGCAAGACCATGGAGCTTGGCACAAACAAAGAGAGGTCTATACCCAGCAGTGGGTGAAGACGAGCTGTGGATGATGATGGACGATGATTCGTTCCGACACACACGACCGGTTTTTGGTCACCACGTGTACGAGAAAAAAAACAACACCGTTATCTATAGTAGTAAATAGCTGAAGTATCGGAGTATTATCACATACTCATGTGGTGTTATGACATATATCATAACAATGATTAAGCGAATTCCTTTCGTTACTATCAGTGTCTGCCTTTGTCACCATGATGTTTTGTTTCTTACGGTACGTTTACGTCATTTTTAACGTGGTAAAATCAAACGAGTCCTCCCATCCAAGGTGGGACGGGAGGGACTTTCTGACTAATATCTACGGTGTTCCTTCAACAGCCCTTTAAGTTCCAGGATCACGGTCACCTGATGAGACAGTTCTGCGACCCCGGCAGGCTGTTCATGACCTTGCCGCTGTTCCCGAGCGGGGGATCCCTACGTGCTTTCGAAAGTTGTTGGTTCGATTTTTATTATATCGAACTCGTTGTGTCGATACTTTAGTTGTACGATGATTTATTATATCGATGTTTTATTGGTGCGATTTCAGATCAAAGAAATAGGCAGGTAGAGCGCTCAGAACACGCGAGTGTGACCACCAAAGCAAATACAAAATCAAAAGCGAACACAAACTCGCGACTAAGCCTTTAGTAATCTTATGTCCGTTTGTAATAATTATGTAGTACACACACATCAAGCTATACAAAACCAGTTTATCGTGGTCTCGCTTTGTATGATCATTCCGCGCATAAAACGATCAGCTTATACTGGATTTGTATAGCTTGATGTGTAGCCGTGTGTATATCTACATAACGCCCGAAACTTTGGCCGAACCAACGGGTTTTGTGTCAAGAAAGTAGTACCCTTATAGAATCGTATTGTGAGTGAGACGAGTGACAATGATAGTGGTGTCGAGCGCAAAAACGAACAAGAAAGAGGGTAGTCCGATTTGTCTGCTCATAAACATCCAACCCAATTACTTCAGTTCATCCGTGATCATGGCGCTGGCAACAGCGGCAAAATATCGGAAACTCAGACAAATATTATCTATTAAACATGGTAAATATCCTGTTTTAAATCATAATAATAGTGTTACATAACATGGCAGTCTAAAAACGTAAGTACCTGTAACTCCATGGAGATTGTTTACTAATTAAATTGGTATTACAGAATTCTGGGAATGTTGAATAAATAGGTACGTTAAATAATCTTACACGTGGAAGAATCGAGTGAAAGAGACAGGGACACTGAGTGAGAAGCCTGAAATAAATTCATAATTATAGCTACGTACTAATAGGCGCGTGGTAGGTAAGTATTTTGCACTCGATGTTTGTATAGTCACGAGCAAAAACAGTCTACATACACCTAAGTAACAAAATTCAAACGCGACTTTCTCGTGAAATACTGGTTTCTACTTGGAAATAAGACCAATTTGGTATAGAAAGTTAATGAAAACACAAAAGGTTATTAATATGGTAGGAGAACAACATTTAAATTTTGTTAATTGTATACCTAAGTAGGTACCTACTTTTTTTTGCTCGGTATTGGTGGAATTTTTTTTTGTTATCTATTTGTTGTCTTCTTGGTGTTTCAAAACTCATTTTCTTGGTTCTTTGCTTTTGTTATATTTACGCAAAATTACCACCTCTATTGGTACTGTGGACTTGTGGAGTAGGGGTTCAGAGATAATTATCTGAACCCCTACTCCACAAGTCCACAGTACCATTGCATTGGTCTGTCGAAGAATGGGTTATCACAAGATACTAACATTAAAATTTAGCGTATGGGTATAGGTACTTATGACAATAATCACTGTCAATAATAAGGTCTTATCAAGGTCAGCCTGGTCGACGTTAGGTGGGTACGACCGGTTTACCTACGCATTGTTTGTCCGCTAATATTGATGAATTTTATTATCATTATCATCTTATTACCTACGCCGTATTTAGGTATCTACTTACTATTTTTTGTTCCAGTAATCCGTACCTAATGTAATCACTGCGTCATCGCATGCTTGATATCACAAAAAAGAACATGTTGCTACTGAGCAATATATTAAACGCGTTAGAACCAGTTGTGTTTTTTTTACCCGACTGCGCCAGGAGGGTTATGTTTTTTTTATTTCAGTCTTTCGCAAGTAGTAGCCCAGGAGCCACCAATCCTGAAAGCTCCGTGATCACGGATTCTAATATTTTTAATAAAAAATATAAGTTAACGTTTAGACGAACAAGATTTGCTTGGTCGGCGTGGATTTGATTGGCCGGAAATATTTTAATTAAATTTTTTTATTATTAAATTTCCATATTTTTTTTCCGTCATCACGGATTTTGATTAATCTTATATAGAATTGTGTGAAATATTCTGTTCAACAAGAAAAAATCCGGCCGACCAATGATTTTAGCCGGAAAGGTCACGCATACCTATTTGAATGGTGTGATAAGGGGTAAAATTTATCCATTATCACGGAATCCTTTTTTTTTTTTTTTAATTTGCGTTTTTATGTCACATTTATGATTATCTTGGTATGCGTGCTTACAAACTGCCGAAAGTATCGCGCATACCAAATTTTAACTCTCCGCTTTTTAACGGTTTCTATATTTCTGTAAAGAGTGAGTGAGACAGATTTTTGGTTCAAGTTGAAACCTTGCATGAGTTCGTCTCTTTCTATTCCCTACGAATTTAACATTTACCTGCCTCAAAGATACACAATACCGTAAAGTGAGGTTGTTTTATGACAGGGCTGCATAGTGTTAACTCTCTTACTCCGATTTCTTTGAAGTCCATAAGACGGCTCCAAGAGTAAGTGAGATAAGAGTAAGATCGGATTTATGTTGAAGTTCCATAGGTCTTTCTCTCTTACTCCGAAAAGGTCACAGCATACCTACGATGTCCTACAGCATTTTGGGGGTTCAGATCATTCCGACATTTTAGTCTGCTGTTTTCCTAGCTGTCAAAAGTATCGTTATTTTGTATAGCTTACTACGCATCAGCATTCTAAATATATTTATTAATTTAACAAAATTCACTGTTGAATATTTAAAAAAAAAACATTTTATTTGGATTTAAAATTGTCAAACCGTCTAATATTTGTACATCTTTTGATATTTTAAACAAATATTGATTTTTTGGTGATATTGTGTCGGTTTTAGTGATATAGTGACGATTGATTCAGTGTACTGTTGCGTTAGAGAAGAACATTTAAAGCACTAGATCCAATCTCAGCGTTTCTACTGACGTGTTAATTATTTGTCTCGGAAACATACATAAATTCAAAGAGCAAGAAGTATGGATCACAACCAAAACCAATAACGAAATAAATTACGTAAATTGTACACAACTTGCAGAAAAGCTAGGTTCATCAGTCTGTCGAGCTCTACCGGGCTTCCATGCTTTTACAGGTTGTGATTATACAGCAGCTTTTGTTCGTAAAGGAAAAATTAAAGCCTACAACCTCCTGTTAGAAAATGAAGAATATCAGAACATGTTCGAGCATTTGACAAATCCGGAAGACATAAGTAAATGATAAAGAAAAGACAGATTTAGTCCAAAGATTTACAAATGAAATGTATAACGTAAAAAATAATAATGTTAATGCGGCAAGATTTGAATTATTTTTAAAATTTTTTGCAAGTACAACCGACAAAGAAAAATTTTACAAAGGTATGATAAATTTCAATTCAAATAATATTCCACCATGCTGGAAAACTTTAACGCAAAAAATATTACGCACCATTTTTGTAAACGCAATGTGGCAAAATGCTACTGAACCCATTTGTACATTATATGATCCAACAGAATGTGGATGGCAAGTAAATGAATCCAGTAAACTCGAACCATTGTGGTACATTGGCCCATCAGCACCGTTAAAGGTTGAGGAAATATTAAGTTGCCAACAGAATGAGGAAGAAAACGAAGAATCAGAAGAAGAGAGAAATGATAATTTTGATGATAATGATGTAGATGATTATTAATTAATAAACTTGAATTGAACATATTTTTTGTATCAACCTTCATTTCTTATATAATCAACCCAAATAAAAATTTTCCTGTATTTCCTCTTTTCCATATTAATTAGTATAATAAATAGTTAAAAACTTGAAGAAGAGACCAGAGGTAGAAGAAAGACTAAAAGAAATGTCATCAAGTAAGTGAAATCTATAATAGTATGATCCTCACTCACACAATAAAATTTGGTATGCGCGATACTTTCGGCAGTTTGTAAGCACGCATACCAAGATAATCATAAATGTGACATTAAAACGCGTGAATTAAAAAAAAAAAAGGATTCCGTGATAATGGATAAATTTTACCCCTTATCACACCATTCAAATAGGTATGCGTGACCTTTCCGGCTAAAAATCATTGGTCGGCCGGATTTTTTCTTGTTGAACAGAATATTTCACACAATTCTATATAAGATTAATCAAAATCCGTGATGACGGAAAAAAATTATGGAAATTTAATAATAAAAAAATTTAATTAAAATATTTCCGGCCAATCAAATCCACGCCGACCAAGCAAATCTTGTTCGTCTAAACGTTAACTTATATTTTTTATTAAAAATATTAGAATCCGTGATCACGGAGCTTTCAGGATTGGTGGCTCCTCGCCTATAGGTAACTCGTCGGCACCGCATTCCAAAAACGATTGACAAGTCAAAACGGTATCACAATATTCTCAGTAGTGACTTAGTGAGAAACCGATTCAGACGAAAACACCCTAACATTATAGCTAATGCAGCGTATAATTCGCCTAACTTTTTATCGGGGCGATTTAGAACACGACTGGGGAGGTTAGGATTCTTATCTCACTTAGACCACCTATGAGGTGACCTGCTGTTCTTTTTCATAAGCTGAACTAAGACACCCCACACCACGCAATAGACGAAGAAATACCGTAGAGACGAAATGTCCATCGAGGACTCTCGTCTAGGGTTGCCATACCTACGTCCGGAATTTTCCGGACATGTCCGGTAATATAGTGCTTTGTCCGGAATGCGGGGGAAATCCTAAGCCGCCAGGAATTTCTACAATCCAAAATAAAAACCTTAACAAATCAATAAATAGTAAAAATAAAATGACAGCTTGTTGGCGCGCCCGCGTAAAAAAATCAAAAATTTGTTTGGCTTATCACATGCACGACTTATTGCTAAGAAATCCGGAAATTTCATCCGATGTCCGGAATTTCGATTTTTCGATCTGGGAACCCTACTCGCTCTGATGAATGCCAGGATTTTTCGGCAATTGGCGGGGCAGCCTTTCGTGTGTGGCACACTACTTGGGTCTCCTACTACCTGCGGTAGGTGCACCATGCCTCGGATCCCGCCCCTTTCCACGACCAGTATCCCGCCAGTAGTGGACGACTATCTCGACCCATCTCCTCTTAGCGGTACGATTTTGTTCGATGGGTGGTCGTAAGCATTCGGCTGAAATCTACAACCAGTTGGTGTCACCTGACTAGCATCCACGGACTACGAGTCTCCTACGGACGCGGGTAACTCAGTCCATGCCATTTTCAGCTTTCTTTTACTAAGTCTGAGTCACGGATCCTTAAATTTTCTGTCTTCTGTCTGTTATTTATTTTCTTAAGAAATAATATTCGTTTAATCTCTAATTTGGTAGCTAGCTCTACTTAATTTTATTTATACGGTACCTTAAGAGTACCCACTTAAATTTCTAGAGCAGTTAATGTTAATTTTGCTTAATTCTAACATTAGCTTGGTCTCGGTTTAGTTTCAGGGTTAATATTAATATGTAATTATGTTCAAACACAAATAGGATATATTCCCTATATGTCGAGTCCCGTTACGTCGAGTCTGGAAGTCTATTGTTCTCCAAAGTATTGATATTTTACGCTTTCTATTACCTTTATGTCGAGTTTGGTGAACAAGTACAGTCAGGAATGTAAATTAAAAGCCAATGGCATAAAAACATAATAATATTAATACAAGTATAGGTGAAGATTACCTAAAAAAGGTAGCTCAACGGAGCCCCGCTCCGCGGGGCTCCTATTTCTGCGTGCATGGTTTAAAGTAACCTAACATGTCCGTGTCGGGGTGCCCACAAGTCCCGAGCTCGCTTCGCTCGCTCTTGGATCCCAAGTTCTCCTAATAACAATTCCAATCATTAATAATTCCAAGTTATGTGCATGTATTCATTTCATTGGACGTGACTGTACTTCTAAAATATGATATACATAATTAAACTCGACATAAAGGTAATAGAAGCGTGGTAAATAAACTCGGCATAAAGGGAATAGAAACGGGACAGAAAACTAAACTCGACATAGGGGTAATAGAAGCGAGACAAGGTTTTCGGCTCGACGTAACGGGACTCGACATAAAGGGAATCAACCACAAATAGCTATAGGTACCTATACCTGCCTACGTTATTACTAATTTGGCAATTATGCGTAAAGCGACGTTATTACTTTATTCGGTAGGTACTCGTATACCGAGGTAGATATTTGCTTTGTAAGTTTAATTTGAAGTACTTACGTGAAATCAAATCTTAGTAGAGATGGGCCGAATATGACTTAGTTAGTTGTTACCATAATTCAAGGGTCATCATAAGTAACCCGCTCTTATTGATTACTTATATCTTACATCCATGCACTGCACATAGCTGTTAAGTACCTACCTAGATAAAGAGAAACATATTTTCTGTTGAAACTTAAAATTTTAATAAAAAAAATGATTAACCGCACAGGAAGAGGTCTATTCATATTTAGGTACTAAGTACCGTTTGTTAAATCCTACATACTAAATGTAGGATTTTTTTTTTGCGTGGTAAAATCATCAAATGAGTCCTCCCACCCCGGGCAGGGCGGGAGGGACTGTCAGACTTGTACTGACTAAAATCTACGGTGTCCTTCAATAGCCCTTTATGTTCCGGGGTCACGGTAAGGAAATAAATCCCGCAACCCCAGCAGGCTTTGGCCCTCTGAGAGGGGGGCCCCGTCATTTTTTGCTGACGCTCTTTGAGGCGCGCGTGGAACACGACGCGCAGTCGACCCGGGCATGGTCCATGGTCGGACAGCGAGTTGCCCTTTACTCGCTGTCCGCATGCCCGCGCCTACGGTGGCCGGAGATAGTCTGGCGACGTCCGACGCCGCGGGCGCCTACCACTGCGGTTGGGGCGGAGGGAGGACGCTGTCCTCACTCTCTAGCGGCCCGCCTCCTCCTTCACGAGAGTTACTGCTTCGCAGAAGGAGGAGACCGCTTCCCACTCCGTCTCGCCCCGCAGCATGGCCGCAACCAGTGCCAGGCGCGAGAGGTCTCCGCCTATCGCCGCCGTGAGGACACGTCGGTGCTCTGCCCAAGCGTGGCAGTCTTGCACCGTATGCTCTGCTGTGTCCTCCGGGCGATCTTCGCAGTGGTGACACCCGGGCGTCTCTTCCTTCCCCATCAGACACAGGAACCTCCCGAAACTTCCGTGTCCGGTGAGGATCTGCGTCATCCGATAGGTCAGGACGCCGTGACGTCTCTCCAGCCACTCCTCAAAGAGGGGTCTTACCGCCGCGATTGCGGCGTGCCCGTAGTATGTAGGATAAGATTTTTTTATCGTGACAAAATCTTCAAATAAGACCCGGGCATGCTCCATGATCGAACGGCGGGTCACATAAACTCGCCATCCGTGCCCATGTAGATTTAGTTAAAGGAAGGTTAAAATTTCACATCAATCACCCTAGCCTACAGTAGTCGCCGATTACAAATATGACTGACTAGTCGGCTCTCCGTTAAGTCGGTACATCTCTAAAAACCCAACTATGATAGGTATATGATTATGAACATTATCTGTACTTTAAAGACGCAATTGCTAAGGAATATTTTAAAACTTATTTGGCTCTGTGTTAATATGCCAAATATATTATACTTCTGTTATACTTATGTTATAAGTACTACACAGGTACCTCCCGATTCCCGAAGCATCCATGTCCGGTGAGGACCTGCGTCAAGCGGTCCTGACGCTCTTTGAGGCGCGCGTAGAACACAACGCGCCGTCGACCCGGGCATGGTCCATGGTTGGACAGCGAGTCGCCCATTACTCGCCGCCTGCATGCCCTACGGTGGCCGGAGATCGTCTGCCGACGTCCGGCGCCATGGGCGTCTGCCACTGCGGCTGGGGTGGAGGGAGGACGTTATCCTCTCCCTCACGCGGCCCGCCTCCTCCTTCGCGATCATGACTGCTTCGCGGAAGGAGGCGACTGCTTCCCACTCCGTCTCGCCCCGCAGCATGGCCTCGACCAATGCCAGGCGCGAGAGGTCTCCGCCTATCACCGCCGTGAGGACACGGCGATGCTCTGCCCAAGCGGGGCATTCCTGCACCGTATGCTCCACCGTGTCCTCCGGGCGATCCTCGCAGTGGTGACACCCAGGCGTATCCTCCTTCCTCATCAGACACAGGTACCTCCCGAAACTTCCGTGTCCAGTGAGGACCTGCGTCATGCGGTAGGTCTGGACGCCGTGACGCCTATCCAGCAACTCCGAAAAGCAAGAGGGGTCTTACTGCCGCGATTGCGGCGTGCCCGTCAACTCGGAACTTGAAGAACTCAACAGCTCTACGAACAATACCAAAGAAAAGAACATTGTACAGCAAACTACCTTCCTACGCAAACTGTCAGAAAATTGTTAAAAACAATAATATCAGAATTTAAAGCATTTTTTTTAGTGTGGTAAAATCATCAAATCAGTCCTCCCACCCAGGGCAGGGCAGGAGGGACTACTGTCAGACTTGCACTGACTAAAATCCACGGTGTCCTTCAATAGCCCTTTACGTTAGAGGCAGTCTAATCTAAATTTAATGTTTGAAGCAAAAACTGCCTACCTCCTGTATCGTGGGTACAAACACAGAAACTCACATACACACCACAACCTACAACTACTTGTAGATCACACAAATATTTGTTACTTTCGGGGACCGTAACCGCGACTCGCTACGCATCAGTCGATCGCTCATCAACTACGCCAACTATGCCGTCAAACTATCGTGAGAGACTACAATACCATCAGTTCCATAGCATCTTTAAGAAACAGGTATGAAATTGAAAGAACTAGACAATAAATCTAAACCACATACATAAAAACAAAACTCTTAGAGCCGTAGGCAGGACAAGACATGTCTAGCAGGTGCTAACAACAATGTACAGGTTAACTTATTAAAGATCTGGTTTGAAAATTGCTGAGTCACAGCAAACAAAAACTTAGATAATGTGTGAAGTAATGGTGAGTAGGTAATAATCATAATCACAACAACAAACTCAAGATAACGACCGACTATAAATAAATCAAGAGTCAAGACTACGTATTCATTCATTTGGATAAGAAGCCTAGTAATAAGTGGCGGTGCTTATTCTAAAGTGTCTTACGACCGCATAGTGAAAATGTTCTTTTTACCAATAACGTTGTTATTGACTGCCATATTGTTGGGGTGGTACCTAATAGGAAAGCACAATGAAAGATACTGGAAGGCACGCGGAGTGAAATTTTACAGCGAAAACAAGGTGTTGGGACCTTTTTGGGATTTCCTCGTATCGAAACGTGCCTTGTTCGAGGTCTTCGGTAATCTGTACCACAAACACAGGGATCAACCTGTTGTTGGTGTCGGCCAAATTTTAACACCCGCGTTATTCGTCATTAACCCGAAAAATGTGCAACATGTTTTATCCGGCGACTTCCAAGCTTTCCACCACCGAGGAATCGAAAGTAACGAAGGCGACCAATTGACTGACAACATTACTTTTATGAATGGCCCTAGATGGAAGCTGATGAGGCAAAGTATGACCCCATTGTTCACGGCAAGCAAATTAAAGAACATGTACTACATCATGGACAAAAGCGCTCAAGACTTTGTGACATTCTTGAAAAACAACCCCAAGACATGGGAAGGTGATTTCCACAGTACACTAATGATGTTCAACAATGCCGCCGTTTGTGGAGCAATCTTCGGAATTGGAACAGAATCAATCTTTGACTCGCCGTTCCTCAAGATGGCCAAAAATCTATCTCAAGCAAATTGGAGGAACCAACTGAAATTCATAATATTCAGTCTTAGCCCGAAGATTACAGGAATGTTGGGAATTAAGTTGTTTAAAGAATATGAGGACTTTTTCATTGGTTCAATAAATGCTGTTATGAAAAAAAGAGAACAGGAAGGAGTCAAGAGGCACGACTTTGCAGATATAGCTTTGAGTATACAGAAGAACGGCACCATGAAGGATAGAGTAACAGGTTACGAGATGGAACCCACGACTGGATTATTATCGGCACAGGCTTTGTTTTTCTTCACTGCTGGCGTTGAACCTTGCGCCAATGCTATGTACTCCACGTTAAGTCTTCTCTGTCGTCACCCAGAAATATTACAGAAAGTTCATCAAGAAATAGACGAACATTTTGAAAAACACAAGAACAATATAACATACGATGTCATTAATGAAATGGAGTATGTGGACAAGGTGATAAGTGAAGGGATGAGACGATTCCCTCCTATTGGATTGTTGACAAGACAATGCTGTCAAGACACTGAGCTACCTGTCGGCAAAGTCAAGGTAGCAAAAGGAACAAAAATGTTTCTTCCTATTTATGACATCCAGAATGATCCAGAAATCTATCCGAACCCTGACATGTTTGATCCGGAGCGATTCTCAAAGGACAGGGTGGTCAACGACGACATCTATATGCCATTCGGCATGGGCAACAGGACGTGTATCGGCGCCAGGTATGCCAAGTTACAGATAGTTGCTGGTTTGGTGCATGTGTTACGTCACTTTACTGTTAAATCCAATGACACAAATGTGAAATTTGAATTCGCTCATGACCCGCTTAATGTTAAACTGGGCAATGTAGATGTTCTGCTTGTACCCAGAAATGTTAAATAGATTTTCAAACTATTGTGCATACATTACAAGAGCCTTACCACAAGCTCTTAACGCGATCCAGTTTAGGCTGTGGGAAAGAGACAGAGCTATACAAGTCATCTAGCGCCATCGCCATCTCGTTCCCTGAGCGTAAACTGGATCGCGTTAAGATCTCGTGGTAGGCCACTTGTTAAGACAATTCAACTGCAGATTTTGAATGTGAATTCGCTCGTTAATACTTTTTGTAATAATGGTGTAATATCACTTCTTTTAAACATTGAGTTGAACTGTGATGTTTTTTTAAGTCAAGCTTTTACCAAAAAATAAGTTATGATGACTCATGTTTTATGGGGAGGCCTATGTTCAGCAGTGGATGTCTTCCGGCTGATGATGATGATGATGATGTTTTATGACAAGGAAACTGAAATCGGTTGTACATAATTATATTATTATAGATAAGTAGTTAGTAGGAATTAGAAATGATTGAGGTATTGTAATGCTAGTTTATACTTTTTTTTTGTAATGATCGCGTAATACCTACCTTCTATAAAACTTTGAGTTAAACTTTGATGTTAAATATTAAGTTGATTGTAATTTATGTAAAACAAAGTTATTGATGATGATAATGTATGAAGTTGTTTATACAAAATAACACACAAATATACCTAAGTTTATGTTTAGTGATAGGAAAGATTTATAATTTTTACCTAAATCAAAGGCTGTGTTCGTTGTTCGTTTTATTACTAGGTACGACGTACCTGCTTTATTTTTTATATCGAGTGATATCTGGTGTGAATCTTTTAATAAATGAAAATGTAAATAGAACCTATTTGTTGTTTAATGAATGCCTGGTAACCTGAGGTACAAAGTTAGAGTATTTAAAATATTCAAGGTTTTTTTGTTTTGGTAGGGCCTACCAGACTCGTACCGACTAAATCCACCGTATTCCTTCAATAGTGCCTTACTTTCATTGGTTACTCATTTGGACAGTTCCGTGACCTACACAGTTCAGCTACTCCAAATAGGTTAAAAAAATTACTACTAGTAGTCACAAATTGTCAAATGAGACGCACTAATATGTACTTCCTATCTTTAGACCCAGTTGACAACCAGTTCTGCAAACAATATTAAAAAAGAATATTACATTAGATACTAAGACCCAGATGCAGGCGTTAAGACTAAATCGGTCGGCCATTTTTTACTGACCCCATACTTGTCAAATGTTTTTTTGATAACTTACAAACTGACGGTCTAATTAGTTTTTCAGTCAAATACCCTACTTCAAAACAAGTGAAGTGAGTGAGTCGAAAGAAAGAACAAAGTTTCTTTTGAATAATACTGTTTATCTATCTCGATTATTTGACTGGCCTGTTGGTCTAGTGATAAGTGACTCTGACTGCTACGCCGGGGGTCGTGGGTTCGATTCCCACCCAGGACAAATGTTTGTGTGATGACTGATGAGCATGATCATTTGTTCTGTGTCTGGGTGTAATTTATCTTTATTATGTACCTATGTATTTAGAAATATACAACGTGTAACGTTAAATGCGCAAAACCTCTCGTGGGGGTACCTCAGCCCATGTTACTGAACAATGTTTGTTCTAAGACTCTTGGAAATTCGCAAAAAAAAAATTGGTTTTTCATACAAAATGAGAAATTGATCGGGCCCATCAGTTTGAAAAATCTTTTTTAGAACAAACATTGTTCAGTAACATGGGCTGAGATACCCCACGAGAGGTTTTGTGCATTTAACGTTACAAGTTGTATATTAAGGGGGATGCTCCAACCAGCCCGCGAAATTCAAATTTTTTTATGGTGCATCATGTTAAAATCTCCGAAATCTAACTACGATGCACCTTTTCTATGTGAGAGCTGATTATTTGATAATTTTTATATTTAAAATTATACTTGTTATTACCGCAACACATATATTTATAAAGTTACAACATGTCACTGGCCTGCAAATTGCAAAAAACGTAAAAAAAATTGAATTTCGCGGGCTACATCGAAGCAATCACCTTAAGTATGTTTATCAGTTGTCTAGTACCCATAACACAAGTTCTGTTTAGCTTGGGACTAAGTAGATGGCGTTGTGTGATAGTTGTGGAATATTAACATAATATTATACTATATAAAGCTCGATTATATTAATATATTGTCTCTAGGTATTGTCCCACTGCTAGGCAAAGGCATAATGTCATACAGAGAAGGCACAAGCAATCCTGAAAAAACGTTGCCCCACACTAGGAACCACTCCTTTATCGCGGGTGCGTTTACAAACATAGAAACTTACATACACAAACACCCAACCCGAAACAACTAAGTATTTTCAGATCATACAAATATTTTGTTACGTGTGCGGATCGAACCAGCGACACACTACACAGCAGTCGATCGCAATAGGTCAACCATGTCGTCAAAATTGCTTTCTTTCCTTGCTTTTACCTTTTTTAAACGCCAGCCACACACTCGACGAGTGACATAGGAAGTAACGAGGAAAGGAGGCAGAGACATAAGTGTGGCAACCTCGTCATGCCACACGTCATGCTCCTCGTCCTGCCCACTGCTCCCTATTTTGTCGGTTTTTGCGCGCGAGTCAAAGGACCGGCAATACGAGTGCGAGTGGCTGGCCACATAATCGCGCGGTCGCATCCATCGTTCTATTGCGATGAATAGATGTGATCCACCATCTCCGTTGGCGAGGACGACGACGACGATGTATATTTCTTTTTACTACATTAATATAATTAGCTATATTAAAAATACATAGCGCGCACGCTGCCACTGTTTCAACGTCCATTGTCTCACCAAGGCAAATGACAAGTGAGGAGCGACGCGATTAATTGCGCGAGTAGAGCAGTGTGTGGGCAGAGAGGGCAACATCGCGGCAAATCACGGCAGCGCGAGGAGCATAGCGATGAGCAGCGCAAGGAGCATAGTCTGGCCGGCGCATTAGACATCCCAAGTTTGTTTTTCACAGTAGAAATAACTTGAAACGGAAATAAATTGGTACCTACCTCTAAAAATGCAGGTGTATAAAAACTGTTTGCAAGCAAAACTTTTATTTTATCTTTTCAGTACAGTAAAAGCTTTTACGTTTGCATTTAATTATGAGCATACTTAGCCTCACTATTTGTGACTAAAATAACGTCAGCCCAGGTAAGTAGCTAAGGTTTTATGCAGGTAGGTAGGTGTCGGGTATTTGAATCCAGACAGGATATTTGCTATAAGTAAATGTATGGTTTCTTGCCCGTTCTTTTCCATAGAGTGCATAGAGATCTACTACTTTGAATGGGCATCTACGGTACTTTCACAGTTATTATGTCTTGTGACTGGGACTGTAACACCATTACTATTTTAATTGAACTGTTTTTATTTTTTGTCTTTTGACAATTCAAAAGTGCCTGTAACTGGCTTATTTGAAATAAATGTTTTGATTTGATTTGAATTCTTAATTTTTTTATTAAGTGTTAGGCTAGCGGTTGACCACTATCTCGTCTATTTCTCCATAAGGAGGTGGTAGGCCCCACCAAGGCCGCAATTCTTTTTAGATCATGTCCCTTCACCTCAGGTCTCATTTTTGCTTCTTTGCTTCGAGGGTGTCCAAATTTATTTTAAATAAATAATAAAAAATAGCTAGTTACTTGTTACATCAAGACGAGACTATAGCTACCGATTGACTTTCACAAGAGACCGGTGTTGGTATGTGTAACGTAATGACACACCGTAGTCTCAGTTAGCAACTGCTTTATTCATCTATGTAGGTACTTGACTATAAGTTATAACGCATACTTAAGAGCAACTACCCACAACATCTTCCCCTATAATAAACAAAAGAAAACGTAATAAAAATAAAGTTAACATAATAACAAACATGGTTCATTGTTTTGCCTTACTACGAGTTACAGGTGGTACATAAGAACTTAGCATGCTATCCTCCATATCATTACTTGGTACATAGTCATCATCATCATCATCATTACCCGAAACATACATATCTTCATCATCATCCGACACAACAATATAATTTTCATTGGTCACCCTTTCTTTTGGGCTACTTGAAGGTATGCTCTTAATCAAATGTCGGCGATTTCGTCTGTAAATACCCTTTCTATTTTTCACAATATATGAACGCGGAGTTGGAGCCTTTGCTACCACTTTGCCACGAATTCGCTCATTATTATTCTCCAACATTATGACGTCATCGCCCACACTCAATTCTGGTAAAGGTTTACAATGTTGATCATAATATAACTTACTTTTTACTTGTCGATTCAGGAGTTTGTTATATTGTAAATAATCATCACATTTGTTACGGCGTAAAAGGTCAGGATGCACTGGTAATTTACAATTTAATCGCCGCCCCATCATTAGTTGTGCAGGAGAATTCAAATTTTCCCGTGGCGTGTTCCTATAATTTAACAAGCTTAAATAAAAATCGGTGTTACTTTCTACTGACTTTTTTAGCATTTTCTTTATAGTTTGCACTGCTCTTTCACTTTTGCCGTTAGATTGAGCATAATATGGGGATGACGTAACGTGTTTAAATCCCCACTCGGATGCAAATTTTTTGAAATTACTACATGAATATTGTGGGCCATTGTCACTGATAACCGTATCTGGTATTCCATATCGTGCAAAATTTTCCTTCAGAACATTTATTACCGAGTTCGACGTAATATCTCTTAACTGTGCTACTTCCATAAAACCAGAAAAGTAATCAATTATAATTAAATAACTTTTTCTCCTATATTCAAATATATCAGTTCCAATTTTATTCCACGGCAAATTTGGTATTGACACAGGTATCATAGGCTCCTTACTGGGTTTGTTTGAATTCTCCTGACACACTTTACATTTTTTTATATAGTTTTCTATGTCTTTGGCTATACCAGGCCAAAATAATACTTCACGAGCACGCCTCTTACAACGATCAATCCCTAAATGCCCTTCGTGAATTATTTTTAACATTTCATTTTGCATTGATTTCGGTATCAAAACTTGTTTATCCTTAAATATTACCCCATCGACACAATAAAGCTCATCTCTCATGGACCAGTAGTATTTTAAATTACTTACAATGTTGAACTTATCAGGCCAACCCTGATTAATATATTTAAGCAAGACTTTTAATGAAGTATCCTTCATTGTTTCCTGCTTCACAAGACTAAACTTGCTTTGTGACATCGGCACATTATTGATGATCATTTTAATTTGGCTAAGAATGGCCCTGCTAATACTATCACTATATAAATCCGGAAGTGGCGCTCGCGACAATGTGTCCGGTATGTACATATACTTCCCAGGCTTATAAGTAACTACCAGATCATAACCTTGAATTTTTAACATCATACGCTGCAAGCGTGCTGGGGTTGCATCCAAAGATTTCTTGAAAATACTTTCAAGAGGTTTGTGGTCTGATTCCACAACTACACTGTTTTTGCCGTAAATGTATTGGTGAAACTTCTCACACGCGAAAACAATTGCCAACATTTCCTTTTCGATTTGTGCGTACCTTTGCTGTGTCTCAGTGAGCGTGCGAGACGCATACTCGACTGGCCGCCCGTCTTGCATAAGTACGGCCCCCAGAGCAACACTGCTCGCGTCCACGGACAATATTACTGGGCTAGAAACGTTAAACAGTGATAATACCGGTGCATTACATATTAAGGGCCTTCGCGCCTTTTAAGCCGTAAAAACGTTACATTCTAAAGCATCGTCCTCATTAACGGCTGGGTGTAAAGATTGAAAAAAAAAATATGTTTACTGTAGATTCATGTACAACAATGTGAGTAAATTTTATTTTCTTAAGACAAATAGTTGAGCTGTAAAAAAATATTTAACAACACGCTATTTTTTTCAAATAAATGCTCAGAACTTCTAAACGGTTTCGTTTATTTAAAATATTTTTGAATAGATCAATCGGGGTTAAAATTTACTACAAAGTGAGCAACGCTCATGTAAATCAGTCAATATTTTTAACCGACTTCATACAAGGAACATTCAATTATTAACCCCTTCAGACCCAGCGTCCATTTCAATGGACACGATTTATTATTGCGTGTAATATGAGGTGGGTTAATAAAATCGCTAGTGTAAACATTTGATTGTACCGACTACTTACCTAGAAACGTTACGATAAACAAAACACCAAAGGATTTATTGTAGGTAGGATGAAATAGTTAGTCAAGTGTTGACGTTCGCCATGGATACGCGCAATGCGAGTAAGTCTTTAGTGTTATTTTATTTACTCCAAAACGAATTGATCAATTGTTTCGATATTTTTTATTCTGCATAGTGATCATATTTACTAAGATATGCAATTACAAAAAATACTAAATATGCGGTTGTTTTCATAATTTTGAAGATAAAGTCGATGTCCATTTCACTGGACATGGGGTCACAATCGTTGTAAACCAAACGTATTTACAATTACACTTCGTATTGAATTTTACATGTTATTTTTATTCTTTTTTAGATTTTGATCTATCTAAGAGTCAAGATTTGGATAATTTACTCAATTTATTAGAAAACGGATAAATATCGGATCTCGACGAAGATAGTGACGATGAAATTGTACAGGCAATACCACTAAAAAATGTTCGTATGGGTAGTAACATGACGCTGCTAACCGAAAGAGAGATAGGTAATCACTCAGACAATCAGAGGAAGAAGACTTAGAGGAGGTAGAATCTAGACCTGGATCAAGCAGTAAGCCTAAAAATGAAATAATTTGACACTTTTTGGGGCACGCGTGGAACACAACGCGCCGTCGATCTAGGCATGGTCCATGGTCGGACAGCGAGTCGCCCATTACTTGCCGACTGCGCCTATGGAGGCCGAAGATCGTCTAGCGACATCCGTCGCCGTGGGCGTCTACCACTGTGGCTGGGGTGAAGGCAGAAGGCTGTCTTCTCCCTCACGCGGCCCGTCTCCTCCTTCACGAGCATGACTGCTTCGCAGAAGGAAAGTGTAGTCTGTACTTGCTTCAAATTTTGTTGGAATAGGAAATCAAGATGAAGTTCGACGATGGAATAAAATAGGTATCTAAAAAGTAAAAATTCCGTAACTATACCGAACTTGTGCAATTACATAACAATGGTATAGGTGGTGTAGATAAAACTGAAATTCAGATGATCTGATAAAATCTGATGAATGATGATCGAATCTTCATTAGATCCAAAAAAATGGACATTGCGTATGATTTTTCATGCCACTGGGCATTGACCTAGCACTAATCAATAGCTGGCTGGAATACCAAGAAGATTGCAAAACCTGTAATATTCCAAGTATAGACGTTTTGGATTTCTTGCACTTTGTTTGTTGGCAGCGCGTTGCAGAAGCTCTGATAAACATGGTACATCCAATTCCTAGCAGCAAAAGAGGACGGCCTGCATCTGGTGGTAGCAAAGTCCAGTAAATTCACCAGTTACACCAAAACAACACCGTTTCAGAACTAAGACCAGCAAGCGAAATCCAGTATGACACTGTCGAACATTTGTCAGAATATATTTCATCAAAAACAAGAATAATCATATAATGTAAAATTTTAAATAAAAATAAACTATTATAATAATATTATATAGTTATACTTACTCACTTCAAAATATTACTACATAACATTTATTCACTAAATAATGTTTTACCTAATACAACACTCTAAACCTGATGTCCAGTTGAGTGGACATCAAAATTTCCAAAAATCTAAAAACGATAAATCGCATATTTTTATAAAAATCTCTTAATTGCACTTCTAACTCACAGAAAAAACCTTAACAATATTTTTATTGATGCTTTATAATAATTCAGGTCCGAAGGGGTTAAGATTTCCATATATAAAACCGGGCGAGGGCGGCCCGCGGCAGTCGCGCGTTAGCATTCAGACGGGGAGGCTGTGTCGCTCGCTGCTCCGCTCGCGCTATCGTTCGACTATGCGTACACGTTTGTGTTTGTGCAAGTATTTACGTGGTTTTTGCGTTAGTGTGCATTATAGAGTAACGCGCTTCAGGTAATCCAAATTGATCCCGCCCGCGCATGGACGCTTTATTGATACTTTGACTGGTGTTTATGTGAATGTAAATACTTTTTTTGTGTAATACTGTTTATATTGTACATTTTGTTAATTTTAAAATATTGTGTAAATAAATAAATATCTATATTAACGGTGCAGTTTATGATGGATGAAACTTATCCACCTAATTAGAAATGTAAAATTATAAAATACTTACATCTATTGCAGGACAACAAACATTATATCAAGCAAAGTAAGATTCCGATATTATTATTATAGCGTAAACAAACATTTAAATAATCATAAAATTAATAGATAGTTGGTTTGTTTTAGGAGTGACGTTATCAAGCTATGCAAGTTGGTAACAAATGCCTTTGCTAGATAATTAGTGGTCAGTTGATCTGAGGGTCAGCCGTAGATGTTCGCGAGAGTACATTCTCAACTCGTAGAGCAATACTAGGTACTAATTTATGTTACTTTATACATATTATACTTATTGGACAAAGTCTCACGCTATGAGTCCCTAGCACATTTTTTTTTTATAAAAGTAATTTTGTGTATGCCTATGCGCTAAATAAATTTTATTATTTATTGGAACGAAGTTCCTTATCGCGCGTTGTGAAAGGGGGCTGGACGGAAAAAAATCTTACGAAAAGTTGGCACGACACTTTTATCCGACTGCGCGACGCAAAGGAGGGTAATGTGTTTATTGGAACGAAGTTCCTTATCGCGCGTTGCGAAAGAGTGCTAGAGCTCAAAGAGTGGAGTGGAGTGGAGCGGAGTGGAGCGGAGCGGAGCGGAGTGGAGTGGAGTGGGGTGGAGTCGCGAAGATTATTCATGGTTTTCGAGGGTGTTGAAACCGATGTTGCAGTCAAAATGTAAATCCAAGATGGCGGCTGCAAAAAATATCGAGGTTTTCGTCATGGGTGTCGTTTTCATGGTTTTCGAAGGTATTGAAACCGATGGTGCAGTCAAAATGTAAATCCAAGATGGCGGCTGCAAAAAATATCGAGGTTTTCGTCATGGGTGTCGTTTTCACGGTTTTCGAGGGTGTTGGAACCGATGGTGCAGTCAAAATGTAAATTCAAGATGGCGGCTGCAAAAAATATCGAGGTTGTCGTCATGGGTGTCGTTTTCATGGTTTTCGAGGGTGTTGAAACCGATGGTGCAGTCAAAATGTAAATCCAAGATGGCCGCTGCATAAATTATCGAAGTTTTCATCATGGGTGTCGTTTTCATGGTTTTCGAGGGTGTTGAAACCGATGTTGCAGTCAAAATGTAAATCCAAGATGGCGGCTGCAAAAAATATCGAGGTTTTCGTCATGGGTGTCGTTTTCATGGTTTTCGAGGGTGTTAAAACCGATGGTGCAGTCAAAATGTAAATCCAAGATGGCGGCTACAAAAAATATCGAGGTTTTCGTCATGGGTGTCGTTTTCACGGTTTACGAGGGTGTTGAAACCGATGGTGCAGTCAAAATGTAAATCCAAGATGGCAGCTGCATAAATTTATCGAGGTTTTCGTCATGGTTGTCGTTTTCATGGTTTTCGAGGGTGTTGAAACCGATGGTGCAGTTTAAATGTAAATCCAAGACGGCGGCTGAAAAAATTATCGAGGTTTTCGTCATGGGTGTCGTTTTCATGGTTTTTGAGGGTGTTGAATCCAATATTGCAGTCAAAATGTAAATCCAAAGTGGCGGCTGCCAAAATTATCGAGGTTTTCATCATGGATGTCGTTTTCGTTGTTTTTGAGGGTACTGAAACCGATATTATTATCAAAATAGAAATCCCAGATGTCAAATAACAAAAATCAAAAAATATTATAATAACAATAAAAAAATAAAATTTTATTACAATTCCTTCACTAATTAATCGAAAGGAACTTCGTTCCATCCGGGTGTCCCTTGACACCTCTCAAGTTTTTTTTATTTAGTTTCGTACAAAAAATATTATATTATCACGTGTCTTAAATCCAACATGGCGGACATCCAAGATGGCGGATTGGCTATTTGGAATGCACCCCGATGATAAGGGTATTAAATGAAAGGCTTTTCTGTCAGAAATACGAAAAAAATAGTCACGTGTCTTAAATCCAACATGGCGGACATCCAAGATGGCGGATTGGATATTTGGAATGCACCCCGATGATATGGGTATTAAATGAAAGGGTTTTCTGTCAGAAATACGAAAAAAAATAGTCACGTGACTTATAAATAAATTTAAATAAATCTAATATGGTGGACGTCCAAGATGGCGGACAGGCTATTTGAAATGCACCCCAATGATATGGGTATCAAATGAAAGGTTTTGCTGTTAGGAATATGAAAAAATTTGTTATGTGTCTTAAATCCAACATGGCGGACATCGAAGATGGCGGATTGACTATTTGAAATGCACCCCCATGATATGGGTATTAAACGAAAGGGTTTGCTGATTGGGATACCTACGAAAAAATAATAAAATAATTCATAGATTTAAAAAATTTAAACCCACGTTTTTAAATTTCCTACAAATAAGAAAATAACCCACGGAGCGCGTTCCAACTACTCCCCATTCCCCTCGCCTGCCAGCGAATCCCTGAAGTACCTCCCGCAACAACCGTGCCCGGGAGGACTTGCGTCAGCTTGAAGGTGAGGACGCCGCAGCGCATCTCCAACCACTTCTCAAAGAGGGATCTTACCGCCGCAATTATGACATGACCAGGCAGTCATTATAGCGCGGGAGCCAGAGCAAAGTTTCGTCAGTGATTTCTTCTCAAGTCATAATTAGTAGACTAGTTACATAAGGGAGTCGTATCATAAAGATTCGTGGAAGTCAGCTGCGGTTCCGTTGGTGGGATAAGTAGCAATCGCCGTTCAAACACCTAGGAAAAAAATTTTTTTTTGTCATTTCCTCCCAACTGAAACCTGGTTTATATCGAAGATTACCTTAAAAAATCACGAAGAATAAAACAAATCAGCTGACTGTACCTTGGTGGAAAACACGTCAGCTGGTCACGCGAACATGTAATTTTTTTTTTTTTATTTTCAGTGATTTCCTCTCAACTCAAATTTTGACCTGATGATAGGTAACATTAAGTTTTGGATAAAAACAAACGTCACCTGGCTGTATCTCGGTGGAAACATCGTCAGCTGATGCTTTGTAAATTACAAGCAGGACTACCGCTCTCAGCCTAAATGTGCATTCAGTTCAATGTTTTCAATTCCTCCCTACAGAAAACTTGTTTATATTGACGCTTACTCAATATCACGAAGAAAAAATACATTCAGCTAATGTTGACAGACAGTTATGGATCAAAATACAGAGTTATTCTTATTAAGGTGGGCATCAGGAACATATGTGATTCCGTATGAGATACGAAAAAACTTAGGAGACTTAAGCTTTTTTTTCAGTATAAGGCATTTTTATTTTATGGTCAAGTGTGAATTGTCCACTTAAATGAATTCGCTAGGAGCAATATTTGGATTGTACAAAATATGCAATAGGTACCTTAAAAACTACTTAACCGATTCTCATGAAACAAACTGTACAATAGTTTTTAAAACAAGACCAACACATTAAAATTAGTTCCATTTAGAGATGGGTAACTAGCCGGATGCTTTGAGTTATTATCGATTATAATTCATTAACAGCCATTATTAGCCATCCAATGGCTAATAACCCTGCTATTAATGTATTGTCAAAGAAACTAATTTTTTTTTCTTTTTATTGTAAATCTGTGGGTATGAATATAAATTGGGTGCGTGTACGTAGTGTGATTCAATGTATTGTTATTCTTTTTATTTATTTTCACCTTTTTGTATGTGAAAAAGTGTTAATAATAAAATGAATAAGTACACATTTTTCGGGAAATCTAAGAAAATATAAAGCAATGCAATATATTTATGAACTGGGCCAATATTTAAAAATAAACATCCCATTCTAAAAGTCAGTAAGGACACTCCCTCATCGCGAGCATTCACCTGTAATGTAACGTTACAGATTCGAATATTCGAAGACAATAGAGCATCAAATTGCGCACTTTTATGTTACACTAGCTTTTATAATAATATAATAAACCATTTATTGTCAGGTAACAAAGACCCATAGATAAATACCTTAACCTAAGTATACATGGGGTGCTATGACAGGAAACCTCCACGTGCGCTCGTGGACTGGAGTTCCCTCTCGGATACGTCCGGGGGGAAGACCAGTTTTTCGGGCCGGTGCACCCTGGGATGCGGGCAAAAACTCTTCCTTAGGCACTGTGTGCCTAAGGGGTCTCTTTGCCCGTATGCGAATAGCCTGTCGTGTGGACGCTCCAACGCGTGTCCCTCTGATTAGCAGAGGGCACAGCGGTGGAGCGGGCTTGCGGACGGTGAGTTATGGGTAGCTCGCCGTCCGACCGAGGACCAAGCCCGGGTCGGTGGCGCGTCGTGTTTCGCGCCAAATGCCTGCTGGGGTCGCGGGTTTTTTCTTAACCCAGGTTACCGTGGCCCCGGAACGTAAAGGGTATAGGAAGGAACACGGGTGGATTTTAGTCAGTAAGAGTCTGACAGTCCCTTCCGCCCCACCCAGGGCGGGAGAACTCATTTGATGATTTTACCACCTAAAAAAAAAAAAAAAAAAAAAAAAAAAACCTAAGTATACATATGTTTTATTACATTAGTATTAGTAAATAAAACTTAAAACTATGTTAGTATCACTACGTTGCACTAAGTCTTTGTGCGTTCTGGTGGCACTTGACCGCGAAAGCGGCGGAATACCACATCCTGTGGCCAAAAACTTTCTTCCATCACCTGAGGCAGGTAGCATGTTGGTACGCGCACCACAAACGCCTTAAAGTTGACGTTGCGATGCGACTCCAGCAACTGCACTCTCGGCGAGTAATTCAGCCTTTGGCGCACGTACTTCACGATGTCTTCCACGTCAGTGGTGTAATGAAGACGTGAAATGTACACCGGAGTGTTCGGCTTCGCAGCACGCAGTTTCATGTTAGGCTCTACGGGAGCCTTGCCGCAGCGGTTCTTACAGCTAGTCTTGCGGCGCTTCCTCCTTTGCACCGTGATAAAGTCGTCGTCAGCCCGTTCCGTGTCCTTTGAGGACATGGGCTTAGCGGGGGGAGCAGGGGGTGTGACCACCGGGTTCGATGGCCGCATCAGTCGGGCAGCGCGGGGAGGAGCTGCGGGGGCGGGGGCAGGGCAGCGAGGCACACTTGTAGCGCTCATCGCTGGCTCAGCAATCGGCGCCGGCGACAAAACTGCTGACGCAAAACTCGTGACCGATGTATCGAGGCAGCCGACACCTCGGCGCGTATTTACGTTACTTACACGCGCCGCCGGTGACCCAATTAACGCCACTGAGTTGCGCAACTCATCAAGTTCTGAGCGCAGGTCCGCGACGGTTTCCTGGGATGACTCCAACTTCCTCTGCACATTCGTCAGACTTGCCTTCAAAGAGACTATGTCCCTCAACAGGCTTGTAACGTCGACGTGGTCGAATGTGACTGGGGGTAACTTGTTCAGGTCCCTCGCCACAAACGTCGGCACGTCGTCTGGGTCGGTAGCTTTCAAAAGCGTGATGATGTCTTGCACACTTTTCTTCGTCCCGTCGCGCCGACGAGACACCATCTGGTCTACTTCGTACGCGCATAAAGTTCTTATCACACCACTTGTTCGTAAATGTCAAATTATATGTCATGCAAACAAGGAATAAAGCAAGGCATTGCTGTCCCCCATTCGAGCCGGGCAATAATATTGTACTGAATTTCATTTTGCTAAGTAAAACAGTATGAAAACTTTCACCAAGGAGTTGTAGCAGTAATGGCGGCCGCTGACTGCAACAGCTGATCGCTTGCTGTGTGCCCACTTCACGTTCGAAAGTTGTCGTACGGCGTACCACATCAAATTTCAAAAATCGAATTCATTTCCTCGCAGTAGGTGTGAAAAGCAGAGTACGCTCCTCGGGAGTAAAGCTGCCTTGTCTTGGGCTAACTTGAATCCCTCGCTCACTAAGGATTCTTTATAATATTAAGTAGGGATTACAGGTGAACGCTCGCGGTAAGGGATAGCGCCTTAACAGAAACGAATCGCTGCAAACCAGTCTTGGTAGGTGGTAATCAACAACTTGACTGAGGATGTATTAGCGAGCGAAGTGAGCTCAGGACTTGGGGCACCCGGACTCGGAACCTTGCAGGAGCCACGCGAAGCGGGGCTCCGTCGAGCCATCTTGGTAGGTGGTAATCAGCAACTTGACTAAGGATGCAAGAGCGAGCGAAGTGAGCTCAGGACTTGGGGCACCCGGACTCGGAACCTTGCAAACAGAAATACGAGCCACGCGAAGCAGGCCACCTTGGTAGACGGTAATCAGCAACTTGACTAAGGATGCAAGAGCGAGCGAAGTGAGCTCAGGACTTGGAGCACCTGGACTCGGAACCTTGCAAACAGAAATACGAGCCACGCGAAGCAGGCCACCTTGGTAGGTGGTAATCAGCAACTTGACTAAGGATGAAAGAGCGAGCGAAGTGAGCTCAGGACTTGGAGCACCTGGACTCGGAACCTTGCAAACAGAAATACGAGCCACGCGAAGCGGGGCTCCGTCGAGCCACCTTGGTAGATGGTAATCAGCAACTTGACTAAGAATGCAAGAGCGAGCGAAGTGAGCTCAGGACTTGGAGCACCTGGACTCGGAACCTTGCAAACAGAAATACGAGCCACGCGAAGCGGGGCTCCTTCGAGCCACCTTGGTAGGTGGTAATCAGCAACTTGACTAAGGATGCAAGAGCGAGCGAAGTAAGCTCAGGACTTGGGGCCCCTGGACTCGGAACCTTGCAAACAGAAATACGAGCCATGCGAAGCGGGCCACCTTGGTAGGTGGTAATCAGCAACTTGACTAAGGATGTAAGGAGTTCGGGACTTGGGGCACCCGGACTCGGACAGGTTAGGTTCGAAGTGTTAGGTTACATTAAACTTTGCAAACAGAAATAAGAGCCCCACGAAGCTGGGCTCCGTCGAGATTCCTTGATAGGAGGTAATCAGCAACTATACTAAGGATGCAAGAACGAACGTAATTAAATTTTCGGAATTCTAATTAATCGGTATTTTAATAATCGGTTTTCATGTTTTTTTTTAAGTTTTGAAAAATTTAAGTCGGTCTTTTTGTTATTCGATCTATTCAAACATGGTATTTTGAGAAGTTTACGTTAGGAATATTGTTTTTTTTTTTTATGAAAACACGAATACTGATCATTTAGAGTTGGTATATTAGGATTTTTGAACCATTCGGAATTACGAAAATAAAATCGGTATTTTGAAGTTCATGTTATCGTAGTGTACCCGTAAATAGCTGATTATTTTTTTTTAAAAGGGCCCGATTATTTTTAAATTGCACATTTATTTACTACAAAGAAAGATGATGAAAATGAAGTCTAATCTGACAGGCCTAAGCCTGAAAACCATGGGTTCAATCACTAAAAATATTAAATAACATTAACAGCAGGGTTATCATCCATAATGGCTATTAACTGGCTACTAACTGCTATTAATCGATTATTAGCCAAATGATATTAACCGGATTATTATCATTGCCCATCACTAGTTCCATTGCAATAACCCCATAAACAAAAAAATACATTTTCAAGTAACGTAATTATGATTAACCTAATTATCAAACTTTAGTACAATTTTCTAGTTAGTTTCGGTAGGAAATGTATTTTAATTAAGTCTAATTAGAGAAATACAGTATTCTAATAAGAATTTAGCTCAAACAAATAACATAATCAAAAATTCTAATTAGAAAAAATATCTTAAGAGAATCTCCTTATAAACAATATTTACATCTTGTCGCACCTCCCACTACGTACACCTCTCGTCATAGCGGTGATCTCATCGCCGACTTTCAATACTTTGGCCGGCACTTTCAGGAAAGCCCAAAAAATGTATGGAGCGTGATGAATGTTAAATGATGTCCTTTGACTAATTTCCGCCGTCCCGATTTTTGTCTTCCGATACAACGAAATGATCTTTACATGAAACAGAGTCGAAAGGCATTAAAAAATAAATCTTATATGAGATAATTATGTTGATCATAAGTACGTAACTTGAAAATGTATTTTTTTTTTTGTTTTTTGGGGTTATTGCAATGGACTTTATTTTAATGTGTTGGTCTTGTTGTAAAAACAATTGTACAGTTTGTGTCATGAAAATCGGTTAAGTAGTTTTTAAGGTATTGCATATTTTGTATAATCCAAATATTGTTCGTAGAGAATAATCCAAATATTGTTCTCTCTCTACGTGATCGAATCCGAAATGAGGAGATCCGTAGACGAACTAAAGTCACCGATATAGCCCACCGGATTAGCAAGTTGAAGTGGCAATGGGCAGGCCATATTGCTCGCAGAGCAGATGGCCGATGGGGTCGAAAAGTACTAGAGTGGAGACCACGGACTAGCAAGCGCAGCGTAGGACGTCCACCAGCAAGGTGGACAGACGACCTTATAAAGGTCGCCGGAAGACGCTGGATGCAGGTCGCTTCCAACCGGTATAAGTGGAAATCAAAAGGGGAGGCCTATGTTCAGCAGTGGACGTCCTACGGCTGAGATGATGATGATGAAATATTGTTCCTTGTGAATTCATTTTAGTGGACAATTCACACTTGACCAAAAAACTAAAAATGCCAGAATTTTTATTATGAAAAAAGAGCTAAAGTCTCCTAAGTTTTTTCGTATCTCTTACGGAATCACATATGTCCCTGATGCCCAGCTTAATAAGAATAACTCTGTATTTTGATACATAACTGTCTGTCAACATTAGCTGAATGTATTTTTTCTTCGTGATATTGAGTAAGCGTCAATATAAACAAGTTTTCTGTAGGGAGGAATTGAAAACATTGAACTGAATGCACATTTAGGCTGAGAGCGGTAGTCCTGCTTGTAATTTACAAAGCATCAGCTGACGATGTTTCCACCGAGATACAGCCAGGTGACGTTTGTTTTTATCCAAAACTTAATGTTACCTATCATCAGGTCAAAATTTGAGTTGAGAGGAAATCACTGAAAATAAAAATAAAAAATTACATGTTCGCGTGACCAGCTGACGTGTTTTCCACCAAGGTACAGTCAGCTGATTTGTTTTATTCTTCGTGATTTTTTAAGGTAATCTTCGATATAAACCAGGTTTCAGTTGGGAGGAAATGACTA
Organism: Agrotis clavis; assembly: GCA_954870645.1. Taxonomy (NCBI): domain Eukaryota; kingdom Metazoa; phylum Arthropoda; class Insecta; order Lepidoptera; family Noctuidae; genus Agrotis; species Agrotis clavis. The sequence goes on along the minus strand of OX940924.1, from coordinate 20,807,110 downwards.
AAAAAATATATTTTTCCTATATGTTTGAACGACGATTGCTGCTTATCCCACCGACGGAACCGTAGCTGACTTCCACGAATCTTTATGATACGACTCCCTTATAAAGTCTGCTAATTATCGCTTGAGAGGAAATTGGTCATGGAAATCTGTTGCTGGCTCCCGCTCTATTAGGTATTACTCTTAATTTTGTTGTGGTATTATTTTGAAACTATGATATCTCCTAAGATATTCATTGAAATCAAACGATGTCAAGGGCAATTTTGTTCAAAATTCAATGCTTGTGATGATTAACGTATTTATTTGGATAAGGATTAATATCGTGTTAATGAAAATACCATCGCAAATAATGCATTACTTAAAATCAAATTTGATTTGCATAAAAAAGGTTATAATGACTTAACCTTAAAAGATAAATATATGCTCTCGCGGACTTTATTTTAGAATTTTTTATCAGGAATAATTCCGTAGTACATAATTTTTGCGTATGTTTAACCGTTTACGCATCGCACGCAACGGACGTTCTCGAAATGGAATACATTTTCCCGATATTGAAACATTTCTCTTTACTGCTCCGCTCCTTTTGATGATAGCGTGATGTTATATAGCCTATAGTCTTCCTCAATAAATGGTCTATTCAACACAAAAATAATTTTACAATTTGAACCAGTAGTTCCTGAGATTACCGCGTTCAAACAAACAAACAAACAAACTCTTCAGCTTTATAATATTAGTATAGATTTAGAAAATCTTCGAAACTATGCATTTTTGGACCACATAATGCAGAATTTTTTGTATTATTTTTACGTCTAAAATATAACCCTAAAGTTATAGGAAATAAAGAAACACGCTGTATAAGTAGGTACGTATAGTCTTTTAAAAATATCTTGTGTTCATCTAAACAAAAATGTACCGTGCAATTGGCATTCTGTTCTGAAATTTTAGGCAAAAAAGCCCGCGCCCGCCGGCTAGCCGCGCACGTCGTTTCTGCCTCGCTGCATAGTCTATGATATCGTTTTGAGGTATCGCGGTACGCTCGGGACATATTAGTGTGTGCGGTGCAGATATGAAAGTGTGCGTTTAGCTCCGCCCGCATGCTCAAGGTTATTGAGGGTACTATGCGCCTTAAGTTCTTTAACTTCTCGAAAGTATTTTTATGTTCAACTTCCCAACTCCATAGATTATCTTTTTTTAATAGACGTGTCAGTGGAAAAATATGCTCAGAGTAGTTAGGTATAAATTTTGATAGATAGTTTACTGTTCCTAAAAATCTTTCCAAGCTTTTACGATCCGTAGGTTCGGGCATGTTATTAACTGCCCTTACTTTTTCAGGGTCCATTTTCATTCCATCTTTGTTAAAAATATGACCCAAGTATGTAACCTCCTCCACACATATCCGACATTTATCTTTGTTGAATTTTAAATTAATTTCCCGAGCTCTATTTAATAATGCTTTTAATCGCATGTCGTGTTCGTTTTTATTTCTACCCCAACAAATTATATCGTCAATAAAAGAATCTATCCCCTCTAGGCCTTCGAAATATTGTTTAATCTTTGCATGAAATACTTCAGGCGCACAATTCAGCCCAAAGGGCAATCGCAAATACTGATATCGTCCAAACGGTGTGCTAAATGTACATAAATCTGCACTTGCCTTATCTAATTTAACCGACCAAAAACCGGAATTTGCATCTAAAACTGAAAAATACCGAGCACCATGTAGCTTTGTAGCCAATTCATTTATAGTTGGTAATTGAAAGTGTGCACGTTGTATAGCCTTATTAAGTGGTCTTGGGTCTAAACAAACACGCAACTGACCATTCTTCTTTGCCACAATCACTAATGAGTTTACCCAAGGAGTTGGATGAGTCACCTTCCTAATAACTCCCAACTCAGTCATTCTATTCAACTCGTCGTGCAACTTGTCGCGCAATCCTAAAGGTACTTTACGAGGACCACAAATCACTGGCATCACAGTTTTATCAACAACAATGTGATATTCACCTGGCAAACAGCCTAATCCATTAAATAAATCATGATATTCAGAGAAATTAATATTGTGTACTCTTTTGACTAAACCTAAAGTTAAACAAGCTTGCAATCCCAGCACACTTTGACAGTCCATTACAGCGATGGCAAATTTTAATTCGTAAACAATATTCTTATACCGCCATTTTAAAATACAAACACCTTTTATCGGGATAAAATCACCACTGTAAGATTGCAATTTAACACGATTATTACAATTTATTAACTTACTATCGTACCCTAATGACAAGAATCGTTTTAAGGATAAAACACTTATGTCCGCTCCAGTGTCTAATTTAAATTTTTCATAACCACATTCCCCTTGAAGTATTTCATACCAGTCCTCAGACGAAGTGTTTATCTCGGAAACATTATACAAAACGGATATAAAAAATGACTCACAATCGTCCTCCTCATCATATTATTTCACTTCACTTATAGCTATATCGTGTACTTTCTTAACATTTCTTTTCACTTTACACATTCTAGCAAAATGCCCATAATTTTCACACACATAACACTGCACAAATATAGCTGGACACGAAGTGGGCTCAGAACAATCACCTCCACACCTGAGACAGTGACCCGATGCACCTGATTGTCGAACCTCGCTGAAACCGGAACCAACCGCTCCACAACCGCGGCGGCGCGGGCGCCCGCGGCTGCGCCACCCACGTCCACCAACACCACCACGTACACCGACTGTATCCACTTGTACAGGCGCCGATTCCGCCGAGCCACCTGCACTCCGCGTCTCCAATATCTGGTTGCTGTCCTTAGAAATTTCGTTGACTTGACAGATTTTTATCGCTTTTTCTAACGTCAATTCTTCTGTTCTCAATAAGCGATCACGTACGACCGTACTTTTTATACCACAAACGATACGGTCACGAATTAATTCTTCTTCTAAAGTTTTAAAACAACAATTTCTGCTCAATAATTTTAATGCTGTTACATATTGATCAATAGACTCGCCACTTTCCTGATTTCTCGTAAAAAAGTTGTACCTGGCCAGAGTTATATTCTGCCTGACGCCGAAATATTCATCAAATTTCTTGATTAATAAAGTGACGTCATCCTTTTCACTATCTTGATCAAACGTAAAAGTCTCATAAACATCGAACCCCTCGGGTCCAATCAGATTGACCAGTAAACTGGCCTGCACACCACGTTCTTCTTTATGCACCCCAGATGCTTTTAAAAATAGCGTGAATTGCGTTTTCCATTTTTTCCACGCGTCAGCCCGGCTGACGGAGCTGCCTTCCAAACTCAATTCTGACGGTGGTCGCGCGTGTTCCATAATTATTCACCAATCAAATACTATTCGCCGAAACTATTGACACAAATCTCGATAATTATAATGTACTTTATAATTATTTTCACCGCTGTCACCATGTAACGTAATGACACACCGTAGTCTCAGTTAGCAACTGCTTTATTCATCTATGTAGGTACTTGACTATAAGTTATAACGCATACTTAAGAGCAACTACCCACAACAGTATGTGCCAGTGCCATGAATTAGAAAAAAAAGTAGGACTAGGTACATAAATAAAAAGCAAATTTTGTTTTATGGAACTACATTTTTCTCGTTACCTACTTAATAATAAAATTCAACAACCTATTTTAGTCACATAAACCTGTAGGTACATTAAGTAACTCAAATATACATATATAAAGCAGTATAATAATAAAGTAGATATAAAACACATAATGCTTCAATATTGCGAACAGAACAGCCACGCAAAGTTTTTGATACTGTTACGAGCTGGGTATTGGGATAAATTAATTAACACCAATTAAACCAAATAAACTTTAATCACACACGAATCACAAACTAAAATAAATACTTAACACTACTCAACACTTAAACACTTATACACACTCTTAATCACACGTAAAAGTCACTTAGAGATCGCTTGTTCACTTCGAGTCGCCTCGATCGTAGTCAAAACCAGACTGACTCAGGTTGGTGATCGACGCCCTTTTTATACCCCGGCCGGACCCACTAGATGTTTCTAGAAGGTGGTCGAATGTTCTGAAAACATCCATAGACTTCGACATAGTCCCATACCTTCTGGAACATTCCAGAACCATCTCGAAACATCTAGAACAGGGTAGAATTTTCTAGAAATTTCCTGACCGATCTTTAGTAGAATTGTCGAGAACCTTGTGGAACTTTCGAGAAGATTATAGATAGGTCTCGCAATTCGATCGACGTAACACTGCCCCCTCCTTAGACATGCTCGTCCCGAGCATCGTTAGTCCCGTTGTATCGCGCCAAACGGTCAACATGGACAATCTTGGGCGCGCCACGTAGACCCTTTTGTATCCGGTAGGTGACGTCGTTAATCCTGGTCACGACTCGGTATGGTCCTTCCCATTTTGCTTGTAATTTAGGAGACTTCCCTTTGCTACGCACTGGGTTATGCAACCACACAAGTGACCCCTCGTCGAAACCTCCATTGTTTGTCTTCCGGTCGTATCGGGTCTTCATCTTCTCAGACATTTGTTGGCCGGATTGTCTGATATGCTCATACACATCATTCAACTTGTTACGCAAGTCATTTGCATAATCAGTTACACTGCGTGGAACATCAGGAGGGGTTCCGGTGATCAAATCAGCAGGCAACCGTAATTCCCTTCCAAAGTTCGCGAAGGCTGGTGTCACAGCTGTACTTTCGTGAACTGCACTACGGTATGACAGAAGAAATGGCTGTATGTGCTTATCCCAATCTCTTTGTCTGCTATCCACAACCTTTGCCAGATATCTCTCCAACGTTTGGTTGAAACGCTCCACCATTCCATCAGATTGTGGATGGTAGGAAGTCGTTCTAGTCTTGTGAGTACCCATCAGCCGACAAGTCTCCTGGAATACTTGTGATTCAAAATTCCTTCCTTGGTCGCTGTGTATTTCCAAGGGTACTCCAAAACGACAGAAGACCTCCTGAACCAATTTATCTGCGACTGTTGTAGCTTCCTGGTTAGGAATGGCGAAGACTTCTGGCCACTTTGTGAAGTAATCCATGACAACCATGAAGTACTTGTTACCGTTTTCACTTTCTGGAAATGGTCCTGCCACGTCTAGTGCTATCCGTTCCCACGGGGCTCCAACGTTGTATATCTGCAAAGCACCTCTGCTGCGTGTCTGGGGTCCCTTCACAGCCGCACAACTGGTACATTTCCGACACCAGTCCTCCACATCTTCACGACAATGGATCCAGTAAAATCGCTCACGTATTTTCAGTAGGGTCCTTTTTACACCCATATGTCCACCTGAACATCCGTCGTGGTAGAGCCGCAACACATCCGGTACTTTGGCTTTGGGGACAACCATTTGTAAGTGACAGTGGTCTCCTCGAGCGTTTTCCCATTTACGGCACAAGACTCCTTCCTGGATAACCAAGCTTTTCCATTGCGCCCAATAACTCTTAGTGATGGAACTCATCGCAGCTACATCACTCCACTTGGGTTTAGGAGCACCAGCTTTAATCCAGTCAAAAATTGGTTTAATGTCTGCGTCATTTTGCTGAGCATGCTGTAAGGTTTCCTTCCATTCGTTACTGATATCCGTTCTTAGCATTCTTACAGGCACAACCTCCTTGGCCTCTTGCCTGTTGCAGTGCTTACAGTCTTCAGGGCAAGGTCTTCTAGACAGTGCATCTGCGTTACCATGTGCCCTCCCACTGCGATGTTCAGTTACGAAGTCGAACTCTTGTAGTAGCTCAATCCACCTCGCCACCTGTCCCTCTGGATTCTTGAATTGCAATAGCCACTTTAATGCGGCATGGTCCGTTCGCAATAAGAATTTTCGTCCCAGCAGATACTTACTGAAGTGCTGCAAAGTCTTTACTACGGCAAGTAATTCCCTTCTCGTAACGCAGTAATTTCTTTCCGGTTTCGATAGAGATTTGCTGTAGTAAGCTATAACAACTTCCTGATTTCCTTTCCGTTGAGACAACACGCCACCAATTCCAATATTACTTGCGTCTGTGTCAACTATGAAGTCATTTTCAGTGTCAGGATAGTCAAGAATGGGTGAATTGCACAGACGTCTCTTTAATTCCTGGAATGCGATGTCACAGTTCTCGTCCCAACAGAATTGTTGCTTCTCCTCAGTAAGTTTGTGTAGGGGTTTTGCAATGTCAGCAAAATTCTTGACAAACCGTCGATAGTAGGAGCATAAACCTAAAAATGCTCTGACCTCCGTCTTGTCTTTCGGAACTGGCCATTCCTTGACGGCGACGATTTTCTCCGGGTCTGTCTGAACACCTTCCTCCGAAACTATGTGTCCTAAAAAGTTCACTTGTCTCCTGAAAAATGAACACTTTTCCGGGCTTAACTTAAGATTTGCCGTCCGGATTTTCGACAGCACTTTAATTAGGTTTTGAAGGTGATCTTCAAATGTTCGGCCCACGATGATGATGTCATCCAAATAGACAAGACATGCGTCTCCGATCAATCCAGCAAGTACTTGCTCCATCAACCTTTCAAATGTCGCAGGGGCATTGCACAATCCAAATGGCATGACTTTAAACTGCCATAGGCCCTTTCCTGTGGAAAATGCAGTTTTCTCCTTGTCTTTAGGGTCTATTTCCACTTGCCAGTAGCCGCTTTTCAGGTCTAACGTTGTGAACCACCTCATTCCTGTCAGCGTATCCAATGTGTCATCGATCCTAGGCAGTGGATAACTGTCTTTTTTCGTGACGTCGTTTAGCCGTCGATAATCCACACAAAACCGCGTGTTGCCGTCTTTTTTCTTCACTAGGACCACAGGAGAACACCACGGGCTAGATGAAGGCTCTATAAAACTGTTCTTCACCATGCGCTCAATCATCTCCTTCACTTCCTTTTCGCGAGCAACCGGCACCCTTCTTGGTCGTTGTCGGATTGGTAACTCATTGCCAGTGTTAATTTTGTGCTGAACCAGTCCTGTTCTACCTATGTCAGCATCATCTGTAGAGAACATGTCGGCATACTGGAGTAACGTTTTCTTAGCCTTATCCATTTCTACTCCAGTTAGATCGCAGTTTTCCAGAAGTGTTGACACGTCAAATTTCAAGCGAAGCACTTTTTCTGACGGTGTACTTTCCATTAAGATCTCTTCTTTACCACATTTCAACACTCCTCGATCAACATCGATCTCACAACGATATTTCCTCATAAAGTCCAAGCCCAAGATGCAATCGTCTACTATGTCGGCCACGATGACATTATGCCAATATGCTTTATGACCTAGTTTTAACTTCACCTCCTTCTTGCCTCGGACGGTTATGTGCTGACCGGTAGCTGTCAGTAATTGTATGCGGTCGTGGTTGTTGAAGAAGTCCCCAAGGAACCGACTTGCTAGGTTTGAATTGACGACCGTGTGAGAAGCTCCTGTATCGAGTGTCAATTTGCATGGTTTTCCGTTGACTTCACCTTTGATGATCAGGCTGTTTCCGTCATGGGCCTGTGAGATCGAGATCCTCGGGGCTCTTTCCATACCAGCCAGCACCCGCCCCTCAGTCCTGGCATTTACTCGTTTCCCTGCTGTTGCTGGGCAGTCTTATCGGTCCCTCTTCCCTGCTGGGATTGATCTTCCCTTGGTGTATTTCGCTTGGGACAGCTGGACCGAAGATGACCTTTTTCCCCACAAGTATAGCACCTGGGACTGTACCCTTGTGGTCGGTCGCGTACAGGTGATTCCACAACTTCTCTGACGCGATGCGTGCGATGATCTTGCCTCACTGCTTCTACTTCCAACGCATGAGCCAAGGCGTCCTTTAATGTTTCATGATGCCCAAGTCTTACGGCGGCTCTGACTTCCAAGTCACGTATTCCGTCGACGAATGCCTGTACGAGATTACCATTGATCAGGGCAGGAGCAGACTGGTATGCCTTTCGGACCATCTTTTCAATTTCCAGGGCCCACTGCTGTAGGCCCTCAGCACTACGTTGAACACGATCCTTTAGCTTAGCGCGAAATACGTGCTCCAAGTGCGCGTCGCCGTACCTGGATTCCAACGCTTCCAGCAGCTGATCGTAAGTCACATCCTTGCCAAGAGCCTCAAGTACGGTCAGGGCCTGGTCTCGTAGGCCTAAGGTGAGCGCGGTCATTGCTTGCTCTTTCGTCCACCCATTCGCCTTCATAACGGCCTCAAACTGCATCCTGTATGCCGACCATGAAGATGTTCCGTCGAATGGTGGCACCTTAAACCCTCGTGCCGAAGGTGCAGCAATCACTGGACACACAACCCCGTCTCCAGACCGAAGTTCACCCAAAGCCTTTTTCACCCCGGCAATTTGGACCTCAGCTTCAGAGATGCGGTTCTCGTGCTGATTGACTTGCTCTTTAACCACTTTGAGCTCCTTGCCAAATGTCGAGTGCAGGTCTTTTATCAGGAACATCTGCTCTTCTTGGCGGCGGGCCTGCTCCTCCTTATCCTTTTGTAGCTGTTCTTCCAGGCGGCGAGACTGTTCCTCCTGGCGGCGGGTCTGCTCCTCCTTATCCTTTTGTAGCTGTTCTTCCAGGCGGCGAGCCTGCTCCTCCTGGCGGCGGGCTTGCTCCTCCTGGCGGCGGGCTTGCTCCTCCTTGTCCTTTTGTAGCTGTTCTTCCAGGCGGCGAGCCTGCTCCTCCTGGCGGCGGGCTTGCTCCTCCTGGCGGCGGGCTTGCTCCTCCTTGTCCTTTTGTAGCTGCTCTTCCAGGCGTCGAGCCTGCTCCTCCTGGCGGCGAGCCTGCTCCTGCAGAAGCGCCATAAGCGCAGACAGGTCTGGACCCGCTGGTGCTGAAGAGACTGCAGATGGACCAGCGGCTGGTTCCGTCGTAGGCTGAGCACCACCCGGCGTCTGTATCGGGGAACCTCCAAACCGCCTCTGGTCCATGTCTTGCTGGCGCTGACTCCTGGTACGAATACCGTCCGTGTCGTCCTTTGGTAAAATCGGCATTTTATCCTTCACTTCTGACACCAAATGTTACGAGCTGGGTATTGGGATAAATTAATTAACACCAATTAAACCAAATAAACTTTAATCACACACGAATCACAAACTAAAATAAATACTTAACACTACTCAACACTTAAACACTTATACACACTCTTAATCACACGTAAAAGTCACTTAGAGATCGCTTGTTCACTTCGAGTCGCCTCGATCGTAGTCAAAACCAGACTGACTCAGGTTGGTGATCGACGCCCTTTTTATACCCCGGCCGGACCCACTAGATGTTTCTAGAAGGTGGTCGAATGTTCTGAAAACATCCATAGACTTCGACATAGTCCCATACCTTCTGGAACATTCCAGAACCATCTCGAAACATCTAGAACAGGGTAGAATTTTCTAGAAATTTCCTGACCGATCTTTAGTAGAATTGTCGAGAACCTTGTGGAACTTTCGAGAAGATTATAGATAGGTCTCGCAATTCGATCGACGTAACAATACGTTATAGTCGTTATAAATTTCTTTAATGACGTGCTTATTCTATAACGAGGAACACATAATAGCTCATACTTTTATTCTTCACGGTCATCCCTGTAATCTATACTAATATTATAAAGCTGAAGAGTTTGTTTGTTTGTTTGTTTGTTTGTTTGTTTGTTTGTTTGAACGCGCTAATCTCAGGAACGACTGGTTGGAATTGAAAAATTCTTTTTGTGTTGGATAGTCCATTTATCGAGGAAGGCTATAGGCTATATAACATCACGCTATCACTAATAGGAGCGGAGCAGCAATGAGAAATGTTTCAAAATCGGGAAAATGTATTCCTTTTCAAGAGCTTTCGTTGCGTGCGCTGCGTAAACGGTTAAAGATACGCAAAAATTATGTACTACGGAATTATTCCTCATAAAAAGTTCTAAAATAAAGTCCGCGAGAGCATATATCTATCTGTTAACATTAAGTCACTATAACCTTTTTTATGGAAATCAAATTTGTTTTGAAGTAATGCATTATTTACGAAGGTATTTTCATTAATATGATATTAATCCTTATCAAAATAAATACGTTAATCATTACAAGCATTTAATTTTGAACAAAATTGCCCCTGACATCGTGTGATTTCAATGAATATCTTAGGAGATATCATAGTTTCAAAATAATGTCACAACAAAATTATTACTGCCTGGGCAATACTGAGCATATCATAATAAAATTGCGCGTGAGGGAAAGTGCACCCTCTACCTCTCACCCGAGCCACCGCTGAAGACGCCCAGGACGTCGGAAATAGTGGGTCATATTCCAGCCGCTTACGCACGGGGAGTAATGGGTAGCTTGCCGTCCGACGGCATGTATTTATAAAGAAGCACTGGCCAATCCCCGCTGCATAGACAAGTCGAGGGGCGGCGGGAAGAGCTCCGGCGCCATCTCAGGGCGCGGTATGGATCCTGTATCGAATGGGGAAGGAAGAAACGGCTGGGTGTCACCACTGCGAGGATCGCCCGGAGGACACGGTAGAACATACGGTGCAGGACTGCCCCCGCTTGGGCAGAGCACCGCCGTGTCCTCACAGCGGCGATTGGTACTGGTCGAGGCCATGCTGCGGGGCGAGACGGAATGGGGAGCGGTCGCCTCCTTCTGCGAAGCAGTAATGCTAGCAAAGGAGGAGGCGGAACGCGTGAGGGAGAGGACAGCGTCCACCTCACGACACAGCCGCTGCGGGAGACGCGCACGGCAACGGACGTCGCAAAACGTTCTCCAGCCACCGTAGGCGCGGGCATGCGGGCGGCGAGTAATGGGGACTCGCCGTCCGATCATGGACCATGCCCGGGTCGACGGCGCGTTGTGTTCCACGTGCGCCTCAAAGAGCTGTCAGCAATCTGGTGGGGCCCCCTAAGAGGGCCAGAGCCTGCCGGGGTCGCGGAACTGTCTCACTCGGTAACCGTGACCCTGGTACATAAAGGGCTATTGAAGGAACACCGTGGATTTTAGTCAGTACAAGTCTGACAGTCCCTCCTGTCCCGCCCTGGGCGGGAGGACTCATTTGATGATTTTGCCACGATAAAAAAAAAAGAGGGTGGTATGGAGGGAGCGACTATCGAAACCGAGGTTCGGGCACGCCTCAATCGCGGCGGTAAGACCTCTCTTTGAGGATTTCATTAATATGATATTAATCCTTATCAAAATAAATACGTTAACCATCACAAGTTGCCCTTGACATTGTTTAATTTCAATGAATATCTTAGGAGATAATTATCATAGTTTCAAAATAATGCCACAACAAAATAATTACTGCCCGGGCAATACTGGGCATGTCATAATTGCGCGTGAGGGAAAGGGCACCCTCTACCTCTCACCCCAGCCACCGCTGAAGACGCCCAAGGCGTCGGAAATAGCGGGTCATATTCCAGCCGTTTCCGGACGGCGAGTAATGGGTAGTTTGCCGTCCGACAGCACGTATTTTTAAAGAAGCACTGGCCAATCCCCGCTGCATCGACATGTCGTGGCGCGGCGGAAAGAGCTCCGGCGCCATCTCAGGGCGGTATGGAGGGAGCGACTATCGAAACCGAGGTTCGGGCACGCCTCAATCGCGGCGGTAAGACCTCTCTTTGAGGAGTGGCTGGATAGGTGTAACGGCTTCCTGACCAACCACCTGACGCAGGTCCTCACTGGACACGGAAGTTTTGGAAGGTACCTTTGTCGGGGAAGGAAGAAACGCTTGGATGTCACCACTACGAGGTTATAGGGGGGTGGGGGTCTAAGGTAGAGCATACGGTGCAGAATTGCCCCGCTTGGGCAGACCATCGCACATGTCCTCACAACCGCAACGGTGATAAGCGGTGAACTCTCGCGCTCGGCATTGGTTGACGCCATGCTGCAGGGTGAAATAGAGTGGGGATCGGTCGCCTCCTTCTGCGAAGCAGTCATGCCAGCGAGCGAAGGAGGAGGCGGGACGCGTGAGGAAGAGGACAGCGTCTACCTCACGACCCAGCCAAAGTGGTAGACGCCCACGCGGTGACGGACGTCGCAAGACTATCTCTGGCCAACAGGCGTGGGCATTCGGGCGGCGAGTAATCGGGCGAGTTGCTGTTCCATCATGGACTATGCCCGGGTCGACGTTCCGTTGTGTTCCACGAGCGCCTTAAAGAGTGTCAGCACAATGACGGAGCCCCCCTTAGAGGGCCAAAGCCAGCCGGGGTCGTGGGACTTACGAGCTACCGTGTCCCCGGAACGTAAAGGGCTATTGAAGGACGCCGTGGATTTTAGTCAGTACAAGTCTGACAGTCCCTCTTGCCCTGCCTTGGGTGAGAAGACTAATTTGACGATTTTATGACGCCAAAAAAAAGCATAAAGAAAATGATTTGTATCGGTATCCTCCAACAGCGCTCCGCACTAAACAATACATTGTTAAGTTCCGGCATCCACGCGAACGAAGTCGCGGGCACAGCTAGTTTTGTGATAAAGCCGATGTAAAGCGCTCTACACACCAAAGCCACATAGACGCGACACAGCCCGCCGACACAACCCGGCGGCCTATGTTGAAAGAAGCATGTCGGCAACATTCGCGCGCGCGTGTTGCCCGCCGACATGTCGGCGACTTGTCGGCGGCTTGTCGGCTAGCGTACGCAAGCGCTCAGTTGCCCGGCGACATTTGAGCTGAAGTGACGTGCTAGTATTATTGTTTTTATGTCGTATTTTTATGTCGAGCAGCCGACATGCCGCCGACAAAGTTTTACGACTTGCAATGACTGAAGGTGCCGACCTAGCCCGCCGACAAAATGTTGCCAACATAATATTATGTCGCCGGGTTGGCGGCTTTGGTGTGTAGAGCGCTTTATGAAATTCGGGTTCAACAATAAATATCTCACAAAGTTATCGGTATTTTATCTGCTCTGCCGCAGGGCGTGAAAGTATCTTATTTTTTCAGGTATTTTCACGGAATTTAATTTTATTGTTCGAACATCACACCACAGCACAGTGCTGAAAAGAGAGTCCATTTGCATATTCAAATACTTCGTTTAAAAATACTTTTTCATCAGAATATTTTGGTCGCAGTAAAACTCGCTCATGCGTTTGCGCCCGACTGTCCGTACAGTCGCGACCAGCTGTTGTTTCTCGTTTATTGGACAACCTTTATCCTTCACCCAACGTGTCTAAACCGACATATTCGATACACGATAAACTCGGTTTTGTTCGTCGATGACACGATCATTTTCCGGCGGGCGTTGAGCTGAACTGTATTTTAGATCAACGTGAGTGGAAAATTGGAAAGAGCTGTTGCTTATTTCGCATGGATAGACATTGTTAACTGTGTTATTTCACATTTGTAGTTGCTGCATTAAGGAGGTTACATTTACTGACGGGGCCCCCCTCTCAGAGGGCCAAAGCCTGCCGGGGTCGCGTGATTATTTCCTTACCGTGACCACAGAAAGGGCTATTGAAGGACACCGTGGATTTTAGTCAGTAAAAGTCTGACAGTCCCTCCCGCCCTGCCCGGGTTGGGAGGACTCATTTGATGATTTTACCACGTTAAAAAAAAAAAAAAAAGGAGGTTACATTTTATTTGAAATTAAGTACGCAGTAAGTTTTTTATTGGCTGATTTCAACAGGATACATTTTGCGTCTCGGCTCTGTAGCTTGACATGGAATATAGCAGTATGCGCGCGCGATTTTCCCGACGTCTTTTCCGATATATCTGCAGTTTTTGGGACTTGTCGCAAGTCGATAGTGTTCAGCACTGGGTATTGTAAAATGTCGAGCGACATTGTATTCATTGTAAGACTAGTGACTGTGTAAAACTGTTTTATTTGAATATGTAAGTACAGTACATATACAAGTAAGAGCTCGTTCACACAGAGGTCCGTCTAAGGCTGTGGTTCCACCGAGGCGGAGCGGAGCTGCAATGGCTGAAGCACACGTCGGCCTAATTCGTTAACCTGCTAAGTCCATTTTTGGCAAAATTGACTTTTTGATGCAGTTAGAAAATTCAGCCTAATATCTACCTTAGCATTTAAGAAATAGCAGCGATATCAGCCTAAAAAGGTGTAAAAAGCTATGCACGAAAAACTGCTTTCTTACCACTAGCCACTCTCCACAACGCAAACCTGCTAAATCCTGTTGCGGCCTCAGTTTTGCACTGAAAACGTTCCCAAACTCACGTGCCGTTTGGGAAAATTGTTTATTTTAATTTATTGTTATAATAATTAATTGATTGTGATACAGTAGCAGTAGTAAAACAATATTTAATAGCTGTCATTAATAATAGTAAAATACTTAGGAGTACAACACATACTACAAGACAGACAACACATTATAATAACGTATATTATAACGATTACTGATTGTTTATGAAGAGTTTACCATTTTTTAATCGTGGTAAAATCATCAAATGAGTCCTCCCACTCAAGACAGGGCAGGAGGGAATGTCAGACTTGTACTGACTATAATCCACGGTGTCCTTCAATAGCCTTTACGTTCCGGGGTCACGATTTATACGTAAGACCCGACACCAGCAGGCTTTGGCCCTCTAAGGGGGACGTCATTGTGCTGACACTCTTTGAGGCGTGTGTGAAACACAACGCGCCATCGACTTGGACATGGTCGATGGTCGGACAGCGACTCGTCCATTACTCGGAGCCCGCATGCCCGCACCTACGGTGACCGGAAATCGTCTTACGACGTCCAACGCAGTGGGCGTCTACCACTGCGGCTGGGCTGTGAGGTGGACGCAGCCACGTCCTCACCTTTACGCGTCCCGCCTCCTCCTTCGCTAGCACAACTGCTTCGCAGAAGGAGCTGACCGCTTCCCACTCCGTCTCGCCCCGCAGCATGGCCTCGAGCAATGCCGGGCGTGAGAGGTCGCATAATATCCTATCGCCGTCGTGAGGAACGCGGCGGTGCTCTGCCCAAGCGGGGCAGTCCTGCACCGTATGCTCCACCGTGTCCTCCGGGTGATCCTCGCAGTGGTGACACCCAGGCCTTTCTTCCTTCCCTATCCGACACAGGTACCTCCTGAAACTTCCGTGTCCGATGAGGACCTGCGTCAGGCGGTAGGTCAGGACGCCGCCGTGACGCCTATCCAGCCACTCTTCAAAGAGGGGTCTCCGTCGCGATTGCGGCGTGCCCGGATCTCGGTTGCGACAGTCGCTCCCTCCATACTGCCCTGAGATCGCGCCGGAGCTCTTCCCGCCGCGCCTCGAGAAGTCGAGGCAGCGGGGATTCGCCCCGGCGGGCGGTAGGCGGTGCTGCGCCTCCACGCGCCACTCATAGACGCGTTGGAGAGCAGTTGCATTCAGATCCTAAGGCAGCATCCGGCAAGGAGGTTGGCTAATTCACCGGCGATCGTGCGGTATCCTCGGATCATCCGCATAGCCATGACCTGCTGGTAGGAGGCGTTTGGCCGGCTGAGACTGAGCAGGAGTCGCCTGAGGGCGGTTGCTGCCCGGTTTAGCTTTGGGGCCAAACGCAGGAAGTGTTCCCTGAAGTTCCACGGGCTGTCGAGGACGAATCTCAAGTACTTCATCGTTTTCCCAACGCCGCCGCCGCCCCAATGCGAACCCCTCACACCGATGCGATAAGAGTTTAGTTTAGATATTTTAACCCTGTTTCCTATTAAAGAGGGACTGATTTGTAAATTTTCAATAATAAATAATTATTTTGATTACTAATTGAATTCGTTTAACTGCACTATTCAATTATCTATACACCATACCAAAAAGATAAAAACTGCTAAGTCCTCAAGCAAATTGAAATTTCACCTCGAATAACTGATAAATAAACGTTTTCCTCATTTTTGAAAAATCTGTTTAGGTTTTTTTAAATATTATGTTTTTAAAATATCAAGAAAAAATATAGAAGTCAACGGGATTTTCAAAATGTTGATTGCTAAACTAATAAAGATATTATTCAGTTTTTTGTTCGTCCTGTAAACCTTGCAAAAATGCACTTAGCAGGTTAACGAATTAGGCCGACGACATCTCTGACGGTGGATTTCAAGCCATGTGATTGGTGAATCGCGGCACAGCTCTGCTCTGCACCACTCCACTCCACCTCAGTGGAACCGCAGCCGTACAGTTGTTGTATGAGCGAGTTCACACAAAAGAGTATTATTACGGATCCGTTAAACGGTACTGTATGCAGTGAATATCACAGTAGCGCCAGTAGCGACAGATCCGTCAAAATGTGTGTGTATAAGCCCTAAGTATATGAAAAAAACAATCTGTCACTTGATTTTTATTGAGAAAAAACTTCTTTTAACCCTTGAGCCCAAAAGCAATATGACAAATAGCTTTTCAGACAGATATTTATTGAATTCTAAACTTTTAAGGTCAAATAAAATATTCTTTCATATAAAGATGTAGCATTAGATTTGATGAAACTAGAATTTGAAAGAACTCGTCTTAACTTATCTTGATGGAATCAAATCTGTAACATTTCATTTTTTGGATAGAAAAGAGAAAAATAAATCATAAATTACATTTCTTTTCTAGATAAAAAATTAAATTTTGTTTTCGTATCTTTGAAGACGTTTTTTGGGCATATTATAATGATTTGTTTGTTTATTTTAATCAAAATGTGTAAATAAGGAACGAGAAGTTAAGTCTATATGCGACACAATATGCTAGTCAATATGTAAATTGACTGCCTGGCCCGCCTTGCCGCTGGGCTGCGCGCTTCAAGTTCGAAGCCTCGAGCCTAGAGGATTAGCAGTTCAAAATGAATGCCAAGGGAACTAAGAGAGTAACCATGGCCCGGGTACGTAAAGGGCTGTTGAAGAACACCGTAAATTTTAGTCGGTCAAGTCTGAGAGTTCCTCCCGTTCTGCCCCGGGTGTGAGGACTCATTCAATGATTTTATCACGTAAAAAAAATAAGGGTACTATAAGAGCTAGGTGATTTTGTATATTTGTGACTTGGTCTTGAATGGGTCTGTCAATATCATAGAATAATAATTATAATTGCTCATTTTAGAAAAGTTCTTAAGTGGCGACCACGGACCGGAAGACGCAGCGTAGACAGGCCTCCCACTTGGTGGACCGGCGACATCGTGAGAGTCGCGGGCAACCGATGGATGCAAGTGGCGAATTGTCGTCGTTCGGCGTGGCGGTCTAAGGGGGAGGCCTATGTTCAGCAGTGGATGTTTTCCGGCTGATGGCGAATATGATGATGGGGTTCGTTTAAATAAATAAATAATATATCTAATACGTTCACAAATTGAGCGCAAATAGGATCGATTGATAAGGTAATAACGTGTGTTAGATAAGGACCTCTTGGCCGATTGATATGTGATCCTGGTTAAGTGTTTTTTCTATAAAAATTATTCGACAAATATTTACGTCACAAAAAATCCATTTACCTACGCCGCGATACCAAATGCTAGTGTTACGATGCAAACAATGCTCGCGCGGAGCTATTTACACGTTCAACCCAAAACAAGGATAGAACTAGCCAACATAAATAGCTCGTAATTCCTGTTCCCAACTGTTACTATAGTCACAGAAACTTAACTACAAAAATGTTTGAAATTTTCAGACACAGCTGAACGTGAAAAGTTTCTGTTAGTAAGTAAGTATCCTTTATGTGCATAAAATGTGGTGTATAAAAGGTGTTAAATCATATTTTAGGGCAGGACACATTCTGCCATAAAAATGGCATGCAACTGTTAAATCTCTGAACAATTTCAATGTTTCAGTTCTAGAATTTCCTGCTTTTTTATAAGCGAGATCAGCTTGTTAAATGGTTAAATTATAATATAATAGCCGGACAGGTAGATCTTGAAGGTTAAGCTACAAAAAGAGATCGTTTTTTTTTGTTTGTCGTGGTAAAATCATCAAATGAGTCCTCCCACCTAGAGCTGAGCGGGAAGGACTGCCAGACTTGTACTGACTAAAATCCACGGTGTCCCTCAATAGCCCTTTACGTTCGGGGGTCATGGTAATTCGTTAGTTACACAGATACATTTGTAAGTTGCTTGTACAGTTAATTTTTTTTAAGGAAGCTGTGTTCAACAAATGTTTACATTTTTGTAGTAAGACGGTTAGTTTTATTTACCGACAGGACCGGGGCCCCTATGGCAGCTTTTCACCAATTACATGCAATTTGATTGAACCAGTCTCAGAATTATGATTTATGAATCATCATTTAGATTTTACAAAACAACAATTGTTTGTAACTGATTGTAGAACACAATTAGCAACAGCTGTGTCATGGTTTATCTAATCAGATTGATGATAAAACACTGTTTTATTATTACTAACCATATTATTATCTAATAAATCCCTGATAGTAGATAGGATCTGATGTTATGTCTGTTTATTTGCAAGAGTTATTTGGATAAGATTATTATGAAAGAATCAGGAGTAAATTAGTGATATGATGATGAGTAATACAACATTATTTTTAGTATATGCGAAACCTGAATATTGTTTGTTCAGAATCAGTAACTGATTCGATTCCAGTAATTTTTACACCATGTTATATTTTTTTTTCAAAAATATTTAAATTAAATATTATTACCAGTTAATTACAATACAATCACCGTAAGGTTAGGTACCTATTGCAAAACTATTATCACGAGTTTATAACACAGGAGACGCAGTTTACGCGGGTGTCCTGCGAAATGAGCATGTTTTTGAACGGACAACCAGGTAATATACAAGCTTATAACTTTGTGATTTTTTATGATACAGTTTTAAAATTTTGTACATCGATTATTTACACAAAAATATTGGACAGGTGTATCGGGTTTCGCACAAACAAAAAATAATGTTGTATACAGGGTGCAATTTTAGTCGTGGGCATTATTTCAAACTAAGGCACTACTCATGATACTAATTGCGTTAGGCCTAATAATAAGCGAATCAAAAATATTACTAATGCAAGTAGGTATGGAAAACTCTAAAAATGTAGTAAGTCATATTACATACCTACATAGCAAAAGGCTTATTAATGCAAATAAACACTAAAAGTACAAAAAAAAATACATCATAAACCCCAATAAGTTTTCAAGTATCAAAATCTCGAGCGCAGTACAGCGCGTTACGAAAAGTAAACAAACATCAAATAATACTAATTTGCATTTATAACATTTTTGATTTACGTAATGCAATTAGTATCATGATTAGTGTCTTGGTTTAAAATAATGCCCATGAATTCAATTGCACCCTGTATACGGGATTTTTTTAATATTTTGGCAATTTAAAAAATGGGTTTTCTCTTGGCTTTAATCTAACTAATCTAATCATGGGCAACGATAAGGCAATTTTTTCGTGGTAAAATGGGCAGAGTGGGCAATCGTGGCAGGACAGAGCGGGATCTCTCCCGCTCTGTCCTGCCACAAGATGCTGATGATGACAGTCTCCTGTCAGACTTGTCATCATCAGCATCTTCCTGCCCTTAACCCATTTTACATGGGGTCGGCGCAACACAGACTGTCAGACTTGTACTGACTAAAATCCAGGGTCGTTATTATGTTCGTATTAACGTTCCGGGGCCCCGGTAATTCGTCAGACCCGTGACCCCTGTAGGCTTTGGCCCTTTATAGGGAGGCCCCGCGCCGTTGACCCGGGTAGCCGCACAGCGAGTCACCCATTAGGTACGATACTGAAAAAAATAAATATGAACTGTAATTACTGTTAATATATTTCAATGTTCTTTACCGCATTGTAAAATGCCGCCCGGCCCGGCCGGTTGGTCTGATCCGTACCTTACTCGCCGCCCGAATGCCCGCGCCTACGGTGGCCGGAGATCATCTTGCGACGTACATCGCCGTGGGTGTCTACCACTGCGGCTAGGCTGTGAGGTGAAGAATATCCGCTCCCTCACGCGTCCCGCCTCCTCCATCGCTAACATGACTGCTTCGCAGAAGGAGGCGACCGCTTCCCACTCCGACTCCGTCTCGCCCCGCAACATGGCCACGACCAATGCCGGGTGCAAGAAGTCGCCGCCTATCGCCGTTGTGAGGACACGGCGGTGCAACGATGAGGCTTATAATACGAGTTGTCTTTTATCGCCTATTTTCTTTCTTATTATTGGCCTGACTGTTATCATTTTTTTTTAATAATGATAAATATTACTTATGTTCTTCTATTTCTATATGTTTTCCTTTTTATAAGCACGCGACGGGATAGTTTTGATTTCTCCCATAAGCCGTGGTTTTTCTTCCCGCCAGCGACAGCGCACCTATCCCATACAAAGCGTAAGCATAAAAAAATGCTCAAAATTGCCTGTAAAATCCGCTGTCAAAAGAGGCTTGGTATGCAAATTTGACAACTATTAATGACAAAAAAATAAACATAGGAGTAAGTATAAAGCAGTTCTTATTCAGTTTGTAAAATATCTTTTAAATTGGTTCAGTAGTGGGAGAGGAAATAGGCAAGAGCCAAACCTCAAGATATCGCACCCCCAGATCAACAAAGACGTAAGTGCAGATACGTCAATTTTTTTTTATTGCTGTTTTGGATAGCATACGTAAAGATACATGTGCTCAATTTTTTCCGTGCAATTTAGACTTAAAATGAAGGTTTTATAACAAAAAAAAAAATTTTGGCGTCATTTAACTTTAATATTTTTTCAAATAATAAAGTCGATAAACCAACATATGCACGTAAAATTTCATTAAAATACACCTAATCATGCTTAGGTTTTTGTTCCATCAAAAAAAGCAAAAAACGTATAATTATATCTCGTATTATGCTTTTTAATGCCTAATAAAAAAACCATTTTCTTAAAATAATACCGATTACATCCCATCACAAATAAAAATAATCAAACAAAAAAAGCCGTATTTTTATGTTCACGGGTGCACTCGCACACAGTTTCGAAATAATCATGCTTACGCCTTTTTTCTTTCGCCTTTCTTGATCTAGTTGGCGGAAGTAATCATGAACTCGTCACATAAACAAATCGAAAGGTCTGGATACTTACCCTTACATCGCAAGCGCGGGTGTGGATTATTTGTTTAGTTTTCATAACTCACGCGCCGCTCAGAGACAACTGCACGTAACGATTTGTATTTCCGAGTTAAAAAGAAGTTTAAAGAAGTGTTTAGGCACTAATCGGAATTAAGTATCCCTTTTTTTTTTAGTCTACACTGTCTCACTGCTGGACAAAGGCCTCCCCCAAGTTTTTCCAAGTTTTCTTGTCCAGCGCCACTTCGAACCAGTCCTCACGGTGTGAATCCAGCTCGTCTCGCCACCTTTTTCTAGGCCGGCCTCGGCGGCGCCGTCCATTTTTCAGGCACCCACTGTGTGGCGGCCTTCGCCCAGCGGTCAATGTTCATGCGGCTGACGTGACCCGCCCAGTCCCACTTCAGCTTGGCAGCCTTCTTGCCGACGTCCAGAATGCCCGTTTTGGAACGTATCGTGGTGTTCCTGTCGTTTGATGCCCAGAATGCTGCGTTCCATTGCCCTTTGGCAGACTCCAAGGCGGAACCTCTGCGACTCGGTAAGCGATCAGGTTTGAGCACCGTAGGTTAGGACGGGCAGGATGCACATGTCGATGAGTTTGCGCTCTCCCTAAAGCGCAAACTCATCGACATGTGCATCCTGGTTGATCCTGGAGATTGGTAAATCACCCTTCATAAGCGTCTTCTTGGACCAGTAGCTTTTCCAGGCGTTTCGATTCGGCGATCGATTTCTCTCTCTTGCCTGTTTTCGAAAGATACTAACTGGTCCAAGTAGATATACTCATCGACATATTTAATATCCTGCCCATCTACCTTGACCCTACGCTTAGTGCTGTTTGTCATTATTTGTGTTTTAGACCGATTCATCGCAAGTCCCACCAAGGAGTTAGCCGTGCTCAGTTCTTGGAGCATGGTTTGTAGTTCAAAAGCTGTAGGGGCAAAAAGAAATCCGATGGGGAAGAAAAGTTCTCGAGTGGCGACCACGGACCGGAAAACGCAGCGTAGGCAGGCCTCCCACTAGGTGGACCGACGACATCGTGAGGGTCGCGGGCAGCCGATGGATGCAAGTGGCGAATTGTCGTTCGGCGTGGCGGTCTAAGGGGGAGGCCTATGTTCAGCAGTGGACGTCTTCCGGCTGATGATGATGATGATGATGATGATGATGAGGGGCAAAAAGAACAATGTCATCGGCAAAACGGAGGTTTGTCAGCCTCTTATTGCCGATTTCTATACCTTAAGTCGCCCAAGAGGCTGCCAGAGTTTTAAATATCTCCTCAAGTGTGCTGGTGACGGGCACGCCGCGATTGCGGCAGTAAGACCCCTCTTTGAGGAGTGGCTGGAGAGACGTCATGGCGTCCTTACTTTCAGCCTGACGCAGGTCCTCACCGGGCACGGATGCTTCGGGAGGTACCTATGTTTGATGCGGAAGGAGGAAACGCCTGGGTGATGTCACCACTGCGAAGATCACCCGGAGGACACGGTGGAGCATACGGTGCAGGGCTGCGCCGCTTGGGCAGAGCACCGACGTGTCCTCACGGCAGCGATAGGCGGAGACCTCTCGCGCCCAGCATTGGTCGCGGCCATGCTGCGGGGCAAGACGGAGTGGGAAGCGGTCGCCTCCTTCTGCGAAGCAGTAATGCTCGCGAAGGAGGAGGCGGGCCGCGTGAGAGAGAGGACAGTGTCCTCCCTCCGCCCCACCCGCGGTGGTGGACGCCCATGGTGGTGGGCATGCGGGCAGCGAGTAAAGGGCAACTCGCTGCCCGACCATGAATCATGCCCGGGTCGACGGCGCGTTGTGTCCCATGCGCGCC
Organism: Agrotis clavis; assembly: GCA_954870645.1. Taxonomy (NCBI): domain Eukaryota; kingdom Metazoa; phylum Arthropoda; class Insecta; order Lepidoptera; family Noctuidae; genus Agrotis; species Agrotis clavis. The sequence goes on along the minus strand of OX940924.1, from coordinate 20,784,455 downwards.
TCAAAGAGCGTCAGCATACTGACGGGGCCCCCTCTCAGAGGGCCAAAGCCTGCCGGGGTCGCGGGATTATTTCCTTACCGTGACCCCGGAACATAAAGGGCTACTGAAGGACACCTCCCGCCCTGCCCGGGGTGGGAGGACTCATTTGATGATTTTACCACGTTATTCGGAGAGAGCGGATCACCCTGCGTGACTCCCTTTTGAATTTGAAATGTGGGTCCTTCATTACTGAGTTTGATGTTTTCGGTGCTGTTCTAGTAAATACTTCTGAGGAGGTCAATATACTGCGATTCTAATTCTTGGTTTTCAAGAGCTTTAAATATTGAGGAGTGTTTAATACTGTCAAAGGCTTTATAATAATCTACGAAGGCTAAGTAGAGAGGTTTATTAAATTCTGAGTATTTTTCTAGAAGTTGGTTCGAAGTCTGCAGGTGGTCGGTTGTTGAGAAACTGGGGCGAAATCCAGCTTGTTCAGGTGGTTGATGTTTATCCAATTTGTCATCTATACGGTTATGTATTACTTTAATGAAAGTCTTGTAGATGTGAGAATGATGTTAAACTTATTGGACGATAATTGCCGATGTCACTTTTGTCGCCCTTTTTATGCAGAAGGAATATGTTTGAATGGCACATTGTTTTTGGAACTTTTCCGGACCGAAAAAATGGTGTTAAATAGGTAAGTAAGGTGGGGCAACAGAGTGGAAGATCCTATTTTGAGTGCTTCTGTGGTAATTCCATCTTCTCCAGGACTTTTATTGTAGCGCACAGTAGCAAGCGCTTTGTGCAATTCATAACCATTTATGGGGGGGATGGAATCGGATAGATTATATTCAGTATAGTTATCGTATGATGGATGCTCGGAATATAATGATTTATAATATTTTGTGGCAATTTCCATGATTTTACAGGTATTTACAGATTTATTGATTATATTTACAGGTACATATTTTGTAGGTGTTGTTTGTTCCGGTAACTATTGCACTGTATTGTTTTTCTGCGTCTGTTTCATCGATTTCAAGTTCCTTAAAATAATTAGACAGTTCCTGGTTGAAATGTTGGAAGTTATTAACGAGGGTCTCTTTAGACAGTCTTTTAATTTGTTTTATAAATAATTTGGCTCGATGGATTTTAAAATCTAGTCTAATTTTAACACGAATGGGTGTCTGAATATGGTCTGAACTATATTTGATCCTGTTTATGACATTAATATTTTTAATAATGTATCTATCGGATGACAAGATGTAGTCGATTTCGTTGTGCGTGATGCCATCTGGTGACACCCAGGTCCATCGTCTTTGCGGTTTCTTCATATAGAAACTGTTGACTATGTGCATGCTCTGTCCAAAGGCAAATTGAGTGAGTCGAGCGCCTCGCTCGTTTCGATCTCCTAACCCAAAACTACCAACTGTGTCACCACAGTCCAGTTCTTGCCTTCGTCCCACTTTTGCATTAAAGTCACCAATAACCATGTTCCAGGTGCCTTTATTTTCGTCGCATGCTCTATTAACAAGATCGTAAACATCTTCTACATCTTCATCTGAATATGCAGATGTTGGTGCATATACCTGAACAAGAGTTAGAGTTTTGGTAGGTGTTAGTTGGAACTTGAGCACAGCGACACGTTCAGAGTATCCTAAAAATTCATTTATGTTGTCCTTCCACTTCTTTGCCACCATGAACCCCACTCCGTGTTGGCCACTGGTTTCACCGAAGTGGAAGAACACGGCATCGTCTGTTTCCTCTGTTTGCTCACCTTCTCGTCTCACTTCTGAAAGTCCCAAAATGTCCCAACTAATATCCTTTAGGGCATTTACAAGCTCAATCAACCGCTCATCTTTCAGCAGCGTCCGAACATTGTATGTAAGAATGTTGAGTGTACCGGAGTCCTTTATGTAATTTGCCGTAATTGTCGTTTGACGGTTAGTCGAATATCTCGCCGGAGATTCTTAGCTCCCCTGACACCAGGGCTGTGCTCGCGCTCGTCTACGCCAGCACAACTGCTGGAGTCGCCGGGCACTTGGGGTTTTTTTTCAATACTAATATGATTAACATTCTTTTGTGTGAATGTTTAGTAATTGGTATAATAAATAATTTTAAGATTTTTGCTGCGATTATTAATTTTAATATTTTGAGGTCTTAATGAGAATTTCTATTTAGTTACCGTTCTGATTTAATTACAAAATTAAAATTATAATTCACTGTTAATTTGATTATCTTTTATCACTAATAATCTGTTCTGTTATGACTATTATTATAATAAAGTGCAATTTTCTAAAACCCTTTTTTATTACACCACTGAAATATATTTTTCCTAGAAACTTAATATTACTTACAGTTATGGTTTAATTGCACATACTGTTATAAAAAGGCCGTATTTAGACTTAAAACTATATTTTACTTTTATTTTTTAACAAACAAAGCCGTAAATGCATCTTAAAATTCGATAAGTAAAATAAAATTAAGCAAAAAAGGGCTTAAGCAGTACTTAGCCTCTGTATTTTATCATAGTATAGAACTTCGTAACAGACGTAAGCATGAGTAGTTACAGTATTAAAACTATTTAGAAAGCGATGATTAGAATAAAAAACATTACATTTGAGGATTGGTCTTAAATAAATAAGGAAAACGTCTGTAAAACTTTAAACATTAAATACTGATTACCAATTTAATTAAAGGTGTTTCGAATGTAAACAAAAAAAAGGCTGTTTTTTTTTACTATTTTTTGATATATAACAATAGATCATAGAGTCAAAAACAAAGTAGATATACCTGGTTAAACAGTTTTTTTGCTCCCCTGTAAAGTTAGTGAATTCCACTTACGCCTTTATTGGCCTGGGTGTGCGATATGACTTTTTACTTATTATTAGGCTATAAATTCAGATAGTTCTTTTTTGTCCTTATCGCACGTGTACCTATGCCGCCGAGCGCTCGTAGAGCAACAGCTATAGTTTCTCAAATTCCTCATTTTCAGAAGTCTCTCCACTCGCATTTCCTCTAAATAAGGAACGGGGACTCCTACGAAGGCACACAGTAAATACGGTTTGGTCCCGGCGCCATCAAAAAACAAACCGACCATCATCGGAAAGGATCCAGCCAAAAACAACCGCGACATAATATTCAAAATGCTTTTATCAGTTAATTATCTCTAAAGAAAAACGGTTTATTTATAACAAAAACATGTTTCCCATAAATAAACGTGATCTTCTGATAAATATCAAAATATACTACCTAAAAATAAACTGTTCGTGAATAACCACGTGAGGCGTCAATTTTATTGCGTCTGAATTAATAATTTTATCAGAACAAAACATAAGTATTATGAAGTAATAATTATGTATTTATTTGTGATAAGATAGTTACAATTCATTGCAAATTGTGAAGACAAAGACATTTACATAAAAATAAAATAATATTTAAATAATAATGTTTATGAGTGCTAATACTAGCTGTTGCCAGCGGTTTCGCTTATTATTCCACAGGAACACCATTAAATTGGAGAATTTAATTAAAGCATGCGCTCGGATTGTTGCTGGAACTTGGCTTGAGCACTGCCGTGCGCTTAGATTGCAATTTCTGTCTATCCGAACACAAAAAGTGGTCATACCTTTAGAACTGTGAAAAGTAGCACCCTATGTCTCAGAAGTAAAATGATTGGAAATGACCTATCCCATCCCCTTATTCAGTTTGATCCACATTTACCGGAACACTCTGATAAAAAATCTGTCTGTGTTTAACACGAAAAGATTCGTCCATTCATGGAGGAAAGTTGTGGGCTGTAAGTAATAACCTTCATGATACAACCAATAGGAGCTGTGCAGCGAGTGAAACACACACAACGACGATATAATACTAGACTCCGCATGCACGATCTAAGGAACAAAAACTATTCTGTCAACTCGCTGAGGTACTACGTAAGCGAGGGGGACGGGGTACTGCGTTGTGATTGGCTAACTCAAGGTCTGTTCTGTCTCAACGTATGTTTACGGCTCACAGGAGTGGTCGAAATGAGACGGATATAAGACTTTTTTGTCTAATGTGTTGACAGACATCGGTCGCCTGTTATTTGGAGTCTAGTATTATATCGTCGTTGGGTACACATTTACATAATTTAACTTACTGTGTTTTCGTTTACTAGGGCAGAGCTAGGGTGCTGGGAACATTTATCGACGCGGAATCGGCTTGAGAATGTTACTAATACCATTCGCATGGGCTCGCGTCGTCCGAGCCGAGCCGATGCGAATGGCATTAGTAACACTCTTATTACGTTGATATAAAGGATTTTTTGACCGGCTTAAACCGATTCCGCGTCGACAAATGTGGGAGCACCTCTATTCTTAAATAAACACAAAAAATCTTATAAAAATAAAGTCACCAATACTGACTTGACCAAAAAACGTGTAGTTGGTCATTTTTCTCGATTCCTAATGGTCCTATGGAGAAACTCATTCAGTTTTATGGTCCCTTAAATATGCGCGACATGTTTTCTTTCTTCTTTTTGCAATTAATCTCGTAAACAAAGTTCTTTCATGAAATTGTCGCGGCCATACAGACGCTGCAAACTTATTGTTCTAGCTAGGAACATGAATTTAATATCGCTGCAATATTACAACGGCATCGCTGCACTGCCGCGTGTTCTACGGTCTACTGTAATTAGTTCAAAGTGATGAGGCGCTACGGCTACGGCCTACGCCGTAGACCTGAAACTGGATTAGCGTAGCAAAATGTAAAAGGACAATTTTATGCTCTTTGGCAGTGTTTACTGAAATTATGTAAGTAATTATGAAACGTAGAATATAATTACCTATAGTAAAGCTCAACTTTAACCAATAATTATACATGTGAAAGTTTGTGACGATGTATGGATGTTTGTTACTCTTCCACACAAAATCTACTGAATATAGATAGAATTTGGTACACAGATAGTTTATAACCGTATGGATGGATTAACGTATAAGATACCTTTTATCCCGGTAATACATTCTCATGGGATATTTTTTTGAGTTACAAGCGAGCAAGGCGCTTGCAAAAACTGATAGCTGTCGCCTGTTTGTAATTTTCGAGCTACTTAGATAAAAATTCTGTAGTAATACATGGTGAAATTATATATTAGCCCTGCAAAATTTTCGACTTTGTTTTATACTCTTAGGCCCGCTTGCACGAACCCGAGTTGTTAGTTAAATTGACTGTTTGTCATACAATATTGTCAATTTAACCTCGTGTTAGCAACTAAATCTGAGTTTAAAAGATAACTCGGGTTCGTGCAAGTGGGCCTTAGTGATTAGTATCTTTATTTAATAAAAATTTGCGTATTATAACTATGTATTTAAAAAGATGCCATCAGCAGGTAAACCTACCCAAATCTGTTAAAAGACAATGGCAGATAAATAGTTGACAAGAGTTATTGTGTCTAGAAATATCTGAAATATAAAATGAGTTTAATTATTTTTCTTTGATTTTTCAAATAAAAATATATTTTTTAAGGTCGCAATAAAATCATACATTTTTGGGATGATTACCACCCAATAAGGAATATCGACGGAGCCCCGCTTGGCGGGGCTCTCGCGCCATGGGCCATCTCTTAGGCACATCCCTGCCTAACTTTTCTGGGATAACGAGCGCGATGTTATGTTGAGTCTTACATTAACATAAAAACTCATTAATTACGCTATCCAAATGTTGCTTTTTACTATACTAATTTTATTTTCGTGTTAACTTGTAAAACCACCAAAATACGACATATATTTTAGAAATAACTATCAGTAATACGAGTATATTTATCTTTGAATTGCATTGCTCACGGAATGATTTTCCCTTCGGTTTGGTTGACTTGTGCGTGCCTAAAGGATTCTGATCTTGCCCTTCGTGACTCTTCTACCGCCCCTTTGTAATGCGATTTACGACATAAGACATAACATTAAAAAAAAAAACATATAATATCTTTTTTTTTGTAGCCATTTCAGTACATAATTCTTGAACAAGGTTACTCAGGGTCCGGGTCGACGGCGCGGAAAGAGTGTCAGCATGATGACGGGGCCCCCCTCTAGAGGGCCAAAGCGTGACCCTGGAACGTAAAGGGCTACTAAAGGACACTGTGGATTTTAGTCAGTACGAGTCTGACAGTCCCTCCCGCTCTGTCCTGGGTGAAAGGATTCATTTATTCATTTTATGATTTTACCACGTAACAAAAAAAAAGTTACTCAGGGTTTAAAGCTTAACATTTTAAGATATTTTTGACCTGTAGACACTACCATTTCTTCTCATCTATTTTAATGTGTAAAAGGCTGCCGTTGTTCTTTTACCAATCGAACATTAACCTTCCAATATTGTGATAAGTGTGAAAATCCGTTAAAGTTTGACAGATTGAGGGTGGTTGACGCGCTGGCATCTGTACTATAATACGCTTATCACTAGCCGTTTGTAGAGGTCAAAAAACATTGAAAATGGCAGCTTAATAAAACATAATACGTAATTTACGATAACACTATCTAATCAAGGTGTTCAAGTTTAAAGACGTCATGAATACCGTTTATACGGTGGAGGGGGGAGAATTGCTTAAACTTAGTGCCGAAACTTCTTTGTTAAACTCACGAGTAGTAGGTGCGGGAACAATGTCTTGCAAATGCTTTGTCCTAGAACAGGGGTTCTCAAACTGTGCGTCGGCGACGCCCTGGTGCGTCGCAGAGAGTACAGAGGGGCGCCGTGAGACGCGAGGGTCGACCATTCTGCGGATTTATATTGCGTGGAACCAAGATTCTATAATCTAATATATGAAAATCAATACCACTTTTCGTTGTAATTTTATAACTCAATCGGCCGAGCGGTTCTTCATTTATCACATTTTTTGTAACAAAATTAAATGATGTAGTAGTAGTAGTATTGGTAGTGTAGTAGTATTGATTCTGTGGCGGTACGAAGTTCGCGGGGTCAGCTAGTTAATATGTTTAAAATATCCACCAGAAAGAAGAGGATAGTCTCATTGATCTCTTTTGCAGCAACAAACCCAGATTCACATGTTCTGATTTCGTGGAGTTAACTAGGGCGTCGCGAAGAAATTCTAAACCTGTATGTGCGCCGCTAGCTGAAAAAGTTTGAGATCCACTGTCATAGGATATTCGAGAATCTCACGTAGAAACTGATGCGAAGTTGCCAGGGCCTCAAGTCTGCTATTACAATAGCGTCAGAATGGTCTATCATTGATTTCATAATTGTTGATTTTGACAAGTTTGGTAATCTAATCCATTGAAAGAAATGGCATAGAATGGAAATCTCATACAAATGTTTTTGCTTTTTACTATTTTTGATATAGTATGTACCATTTAACATGGCAATAGAGGTCATTCACTCCCTCCTACCAAGTTTTTCATCACTAAGCGATAATGACACTTATTGTTACCTAAAACTACTAATAAGCGATAGTTGCTTCTATCGCTACAGTATCGTGGTACCAGCCTACTTGACATACAGGGGTTGTGAATCTTGTGTTGCTCTAATACAAAATTATTATTTTTTATTTATAGAAATCAAATTGTGTGCTTATAAATTTACGCGTGACGTAAAAAATGTTCCACTGTGTGTGACGGATTTAATGGATGTAGTGATAGGTAACGGCCCTTTTCCCGTCATATGTATTTTCGTTCGCGCGCGGATCATAGTAGATTTTCAAAGTCGATTGTATGTTTGTTCCCGATTATCTCGCGTTTGCTTGAACCGATTTTCATGCGGTTTACGGAAAAATGTTTATTACAGTCTAGGGAAGGTTTTAATATACAATAATAATGGATGTCTTGTGACGTTGCCCGCATAGATCCGATTTTGTTGCTCGCTTGGATATAAATTTTCTAAAGTTGCCGATTATACGAAGATTTTTGTTGAATGTCTGAACTAAAAAGGGTAAAATAAAAACTTTTTTAAAAAAAGTACCGACTTCAAAAACAAATACAAAAAAGTGTAAAATAACTTTTCTTTCGGAAGTCGGTGGCAATAGTCAATGACATAAAAAAAGCCACCGACTTCCGAAAGAAAAGTTATTTTACACTTTTTTGTATTTGTTTTTGAAGTCGGTACTTTAAAAAAAAAAGTTTTATCAATACTAAGGGTACAACGGCGGTCTTATCGCTAATAGCGATATTTTCCAGACAATTATGATGGACTTGAAGAACCTTAAAAAAAAATGAGGGTAGACAGTGATGCACATCAAATAATAGATAACCGATAATATAAATACAATACACACAAACATTAATAATAAAATAAAATACACATACATACATAAATATAAATATGTACTATTAGAGAGAAAGGAAATGATTTAAGACCAAGCTTTTAAAAGAAACCAGTGACTTGGCTTGTCTTACTGATACAAGCAATGCATTCCACAAACGACAGCCTGGACTGTGAAAGAATCATCATAAAAAAATGTGGAATGCGCGGCATCAAAAGAATCAAATGTATATAATTATGTATATACAACGTGTAACGTTAATAGCGCAAAACCTCTCGTGGAGTAACTCAGCCAGTCAGCCCATGTTACTGAACAATGCTTGTTCAAAAAATTTTGGAAAAAAAAATAAAAAAAAATGATTTTTCATACTGATGGGCTCGATCATTTTCTCATTTTGAATGAAAAATCTTTTTTTTTATTTTCTTTTTTCCAAAAGTTTTAGTAATTGCCGATTTATCAAAATCATCAACTTTTTGGAGAACGTTTGGTCTACTCCTTTTACCTTCAGGTTGCGTTATTTTATGAGTATTTCTGTATTCACGTAATACCCAATATATCGATCTCTCACTCACCCCACATATTTCTGACGTACGTTTGACAAGATCATGGTTTGTTAAATATTTATCCTCTGGCTTTGTGTTTTGGACATATTTAAAAATATTAATAATCATAAGACGTTCTCCGCTGGTGAGAATCGTCTTCTGTCTTTTTGCTGGCGGCGGCGGCGATGTGAACGGTATCGATTCCGAACCTTCTTGAGGTTGGAATATGTTTGGACGACGACGGCGTTTACAGTTTTCACCAGTAGATGTTCCAGCTTCTGGTTCCATGCTTCTTTACAAGCAACAAATGAAGTAACAATAACAACACAGAACACAAAAACAAAACTGTAACAAACTCAACAACGATAACAATAAAAGCAAAGAAATTATAGCACAGACCCAAAGAGATTTAAAAGAACCTATAGAGCGGGCATTGGGAAAATTGTCATACAAAATTATTGATGCCGTGTGTCAGTAGCACAATCTAGCGTTGCGACTACTATACCGAGCGACTTTTAACCTATAGTGGTAAAAAGTTTTGGATCACAACTTTCTTCGTGATGTCCCGTCTATTGCTCGTATTTAGTTTAATGTCTTTGCACAGACCGAACGCAAGCGAACTTTCACACGGAATGTCAAATCTAAATGGCGGCTGCTGCCGGGGGTGCTGCACCCCTGACGCGATGACCTCGTAAAACAAAAACGACATAAGATCAAAATTAGCATTTTCTGTGATGAAATAGTTTTTGTAATTTATTTTAGGAAAAATAAGGTGTTTTTACCATCCTGATATCAAAAGAATATTAATACACTTATATCCATACAATATGCACTAACTTTATATTTACTCAGTATTGTATTATAGGTTAATGCAAAATTATGTGATGCATAATAATATATTTACTTTTTTTAAATTGTCTCAGTGTGATAAACTTGTGTAGAAACGAAAATACAATATTAAAAAAAAAATATTTCGTAGGGTACGTTTGCTAGATTTTCTATTATTTTGGGTTGTGCATTGTGTTGTTTTTGTGGTAATTTTTTATGTATTATGAGACTCAAGCGATGTCAGTTTTGCGACTGTTTGCGACAGATTTGTACGGGTGAAGAGGAAGTATCGCTAATATTGAGATATCGGGATGAAAGTCGGAGCAATGACCGCTATTGCCGTGTTAAATGGCACATACATTCACATTTTTTTCATAGTTCACATTTTTTTGAAGTCTAAAGGGCCACTATATTAATTTAATGAACGCGACTATACAGAGAAGGACAGAGCGTACAGTCAGCATCAAAAGTTGCTGACCACATTCAGATTTTCAAAATCGCTATACACCGTAGTAATACATAATACTAAAGTGATTTTAAAAATCTGAATGTGGTCAGCAACTTTTGATGCTGACTGTACCTTTCAACCTAAAAAAAATAATTTGATGATTTGATATAATGATTTGTAAATTCACGCGAAGCAAGTCGCGGGCTTAATTTAGTTTACAATAACGTTAGATACAGTCCACATTTCAGATATTCGCGAACTGCTGCTATTGAAATTCACAGGGCAGCGGCAGGTCACAAAGCTTAACTTACTCGCTGGCAGAGATTAAAATTTCAGTAGTGCTCTTTGAATTATTTATGGTACAGACGCCAGGACATCAACATACCTCAATCTGTCAAATTTCTTTAATAGATTTTCAACCATATCACGTTAATGTTCGATTGCTAAAATTTGGCAGATTCGGGTAGGTTGACCTGCTGGCGTCTGTACATAAATATGGAGGTTTTTACTCCTTTATCAAGGCATTTCTAAATTAGGACTGGATTTTAAAACCTTCGAACGAAATGATTTAAAATACCTTCCTCAAGAACCACTCTTCCCATTGGTGAAAACAGCATGAAAAGTGGTGCAGTAGTTTTTGAGTTTATTGCGAACTCATGCCAGCCTTTTTAAATTATGTAGGGGAGGTAAGCCTAAGGCGCATACCTCACATAGAAAAGACGTAAGACGCAGACGGGGCGGAGACATAATGTCTCTTCGGCGTCTCTTTCATACAAAATGTATAGAAGCGTCGCGTCGCGACGTAAAACACACAGAAGATACGGGGCGCGGACGCGACTCTCATACATTTCCGGACGTCCGCGACGCGTCCTCGTCTTACGTCTTTTCTATGTGTCCCGCGCCTAAGACAGGTAGACTGCCTAAAACGGGTTGCATTTTAAATTAAGAGGATTGTATAGCGGCTGCCTTTTTATAAAATAGGTATTTAGAAAAACTCGTGCTGTCCCTCTCGCTCGTTGAAAAACCCCCGATCGTGCGCTAGGAGAGCGTTGCAGCTCGCGACTGACTGTGAGTATTTTTTATATGAAATTTGTCTCTCGGGAGAAAACGTTTTTCACATACTAAATCACGTCCAATCTCTTAGATTCTAGTGTCAATCGTTTCAGCATATTATATTCTAGGTTTGTAGGTTTTGCTTTTTTTCTAAAACTTCTTTGTTTTTAAAATACAAAGGTTTTACTTCAATGAAGTTTTTGTCATAAAAATAGTAAGTTTTAGGCGCCTGTTACTTTCAAACTATTATAAATTTGGAAAAGAGAAAACCTGTAAACCTAGTTTTTTACAGTGTCAGAAGCATTCTAAAAAATCATTGAGATAGGATAACATTTAGGGGCAGGAAAACGTTTTCTCTTTTAGTATGGACGAGCGTTCGGTAGACGATAGTCTTAAGCGACGTTCTTGCTAATGAGAATGTGTGCATGCATGACGCGGCTCCTAATAGGAAGAGGCGACTGGCGGCTTACATCCCCTAGTGATGATATTAAATTGTGTATTTTCATCTTCATAATTACTTGACTGTACCGATCATCGTTGGAGCACGGATCATAACTCCTCACGGGTAGTGCCCGTTCTCTACGCAGGTGAAGAGAATAGGTGATGCACGGGTTCGCACCCGCCTAGACAAGTGATCATCGCTCTCGTTTTCATATTTGCAAAGTGCTTATTATGCAGTCATGTTGGTATAACAATCTTGGTTTAGGAGCGACAAATTGTATTTGTATCGGTTTTTTTATTGAATATTTAACTAAATAAAAAAACAAAATTTTTGTTTGACTTTCGTCCTTTTTTTTGACGTGGTAATATTATCATCGAATGAGTCCTTCCACCCTGGACAGAGCGGGAGGGACTGAGAGGGCCAAAGCCTGCCAACCCCGGCAGGCTTTGGCCCTCTTTGACCTTCATCCTAGAATCTTACAGACAATAATGGCAATTAGATCGACTATTAGTCATAATTATCCATTATTATCAGTCCATGTTTCTCTTTACATAATCTCTTGTTATTAGTACCAATATAACGTGAGTACATAATGTGCTCCACCGCGAGCTGCCAGTAAAACGTAGTCTGCGGTTATGACGCATTAACGTCGATAGCAATAATAAATGCTACATTGTTACGTAATTAAACTTTAATAATTTGTACCTGTCAATAAACTGTGAATAAGCTTTTACTTTGTTAGGTTGTACTTACAAGAAGTGATGGTTAAATCACGTCCACGAACTCTTCAAACTTCCGTGATGTGAGATTTTCTGTTTATAACCCGTGGTACTACCCGTTTTGCTACCAGTAGTACCCGTTGTGCTACTACTTAGTAGTAGTAATAAAAGTTTGTAAACGCACCCACGACACAGGAGAAATTCCTAGTCTTGGGCAACGATTACAAAAAAACCCTCGGGACTACTAGATCGCTTACAATGGGTAAGTACCACGAAACAAACGAGTAAACGAGTAAACGAGATTTTCATGTCTTTTCAGCAGGGCTTATTTTTTATAATAAAAGCTTGTGATTCTTCAATAGGAAAATACTGTCATTGATTAGCCATTTCTTTCCTAATCGATTCGTTGCAAGATCGAAGATAGTTAAACTTATTTCCTGAGATATGTCGAGCTTCATTGTCTTGGTGCTTTTCAGGAAAATCGAGCTCGTTTTCACTAGCACTAAACTGGACCCAAATTAAGAACTAATTATGATTTCAATGTTGCATTTTTAATAACCAGTTCTAAACCCAGCCTTAAAGTAACCAACTGCCCGCTTTTATCGAGTCATTTTGTTCGGTTTTTGTATAGGTATCTCACCAAAATCGCATTTTATATATTGTAATGTGACTCTGGTTTTTAGAAAACGAAAATGTGTTTTTACGAATAGAACAACTACTTGAAATTTAGGTATCTATATTGTATAAGGATCAAGAAGAAAAGACTTTCATTATAATTCATTGTTTATTAAAGCAACCAAAAAAAAAACAGTGCTGTAATACGAATATACGCGATGCAAAATCATTCAAGGGCTTCATTACAAAAGCCTTCATTAAAGGCATTCAAACGTTTCAATCGTTTCTAATTCTTACAAACTACTTAACTATTATTTTGTAAAATTGGTTTGTCATCTTTGTCATAAAATATGTCAACTTTTTAATATTTTTTGGTACAAGATGGACAGCAACGTATCACAGTTTAACTTAGTGTTTAAAAGAAGTGATATTACACCATTATTACAAAAAAATATTAACGAGTGAATTCACAATCAAAATCTGCAGTTGTTGTCCCAACTGTAATGGATTCACAATAATTTGAAAATCTATTTAACATTTCTCGGTACAAGCAGAACATCGACATTGCCCAGTTTAACATTAAGCGGGTCATGAGCGAATTCAATTTTGACATTTGCTTCATTGGATTTTACAGTGAAGTGGCGTAACACATGCACAATACCAGCAACTATCTGTAACTTGGCATACCTGGCGCCGATACACGTCCTGTTGCCCATGCCGAATGGCATATAGATGTCGTCGTTGACCACCCTGTCCTTTGAGAATCGCTCCGGATCAAACACGTCAGGGTTCGGATAGATTTCTGGATCATTCTGGATGTCATAAATAGGAAGAAACATTTTTGTTCCTTTTGCTACCTTGACTTTGCCGACAGGTAGCTCAGTGTCTTGACAGCATTGTCTTGTCAACAATCCAATAGGAGGGAATCGTCTCATCCCTTCACTTATCACCTTGTCCACATACTCCATCTCATTAATGACATCGTACGTTATATTGTTCTTGTGCTTCTCAAAATGTTCGTCTATTTCTTGATGAACTTTCTGTAATATTTCTGGGTGACGACAAAGAAGATTTAACGTGGAGAACATGGCATTGGCGCAAGGTTCAACGCCAGCAGTGAAGAAAAACAAAGCCTGTGCCGATAATAATCCAGTCGTGGGTTCCATCTCGTAACCTGTTACTTTGTCCTTCATGGTGCCGTTCTTCTGTATACTCAAAGCTAAATCTGCAAAGTCGTGCCTCTTGCCTCCTTCCTGTTCTCTTTTTTTCATTACAGCATTTATTGAACCAATGAAAAAGTCCTCATACTCTTTGAACAACTGAATTCCCAACATTCCTGAAATCTTCGGGCTGAGACTGAATATTACGAATTTCAGCTTGTTCCGCCAATTTGTTTGAGACAGATTTTCAGCCATCTTGAGGAACGGTGAGTCAAAGATTGATTCTGTTCCAATTCCGAAGATTGCTCCACAAACAGCGGCATTGTTGAACATCATTAGTGTGCTGTGGAAACCACCTTCCCATTTCTTGGGATTGTTTTTCAAATAAATCACAAAGTCTTGGGCGCTTTTGTCCATGATGTAGTACATGTTCTTTAATTTGCTTGCCGTGAACAATGGGGTCATACTTTGCCGCATCAGCTTCCATCTGGGGCCATTCATTAAAGTAATATTGTCAGTCAATTGGTCACCATCAACACTTTCTATTCCTCGGTGGTAGAAAGCTTGGAAGTCGCCAGATAAAACATGTTGCACATTTTTTGGGTTAACGACGAATAAAGTAGGTGTTGTAATTTGACCGACGCCAACAGCGGGTTGATCTCTGTGTTTCTTGTACAGCTTCCCGAAGTGCTCAAACAGTGCATTTTTCGATATGAGGAAATCCCAAAACGGTCCCATTACTTTGTTTTCACTGTAAAATGGAACACCACGTGCTCTCCAGTAGTTTTCATTGCGTCTGCCTAACAAGTACCAACCTAATAATAAGGCGGTTAAAAAGAAAATTAACGGTAAAAACAACATTTTACACTTAATAATAAAGACGACCACTTGGTATTTGGCGTGATATGTAAATGTATAAAAATAAATAATTTCCTCTCGTTATATATCTTAGCTGCCGACTGTTATCACTAATTTATTGTTTTGACTTTGATTATAATTATAATAATTATCATCAATTCATCGTTACTCGGCAATTCGCATAATTTTTTTCCTTCTTGTAACTTTGTGACTCAGCAATTTTTAATTGCAGTGTTTCGTTTTGGCTTTACCTATTTTTTACACGTTGTAAATCATCCATTCAGCCCTCCCACCCTGTGTGAAGTAGAAGAGAATGGTACTGTCTAAAATCCGTGGTGATTCTTCAATAGCCCTTTACGTTCCAGGGTAACGGTAAACTGATAAGACAGTTCCGCGATCCCGGCAGGTGGTTAGTGGTTAGACCTCTATGGGCCCCGTGAGGTTGATGACAGCTCTTTGAGTGGCGCGTGGATTACGCCACGCGCGCCGTCGTCGCTTCGGGCATGCAGGCAATATAATTAATAAAATCAACTTCCTACGATTATTTAAAAAACAAAAATAGTTGCGCCCGTGTATTAGACTGTTAAACAATATAGATAGTAGGGGCGCTAAGTGTAACGCCTGATTATAATACACATAATTATTATTCAGCCAGTGACCTGGCTTAACCCATTTGGCCCAGCCGTGCCCAAACGAGGACACTTGTAGAAGTATCTCCTATTTTTTAATTACTTAATTTATTCTTGTTTTCATTGTTGACTAATAACATTTGATAGTGTATCTTTATGTTTTTAGTCCAAAAATATAATATTGAAAGTTAAAATAGATTCTATAGTGCATTTAAAAGAGGTGTTTCAAATTCGGTAGATGCTGAAAATTAAACAATTTTTATTTTTAATTTTTTCTTCAAGATAATTTTTTTTTTTTTAATGAAATACTGAAATGTACTCTGTATAATATAATATAATTATTTCACAACAAAAATATAGAAATCTCTTAGTACAATAAGTGTTTTTATAACGGTGTCCCCAATTGAGGACATTGGGCACTTCAGATGTATTAACTACGATTTTTATTGTGACATTTATTTTAAGTAACTACTAGCACAAGTGACATTTACAAGTCAAAATGACTACCACGGCCTTCAGGAAGCATTTGGTGCAGTGTTGGAAGGAAAATATGGTTTGAAGAGGTAGATTTAGTAGGTTTTCCACCAGAAACAAGCGCATATACGAATATACGAAGGTGATGATGACTATATGCAAAACTATGTCATATCATGAGATATACCAAGCAGAGTCGATGTGTTTACGGGACGAAGAGGAATGGGGCAGCAGCAACTAGAAAACATGAGACGCTGTAACCAAATGACATAGTGTAATTTATAAGGGGCACGTCTGTCCTATTCGGCTTCAAGACCTCATTTACTCATTCATTTCGAACGAATCCTGCTATGTGTGTGGCTACTATTTTGGTAAATGTCCTTGGCTATATCCTAGAGCCAGTGGATGTTGGCATACCACATGTTTTAGAAGAAGGAATGGACGGGATCGAGCAAGATGTACAATCTATTTCTCTACATCACTCTGATATACTTGGCCAAAAATGTTGCAGGGGTTTGTTCACATATACGTGTTGGATTTAGCTGTTGTGACTGTCTTGTGTGTACACCTACTAACTAATGAAACCAAGATAGATCAGCTTGTCTTTCACTGTTATATGGCTTCTAATTGTTTGAGACACACAACCTGCGTAAATTTTCGGCCAGCAGTTGTGATGGTATCATGCCTGCAGAAAAATGGGGTGGGTAATAATCCTATAAAACATTCCCAACAACTATGACGCGTTGCACTCATAACAACGCTTATTGGTAACACAAAAAGTATTGTAAAACACTGTGTGTCGGTAAAGACTGTTTTGAAAATTTTGACTTCGTATAAGCCCATCGTCCCCATTTGAGGACGGCATTTTTTTTCTATAAAAACAAAAAATATTTTTAATTATTTTGATGATTTTTGGTTTATTTTACTGTTTTCTACCCATTACATAAGAAATTGCTTTCTTCCTACTGCTCATTTATGTTTGGGTCCAAATGGGTTAATTCTGTGTTTTCTGTGTTTAGGAAAAATTAAAGAAGTGTTGAACATGTTTCCAGCGTGCCTCAAGCACTTTCGAAAAAAATCACCAAGCTCTCCTAGTAATAAACGGAAAGACATGACATCGATAAACTTTATCAATACACAAAATCACGTGGTTTGAATAATAAACAAATATTACCTAAAATAAATAAAGCGTAAAAGCTTTGTTTATGTACATTTTGTATTGTCATTATTAGTAGTAATTTAGTAGAAGATTAGGTACACTACCTATTCAAATGATACCTACTTGTTTTTGCTGTTAGCACGATGACAGCGCATTTCGGTGACCACATGATTTCGGGACTCATAACATTGACAATTTTTAGCTACCTACTAGATATTTTGATAAACAAACATCAGAAAATCGCTGACACAATGAAGGTCACGGACCTCCACAACCCAGTAACTGACATGCAATACGATAGCCCATGGTAATAACCCTCATGGACTGTCAAAGATCTACAAATGACAGCCGGGATCAACAACGTGCTTTCCGAGGCACGGAGGAAACTTGCTATGACAGATGGTCATTGGTCACCCATCCACAGACTAACCTCGGCAAGCCCTACAACATTAATCATAAAAAAAAATTGTGAAGCTGTAGGAAAATACGATGTTTCCATTTCATTTCATAGCAAGCAGGAGATTGAACAAAACTAGGCCGGAAGGCACAAAAATATATTTACAACTGGTAGAAGACGAAAAGGTAACAAATAAACAACAATTAAGATTAGACATAAACAATCAAAAAGTATCACTTCCAAGCGTCGATCAAGCCCAGTTTCAGTGCAATCAGACGTAAGTGATATCGATTTTAAATCTAACAGCATCATAAAGTACGTAAAGTACTTAATACCAATTGAATGGCCAAAGCAGTATTCGGAAGTTAGGTAACGGGTAACGCCTGTAATTTGCATTCAGTGCCGGCAAAGTGTGAAACGCCAAAGATTTGTTTGTCGGTTCAAAGTGAATGAGTACCTACCTAATTAGGTACTGAAAGGGTACTGCCTAACAATCGAGTTACTCTGGATCTGCTTCTGTATCTATTACATAATAATGATAATAGATGCGGGAACACCCAAATACTCCGAAATATTTTATTCCGAAATTTCAATATTCCTAACGTTTAAATGACACTTGTCAAAATACCGAGCTTCAATAGATCGAATAACAAAAATTCCGACTTAATGATTTTTCGAAGCATCAAAAACACGAATTCTGATATTAAAATACCGAAAATGTAATTGACACCAGTATCTTCAAAGTATAGAACTGTTACCAGAATGTGTGTTATGTATCTGTGATAGTGCGTGAGTTTGGTAATGTGTGCGTGTGCGTGTATTTGTAGATATGTGCGTGTGAGTTTGGTGAATATAATTATGCTTTGGTTTGGGGAATAATTAGGAGAGAATTTATGATAAAGATGAAGCACGCTTGCCTAGAAGTAACCTGTTCACTCTTGATTTGAAGACCCCAAGGTTATAGCTGTCGGGAAAAATACAGATGCAGGGAATTCCACTCCTTAGCAGGCTGTGCGTTATAGTATTTATGTATACTTACGCCTTACATCATCCTATTTTTCTCATTAATTCATACCTTCATTAATATTTTTACTTGATAATTTTCTTGTGACACTTATGTCAAATGCCAAACTGTCAGTTTCTTTTTATTTTTACTTTCTGTTTTGGCTTATAGCTTATTAATCTATGATGCTACATTTTGATTTATATAGGTAATATAATTTAAAGCTTCCCTCTGAAGCACTAATCTGAGGTAACTCTTACCCTCTGAAGTCACCAAAACTAACGGAGGAAGCTTTTACCCTTTGAGGCTCTTCACTCTGAGGATCTTGCCCTCTGGGACTCTGCTGTTGAGGGCTACTGAAGAGGCTGAGGCTCTTACACTCTGAGGAGGATCTTGCCCTCGGAGACTCCCTGCTGCTGAGGACTGCGCCTTCCGAGGCCCCTGCCTGCTGCGGTCCTGCCTGTCTGAGGCCCCTTCCTGCTGCGGTTCCTGCCTGCTGAGGCTATTGTGGCCTTACCCAGTGGTCTAGTGCTGTACTGTGCATTGTGCTGACTGTGTTGTGGACTGTGTTGTGGACTGTGTTTTTATATCGCTCATGTATTTTATATTCTAAATAAAGTGTAACCTACTAGTTAACACGTTCGTTGCATTACGAGATCTATCAGATCTCTTGCAGGACTTTTGTATTGTGCGTTGAACATAATCGTGTTGTTTCACTCCTTGCGGGAGGATCTAACGTGTAAAGTTCTTTAGGTATGAGTAGGACAAATATACATATTTGCTTCCTACTTAAAGCTGAATTCAAGGACATTAAAAAAGAAATTAGAGATGGATTAGGTCCCTAACGCACAGTACTGTAATTATTTTCATTCCTTGCGTTAGGAGATAATATGTCGGTACTCGTGGAATCGTACGCCTCGTAGACGCAAGAGAGGGAAGGTGACTCGTTTTAGTGGCTCATGAGCAAAACGTCTCTTTCGCAAAATGTCACCTGGTCGTAAAACGTCTCTTTCGCAGAATGTCTCTTTCGTAAAATGTCTCTTTCGCAGAATATCTCTTTCGCAGAATGTCTCTTTCGCAAAATGTCGCACCTGGGACTTAAGAATAAAATTTTGATTTTCAAAACATTAACAAAGTATTGCAAATGAAAATATTAATTATATATTTTTTAATTTTAATCATTTTATAAATGGTATAAAAAATATTTCCATTTGCAATACTTTGTTAATGTTTAGTTACTCTAGTAATAGCTCCTATTATATTATCTGTGGATATGTTTACTAACAGCATTGATTATTTTGATAAAAATTTTGAATGTGTGTAAAATGTTTGATACCTATTGATATGATTATTGTTTTTATTTGGAATACATACTAAAGTTTTAAGTACCAAAATTTTAACATCATAATTGCACTATAATTTTAATAAATGATTTTTGTTTTGAAAATCAAAATTTTATTCTTAAGTCCCAGGTGCGACATTTTGCGAAAGAGACATTCTGCGAAAGAGACATTCTGCGAAAGAGACATTTTACGAAAGAGACATTCTGCGAAAGAGACGTTTTACGACCAGCTGACATTTTGCGAAAGAGACGTTTTGCGCATGAGCCGTTTTAGTGTTGTCCTAGCATCGACGTGGGATGTCGCGCGCACGTTTGCGAAATAACATTCGCGTATAAACCTACGTGTTGATTATCATTTTTGTTATACAATGAGTGCTTTTAAAAGAAAAAAGTGTAAAAAATCTATTTTGGTGAGATTTCTAACAAAAAATCAACGCCGGATTATACTGGTGCATCGTCCAGTAAAATATTTTTTTTGGAAAATGTTCAAATTTGCCCCCCATTGGCTAATAAATAATGACAGTAATTCTGATTATGAAATATTTGACGCACCTAAAAAGAAAATGAAACTTTTTCAATCGACAACTGAGATATTATTTTATTCCCATCACTACTTACTACACATATTGAACTATCTTCGGTTGCGGTACGAGATACAATCGATATCATATTTTTTTTTGGTATTTGTAGTTTATTCAAATGTCATAACTGCGTGCGAACCTAGCAAAATATAAAGCAATAGGCTATCTTTCACCCACAAAAACTTCAAAATATATTTGATTGTTTTTTTGGAAGATATAAATTATTTTCAAAACTGTATCTTTAGGAGACTGATTAGGTCTCAAACGCACCAAAAGGTAGATTAGTTTCGAGCTCTTTTAGGTCTCCAACGCACCAGCTGAAAGTTCTTTGAAAGTGATGGCGCAGGGAACGTGTTAAATAAACTGTTACAGCGTACAATAAAGGTATTGGCAAAACGCTTTGTACGTACCGGTTTTTTTTGTGTTTGGCATCTCGCAGGTCAACCTCTATTAGGTTGTGTACTGCTCAACCGGACTTTAATACGTACCGGAGGGATGTCCACCATATTATATCGATGGCGCATTGCCGTACGTCTTGTAGTCCGATGATGGAAAGGGCCAGGCGGAATCAAGTTATGCAGTTCCATCGCAGACTCTCCGAAATGTAACCGATAAAAAACCGACAGGCGAAATAAATATTGCGAAAGTTTGTGATGTATTCATGTTTATTACTCTTTTTACAAAAACCGCCGAACGGATGTATAAATGAAAATCCGAAGAGTTCAAGACATTTCTGATAAAACTATGTTATTTTGAAATAGGTTTGTAGTGGACATCATTATATTGTCAAGTCAACAATACAACTAGCGACATCTTTCGAATGATGAACGAACTAAAATCAAAGTTCCGCTTAGTGCAATAATTAATTTCCGTGGTTTAAAAACATAACAATAAAATCCGTAAATTGTTGTTGGTCAGAAAGCCCATCACACAAAACCGCGCGCCATCTCTTGAAATAGTTTCTAACTACTTCCAAAAACTACGTTGACATTACAGCCAAATCAATGTTGTAATAAGACAACGACAACGTCTACCATTCTAATTAATTATTTTTAAACACATTAAGGCGTCTTGAGTACTTTATCCCGAAGACGCGGCGCGCGGGTTCAAATCCACTCGCAGCTGAATTTTTTTTTTCTCAAAACTTATCAACACTATGACTGTTTTGTAAACCTGAAAGTCATTTATAATGAGGAAATGAGAATCATTTTCTTGTTTGAATACAAAATTAATTGTGTGTAAAATGCTTAGAAAAACACCAACTTATCTATATTAAACAGGCTCATCATTATCTGTCCAAACATTGTTCACTGTCTCATTATAATGCGGGAGCATTTGTCTCTATTATATTAATTAGACATCTGACTGACGCATAGGGTGTTTGCGAACAAAACAGTACTGAATACATTAGTTATTAGCTCAACAAATATTATTCTATTTTGTTACAATGAAAATAGGCATCGGACATGTTTAGCTCTTGTTTGTGCATACTTAGTCACGTGGCGACCACTTTATTAGAACAATTTATTAGACTAGCTGTTGCCAGCGGCTTCACCCGCTACAACTCGAAAATTATCCCACGGGAACATAAAATCGGGATAAAAACTATCCTATGTGTTAATCCAGGTTATAAACTATCTTTGTACCAAATTTTAGCTAAATCCGTTCAGTGTTTTTTGCGTGAAAGAGTAACAAACATACCTACATACACATACACGTAACATCCTCACAAACTTTTGCATTTAGGTATAATATTAGTAGGAAGTAGGATAAGTAGGATTATGCTTGCAGTTTTACACTTGTGGAATTCAGTAATTTAATCACAGACACTGCGTGATGAATGAAAAAATTGATGTGTATTAACACATCAATTTTTTGGTTATAAAGAAGATCGGAAACGGTGTGGTTCCACCTAATTTCAGAAGCGTTCATCAATGAAAGTATTTACATTTATTGAAGCTATTGCGAGCTTTTCTTTTCTGTCTGTTTTTAACTGTAGATGCCCAAAATAAAAACAGGAGAAATATATTTTTTTACGTCGTTTTTTGTAGAAATATAAATTGCTTCGATAGCTTAGAGGACAATAGTTTCAGTGAAACGTGTTCACAACGTAGGCGTAGGTTTGAAGCTGAAGAACTTTAGATATACTTCTTTCTTTTTGTCTTCTTTTTTTAACGCAGCGACGCCAAAAGAAAGGTTAATTGGGGTTATAAGGATTTTGGCAGTCTATTTATGTATTTAACCAAACCATTCCATGATTAAAGACTTGCTCGGCTATGCTATGTTATTACTTACTAACACAAATGTATACATACAACGACCACTATTGAAAGATATTCGCAATATCAATATGTGTGTTGAATGCATTGGCTCTATTGACTCCATAATCCTTCAACGGTCAAAGAGAATCTTGCTGAGCATGAATGCTACGCCTCAAAGGCAATACAAGGCTGAACAAACTAAAATAACCAATAGAAAACATATTGTATAATGGACATGTTTCTTAATATTATGGTCCTCGATGAGAAGTAATTGAAGTATTTTATTAGTCTATACAAGTTCAGAGGGAGCAGTGGTGGCCCAGTGGTGGTGGTAGCATTATGACGGGGCCCCCTCAAAAAAGGGCCAAAGCCTGCCGGGGTCGCGGGACTAACCAAAGTGTTTACCAATACCTCATGTCAATCATTTTCTTAACTTTATGATCAAACAGCTGTTGCCAGCGGTTTCATGCGCTACAACTCGGACATTATCTTACGGGAAAATCGTGATAAAACTATCCTATGTGTTAATCCATATTATAAATTATCTTTGTAACAAATTGTGTCGAAATCCTTTCAGTGGTTTTCGCGTGGAAGAGTAACAAACATCCATCCAAACAAAGTTTCATGTATAAAATAATATTATTAGGATTAGTAGGATTCGCAGTAAACTCTTAAGAGGATCGTCTATATACCGAGCGCTCGTCCATACTAAAAGAGAAAACGTTTGCCTACCTCTAAAATGTTATCCTATCTCAATGAATTTTTAGAATGCTTCCTTCATAGTTTAAAACTAGGTTTACAGGTTTTCTTTTTTTCAAATTTTATAATAGTTTGAAAGTTACAGGCGCCTAAGACTTACTTTTGAAAAAAAGAAAACCTATAAACCTAGTTTTCTCTTTTAGTATGGACGAGCGCTCGGTAGACGATCCTCTTAAGCTAACAAATACTTTTTGACAAATATTTTATTTTTTATTTTTTTTAACCCTGCCGAAAAATACGCTGAAGTGCAGAGCTGAGACCTTCCAGGTCGTGGTTACTATACTAGGCATACCTACCATAACACATCCTTACAGGACAACCGTTACCCGGAGTGTTCACGAGCTCTCAGTCTGTAAGGGAAGATTCCTATAATTATCACAAATTCGCAAGTTTCAACGAGCATCTTAAGTACTCCTAATAGCGATCAAGTGGTGACTGACTTCAAATTACTTCTGAACGAGTTTGAACTTTAAATACAGTTCCTATCATTGCATTTCAAGAATTATTCAACAGGTTTGGGTGTTAGATAAAGAATTTAAATAAATAACGCGAAAAGATATACTGCGATACCGATGCAGCCTGCTTCATTCCACTGCTGAGCAAGGGTCTCTCCCGTGATTTCGCGTTTTCATGACCCAGGACCAAAGTAGACCACTGGTTGTTGGTGTTGTCGAGCTTGTCCCGCCATCTAAAAGCGGTATAAGTAGTATAATACATATCTTAGGTTGATTACATTTTTTTTTTTAAAGTTTTCTGAAATTTTGTTTCAAAATATCATTTATCAGTTATCAAATATCAGGTTTCAGATATCATGCAGTTTTTAGCATAACAATGAATAAAATAAGTTTCATTTTAAATTAAGTATTTTGAAGAATACGATCCCATATAAATCATGATGTATGTGTCCAAAAGTAAAATTTTAAAGCGTACTTATTTTCAAACTATTTAAATGATAAATCAAGAGAATTAATATCATAAATCTTTCCATAAATCCATTTGAAAATCGTTTTCAAAACCCAGTTTCACAAAGCCGAGGTCTTAAAGCAGAACACAGTAAGCATTTCATATAAACTATGTCCACATTGTTAGTCTAGTCGGCAGAATCAATTTGACATCAAAAACCACTCATTGATTTTCAGCGGCGCATTCTGAAAATGGAACGATTCTGAATGTACGGGAGAGATTTGGTCTTTGTTGGAAATAAGTGCCACCATGTTTCTCGAGCAGGGTTTAGATTTGCTATTTCAATGTAAGAATACTGAAGAGAACTTTGTTTGGTTCGCGGAACTGTCTTTATAGGTAACCGCTACCTTGGAACGTAAAATATCCTATCCTACTAATATTATAAATGCGAAAGTTTGTGAGGATGTATGTATGTGTATGTAGGTATGTTTGTTACTCTTTCACGCAAAAACCACTGAACGGATTTGGCTAAAATTTGGTACACAGATAGTTTATAACCTGGATTAACACATAGGATAGTTGTTATCCCGATTTTATGGTCACGTAGGATAATTTTCGAGTTGTAGCGGGTGAAGCCGCTGGCAACAGTTAGTAGTTAATTCTAGTATACCTATGTATTTGTTTGTCCCATTACAACGCGCCATTGACAGCTACTCTCAGCTGTCAAATCTGACAAACTGTAAAGTCAAAATTTTGTTGCGTTAACTGCTGAAGTGGGGAGTAAGGTCCCCGTAGTGACAAATAAGAAATTTTAACATAAGTTAACTA
Organism: Agrotis clavis; assembly: GCA_954870645.1. NCBI lineage: Eukaryota > Metazoa > Arthropoda > Insecta > Lepidoptera > Noctuidae > Agrotis > Agrotis clavis. The sequence continues at coordinate 20,759,233 of OX940924.1, read as the reverse complement.
TTTTTATTAAATTCTATAATAATCTCATTCTTTTCATGCATCTGGCATGTTATTTCTACACTGCGCTCTTGGTTGACTGGTAGAGAATGCCTCAGGCATTTAGTGTTTATTTAGTGTTTCTTTTGTGTTGCATGAAGTTTTAAATAAATAATATTGATGTCCATGGGTTTTAGTCAGTACGAGAACATCTGACAGTCCCTTATTCTCCACTTTGGGCGGGAGGACTTAAAGATTTCACAACATTTAGAACGAAGAAAAATGTTGTCTATTTATTGAGGCAGCCGCTTGATATGATCGAGTCCCTCAAATCACGAGAATTTTGTCACTATTTTCCATCTGTTTGGATTGCTCTCACACCGAGAGGTCTCGAGGTCTCGAGATGTCGAGAGCGCAAAGCCGAGGATAAACGGCGAGTAACCAGTTCCTAGCTGTAACTGAGGTTTTTAAGAATTTATCACTCGTACTTTTATAGAGCAAGCATCTTGCTGCGAGCGATCGATTAGGAATTTTGTAGCTACACGCAGAGAAATGTCTGGCTACATATACGAGAACTTCTGGTTGCAACCGTGTCAGCAAGACTCACTAGTTGACTTTACAACATTTCTAGTAATAAATATTAAGTAAGTAGTAGAGATAACAAGGACTTATTAGTAATAAATACTAAGTTATATAACAAGGACTTAGTATTTATTACTAGAAATGTTGTAAAGTCAACTAGTGAGTCTTGCTGTCACGGTTGCAACCAGAAGTTCTCGTATACATTTCTTTGCGTGTAAAAAATAAAAGTTTTCAAAGATCTTTCACTAGGTACTGAATAAATGAACGGAATTTTAGGAATTTCAGATTACTAGAAGCCTTTAAAGCCCATATTCATAAACTAGAATTTTCATAAATAGTCCTTTTGTACTCTAGTGTCATACATAACATTACGATGTTATTTTCCTATGTCGTTTATTGTGTGTACATTATTAGTACATTCCTCTACGGTTTTCCTATACTTTGCGTCGGTTTTAGTACTACGAGTATTGTATACATAAATCCTAACTTTCTAAATCCTAAATCTAAGTGTATTAATGTTATAAATACGAAAATTAGATTTCAGGGTTCCTTACTCAATGGCAAAACGGGACCCTATTACTTAAAAACACTCCGCTGTCTGTTCTGTCTGTCAATCACCAGGCTGTATCTAATGAACTACGAGTTTGAGAGTTAGACAGTTGAAATTTTCACAGCTATGTATTTTTGTTGCCGCTAGAAAAATAATAAAATAAATATTTAAGTTGGCTCAAATGAGTCGTCCCACCCTGGATGTGACTGACGGACTCGTACTGACTACTAAATCCACGGTGATCTTTCAACAGCCCTTAACGTTCCAGGGTCACGATAACTTAATGAGACAGTCCCGCGACTCTGGCGCCACATGTAGGATCCGAATTGACATGATCAAGTATATAATTATAGCCAAGTAAATAGAAAAACAAATGCATCCATTGCCATTTAACAAATTAATGCTTCAGAACGCAAATTACGGAACTAATTGAAAGCAAATATCGTTAATTAATCAGAACAAATAATTTTATTTCACCTGCTTATTTAGAATTTCGCAAAGCTGGCTGGTTGGTAAAATGGTTGATGTTTACTATCATTGATGATTCAAATGATGTTTGGTATCAACCGAGTATTATTAATCGATATAATTGAGGAAAAATAATATTTTTCTGCGAGTATGTTTAATATTTTGAAATGTGAGGCTAGGCCGTTTCGTTGCCGTTGTTTATTCACCCATCGCCTTTTGATTAAAATAAGCTATGTACCATCAAAAGAACCCCCAACGACCAATTAGTCTGTGTAAATGTAATTGACGTAAATATGATGTCATACTATTTTAGAATGCGAAACGCGCCTTTAGATCAGAAAAGATACTTTACAAACAAAACCTGCATACTACACAAGTCCTCTTGCTACGAAAATTACTACGAGAATTCGTAGCTTGCTACGAACTTTAATCTTGTCATCATGATCAGACAAATCAATAAAGTCTATTTTCTGGAAAACAAAATATGTTTTATCAAATGGAAATTAGTTCTACCTAGCATCTATTTTGAAATTAAACCCCTAGAGAGCATTGAGTAATATCGAATTTACTGGGGACTGGCGAAGCGTAAGCTAATCTACTTTTCAATACATATGAGGAGTGAATTTGCTGGCCAGATGCCAACTTTGTTTGTCGCTTTATGGAACTATGTACTTTGAATGTATTTGACGGCACGGTTGGTGCATTGTTGTGGGTTGGATTCCCGCATAGAACTAAACTTTTGTATGTTAGTTTAAATATTTGTACGTTAATCTCGTATTTAATTCGTCTAGGTAAAAGAAAACGACGTAAGTAAACCAAACCTGTATAATATAGTCTAAAGCCACATTAGAAGCCGGTGCGGTGGGGTTGCCAGCCTTTGGGAACATCTAAACTCAAGACAAACACAACAAATGTCTTTGCTTACCCTTTCTGAACGAGGCTATGTTATATCTAACTTCTCAGTAAAATTAGAAATGCGAAATGAGTTTGTAATGATGGATGTTTATACTCTTTCACGCAACAACTACTGAACGGATTTGTACATGGAATTGTTACACAGATTGTTTATTACCTGGATTAACTTAAGGCCTACTGTCCACACAGTCGTCTTTCGTAGGATGCATGTAACCTACAAATGAAGATAGGCGTATTTTGCATGTTTGTTATATCCACGCTGCTTCATGCAATAGTCAGTCACGCTACAAAAGGTCTCAGTTTTCTTTCAACTAGCATCGAGAAAGGACGTCTTTTGTTGTAATAATGCATGACGAACGCAACACGAGCGGCTGACGCAACGTTGCCGCTTCGTAGACAGATTTCATTGTTTCCACGCCAGATGCAAGCATTGGTCTTGCAATCGTCAATTGACGAAAGCGTGCATATGACGTGCGGTTACGTGGACTTTGACACCCCATTATACTTCCCGTGGGATTATTTTCAAGTTGCAGCGAGCGAAAAAGCTGGCAACAGCTAAAATAAAGCGACCAACGTCGTCTATCACAACAGGCAGCCACAGCGGTTCGCGAACGTTTTTAATTAGTTATTCTGAAAGCTGTAATGATACGTCATGCAATCAACCACAACCAGCATTTCATAGAAATTATACCGCATTGGTGCCGTGTTAATTGCTGGCAATTGCTGGTGTTTGCAAATATATAGAGGCCAGTCCAACTATTGCGTCATATGGGGATAAAGTTCGTCACAAATATCATTTGTCACATAGTATGGGCATTGGGAGTTAATTCGTCACAGGTAGGGGAACAGTGTATAAGATGGGTCGCGAGGTATATTATTGGCATAATATACACTTGGTGGTATGGTATAATATACACTTTAGGCAAACTTCACACAGCAATAACGTAGTGCAATCGCCATCAGGACGTCATCAAGCGGCCATTAACAAATGGCGTCCTATTGGCGCTTGCGCTACGTTACTATTGTGTTTTTTATCTTGGTAAAATCATTAAATGATTCCTCGCACCCAGGACGGGACTGTTAGATTTGTACTGACCAAAATCCACGTTGATCCTGTGCACTTGCGGGCCCTGCGAATGCCCCCTTCAAAATGCGGGGCCCCCTACTGCGCGAGGGCCGTAACAATAAATTGCTGAAAACTTTAAAAATAAATTGCAGATACTGCTACTGTGGACCCAGCACTGTCCAGGCACATACATTTTGTCGGCATGGTTTGCACAGTGACTGAGCTACCGACTGTTCCGAAGCGTGTTGCAGGTTCGATTCCCATATGGAACCAAATAATATTTGTAAAATCTGTACATAGTTGTTCCGGGTTTGGGTATTTGTGTGTGTGTGTTTCTATATTAGTAAACGCACCCACGATACAGGAGACATTCCTAGATAGACTCTAAAAAAATGATCGTACCTTAACGTCCTTAAAGCTGTTTACACACTCAAAGCGGGCTGTTCTCACTGGAGGCATGTGTATCTACTGTAGGCTGTAGGTGACAGTATTGGATTCACCGCTCACTGATTGACATTTAGATAAGCAGCGCGTTGAGTACGGTCAAATGAACTGATGGTTATGTTAAACAATGTTAGACTAAGCGAATTTTATTCGCGCTATTTATCAGCAGAACCGTGTGACATACAGAAGTTGTATGAAACTGTAGGGTCATACGAAAAAAAATATCGCGAAATAGTTCCAGAAAGCGAATTGACCGCCCTGGGTGGGGATGATGGGACTGTTAGACTATTACTGAAAAAAGACACTGTTTCCCTTTGATTATGATTACCATGAAATCATAAGAAAAATCAGCTGCCCCTAGCACTTATCTACCTATACTTAATATTATAAAGCTGCAGAGGTTGGCTCGGTTGAAGACACAAATCTCAGCAACTACAGGATTCAAATGAAAAAAAAAAAAATTGTGTCTGATAGTCTTTTAATCGAGGAAGCCTATATACAGGGTGATATTAATCTTTGGCGAAAATCATTACGTGTTTTTCTTTTTGTATCACTCAATACAAAAATATCGAGATATTACGTCTCAATGTTATCTATAAAAAGTTGATGAATCTGGACACCGCGCTGTGATGTGTCGCTCAGGTGTAACGGGGCGGGGCGGGGGGTCAGCGGGGTGCGCTCTGTCCGTTTCATGCGTCGGCAAGTGTATATTATTAACGTTTAGCTTAGTGACCACACAGAGCGGATGAGAAAATGAATTAATATGACAATTTGACGTATCGATTTTTTTTCAAAAATGAGGTTAGTGATTGATACCTAATGCCTAGAAAATTTTTGGACGGTGGTAAAAAAGTCACCCTGTATAACATCGCACTACGACCAACAGGAGGCGAGCAGCGGATGAGATCGCGGGGAACTGCTTGTATAAATGGTCTAGTTAGTAACGAGACTTGTCGGAAACTTTTTTCCAACCTCTAAAGGGATATAAACTTGGGCTTATGAAACTTATTTGGGTATGCGAACGGCGAGTAATAGGTGACGCGCCGTCCAATCATGGACCATGCTCGGGTTGAAGGCGCGTCATGTTCCAAGCCCGCCTCAAGGAGCTGTCAACAATCAGATGGGGCCCCCGAGGGCCAAAGCCTGCCAGGGTCGCGGGCCTGCCTCATCAGGTTACCGTGACATTGGAACGTAAAGGGATATTGAAGGATCATCGTGGATTTTAGTCAGTACAAGTCTGACAGTCTCTCTCGTCCTGCCCTGAGTGGAGGACTCCAATATAAAGAGAAGTCTAAGATAAAAAAGAAACGCTCATGTTTTTTTTAACCGACTTCAAAAAAAGGAGGAGGTTCTCAATTCGGTGGGTTTTTTTTATGTATGTACATCGATTACTCCGAGGTTTCTAGTCCGATTAGTGTGATTCGTTGTGATTTTTGCTTGATGCAGTATACTTGCAGTTTGGTCCCATAAAAAATTCATCCAATTTGGTTCAGTACATTTTATTTTGTGAGCACTTTTACTAATTTCGGCTACTTTCCGCAAATTGAAGACCGATTTTCAAAATTCTTTTTTTGTTGTACTAGGGATCGTTCACCTTAGGGAATACTGTAAATTTCATCAAAATCTGTTTTGCAGTTTTTGAGGTAGGGAATTTTATTAGATTATTATTGTGTACATGAGCGATGTTAATACCGGTGCCATGGATTACAAAATTCTAGTGCACATGTAAGAAAATGATGTATTTGACAAGAATGTGGGTTGATTATTTAAACTAAAAAGAGTAAAAAAAACACAAAACAACCACAAAAAAGGGTAAAATAACCTACATAACTTTTCTTTCGGAAGTCGGTGGCAAAAAAGACACCGAAAAAAACAAAGCCACCGACTTCCGAAAGAAAAGTTATGTAGGTTGTTTTACCCTTTTTTGTGGTTGTTTTTGAAGGCGGTTAATTTTTTTATGAAAAAAGTTTTTTATTTTACTCTTTTAAGAACTATAATACACCCGTACAAACGTTACAACACAACCAATTATCAGGCCGCATAAAACCAAAATACAATAGTATCATACAAAACAAAAGGTCACATAAAACCTAATCGCCATGCCCCAGTAAATACAATGATGAGACGATAAACAAAATGACTAGTTATGTTTAACCACCGCACTTATACCGATGTATGTGTAGCAAACGGAGCGCGAAATCACATCCCTGTTGACTACGGAGCTTGACAAAAGGAAATTGTTCTTGCCGCCAAAGTGATTGCTTCAGACTTGCTGTTAAAATATTGGCTCAGAAAAATGATTACCTACCTCTGTTTAGTCAAATATTTTCTGCGCTCTAAAACAACATCATAATTATATGCATTGCTGGGAAAAGAGGAGCTCTAAACAAAGTTTATCGGTTCAGCAATATGCAATTTGAAAGCACCAATTAATTGCAAAAGTCCGTCAGTAAGAATTTTGAAAAAGAATTGGACGTAGATAAACAAAAAGGATCCAACCCACAACATTACCGAAAATGAGTTAAGTAGACCAAACTGCTCATCAAGGTCTATATATTTTCGATTAGCAAAAACAATCCAAGTTAAATATGAATATTTTGACATTAAAATGACACTGGTTACCAAGCCACATGTATGGCGAACCCCTATTTAAGTTTCGTAAAAACGATCCATTCCCCTTGGATCATATTGTAAAACGGTCAATCTAAGATGCGGACACGAAACTAAAATGTTAAAAAGAATCCAAAGCGTGTGGATCCTTTTAGATTATAATATTTTACTTCAAATCATTGCAAAAGATAAATCACTAAAAAGATTCAGAAAGCATGAATCTTTTTTGTGAAACTAAATTTTTATTTAAAAAATGCACTGGTTAAATCACAAAAACGATTCAGTACGCGTGGATATTTTTCGCTAAACACATTTCTGTGTTTCTGTTGGTATTGATGAATACAACAAAAGGGATCCATACACATCGCAGTCAATATGTAGGTACCTATATTTTGAAGATTGAAGACGAAGCTGGTAGAGGCGTCCAAGAAGTGGGATCGTGTTTGATTAAATATATAAAACAAAACTTAATCCAAATGTTTTGTGACTGCTGTGGGAGACAAAACCGTAACATTAAAATCGTACTAGTCAATCTTTGACAGTACATTATTTTTATAATATCTAAAGACTGCCTTTATAAAAAAAAAGTGTAGAATGCTAAAATCTTCCAATCGGTCCTCCCGTCCCTCACTGGGCGGGAGGACTCATTTGATGATTTTGGACTGTCAGACTCGTACTGACTAAAATCAACGGTGATCCTTCAATAGCCCTTTACGTTCAAGCAGGCTTTGGCTTCTAAGGGGGCCGTGTTGGATTGCTGGCGCGCGTGGAACAAGACGTGCCGTCGACCCGGGCATGGTCTATGATCGGACGGTGAGTCACCCATTACTCAACGCCCGCATGTCCGCTCCTACGGTGGCCGGAAATCGCCTCGCGACGTCTGTCAGTTGCTGTCGGCGTCTCCCGCGGTAGCTGGTCTTGAGGTGGACTCTGTCCTATACCTCACGCGTCCCGCCTCCTACTTTGCTAGCATGACTGCTTCGCGAGGTCGAGGAAGCGACCGCTTTCCATTCCGTCTCGGATCATGGCCTCGACCAATGCCGGGCGCGAGAGGTATCGCCTCTGTGAGGACACGCCGGTGCTCTGCCCAAGCGGACCAGTCGGGCGTTTTCCTTTCCTATACGACACAGGAACCTCCCGAAACATCCGTGCCCGGTAAGGACCTGTGTCAAGCGGAAGATGAGGACGCCGTGACGCCTCTCCAGCCACTCTTCAAAAGGGGTCTTACTACCCTCCATGCCGCCTTGAGATCGCGCCGGAGCTCTTCTCGCAGTGCCTCGACTTGTCGAGGCAGCGGCGATTCCCCCAACTTTGCGCCTCCACGCGCCACTCGTAGATGCACTGGAGGGCTTTCGCCTTCAGATCCTAAGGCGGCAATCCGGCCAGGAAATTGGCCGATTTGCCGGCGATCGTGCGGTATCCCTGTATCTTCCATATGGCCATGACGCTCTGGCATGCGACTAGCGTTGCCGATCGCCTCCGCATGCACAGGGCCCACACAGGGACCCCGTAGACCATGGACCTCACGATACCGGTGTACAGCCTACGGCAGGAGGCGTTTGACCTGCTGAGATTGGGCAGGAGCCGCTTGAAGGCGGTTACCACACGATTCAGCTTTGGGGCCAAACGAAGGAAATGTTCCCTAAAGCTCCACCGGCTGTCGAGGATGAGTCCCAGCTATATCGTCGACTCGACGCCGATGCAAGCCCCTTCCACCGTTATGCGGGACTCTGACCGTGGTCGATCCCTGTGGGACGCCGCACGACATCTCTCGCCGCTTCCAATCTCCCCGGTGGCCGGGATAGATGATGGCCCTGTCCATCAAATAGGCCTCGACCACGCGGCGGAGGTAGGTCGGCACCCGGTGATATCAAACTACTTGTTTTATTAATGAAATGAATATTTTTTAACGATTTAAGTGGCAATTAGCTATTTTGAATCGTTTTTGCTAAATGAAATTGAGGTTAACATAATTGAAAATAGCTTTTATCAAAAAGGATCCTAACACACATTTAGTTGAATATCTCAAGAAATAAAACTAATTTCTCTTAAATTTATTTGTATGAGTAAAATATACATTGCCACACACATATTTTCTTAAGAAACCATTAAACATAAGCAAGTCTATAATGAGCAAACACAGGATAAACTTCAATCTCGATTATCTCAAAAGTAACATTTTGTGGGTTGGATCCTTTTTGTTTATCTACGTCCAATTAATGGATACATTTTTTTTTCTTTTATTTTTTTAATGCATATTTATAAAGATACTAGCGGCCCGTCCCGGCTTCGCACGGATGGACATGATGATTTTCGTCCTCTATAACCTGGTCCTGATGGTTACAAACACAACAAAAAAAGAATTATCCGATTATCCGAATCGGTCCAGCCGTTTGCAAGTTATGGGCTTAGCAACACATTTAGCGATCCATTTTTATATTTTAGAAGAAGAAGATAGATAGAAGAAGATAACACATCAAACTTCGAAAATGGCGGCTCAAGACGTCAGAAGCAAGTAAAAACTGTACTTGCTTGTGACGTAATATTAGCAACTTTTAAAGTGATCTTCGTCGATTTTGGCTTACGTAACAAAAGGAAAATATTGTATCAAATATTTTTTGATAATTTGACACAGCAAAAGATTTTTTCAGTCGTAGTCCCTATTGTAATATTTATAACCTTTACAAAAATATTTAACGTTAAAATTTGGCAAATTGAATTCTATGTTCACTACCATAATTACTCCGCGAAAGTACGAGGTTCAAATGTGTGATCTAATTAATATAGAAAACCGGAAAGGCGCCCCGGGCACAACTCAAGCGGCTGTCGTTTTAGTTAGAACGCGGTCTGACGGACGCACATAACAATCACATTAAGCCAGTCAGCCAGTATGTTTCAGGCCTATACATAATAATATTGCCAGCAACAAGGCACAAATTCAGATTCTGTGACTGATAGTGAGAAAGCAATATTTTCACCGACCTGAGAGTCGAACGTGGGACCTTTTGCAAACCAGTCACGCTTGTGTTGTGACCGACCAATGAGGTAGTATTTTCAAGACGCCTGCACAAATTGAGTATGACACACATTAACAATCACAAAAAAATAGTGTAGGCACTCGAGTTGGTCGACGGCACGTCGTGTTTCACATGCGTCTTCAAGAGCTGTCGAACAATCTGACGGGGCCCATCGTGGGCCTGGGCCTGCCGGGGTCGCGGGACTGTCTCATCAAGTAACCGTGACCTGGAACGTAAAGGGCTATTGAAGGCCACCGTGGATTTTAGTTAGTAGGAGTCTGACCGTCCTTCCAGTCCGCGTCCCGCCCTGGGGTGGACGGCAGGCGGGACTCATTTGATGACGTTATAAAGGTACTCGATAAAAAAGGCACTCGAATGTTAATATGCGATTAACAAACATTACATTTATCACAGGCGCTATATCTCATTTTAACAGAAAATTAACAATAACCGGTTTTCAAATATATTTTTTACCAACTCAGCAAGCTTTAAAACATCCCTGTTTTGTTATCCGGTAACGTTCTCACATGACCGGCTTTGTGCTGTATCAGCAATGTGTCTAGCGATGACGCGTTTTATTTCGTGCGACCGAGCGACATGACGCTATCTACATGATGCATGTCAACCATCAATATTTTAAAACATCCTGTAGATCGATCAGGGGTTTGTGTTTTGTCGAAAGATTTTCATCAGTTCACTACATTAAGAAAAGAAAGAAAGAAAAAACGTTTATTTGGGTAACCGCGGTGGTACACACAATATAAACAAATAAATGAACAAAGAGAAAAAAAAAAACAAGAGTGTAAAACATTAGGCATACAACAAAATATAGTTACATTGTGAGGGTTGTTGAAAATTTGCCACAATATTAATTCCCCACGAAAAAAAACCCACCAAAAAAAGTATGAATAAATAAGCCAAAGGTTTTTGTTTTTTTTTTTATTTTGATTATTGTGTATTCTTTCTTTTTTCTTTTTACCGCACGGATAGCAGAATAATAATAGTACATTATGATATAAGTGCGGTAAGTTGATCATTACAGCTGAGGCGATATTGGTAGGACGAGCCGTAAGGCGAGTGCTATAAGAAAGCAGAGGCTGTAATTATCAAACCGCACGTATGTCATACGACGTTTTATAACACATTTGTGAGTAAATAAATAAAATCATTACATCGAAAAGGAAAAGCAAGCGGAATAATTTTTACTTTTTCACAAATTAGCGATGCGCGCGCACCAGCATCTTTTGTTTATGGCAAAGGCACAAAAAACAGCCAGTATTACTAATAAAGTAAATTAATTCTTTTGTGGTTTTATTACAGATAAATTGTTGTAATTAATTTTCAAAATTAATTAAATTAAAGAATAAAATGTTTATTTATTATATTTCATCTCCCAAATTTAATTTTAATAATAAAATGTTGACCGCTTTTCTGACATACAAACTCTTTGCTAAGATTTAAAAAAGTACCGCTCGTTTTAGACGGAGCATCTTGATAAACCGTGCGTTTTACTTTACCATTACCGCACTAGTGCGTTTTACTTTACCATTACGCACTAGTGCGTAATAAGATACATTACGATACTGAAATAGGTGCAGTAAGAGACCTTTTACGAACAAATGTGTTATAAAATAATAAAATCCAGAACAAAACTATCAAAACTGGTAAAGGGAGTCAAGAGGGGCTGCGGTTACAAATCAATCAAGGCAGTAGATATATCGGTGGGGCCATAGAAGTGGGTTGTTTTAACTCGCAAAGGTCAAGGAGAATTATGCGCAGTTCAAGGTCAATTTCTTGTTTTAGGACACCTGAAATATACGTAGCCTTACCGTAGCTTTATCTTACCCGCAAATTAATCTAACATTACCTCTATTGGGAGACAGTGTTAAGACATACGAAATCATCATCAGCAAAAAGCCTGCTCCCTAGTTGGGAGTAGGCAGACTGTTGATGATGATTCAGACTCCCTTATTGGGATCGGCCTCCAGTCTATCTGGATGCAGCTGAATACCAGTCCCATTTACTTTACATGGAGCGACTGCCTATCTGACCTCCACAATCACGTAACTAGTATAAGATGGTTGTCAGACTTTCGAACTTCTGAGCAACGACTGTCATCTTCAAATAAACGGTTGCTCAGGCACTGCGCGAAACACGCCGTCATAAAAAACAACAAATAAAAACCAGGAACAACGAATTTACTTACTTTCCGAGACACAGAGGATCTGACTACGTTATATGGTCACCCATCTATAGGACCACCTCGGCGCACCTGAGCGGCTACTGTGCAGCGTGTGGCATGTTTGATGCCCGCACGGGACAAATATTTATAATACCTATGTATAACCTAAAGAAGTTGTGTTATGTATGTGATTTTCTATGTTTTTTAATAATAAAAATAACGATAAAAAAGGCCGCCAGAAAAGGAATGTTTTTTATTGAAAACTGATTCTATAGCGTGGAGAGAGTCTTGATGATATGACAACTTGGTACTTATTATATAAAAATAATCATACCTGTTTAGATAGATAATAATATTAATAATATTCCACAACTATCACACAACGCCATCTAGTCCCAAGCTAAGCAGAGCTTGTGTTATGGGTACTAGACAACTGATAAACATACTTAAATATTTCTAAATACATAAATATATAGATAAATTACACCCAGACACAACATATAGATAAATTACACACAAACATTTGTCCTGGGTGGGAATCGAACCCACGACCTCCGGCATAGCAGTCAGGGTCACTAACCACTAGACCAACTGGCCTGTCAAGCCTGGCCTGGTAAGAATTAACAGCAAAGTAACGTGATTGGCTTTATTAACGAATTCCAGTTATCCGATATCAATATTTACCAAAACAAACCTAACTAAGGTAGCTAATTGGCTGAACTCAAATATAAAACAAACGAGGAACATCGTGTTTCATTCAACAGCTCTTCAATTTTCAATAAATATAATTTGATGCGTATTTTTCTTTTGTAGCGTAAACCAAAATTGACGAAGATACAACGCTTTATAGTCACAAGCAAGTACCGACAGACAGTTTTTACTTCACGTGACTTGACATCACGAGTGCTCTTCCCCACCCTTAGAATTTAGATGCGTTACGTCTTTGTTTTTTTTTTTTGATTAAACAATACGTATCCATAATTTCACGCCGCAATCGCGGCGGTAAGACCCCTCTTTGAGGAGTGGCTGGAGAGACGTCACGGCGTCCTGACCTATCGGATGACGCAGGTCCTCACCGGACACGGAAGTTTTGGGAGGTTCCTGTGTCTGATAGGGAGGGAAGAGACGCCCGGGTGTCACCACTGCGAAGATCGCCCCGAGGACACAGTAGAGCATACGGTGCAAGACTGCCCTGCTTGGGCAGATCACCGACGTGTCCTCACGGCGGCGATAGGCGGAGACCTCTCGCGCCCGACATTTTTTGCGGCCATGCTGCGGGGCGAGACGGAGTGGGAAGCGGTCGCCTCCTTCTGTGAAGCAGTAATGCTCGTGAAGAAGGAGGCGGGCCGCGAGAGAGAGAGAACAGCGTCCTCCCTCCGCCCCAACCGCAGTGGTAGGCGCCCGCGGCGTCGGACGTCGGGTGGGAGGACTTTATTGATGATTTTACCACGCTAAAAAAAAAAAAAAAAACATAATTTTTCAAAACTCTAGCTGACAGATTTGCAATTTATTGCACATGCTTTTTAGTACTAATACTTTTTTTAACAATGGTGGGGCAACTATCTGATTTATTCCCGTTGAATCCCACTTTTGGATCCCATTTTTTAGGTATTCCCGATGAATCCCATTTTTAATTCCCGTTGAATCCCACGTTATGACAACATGTGTACATATCAGAAGAAAAGTGTTACCTACCTTTACTTTAAAGATTTATTCTCTGTTACTAATTTATGAATTTTACAAAAAAAAGTTCTAAAACATAAGCAATTTTGTCGTTGAAAGTACTCGCATTCAGATTTTTTAAAGCATGAGGGATCCAACGGGAATAGTTTTTGGGATTCAACGGGAATAAAACGTTTTTCTTTTGTTATGGGATTCAACGGGAATACATTTTAATTTTTTGTGGGATCCAACGGGAATAATTCAACTATCTGACCTTCCGGGAACTATAATGTGGTATATAATTATTATTCTATTTCTCAAGTAATAGTTACAATATCTACCCACTCTTATAATATTTACTGACTACGCTCTATTTACCTGCTATCTGCCCACGAAATATTCCCACGCAAAACAGGAAAAAAAGGAATGCCTAAATTTTACAACAATTGGACAAAAATAACTAAATGTCACGCAAATAATAAAATGACACGTTTTTCGAAGAGTAGGCAGATACATAGAGGGGTCTCTATTGATCCGAATGAAGTATTGTTTCATCTTATTAAAACTTTGTCCAATAAAAAACTTGCAAGCAATTTAACTTGGCGCCCGAAGAAGTATATTTAGAGAGCGAAGAGAAAACATTAACGACGAATAAAGCTAATGTTTTGTATTAAACTGACTTGTTTTAGAAAAAGAAAAAATGCGAGGCGCTCTTTGGAAGTTTTGTTCTGCTACAAAGGTTTATAAAAGGTTGTACTTATATATTGTATGTTATTGTTTTTGTTTCTTTAAGGAGTACTAGGTTTTTTTAGGCGCTGCGAACATTAGACACTGTTGCCGACACGGAAAAGCATCACAGGGAAACATAGTTCATGAGTATGTGTTAAGTGGAACCGACTGGACATATTCTTTTTTAACGGAAGGAGTTGATTTCATACTGGTTCTACAGAAATTAAATATTCATCGGTAGCTTATAATTATCTGACAGAAGCCACAAAAGTGTCCAACGTTTACGCCTTGCCGTAGAGAGATCTAGTTTTTCTTATAAGCCTGTCGACTCATCCGCAAGTTCGGATGAGTCGTCGGATAGTTAATATTAATGTGGTAATGTCATCCCAATATTACATAGGTGCAAACAATTGCGTAATATTTTGCAGAAAATGAGAACACGATGTGGAATCGTAACAGAAAGTACTAGGAGGCAGGACTATGAAGGTGTTGTGGTCATGCATTTGATTTTATATTTTCGGCTTAGTGATCAACCTTAAATAAATCTAAAACCCTGTTTTGTGTAACCACTAATACCTAAACACAAATCTTGAATTCATTCGATTTCAAAAGGTTTCGGATAAAATTGTAATTTGCTTCTTGCAATCACTAATGAAAGGAGATGCTTTACCGATAGATATATTGACCACAGCTTTAGACTTAATAGACTGAATGATCACGACTGAATGACTGAACATGGTTTTGCTTTACGATTCAGTCCAGTCGTGGCTTTCATGTAAATAGCTGTCTTTGTAACGTGAGGTATTGAATGAATTGATTGAAACTACAGTGAGAATAGACTGGGTATAATAGTTAGAATGACCGCCTATTATTGAGAGACCGTGAATCTTCTAGACTGGGGTCGGATTGACCTTAGGACTTATTTCCTTAAAATATGAGAATATTTTTAGTCCTGAATGTACTTTTACAATAAGTTTTCAGTTTGGCTTATTTTGACGTCACCGTCTCTTTAATATACACACATAAAAGAAGGTTTGTGATCACTAGCATGAGCTGTTTTTTTTTTAATTTAACATAATATTTATGTTTATTTTTAGGCCATATAGCACGCAGAACTGATGGCCGATGGGGCCGTAAGGTTCTCGAATGGAGACCACGCACCCCCCACTAGGTGGGCAGACGATCTTATGAAGGCCACAGGATCACGCTGGATGCAGCAGGCCGCTTACAACCGGTCCTACTGGAAGTCTAAAGGGGAGGCCTATGTTCAGCAGTGGACGTCTTACAGCTGATATGATGATGATGATGATGTTTATTTTTTGTTTGTAGTAAGACGATAATGATGTCTAGCTTTTAGTACAACTATAGATATCTTAAGCTCAAAAGAGGCGTTTACTTCACCTCGAATGATAGTTGCAAGATCTATTCGAGTGGAATAAGCAACAGTTTCTTCCAATTTTCCACCCACTTGATCTACAGTTCAGCTCAACGCCCGCCGGAAAATGTTCGTGTCTTCGACGAATACTAGCTTATAGTGTAGGTATCGAATATGTCGCTCAGGGGCTAATTGTTTGATTAGTCGTTAATCTATTTATTAAGTCCTGTACTAAAAAATACTCCCACATTTTTTAACAAATGGTTATTTTTTTAGCCGTTTGTTAAAAAAGTATGGGAATTTTAAAAATAGATAGTTTAACATTTGATTAAACTACTAACCTTTAGGACTTAGCTCAGTTGATTAAAAGTTGTCCAGTAAAGACAAACGACAGCTGGTCACGACTGTACGGATAGTCAGACACAAACGCATGAGCGTTTTCCTATGGGCATATATTATATTCTGATGAAAAAGTGTTTTATAAACGAAGTATTTGAATATGTAAATGGACTTTCGTTTCAGCACTGTGCGGTGTGATGTTCGAACAATAAAATTAAATTCCGTGAAAATACCTGTAAAAATAAGATAGCTTCACGCCCTGTGGCGGAGCTGGTAGAATTATTCAGATTATATTTTTATGTGTTTTTAATCGGGGTTTTACTTTCCATTGAATCGTGATTAAAACAGAATATAAAATGGATTACTTACCTATTCATTGGTGTTTATGTAATAATTGAGCTTCCAGGAAAGAAACGTGTAATTTTATTATGTTTAAGTCCTATTTAACATACCCGGGTTGAACTTCGCAATTTTATTGAGCGTGGATGAATAAATCTGAAATTATGAGAAATACGCTCTCTACCAGTTTCGATGAAAACTATAACTGAAATATGTATTGGATTTCTAAAAAATCAATATTCCTGGTCAAGAATCGAACCCGTTGATTTTGGAAAAAATACACGCTTTATACGTCACGCACCCTTTGATAGCGTCATTTTTGAAAATCAAATCCAGGAAAGTAATGACATACAGCAAACTTTAGGAAAGTGTTGCATTTAACTATACTGTACCCTTAGCACGAAGTCAAAGTCAAATCATTTATTTCAAATAGGCCATCAAAGAGGCACTTTTAAACGTCGAATATTAAAATTAAGGAAATAGGATGGTATGGGATTGATTCTTAAAGGTAGGTTGTATGAAGAAGAATGGGCAAGAAACTCCATACTTTTTTAAAAAACCTCTACGTCTGACGTCTCAAATACTGAAAACTCGTGCTAAGGGTACTGATTCCTAAAAGTCTACGTAACATAATTGTCTTTGACTCATGCATTGCCCGTATCTTATTGGAAAAAATGCATTTTTTTTAAATAGGGTGATACAATACTGAAAAAAACTTCGGATGGACTAGATCTACAACAAGGAGCTACAAAAATGCAGATAATCTGTAGTATACCATTATTATAATTATAGAAAAACAAAGGGGTTTGAAGATTTTACTATGGAGCGTGGCATACCTACAGCCGCCATTTTGATTTTTTTTCAAAATCGCGGCCAGCCATGAAACCTTTATAAATCGATAGCTGACATCAATAACAACAAAAAATATTATGACACCAACCCTCGTAAAGTTTCCGGTTTCTGAGATATAAAGTGTTAAAGTTGACCACATTAATTTGGAATAACAAAGGCTTAACATATTTTTATAAAATATTTTAGTAATTGATAGGTGAGATGATGGTCTGGGAGAAAAGAAAAACGTAGAATGTGCCAGCTGCTTCTCTTCCGGCAGACCGTAAAAGTCGGTCGAGGGATAGGGCAAAATGTAAGATCCATAGCCCCTCAGCTTAAAACTCTTTTAATGGGCAGCAGCGTTGGAAGACTAATAAGCTGAAATAAATGTGCTCTCCAACCCGTCTGCCAAGCGTGGCGAGTATGGCAATAACCATCCAATGGAAAATCCTTGGGTGAGGCCTTAGTCCAGTAGTGGACTTTCTACGGCTGTTATGATGATGATATGCCTCATGATGTTTCTGCTTACTGTGGCCATCACAGCAATATATCTGGATAGAAGCAATATGTTCTTTAATTTGTATCGAGATGAGCGTGTCATATTTTGCATAGATATTTTGATGATACAACTGTAATTTAGTATACAAACTTCGTCATAGTCGTCCCACTTCTTGTGTATTGTTTCTACAACTCAATACGGCACAATTAGGCATTTTTTACTTTTTGTATTACCTCTGACTGCGAGAATATTCGAGCGCGGACTCATTAAAAGAAATCAAAATATCTCCTTTTTTTACACGCAATTAAATACACTTCCAGTACAAGCCAATCCAAGTCTGTAGTGGTCATAATTGTTGATGATAGGGTGTACAATGTAACGGCTAAGTTATGGCTTCAGGTACAAACAAGAAAATTCAAATTTTTAAAAATGTGGCAAAATCTAACCATCCCTACGAAAATTGCAAAAAGTAAAGGTGACATGCCATGGTTAAATTTATCAATAAAATATAATACATCATACATTTCAAAGGTGCGAGCGAGACATCTACAATGCAGGCGGGTGAGGCGAGTTGATTTTAACATCTTGATACATTTTTAATATCTTGATACATTCGAACACATACACTAGCTTAGAATTGTGAATGTCACGTGATTAACTTTCACGGTTATTATCTCGGAAACCGGAAACTTTACGCGGGTTGTTGTCATAATATTTTTTGTTGGCATTAATGTCAGCTAACGATTTATAGAGGTTTCATAGCTGGCCGCGATTTTGAAAAAAAAACAAAATGGCGGCGGTAGGTATGCCACAAATCTTCAAACCCCAATCAAATATAATGTGTTATACTTATTTAGGTAGATAATTATGTTTACATACACATTGATTCTTTGCCATTGTTTCATAATTTAACAGTCTAGAAACAATAGCAAAGAACTTAAAATAATGATGAAGTCGCATTTAAATTATTAGATACGCTGAAACCACTGGACTTCAACGTAACCAACCAACCTTTTTAAATAATTTGTTCTTCACAAACACAAAAAAAAAGAAAATAAGTCGTAGCCCGTCGTAGTTGACTGTTTATAATCGTATATTTAAAAGGTTTTAAGAAAGTAGTTAAGTCTCAAATGATTACGCTAAGCAGGTTCTTAATTTAATTGCATCCGTAAAAGCTTCTCTGCGACAAGATTTAACTGGAACTTTTACTACTGGAACTTTTGTTCTACCTAACTATGTTTTTAATAGTCAAACAAAAAGGCTTATTTTTATAATGAAAGTGGGCATGACAATAATTGTGCTAGGCATTCAAATAGTGTTTGTATTACCTTAACCTTTTTTATCGTGGTAAAATTATCAAATGATTCCTCCCACTCAGGGCGGGACTGTCATGAATTGTACTGACTATAATCCACGGTGATCCTTCAATAGCCTTTTACGTTCCAGGGTCATGATGGATGAGATAGTACCGCAACCGCGGCAGGCTTTATTACCACACCTTGACTGGAAGTCAGTCCAGAGGTGGGTAGCACAATATTTCCATATTTTGTTTAAGGCGTACTCGAAGTATTTACAGCGTTTATTGTATGCAAAATGAAAAAGCACGTAGTGTACAAAGAACTAATTATTTCTCTCAAATTAACGTCAAAGTTCCCGTTTACTTTACGTCACGCCATCTTTGGCGTGACGTAAAGTAAGCGGGAACTTTCTTCAATATAGCAGACGTCAAATTTTAATAGTCTTCTATTTGACGTCTGATATATTGAAGAACTTAGTAGGTTAGCTTTTTAATAAATTTCGGCAAAATCGACTCGAGATCAACAGTCGAACAATCTCTTGTTATCATAGGGCCGTCGCCGTCTTCTACTATATAGTTACTGACTGAGACACGTCTATGCCTAAAGAGATTATCGACAGGCATCCCTATGCAAAGCGTCCTATATCGTCAATGTCGCCCCTGTGAGATCCACGATTTGGTGACGCTTCGGAGGTGCTGAGGCGATCCTGTTAATTTGTCGCCTGGTTGAACTCGAGCCGCTATTGTGGCCTTTAGAATTTACGGTCAATATCCTACTTATCGTACTACTGGTACACAGATAGTTTATAATCGGGAGTAACACAAAGGATACTTTTTATCCCATGGGAAAATTACCAAACTATCTTACTAGACCACAAAGCATGTGAATAACATAAATGAAGACCAAAATAGATTTGATATACTGAAGGGAAAAGTAATAAATGAACAAAATTAAATATGAAGAAGAGCAGATCCCGTAAAATATTGCGAACAAGAAATTATGAATGCTCGTGTAGATAGAACACAATAGCAAATTTAAGAAGGCTTCGTCGAAGAAGGCAGTTTTATACTTTCTTTCAGAGAGAATAAATATGTATTGCGGGAGTCCTAAGTTATGACTGGAATAACAATACGATTGTTCTTTAAAGGAAAAAGGTTTTTGTATAGTACATTCTGCTATTGTTAGGACGGTTACACATTAGTGCATATTAGGGCGATTTTGGAAGAGCTTATACGCGTGTAGCACTCACGCAACTCGTAAGAGACGTGCTGATAAAAGCAAGTTATAATCAATGACGTATTATATATATACATAATACACGTCATGAACGAACATCGCGGCGCATGAAAACTGCGAAAATACTAGAACAACTTATACGCGTGAAGAAAGAAAAAGAAAATATGAAAACGTACGGCGGGATACCTGTTGCTAGAGGGAGACAAATATACATCTTTAGTAACAGTACAGGTTGGTGCGTAACTAAGCGCGATGTGGCCAATTGGCTTCATTTTTTGTTGTCATTTTAGAGTGCGGACAACGTATCTATAGTTTATTATATCATTGGTTATAATGTAATCGAGAGATAGGTACGAGAGACGCCTCAGAGCACGCAAGATCCGTTCGGGTGAACACGGCGGAATAAGCGCGTGTACGCGCGTTTAGTTGTTTGTAGCGAAAAATGTGAAGGGTTTGTATGGTGTGACTTGCATCTCGTCACACCCACGTTTCTTCTAGGTGCTTCGCTAGTCAAAGTGACTCGGGGCATTCTCTATAGAAACTTTTACATTTGTTTCGCTGTGGCAATAAGTGTGACACTCAAACGTCTAATTCGTGGTCAAGTGGTAAAGGGAAAAGGTTCGCGTTGATCCGCACAAGAGCAGTGTACGCGTATTCAATGTACTCATGGACAGCGTATACCGACTACGCGTAACACAGAAACGCGCTATCCGTGCGCAGCATAACGAACGTTCTGGCAAGCTTTGGCGAACCGTCTGTCAAGACAGACATCTTCATGAAGAAAAATATTTTGAGAACCATCGACTACAGCGTTAAAATGTTCGTAACGATGTTTGTCTCTATGTTCGGCTCTGTTGGTTGTTCAGTTCGGCAAAATTATAAACGGCGAATGCAATATGTCCTGTTACAAGTGAATGCTCATACTCAAGTCTAACAGCACCTTATGATTATACTGGGGTCTTAGCTTAATGTTGAATAGCATATGTAAGTTCCCTCATGAATTGTGTTTTGTAATGAAAAAATCCTGAGATTAGGACTTTCAATCAAACAATCAAATTCAAACTCTTCAGATTTTTCCCACGTTTTTATAAACTCACTTTTTTATAATATACGAGTACATTTATGTAACAAAATACCTACCCGCAGATTCTGCACTTTACTAGATCAAAGACAAACCCTTAAACTAGTTCATTTAATTCCCACAAGTGATTGTTTTTTCCATTATGAAACTTCAACCTCGATAAAGATGAATTTGCCTGCCATCGAGTAAACACAAGGCTCTGTTAGCATTTTATTTTCTTCGGTAATTGAATCCTACGACACCGCGGGGCCTCTGCTCTCTGCTCGCGAACGCAAAGGAATATTTGTGCACTCTGTATAGGCATTATGTGTAGTTTGTTGGTATTTATATAGGAGGATATTTTTAAAGGATGTAACGTTATGTTTTCCAAAGAGCAATTGAACCCAGTATACGAAACAAAGTGAAAATAAACATAAAATCGCACTCGAATTCCCGAAGGGTTAAGATGAGGTATATAGGTATACCTAATAGGAACAGACAAGTCCTGGAGTGGAGACCGCGTATCGGGAAGCGTAGTGTAGGACGCCCCCAGTCAGATGGACCAACGACCTTAAGAAAGTGGCTGAGACAGACTGGACGCGGAACGTAGAATACGGCACTTCTTCTTCAACCTTTATTCACCCAATGATGAGTGTCTCTTCCAAATCTTTCCACTTCTGGCGGTTTTGTGTTATGACCATCCAGTTTCAGAGGACGGGCACATGCCGGACAAATCATGTGCAAAATAACACATAACTTGTGCCCTGAGGCTGTGAGGCAGGTCGTGACAGGCCACGGAGGTAGCGGGACAAAATGGTCCCATTAGAACTGGAAGGAGGATGCACACTTGCGCAGATTTCGAGAAGTCGAAGCCAAGGAAACAGGCCTTTGCCCAGGAGTAGAATAGTAAAGTAGGCTTTGAAAAAACATAACATTACGTAGCATTACGCCACTGCTTCACGGTAAGGGAGGTGGTTTTGTGTTAAGGGGGATGCTCCAACCAGCCCGCGAAATTCAATTTTTTTTACGTTTTTTGCAATTTGCAGGCCAGTGACATGTTGTAGCTTTATAAATATATGAGTTGCGGTAAAAACAAGTATAATTTTAAAATATAAAAGTTATCAAAAAACTTGCTCCATCAGCTCTCACATAGAAAAGGTGCATCATGTTAAAATCTCCGAAATCTAACTACGATTTATTTAGCAAAAAACGTAAAAAAATTTGAATTTCGCGGGCTACATCGAAGCAATCACCTTAAGTGTATCATGGTAAACAATTGTGGACTCTTCTTCTCTTAATTATGACAAGGATTGACGGCTACTCTAGACGTATCGAAGTGGAAAGTATTCCTTCCAATTCTTTCTGTTTAGAGGCTAATTTCCAGTTAACATTGCAATAAACGACGGTTGAAAATGGGATGAAAGGCTTTGTAAGGTTTTTTTACCGAATGTATGTTTTTGTGCTAAACAAATAAGTGTATGGCCTCGTTTTTACCAAATGTGGTGATTAGCGAAAGCAATTAAGAAGCAAAAGTAAATATTTATACAAGAATCGTAACTCGTTATCAGATGTACCTGAAAAAGATTGAAGGTTTATTCAAATAAACCTTCAATAAAATTGTAAAATGTTTTACACAGTGTTTTAACGATAGGTTTACTGTCGGTTATCTTAATAACTGTACAATAAAAACAGAAGATAATTTTATTCACAATTATCATGTCACGAGGTCCTGCTACTTAATTATTTTCCTCAAATCTTATGGTCATTAACGAGAAGATAGTTATGAGTAGGTATAGCTCTGGTCAAACTGAAGCCAATCCCGAGGTGTAGGTGTGAGTTACAAAGCCTGTATGGCCTGTAAGGCCTGGTGTGTTCCCAGCCGCCATGGCTTTGGACGGTGAGTAATGGATGACTCGCCGTCCGATCATGGACCATGTCCGTGTCGACAGCGCATCGTGTTCCACGTGCGCCTCAAAGAGCTGTCAGCAATCTGACGAGGCCCCCTTAGAGGCCCAAAGCCTGCCGGGGTCGCGGGACTGTCTCATCAGGTAACCGTGACCCTGGAACATAAAAAAGCTATTGAAGGATCACCGTGGATTTTAGTCAGTACAAGTCTGAAATCATAAAATAAGTCCTCCTACCCTAGGAGGACTTATTTTATGATTTTATCACGACAAAGAGGCCTGTTGTGATATAAATGGCCTCCAGCGTTATGACTTTCGTGACATGTGATACCATGCCAGCACGTTATACTTTTTCCATCTGGCGCTACCAAGTTTCATCTAAACAATATCAATAATTCAATTCTGATCACTTTCTCATCTCACCTCACAACCTTTAGGTAATAGTGAGTAACTATAGTAACTGACTCGGGAACATCCAGAGGACTTTACAAACCAGTCTGTGTATTTGTAGGCAAGAACAATTCACGGTTAGTTAGCGAAGCAAACTCACCTGTAGATAATTGTTTTGACCTCAGCACGAACAGAAGTCCGAACTGAAGTCGGACACACTCGGACTAACTCTGACAAACTCAGACAAACTCGGAGTTTAATTGCCTGGCAGTTCAGAATTGAACTCCATGTTTGGCAAACAGTGGTCTTACACTTTCGCACGCTTCAATAAGCGGCACTCGAAGTGGGAAGTACGAAGTACTGAACTAGAAGAAAGTACTTCACGACGGTCTTTTGTTTTGAGAATAAGCTCCTCGGCTTATTTATGGATGTGTGAGTTTGGAGACACAATAGGCTGGGTGGAGATTAGAATTTACAAAACAGTTGCGTTATATTTTAATTAAATGTAATATGTAGGTAGTCAGAATTCTTGAAGTTATTATTTAACTTGTCTATTTAGACCACAAAAAAACATTTTAGAAATAAAATAGAAAATAAGTAAAGCTATCAGTCCCAGTCACAAAGCATAATACCTAACTTGTAAAAATTTAAATACTTACTTAGTTTTGTATTTGTCGTATAATGCAGAAGAAACCTCATCTAGTACTTTCTACTTCAATCATTTTAGCATAAATTGTGTTCTACAGTTATTGCAATTCCCATTTGCGTCAAATTACTTTTATTTTGCAAAACATTTTTGATGTTGACTGTCTTATAAGAATTACGTACCTACATATTTCGACAGATTTCCTTTGAGGGTGAATCCTGAGATTAGGCATATTTAGGTGATTCCCTTGGCGAAATTTATTTAAACAGATTTTTTGTAACTAACAATGTAATATAAAATTTAGCTTCATTATAAACACATTAAACGAATTGGCATCACTTCAGGCCGGATGGTTCCCAATATATTGCGTTTTAATTTTTTTTGGCCAGGGGAATCAAAAAAAGGTAGTGGAAAATCAAGTTTTATTACTATTTTTAAGTAGCCTCTATATAATACTAATCAGCCTCGTTAACAATTTATCACTTTCAATACTCGACCACAAATCGTTAAATCACAAATTGCATTTGAAAACGTGGTCAGGGTAATCAACGAGCTAGCGAAACCAAAACCAGGGGAATCAAATACTTATGTTCATAATTTCGTCCTGGACCAACGAGCGGCGTAATCTTTCACAAAGACGTACGAAGCTCTACCAGCAGCGCACATGCGACGGCACGGAGACAATCTTCTATAAAATTCTACTAAGATATACGAAGATTTGTGACGCGCCACGGGAATCACTGTTTAGTCTCGGACAAACTTTATATTGTAATAATAAAAAAAACTATCATAAATATACATGCTGTATCTTTTTTAAATATATCTACAACAATCCTGGTAGCGATTAGACCACACTGTTTATTTTGTTTACGTTCGTAAGTAAGACTTTTATTGGTATTTTGTTTGCGAAATGTGCAGCGGACGCGCCAGGGTTATCAATTTTTAAGCCTTTTGGATTTTTTTTCGACTGTTTAGAACCCAATTAGACACAAAAGCTATCGTGCAACAGTAAGATCATACAATATAGTGGCATAAAAAAAATATTTTGGTTTCTAATTTAAATACTACGGGTAGTTTTTTTCTTCGGACAACGTAAAATTAGCCTCTCAAGATTCACCCTTGACATCAAATAATGGGACTTTGTGTTATGTCCTAAATGATTAATTCAAATAAATTAATACATCACTATTCAATTTTATGAAATGTTCCACGGTATACCCAATAATTATGTGATATATACGAGTTTGTGGTTCTATTAATTCAATTTTAATTAGATGTAATGTAATATTGTTACATTTTGGCTCGCTTAAATTGCTACGTGCGGTAATATCCTTAAATGTAATTTTTAACGAGATTAATTATCCGTAATATAGATTTTGTCGGACAGAAATGAATTATGTAAATTCAAATAATTCAAAATCGGGATTATTTATGACGCTAATGTATGCTTAAATCCTTCTATAATATTATATCTATGCTTAAATCGTATGATGATTTGCAAAACAATGCTGATTTTAATTTGTGCATAATTATGACGCAAATATTTATAATGATTACCGTAAGAAATAATATCTAAAAGGAAGTCGGTTAATCAATCTACAATTGGACGCTGAGGCACCCAAACACAGATAAACATCCAGACGCGATAATAACATAATGCTTATTATGTCTGAAAAGTACTGTTTATTTTATACCTACACAATATAAGACTAGCATTATTATTTGCATTATTATACGTATGGTTTACGCGCGTACACGCGCCTATTTGCTTGGACCTCAGCACCCTACACGATGCAGGCCTGACGGTGTGCTAACCGCACCGCGTGCAGCGCTTCGACGCGACGCTCGTTTGCGCGAGTTTCTGTTCTAGTTGCGCGTGTGATTAAAGGCGTGCTCATACGCGCCAACGTTCTACGTACGCCTCCAAAAACGGCCTTAAGCCCAGCTTCCACCTTCATCATTTCCGGGGAAAAGGTAAGGTGGAACGTACTTCTTTTTTAAAGATATAAGTAGGTTTGCATTGCCACCAAGAAAGAGTTTAGTCGTCTGAATCTCAGAGCAAGCTCATTTTTACTTTGCCCGCAGAGTCATTTTGGCACGACTCTTTGTAGGTTGAACACATGTAGGAAGCAGTTTCCTCTTTCGAGGTAAAATTATGTCATTAATGGGTCTGGGAGTCTACTTTTTAAGTCCGTCAACGAAAAAACGGATACGGATACAGATGTAGGTACGAACGTAAATAACGTCAAAATCAAATTGCGGTTGGATAACACCGCCACGACTGCATTCATTTTAACGCGGCGCTAGTATCTTTGTCATTACATAAAAGTGGTGGCGCAGACTCTAAGGAAATCTCTGTATCGTAATATCGGGCTCGTTGTCAAAAGGTCTGGCACTAAGGCCGAAACCACGGGTTTCGTGCTTAGAGATTAGACCCCTGCTACGTTCGTGCTGGAAACCAGGTTTTACGGATGCATGAGCATCAATTAACGATAGTAATAATAGTAATTCGTTTATTTACTCACACACAACATTCAATACATATAAAAACTTTTTTTTTTTAATGTAACCGCCTTCAAAAACAACCACAAAAAAGGGTAAAATAACCTACAAAACTTTTCTTTCGGAAGTCGGTGGTTTTTTTTATTAATTTCATTGTTTTTTTGCCACCGACTTCCGAAAGAAAAGTTTTGTAGGTTATTTTACCCTTTTTTGTGGTTGTTTTTGAAGGCGGTTACATTTTTAAAAAAAAAGTTTTTATTTAACTCTTTTTAGTATAAATATTCAACCATCATTTTCTTCCATAATATGTAAGAAATCCGTAGCACCGGTAATAACATCGTTAACATCTCTTTCATTTCTTCCCTTTCTCAAAAACTACTGAACCGATTTTGATGAAACTTGCGGTATTTTTTAAGGTGAACGATACCTAGTACAACATAAAAAGAATTACTTAAATCGGACTTGTAGTTCCGGAGATATGCGAACACAAACATAATTTACTAAACTGTCTCCTTACTAGAGGAGTTGTACCTTCCATCATCAGCTCATCCACCTGAGATGATGATTATCAGATGCAAATACTTGAATAGCTTTAGAAAATATATGAAAATGGTACTATGTGCCTATAAAATTTGAAGAATGCCCTCGATTTCCCTGTGATCCCATCATCAGATCCTGACCTGATGATCATGGGACCAATTGGAAAGTATACCCTTTCAAACAAAATAAAAATTTTCCAAATCGGTCCAGCCGTCTTCGAGAAATCGGGGAACATACATAAAAAAAAAAAAAAAAAGATTCCGACGAATTGAGAACCTCCTCCTTTTTTTTGAGTCGGTTAATAAAAAGGGACAAATTATAATAATAATCGCGCCGAAAATACGCCAACCTGAAATCCATTAAAGGTAAGCGTCCACAGGTCGGCGTCACGGAAATCCGTTTGATGCGATGCGTCCGATACGTGCGATGCGGACCTGTGGACGCTTACCTATATTACGCCCATTTATAACCTCAAGCGATTCGACTTGCGTCAAGCGACTCGTACGTGCGTCACTACTATACGTCAGTATCGTTGCATTGCCAATCACGTCACTGTGACCCGTAGTATGTGCTTAGCAATTTCCTCAAATTATTTTTTAAACAGGGCAAACAGAAATCTCACTAAACAGAGAGATTTGAAAGCCGGAAGAGAAGGACTTCTAACTAGTCTTTATAAATGTGAAAGTTTGTGAGAATGGATGGATGTTACTTTTCACAGAAAATTACCATAGATTTGGATGTTGGTATACGCAGATATTAGTTTCTTTGCGGGATAAAATCCGGAACATGGATATTCGGCGAAGAACCAGAGTCACCGACATAGCTCATAAAATTTGCATGTTGGAGAGGCAATGGGCAGGCCACATCGCTCGTAGAACTGACAACCGATGGGGTAGAAAAGTTCTCGAGTGGCGAACACGGACCGGAAGACGCAGCGTAGGCAGACTCCACATCGTGTGGGTCGCGGGCAACCGATGGATGCAAATGGCGATTTATCGTTTGGCGTGGCGGTCTAAGGCCTGTGTTCAGCAGTGGACGTCTTCCGGCTGATGATGATGACGCAGATAGTTTATCCTGTGGGATAATTTCTGAGTTACACGCGGGTGAAACCGTTTCCATTTGCTAGTAGACCAACAAAATAGCCGTTATTGTTGTGGCCAAGCAGTAAAAGTACCGCATTAATTTTATGCCCACATAATCACTAATTACAAACAAACAAAACACTGTTCGGATTACCGAAAGTAACAAACAAAGCCGCATAATTGTGAATAGAGCCCGTATTATCGTATTATATCGCCATTCAGATCATTTGTATCAGGGGGTCTAAAAAGGCCACTTTAGCAATATCCTAATATTTTTTTTTAAATAAGACATTGCCCCACACTAGGATTTTTTCCTGAATCGTGGGAACAAATAATTGTAGATCATACACATTTGCACCGCGCGAGAATCGAACTCGCGACACACAGTGCAGCAGTTCAATCGCTCCGTCATTACGTCAACTGTGCCGTTATATTCTTCGTATTAAAAAAAATAAGACTGAAATAGTTATTTGATAAACAAGAGTGCAAAGTTGCTTTTTAACCGCGTGCTCAATTTTGATGACCGAGCAAGCAAAGGATTCTAAAATTGAATCACGGGAGCAACGAGTGATTCTCTGTTTTTTTAACTTTAGTTTTAGTCACTCGTTTTATTCATTAAATTAAACTATTACAAAGCATCAAAAACTAGAAAAGATTAATTTAATTATCTATCCCAATCTTGTTATTCTTATTATGATTCTCTGAAAGTAGCCTTTTTAGACCCCTGATCGAAATTAGGTTTTGCTCTATACGCCATTAGGATGAATGCAGGCGAGTCGTCGATCGATTTAGAAACAAAGCCCCTAATGCCATCTGTGCAGGCAAGTCTGCCCACCAGATACCTAATGGAATTCTAGCCATGATCGCTCCAGTGCAGCTTTCTTTTCTCGTTCCGTTCTTTCGATTCTCGTCTTGGGAAATGGCTGTAAGTACCGTTATAAATGAGAAGGGTTAGGAATGTCTTGTAAGTTTTCAATGTGTATGTTCGATTCGTGCTTTTGGCTTTGTAAGATTTACGAACATTATTTTATGATAACTTTTTCTGAAGCCGTGTCTCCATTATACAAGTTACTTGTATACAATTTGCAAATTGTATGCAACTTCAGCAAACCGGCTTACAAGTTACAAATTGGAAGTAGATAGTTTGAACTTGGAGATTTTGCTATTCACTATTCAAGCAAGTTGTTCACGAATATGCATGACTTGCCTAAAGCGTAGGCCAGACAGAAGAAACGTAAGACGAGGACGCGTCGCGGACGGGCGCAGACGTAAAGCGTTACGCCTGCGTCCCGACTCTTCCGCTATGCTTTGCGTAGCAACGCTTCCAAACATTTTGTATGAAAGGGACGCCGTAGAAACAAATTTAATGTCCGCGCCCCGTCTGCGTCTTACGTCTTTTCTGTGTGCCCAGGGCCTAATAGAAGGTTTTTTTTAAGTGTTTTTGCCCCACACTTTGAATATCTCCTGTATCGTGGGGTTGTTTACAAATATGTATTTTAAATAGCACAACAAATACTTGTAGGTTATACAAATATTTTTGTTCCGTGCGGGAATTGAAACTGCAGCACATAGCGCAGCAGTCAATTGCTCAGTCACGAAATAGGATTAATTTTTAACGTGGGACAGCAATTATAAAATGTTCATTTGATTTAAGAGGATCGTCTACCGAGCGCTCGTCCATAGTAAAAGAGAAAACGGTTTCCTACCCCTAAATGTTATCCTATCTCAATGATTTTTTAGAATGCTTCCTACACAGTAAAAAACTAGGTTTATAGGTTTTCTTTTTTTCAAAATTTATAATAGTTTGGAAGTTACAGGCGCCTAAGAGTTACTTTTGAGAAAAAGAAAACCTATAAACCTAGTTTATAGGTTTTCTTTTTTTGATGAAACCTATACTTAGTATCAAAAAGCGTATAATATTTCATTTCACATGACGTGGGCAACAATCTGACCGAATTATGTTATCGTTGGCACAATTATGTATTTAGTGTGCATATAATTACTGAAACACGGAAATCGCATAAATCACGGCGAATTATTAGACACGTGATTATATTATCTAGCTAATGATTATAGGTAAACTAAGCAATAATACCTACTGCACTTAACGTACTTTGGCTATCGACATGGCAGCTCAATGGAAAATACTAGTATTTTGCAAAGCCGCTATTCTCATTTTTCAGTACCACCAGCACGCGTAGCATGGCGCCGTAGAAACGGGTTTTGTCGACGGGAGAATAGACAAAATGACAGAACGTAAAAGATTTTTATCGATTTCAGCATAGCAATGTTTAAAATATACACAGAAGAGATATATTTCTATTCTTTAATGGTGTAAGAATCGTGTCATACTTGTGCAAAAAAACAGTCGATTTGTATTAGAAATAACGATGAAATAACTTTGTCTTTTCTTGGAAGAATAGAGACAGAATCGCCATGCTACTCGTGTTGGGTATATCAAATCATGGAAAACCTTGGAATCTTGACTTTTCTGCGTTTTGTTTACGGGCGGATGCAGGTGAGCCAGTTCTTGAAGGATCATTGTGACAGCTGGGAGTCATATTTTACAAAGCTATTGTCGCTCTTTACTATTTTCTTCACATCCTCCAAAAGGGCGTGAAAGAGTTACCTACAAGGTCGGCAACGCGGTATAGTAATATGCTACGGTGAGCACTTTCTGGGCGGGCGTTATGCGTGGTTTTGTCATCCTTTATGATCATCTGCCTGCCGTTTCCTAACTATGTTGGAGTCGACTTCCAGTCGAACGAAATGCAGCTGAATATCAGTGTGAGCGAATCTCTCACCATTTACTCTTTGTATTTGGGTACGCTAGGTATGCTGCACAATTATTTTAAATTAAACGCATATTTTTCCCGACATCTTTTTATTGAATTTTTTTTCTAACTGACGTGACACATTTCAAAAATATTGTAAAGGCTAGGTTACACATTCGTTCCAGAACATCCTCCACACCCAGAAAACTAATTTACCAAATGTGTAGCCGACTTTACGTTTACATTAAAGTAAACTGGTACAAAGAAATAGAGTACAACACATAAACACCAATGCAAGATTCCAGTATGACAATTTTTTCAAAACATAAATGACTAATCTAAAAATAAAATATTACAGACACTTTGTCCTAACACTTTGTATTACTACTTTTAGGTTTATAATTAATAGCAAGCCTAAAAGCAATTAAGTCAAATAATTACTAGAAACTTGACCGGTTTTAATTACACTATTCCAACTAGACCAACACAATATCATAAAAAACAAATTATATTATAACATAATCATAACAAACAAAATTAAGAATTTCTACTTCTTTTATATTAATAAAATTTAACATTGTCATAATTATTATCTTAGATCTAGTCATAGGCTAATAACATTATATGACTGACAAGGAAAAGTCCGATGAATACGCCTTATGATCACATAGCATTTAGCGTACATTAATCATACAATATATCTACTTGGCATTCTGAGAGTCCTACCTACACGAGTTGTCTTTTGTGTGCTGACCTTGCTTGTCGGAATTTCCCGTATCTCATCCTTGGTTACTTGTGTACTACTTGGGTTAATAACAATTATAAATTTCTTACCAACAGGATCCTTGCTATCCTGTGGTCCCTTCACCTCTGAGGAAGAAATTTCCAGTCTATATAGACGTTGAATGGGTCTGGTCTTGTATCCAGCAGATGTTTTTACCTTTGCAGCTCTACTAATACCATCTTTCCCAATAAAGGTTTCTGTAACAAGTCCTAATGGCCACTTTACCCTTTTTTCTTCTCCTTCCAATAGAACTACATCCCCTACTTTTAAACTTTCGTATTTGTGATTACCTCTCTGTGTCAATGTAGTCAAGTATTCATTTTTAAAACGTTGACGGAAATCACCCCTTAGTTTCTGTAAGTACCTTAACCGTTTGTTTAGGCTCATCGCATCAATGTGATCTAGATCGGTTACGTCCGATTGAGGTAGAGCTTGTAAGAAGCATGATGGTGTGAGAGGTTCCAGTGAGTTGCCACTGTCGTCTTCGACATACGTGAGTGGTCTATTGTTGATGATAGCCTCGCAATCGCAGAGTATCGTTTCCATTTCTTCATATGAAACTGTTGACTTCCCTAGAACACGTCTCAATATGCCTTTCATCGTTTTGATAAGGCGCTCGAAAAATCCACCCCACCAGGCTGCTGTAGCGACGTTCATTTTCCATTTTATGCGCTGTATAGTTGATTGCCGTTGCACTTCATTCCAATCAACATCACGTAACAAGTTTTTCGTTCCTGTGAAATTCGTACCGTTATCAGATATCATTACTCTGACACGTCCTCGACGTGCTATAAAACGGCGAAATGTTCTCAAGAATGCCTCTGTTGACAAGGATTGTGTGAGCTCTAAGTGTACTGCGCGGTAAACGGCGCACGTATAAAGTACAATCCAACATTTTGTACCATCTAACAAATATAACGGACCTGCCAAATCTACACCTGTCACCTCGTAAGGGGCGTTTAACTCAACTCGTTCTATAGGCAGCGGCGCTGTCGGTGCTTGTGTTGGCTTGCATCTATGTCTTTTACATATTACACAACTATTTATGACCGACTTCACTAGAAGCCTGATACCGACGATCCAGAATCGTTTTCGTAAGTCCGCGATCATCATGTTGCTGCCAGCATGTAGTAGCTGTATGTGACGCTGTTCCACCATTCTTCGGATGACAACATTTTTCGCTGGCACGACCATCGGAGACTTCGTGTCGTTTGGAAAATCGGTAAGTAACAATTTAGTTTGTACCCTAAGTAGCTCGTCTGTGTCATTGTGTAGCTTTATCGTTTTTCCACATTGCTTTTTAATTAATTCTTTATTTTCTACTTGTATAATTTTAATTACTTTCTTTTCAGCCTTTTCATATTCTTCATAAGTTAATTCTCCTTTTCTCCTATCATTCTTGTGACAAGCATTGAAGATGAATCTCATAATCCATGCTGTAGTTCTTATAATCTTTGTGTACTTAGAGAAATAGCTGGACAGAGAATGTATTATACTTTCGTTACAACACGTGTTAGCATTACATATGGATTTTTTCAGTTCTGTGCTGGCTATCTTCTCATCCACAACAAGCTCAGATTTCGGCCACATTCCTGGCTGCTGTTGGAGCCAGGTTGGACCTTCCCACCAACGAACTTCGAGCAACTGACGTGCGTTGCAACCCCTGGATGCCAAATCTGCCCAATTATCTGATCCCGGAACATGGTGCCAATTGTTTGTCTTAGTATTAAGTCTGATTTCTCTGACACGGTTCCCTACATAGGTATTCCAAGGCAATTCCCTTTTAATCCAGCATAATACTACTCCAGAGTCAGTCCAACAGAATTCTTCGCAGTTGTTCAATTCCAGAACATTTCTCGCTTCCATTAGTAACCTCGCACCTATTAGTGCTGCCAACAATTCAAGCCGCGGTATGGTCACTTTCCCTGGAGGCGATACTCTTGACTTTGCAGAAATTAATCGAACAGTCACCATACCTTTGTCTTCGGTTCTCAGAAACACACAAGCTGCATATCCTACCTGGCTAGCGTCGCAGAACATATGCAGGCTTGCATTGTATTCTCGTAGCTGTGCCGCTGACAGTCTGCGTGGTAGTCTGCAATTATTTAAGCATTCAATGTGTTTATACCAATTTTTAAATTGTGACTGAACATCATCAGGTAATTCTTCATCCCATGATAATTTCCTGCTCCAAATTTGCTGCAAAATAAGCCTTGAAACCAAGGTGACTGGACATGTAAATCCAATGGGGTCAAAATTTTTTTGCGTCAAAGATAATAGAAATCTTTTGGTCATTTTATGTAATTCAGTGTAAGGGGGCATAGCACTTAAATTACAGCATAACTCATCTGTGACAGTGTCCCATTGAAACCCTAACACCTGAACCATTCTATTTTTAGTTTCATTTATTTGCAAAGGGGACGTTACCCACTGCCTTAAGTTGAACTTTGCTTTATTCATTATACATTTAGCTTCCTGAATGAATTCCTGGACCTGTTTAGTGGAATCTAAGCTTGTTACTAAATTGTCTACGTAGAAAGATTTCGCTAATATATCTGCTGTATCCCTTTGCTCCGTTATATGATTAAGATGATGTGAAATAGTAGCGGAAAGCAGAAAAGGGCTTGCAGTTAACCCGAAAACTACTCTACGGTGTCTGTACACCTTAAGCTCTTCAAGCGATCCATCCTTCCACCAAAAAAATCTGAGGTAGTCCCTATCTTGTGGTGTCACTGACACTTGTAGAAATGCCTTTTCAATGTCAGCGGTTACTCCAATACTACCTTTGCGGAATCCTGTTAGTATTTTGGGAATTTTATCAAGAAAATTGATTCCTTTGTCTAAGCATGAATTTAATGACTTACCATTTTTATCTTTTGCAGACGCATCAAATATTGGACGCAATTTTGTGGTAAGACTGGACTCCTTGTATACCGCCCTATGAGGTAAGTAATGTACTTTGTCTATGTCTATCTCAGCATCTGGTACTTCTTCTATAATGCTTGCTTGCTCCCATTCACTAAGAACTTTATTGTAATCATCAAACTTATTACCTGCTTTTAATTTTCTTGTTGTAGATTCCAGTCTGAGAATGGCAAGCTGTTTGTTGCTTAGAAGATCATCATGCCCAGTTTTCCATGGAAGATGCACCTCATACCTGGCTTCAGAGTCGACGTGGATATTTTCTTCAAAGTTTGCAATCACCTCCTCTTCTCTTTGCTGTTTGGACTGCACCTGTACAGGGTCATTAATACCTAATATTTCTAAATCCCAAAAGTTCACTACATCTTGTGTACAAAATAAAGACGTAACTATATTACTGTTTGTCACAGTTATTTTTCCCTGTAATGTCCACCCTAATTTTGTTTTAATGGCAGTTAAACCATTTTCGAGTTGAACAAAGGAATCGGTCAGTAAGAGTCCTGCATAATCAGCTCCTATCAATAGGCCTATATCAGAACTTTCAGTGTCAGTCAACCTAATCTTATTTTTGTTTAACAATCTTGTTATAGACTCATTATCCACTTTGGGAACATTTTTGCAAATACAAGATTGCTCAAGGGCTGACATATCACATTTGAATGAATTATCACTACTTTGTACTGTGAAATTATAAACATTATACTCTTTAAACGATACGGTGACACCTCCAAATAAAGAATGACTTAGTTCTTCTTTCCCTGCAGCTTGTAGTTCGAGCTTTTGTGCGACCTCTTTCTTTATATATGACCTTTGTGAGCCACTGTCAAACAAACATCGCACTGTTGCTACTCTGTCTCCACAATTAATTTTCACTGCTAATGTTTGCAGTAAAGTTGTTGTCTTCAAATTATTTTGAGAGAGGTTTTGTAAAGTTTCAGCAGAGTCACTCTTGTCAGATTTAGGGTATGTCTTATGGTCACCCTTTTTACTATCACTGACTGTTTTTTCAGTTGTCCCAGTGCATAAAACAGGAGAATGTCTTTGTCCACACACATAACATTTAATGAAACATCTACATACTTTTGCATGATGTCCGACTTTTAGACATAAGACACAGGCCTTTTTCTTTTTTAAATATTCTCGTCTCTCTTCAATAGACATTTTTGATATCTTATAGCACTCAATGCTTGAATGATCCTTTTCACACCATATACATTTTTTCTCAGTTCGTTCTTTTCGAGTCGGTTCGGTGTTTACTGTAAAACATCCAGCAGTTGATTTGAGAGGCTTACCTGTCTCTGTCTCAAATGTTGATTTAGCCATCGTTATCCTCTGTTCACTCTCTACTTCTTTCTTTAGGAATTCCAATAGTGAGCTAAGCACGTCATCCATTTTCTCTGGTCTCGCTCTCTCCCAGGCTTTGAGGGTATCGGTTGGCAATGCTGACTCCACCATTGGCAGAAGAAACGCAGAGAATTTATCTTTTGCAACTCCTAATATTTGTAAGGCTCTCAATTGAGCATTGAGTTTGTCGTATAGTGAGGTTAGGTCGTTATTTGCTTCTTTATTCAATATTAATGATAATAACTCTCTCACATATACTTGAATTTGCAAGTCTTCTCGAGCATATCGTGCTTTGAGCTCTTCGAGACATTGTTTATAGCTCGTATTTGCCAATGGGAAACTATCCACAAATGACTTCACATCAGTTCCTTCTTCCATCGCTTGTGACAGATATTGAAATTTGTCGATTTCGTCAATTTCGGGGTTGTTGTCTACTTTTTGGAATGAGCCCCAGAAGGATAACCAGTTTTTTATGTTTCCGTTGAACGTTTTTAATTGAAGACGCGGTAATTTCACATCGCGGTCCCTATCTGAGAACCTTGGAGACGGCTTCGCCGACAAAATCGATTCGTACCGCGATTGTAAGAGCATCCATCTTGTTTCATATTTTGCGACGTCGTCTAATTCATCATCGAGATCTTTTTCCTGCCAATCACTTGAACTCGTTATGAGATGCTGAATCGCGTTATCTAACGTGCTCAAATTTTTGTGGCATTCTTCCATGAATTTATAACATGATTTCGCCTCGATGTCGTCGTAGTCCTTCGCGTTTAAAATATTTTCGAATGCATTCGCAGACTTCGTAAAATGACGACGCAATACGGAACGTACCTTCTTTTTCTGATCCATGATCACGGTCGCCAGATTGTGAGCGAATCTCTCACCATTTACTCTTTGTATTTGGGTACGCTAGGTATGCTGCACAATTATTTTAAATTAAACGCATATTTTTCCCGACATCTTTTTATTGAATTTTTTTTCTAACTGACGTGACACATTTCAAAAATATTGTAAAGGCTAGGTTACACATTCGTTCCAGAACAATCAGTATATTACATGGAGCGGCTGCCTATCGGACCTCCACAACCAAGTAACTGGGTAATACGATACGAAGGCAACTCACTATGACAGCAGATTGTCACCCATCCAAAGACCAATCATGGCAAGCGCGACTTAATCCGGAAATTGGCTTGTGCGACTGTAATTTTTTTGTCATCCATGTAGAATAAAAAAAAACCTCCAGAAACAGGTATAAATTCCCAGTAAGTTTAATACAATTTTGCGTAGTAGTAAAAATAATTAGCAAGGTACACCACTAAACCTGAAATTATTTCGTGTACAGTACACATGACAGCACTGAAAACTAACTTCAGCGATTACATCAAAGTACATTAAAATATTCAGGTACAATCACGCACAGCGGTGTTTGAAACATGAATTACGTAGTTATAACACAAAATGTTAGCCGACACGTTGCCCCACTCACATAGTACATTTCAGTTGCGTCTGGCGCGTGACGAGGGTTGAGATGTTCACGATATCACCCTCTAAACTTTCGTAAGGACCAGAATGCAACATAATACGTGTCGTTCACGTAAATGGCCGCGACTGTACTATATTGTATGTAAGTGCTACGCAAATATAGCCCTAGAGGCGGTAAATTGTTTTTATTGTCGTTTTAGTGTGTTCAATGTTTAAGAAATGGAACTTAATGGTCATTACCGTAATTTTTCAGGGAAATATATTAAAATGATGTTTTCTCAGAAGTAAAAGATGGAAATGACGTTATTCTTGTTGATTATTCAGCATTTGTAATGTGAATATACGATATGTATTGCTTTTAGAGTAAGTCCACGTTAACATAATGAGCAGAAATTGCTTTTCTGCAGTCCATGTCATTCTTGCTCATTTTGTCTTTTCCAGCAATAGATCGTCACCTTGTCTACACACTAATAACGCTGACAAAGTTATAGTTGAAAATAATCAAAAGTCTTCCATAAAATCTTGGATAAAAAAAATCTAACACTTAATGACTTTGGTAGGAACGTCAAGGGCACTTCAGTGTCCTTCAGGACACCGTGGATTTTAGTCAGTACGAGTCTGACAGTCCCTCCCGCTCTGCCCTGGGTGGGAGGACTCATTTGATGATTTACCACGCTAAAAAAAACAGTAATGACCCTAACTTAAAAATATGTACTTACCTACACAAATTGTTTTGGTTTCTTCTCTTGCTATGTTGTGATTGAATAACTAACAGGGGGGGTATTACAACGTCTTAAAACCAGGCTTGTTCCAGTGAGTGAACGAGATGGCGCTACACGACTTGTATAGCTCTGTCACTTTCACTCGCCGGAATAAGCCTGGTTTTAAGGCGTTGTAATACCCCCCCTGGCTTTTGCTATTTATACAGGGTGACTTTTTTACCACCGTCCAAATTTTTTCTATGCATTAGGTATCAATCACTAAACCCATTTTTGAAAAAAAATCGTTACGTCAAATTGTCATATTAAATCATTTTCTCATCCGCTCGGTGTGGTCACTAAGCTAAACGTTAATAATATACACTTGCCGACGCATGAAACGGGCAGAGCGCACCCCGCTGACCCCCCGCCCCGCCCCGCTACACCTGAGCGACACATCACAGCGCGGTGTCCAGATTCATCAACTTTTTATAGATAACATTGAGACGTGATATCTCGATATTTTTGTATTGATTGATACAAAAAGAAAAAACTCGTATTCAATGATTTTCGCCAAAGATTAATATATTAAAATTTGGATGGTGACTAAAAAATCACCCTGTATATAAATATTCATGCAATCCCTCAATTCGAAACTGATTAAGTCCCCTTGTTATTAATAGATTACATATTCTAGCTGGCACTTATTTTTATTTTTATTTATTTTATCCTTTATTTCAGGCAACTAAGGCCAATAAAAACACAATACATATATAAGTATAAAAAATAATAACTATAAACTAATACATATTTTAAAACAATAAACTTAAAAACTATTGCACACGAAGTGACGGCGTCGTGTTACGCTGCGAGGTGTCGCGTAGCCGGCCTCGAAAACGCCGATACAGCACACCTTTCGGCCAAAAATCTTCCTTGAGGCAGGTCGCCAAATACTGGGTTGGGACGCGCACCACGAACGACTTGAAATTAGTGTTATGGCGCGCCTCCAACTTCTCCACCCTCAAGGTCCAGTTGGTCTTCATTCGCAGGTACTCCACAATGTCCTCAGCCTTTGTAGCGTGATACAAACGGGACACGTACAGCTGCGTCGTCGGTACTGCAGGACGTAGCAGCGTGTTGGGTCCTACAAGCGCTGTCCCGCACTG
Source organism: Agrotis clavis (assembly GCA_954870645.1). Taxonomy (NCBI): domain Eukaryota; kingdom Metazoa; phylum Arthropoda; class Insecta; order Lepidoptera; family Noctuidae; genus Agrotis; species Agrotis clavis. The sequence continues at coordinate 20,719,821 of OX940924.1, read as the reverse complement.
GTTGCGATAAGAAGGCTTCCTCTTCTTTCTCTCCACCTTGATGAAGCCGTCCTCATCGCGTGTGTCCTTCGGTAGACCCTGCTGTTTGAGGTCCACTACAGCGCCTTTAGTCGCGGTCGAAACTGACCGACTCTGCTTTCCCCGTTTTGGTTTAGCTGCTTGTGGTTTGGGTTGCGACACAGCAGGTTTTGATTTGGCGACAATTGCAGAATAGGCACATTTGGGGGTCGATGTACCTATTACAGGCGTCGCTTTCCCGGCAGGTACGACGCAATCAGCTGAACACGATGCAACGCCTGCATTTTTAACAGCCGGCGACGTAGACTCACTCGCTGACCGAAAACTGCAGACTGAAGCATTTTGTGCTCCGCGACGTGTGTTCACGTTGGAGCCTTCCGGTGACCCACTTGTCGGAATAGCGTTGCGCAACAACGCCACTTCGGCTCGTAATTCCCCAATGATGTTCTCTGATGACTCCAACTTGGACTTCATCTCGGCCTGGCTCACCTTCAGAGACGTGATGTCCTTCAGCAGCCTGGTGACGTCGACGTGGTCGAAAGTGACGGGAGGTAGCTTGTGCAGCTCCTTCGCCACAAAATCTGGCACGTCATCCGGATCGGTCCTCTTGAGCAGGTCGATGATATCCTGCAGACTCTTCTCGCCACCATCCCTCCGGCGAGATGGCATTTGTTCGACTTGGTCGAGTGTTTGAAACAGCAGCAACTTGGCACTGCATACTTCTTCCTCTTTGTAGGAGGACTTGCAGATCTGCAAGATGCTGACCTCGTCCATGTAATCGATGGCATGCTTGATGAATGCCAAGAGCTCGTTGACAATGAGCTGCTTTGTAGCCATTGCAAACAAAATCGGGCAGCGGTTAATACTGCACAATACGCGAATATAAAATTCGTGCTGAGTAGCGCAAACGCGTCCGTTTCCGAGCGCGCATGGCACTAGACATTATGGCTAAATATGGCGCTTATAGCGTTTTACACGCTATCGAGCGATAATGCTTGTTATTTTATATTATGACGTACTTTTGCGATAAGTTGAACGATGTCAATATCGCGATGTTATGGTGCGAAGTAAGTGCTAAATTTTTCACTATTTTACTTTAGGAACATCGTCTTCCCAGTACTTACAGCGTTTCTTGTATGGAAAAATGGAGCAGCGCCTCTGGTGTGCGAAGAAGGAACTAATTTTTTTCTTGAAAATTGTCAATTTTAAAAGGCAGCCGGCAGAGACTGGTTGAGGAAAGCTGAAGACCGGGCAAAAATGTCATACATTGGGAGAGTTCTATTCTATCGTTAGCCTCTAAGTGAGAGGGCCAATGCATGCCGTGTCGCAGGATTGTCTTATCAGGTAAGGAAAGGGCCATTAAAGGACGGACAACGTGAATTTCAGTCAGTACAAGTCTGACAGTCCCTGCCGTCTCGTCCTAGGTGGTAGGACTCATAATATTATGATGATTATAATTATTACCAAGCAAAAAAAGCAGACAAAATTTTAAAAAAATCTTAGAGTAAAATAGATAAGTACTTTTTTTGGACAGCTGTTTGATATTTTTGTATTTATAGTTACGTCTATAATGGTAGCCATACACCATCCTACCAATCGAACGATCGATTTGACGCTTGCAATTGTTTCAAATTGGCAGTTCATCCATATACACCATACACCATACTGCCTATCGTACGATCGATTTGACACAACTTCAAATCTGCAGCAGCGATGCCAACTTAGCAACTTTATAGCTAGATCTAGCTATTATTCGGTGACCGATAGCTACAAATTTATAAAATTGTAGCTGTCGTCACCGAATAATAGCCAAATGCATCACTGCTGCCTGATTTGATGACCTATCAAATTGGCATGTCATGCTATCAAATTGGCATTTTTAAACAATTGCAATTTGAAACAATTGCAAGCGTCAAATCGATCGTCGATAGGCAGGATGGTGTATGGCTACTATAAGACTCTGTGTTCTTCGATAGTTCGTGTCTATCGAAATCTCGAGATTGACATTGAGAGAGCTCTCAATCTCGGTTTGTGTAGTTTGTGGCTACAGGGTAAGGAAATGGAAACTTGCAACTGTTGAGATTCACCAACACGTACTGAGCAAACATACTAATTAGTAGTCTTGCATGGAGACCTTACAGAGCATTGTACATTATGTTTGCGTACATAATGCAGAACAAACAGGCTACAGAATAATTAGAGAAACGCTGGAAATAGCCATTTGATAGCTTGCATCTTATTAAATACTAGACCCGGCAAACTTCATACCGCCTTAGAATCAATAAAATATAAAAGCTGAACTATAATTTTATTGAAAATAATAGAAATCTTCAACTTTAGTGATTTCCGAACGATTTTGGTAAAATCATCAAATGAGTCCTCCCACCCCGGGCAGGGCGGGAGGGACTGTCAGACTTCTACTGACTAAAATCCACGGTGTCCTTCAGTAGCCTGTTATGTTCCGGGGTCACGGTAAGGAAATAATCCCGCGACCCCGGCAGGCTTTGGCCCTCTGAGAGGGGGCCCCGTCATTATGCTGACGCTCTTTGAGGCGCGCGTGGGACACAACGCGCCGTCGACCCGGGCATGGTCCATGGTCGGGCAGCGAGTTGCCCTTTACTCGCTGCCCGCATGCCCGCGCCTACGGTGGCCGGAGATCGTTTGCTGACGTCCGACGCCGCGGGGGCCTACCACTGCGGTTGGGGCGGAGGGAGGACGCTGTCCTCTCTCTCTCGCGGCCCGCCTCCTCCTTCACGAGCATTACTGCTTCGCAGAAGGAGGCGACCGCTTCCCACTCCGTCTCGCCCCGCAGCATGGCTGCGACCAATGCCGGGCGCGAGAGGTCTCCGCCTATCGCCGCCGTGAGGACACGTCGGTGCTCTGCCCAAGCTGGGCAGTCTTGCACCGTATGCTCTACTGTGTCCTCCGGGCGATCTTCGCAGTGGTGGCACCCGGGCGTTTCCTCCTTCCCTATCAGACACAGGAACCTCCCGAAACTTCCGTGTCCGGTGAGGACCTGCGTCATCCGATAGGTCAGGACGCCGTGACGTCTCTCCAGCCACTCCTCAAAGAGGGGTCTTACCGCCGCGATTGCGGCGTGCCCGAACCTCGGTTGCGACAGTCGTTGTCTCCATACTGCCCTGAGATCGCGCCGGACCTCTTCCCGCCGCGCCTCGACTTGTCGGGGCAGCGGGAATTCTCCCCGACGCTGCGCCTCCACGCGCCACTCATAGACGCGCTGGAGGGCAGTCGCCTCCAGATCCCAGGGCAGCAATCCGGCAAGGAGGTTGGCCGATTCGCCGGCGATCGTGCGGTATCCCCGGATCATCCGGATAGCCATGACCCTCTGGCATGCGACCAGCTTCTGTGGTCGCGTCCGGATGCTCAGGGCCCACACGGGGGCCCCGTAGAGGGCCATGGACCGCACGATACCGGCGTACAACCTCCGGCAGGAGGTGTTTGGCCCGCCGATATTGGGCAGGAGTCGCCTGAGGGCGCCTGCTGCCCGGTTCAGCCTTGGGGAATATTTGTCAGGTAGGAATAGTTTATATGGGAATAGGAAATTGCTGCTTTTACTATAATGTTTCTAATATTTTTATCTTATTTAATCACCTTTTAAACCTTCCCTGGACTTCCAAAAATAATTAAAAACCAAAATCAGCCAAATCGGTCCCCGTTCTCAAGTTTTGGCGAGACTAAAGAACAGCAATTGATTTTTGTATTTATATAAAGAAGATAGACTAACTGTTAAGCTTGCGGCATTGTCTGCGTGAAGATCGAAAATAATCCGGATTTTAAACTATCTCTGTATCTAATTTCATCCTTTCAATCATTTTATCTGACACAGACATTAGCATTTATAATACTTAACATTTAGGGTGCCTTCACGCGAGGTAGCCATGCTGCGAGAATGTAAAAGCTGAACTACATACGAAACTGTGTGACCGTTTCCACTGATGCTACGCTATGTCGCGGTGCTACGAAGATGCGCTGCCGCAAAGTAGCTGCGCTAGTAGGGAAGACTACCCATAGCACGCATCCATAGCACACATCCATAGCACGCATCCATAGCACGCATCCTTCCATATAAAAAAACACATCTTAGTTAAATCCTTTTCCATCAGTGCTGTGCTATGTAAACCAAAGAATATGATTGGTGGATATCAAACGCCAGCAACGTAGCATAACACATCTCTGGTGGAAAAGCAGCCTTATAGTTAGGGCGGAATAACTTTTCTGTAGACATTTACAGAAGAACCCGTCAGAAAAGTGGCAATCGTTAGTAAAACTGAAATTAACTTGCTTTAGATTAAATTTTCATAATCTTACTTCGTTCACCTTGAACACAAGATGCACAACAAGATGAGTATACACAGCAAACAGAAGACAATAATAATTGTAACATTTTCATTTATTAATTTGCAAGAAACTATAATGTTCACGTTAAAATGTCAACGCAGATGCGGCTAAGTACAACGTCTGCACTTAATGTAATTCTGAGACGCGCAAACCGGAATAATGCAATTAATGTACTGAAAACTTTTGCCGTGAACAAAATTAAAAGTTGACGACGTCGCAGTTTTATATTATTATGCATTTATGACACTTCTTCTATTTTATTTATGGATTAAAAATATCTTATATCTTAGGGCGAGGCCCCACTAGTGCGTTGCGCTGCGTTGCGTCGTCTCGCTGCGTCGTTTTCCATTCATTTTTTGTGACATGCCCCATGCGACGACGCGACGCAACGCAGCGCAACGCTTTAGTGGGGCCTCGCCCTTATGCCTCCATGGTCGTTTATCTGTGTGCCACATTTAATCGAAGTCAGTTCAGTTTTTTTATAGTATAGTATAGTATAGTATAGTCTAGTCGTTTTTTATGTGTTCGATTACTCCGAGGTTTCTGGTCCAAATTTTGTGATTTCTTTTTTTGTTGGATACTCATCGTTTGGTCCGGTAGTTTAACTTTCCCACGACTTACAAAATTCTAGTGCATTTGAGAAAATTGTATTTATGACAAGAATGGCAAAACTTCGTCCATCGATCCATCCTCGCTTTCACATAAATTATAGGTAAGGTAACATTAAAATGCCCATACACACTGTCGTCACGTGTGTGCACGTGTCGTTTCTACTCAAGTCAGAATGTTTGTTATCAAAATGTTTCCTTGTCCGTATTTCATAATTAATATTTCGCACACCCAGGCCAATAAAGGCGTAAGTGGAATTCACTAACTTTACAGGGGAGCAAAAAAACTGTTTAACCAGGTATATCTACTTTGTTTTTGACTCTATGATCTATTGTTATATATCAAAAAATAGTAAAAAAAAACAGCCTTTTTTTTGTTTACATTCGAAACACCTTTAATTAAATTGGTAATCAGTATTTAATGTTTAAAGTTTTACAGACGTTTTCCTTATTTATTTAAGACCAATCCTCAAATGTAATGTTTTTTATTCTAATCATCGCTTTCTAAATAGTTTTAATACTGTAACTACTCATGCTTACGTCTGTTACGAAGTTCTATACTATGATAAAATACAGAGGCTAAGTACTGCTTAAGCCCTTTTTTGCTTAATTTTATTTTACTTATCGAATTTTAAGATGCATTTACGGCTTTGTTTGTTAAAAAATAAAAGTAAAATATAGTTTTAAGTCTAAATACGGCCTTTTTATAACAGTATGTGCAATTAAACCATAACTGTAAGTAATATTAAGTTTCTAGGAAAAATATATTTCAGTGGTGTAATAAAAAAGGGTTTTAGAAAATTGCACTTTATTATAATAATAGTCATAACAGAACAGATTATTAGTGATAAAAGATAATCAAATTAACAGTGAATTATAATTTTAATTTTGTAATTAAATCAGAACGGTAACTAAATAGAAATTCTCATTAAGACCTCAAAATATTAAAATTAATAATCGCAGCAAAAATCTTAAAATTATTTATTATACCAATTACTAAACATTCACACAAAAGAATGTTAATCATATTAGTATTGAAAAAAAACCCCAAGTGCCCGGCGACTCCAGCAGTTGTGCTGGCGTAGACGAGCGCGAGCACAGCCCTGGTGTCAGGGGAGCTAAGAATCTCCGGCGAGATATTCGACTAACCGTCAAACGACAATTACGGCAAATTACATAAAGGACTCCGGTACACTCAACATTCTTACATACAATGTTCGGACGCTGCTGAAAGATGAGCGGTTGATTGAGCTTGTAAATGCCCTAAAGGATATTAGTTGGGACATTTTGGGACTTTCAGAAGTGAGACGAGAAGGTGAGCAAACAGAGGAAACAGACGATGCCGTGTTCTTCCACTTCGGTGAAACCAGTGGCCAACACGGAGTGGGGTTCATGGTGGCAAAGAAGTGGAAGGACAACATAAATGAATTTTTAGGATACTCTGAACGTGTCGCTGTGCTCAAGTTCCAACTAACACCTACCAAAACTCTAACTCTTGTTCAGGTATATGCACCAACATCTGCATATTCAGATGAAGATGTAGAAGATGTTTACGATCTTGTTAATAGAGCATGCGACGAAAATAAAGGCACCTGGAACATGGTTATTGGTGACTTTAATGCAAAAGTGGGACGAAGGCAAGAACTGGACTGTGGTGACACAGTTGGTAGTTTTGGGTTAGGAGATCGAAACGAGCGAGGCGCTCGACTCACTCAATTTGCCTTTGGACAGAGCATGCACATAGTCAACAGTTTCTATATGAAGAAACCGCAAAGACGATGGACCTGGGTGTCACCAGATGGCATCACGCACAACGAAATCGACTACATCTTGTCATCCGATAGATACATTATTAAAAATATTAATGTCATAAACAGGATCAAATATAGTTCAGACCATATTCAGACACCCATTCGTGTTAAAATTAGACTAGATTTTAAAATCCATCGAGCCAAATTATTTATAAAACAAATTAAAAGACTGTCTAAAGAGACCCTCGTTAATAACTTCCAACATTTCAACCAGGAACTGTCTAATTATTTTAAGGAACTTGAAATCGATGAAACAGACGCAGAAAAACAATACAGTGCAATAGTTACCGGAACAAACAACACCTACAAAATATGTACCTGTAAATATAATCAATAAATCTGTAAATACCTGTAAAATCATGGAAATTGCCACAAAATATTATAAATCATTATATTCCGAGCATCCATCATACGATAACTATACTGAATATAATCTATCCGATTCCATCCCCCCCATAAATGGTTATGAATTGCACAAAGCGCTTGCTACTGTGCGCTACAATAAAAGTCCTGGAGAAGATGGAATTACCACAGAAGCACTCAAAATAGGATCTTCCACTCTGTTGCCCCACCTTACTTACCTATTTAACACCATTTTTTCGGTCCGGAAAAGTTCCAAAAACAATGTGCCATTCAAACATATTCCTTCTGCATAAAAAGGGCGACAAAAGTGACATCGGCAATTATCGTCCAATAAGTTTAACATCATTCTCACATCTACAAGACTTTCATTAAAGTAATACATAACCGTATAGATGACAAATTGGATAAACATCAACCACCTGAACAAGCTGGATTTCGCCCCAGTTTCTCAACAACCGACCACCTGCAGACTTCGAACCAACTTCTAGAAAAATACTCAGAATTTAATAAACCTCTCTACTTAGCCTTCGTAGATTATTATAAAGCCTTTGACAGTATTAAACACTCCTCAATATTTAAAGCTCTTGAAAACCAAGAATTAGAATCGCAGTATATTGACCTCCTCAGAAGTATTTACTAGAACAGCACCGAAAACATCAAACTCAGTAATGAAGGACCCACATTTCAAATTCAAAAGGGAGTCACGCAGGGTGATCCGCTCTCTCCGAATAACGTGGTAAAATCATCAAATGAGTCCTCCCACCCCGGGCAGGGCGGGAGGTGTCCTTCAGTAGCCCTTTATGTTCCGGGGTCACGGTAAGGAAATAATCCCGCGACCCCGGCAGGCTTTGGCCCTCTGAGAGGGGGCCCCGTCAGTATGCTGACGCTCTTTGAGGCGCGCATGGGACACAACGCGCCGTCGACCCGGGCATGATTCATGGTCGGGCAGCGAGTTGCCCTTTACTCGCTGCCCGCATGCCCACCACCATGGGCGTCCACCACCGCGGGTGGGGCGGAGGGAGGACACTGTCCTCTCTCTCACGCGGCCCGCCTCCTCCTTCGCGAGCATTACTGCTTCGCAGAAGGAGGCGACCGCTTCCCACTCCGTCTTGCCCCGCAGCATGGCCGCGACCAATGCTGGGCGCGAGAGGTCTCCGCCTATCGCTGCCGTGAGGACACGTCGGTGCTCTGCCCAAGCGGCGCAGCCCTGCACCGTATGCTCCACCGTGTCCTCCGGGTGATCTTCGCAGTGGTGACATCACCCAGGCGTTTCCTCCTTCCGCATCAAACATAGGTACCTCCCGAAGCATCCGTGCCCGGTGAGGACCTGCGTCAGGCTGAAAGTAAGGACGCCATGACGTCTCTCCAGCCACTCCTCAAAGAGGGGTCTTACTGCCGCAATCGCGGCGTGCCCGTCACCAGCACACTTGAGGAGATATTTAAAACTCTGGCAGCCTCTTGGGCGACTTAAGGTATAGAAATCGGCAATAAGAGGCTGACAAACCTCCGTTTTGCCGATGACATTGTTCTTTTTGCCCCTCATCATCATCATCATCATCATCATCATCAGCCGGAAGACGTCCACTGCTGAACATAGGCCTCCCCCTTAGACCGCCACGCCGAACGACAATTCGCCACTTGCATCCATCGGCTGCCCGCGACCCTCACGATGTCGTCGGTCCACCTAGTGGGAGGCCTGCCTACGCTGCGTTTTCCGGTCCGTGGTCGCCACTCGAGAACTTTTCTTCCCCATCGGATTTCTTTTTGCCCCTACAGCTTTTGAACTACAAACCATGCTCCAAGAACTGAGCACGGCTAACTCCTTGGTGGGACTTGCGATGAATCGGTCTAAAACACAAATAATGACAAACAGCACTAAGCGTAGGGTCAAGGTAGATGGGCAGGATATTAAATATGTCGATGAGTATATCTACTTGGACCAGTTAGTATCTTTCGAAAACAGGCAAGAGAGAGAAATCGATCGCCGAATCGAAACGCCTGGAAAAGCTACTGGTCCAAGAAGACGCTTATGAAGGGTGATTTACCAATCTCCAGGATCAACCAGGATGCACATGTCGATGAGTTTGCGCTTTAGGGAGAGCGCAAACTCATCGACATGTGCATCCTGCCCGTCCTAACCTACGGTGCTCAAACCTGATCGCTTACCGAGTCGCAGAGGTTCCGCCTTGGAGTCTGCCAAAGGGCAATGGAACGCAGCATTCTGGGCATCAAACGACAGGAACACCACGATACGTTCCAAAACGGGCATTCTGGACGTCGGCAAGAAGGCTGCCAAGCTGAAGTGGGACTGGGCGGGTCACGTCAGCCGCATGAACATTGACCGCTGGGCGAAGGCCGCCACACAGTGGGTGCCTGAAAAATGGACGGCGCCGCCGAGGCCGGCCTAGAAAAAGGTGGCGAGACGAGCTGGATTCACACCGTGAGGACTGGTTCGAAGTGGCGCTGGACAAGAAAACTTGGAAAAACTTGGGGGAGGCCTTTGTCCAGCAGTGAGACAGTGTAGACTAAAAAAAAAAGGGATACTTAATTCCGATTAGTGCCTAAACACTTCTTTAAACTTCTTTTTAACTCGGAAATACAAATCGTTACGTGCAGTTGTCTCTGAGCGGCGCGTGAGTTATGAAAACTAAACAAATAATCCACACCCGCGCTTGCGATGTAAGGGTAAGTATCCAGACCTTTCGATTTGTTTATGTGACGAGTTCATGATTACTTCCGCCAACTAGATCAAGAAAGGCGAAAGAAAAAAGGCGTAAGCATGATTATTTCGAAACTGTGTGCGAGTGCACCCGTGAACATAAAAATACGGCTTTTTTTGTTTGATTATTTTTATTTGTGATGGGATGTAATCGGTATTATTTTAAGAAAATGGTTTTTTTATTAGGCATTAAAAAGCATAATACGAGATATAATTATACGTTTTTTGCTTTTTTTGATGGAACAAAAACCTAAGCATGATTAGGTGTATTTTAATGAAATTTTACGTGCATATGTTGGTTTATCGACTTTATTATTTGAAAAAATATTAAAGTTAAATGACGCCAAAATTTTTTTTTTTGTTATAAAACCTTCATTTTAAGTCTAAATTGCACGGAAAAAATTGAGCACATGTATCTTTACGTATGCTATCCAAAACAGCAATAAAAAAAAATTGACGTATCTGCACTTACGTCTTTGTTGATCTGGGGGTGCGATTTCATCGTACAATAGTAAATAGTAGTCTTTGATAGGTTGACTTTCAAATACCAGTATCAAACGAGAACGAGAATTCATAATTGAATTCTGAATGCCACAGCGTATTATTAAAATGGTTTATTAATAGTAGGTACCTGTGATCAGTTTCATTGTTGAACAATTAAAATACATTCGAATCTGGCAGGAAAATAATGACTGGCTAAAATAGACTAACATTTTAACGTTAAGGAATACTCGTTGGGTATTCTTTTCTGTTTTAATTTGTCGTTCACTACCTCAAGTCCATTAAAAAAGCGGAGTGTATGATCTAGCGGTTGGTCGCATGCCCTTGTAAACCACGAGTTCCAGGTTCGATTCTTATCCGGCAAAAAACGTTTTTTGGTAGCGGGAATTATCTCATTACCGTGACCCCGGAACGTAAAGGGCTATTGAAGGTCACCGTGGATTTTAGTCATTACGAGTCTGACAGTCCCTCCTACCTGGGTAGGAGGATTCATTTGAAAAAAAGTCCTTTAAAAAGTTGTATTTTTTTTAAGGAAATGATTTTTTGGGCCCTTTCTGTCAACTTTTCAACACATGATAATTTTATGATCATATCTTGCGGCCGATATTTTAGAAATGGGGTGCAGTTATCTGGAAAAGTATTGGGTGCATAAAAAATTTGGACCTACCTACGTTTTTTTGTTGCACGTACTAATATTAACGTAGGTATCTAATATTTTTGAAAATCTAACTTATGGTTTTTTTTAGTCACATACATTCTTTGTGTAAAACAGTTTTGAACCCTTTATTTTTTAATAACTTGTTTTCCCGTTAATGAACTTACCTGTTACATGAACTCCCAGATAACAAAAAACGCTTTTGACAACCAATACCGTTAGTATAAATTAATTTAGGTAAAAATAATGTTATCAGCAAAGCGTAATGAATCTGTTTTTTTTTAATCAGAAATTATTAAGTTTATAAAAATATTGACATACATATTCGTATTTACAAAACATCATTGGCACGTAGTTGTGTTATCAAAAACAAAGGATTTATATTAAAACTAGCTTCTGCCCGCGACTTCGTACGCGGATCCTGTCGCTTATGCCAGCGACAACGGGGTCGTTAATAATATTTGAAATCCCATACTGATATTCATTTTCCCGCAACGGTATGTGGAAAGAAATTATTAAGAATATTGTTATGATTATTTTATTTTGGCTAGAGTCCATAATCTGTCATATTTTTTTTAATGTTTCTGGCATGGCTTCGAGGCCTATAAGCCAACCATAACCTTTCAAGAAATATAATGTTGCAATTGATGGAAATAAAATGATAGGAAGTAATCTTTAATCTTCATTGCATAATTCTTTTTTTACCCATTCATAAGATGGTAGATCAATTTAAAAAAATATGATACTGAAGTAATAAAAAAAAACTATTTTTATTTTAGAAACTAATGTATGCATATGCGGATCCTGTCGCTTATGCCAGCGACAACGGGGTCGTCAAAATCGAAGATCTGAAAAGTCGGATGTCGAATTCTAAGAGCCTGGGGACGGGAAAACAACGGGATGCGCATGACGATTCCAGACGTTCCAGATCTTTAATTTTTGTAAGTCAACAGAAAATGCCCATCAGACTACACAGCTCTTGTTAAGACGTCATTCCTGTATATGTACATTACATATAGTGTAGTTGAGCTCTTGGAGTTCCACATCAGGTTTTCCAGATCTTTAATTTTTATACGTCAGCAGAGAGTGCCCATCAGGCTGCACAACTCTTGCTAAGACGTCATTACTGTTTAACTTATAGTGTAGCTGGGCTCTTGGAGTTCCACATCAGGTGTTCCATATCTTCAAATTTATTCCCTCAGCAGAAAATGCTGATCACATGGAACAATTTTTGTTATGGCGCTATTTTTGTATCTCTTATAGTTTAGCTGGTCTATTGCAGTTCTGCATCAGGTGTTCAAGTTTCCAAGATAAATTATAGCCTATGTGTTGGCCAGACTTAATACCTTTACAACAAAAAAAAAAATCAATCAAATCCGTCCAGTAGTTCCGAAGATTAGCGTGCACAAACACTGCTTTTCTACGATTTTATTAGATGTATAGAATAGATGTATAGATTATGCACGGAATGAGTAGGTACCATTATTAATTTTGGTAAGTACTTAATGTGACCGTGGATGGAGTTTATTTATGGATGTTCTAATTAAAAACTTATAAATAGGGAGAGGCTTTAAAGCGAAACCTGTCTAGCTATCTAAACGAAGTTAATTAATTTAAACTCAGTTTCGTCCTGATAGAGATGATTGACTAGAAGGCTGTACTATTAATGTAAGGCTTATAGAAAAACACAAAGCACGATCTGAGGGTCTAAAACGGCTACTCGTGCATTTCCCGCATCGCCATTGGGTATTCATTCACGAAGGTGAATCATTTGGCATTTTGCTAAGTGTTTTAGACCCTCTGTAAAATACTTTAGCAGATAATATGAATTACGATAACATTCGTGCAATGGAATATTCTATTCCAATGTTCTAACAATAGAGTAGATAATAATAGGTAAATAATAATTTCATCAACTTAAGTGGCCTTTTCGATTCCTGAGTGATACCAGGGTAAGGCCCGGCTTCCACTTATACCGAATAATCAACCAGATTTCCACATCACTCCGCTTAGCATCGGTGGAAATCTGATTGGTCTCCGCTTCTGTCCACTTTGGTAGAAACCGGGCCTAACTTGCAGAAGACGCTCTCTCTCTACCATATTCAATAAAAGGTTGTCAACCATGACTATGTCAATTGTCAACCTTATTTATTTCCTTTATAGTTCAGTTTTGGGCTGACGTGATTTATGTTTGCTATCGACACGCATAGAAAGAGATGTCAACATTGCATAGAAAAGATTTTTGTTATTCCATTGAAATATACCACCGAAATCTGTCACCAAATCACAAACCAACGAAATAAACTTGTATAAAAGAATCCAATTTGCCATCAAGCAGGAAGTAAATTTGAAGGCGGGAATGCGATACGTCAGATCGGTCGACCGTCAACACAACACGATTTGCGAAATTGAACGGAAAGGCTCGACGTGCCCACATAGCCCGGCCATTTTGTCCGATAATCTTTATAATGCCAACGAAGGGGGGCGATTTATATTGTACGTCCAATAGAATACATAGTTTGAAACTTTCTCGTTTCGTGTAAATCATTTTAGAAGAAGAATTGAGAATGTGAATAACCCTAAGAATCTTTTATCTGTTTTAATTAGTTTAAAAAAAAAAAAAACGTTGGCCACACTAGAAATTCCATCTACTGTATCGCACCCAGCGTTTAAAAACATAGAAACATAAAAATACCCAGACCCAGACCACTTGTAAGTCATAAGCTGATTTACACCTGTGACGTCTCGCAAGGCTCAGTTGAAAACCAGTGTCAGGCACCATGTGGCCTGGCTCTTTGCTGAACTGAGCCTATTTGGGATAGCCGTGATTCACACGGTACCTACTTTTGTGTTCTTCCTTTTCCATTGCCTCTAGTTATGTCACTCTTTTATTGTAATGGTGTGCCTAAGGCTTGTCAAATAACCTTATTTTCTTTCTTTCATACAAATATTTTTGTTCCGTGCGGGGATCGAAGCCGCGACACGCTGCACTTGATTGCACGACCACTGCGCCAATCGTGCCGTCATTCTACATTATCTAGGTCAGTATAACATAACATATTGATAACAATCTATCATAATATCAACAATCTTTTTTTTTTTACGTGGCAAAATCATCAAATGAGTCCTCCCACCCCACGTATGTCCCGCAACCCCGGCAGGACTGTGGCCCTCTAGGGGGGCCCCGTCATTATGCTGACGCTCCTTGAGGCGCGCGTGGAACACAACGCGCCGTCGACCCGGGCATGGTCCATGGTCGGACAGCGAGTTGCCCTCTCGAGTTGTCATATCAACAATCAGTTTCAACGATTCAAGATAACGTAATCATCTCAGGTTAATCTCCTACCGCCAAAGTCATTGTTATCAATCATTTTCTTATAGTCTAGCGGAGATTGCTATAAGTAACTGTATGAAAAAATCTTATTATTACAAATGCGAAACTTTGAGAAGATGGATAGCTAGATGTTTCGTAGTAAAATATGTTCGGTTTCGACCTGTACAAACTTAAAGGGGAGGTAGTTTGCTCAATTCTATCAAGAAAATGGTAGCATATCTGGGGTTGGAAACCAACCCCTCCTGAATGGTAGCTACGATGTTTGTTAATCTTTCAAACAAAAAAACTACCGAACGAATTTAGGTGTTGGTATGAATATAAGTAGTATCTGATTCAATACATAGTATACGTTTTTACCGAGACGTTGTGGTTGTAGAATAATAACAGAATTTTACGCGGGCAACGCTGTGGGCATAAGCTAGTGCCATGATCACAGATAACCTCCTCTAGATTCTACATACAAGGCAAACTATGTGCGCTACACGTCCAGCTCATTTGCCATTATTTAAGTTAATGGTTATTGTTAGTCCCCTCAGTGTAGACCAGACACTAAAATAGTGGTGACGTTAACAGTTCATAGAAAATCAACTTTAGACTTCAGAATGAATAAGTACGTATTTGATAGCAGAAGTTCCATGCCAATAGCACAAGAAAAAGTTAAGAAATGGGAAATGCACAGAGGCATGCATGTGTTGCCTTGTATGTTGAATCTAGAGGAGGTTATTGATGTTGTTAACAGATGTAGGTAATCATTGGTATGCTTATTACAAAGATCTTATCACTAATTGGTTATTAGCATTGTAGTGCTGATAGATCAATTCAAGAATCTCATTATGGGAGAAAGCAGTGCATTACTGGAAGTAGGTAATGATTTAGTGTTGTACAATCGATTATATTGAATAAATTAAAGTAACAACTAGAAAAAAAAGAGCTGAGACAGAATGCAACAGATTGTTTTCATAAAATTGTATAGGTATAGCGATTTTGTATCATCATCAGCTTATAATGTTCCCACTGCTGGGACACAGCACTTCTCTCTGTGAGAGGGAGTGGACCATAATCCTCCACGCGAGCCCAGTGCAAAAAATTAAGTGAAAAGAAAGGTAAAAACATAAAAATAAGCACGAAGAACTATGTAGGGGAACAGCTAGTGTATAAGACGAGAACGCGGGGCATGATGGGAAATCAGACACTTAAGGTCAAACAAGTCAACATTTTTTCCATAGAAAGTTCGTTGGGGTTCTACTCCACTATTTGACAAGGTACATCCAAAATTAAACATGGTATCGTTTTGTCTAATTATTAATTTTGTCTGTACGGAAGCAGAATTGTAAAATATGAAGCTATTAAAAAGTTACGAGCTTCTAAAGATTCGTTTTTTTTTGCTAATTTTAACACAACTTTAGGTGTAAATTAGAAGCTAAAGAAGCATCAAATTTTCAAAACGAAGTCCGTACCGACACAGCAAATTTATCGAAGAATTTAATAAATTTTATTTGAAATTAATTGGTGCAGTGGATTTTTCATAAAACCCCTTCTTCCAAAGGCTTTTTCGTATTTTTTTACGCGCGCCTTTTACTCTGAATGATCGTGCATCTCACTGAATAATGTTTTCCCCTGTTTTCTCCACGGGGGGATGACGCTCGCGCACACATGTACAATATGGCTCGATTTCCGGTGAAATATCATGGTTTTTGACCATGCCTGCCAGTGAGTTCGAGCTCGCGACTAGCGCCGCCTTAAGAGGAAACACCACGGCCGTTTTTCCATACAAACGTAGTCCCCTGTTTTCTCCCTGGATAATGCCAGTAGAGCAATATTTTTTTTACAAAAAATCTATGACCACTATTGGAATGTCTCTATGTTTTCCTTTTTTCCATAAATTAATTATTAAAAGAGATATGAACATTCAAAATCCTAAAAAATGCCCAGATTTTCCGCTGTGTTTAAATATCCAGAAAACAAATTTGACGAGATTATATAAAAAAAGGAAAACATAGAAACACGGCCAATGCCTTTCTTTATTTTTTAAAGAAAAAAGTAGTGAAATCGGTTAAGTTGTGGAGGAGTAATCAGGGGACTACGAATCGTTGATTTTGTGCCATTTAATAAGGTACCTATTTTCGGTCCAAGCTGCAGTTGTCTCTATCGCGCTCTGTAACTCTGTTGTGGGCACTGCGCGACAGCAATAGATTTTACAAATACCTATTTTTCAATTCTCCAGCCCTTGGTGCTTCCTCTTAAGCCTTTGTCAAACAGACAGGCGAAGCGAATGCGATCCGAAGCGTTTTTATTTATAATGTATGGAATTGTTTGAATCTAGTCACATAGAAAAGCGATCCGATAGTCTTATGTGACTGGCTTCAAAAAATTCCATACATTACAAAAAAAAAACGCTTCGGCACGCAGTCGCTTCGCCTGTCAGTTTGAAAAAGGCTTTAAGGCAAACTTGAAAGCGCCAACAGGACGCCATATTTGTTAATGGCCGCTTGCAAGGTACAAAGGTTTTATACATTGTTATTCAGAACCAACGTTCAAAAATCTAAAATTTTAATACAAAGCTGCAATTTAACTAAACAGAACACTGGTCAGTTTGTTTGTGAATATAAAAGAGCGAGAGAAACAAACTGCAACAAAGTAGATGCGTACATGAATGCGCCATTTTAATTAAGAATTTCTGAAGTCGTTAAGCAAGCTTTTTGTTTGTTTCGTTTGTGTGTAGTATGCGTGGCATGAGATCGGTTTTGTCGACGGAGGAATCGACATAAAGTTTAGACACAATGTAGAAAGATTTGTATTTATTTTGTAAAATTTTTTTTTTTTACTTGGTGAAATCATCAAATGTGTCCTCCCACCCCGGGCAGGGCGGAAGGGACTGTCAGACTTGTACTGACTAAAATCCACGGTGTCCTTCAATAGCCCTTTATGTTCCGGGGTCACGGTGATGGAATAAGTCCCGCGGCCTCGGCAGGCTTTGGCCCTCTGAGAGGGGGCCCCGTCATTCTGCTGACGCTCTTTGAGGCGCGCGTGGAACACGACGTGCCGTCGACCCGGGCATGGTCCATGGTCGGACAGCGAGTTGCCCTTTACTCGCCGACCGCATGCCCGTGCCTACGGTGGCCGGAGATCGTCTTGCGACGTCCGTCGCCGTGGGCGTCCACCACCGCGGGTGGGGCGGAGGGAGGACATTGTCCTCTCTCTCACGCGGCCCGCCTCCTCCTTCGCGAGCATGTCCTGCTTCGCAGAAGGAGGCGACCGCTTCCCACTCCGTCTCGCCCCGCAGCATGGCCGCGACCAATGCCGAGCGCGAGAGGTCTCCGCCTATCGCCACCGTGAGGATACGTCGGTGCTCTGCCCAAGCAGGGCAGTCTTGCACCGTATGCTCGACTGTGTCCTCCGGGCGATCTTCGCAGTGGTGACACCCCTGGGTGTCACCACTGCGAAGTTTCCTCCTTTCGCATCAGACACAGATACTTCCCGAAACTTCCGTGTCCGGTGAGGACCTGCATCATGCGGTAGGTCAGGACGCCGTGACGCCTATCCAGCCACTCCTCAAAGAGGGGTCTTACCGCCGCAGAGTACCACCTGCTACGATCCTTAATACATACTCCTTTTGCCTCATGCACACTCCTGGGCCTGTAGCCATAATATATAACAAACGATAAACCTAACGCTGAGTACTTAGGCTTTAATAGATTTTCAACTTTATGTACTTGAAAAAAGAGAGAAAGTTGAAGATCAATTGAAAATTTTATAGCATTTTCGTTCGTTCCAGTCGTTAACGCTCAGACATCTTTAATAGATTTTCAACTTAAGGCTCTAGGGTACAAAGTTGAAAATCTATTGAGGAGTACCGAGCGTTTATGATTAACGTTTGTAACTTGGCTAGGGGGGCTGGGCACCTACACGCACGCCGATAGCGAGTACTACGCACTCGGCCTTTCCGAAGAACTTAACGTCAGTGTAGATTTTCCTAGGTCGTCGCCTCCCAGCGTTTCCACTCATCTCTGTTTCATAAATTCCTTTTGTTAGTCGCCTTTCACTCATCCTCTCAACATGATCTGTTTCTAAAAAATACATTTAATTTTTTTTTCTAATTTTCCGTCGTAATTATGTCGTATCGTATCATAGGCTGCTTTTTTATAGAAGCAAGTTGTTGGTGCAGTCAGATCGGTATGGATCGGCACTTGTCGGTCCTGAAACCGAAAAACTACGAGTACCATGATTTCTAATTCTTTCGTTAACGATTTTTTTACTGTTCAGTTCATGTTTTTCTTTTTGGCCTATGCTGGGTATTCCTACCGCGGTGTAGGACGCCCACGGCGACGGACGTCGCGAGACGATCTCCGGCCACCGTAGGCGCGGGCATGCGGGCAGCGAGTAAAGGGCAACTCGCTGCCCGACCAAGGACCATGCCCGGGTCGACGGCGCGTTGTGTCCCACGCGCGCCTCAAAGAGCGTCAGCATAATGACGGGGCCCCCCTCTCAGAGGGCCAAAGCCTGCCGGGGTCGCGGGATTATTCCCTTACCGTAACCCCGGAACAAAACAGGCTATGAAGGACACCGTGGATTTTAGTCAGTAGAAGTCTGACAGTCCCTCCCGCCCTGCCCGGGGTTGGAGGACTCATTTGATGATTTTACCACGCTAAAAAAAAAAAAAAATGCTGGGTATTCCTCCTGTATCGTGGGTCAAAATACAAATAGCCCGACCCGCAGTAATTATTTGTAGGTCATACTTCATAAATATATTTTGTTCCGTGCGTGAATCAAACCCGCGTGCCATCATTATTGTCATGAGATCAATCAATTTAGTGAATAATTTTAAGATTTGATTTATTCACACTTAACTGGCCATTGTAGACCCACTACAGGCCATTCGCTACTAGATCTTTTGCTTCGCTGGTCATGCATTGACCTAACACAAACACACATTTTTCTTCATTGGTCATTCACACGCCGCGCGCCGCTGCGGTTGGCGGTTGCGTATAGGCACTACGCATCTGACCACTCTAAATAACATCACCAATAATGTCAGATCTATTTTAGGAACTTCTATTGCCCCTCCCAACATCACTCATTCAATATACACATATCAAAAAAGTTAGTGATCATATTATTTTTTTGTACTTAATTTTATGGAAAAACAATGGGAGGTTTCACGCAAAGCTGCCCTCAGATGGCGCTCCCAGCGCATGATGTCATCAACGAAAACCTCAATGCCGCCTATTTTGACCATTATTGACATCACTACACACTTTCACGTTGTTTACGTTATGCGTTTGTAGCGCCACAACCGGCTAAAACTCGCAGTGAAACTTCCTATTGAACCGTTTTACTATTTTATATTCTAAATCTATATTTTTAAATAAAAATCTAAAAATGTAGCGTAACAAAAAATATTTCGATTTTTTCAAAACAATCGTAAACTTTTTCGTAACGATGTGTTTACTTTGACGATGAAAGGTATCACGTGTTGTGTCTGGGTTTAAGCTATTTCAAAAGATCGAGTTCGTAATCGTGGGCATTCACCGTTGACCTTTGCTTATAAATCATAATTATGTCGAAAGCTCATGAAATCTATACGAATAAACGATTTTGGTCTGGGAAACTCATTGATTTCATCAACTATTGTGGCCATGATGGCTAAGTTAAAAATAATTTTTTTGGGTAAGTGTTTGAGGCACGCTAGAAATTGTGGGCATGCGGATGGCTAGTAATCGGTGACTCGCCGTCCGATCATGGACCATGCCCGGATCGACGGCGCGTCGTGTTCCACGAGAGCTGGTCTGTCAGCTGCCGGGGTCGCGGGACCGTCTCATCAGGTTACCGTGACACTGGAACGTAAAGGGCTATTGAAGGATCACCGTGGATTTTAGTCATTACAAGTCTGACAGTCTCTGCCCCAGCCCAGTATAGATTCAATTATCTAAATAAATGTTATTTCGACTAATGCTAAATCTAGATGCCTGTCTGTCTCCATGTAAGCATCCCACTAGTACGAAGTTCCACTTGAGAGGCACTCACGCATGCTGTTGCTGAGTATTTTAGACTTCGGCTGCAGTTTAAGTACCATCAGACCTCGTAGCGCCGTCAAGTAGAAAAAGCTGTTATATGAAAAATTTTTAGTATTGGAACGAAGTTCCTTATCGCGCGTTGTGAAAGGGGGCTAGACGGAAAAAAATTCTTACGAAAAGTTGTCACGACACTTTTTTTTTCGGTTTCCAGTAACTCTCATAAATTCAATGCTGCATAGAAATTCATTAGGTTATACGACCATGATGCAGGGCATGATGTTACTGTCTGAAATGGTTTTTTGAAGACAGAACCACACAAATTCAAGTTGACTTGTCCAGTCAGTGCAAGCAATTGACCTGTTGGTCTAGTGGTTAGTGACCCTGACTGCTATGCCGTGGGTCGTGGGTTCGATTCCCACCCAGGACAAATGTTTGTGTGATGAGCATGATCATTTGTTCTGTGTCTGGGTGTAATTTATCTATAATATGTATGTATTTAGAAATATATAAGTATGTTTATCAGTTGTCTAGTACCCATAACACAAGCTCTGCTTAGCTTGGGACTAGATGGCGTTGTGTGATAGTTGTGGAATATTATTTATTATTATTATTATAATTTTTAATTATCGTGTAGCTCGACTAGAACAAAAGGATGCGTCAAATGATTTTGGTTTGGTTGTTTTTGTCTAAAATGCAGGTAAAGACATTGTACGTCGTAATAGAGTGACCTTTATGTACAAAAATGAATCTTTTGGGGTTAATTACCTTAATCCTAATGGATTAAGGTAATTAACCCTACAAAAAATTACAAGATTAAATTGATAAAATGGTTCTCATGTTATTGTTTGTGTGGATTAAACTGAAAATAAACTTGTTTTATCATTAACTTCATTTAAAAATATCTTCAGACTCAGCAGACTTGTAGCAATTCAAATTGCAATCTCGTATGCACATCAAAAAAAGTTTGTGTTCACTAGCGCTAATAGTTATTATTATTATTTCTTTAATTTTATGGAAAAAACTTAAACTATTTTACATTCAAAATCTATATTTTTAAATATAGAGTCTAAAAAGAAGAAGACATCATAATTTATAATCTACCGTAACAAAAAAAGATTTCGATTTTTCAAAGTGATCGCAAACTTATTTTTGATGTATGTATTACTAATGTTTCTGATAGAAAAGACAATCATAATGGGCTGATGGTTGTCCGTTTACGTGTTTTAATAATACCATACCAAATGTCTAAAAATAGAAAATAAATTGAAACCTGTTTGTTTCCACAGACCTTTTAAAAATATTATGTAGTTGTGGAACATGTTTTTGATAAACATTCAATACCTACATGTTTACTGCATTCACGTGTGTTGTGCTGTTCTTGAGCTTGTGAAGCGGAAGGTTACCGTATCCGTGAAACTTAAGAGACCATTGAAGGAACAAGAAACTCCCTTCTGCTCCACCCAGGGCTACAAAATTCATTGACAAAAAAAAAAAAAAGTGTGGCACTCGGGGACTGCCGCGCTGAAACGTTAAGAAAAACAATTAAAACCGTGCCGAAGTCTGCCGAACTGAAACGACGTTAGACGATGCGGGGTGTTAGGTTTATTTTCGTTACGGAATTTCTTGATTCGGTCGACGCTCTGAGAGCCCGCGATAAAAGCTATGCAATAGCTTAAAAAAACGGCCAAGTGCGAGTCGGAATCGCGGCAAATAAATCATATTGTCTGTTTATGATTTAGTATATTTTGTTGTTTTAGTGGCAACATTAATGCATCATCTGTGAAAACAACTGTCTAACTATACGGATCATGAGATACAGCTTGGTGGCAGACGGACAGACAGAAGGCAATGACTGGCCTGTTGGTCTAGTGGTTATATAGTGACCCTGACTGCTATGCCGGAGGTTGTGGGTTCGATTCCCACCAGGACAAATGTTTGTATGATGAGCACGATCATTTGTTCTGTGTCTGGGTGTAATTTATCTATAATATGTAGGTATGTATTTAGAATTATATAAGTATGTTTATCAGTTGTCTAGTACCCATAACACAAGCTCTGCTTAGCTTGGGACTAGATGGCGTTTTGTGATAGTTGTGGAATATTATTATTATTCAAAGTCAAGTCAAAGTCAAATCATTTATTTTAAATAGGCCATCAGTGAGGCACTTTTAAACGTCGAATATTAAAATTAAGGAAAGGGATGGGATGGGATTGATTCTACACCCGTTCGCTAAGGTAGGTTGTATGGAGAAGAATGGGCAAGAAACTCCATATTATTACAATCAGACGGACAGCGGAGTCTCAGTCGGCCCCGGGTGGGTCCCGTTTTATCCTCCTGAAACGGAACCCTAAAAAGCAGCAAAAATTAATCACACAGCAAAGCCATATTATTATGATAACAATGACGTTTATTAGAATGCCAAAGTAATAGGGTACTATCGAATTATTTATCAAGGCCCAGACCAATGACCGATGAATTGAAAAACGATGATTAATAATATGTAAAATTAATGATAATACGGCTTACGGTAGACCTTTATTTGATAACAAACTTTATCAACAGCACTATACAATATTTATAAGGCAAAATATTATGTTAATACTTGTGTGAAATAAGTGCATGTTCATTTTGATGACAATTAATCGATTAAATTCTAATTTAATAAAAAACCCTTAAGGCCAAACAAATATCTGATGACTTTGAAACAGCTGAGCCGATTTTGATAAAACGTGTCAAAGATCTTTTGAATCGGTTTACCCGTTTATAAGCTACGGTATCACTCAAACAAGACACACACGGACCGGTCATACATGTGACGCACCTCTTTTTGCATCCAAAATGTGCTTATTTTTAGCACTGTCTGTCTCTGAACTTTTTGTTTTTATTCTATTTTGAGCCTTGAGTCCTTGAGCTTAGGATCGAAACATACATCTGTGCCTATGTCCGCTAGCTTCTAGTTCGATTGCACCGCAACTCACATAATATGTATGTTTAAGGTTAATTAAAACATTATTCTGTGTCTCTCATCTCCATGCGACTTATGAAACAGAACTATTTTTAAACATGTTTACATTTTTGTTTATGAAGATAGCCCAACCAGCTATGGAAAGGATTATGCACAGTAGCTAGCCCACGGGGACGTCATTCTGTGGGTCTCAAACCACGTTAAGTAATATTCTCAAGCAATAGTCAGTACAAGTCTGACAGTCCCTCCCGCCCCGCCCTGGGTGGGAGGACTAATTTGATGATTTTACTAAGCTAAAAAAAAAAGATCAACAATTTAATTATTTTTGGTGTGAAAAACGATTTATGGTAGGAGGGCTCTTGAACCATCGCATTCAAAATATTTGTGCTAATGAATGCATTGAATAATACCTAGTACAGGGGTCATGGACGTTTTGAAGTATAGGAAATATATGAAAGAAGTATTAAAAAAACGTGTGAATGCCTCGGAACCTTCGGTCGTTTAGGAATTTATATTATTACAAATACAATCAAACGCGGTGAATAGGGCTACAGGAGTGAATCGGGACAAAACTGAAAGGAATATAATATTTAATTTACCTATCTGACTTGCTAGTTGCTACTCTTTTTCATTTATGGATTAATACTTCATTGCTTTTTTACGTGGTAAAATCATCAGATGAGTCCTCCCAACCCGGGCAGGACGGGAGGGACTGTCAGACTTGTACTGACTAAAATCCACGGTGTCCTTCAATAGCCCTTTATATTCCGGGGTCACGGGAATGAGATAAGTCCCGCGACCCCGGGATACTTCATTGCTAAGATAATTTTAAGCAACGTAATGATTTATGTTGCTTACATTTTTAAACAATAATTTATCGAAATTTTGAATCGGGATAAAAATTTGAATTTGATTTTAAATAATTATCAAATTTTTATCCTGATTCAACCCTACGGCCCTATTCACCCCGGTACCTTCTCTCTTCAAGCCTTTTCGTAAGTAAATTATTTGTTAGTACCAATTTATGTAGTGTCATTGACTTCTCAGTACATAACTACTATACTCAGTTGTGGCCGGGCCATATTATAACAGGTCTTAAACTGTTACAACAAGACTGGCTGGTAATACTTATGAGATTGGTACTTTTTCCTCATTTTGGAGGTCATTGGTGTACCTACACAGACTTCTAAAGTAGATGCAGTCCATAATTTAAAATAACTTTTTTAATTTAAAATAGGTACCTATCAACAGGTTTTGCAAAAATGAAATAATTACATTTATTTTTCTTATAGATAATTATAATTATGTCTCAACAATCTTATTCTTAACAGAACAAAACTTTGTAAAAATACCCCTTATATGTATAAATATTTTTTTTACTTTAATTATTATAATAGTCTCAGATTAAAGGAATAGGCAGATAGAACGCTCAGAACACGCGAGTGTGTCCACCAAAAAAGCAAATACAAAATCAAATCGAATTACATTCCATATTGTTTTATTTGTGTTTGAAAACAACTTTTACAATGTTTAAAGACACGAGACGCATATTTTGGCAAACAACAACAACGACGCGTAGCTTGGTACTGTCGCGAGTTTGTGTTCACTTTTGATTTTGTATTTGCTTTGGTGGTCACACTCGTGTGTTCTGAGCGTTATCTGCCTATTTCTTTGATCTGAGATAATAGTAATATAATTTGTATACATAATTGATATAATTGTTTATATACCTACATAAGTACAGTAAATATTTTGTAAAAACATTCAGTCAGTCAGTGGTTTCTAAGATCAATTTGCTATCTACTATTGGAATTCCAGTATCACGATGGGAAATCCAATTAATAGCTTATTTTCCAAGAAATTGTTATCGGTAATAACTAAATTGTTCCTGTACCTCGTAATACTAGTGTATTCATTAAAATACATACTACTATATTTTGCTAAAATCGTAAAAACTTATATCTAACAAAACAATAATCATGGATTATTTTAATCACGAAATTAAATAAATATAGCTATCAGCTAAAAGAGTATTTAAAAAAAATCAAAAAATCTAAATGACTATCGCTATCTTATCTTCGTTGTGGTTTGTGAAAAACAACTAGTAAAACAATTATTCTAAAACACTTAGAACATATTATAAAATATTTTTTATAATGTGTTACTAGTGTTAAAATATATTTAACATTTTAAAACTCACTTAAGGTGTAAAATAGCGAGAAAATACAGCGAAAGTATTTTCATTTCATTCTTCTTCATTTGATATGAAAATTAAAACACATTAAATTATTATAATGAAGACACAGTCTTAGTTTAATCACCTTCACGTTTCTTTAAGAAAACGTACTTGTAGAATACAACTGCTATTATAGTACCCACGTACGGACCCACCCAGTATACCCACTGGTGGGACAAGAAGCCAGTCCAAACAGCAGGTGCGAAGGTCCTCGCTGGGTTCATGCTTGCGCCGGTCAGCGGGCCCCCTACGAGGGACAGTCCAACGATTGTCAACCCAAACTTTATCGGGATACTGTCTTGTTTACTCGCATTCACTGGGTCCCAAACACCACAATTAATGAGAATCAGTGCTGCGGTCAGCGCTGTCTCAATACCAAACGCTTGAAGGTCGTTGATACCCTCATGTGGCGCCGTCACACACACTCTCTCTGCCGACATATTCACCGGAGACAGATTTAATAAGATTCCATAACCCACTAAAGCTCCAGCACACTCCACGATCGTGTACGCGATGCCCACAGGGATGGAAATACTCCCCCAAATCACTGCTGCCAAAGTTACAGCTGGATTCATATACGCTCCAGAAATGTGTCCAAAGATTTGAATGTTGAAGAGAACTACGAAACCGAATCCGAACGGCGCATATATCGACGAGTCGATGCCTTCTAAAGGAATGCATCCCATACAGCCAAATAGGACAAGCATGAGAGTGGATATGAACTCTGACAGGATCCCTCGCCAGGATGTTCTCCACCATAACCCCACGGTTTGTTTCACTGCTTCATCATTTTGAGTCATTTTGAGTTCTGTCACTTGGGGAAGCGGTGGCACTGTCATTTTAATTGTTCACTTTAACACGTTTTCACAAAATAAATTAATAACTTGGTCTTAACCGTACGTGATCAGAAAATGGTGATTATTCTCCACTAAGCACACTCATTGTTTTAATTGCACACAGATCTATAATACACTGTGGTGTTGATCCGCCGGTGGACGCGACTGTTTTGCGTCAGGCTCGAGGTAAAAATATATACGTATCTCAGGCGCACAGTCACACGGATAAAATGATATTAATGCAGATAGAGCCACTGTTATCTATTGTTTTCAGCCCTACAATAAAACATCCGATTATTGTTTATTATCGCGTTTTGTGAATAATGGCTGCGGATATGTGGATTATGGAATGTGGATTTATTTAAATGCATCGCTTATGGAATGCATTGTTTATTTTTATTTTGTTTATTTTTCGGAATGTAGTTCACATTACGATACAGTTAAATTTTAATGACTTGTTAATCATTTTAATTTACGTTTCAAAATACAGTTAGTTCAACGAACATCATTTAATCTAGATTGAACAATTGAAATTAAATAAAGACACAATTATATGCACATCATATTTATTAATTTCGTTTTCGCGTTATAATTTTTTTTTAAATTTGTCGTTCCATGTTTTCGGTTTTCAGTGGAAAGAAAAAATCACAAAAAAAACTAGTAGTTTTTCGTTTTGCCAAACGTATACAACAAAAAATAAAACTACAACTTTTTTCT
Organism: Agrotis clavis; assembly: GCA_954870645.1. NCBI lineage: Eukaryota > Metazoa > Arthropoda > Insecta > Lepidoptera > Noctuidae > Agrotis > Agrotis clavis. The sequence continues at coordinate 20,692,684 of OX940924.1, read as the reverse complement.
TTGCGTTAGTCATATTATATCCAAAAAACAAAAGGTATTTACATTACCGTTAGCATGAGTTGCGTTAGCATTTATGTTTAAACACGTACCTATATTTATATTTGTTAACCGTTTACACTATAATCATAAAAAATGAGGCTCAGCGTCAGTTTAACATAGGTACTACAATTCGACTCAAAGTATTTTCCATAAAATTATCAAATAATTTCAAGTACCTACTTGTTCCGGGTTAACTATTTGTGTATGTGAGTTTAAATTTTTATAAATGCACCCATGACATAGGAGGAAATCCTTGCTTGAGGCAACGTTTTTTTTTTAACATAAATCAAGTATAGTTGAACTTCCCGTCATTCAAAAGTGGGATCCAACGGGAATAATTCAATTTTTTAAAGCATGTGGGATCCAACGGGAATAGTTTTTGGGATTCAACGGGAATAAAACGTTTTTCTTTTGTTATGGGATTCAACGGGAATACATTTTTAATTTGCTGTGGGATCCAACGGGAAAAATATTCAAGTGGAATTCAAAAGTGGGATCCAACGGGAATGATTCAAACTGACATCTCTTTCACGGGTTGCGGGACTGCTCAAACAGATCATGACCCTGGATCGTAAGGGGCTATAAGGACGCCGTGGATTTTAGTCAGTACAAGCCTGACAGTCCCTCCCGCCCTGCCCTGGGTGGGAGGACTCATTTGATGATTTTACCAGGCTAAAAAAAGGGTTATTGAACGTCATATAAATGACTTTAGTCAGTATGAGTCTGACGGTCTCTTCCTCTCCATCCAGGGCGAGGGGACTCAATAGATTTTTTTTTCCACGTAAAAAAAACACCACGTAATTCGACCGTGATCGTTGCACGTGCAGTGCCAAAATAATGTAAACTCAAACCAACTAGTAAATATTATGTTAATTATCTCATTATAAGTTCCTATTTTTGTATCTCTCACACAGCCAAGCTAATTTGTATTATTACACACCTGTCTAAATATTTATGGGCATGTGCCAATTACACTCTTTGTTTTCTTTCTTGAACAATGGGTACTTGGGTATTCAATTGCTCTTTACTTTCTAGGGTAGCGGTTACCTGTTTAGACGTTCATGTAAGTCATTAAAGTTCATTTTTGTTTATCCTGGCAGGCGCGTCCACATAGAGCAAGTTTTTGCTGCGTGAAGCCGCTCGGTTAGGCCGTTATCCCACTGACGTTATACGAGCGTTGACGCCAACGTCGCGTCTCATAAAACTATGGCCACGGTAATATTATTATACAGTACTGCGACTTCATAGAAACGGACGAAACGCGAGCTATGCCTACGCGCCTCGATGTTGGGGCGCGCTCGTGGCGCAGATAGTCACGACTGTACCGCAGTGACGAACGGACGGTGTGTTGTTTTTTTAACAATAACCGCGCGATTTTTTCACTACAAATCAGTTCAAGTACATTTATTTAATATGACGAGTAGTAAATATTATGCTGTTTTTGGTTGCTTAATTTTTAATTAAGCTTTATATTAGAATGCGGATTTATTATATTTTAAAAGTTAATAATAAAGAATTTCGTACGACTCAGTCGAGGTGCAAATATTTTTCGGTCGCAAAATAAGCCCGAATTGTTTTTCAAACAAAAACATGGTTTTTTAAATTAAATCTACCAATCAATAACCCCCCTAGCGCAGTCGGGTAAAAAACAACACGCATTTTTATTGAACACTTCCTATCCAATAAACAAAGTATTTTATTTGTTTATATAAAAAAAGTATACCTATTTACGACCACAAAACTAAATAGAAACAGAAAGTAGGCAAATGTAATAAAAATGCTGGAGACGGGCAGCCAGCCCTAACGCATGTTTACGTACCGCGCGGCTGTAGGCATTTATTTCTATCATGCGGCCGAGTTCCACTACTGTTTTTTTTTTTTTTTTTTTTTTAGCGTGGTAAAATCATCAAATGAGTCCTCCTACCCCGGGCAGGGCAGGAGGGACTGTCAGACTTCTACTGACTAAAATCCACGGTGTCCTTCAGTAGCCTGTTATGTACCGGGGTCACGGTAAGGAAATAATCCCGCGACCCCGGCAGGCTTTGGCCCTCTGAGAGGGGGCCCCGTCATTATGCTGACGCTCTTTGAGGCGCGCGTGGGACACAACGCGCCGTCGACCCGGGCATGGTCCATGGTCGGGCAGCGAGTTGCCCTTTACTCGCTGCCCGCATGCCCGCGCCTACGGTGGCCGGAGATCGTCTGCTGACGTCCGACGCCGCGGGCGCCTACCACTGCGGTTGGGGTGGAGGGAGGACGCTGTCCTCTCTCTCTCGCGACCCGCCTCCTCCTTCACGAGCATTACTGCTTCGCAGAAGGAGGCGACCGCTTCCCACTCCGTCTCGCCCCGCAGCATGGCCGCAACCAATGCCGGGCGCGAGAGGTCTCCGCCTATCGCTGCCGTGAGGACACGTCGGTGCTCTGCCCAAGCGGGGCAGTCTTGCATCGTATGCTCTACTGTGTCCTCCGGGCGATCTTCGCAGTGGTGGCACCCGGGCGTTTCCTCCTTCCCTATCAGACACAGGAACCTCCCGAAACTTCCGTGTCCGGTGAGGACCTGCGTCATCCGATAGGTCAGGACGCCGTGACGTCTCTCCAGCCACTCCTCAAAGTGGGGTCTTACCGCCGCGATTGCGGCGTGCCCGAAGTTCCACTACTGTAAGATAAATATACTGTGCTATGGCCAACAAACGCGACGTTAACGTCCGCTAAACGCCACGTCAACGTCGCGTATAACGCCAGTGGGATAGCGGCCTTAGTTTGGACGTGGCTTGGCCGATACAAGCGCGCGCGCTGCCGGGGGCGAGCGACCGAGCGCTCGAGCCATCCAGTGTCGGCTTTTTGTTTTGCTCAAAGGCGCCTCAGTCGTTTGCACTCTTGATTATATTGTTTCGTATATATATCCCGGTCGAGATATATTGGGCGCGTCCACAGAGCGAGCTGCCTCGCGAGGCAGTTTCCTCGCGAGGCTGCTCGGGCGGGATAGGAGAGACTGTCATGTACTGATTTAAATCCATGGTGATCCTTCAATAGCACTTTACATTTCAGGGTCATGGTCACCTGATGAGACAGTCCTGCGACCCGAAGTGGAAATTTTGGTATCTATTTATAATGGAAGAAAAAACGAAGCTGTTCTTGATGTTATTGCCATGACTTGTTTTGTATTAGAGTATTCTTGGAACCTTCTAGACACGGAGATATTGAAGGTCAAAGATGCAACTTTTTAATACGTTTTATTTTTATAAGACAAGTTTAAATGTTACAACGGTAGGTATTTCAAATATCTTAACGACCAATGCTCTTTTTAATATTTCTATCAGCACATTCAATGTCCATGTCGTGTGTGACTTATTTTTCTCGATTCGGTCGATGTTTTTTTTTTTTCTTTTATGTGTGTACAGTCACGAGCATGCATACACTAATCAGTATTCAAAAGCTATGTTCTGCTACCATATTGATTAAATTTTTGCCATTTTATTAGACTTCTATTTTGGAAGCTAGACTAATACGAAATAGGTCTTATTTCAAAGTGGAAACCAGTATTTCTCGAGTAATTTGCAATTGAATTTTGTTAAGTGTATACATGTTATTGCTCGTGACTGTACACCGATTACTACAAGGTTTCTGGTCCGATTTCTGGGATTGCTTATTTGTTCAATGCCTGCAATTTTGGTCCCATAGAAAAATTATTCTGTTTGGTTCAGTAGTTTTTATTAATTTTATGAGCATTTTTCGATTATTGTGTTGGTTCATGGGCGATGTTATTACCGGAACAAAGTATTACAAAATTCTAGTGCACATGCAAGAAAATTATGTACAGACCTATTTGACAAGAATAATTGAACTAAAACGGAAAAAAAATCCACGATGAAGGGAGCTTAGATCGTAATGTCTTTAGTAAATTCTAGGATTAATGAATCATAATGTTAGGATACAAACTCTAACGAAAATTTAGAATAGAATAGAATATGCTTTATTGTACACCAAATTGAATACAAACTTACAAAAATTGATAATTTTAAATGTACAACGGCGGTCTTATCGCTAATAGCGATAATAAGACCAATATCTTCCAGACAACCTTAGGATGGACTTAAAGAACTTTAATCAAAACAAGAGGGTAGGCAGTGATGCACAACAAATAACAGATAACCTATATTTAATATAAATACAATACACATAAATGTTAATTGTAAAATAGAATACACATACACATTTAAATACATAATTATATAGATATATACATATATACATACATATACATTAAAGAGAAAGGAAATGATTAATGACTAATTTTTTAAAAGAAACCAGTGACTGGGCTTGTTTTACTGACAACGGCAATGCATTCCACAAACGGACAGCCTGGACTGTGAAAGAATCATCGTAAAATTTTGTGGAGTGCACAGGCATAAATAGTATCAAATTTTCCGATGACCTCAAACATCTAGTGTGTGCATCGTGCAGGAACTTAAAACGCTCTTTTAGATAAGAAGGGGTAGCGGGTTTAAAAAGAATGTTAAAAAGCATTGTTAAAATGTGAGTATTCCGGCGAAGGCGGATAGGTAACCACTTGAGTTTTTTGCGAAATTCTGAAACATGATCATATTTACGCAAACCAAATATGAATCTTATACAAAAGTTTTGAAGTCGCTCAAGCTTATCTAACTGTGCTTCTGTGAGATCTGGATAGCTGGCATCGGCATAATCAAGGATGGGGAGAAGAAGGGACTGGGCAAGCGCAGTCTTAGTGGCAGTTGGAAGAAAATTACGCAACCTTCGCAATGACCCTGCTGATGCGAACAATTTGCGACTAACTTCTTGTATCTGGGGAACCCAAGAGAAGTCTTTGTCTATGTAGATGCCCAGATCCTAAACCGTATCGCTATAAGGGATAGAAGTACCTTCAAATGCAATCTGAGGAAGCTGTAACCAATTGATTCTTGAACGCAGACGCGGGCTGCCAACAACAATGACTTGCGTCTTCGCTGGGTTAATTTTTAAGCCATAAGCGGTACTCCACTCAGAAATGCGTGCCAAATCCTTATTGATCATACTAACAGCCTCCGACAATTCGTCTAAGGGAGCTTGAGTATAAATTTGCAAATCGTCAGCATATAGGTGGTAGTATGAAAGAAGGTCATTGGAAATAGAATTTATGAAAATTGCAAAAAGAAGAGGAGATAAAACGCCACCCTGCGGTACGCCGGCAGAGGTATTGCACCAAGAAGACGACATGCCTTCAATACAAATTCGCTGCCGGCGGCCACACAGGTAACTACGAAACCAATCAATTGCCGTTGGAGATATGTTAAGAGAGCAGAGTATGCCGAGTAGGATGTCAAAATCTACGGTGTTAAAGGCGTTACTAAAATCTAATAAGGACAGGACCGTCAGATTTCCATTTTCCATACCCGACCTTATATCGTCGGTAATTTTAATAAGTGCTGTCGTAGTGCTGTGTCCTGCACGAAATCCAGATTGGAATGAATTAAGGAGACTGTTTTTACAAAGGAAGGAACTAAGCTGGTTATAAATGAGACGTTCTAGGACTTTGGATAGAAACGGTAATATGGAGATAGGACGGAATTCAGAAAAAGACACAGGATTACACTTTTTAGGGAGAGGGGTAATTTGGGCTTCCTTCCAAGAAGAAGGAAAGACACCACAGGATACGGAATAATTAAGGATATGGCCGATGGCAGGAAGGATTTCATCTAGGATAGGAAGGATCATCTTACGACTGACACAGTCACTACCAACAGCATTTGAAGTGATTGATAAAATGCTCTTCTTAACATCACAAGCCGAGAACTGACTAAAAACCAAGGGAGAGTAATCGGGAGTAGGAAGAGATGAAAGATTATCAAGAGTTTTGGCTTTAATAGCACTATTAAAATTAGAAGAAATTGAGAAATGTTTGTTTAGTTGTTCAAGATCTACATCCTTAAGAATAGATTTAAATGCTTTTAAAAGTCTATTATTTAATTTTAATAAACTTTTTAAACACTGCTAGCTTTGTTCTTTATCCTTGTTATACATAAGTCTTTAGGTATTAGTTTAATAAAATTCAGCGGGTTTTACAGTTTCGTTTGGAAGCTTTCTACGTCATCTGCAGGATAACAACTAATATAAAGTTGAAAATTGACGTAAGTTGGAAATTCCTCTACCGATTCTATTGTACAGGCGTACTAGGTATTGAATCGGCCAATTTGCCATTTACCTATATTATTGTTGGTAAATTAAACTAAAGTCGGTCAAAGAATACGAAACCAGCTTGTATGACCAGATGCATGAACCTGGATGAGGCGAAAGGTGTTTGTAAGGATCGCAGCAGTTGACATTCTGTAGGGGAAAAGTGCATAAGACGGGCCGCGAGGTATAATAGTAACATACACTCTTTAGGCATTCTTAACACAACACTAACGTAGCGAAAGCGCCATCAGGACGTCATTTGCTTGCGGCCATTAACAAATGGCGTCCTGTTGGCGCTTGCGCTACGTTAGTATTGCGTTAAGTTTGCCATAAGTGTGTGTTTTCCCATTATACTCCGCGTCCCCTTCTTATAAACTGTTCCTTTATATAGTACACTCGTTCCACTAATCTCTAAAAAAACAAAACAAAGATAGGTTCTTCTCCATAGAGAGATAATCAAGATCGATATATCCCTGTTCAAAATAATAACAACAATGCAACGCCATAAGACCCACTTTGGATTTTATCTTAAGTGATGCACATACAAATAAGGAAGAAAACAGAATACTTACATTTTTGTTTTACATTTCGTTATCTGTTGTTATGGCATGGTATACAGAATATAATTATATGTTTGTAAGGCTTTGCCCCCAAGTAATATTCGAAGTTATAAATACAAGGAAAATAGGTATGGGATAGACTTTTTCACTTTTACGAGGAAAATATTGCAGATGATTTTTGAAGAATGAAAAATTCTGCTACGAGTGGGATTTGAACCAGCGTCTTATGGATAAGTACTCCAGACGCCTTAGCAATAAGGTTACCGCAACTCACACTCAGAAGCTGTATCTTCTATTCCCTCGTTTGCACGTTTCATGGTAACGTTTTTTTTTTCTCAAAAATCATCTTTATGATGCGCGTAGCATGCGTTTAGAAATAATTAAAAATATTGCTGTTCCGAAGTCCATAGTATTTTTTTCATTCCAGATTGTAAAAATTCTTACTTGTTACTCTTTCATGCAAGAACTATTGAACATTGAAAGGATCGTGGATTAACACTTATGTTACTTTTTAACCCAATTGTGTGTTTCCGTGGGATAATTTTCGAGATGTAGCGTGCGAAGCCGCTGGCAACAGTGCTAGTTAAAAGTTAAAATTTCCTGTTTCAAAATATGTTAAAGAAAAACATTGATCTCGCAACCCTAAATAGGGACTTTTATCAACAGAACAAAAGGCTTTTTGGGTTTTGAGATGCAAATAGTCAAATCAAGCGTAGCAATTCTAAAATAATGTCCTAATATTATGGTAATTTTATACAACATTGACTCGTTTCGACATTATCTTTATTCAGATATACTAGCTGTTGTTACAAAGCCTCTGAGGGACTGGAATGGAATATATGGACTAATTTATTGTCTTTGGTCACGGGATTGTCTAAGGAGGGTATCTCCACGTCTGCCGGGTTTGGAAAGGTCTTTTCAGGTAACCGTGGCTAAGGAACGTAAGAAAAGGGTACCGCGACCCTGAAAAATAAAGATTATGTGAAGGAATTGGCCGATGGGGCCGTAAGGTTCTCGAATGGAGACCACGCACCGGCAAGCGTAGCGTAGGACGTCCACCCACTAGGTGGGCAGACGATCTTATGAAGGGCACAGTATCACGCTGGATGCAGGCCGCTTACAACCCGTCCTACTGGAAGTTCAAAGGGGAGGCCTATGTTCAGCAGTGGACGTCTTACGGCTGATATGATGAGGATGATGATGAAGGAACAGGTTTGTTTTTAGTCAGTATGAGTCTGACAGTCCCTTCCGCTGCAACCAAGGTGGGATGATTCATCTGATTTACCTACACTTATTGAGTCTAAAGAATTCGGTTATTTTCTGGAAAGAAACGTTACCTCTATTGTCTCTGATCAATTGTTTCGCTTGAAATAATTTCTTAATTAAATTGCCAGCAATATGACGTTATTTATTTTTGCTAGTATTTTGATTAGGATCACGACCACCTTATCTATGTTTATTCTGTCTTTTAGACAGTATTTAATACAGCTATTTATTTATTATGCACATGTTTTTTTTGTAGTCGCTGTCAATTTACTATCTCTTTGGATATAAGTAGGTACGACTACTTTGTATCTTCTTCTGGACATAGGTACCTACTGTAAATTAAAGTGGTTTTTTTTCCGGAATGATTACAAAACCTGTTAATCCACTTTCTATAACTAGCAGCCAATAAACATTCTATTTAAATAAACCCAACAGATTATGTGTGTTTTACATTAATATTAAGTAAGTATTTTTTATTTGACTGTAAATCAAATTAAAAAAAAAAACTTATTTAGGTATATATCGTGGACAAATTGACACCAAAATTAATATGCTATCTCAATTTTAATCCCAATTCGTCTTATTTGACGGCTGCTTCTGATTGGACATCTTTAAGACTCAGAGGCCTTACCACGAGCTCTTAAAGCGATCCAGTTTAAGCTGTTGGAAAGTGACAGAGCTATACAAGTCGTCTAGCGCCATCTCTTTCCCACAGCCTAAACTCACGCATTAAGAGTTCATGGTAGGCCACCTGGGGCCTTACCACGAGCTCTTAACACGATCTAGTTTAGGCTGTGGGAAAGTGACAGAGCTATACAAGTCGTCTAGCGCCATCTCTTTCCCGCAGCCTAAAGACTCGCTTTTAAGAGTTATGGTAGGCCACCTGATTGGCAAATTCGTTCGTTGTTTGGTTACAGGAAAGATCGTGATCAAGATTGCAACCGGGGTAGATTACCTAATTATTATTAATTTCCAGCGTAAGTAACACTTTATTTATTTTAAAACGTTATTTTTGTCACTTTTGGGAAAAAAATCCCAAATGTATTAAATAACATAAAAACGATGATTTAAAAAAAAAAACAACCTCAAATTGTTGGCTGTCAGACTTGTACTGACTAAAATCCACGGTGTCCTTCAATAGCCCTTTATGTTCCGGGGTCACGGTAAGAAAATAAATCCCGCGACCCCGGCAGGCTTTGGCCCTCTGAGAGGGTGCCCCATCATTTTTGCTGACGCTCTTTGAGGAGCGGGTGGAACACGACGCGACCCGGGCATGGTCTATGGTCGGACAGCGAGTTGCCCTTTACTCGCTGTCCGCATGCCCGCGCCTACGGTGGCCGGAGATCGTCTGCCGACGTCCGACGCCGCGGGCGCCTACCACTGCGGTACCTACTTACGATAGACAAACTACTCGTCAAGACAAATCAAAACGAAAAAAAAAACTCGACGGGTTTGCGGCGTTTCATTACAGATTCGAGTTCCTATAGTCGCCTTTCAGCTCCATCATCAGCTCCATGTCAAAATGACAAAATTGAAAAACTTGCAAGATTTGATTAGGTAGAGACAACGGCGGGACAGGTGAAAATAAATAAAAGCTTGTAAAAAAAACTATTATAATGGATTTGCCATCAACAGAAGCCAAGTCGTTCAAAAGCTTTAGTGTGATGTCAGTAGTTATTTTCCCGTAGTTTATCCGACATACAACTGATATGTCCGGCCTTGTCCGAGTTATGTTTAGTGACTTTCTAAAAGTGGAAGTATACTTATTTTTCGTCCGCAATAAGTCTGATCCGTGCTATTTTCTAACTACACTTCTTTCACATTTATTTTACTTCAGAGATGCTAGCTTTGTACTCGGAGGTTTTTATCTAAAGTTGGTTATTTGACTCACTAGATAGCACACTAAAGAGTAGCTCTTAACCTCGTCAAAGCGAGAATATGTCAATCAAATGCATTCCGTGAGGTTTAAATTAGCCAAATAGCATCATATTCAGTTTGAAATCTGCATCACTTATTATGGTAAAGCATGCAGAATAGCAATGCTTTTGTGCTACTATGAGCACATGTAGCTGTACCGTATAAATATCAGTGATTGTCATTACTGTTTTAAGAAGGCAAATGTGTGCTAACTGTCACTGGGCAAGGAAAGCAAAGAAATAGTTAATAGATTTAAAAACTCTAACAACCCACGTTTTTAAATATCCTAAAAATAAGAAAATAACCCTACGGGGCTGAGAGAGGGGCCACTCAAAACGTGGGGGCGTATATTATTTATGGGATTATTTATGGAATATATTTACATGACGTGTATAGATCGTGGGTGTAACTTGCAAAGATACGCCCCCACGTTTTGAGTGGCCCCTCTCTCAGCCCCGTAGGGTTATTTCCTTACTTTTAGGAAATTTAAAAACATGGGTTTTTAGATTTTTTAAATCTATTAATTATTTTATTATTTTAATCTTTTTTTTTTCATATTCCTGACAGCAAACCCTTTCGTTTAATACCCATAAATCATGGGGGTGCATTTCAAATAGTCAATCCGCCATCTTGGATGTCCGCCATGTTGGATTTAAGACACGTGACTATTTTTTTCATATTTCTGAAAGCAAACCCTTTCATTTGATACCCATATCATGGGGGTGCATTTCAAATAGTCAATCCGCCATCTTGGATGTCCGCCATGTTGGATTTAAGACACGTGACTATTTTTTTCATATTTCTGAAAGCAAACCCTTTCATTTGATACCCATATCATGGGGGTGCATTTCAAATAGTCAATTCGCCATCTTGGATGTCCGCCATGTTGGATTTAAGACACGTGACTATTTTTTTCATATTTCTGAAAGCAAACCCTTTCATTTGATACCCATATCATGGAGGTGCATTTCAAATAGCCTGTCCGCCATCTTGGACGTCCGCCATTAGATTTAACTCACGTGACTATTTTTTTGTATTTCTGACAGCAAACCCTTTCATTTGATACCCATATCATGGGGGTGGATTTCAAACAGCCCGTCCGCTATCCTGGGGAGGCCGCCATATTGGATTTGTTAGACGTTTCTTAGCTAGTCATGTATTGTCATCAGAACTCAGAGCGTGTGCAAAATTTCAGCCTGCTAGCTTATCAGAAAGTGCCTCAAAATTGAGTTGCAAAAGTCCAACCGGAACAACAAATAAACAAACAAGAAAAGTGAGTTTATCAAAACGTTGGAAAACAAGTTGTAGAGCTGCTGTCAGAGGCAAAACACTGCATACCTGACTTTTTTGGGGTATTAAAATCAAACAATCAATTAAATCCTCCCGCCTTATGTGAAGTAGAAGAGATTAGCCTGCTCAGACAGTTCCAGCTCCTTGAAGCGCGCGTGAAACACTAGGTACTCCCCGTCGTCGACCGGGGTGACTGCATAGGACTGAATTTTATTTAGGCCAGAAGATTAGCGTTGCCATTATAGCATTGCAACGATGGTGCCACCTGTCTTGGGCATTTATTACAGGCTAGTTTTTTTGTGCCCGTTTATTTTTAGCTTGCTTATTTATTTTAATCGTCGTTAGATGTAATTCTGTAGGTACCTACATGGGTTCGTTTTGAACATAATTATACAATTTACAAATGCTCAAATAACTTTTACACTTCTACAGGCTTCACACACTGCAGCTATAATGTAAAGATGTACATTATAGCACGATACATCTCATTACATCTTTCCATAGAGATTCGAAGATGTAAAAATATACATTATAGTTGTTGTGTGTGGTCTCCAGACGATTTCTATGGAAAGATGTAATGAGATGTATCGTGCTATAATGTACATCTTTACATTATAGCTGCTGTGTGTGAAGCCCTTTAGGTGAAAGTAACATGAACTTAGTATCTATGAATATTATATTCTTCAACGCACTTAAAATATTACAGCGATCTTCTTAGTTTCGTCCAAAATAATCCCGTAAAGGGCAGTGTCCCCGTACAAGCGTATTATATAAACAAGATCGCCATTCATATTTATTACAAGGCGTGGGAGGAAAGTTCGTGAACTCTAAAAATTTATATATAAATAGTAATACACACGACTTACCAATCACGTTGGGACAGGCATGTTTATTTATTTATGTACATTTAATTTTGTAACATTATCGCCTTGAGTGGGTAGATTTTGGGGATAGATGAAACAAGTGAGCTGAATAATGACTAGTGGAAAAATCATTACTTTTCGTACTCCAATGAATCATTATCTGCCTAGCCTAGCTATTCCCAACTATATTGTATTCGGATTCCAGTCGAACCAGATGCAGCTGAATCGAACTTCCACAACCCAGTAACACGATAACACGATACCCCATGGTACGAGTAAGACTGTCAGAGTTTTAGAGTTTCTGACTAATAGTAACGACTGTCAAAGATCTATAAATGACAGCCGGGACCAACGGTTTCACGTGCTTTCCGAGGCACGGAGAAACTCGCTATGACAAAAATGGTCCCCATCCACAAACCAACCTCGACAAGCGTGGCTTAACCCGGTAGATCTGGCTGTGCGGCTGTAATTATTTAGCCACGAGCTCAGATAATGAAAGTAGCATTTATTTTTACCGGATCGCCGGCAAGATGACCAGGTGGATGTCAAGGGTCCGGCAACCAAATAATATTTGCTACCACCGCCAGTGCGATCGCTCAGTCGTCACTTTTTTTTGATTTACTACTGAAAAATTGCTACAAAAAAAAATGAATAAAAGTTTTTTGTCATTATCATGAGATAAGTTCTACGCTACTAAAATATTCTTCCCGACCGAAATATTATCTACGAAGCACTAAAGAAAATATAATTCAACTAGCTGTTGCCAGCGGCTTCACCCGCTACAACTCGAAAATTATCCCACGGGAACATCAAATCGGGATAAAAACTATCCTATGTGTTAATCCAGGTTATAAACTATATGTGTACCAAATTTTTATCCAAATCCGTTCAGAGGTTTTTGCGTGAAAGAGTAACAAACATCCATACATCCATACCCACAAACTTTCGCCTTTATAATAGTAGTAGGATTTTCCAGTAGATTATCATCTTTCTCAGCACGATAAAGTAGCTATTCAATCTTCTATTCCACCATTGTGCCATACCTCATGTAAATCCACTCAGTCGTTAAAGCTCCAGTTACCAAGTCACAAACATCTTAACGTTCGCATCTCTACATAAATATCTTGAATGCTATCTTTACGTACATTAAGTAGGTGATTGCGTGGAGATTAACTTGTCAGCTTGTATCCCAAGAGGTCTGCGATAAATCGTGTGTTAAAAATCTGGGAGTAAAAACGCGCGCGACTCTAATCCGTGCCATTAACTATAATCCTGGTGGGGTAGAGTGGCGGGCTGATTAATTGCAGCCAGCCAACTTGCCAGCCAGCCAGCCAGGCCTCCATGCCACCACGCGAGGCTTAAAAGACCTCTATTAAGCACTTCTACAAATTGAACCGCTTATTTCGGAGATGAAATCGTAAAAAAATAGGCATTTTGTGACGGGCTTTTTTATTTTCGGGGCACCAGTCTTTACGTGTTTATAATCCTGATGAGCTGGTTGCTTTTATTGGATGTCTTAATCAACGCCGCATAAATTCATTACCTAATTCATTAACTGACGGACAATCTAATTGCTGGGTTCTACTTAATTATTTTTTTGAAGTACGCCACAAATGTTGTATTTAAACTATCTGAGTATATCGCTCATTTGGAGCGACAGTGTCATAACTGCAAAAAAATGCGAAACTGACCTAATGACACCAAAATAATCTCCATAATCATCTACGTTATGAGTGAAAACGTCGTATTTGTTAGTTCAAAAAACGCCTGCTAGAGGGCAAAAAGTCATTGTTGAAATATTTCATTTTGGCGCGCTAATATGTGACGACAACGGCCGAACAGTCAGTTGCGCGGGGCGCCCCGCCGAGTGTGTACGTGTCAGGGGACTACATCGCCGCAAAGGTAAATATGACAAATATTGCTATTAAATATCGGTGCAACAACGACGCAATTGTATTTTGTGACATTTTTTATATAAAATGAACACAGTTTCGAGGATAAAATGACGCATTTTACAATAAATTGCGCCGTTGTTTCACCAAACATTAGGTATTTTTTTTAGATCTAAATGTAATTACGCCAATATTGTTCTAAAATGCTTTATAAACAATATTATTATTTCTTCAAAATTTTAAGCTATTACAATGGGAAGCCGAGCACGAATGTTAGTCAAACTTTGTGAGCAAGAATATTCAAATTATGACAGTATTGAGGACCAATCTCTTGCTTCAAAAACAGTTATTTCTACTAGTGCAAATGGTAAATATGTAATTTAATGCCGTATTCATGCCGTAGGCCGTAACTACGTCACGACTGGCTGTCACTGTTAATTATTATTATTGAAATAAAACAAATTGTGCTGATTGAATGAAATTGGTTTCATTTTCTAAGAGACAACAAAGTCATAACTACACGAACTTTCTATTTTAAGGGTAACAACGACGCAACTGTAAGTCATAAAACAAAAAAAAAATATTTTCACATTGTTATGGATTGAGTAACAAAAAATACCTCTGTCTATTTTGAAGCCTAGGGTTCAAACTACATTACTATAATATAGCAATACTCATTAGCTGTAAGAAAAGCAAATAATCTTCAGCAGTGTTATAAAAAAATCTTAAAACTGGCGTAGTGTAAAATTTACAAATTTGCACTTATGTCACTGTCGCTCCAAATGAGCGATATTATTAAAATTAGAACTAAGAACGGTTTTTGAAGGGAATGTAAGTTTAATTTTATTTTTGTTAATGAGAAATCAATACCAATTTTGTTGTAATTTGTGGTGGTACTGTCAAATAATGAATATTTTAGTTCAACATTTTTAAGGTATCTCTAATGACTGATGTCTGTTTCATACTGCGTCAATTATTCATTGCGTATCCCCCTATACTTTTGTTTAACAATAGCGCTACAGAAGCAATACAATTTCGCGTACATAAATGCCTGTATGTACCTACTCTGAAACACGCGAAAAATCTCACAGTTCAAATTTCGGCGGAGATTGAGGTCTAATGCCGACATAATAGACACAAAACAAAGGCCCGCAGAAACTGCAAGGAATTCCATCCACGTTCGCAACATACGGTGAGATCCGCGACTAGACGGCTTTAAGCGGAGCATACTCTCAGCTGAGCCGAACTCAAACCTTATCATGGCCTTAAAGCTTATCCTTTGTTTGTTCCTCCTTAACTGCTATGCTTATTTTATTCAGTTTCAAGGCGCCTTTTTTACCCCTCGTTTTTTTTCTGGTCGTGCTTACATAATGATGTCCTTTATAAATAAAGTTTGCAGAATATTTTAGAATGTTGCGGATTAAAAAATGTTAAAGAACGTCACACGACATTTTTGAGAAATGAGAATTATCTGACTAATATTTTAAATGCAAATGTTTGAATAGATGATAGTAAGTAAGTAAGTAAGTAAGTAATTTATTTCTCTCATCACAATTAAAGGTACACAGTTTAGAGTCAAGTTATCACTTCATAGAGACTGGTGGGTGCCTATTGTAGGGAAAACCTGTATTACAGATCACCAGGCTAACCCTCCGTCGGACATATAACTTATAACATAAGACACTGTTCAAGATTTATAAACATCTAGATTAGTTGATTAAGAATAAAAAAAATAATACAATTGATGAATTAAATTATACACTTTAAAATAAATTAAATTAGATTAATATAACATTAAATAAATTAAATTAAGTTAAATTAATATAGGATAAAAAATACTGACAAATTAATTACAAAAGGAGGTACACGTTTCAAATGTCAAGAATACATTAGCGTCGATTTGGTTTAGCGTATATTGGGTTGTGTGTGTGGTTATGGGTGTTGATTAAAGTGAGAAGATGATGAAGACCGATTGTGCGTGAGTAGTGTGCGTGTGTTGTTGTGAGCGTCCTTGGCAAGATCAAGTCAAGGGTTCCAGTAAGAGTTCTGTTGCATTATAATCAATATCCTGCAACCACGAGGAAACTTCCCTCTTGCACTTTTCCCTGGTGAGGGGATAAATATTCAATTTTTTGTTGATATTATTGTATAAGTATGGACCCAGGAAACCATAAAAATTATATGCTAGACTGGACTTATATCTAGTTGTTGCACAGACAGTGGTATTTCTTCTTTTACCCTCAAAAGATTTTGGATCGTAGAGAAGTTCAGAGTGTTTCTTAGCGACGGTCAATAATATAAAAAGTTGTCGAACTGTCATTACTTTACATCGTTTATATAAATCCACTGTAGGGTATCATAAAGGAAGGAAATAACTTACTTTTAAAATGGCCCTTTGGGCTCTTTCCAACCTCAGCAGGTACGTTTTAGCGGTACCACCCCAGGAGGTTAAACAATAGGTTAATAGGGACTGGCACAATGCGAAATAAACTGATTTGATGATAGAGGTGTCAGCAATGTGACGAAGAGATTTAAATATATATATAAGTTTACGAATCCTAGGAACTAGGGCGTCAATGTGATGATGAAAATTCAGTCGGTTGTCAATTATTACGCCAAGGTAATTGATTGTGTCTACTTTACATAAACGTGGACATTTACATAGATTGTTGTTTGAATTATTGCAGATGTGGGAGATAATTCCAAGCTTTGGTACGTCTTGATTTCTAATTGTGTACGTCATGTACTTGGTTTTATCCACGTTTAGTGTGAGGATGTTGTCACAGAGCCATTTAGACACTTTATTGAAACCATTTTGGGCGTAACTATAGACCTCTTCCCAAGTGTCACCATAGAAGAGTAGTGCAGTATCATCGGCGAATGTAATTACCTTCCCATTAGTCATGTTCATATTGCATAGATTGTTTATATACCTACTAAGAACATGGTTGGACCGAGAATACTGCCTTGGGGGACGCCATATTCAATTGGCAGTTCATCACTCACCAAATCGTTCACTCTAACTAATTGTGTTCTACCGTTTAAATAGTTTGCAAATGAATTCAGTGTTTCCCCTCTTATGCCGAAATACTCTAGTTTCTTAATCAAAATATATATACTGATACTTTAAGGCCAAAACAACTTAATGGATCTGGATGTTCGATACGACAATAGTTTAGAAAAACACATACAATAGATGCCGGTTATTTCAGTACCACGTTCCCGTGTGATCATTTTATGATGAGTAGGTAAACCAATTTTCCTACTTGTAGCCACTGCTGATGCATTCCACTGTCCACCTCCTGGCTCCATCTTCAGATCAACTTCAAGATACCGGAATACGGTATTGTTATCCGATTTGCTATACATACAAAGTTGCATTCAAATATTTAATATGAAATCCGTTAAAATTGACTTTCTGGATTTGATAACATCGGTTGTTAGTTAGCTACAAGCGAATCAATTAATCTAGAAAATATCAGTTAGCATATAAAACTCCGGGCACGCCGCAATTGCGGCGGTAAGACCCCTCTTTGAGGAGTGGCTGGAGAGACGTCACGGCGTCCTGACCTACCGGATGACGCAGGTCCTCACCGGACACGGAAGTTTCGGGAGGTACCTGTGCCTGATGGGGAAGAAGGAGACGCCCGGGTGCCACCACTGCGAAGATCGCCCGGAGGACACAGTAGAGCATACGGTGCAAGACTGCCCAGCTTGGGCGGTGCACCGACGTGTCCTCACGGCGGCGATAGGCGGAGACCTCTCGCGCCCGGCATTGGTTGCGGCCATGCTGCGGGGCGAGACGGAGTGGGAAGCGGTCTGCTCCTTCTGCAAGGCAGTAATGCTCGTGAAGGAGGAGGCGGGCCGCGAGCGAGAGAGGACAGCGTCCTCCCTCCGCCCCAACCGCAGTGGTAGGCGCCCGCGGCGTCGGACGTCAGCAGATGATCTCCGGCCACCGTAGGCGCGGGCATGCGGGCAGCGAGTAAAGGGCAACTCGCTGCCCGACCAAGGACCATGCCCGGGTCGACGGCGCGTTGTGTCCCACGCGCGCCTCAAAGAGCGTCAGCATAATGACGGGGCCCCCCTCTCAGAGGGCCAAAGCCTGCCGGGGTCGCGGGATTATTTCCTTACCGTGACCCCGGAACGCAACAGGCTATTGAAGGACACCGTGGATTTTAGTCAGTAGAAGTCTGACAGTCCCTCCCGCCCTGCCCGGGGCCGGAGGACTCATTTGATGATTTTACCACGATAAAAAAAAAAAAAAAAAAGGATATAAAACTCAAAAATATCGCTTAATTTTGCCACCTCTGGCGATAGCGTTCTTAAAAAAGCAGCTTAATTTATCGATTTTTCTAAAAGAAACCTTGCATAATTTTGCATATGCCACGCAAGTTCCAACCACACGCGACCACGGCATGTTAGCGCAGCACAAACTCCTAAACTTCTTCTAGATGTTCGCTAAACAAGAACTAACTACAGCTTTGCTTAGCGATGACTATCCATACTCATATAACAATAGCTCTTTACGTCTGTCTGTTAATTTTTCACGCCTTCATAGCAGTTACGCTATTCTGTAAAAGCTCGTCAACTATTTTCAAGTTTATGGTCCAGAACAGCGGTCGTCAACCTTTTGGTAAAATTATGAAGGCCACAAAGCGGCAAAATCAAGTTACGACGGCGCAATTTTTATACTTTTCTATTATGTTTATAAAACGATCACGGGCCGCAAGGGTTAGGTTACTTTATTTTTTAAAACTAAGAGTTGATAATCCACTACAGACGAAGTAGTTTCGGCGCTGCCGCGAAGCTGAGTCTGGGATGTAACTCTGGGGTGATACTCCCAGTATGGGAGGTAACTCGGGGTGATTTAAGTTAGTACCTATTAGTCTGAAAGACCCTTCGTTCTACCCATGACGGAGGCTATCGATTAAGGATTACAACCTTGAAAAAAACCTTGCCTGGTATACTTTTCAACCTGATATCACATTCCCATGGAATAAATTCCCAGCTTAAAGCAGGTGAAGCCACGGGTAAAAGCTAGCGTAAAAATACAGCGACAAGAAGCCCAAGTTTTATGCGAAGCGGCTACGATATTTTCTGAAACCTCGTTATTCTGAAATTAGATTACAGTGACGGAGACTGAAGCGGCGAAAATATAGTGACCTCGCTTCAGAGGGACGGAGCGGGAGGGAGGGAGCGCTATTTATAAGCCTGAATCGTGAATATGGGAAAACAACTATCGTGTCACCTTGACCAATTCATATTCATGATGTTGTTGAGTCCTTGAGTTGAGCAGTGGTGGCCCAGTGGTATCGGTCCCGACTTACGAGTTGTAGGTCGTGGGTTCGAACCCCGCCAGGCGCATTACTTTGTGTAATTTATTTCATCACCACTGCTCTCAAAACGGTGAAGGAAAACATCGTGAGGAAACCGGCATGTCCTAGAACCAAAAATTCGAAGACATGTGACATCTACGAACCCGCACTGGGCCCGCGTGGTGGCCCACTGTCTCACAGAGAGGAGGCCTGTGTCCCAGCAGTGAGAACATTATAGGCTGATGATGAAGCTGATGATGATGTTGTTCATGTGTGGTCTTTTAATAACATAATCTGTACATCTGATCGAATAGAAATATAAAACAAGAGCATTGGATACTTTTTTAATTCAGGCTAACATTAGTATGGTCGTAGGATTGTCTTATAAGGTAACCGTGACGCTGGAACGTAGAGGTATTGATGGATTACCGCGATTACCGGTCGTGGGACTAAACAGCTACCGTAACCCCGGATCGTAAAGGGCTATTGAAGGACACCGCGGTAGATTTTAGTCAGTACAAGTCTAACAGTCCTGCTCTGCCTTGGGCGGGAGGACTCATTTGATGATTTTCCCACACTAAAAAAAAGAAACAGATGACCAATCCGAACTGACAGTGCCCGTTCACGAACATGACGCATGGTATCAGCACCCTTATCAGGAACTAAATGATTCGACACACACGCCACCATTAGCAAGACATTTTTAAGTGAGCTTGACTTATTCTGAAGTACCAGGGTACATTCAAGGACTCAATCTCAGTACTCAATTCAAGGAATCAATGTAGGTTTTTAAAAGGTTTTTAATTATTTTCTGAGAGATTATTTAATTTTGATGATGTAAAGACGTTAAAAAAAATATGTCTCATGATTTTTTTTTGATGTTCAGTTTTCATCCAGTACTTACCTATAACAACCATTCGAACCCGAATTCCCAGATTTATATTCCGAATTATCCCATAAATGTCGATATGCGCTAAATCTAAACACATTCTAGGGAGCTGGCGACTGGACACAGGTGTTAGCAAACTTAGTAAGCTCAGTGCATTGTCAATAGCAAGCTACGCTTAGTGAATTCTCAAACGGAGATTACAGATCAATAGTGAATTGTTTCAGACACCTGTTGGCTCGGGCTTAATTGTGTAATAGATTATTGTTAAGGTAATTTTTATTAATATTGATAACCTAAATTATGGAATCAGGCGTTACTTTGCGGAAATCCATGACATTAAATGTTATGAAAAATATCTAGTTTTAGGTTTTATTGCATGGCATGTTTTTCTGTTTCTTGCACTTGTGCAATATGCATGTGGGCGGGAGGGTGGCTCCTTTGCTGCATGTGCATATATGCATGATTGTATAGGGTGGGATTGCATCCTGCAACAAGCCTGGATTTGTATCGCGGAATTAAAACTAGATATTTTTCATAACATTTAATTGATAAGGTCAATGTGGGCAAATCCGTCATACTTTTTTGAAAGTTGAATTTGGTTAACTATAACTGGTACACTTACTACTTTAATATAAATTGGATGGTTGTAAGCGATACAAAATTTTGTTATCTTGTATAAACATCCATTTTAAACAACAAAACAGCCCTCCACATGAAACTAACAAGGTTTTTTTAAAAGTCGGTCGTTAGACGGATTTTCCCGACGATTTGGGGCAAAACCGTCTAGTAGCAAATTTGCCTCTAGTTACGCCGTTTTATCAAGATATGCAATTTGTAAACAAGTAAATGCATATGATGAAGAAAAATGTATTGTAACATCATAAAAATAAGGTTTAATTTACGTTATACTCCCTAAAATCTTTTTTGGGGGCTAATCCGGCCTATTTCTATAATCAGGGACTTTAAACCTTTCTAAAAAGTTTGAAAACTAAATATTTTCAGTTTAATTTTTCAGGTACATTAAAACAATCATAACTTATTATGACAATAGTATTTATGGTATTAACTTAAATAAACAGGGTTATTTTTAATAAATTCGGTTAGGTTAGGTAAGGTTAGTTGATAGATTGTTCTGCTTTACATCTGGGAAACTTCTGCCCTACTAAGGCCAAAACCATATTTTTCCATTGTACGGAGACTGGAAGCGAGATTTTGTTTAATCAACAAAGGCAGAGTGGTTTTTCTCCCTAGTCTTTGTTGTTTTTCTTTTATAATTTCTCATCATGATTACTATTATTTTAGTAATTATGGGGAAACTGAAAACAAACAAAATATAGGCCTTTATAATATAGGCCATAGGCCTAGTATATTAGTTGTAACTAAAGCAAGAACAAAACTATCATATTCTGAGTTTAAGACTTTCGGCAACTAGCATCAATTGGGTATTTGAAATAAGAAAAAAAACGCCTGCCGGAGTCGCGGGACTGTCTACACAGGTAAACGCGACCGGGGAACGCAAAGGTCAACTGTCAGAACGCTTTGAATTGTAGTCAGTACGAGTCTGACAGTCACTGGCTCGGGTGAATATAATAATATGAGTATTATATACTCACCCGAGCCAGGGCTCTGTAGTATTGACTAACTTCTGTCTGAGCTAGTCTATACTACAGAAGTTTGCTGTAATTAGTAAAAATTGCCAAAGTGACGTCACACCCGATCGGATTTTGTTCGGGAACTGTTGGCGTGTTTTTGGTTCGAGGTACAAATAATGATTTTGAATTTTACATAAATTCTTAATTAGACCGTAAAAAAATTAAGAACATCTTGTTATTAAATAACTACCTAATCTTTCAATAAAAACAAAAAAAAATAATAGTTCAAAGACCCAATTGTGTACCAGTGGACTTTCAAAGTATAAAACAAAAAATAGGAAGGATGAAAAAGGTTGACGACATCTGCAATGGGGTAATTCCGGTATATGACGATTTAGCCCCTTCAAAATTAGACGGATTTTCTCACTTGAACATTTTGAAGTTACGTATTTTTTAAAATCATTATTTTTGTATCTACTGGTTTTTATTCAAAACAAATAAAAAAATCCGTTGAAACACTTATTAAACTACATGTTATGCATACTCAGAAAGTCGTAACTTGTAAAATTGAATATTTACCTTAAAAGAAACGGCGGTACTCAACACTTGAGTTTCGAGTTCGTAGCACAACTTAATTTCAAATGCATTTTTTGACAATTGTAGACAACCTTGCTCCATCTATGAATCATAGTTGGAACTAAAAAAATGTCCTGTTTTATCGACCGAACCAGTAACCGCGTAACTATTGTGGAATGAATAGTAAACGCATGTGTACGGAATAGCCCCGTAGACGGATTTGCCCACATTGACCTTAACCTAATTTATTTATCGTGATAAATTGGTGCTGGTTCATAAAAAATATATCTATAGATAACATTGCATTCTTTGCAACGCTTAACAAAAAAAAATACGTGTGGCACTCGGGGACTGCCGCTGTAAAGCTATTGCATTGCATTTTTAACAACTTGTGCATTTTTTTTAAAGCTACGGTCAGCCACGTCAATCAAGTGAAACGTCATGAAAAACAAACACCGTGCCGAAGTCTGCCGAACTGAAACGATGTTAGACGATGCGGGGTGTTAGGTTTATTTTTGTTATGGAATTCTTGATTCGGTCGCCGCGCTGAAAATCTCGCCCGCGATAAAAGCTATTCAATAACTTAAAAAGAAAAAAAATCGTTTTTCTAAGTCTTTTCGAATGCACGACAATTTGGCTGTCTCTGAACCTTCCGCATCAGAATCTTGTCTGCTAGTCTAATCAGGTCGTCTGTCCACCCTGACTTTTAGGTGGAAGGGGAGGATGCCCTAGGCTGGCACCTCTCCAGCCAACGCATTTTTCTTTGATCAGGTTCTAAGATCCCACTCAAAACGAATCTACTTTCCAGTCTGCCTGTCATTGTGTCTGACATTCACGATCCATTAATATTCCGACAGTGTCGAAAAGCTTCTTCTTCTTCAGATTTCTGATGTGATCATCATCATCATCATATCAGCCGTAGGACGTCCACTGCTGAACATAGGCCTCCCCCATAAACCAAAAGGACCGGTTGAAAGCGGCTTGCATCCAGCGTAATCCTGCGATTGGCGCAATCCTGATGTGATCACATAGAAAGAATTTCGAAATTGCTCGTTCTATTGCTCTTTGAGTGCCGAGATTTTTGCACAAAGGCGATAAAATATTAGATTAGGAGTTTGATAATGATCAAAAACATTGTCTATGACATGAAGCGATGGGATCTAATTTGTTACTTATCAGCGCTACCATAAAAGTACTCATAAAGATACTTATCAATATTTTGATAACACTTATCATTCAAGGTCTTTTAGTTCATCATATACGTAAAGCCAAAAATAATAACCACTGCTACAAAAGGTTTATCAGTCAATTTTGCATGGAGTACGTGGGGTCCTGGTTCAAGGCCACGTAAATTAATTATAAGCTCCGTACTAGTTTTTAGCTCTTTTGGTCGCAAGCGCAACTTCTAGGCGTGGAGGTCCTGATTTCCTTTCTCATGTCGGGCAAAAAGTGCTATTGGGCAAAAAGTGCTATTTGGTTTTTCCATTAGTTTCACAGTAGCAGCCCGGAGTTTGGAATTTAGCGTTATAATACCCCTGTGTGTCGGAAAGCACGTCCTGCGCCTGATCTCTCCCTGGTCGTGTCGGATTGCTGTTATACGGTTTACGGACATACTGCCAGACTGCACACGCAGCAACCTACTTTTTGTATCGTATTTATAACGATGTTCAATACAATTTTAGTTAGTTGACAATTAGTTTAGCATCCAATTCAAACTTACAGTACTTCTAGAGTTGTGATCGGTACATCTAATAAACTTTATTGCTACAAAATCTGTGCGTGTTTACGTCAACTCATCTCGACCGTAACTTCAACTCAAACCTTCTTACGAATACTGCAAGTGTAAAGTGCCTACTACTACGGGATCTTACAGCTGTCCCATTGGACTATGAGAGTAAAGGAACAGAGAGTCCACCAGTGTCTGCGCACACACTACTCCACTCTAATAAATGTCACACGCAGGTGTGTAATCTCCGCTGAGATTGGCCGCCGTGGCCGGAATCGGGCAGGATATTATTAATATTCTGAGCACAGAGTTACTAAATTTATTTATCAGGAATTTATATATCACAAATCAAAGAGGAGAGGGAAAACATCGTAAGGAAATGTCCTAGAACCAAAACTTCGAAGACATATTATGTGACATCCACCAATCCGCACTGGGCCAGCAGTGGGAACATTATAGGCTGATGATGAAATCAAAACTTGGGTCTGATTCCAGTCTTTGAAGACGTAGGTTGGTGCTCAATTACCTGGTTTTATCATTTCAGCGTACTGTAGTCTACTGATGAAGATGGGTCTCCCCCAAGAGAAGCCACAGCGTACGATTTCCCCCCTTTTTCATCTAGCCACCACCATTAACCTTCGGTATTCATTCGAGAACCATTCTACTCCACCTTTCGTCGGTTCTGTGCCGGATATGACCAACGAAACGTCATTTTGCAACAGTTTTGGACAATAATGTCACTTTAGTCACGTGTCGCTTTGTCACGTGTTTTATGAAGTTGTAATTACTAAAGTTATTTGCTAGTGCCCCAGAAGTTTTCCTTTTGCAGGGGCATGTCGTACACCTATGACTGAAACTACATATTCGAAATGTAGTCGTGAAGCGTGATGTTAGGTTTGATTATTATCAACGAAGTTCTCTCAATAATAATAGGTAGGAACAATACAATATCAGAATCTGTTGTTCATAAAACAATATTTGTGTGAGTAACTTAGTACGAAGCCTGACTCGGTGAACTTTAGTTTCGTTTGCTGAGATACTTATACGTAGATAATTATTTGATACTAACACGTGGAATAATCGTTTTTACGGTCTGTGAAGCAGTTGAAAAGGGACGCCTTATACCAGCAGTCGGTTCCGGGCTGAAATGATGGTGATGAGGAATGTATATTTATTTTTCAATACACTTCCTTGAAAACTGCCACTTAATGCACTATGATTAGGTTCAACTTGCAGTGTATTACACACTCGTGCTTTTTTCTTTTCCTTGTCGCACTTTGGGAAAAGAAAAATCCACAGATTTATGTTAAAGTTGGTTCAATCCCAAACAGTCGGCGTTGACTGTTTTTTTTCATTAAATTTCAGCAAAGAGTTTTAAACATGGTTATTTAAAAGAAATATTTATTTTTATCAACAAGTTAATATTTATTTGTGTTCTAAATTAAATCAAAAAATTATTTAACTTTTTTTCGTAGTAGGCTGTTTAGCGGCTTTGACCTAAGCTAGCAAAATCGAAGCGTGGAAAAAAATCATAACTCTGTGCTTTTCATTTCAAAAACGAGGAAAGTAAAAGTAAGAACATAAATTGTTATTAGTATTTAGCAGCTGTCAGAACGCGATTCTCCCTAGGGCAGCAAAGCGTAACTTTCAACCCGCTTATCAGGCATGTTATGACCTACTTTCAGAGTATGAGTAAATAAAAATATTAATTACTTTTTTAAACCAACTCAGTAGGTAGTAATAATAAACGTTTCTCTTCTTAGCTAAAAACTCTCTATTATAAAATAAAACTACCCCTTTTCGCTTCTCTCTCAGAAAGTATTCTAGGAAGAAAGAAAAATTGCTCGTGACGTCTGTTAATTGAAAAGAGCAACTTACTCGGCTAGATTAGCAGATAGCTAAGAATGCTTAGATAGAGATAGGGCAGCACTGACTTTTACAAACGACTGAACGGTATAATAAATAAACTACAAAGCTTTATAAGTCTAGCGAGAAAATCTTACTTTGAGAGTAGAATTTTAAACAACGGTCGGTACACCTCCGCGTCATCTTTAAATATTTTATGAGATAAAATAAAAATGAGAGCTTTTTGTAAAGCAGTAATAATTCAAGATAACATGGTGGGCGGGAGGAAGGTACTCGTAACTACTAGAAAAACGGAATTATTCCGGTTGGATCCCACTTGAATATTTTCTCCGATGTATCCCACAAAATGCATTCTCGTTGAATCCCATAACAAGAGAATAACGTTTTATTCTCGTTGGATCCCAAAAACTATTCCCGTTGAATCCCTTTTGCTTTGCAATTTGAATGCAAGTACTTTCAATGACAAAATTGCTCATAAAAAAATTACCTATGGTATATTTTGATTTATTCACGGTTCGGACCGAAGCTGAAGTATCGGCCGACATTAAAAACAACATCTTACAAAAAAGAGTCTTCACTAGAGAGTTTTGCTCTTATTAGGTGCCGGGATCGCGAGATTGTCTTCTCCGGTAACCGTGACCCTAGAACGTAAAGAGCCATTGAAGGATCACTATGGATTTCAGTCTTTTAATGATTTACCACTATAAAAATAGATTTTATTAGAAATTTACCAGTTTCGAATAAGTTCCACTAATAAATCAAGCACGGGAAAAAAAATCTTGAAAAGAATTGTGGAGACATTTGCACAATAGTGGGACAAAGTAAAGAATAACACTTAAACTAATATTATTATAATCGCAAAATTAAATGTTAAATGGATGGATGGATGTTCGTGACGACGCCGACGTGACTCAATCTCGTTAGTCATAGTCAGTTAATCTGGTCATCGAATCTTGATGAAATTTGACTCAGAGATAGGTTACAGTATGAAATAACACATAGGTTTATGTTCCTGTAGGATAGTTCGGGAGTTACACGCGGGCGAAGTCATCCATATAGTCAGACATATTTCATTAAAATATTGTTAATATTTCATTAAAATTACCAAAACGTCATGATTGTAGGGTAAGTACCTACAATACTTATCTTATAACTAAGCACCTACTACAAAAACTGACATCGCAAATCTGTTCCCTTAGGTTGGTACCACAGAGTGTTAAAGCATGGAGGACTATCTCAGTGTTTAAAGTGTCCTTCGAAATAAGTTAAAGGTTTGAGCATTTTTATTTTAACCCCGTCCACAGAATTCTATCCATTTCACGGAATGTATTCATTCATATTTCAATTTTAACGGGGTAAAAGTTAAATTGTGGTTCAACGCAAAACATAATTCTATTTTTCCCAATTGCTCAACAACAGCATTAGACAAATTTTAGAAACAGTACGATTTTTACAAATGAATAAATTATAATTAGATTCAAAGAGGGATTCTCTTTGAATGTAAACGTAATTAAAATGCGTTGGATCAATCTAAGCGGACAGACGGCGGACGGGTTTTTACCCGACTGCGCGACGCAAAGGAGGGTAATGTGTTTATCAGTCTATGTATGTATGTATGTTTGTTTCTATGTGGCGTTCTAGAGACCAAATGCGTAGGCCGATTTTGATAATTCTTACATCAATCGATTCGTCTTAACCTTGCGAGTGTCACTAAAGACATGACAGTAATAAAAATTCACCACAGTGACAACCAGACGCCATACTGTCAAAATGAAAAAAAAAAATGTCGATACAATATGTCAAGTGGGGTGTCGTTGAATAGGTATTTTAAAATAATCTTTAGGTTCCTTTTAGCATTTTTCATTTTAAATAATTGTTTAGGATATAATAACGATTTAAAGTTGTTTAACAAAACAATCATTCTCGCTAATTTTCTTATTACTTATTGATTTAAGGTTTTATTTCAAGTATGAGTGTGAATATGACATGTCAGAAATACGAAAAAAATAGTCACGTGACTTAAATCCAATATGGCGGACGTCTTAGATGGCAGACAGGCTATTTGAAATGCACCCCTATGATATGGATATCTAATGAAAGGGTGTGCTGTCAGGAGTACGAAAAAAATAGTCACGTGACTTGTATCCAATATGGCGGACGTCCAAGATGGCAAACTGACTGTTTGAAACCCACCCCCATGATATGGGTATCAAATGAAAGGGTTTGCTGTCAAGAATACGAAAAAAATAGTCACGTGACTTAAATCCAATATGGCGACGTCCAAGATGGCAGACAGGCTAGTTGAAATGCACCCCTATGATATGGATATCAAATGAAAGTTTGCTGTCAGGAGAAAGAAAAAAAATAGTCACGTGACTTAAATCCAATATGGCAGACGTCCAAGATGGCGGACAGGCTTTGAGGCACTTCCCGATAAGCTAGCAGCTAGGCTGAAATTTTCTGGGTAGCTTCAAACCCGATGAAAAAAGATAAAATAATTAATATACACCGTGTTCTTCACGTTATCCATAAACTTTAGCAAATACTTCTATGGCTTTTACAAATCAAATCCAACAAAGGAAGTAGTACTTAAAAAGGCTTCGTTACAAAGATATTTGTAATTTCATTTAATGAAATTTAATTGAGCTATGCAGTGAGAAAGTATCTTAATTTGGCCTATGTTGCCGCTTAGTGCAATTAAAATGATAAATCTATCAAATACTATTTGCATTTCATTTGCACGTACGAGAGGAACCCGAGAGTTAGCGAAGAAATACGATCATTTGCGATAACGAATCTTTCAAAGAGATTAAACTGGTCGCTATGGATACCTAAGTTGTTATTTGTCATTGTTTGTCATGCATGATTTTAACTGTCAGGATTATTGTTTATTGTAATTTGCTTTTGGGTTTCCGACTAATTTAATCAATCATTTTGATTACAACTTTCACTATGCCGCATGAATATTCTGCTCAACACCAAGCTGATATTCACTTCGTCTACGGTTTCTGTGACGGAAATGCTACAGCAGCTGTGCGAGAGTACCAACGGCGATTCCCTGGTCGGCGCGTTCCTGATATACGAACATTTATTAACATACACAGGAGATTTTGTGAGATCGGAATTAGACCACGCCGCCCTGAACGAGCAATCAATTTGAGCGTCGCTCAAGAAAACAGAATAATGAACCTTATTATTCATGATCCTACACTCTCAACGAGACGCGTTGGGAGAATCGTGGGTGTATCTCATAAGCTAGTGTGGAAACTGTGGAAAAGATATGGTTTGCATGCCTACCACTACAGAAAATCCCAAGGCATAATACCACCTGATCACTTCTCAAGAATTGTTTTTTGCCAGAGAATGAATCAAGAACTGATAAATAACCCAATACTGCTTCAAAAAATTCTTTGGATGGATGAAGCCCAGTTTACAAGAGCGGGAGTATTCAATTCCAAAAATCAAGTGCAGTGGCATGAGAGCAACCCGAATTTACATTGGCAGGCGTCACATCAAACTGAATTCTCTGTAAACATGTGGGCTGGTGTTTTTAACAATCAGCTGATCGGCCCTATTGAGATTCCCCACCGCCTAAATGCTGACAATTACTTAGAGTTCCTAAGAAACGTCACTAGCTTCGAATTTTTCGAACAAGTGGATCTTCAAACTCTGCGAACCATGTGGCTCCAACATGATGGGGCCCCTGCACATTATGGCACACAAGTGCGTGAATATTTAAATGCAACGTTTCCTGGCCGTTGGATTGGACGAGGTAGCACAAATATCGCATGGCCAGCTAGGTCCCCAGATCTGACTCCTTTAGATTTTTATGTCTGGGGAACCTTAAAGGAGAAGGTGTACTCCGTACAAATTCAGAACCGTGAACAGCTCAATAGAATAATTATCTCAGGCTGCTGAACAAATAAGACAAATGTCTGTAAATTTAAATGGCCAAATTAGGACTCGTTTGAATATTTGTGTCGAAAAAGAAGGTGGTCATTTCGAAAACTTTTTACATTAAATTTATTTTTTGCTTTTTAGAGTTTATTTTTTATTAATAAAAATATTTTTGAATGACATTACGGCTGACGTAGTTGTCTAACCTACAGTGTTATATGGATCTTTGGACACTCTATTGAGGTTGACAGGAGAGCGCTCATTTGTGAAATGTATTGAAAAATAAGATGGTGGCGTTAGTTCTGATGTTGCCCACGCAACAAGTGTGCTTATAAATTATAATTATTCTACTCAAATGCATAAAAAAAATATGCTGTGATTACCATTTATCTTAATTTGACCGAGACCTATCTTTTGAGAGTATTTTTACGAATGTACGTGAGCTCTAAGCGTGGTCCCCAGATTGCGTGTTGAGCTGCCCCTCTTTTAGTCAATAATTTTGAGATTGAATGTTCGTTACTTAAGCCGAAACGGCAGAATGGGAAGATAATTATGGTAGCCTACTCCCCTTCCCGTCGTTGGAGGTCCGGCGTTGCTTTAAGCCTAGACTAAAAATAAGGACTGCAGAAACGTTTTGCGAAGGCTGCATGTCGTGGGAAGAGGTTATCATGATTTGGTTATGGAATTTTGTTTTTTTTTTATTCCTCAATTAAAAAGACAATTCGAAATACGTATCTACCTGCTTGGTAGCCTTATACGTTCTCTTTAGATAAGTATAGTACATTGACAGTGCTATGAGGAACGAGATAAAAAATCAAAGAAACTGTTTTGACAAGTTTCAGCCCGCCAAATGTTATGAATGAAAATACGACGTTGCCAATTCGGATAAAGAGGCATGCATATCGGGTTATTTACGTCTAGGTATTTAGTTTGTATGAAAATTAACAAAAAATAAAAAATAAGAATTTATTAATGTGTCCATAATGAAAAATGCTTACTTCCGTGGTCTGAACATCTGGTCGAAGTTTATGTATATCGTCCGGAACACGGTGTATAATTATGTATATTTAAAAAAATCTAAAAACCCACGTTTTTAAATATCCTAAAAATAAGAAAATAACTCTACAGAACTGAGAGAGGGGCCACTCAAAACGTGGGGGCGTACCTTTACAAGTTACACCCACGATCTATACACGTCACGTAAATATATCCCATAAATAATATACGCCCCCACGTTTTGAGTGGCTCCTCTCTCAGCTTCGTAGGGTTGTGTTCTTATTTTTAGGACATTTAAAAACGGGGGTTTTTAGATTTTTTTTTGAAAAAAAAAAAAATCTGTAATCAAGCTGCAACGAGATGTGGTTGACTTAAGTTCACAGATTTTGCTAAAGGTCAAGCATACGACCGTATAGCTTTGAGCCGAGTTAGGTCTCTATAGGGACTAATCATCAGTAGTTTAGACCACCGCAAGTTACTAAATAATCCCCACGATATTAACTCCCTCAATGAAATGACTAGATTGCGACCATCTTATAACGAATTTGATGAATCGTAACTAAAATGTATGAAATAAAAAAATAATTAAAAAAAACAAAAAACCCGACTGCGTTAAAAAAAAAAAAACTAAAAAGAAAGAAACAAGCCCAGTAGTTTAGAATTCACTCACTCACACTC
This sequence comes from Agrotis clavis, assembly GCA_954870645.1. Taxonomy (NCBI): domain Eukaryota; kingdom Metazoa; phylum Arthropoda; class Insecta; order Lepidoptera; family Noctuidae; genus Agrotis; species Agrotis clavis. The sequence continues at coordinate 20,661,133 of OX940924.1, read as the reverse complement.
ACAGTCGGGGCCCCTTCAAATTATACAAATCAAATCTTCCCAAGGGGCCCCGACTGTGAGTGTGAATGAGTGAATTCTAAACTACTGGGCTTGTTTCTTTCTTTTTAGTTTTTTTTTTTTTAACGCAGTCGGGTTTTTTGTTTTTTTTAATTATTTTTTTATTTTTTATTATTTACTGCTTATACCTGGACACTTATTTTAACTTATTCCTCATGTAAGATAGTGAGTGTTCTGTACTTCTATTTTCCACGATTGATACGACCGCCTCAATCTCTCAAATAAATTACAAGCAACTTAACAGCACTTAGGGTCCCGTCTTGTCCCTACTGTATGTTTTCTGAGCCGATATATTTGTCTACGATCCTTCACAAGGCCATTTGAGTCTCTGATCGAATTTATATTGGTGTTATTTTGTCTGACAGACGGGATAAGTAGTGCTCTAACATAAAATATGGTCCTAATAAAATCTTATGCTCCCGGACCATTTTTTTCAGAAATAAGCCTTTATTTTTCGTAACGAAGCTGAAAGTTTTTCAATTTTCTATTACGAAATATTCGTAACAATGTGTGAAATAAAAAGTTTTTTTTTTAATTTATAACGGGTTTGATCTTGGCCTCTAGCCCAGAAGCAAAGATGAGACTAAAGATATAAACTCGCTCAGAAGGAAATTTCTCGATTATATCGATCGCATAACTGCGTCGTAAAAGGAGGTGATTGCTTTCAAAGAAAGAAATAGAAAGAAAAGAAACTGCCCTCCGGGCGATCCTCACAGTGGTGACACCCAGGCGTTTTCCCACCCCACAGGAAACTTCTGAAACGCCCGTGTCCGATGAGGACCTGTGTCAGGCGAAAGGTGAGGACGCTGTTGCGCTTCTCCAGCCACTCCTCAAGGGGTCTTACTACCCCGGACATAATTATTATTTAGTCTTAAGGAGAAAACTGCTAATAACATATCGATTGCTGAACGTCAACATACCAGCGAATAAATATTGCGATTAAACAGAATCATACCTTTGACATGCGTTGTGAATGTTTGTTATTCTAGATACAGAAGCGATGCCAGCTCAACGTTAAAATCACAAATATCTACATTTCCTCAAACAAGTATGTATACTGTAATAATGTTTCTGAAATGACAGGAAACATACATATTATTATACCTATCTACTCATGTTTTTGTACCTTAAGATATTAAAATACAATTACTTGGTACTCGAGTAAAAAAAATGTAATCAGTTCGTTGTACGTAATAGTAGCAATATCACTGCCAACAATCAAGCAGGTAAACATGGTGAATAATTATTATTTATATAACATAACTAGCGACCTGCCCCGGCTCCGCACGGGTGCAATCTTTATAATATTATTTGACTATAATTTGAGATTTAAACTATCCTATCTCTCAAGTTGGATCGAACTGCACATGGTGTGCGAATTTTTAACCGACTTCAAAAAAAAAAGTAGGTTCTCAGTTCGACCTGTATGTATGTATGTATGTATGTATGTATGTATGTATGTATGTATGTATGTATGTATGTATGTATGTATGTTTGTCCGCGATTATCTCGCGTTTGGCTGAACGGATTTTGATGCAGTTTTCAGGAAAGTGTTCATTACATTCTGGAGAAGGTTTTAGTATATAACACTAATAGATATCCCGTGACGTTGCCCGCGTGGATCCGTTTTGCTTACTTGGATCGTAGATTTTCAGGGATGATTGCATGTTTGTCCGCAATTATCTCGCGTTTGGCTGAACCGATTTTGATGCAGTTTTCAGGAAAGTGTTCATTACATTCTGGAGAAGGTTTTTGTATATAACACTAATAGATATCCCGTGACGTTGCCCGCGTGGATCCGTTTTGCTTACTTGGATCGTAGATTTTAAGGGACGATTGCATGTTTGTCCGCAATTATCTCGCGTTTGGCTGAATCGATTTTGATGCAGTTTTCAGAAAAGTGTTTGATTCATTCTGGGGAAGGTTTTAGTATATAACAATAATGGATATCTCGTGAAGTTGCTTACATAGATCCGTTTTGCTTAATAGGATTGTAGATTTTCAAAGACGCCGATTTTATGAAGATTTTTGTTGATTATCTCAACTAAAAAGGGAAAAATAAAAAACTTTTTGAAAAAAAGGGAACCGACTTCAAAAGAAACACAAAAAAACTATGAAATAACTTTTCTTTCGGAAGTCGGTGGCCATATGTCAATGAAATAAAAAAAAAAAACAAAGCCACCGACTTCCGAAAGAAAAGTTATTTCATAGTTTTTTTGTGTTTCTTTTGAAGTCGGTTCCCTTTTTTTCAAAAAGTTTTTTATATTATAATCGGTTAAGTGGTTTAGGAGTCCATTGAGGACAAACATTGTGACACGAGATTTATATATATTAAGATTATTTTCTTCTCTTCTATAAAAATAAAAATGAATGGCTAATTGTGTTCCTAAACGCAAGATTCGAGAATGCCAGTAATTTTCAATGCAAGAGATTGGTATGGATAGTACAATTAGGTATTCTATGTTATGGATTAAAATGTACTCCTATTTTTTTTTTGAGTTTTCTTCTTTCTTAATTATAATTATACTTGTGCGAAGCTGGGACAGGTTGTCAGTTAATCTATAGATAAAAAAATATGGTGGTGCAGCAAATAGAACACAGCTTGACTGATGTCAAGGCAAAGTTGATGTGCCACATTATTTTTAAAGACACACCCGGTAAAGTCATTTATTCACTACACCCTTGCGAGGAGGCACAGGTCGCTAGTACATAACACGATGACATAGTAACTCTTTCATAATCTATGTATGAAAATACTTCCGTACAAAGAAATTGTAAATAAAACAATGTAAACATGATATCGTCTTCATTCAGTGATGTTCTACTCCGAAAATAAAATCCCCTCATGCTTTATTCATATTTTTTTTTGTCTTTTTAAACCGTTTTTCCACACTAGAAATTTCTTCGGCAACGTGGGGGCTTTTAAAAACAAATATTAAAACGTCACATACAGAAGAATGAAAGCCATACATGTTTGAAATTCGATAATTAGATGCGATAACAGAATCTTGTATCAGTGGATAGCCTGCTCTGGGGTGCGTACACTAATTAAGGACTCAGCAACAATTCATAGTACCACACAATAGGAATAGCAAGCCTATTCCATTTCTGTACTATCTGAAGCCATTGTTTCTAAACGAGCTGATATTCTGGTTTTAATTGAGGGACATTTGTTTTATGTCCACGGATAATGTGTTGTACGCATTTTATATGAAAACTCTGTTGGCACTGGTTGGTACTTATCGTACCAAAAGCCAAATTAAGGCCAGCGTTATGAGTGTTTAAAAAAACTGAGTAAATGTGAGTTGCAATAACGAGTCTGTGGAACAAATAATGTTTTTGTTGGGTACGGAACTTCTATTTTACTAATTACGGCACGGTTAGCGCAGTGGTTGAATGATCGACTGCTGCGCCGGGTGTCGCAGGTTCGATCCTCGCACGTAAATAGTATTTTCACCTCACCCGCTCGGAAAGATTCTATTTCTCATTCAAAATCTGAGCGCAAAACTCCATTTTGTGCTCTAGAGCACAAAGTGTTGTTTAAAATTCGAACACGTCTTGTATTCAATTGTTTTATACTTTTCTACACTGGCAGGCGAGCCGCCCCCACTTCATTTCCTCGCTGTGTGAGGTGAAAAGTTGTGTGTTGCACTCGGCAGCAAAGTTTTTCTGCGTCTCGTACCTTTGAAAACTTCGCATCGCTCAGGATTCTATATTTGAACCGCTCGTTTCTCTCGCGGTTCAATCTTAGAATCCTTCGCTCGCTCAGTTTTCAATTCAAGTACTCGCGCCAAAAATCAACTTTGCAGCCTTGCATAACAAATAACTATTTCACCTCACACGCTCGGAAAGATTCTCATCAATGGCTACCCCCGCTTGTTGTTCCGAGCAGTAATTTTGAATGCTAGAATGACGGAGCGTTTTATCAACTGGGGCGTATTACCCAGTTTTACACTAAATAGATTTGGATGTATGAAGTTTATAACCTACATTAACATAGGATAGTTTTTATCCCGATTTCATGTTCCCGTGGGATAATTTTCGAGATGTAGCGGGTGAAGCTGCTTCATGATACCTATGGCATGGTTGGTAAAGCGGCTGAGCGTTTGACTGCAGTGCTTAATTCATTAGTAGCCCGAGTAAGGCCGTTTGTATATGTAAGTTACATGTTTGTAAACAAAACCACAGTAATGAGCAGTGGTGGCCCAGTGGTATCGGCCGCGACTTACGAGTTGTAGGTCGTGGGTTCAAACCCAGCCAGGCGCATTACTTTGTGTGATTTATTTCATCACTGCTCTCAAAACGATGAAGGAAAACATCGTGAGGAAACTACGTGCTAGAACCAAAAATTCGAAGACATTGTGATATCTATCAACCTGCACTGGGCCCGCGTGGTGGATTATGGCCCACTTCCTCTCATGGACAATAGGCCTGTATCACAGGCCCCAGCAGTGGGAACATTATAGGCTGATGATGAAACACATCCACATGACGAAAAACCGATCTAGCTAGGTCTCATATCGGGGAAAAAACGTTTTCTCTATTTTCATTTAGAGCTCGGTCGCCCAGTTTCAGTTTATCAATACTCGTATACGAGTATTTTATATCTAACCCCTTAGTCTTTATCAACATTGGTTTTGCAGCAGTTGTAAATATCTCCTTGTACCTTTAACCCTATGTCAGCTTGTCCATTTGATAAGGAGGAAAGTCGATAGCGTTGCATATTTTATGCTACGTCAATATAATATACTTGTTACTTTTTTTGTGGTATCTATAAATAATGACGTACAAGTAGCAAAACAAGAAAATTAGATATTATGTAAAGGTCATAGTTGGGATCAGTATGAACGAGAAAGATAGATTGAAAGAATAAGATGAAGATGGCTGACTGAATGCCATTTCTTTGAAAAGAAAGGAAGAAAAAGACAATGCCAGTTGCTACTTAGAGCTATGACCCACAAAATAAAAGTTAGCTTCCAACTATACCAAATGTAGCATTATATTTGTCCTTTATCAGTGATAACTAAAATTATGATTAAATGTCTTTAAAAGTGCAGTTTCTGTTTTATTGGATAAAATATCACATTTAGGTTAGATACCTATGTCGAGCATACGTTAACGTCACGTCCCTATTTTCACAATGCTGGTCTAGCCACAAAGCACACACAATACAATACTAACAATCTTGACGGATTACAGATGTTGGTGGAAGCTGTAAGATAATTCAAACACATTTATAATTTGTAATAAACAAACACAATAGTCACCCAAAAATCAAATGACTTTGTCTATAATGCCAGTTGTGACATTTTGACACAAGGATAAAATACACAAACAATATACGAAATGGACTGCATGAGCACTCATGCCGTAAAAACGTGCTGAGAGAGATAGCTCCGATGGGGCCAGTTGTCTCTTTCTAATAGGGTAGGTCTCGTCCAAAATACCTCAGTGCCTCAAGTCGAAAGTTTTCGACCAATGTGTGTTACCAGTGATGACGTATGGCGCCGAAACGTGGTCCTTTACTATGGGCCTCATTAGTAAGCTCAGTAAGGGCGTGGCCCCATGTCTCCGGCGCGGCGCCGTGCCGAGCTACGGTGCCGAGCTACGGCGCCGCCCGCCGGTGAGCGGCGCGGCGCCGTGCCGAACTACGGCGCCGCCCGCCGGCGAGCGGCGCGGCGCCGTGCCGAGCCACGGCGCCGCCCGCCGGCGGGCGGCGCGGCGCCGTGCCGCGCTACGGCGTCGTGTACCGGCACGTACCCTATGTTCAGCAAGTGTATCCAATGATAAAAATTACAGTTTTGATTTGATATGGACCGCGAAAGGCGTATCCTGGTCCTGTTGCTAGTGTATACATATGTATGTATGTAGTCATACGTATGTCTACATCAAAAAAAAATTCTATGATAAGAATAAATAAGTTAAAATAATTTCTTTTATTTCTTACCTTACGGTGCGTACAGACTATGTAACATAACATGTTATATAACTGTAATTTTTATCTTTGGATACACTTGCTGAACATAGGGTACGTGCCGGTACACGACGCCGAAGCGCGGCGCGGCGCCGTGGCTCGGCACGGCGCCGCGCCGGTCGCCGGCGGGCGGCGCCGTAGCTCGGCACGGCGCCGCGCCGCCGCACGGCGCACGGCGCCGCGCCGGAGACATGGGGCCAGGCCCTATGTCCAACGAGCTATGGAGAGGGCTATGCTCGGAGTCTCTCTGCGCGATCGACTCAGAAATGAGGAGATTCGTAGACGAACCAAAGTAACCGACATAGCCAAACGAATTAGCAAGTTGAAATGGCAGTGGGCAGGCCATATAGCTCGCAGAACTGATGGCCGATTGGGCTGTAAGGTTCTCGAATGGAGACCACGCACCGGCAAGCGCAGCGTAGGACGTCCACCCACTAGGTGGGCAGACGATCTTATGAAGGCCACAGGATCACGCTGGATGCAGGCCGCTTACAACCGGTCCTACTAGAAGTCCAAAGGGGAGGCCTATGTTCAGCAGTGGACGTCTTACGGCTGATATGATGATGATGATGATGATGATGAATAGGGTAGGTAACCAAAATACATGCTATTACGTTTTTAAATATTTATTAAAAAAAGCAATAAAAAAACATTTATAAACATAAAAACAGTAGTCCGCCGGTGTGGGAGCGGGGTCCAAACTACCGGTGGTCAGGGCTACAGAAACAGGAACCTTCTCACAATGCGGGCCGTATTTAGGAACACTGCCTTCAAAGTCAGGCCCTTGATCCAACTACCTAGAGAGAGCCTCGAAAGGTATTCGTCGAGGCCCTTTGCCATCAGGCCATTGGCTGTAACGATAAATCGGCACAATGATAGCCGAGCTCACATTCCCACTCCAACAACCGCGCGTACTAAGTTGAGATATTTCATTTATTTATATTTCTCAGCTTTCAGTTCAGAAGGTTCTCGTCATGCGAGATGGTATCATCGATTATTTATCATTACGCGGCGCACCGATCTGTCTATCACAACAATATCAGGGACATTGGCGACAATAGCCCGAATAAAAATAAAAAAAGAATATTGAAAAATAAACCTCAAAGCAATTTTAAAGCCGAAAAAGTAAATAAGGTTAGCAAGTAAGAGTTATATTATACTGTTTCTATCCATACTACTTTCTGGAAATAGGAGGAAAGGGACAAGCGCCATCCAAGTTGCTCTTCTCTTTCGTCATGCTAATTATAGCAAATAAAAAAAAACCTAAACGGTGGCGATTACGGTTCATTTTTGGGTACTAGGTAACTTGAAGTGCTCAGTCCAGATTTTATGATAGGGCTATGTTTTGATTAGGTATTTCCGCGTCAATGACGTTTCGTTGTACCTAATCATTCATGCTCAAATGTGAAATATTTTTAAGAGTGTATATTCATAAAGCTTGGCCAGAACGGATTGAAACGGAACTAATCTTTTTGTTTTTGAAAACGTTTTAAAATCTTTGATATTTGTTGTAAACAAAGACCGCAGGTTTGTTAGATTTATTATTGTGCCATAAAACTAACGTAATAAGTGAAATAAAATAAAATAAAATCATTCAAAGTGATGGTAGTGCGAAGACAGTGGCGACTTCCGGTTTTCTACATTTTTATGTCAAGCTGTAAAGTGATTTATATAAAAAAACATTATTTTCGTTAAACACATTTATTGAAAATAATGTTTTATTAAAACTGAATATTGCATATTTAAATCCGAACAATAACACATTAAAAGGTGTCATTTGTCATTTTCTCTGCGTGTAGGTATTCTTAATGCGTAACGCACATGGCCGCGATGAAAACAGGAAATGGTTTTTGGGTTTTCGAAATCCTTTTATCACTAACTTTTTAAAAGCATCTCTTGCAGAATAACAATTACGTAATCAGGGGTCTTATTTTCATTAGTTTATATTTCCTGTATCTTGGGCTGAAAGGTGGGGCAGGATCTGGCATTGTCATTTGGTTACTTGAAGCGTCGATCAACCATTTAAGGATATCCTAAAAGTCTAAATGGACACTTTAACCCTTCTATAATATATCTATGCTTTAACCCCATGACTCTAGTGCTTTCGACGGTGCGTTGTGTTCCACGCGCGCCTCAAAGAGTGTCAGCATTATAACTGGGCTCCTCTATAGAGGGCCAAAGCTTGCCGGGGTCGCGAACTAACGAATTACCGTGACCCCGGAACGTAAAGGGCTACTGAAGGACACCGTGGACTTTCTTATGAGTCACACGTCAGTATGAGTCTGACAGTCCCTCCCGCCCTGCCTTGGGTAGGGGGGGAGGACTCATTTGATGACTATAAAGTATAAGGTATTTGAAATTGACGTTTTTAGCACCTACAGCAGCCGTCTTAGCATCATTTCCTAAATTATTCTGAACGGAAAAACTATGTTTCTGTGTGTATTGATGGCATGAGCATCTCGCAGCAGTGTTTCTCCACTTTCAACACTCAATCATCATCATCTGCCTAGCCTTTTCAAGACTATATTGGGATCTGCTTCCAGTCTAACCGGGTGCAGCTGAATACTAGTTCCAACTTTTTCTCAGCGTGGTAAAATCATCTAATGGGTCCCCCCTAGTGGAGCGGGAGGGGCTCCACTGAAAAGTTGGAACTGACAAAATCGTACTGAATAAAATCCATGGTGTTTCTTCAATAGCCCTTACTATGGTTTATTACAGGGTTCTTATTTATTATCCTGCGACCACGGAAAACGTTTATCCCTACTGAGTATCTATCGAGCAACCAAAAATGCAGATGTCATTCGGCATGGTTGTCTAAGGCCTTTGTCAAGCAGTGGACGTCTTCTGGCTGATGATGATGTCTGACTACCTGACTTATACAACATAGTAGGTATCTCAGTACATGGGTTGTAGAGTTCAGATAGTAGCGCTCCGTATCGTATTATCGCGCCTTGCATATCTAGTCGCATCCATAAAATACCGGGCATTCGAACGGTGACTAGTCGTCCATGACGATCATGCCTGGGTCGACGGTGCGTCATGTTCCATGCTAGCCTCAAAGAGCTGCTAGCGATCTGACGGGACCCCCCTTAAAGAATGAAACCTGTCTGCCTGCTGGGATCGCGGGACTGTATCACCAGATAACCATACACCATAGTTTATTTTTTTTTTAATTATGTGTCACTACGTCTTGTCCACTTAAGTGGTGAACTAGTTGCATCATTTCGCATTATTGCATGCATAGGTAACGTTTTGAGAGACTTTTAAGACTCTATCACTGAGTTGCCTGTCTCACCAAATAACCTCCCTTTACCCAAACAGTACGAAGTGGGAAGAAACATTTGATGATTTTACCACAATACAAAAAAACTCATAGAATACCAGACAAAATACAATTCAGCCCGAAAAAAAATGTTCTCTATTCGTATATTATTCTAAGCGTCCTTCATATTCGCAGTACCACTTTTACGGTCGTCTCAAAACCAACACAGGAAATTAAAGTTCAACCGTTTTAAATCATATTCCCTGATACTCGTACGATTCTCAATAGATAGTTATAACATTGTTTGTATTACGTATTTTATCTTGTTTGCAAAACGGGCTTGTGATTATATGATAATAATAGATCGACTTTCAAGGTTGAGCGACGTTTTTTGGGGTTAGTATGTGGATGGGTGGTTTCCAATCTTCATTACTTTTCGAGACTTTCCGTGGTACAGAATACACTTACTCTGTAGAAATCTTTTTATCGTTACGAGAGTAGTCTTTTCACCTTGTCTACAATAAATACAATAGTAATAGTGCAATAGTGCTGTACTTTAATAATCTTCACCTGTCTTACCAAGGCATATCAGTTTTATCTATTAAATATAATGTAGAGGAGTAGCTCCATGTTGAATATTGGTAAGTTTGTAAAAGGCTCGGCTGCATTCGGTTATCCTGGAAGCCAACCCTAACTTATTTGGGAAAAAAGCTAGGAGATGCCTTTTTTTTAGCGTGGTAAAATCATCAAATGAGTCCTCCCACCCCGGGCAGGGAAAATAGGAGCTGTGTCGCCTACACAGATTTTCACAGGTTTATTTTCTTGTGAAAAAGCAACAAGTTTGAACAAATAATCAGAAATATGAACATAACAATAGACAGCTCTATTATGCGAGCAATCATGTTCTTCACAGTAAAATAAGCAAACGCTTTCACCACTTGTTTGTTCTTCGAAGCGAAAACTGCCCTAACGATATTGCTACAACGAACTTTTGAACAAGTTTCTGATCAAATTTAAATGTTTGTAAGATATACAAGTGCTTGTAAGACTTTATCGAGTATAGTCTCCCCATTACAGTGTACCGGTAACCGGGGTGGTTCCATTTTTATGCACATATTTTCAACCCTCTACTCAATCCTTTGTTACTATATTCTCTTTGTTTCTTTACGAGAAAAACGCTATTGAAACTTGAAACGTTGATTAAAATTCGGTTTGTGAATTTCTGTTTAAGCTGGAACGTGAATTAACACTTAAACATTTTAAATAAAACACTGCAAAAGATTTGCATAGTAAATTTTATATGCACTTTGTGATTAAAAGATAGACACTAGAAATCCTATACTACTAATATTATAAATGCGAAAGTTTGTGAGGATGTATGTATGTGTATGTGTATGTAGGTATGTTTGTTACTCTTTCCCGGAAAAACCACTGAACGGATTTGGCTAAAATTTAGTACACAGATAGTTTATAACCTGGATTAATACATAGGATAGTCTTTATCCCGATTTTATGTTCCCGTGGGATAATTTTCGAGTTGTAACGGATGAAGTCGCTGGCAACAGCTAGTACTATATAACTTACTGCGCTAAAGTTAATTTATTACAAGCGTTACAAGTAGGGTCCATGTCACAGCGGCACACTTGAAACGGAAGAGATCCATCAAAGGATTTGCTGTAGTCCCAAAGTACCGACACACTGCCACTTACACGAGGCTTGTGAGACTCGTTAGTGAGAAGCACAGATTCACAATATACTTGGTCACCTAGTAACATCGCCACCACAGTCATTTGCGCACCGTTATAATCTATTTTACATTTCCACGGAGTGAATGCCATGTACAAGTGTATCTGGGTAATTTTCACAACAATAATTTGCTTCACTCCACTCTTTAGGGTCAATATTTCTTCCGGTTCCACGACCCTGGGGCAGAACTGCGGTCCCGCCATTATGGCCGAATACTCTTTAGGGAAAATTATGTTATCGTTGCCGCATGATTGCTTGGTGCATTTACTTTTGGTGACACACCACGTGCAGAAACTTTTTTCTATGCACGCCGAACACGAAGATATTTTCTTGCATTCCTCTTGTTTGTGATCGATTGGGTCTTCGAAACTGGGAGTGACGGCTGCCAGAACTAGCAAAGCTGCTATTTTTGTTTTACACAACATGTTGACTTTCTGGAGCTGGAACAAAAGAGGGAACAATTTAACTCGACTCTGCTTTGTGACATTCCTTACGTTTGTTTATTATTAAGTTGTTGTAAAGCAGAACAACGGATGTGTTTACCTCACTATGAACAGTTGAATAAAGCGACTTACCAGGCGTAAATATCAATAAGCAATGGCACTTCAATAATGCATAGTCTATTATTAATATAAAGCAGTATTAACCCATAAAGTTAATGTAAAGGTTAGTAGTCACAGAGATAAGTATCTACTACGTACTCCAATCTATCGGGTCATCAACTCTACTGATAAAGGACGCGGGAAATTTTCCAACGCATTGTAAGCTAAACACCAAGCGCTTTGTTAATGTGTTCCAAATTATCTTTAATGAAAATCTAAACGTTAGTAACGATTTTCGTTGTAGTGTGTACGACATGAAATACTATAGAATACATTATTATATCTAATGAAAATTGACAGTATTGCCGAACAAATTTAGGTCTTCCTTGAAACTTTTGACCATTTGAGACATAAATCGCATAGAAACGAGGAAGTTCTATTGCATTCAATTTAATTTTTCCCACTTTTCTTGTTTGTTTGTTTGTCGTCCCGGTTGGACTTTGACTTTTGCAACTCAATTTTGAGGCACTTCCCGATAAGCTAGCAGGCTGTTTTGCACACGCTCTGAGTTCTGATGACAATACATGACTAGCTAAGAAACGTCATAACAAATCCAATATGGCGGACGTCCAAGATGACAGACAGGCTATTTGAAATGCACCCCCATGATATGGGTATCAAATGAAAGGGTTTGCTGTCAGGAATACGAACAAAATAGTCATATGACTTTAATCCAATATGGCGGACGTCCAAGATGGCGGACAGGCTTTGAGGCACTTCCCGATAAGCTACCAGGCTGAAATTTTCAGGGTAGCTTCAAACTCGATGAACAAAGATAAAAATAATAAAATAATTAATAGATTTAAAAAAATCTAAAAACCCACGTTTTTTAAATGTCCTAATAAATCAGAAGCAGCCGAACCGTCAAAAACAAAGGAACGGGATTTGGATTGAGAATTAATAAACATTTCGGGCGATAGAGAGCATATAATATGTATTTCGATTGTTTTAAGTTTTAAAACCTTAGCATGTTTCAGGTCAAACAACTCGTAAAAAGAGTAAAGTTAGACCATTCCGATATCCAATCAGACCTTTTATAGTGAGGGTGTTTACCACTTTATAGACGGCACCGTAAAAGAAAGTTTAGTACTTATTAAAGACTTCTTCGAGTGCACAAGCTTCTACCTAACTTAGGCTACTTTATTAAGAAATTGTAAAAGGTACATTTGTAGAAGTTAGTTCTACAGTTTGACAATATACAGAAACGTTGTTGGCGTGGCGATTGACTGCTGTCGCTAGTTCGATTATCAAACGTAACAAACATCTAATATCTTTAAACGAGCAATTCTTGTATATTTATTTATATATAATCAGGATCTCGGAAACGGCTCCAAGGATTTTCATGAAAGTTACAGATTAGGGGTTTTTCGGCTCAAGGAGTCGATTTATCAAGGTCCCAGGTTCGAGAAAAGCTCGGTTCCCAAGATATAGACATTTTAAAAACCGCGTTTTAAGAAGCGCCATCTATAACGCCATGACCGATGAGGGCCAAAAACAAAAAACCGAGCTAAGCTCGGTCAACCAGATATTTTATATTATCTACAGTGGTTTTTCCGGGTTTGGGTGTTTGTGTGTGAGTTTAAATGTTTGTAAAGACACCCACGATACAGTAGAAAATGGACGGGCCGATTTATAAATAAAAAAAAGACCTCACAATATGAGCCCAGTTTCATCTAAAAGATTGCTGTCAGCTGTCACCCAATGGGCGTTTTTCGATTAACCGGCCCGGCACCGACACCGGCACGGCACCGGCGGCGCCGAGCCGGTGAAATGGAAGCAAAAATGTATGGGCAGGACTCAACACCGGGCCGGCGCCGGCGCCGGTAGGTAAGTGCAAAAGCGAGCCATACATTTTCATTCATTTTTGTTTCCCCGGCACCGGCACGGCGCCGGCGCTGTGGAAACAAAACAGTATGAAGGTGCCGTGCCGGCTTATGGAAAAATGCCCATTGTAGGACAATAATAGATGCAAAACGACGTTGAGTATTTTCACATGACACGATACCCGTACGATACAATACTGGCATAACAGCTCTCGGTCATGTTCCCTAGAAATGAATAAAACTACCCAGACGACTGATACCGTGTCGGTGTCGCATCGTCTAATGCAAAAGCGCCCATTGTGGCTTATCGACAAAATTATGATAACGTGTTTAAGTGCATCAATCAACACGTGTTTAGTGCATATCGGAAGCGTGACTGGCCACTAATACGCTGTAGGGTTATCAGTGGAACTATGACGAGGCGATCCCAAGTGTTGTTGGGATGTTATGTTTGATAATATAATTGAATCGATCTGACGTTAGATGGCCTCGCGGGTCTATCGATGTGATAATGATTCGCGCGGATGATAGATAATGGCGAAAATTGAGAAGTAATTATTTTTATTGCGTGGTAAATTCATCAATATGAGTCCTCCCATCCCGGGCAGAGCGGGAGAGATTGTCAGACTCGTACTGACTAAAATCCACGGTGTCCTTCAATGGCCCTTTACGTTCCGGGGTCACGGTAATTCGTGAGTCCCGCGACCAAAATTGAGAAATATATACGTTTAGGACTCAAAAATTAAGAATGACAATATGGTATTTCCTACAAACTCAGTCCCGAATATTACGAATAAAAAACTGTTAAACTCTCTTCAAGTGAAGCCCTGCTCCATATCACGTGGCAATTGATTTGTTAATCAATTAGGTACTATGAATGATGTTGAGTACCTAGTGTTGCTATGGGCTTAGTATTTATTTAGTTTAAATAAGAATCATTCACTCTGTTATGAGTGGGTCACGGTGGCTACCCAATGGATTGCTTTTTTTTACCGTAGTCAAAACCTAAACATGGCCGTTTAAGCCAGCCCAAGAAGAGGAGGAAGCACACGGCCATGACTGGTTCCAAGTGGCTCCCAAAAAGAAAACATGGACAGATATGCGGGGAGGATGAAAATTATGGCTAGAAAACGTTTCTCTTTACGCTGGATAGTGATTCTCGTAGGTTTAAACGACTGTTCATTGAGTACAAGAGCCATAAGGGTCCGATATCGTACGCCTATTTGTCACGTTTGACATTATAACATTCGGAATAAACTGCGGATATATATCGAATGCCACGCACATTCGCACACCAACCTCCGAGTCACCGACACGCGATCAAATATCTTCGATCACTCCACGAAACGTACGTCTCATTTATATTACTTTTTTTTCCTATTTGCGGTGACTGTTATTGAACAAAGCATGATTGATAGATCGGGTTTCTTTGTGGAAATTCATGGATAGTTTTCGTTTGGGTGGTTTGTCGTTTTCCTGCTAACTACAACTACATGATAGTTAACCTCTCGCCATGATATTTTGGGCTCTTGGATCTTCTTGATAGAAAAACTACGAATTTCTTCATCTATGAACTTCTAGTTGATTCCGCGGGACTGCCTCATCAGGTAACGGTGACCTTAGATTTTAGTAAGTACAAGTCTGACAGTACCGTCCGTCCCACCCTGGGTGGGAGGACTCATTTGATGATTTTGCCACGATAAAAAAGCACCCATCTATCATCTAAGCAATCTGAACATGATTTTACATTTTCAGGTAACCAAAATGTTTCTTCATCGATGTCAGAGATACTCAATCTCAGTAAGTATATGAATACAAAAAAATACACTGCTGGGTAGATACCCGCTTTGAACTCACAACATTAACACAAGTGTTGTAGTGCCATTTATAAATATTAATACACAGTTAAAGGAGATGGAAAGTTCAAGTATGTGGAAAAATTCAGACGGCTATAGAAATGGGACCTAGCACTGTATAACGCTGAATAGCTCAATATTCATATTTCACATAAAAAAAGTTTCTAAAACTTGTTATATCTTCATAATCATGATAAAAAAAAACGTGAACACCTACCATTAAAAGTACTACAAAAATCGCAAATATTGAAATTGCTATAAACTTTTACGTAGGCGTTTAGTTTAATGTATCTGCGATTGTATTTATTTATTGATGACCACATTTTTTGAGACCCACTCAGATTAATTAAATATCTTCAAACTACATTATTAATGTTAAACACATTAATAATATGTTAGTTATATCGGTAAAGTCAAATAAACACGCTGGGCGCCTTCATATTGTATAACATGTCGTGATTGATAAATCCTTTCTGAACTCGTTGTTGAACCCTCTAATTAGCTAAGGATACATTTAACAATTTCGAAATGAAACAAGAAAAATAGGAAATACTATATTTATTCGATAATCTGTGATTCTTATAAATAAAGTCTGAAAGAATACGAAGCGACGGACTGTGTTTAAATGTCATTTTATTACGTGATGATGGAAATCTGGGTCTGATGTTGTTAATTTCTGCAACTTTGAACTGTTTCTTTCCACTACATGGCAATGGCCTTGCAATGTTCTCACAGAACGACCACAAGTTATGCACTCCGTTGAATAGCCGAATAAACGAATTTCACCAGTTGCTCCTGAATGCAGCAATTCAAAACAAGGATGACAATGTTGGCTGAAAGATCGGCCTGTGCGGTTATAATTATTTAGCCACGAGCTCCTCTCGAGTGTATATGACGCCGTAGTCTTCGCGTGGATATACCACAGTTTATGCATTGCATGATTCACAGTATACAAGTTAAGTCCGGGTCGAGAAGCGAGAGGTCGGTAGCTTTGCAAGCAGGAAGTCCAATAAACAAGCGGGGGTCAAGGAAAAGCAAAAGGAAGAATCACAACGAACAATATTAATAAGCAGAGCGCAGAGCGTTCAAATGACGTCTGACGTTTGTTTTTTTCTTAAAGAAGGGATTGGACTCAAAGTGCCACAGAAGCGATAAAAGAATCGATTGAAATCGTTAGAAAGTAGTATCGATCATATTTCAGTTTTTTTTTTTCTCTCCCACTCCAGCAGGTGTAGCATGGCGCCGTAGAAAGAGGTTTTGTCGACGCAAGAATAGACAAAATGACAGAACGTAGAAATATTTTTAGCGTTTTAAGCATGGTAATGTAAAAAATACGGAAAATAAACGTTCTTTTCTTCAATAGTGTACGAATGGTGTCATATTTGTGCAAAAAACAGTCGATTTGTGTAGAAATAACGATGAAATAACTTTGTCTTTTCTTGGTAGAATAGAGATAGAATCGCCATGCTACGCGTGCTGGGCAATATTCTCTTTCCACTCATACCTTTCACGATGTTGGGCGTCTTCCTTCCAGTTCAGATGGAACCTGTCCAGTTAATATTATTCTGCACAAAATATAACCCAAGATTAAACTAAGAAGCTCATTCCGAAGCTTTTAACGAAAATAATAAAGTTGAGTTTAGTGGACAAATCACTTTAAAACAATCCGATTTTCCGAATCAAAACGCATGAAAACACAATAAAAAGCAACGAAACGACCCGCCAAATACTGTTTCAACGCCAATTCTTAATTTCAGAAAACAAATCGTTTAAATGACATTAGTAAAAATCGATTAAATACAGTTTCTTTTTAACAATCTGGAAAAGCGTTATTACCCTTCCCTAGTTTTCATTACTTCGTCGTGACCAAGTCATGTCAACAAAAAATGAGCGAAAAGCAATTCAGATACTTTTTTATGTTTAACATTTTATATAAGTCTTAGGAAATTATTAAACATTGAACAATTCATTAATGAATTTTCAAATACTACGAGTTAAAATGAAATTCTTATAGACGACTGGGGCACTCGTTTAGCCATCTCCTTTGGCTGTGCGGTTGGAACTTGCGCTGCGTGTCGCGAGTTCAATTCCCGAACGGAACGAATATTTGTATGATCTACAAGTATTTCTTCCGGGTCTGGGTGTTTGTTCTTTATTCAGGCATTAATCACAGTTAAAATATTATAAATACATTTTTAGTGTAATGTGAATCACTTTTTAACGAATACAAGTGTTTTTTTGGCACATGAATTGTTTGCGTCACTGCCGGTTCTGTTGAAAATTATACACATTCTGATACTGAGTTTAGTTTCACCAAAACATAAAAGAATGAGTTATAAAATATTGAATAAGTAATTAATAATAGAATCACAAAATTGCAGCACATTTTTTCTATGGTTCAACACAAAAAGTATACATTTCAAAATTAAAATATTATGAATTATATTCATATTTCCTGTTATTGAGGATGCAAAAGGCCTAATTTAAAATGATACTCGTACAAACAGTTTAACTTTACATGATTGCTGATATGATCACCAGTGACCACTTCCAATCGGTTGGGCCATCAATCACTATCAATTAAATAGCTGGCGACTGAAGAGAGCTTTTTGGACTCTCACAGGCAGTAGGCTCTGGTTAATGAAAAAACCCCTTTATCCACAGTCCATTATCGTTCAAATTTACTTCATGCCTAGCTTCAGTGTGGCTTTGTATTTTCACTTTGTTCACGTATAACATTTCCATTCGTTTAAAATTCCTGTTAATAAAAACACTGTTCGATCTAACTTGCAGTGTCGTTGTATGAATATTCATTTGTTGCATTTATAAGGTATCTCCTATTCTCATGGAATAGGGTACTATACTGCATAAAAGTTAAACGTGTGTTTACTCTATCAGTATTTTTTTTTTTTTATCATGGTAAAATGATCAAATGAGTCCTCCCCCCCCGGGCAGGGCGGGAGGGACTGTCAGACTTCTACTGACTAAAATCCACGGCGTCCTTCAATAGCCCTTTATGTTCCGGGGTCACGGTAAGGAAATAATCCCGCGACCCCGGCAGGCTTTGGCCCTCTGAGAGGGGGGCCCCGTCATTATGCTGGCGCTCTTTGAGGCGCGCGTGGGACACAACGCGCCGTCGACCCGGGCATGGTCCATGGTCGGGCAGCGAGTTGCCCTTTACTCGCTGCCCGCATGCCCGCGTACTCCATCGGTTAGGATATTGAAAAATAATGAACACGTATTTTTTTTTAACCAAGAATAGACAAAGACAATACGCTTCGAAATTCGGGAGTGGGGCTTGTGACGTCATAACGCCTGTAAATAATACAGACCAATACCCTTTTTTTTTTTAGGTGGTAAAATCATCAAATGATTCCTCCCGCCCTGGGTGGGGCGGAAGGGACTGTCAGACTCTTACTGACTAAAATCCACCCGTGTTCCTTCGGATGCCCTTTACGTTCCGGGGCCACGGTATCCTGGGTTAAGAAAAACCCGCGACCCCAGCAGGCATTTGGCGCGAATCACGACGCGCCACCGACCCGGGCTTTTTCGTTGGTCTGACGCCGAGCTACCCATTAACTCACCGTCCGCAAGCCCGCTCCGCCGCTGTGCCCTCTGACGATCAGAGGGACACGCGTTGGAGCGTCCACCCGACAGGCTATTCGCATACGGGCAAAGAGACCCCTTAGGCACACAGTGCCTAAGGAAGAGTTTTTGCCCGCATCCCAGGGTGCACCCCCCCAAAAACTGGTCTTCCCCCCGGACGTATCCGAGAGGGAAGTCCAGTCCACGGGTGCACGTGGAGGTTTCCTGTCATAGCACCCCGGACCAATACCCTTAGCACGAGTTTTCACTCTTTTACTAAAGTAAAAGAGTGAAAACTCGTGCGTCTTTCCAGTATTTACAGCGTTTCTTGTATGAAAAAATGGAATAGCGCCTCGAGTGTGCGAAGAAAGAACTAATTTTTTCCTTGAAAATTGTCAATTTGAAATTGTCAAAGTTCCAGTTTACTTTACGTCTCAAATACTGAAAACTCGTGCTAAGGGTACAAGTGACGTTTTGTGATTTTTAAAAGCGTTGTATCTTTGTCGAAAGAAACGATACGGGTAAATGTTTTGAGTAACATAGCTTATTCTATCGTACGGCGTAAAGCTCTGTGGGTTTAACACGAATGCGCAAAGAAAATGGAGTTTTCGTTTCGCACATTATAGTAACTTAGATTCAAGTGTGGCTTAGTAGTATCGGCGTCGACTTACGACTTACTGGGGGTTCGGACCCATGTAGGCACGTTACTTTGTGCTATTTATTTTGATATCATAGTTTAGTTTTTTTTTTTTATCAAGGATAGGTTCGCGTTTGACCACTATCTCGCCTGATGGTAAGCGAAGATGTGGTCGACGATGAAGCACGCTTGCCTAGAAGTAACCTGTTCAGTCTTGACTTGAAGACCCCAAGGTTATAGCTGTCGGGAAATACAGATGGCGGCAGGGAATTCCACTCCTTAGCTGTGCGTGCAATAAAGGTATTGGCAAAACGCTTTGTACGCACCGGAGGGATGTCCACCATATATCGATGGCGCATTGCCGTACATCTTGTAGTCCGATGATGGAAAGGGCTAGGCGGAATCAGGTTGTGCAGTTCCATCGCACATTCTCCGAAATGCAACCGATAAAAAACCGACAGGCTGGCAACACGGCGACGATGTTCAAGGCTCTGGAGCTTTGAAACGACCAGAGCATCGTTACCGATTAGCCTCTTGGCCCTTTTATCAATAGACTCAAGTGCGTCTAGTTGGTATTTGGCGGATCTATCCCAAAGGTGAGAGCAATACTCCATGCATGACCGAACTTGTGCTTTATATAAATTAAGCAGCTGTTCAGGCGTGAAGCACTTTACTTTTTAGTTCAGGCGGTACGGTTGGCACAGTGGCTCAACGATTTACTTCTGCGCAACTTGTCGCGGGTTCGATCCCTGCACGGAGCAAATATTATTTAGATGAACTACAAGTTGTTGTTCACAGGTCTGGGTGGTGTTGTAGGGTAAAGGGAGATTATATTATGGTGAGACAGGCAACTCAGTGATAGAGTCTTAAAAGTCTCTCAAAACGTTACCTATGCATGCTGTAATGCGAAATGATGCAACTGTTCACCAGTAAAGTGGACAAGATGTAGTGATACATCATTTCGCATTACAGCATGCATAGGTAACGTTTTGAGAGACTTTTAAGGCTCTATCACTAAGTTGCCGGTCTCACCATATAATCACCCTTTACCTTATATGTTTCTATGTTTGTAAACGCTCCACGACTCGGGAGAAATTTCTTGTGTGGGGCAACGTTTACAATACATTTATCTTTCTCTAAAAGGGAAAAAAACCCTAGAGTACTTAATTACTGGAGAAGCGTATCTGCTCATTCTCTCTCACTCAAAGGAAAATGAAAATTAAAATGGTTTTACATTAATTACACCAAATCTTCGCTTACCTACTACGAGTATAAAGGCCAGATGGTGGTTAAATGAGAGTCTATCGCTAAATAACAAAAGAAAAACTTTGACTTAGACTTTCATAATACTATGTATAAATCAGGGGTTATAAACATTGTGCGTTAGCAAAAATGAACTATAACGCTAAAGATAGTAATATTATATTTCAAAATTGTTTGGCTAGTTTCTGTTGCAAAAGTAAACAGAGTTCCGGACAGGTAGATAAACTATTCTATCTACTCAAATAAGAATAATTAATTGACCTGGTTTGGAGTTTACAGTAAGATAAATAAACCCAGTTGTGATCAAAAAGCTTTCTAACTTTCGGAATCAAGTTTTGTTACAATAATTAACTAACAGTTAACTAACGAAAGTGATACTGTTTGATGTTATAACTTGTTTAAAAAGGGTTGAAGGTAAATGGTTCACCATAATTTCACCCCGGAATTGCCCACTAATGTGATTAGGGTTATGCGTATTTCTAATCCGGATTTCCTGTTATTTTTACAGTGCCATCAACCCAACGAGTTTTTGAACGGCTCTGGTTTCGGCTGATAATATAAACATAAACGTTTCTTTCCCATTATTTTGTATAAGAACGTACATTTTCCCAGTAAAATTTTAGTAAAAATATCTAGCTAATATAAGTAGGAGAGTATTGGTAGAAAAAAGGTGAACAGTGATAACTGCCCCGACTTATTATTTTGTTGGTGATAGATTCGAACACAGATGCATGCAATGCATGAGGTCAGTGTTATTGTATGTATGCCACGTGTATATATTAAATACACTAACTCACTTACCAAGCAGACGTATTATTTTGTGTAATTTATTTCATCACCACTGCTCTTAAAACGGTAAAAAAAAACATAGTGAGGAAATCGGCATATCCCAGAAACAAAAATTTGAAGGCATGAGACGTGGTCCATGATTAGTAAACTCAAAGTCAAATTATTTATTTCAACTTGGCCATTATAGAGGCACTTTTGACCGTAATTAAAGGAAATGAGATGGGATGGGATTGATTCTACACCCGTACGAGTAGATAACGGCCCTCTCCCTCTCCATAGAGGCGGCCTGTGTCCCAGCAGTGGGTGCATTATAGGCTGATTATGATAGGTTTGCTCTCAAAACGGTGAAGGAAAACATCGTGAGGAAACCGGTATATCCTAGAACCAAAATTCAGACATGTGACATCTACCAACCCGCACTGGGCCCGCTTGGTGGATTATAGCCTACTCCCCCTCACAGAGAGGAGGCATGTGTCCCAGCAGTGGGAACATTATAGGCTGATGATGATGATGATGATAGGTCAAATAGACAGGCTTTTAATTTGAGCAGGGTTTCAATTATTGGGAGATTGATTGCCTCTATAGTGCATACCTATATTTTTTTTACTGAGAGATCGACTGCCTGCTCCATTTTTCATTTATCAAAGCGTGAGTGGTCTTGTCACGGACACGACACGAGTCGTCAGACAGTTCTACGTTTCGTCAGCATGTCGGTCACACCCCGTTGCTTCCAAACGAACTCTCTAAAACGGCGTGCGGCGTATGAACTTGACTAAGCGTCCGTAAATTCGTCCAGACTCGGTGTGTAAAATTGTTTCTTGCTCGTATGACTACTGGGGTTATTTTATGGAAAATAGGACTTATGCCCTCCGTTTATTGTATGAGAATTCCATAATTATTATTATATTATTATAAGTAAATTACAGTTAAGAGGTTAGCAGTGCGTAATTAGCACATCGAACCCCGCCAGGTGCATCACTTTTTGTTGTAATTCATTTCATCACCACTGCTCCCAAAACGGTGAAAGAAAACAATTCGAAGACATGTGACATTCACCAGCCCGCACTGGTGGATTATGGCCCACTCCCTCTCATAGAGAACCTCTTCTCTATGAGAGATTCCTGTGTCCCAGTAGTAACATTATGGGCTGATGATGATGATGATGAATTAGCACATATACATAATTTATTTACGCGATGAATTGAGATATCATTACCATACAGATGATTATGCAATTTTTGTTTTAATTAGTTAAGAGACCTTTTAGAAGTAGGAAAGTATCAGGTCACTAGTATTTTTCCAACCACGTTGAGGTCAATTTTCAGAATAACTGAATAAAGCAAAATATATTATTAATTAGGTTTTACGTTAATTTACTTCATCGACGTCGGAATAGGCGGCATCAGCACGTTTCAGGGTTTTCTTTCATCATGATGGATTGATCATTTTGATGATTTTACCACGGTAAAAAAAAAACTGTTAAAAACTATACAATAATTAATTAAATATGAATAATACAAAACGAACAAGAAAGGATATTTTATCCTAATTTTGGGTGGTTTTTGATGTCGGTTTGTTACAAATTTATACAAAATCGTCCAAATTCACACGATCCCATTTCATAGTAGGCCTAACATTCCCCTGCAGGTCAAAACAAAACTTGAACACAAAAATGGCTGCGAATACATTTTTGTGCGCCATTTTCACGTGGATCCGATAGTTTATTGGGGTGACAAAAAGCGGCGGCGGCGTTGCTCGGTATCTGGCCGTTGAACTGTGACTACGATTAAAATAAATTGTATTCTTTCCTCTAGTACCTACTCCTTGATTAAGGTGGTTAAATCATAAAACGAATCCTCCCACCCTGGGTGGGTCTCAAAACGGTGAAGGAAAACATCGTGAGGAAACCGGCATGTCCTAGAACCAAAAATTCGAAGACATGTGACATCTACCAACCCACACTGGGCCCGCGTCGTGGATTATGGCCCACTCCCTCTCACAGAGAGGTGGCCTGTGTCCCAGCAGTGGGAACATTATAGGCTGATGATGATGACCCTGGGTGGAGCGAAAAGGACTGTCAGACTCGTACTGACTAAAATCCACAGTGTTTCCTCACGTCCATTACGTTCCAGGATCATGTTTACTTTTTAAGACACTTCCGCGAGTCCGGAGGCTTTTGTCTTAAGTAATTCCTAATTGAAACAATTTGGAAACTCGTGAATTTGAGCAAAATGGCTTGGAACAGCTTGTTGGAAACTATCAATATACGTCATGGTTTTGATAAGTTTATTATTACAAGAGTAGTTTTTGGCGGAGACTTCGCTTGCGTACGAGTCGAAAGTTTTTCAATGGAACCAAAGTAACAGGTCAAAAACCCGTGTTATTCAAAGTTTCATTTCATTTTTGATTAAAATATACAGGGTAATTTTTACAACTGGGCGTGGATGCGGCTATATCCAAAACTATGAAGAATATCGAAAAATAGTGAAAGGAGTCTCGACGCCGATTCTGAGGAAAAGTAAAATTGCATCATTAGATTTTTGAAAAATCAATAATCCTGGTCAGGAATCTAACCTTTTTGAAAACACACGATGTGTCATTAAACCACGCAATAGTTTCGTTAATTCGCTGTTATACAGGAAGCCTGGGCATCGCCACGTTGAATGTCAATGCTAATTCTTTGGCCAAAAAAGACTGGCCCTATATTCACGTGATTTATTGATATTAGTACAGGAGCAGAGCACGAAGGCGATTCCATTGAGAAGAGGCGTAAGACAGGGGGACGTTATCTCCCCGAAACTGTTTACTGCCGCAATGGAAGACGCCTTCAAGCTCCTGGAATGGCAAGGACTTGGCATCAACATCAACGGCGAATACATCACTCACCTTCGGTTTGCCGACGACATCGTAGTCATGGCAAAGTCGATGGAGGAACTCAGCATGATGCTCGATGGCCTCGACCGAGTTTCACAACGGGTGGGCTTGAAAATGAACATGGACAAGACGAAAATTATGTCAAATGCCAATGGGGTGGGCACAAGCCCACCCCAGTCTCTGTTGGAAACTCGGTACTCGAAGTTGTTGACTCATATATCTACTTAGGACAAGTAGTCCAGTTAGGTAGGTCCAACTTCGAGAAAGAGGTCAACCGCCGAATCCAACTCGGTTGGGCAGCGTTCGGGAAACTACGCAACGTCTTTTCGTCCGACATACCTCAGTGCCTCAAGACGAAAGTCTTCAACCAATGTGTGTTACCAGTGATGAGTTACGGCACCGAAACGTGGTCTTTCACTATCGGCCTCATCTCAAAGCTCAAAGTCGCTCAACGAGCTATGGAGAGGGCTATGCTAGGTGTTTCTCTACGTGATCGAATCCGAAATGAGGAGATCCGTAGACGAACTAAAGTCACCGATATAGCCCACCGGATTAGCAAGCTGAAGTGGCAATGGGCAGGCCATATTGCTCGCAGAGCAGATGGCCGATGGGGTCGAAAAGTACTAGAGTGGAGACCACGGACTAGCAAGCGCAGCGTAGGACGTCCACCAGCAAGGTGGACAGACGACCTTATAAAGGTCGCCGGAAGACGCTGGATGCAGGTCGCTTCCAACCGGTATACCTAAGTGGAAATCAAAAGGGGAGGCCTATGTTCAGCAGTGGACGTCCTACGGCTGAGATGATGATGATGAATGATTATTAGCTATTTGCTGATTTCATCCAAATCCGTTTTTGAGTGAGACTTGTCAAAAACAAGTAGGTATCATAATTTTTATCTGGGTGTGAACTAGCGTCCTAAACAGGTGCCATAACATCATGATCCGAGGCTCTAACACGAATTCCATGTGTTTGACCGAACTTCACAAATGTATAGTATTACGACGTAAATTGTATGGAAAATGAGAAAGCGCCTCTAGTGTACAAATTACGATCTAATTTTATCCTTCAGGCCCGACGCTGCGTTAAGCGGATGCCCGCGCGGTTCTATACAAAAGTGCCCCGTCGCGGGAACCCGCGCGGGCGTCCGTCGCGGGGAGGTGCACCCCGCACCCACGCAACGGGGCCCGTGCGGAGCCACGCGCGGGACCACGCTCGGAGCCACGCGCGGGTCTACGCGCGGTGCCTGCCAGCGGTAACACGCACGGGCTTGTTCAGTCAATAAGGGTGCTTATACACGGTGCATGTAACTGGAGCAAACAGAGAGCAATTTTTTTTTTGTATGAAGACTTTCGAAAAATTCCTCCGGTGCTGAAATTTGGAATATGGTGAGAGTAGGTGATACAGATTAAAGATGCACAATAATCCAACATTTTTTTAGCCGAGAAGTTCTGTTTTTTTACCAAAACATGAAAATTGCTTATAACTCTCTGCGAAAAATTAATTACCTTGCTGGTATATAGTTTAATGTCTTTGTTAATTAGTCTCAAATTCTTTTTGTAGGTATTTGTTTAAATGAAATAATAAGAAAAAAAAAAGTATAAGTTAGAATAGGAAAGTATAAACATCCAACAAATGTTCGATTTCAGTGTCACTCCAAATCAACTTTTTACATATCGCGCTTTAACTTGAAATTGAAATAAAAATCTTAAAATTGAACTAGCGGCACTGCGTAAATCGGTCTCCGCGACGGGGACCGTCGCATACCCACGGAAACCAGCCGCGTATCCACGCGCGTGTCCCCACGCGGTACCACGCACGGGGCCACGCGCGAGGCCTCGCACGGGGCCACGCGCGGGACCACGGACGTGGACCCGCGACGGTTGCCCGTCGCGGGCGCCCGTTTAACGCAGCGTCGGGCCTCAAAGTTCACGTTTACACAAATGTCAAAAAAACGTGAAAGCTCTTGATTATCATGAGTTTTCAGTTATTCCGACGTAAAGTAAACTGGAACTTTGACATTTTCAAATTGAATTTCAAGGAAAAAAATAGTTCCTTCTTCGTACACGAGAGGCGCTGTTCCATTATTCCATACAAGAAAAGAAACGCTGTAAATACTAGAAAAACGCTGTAAAGTAAAATAATGAAAACTCGTGATAAGGGTACTGATAGAGGTGTCTGAATTTCAAACCCGAGTAGGTTTGATATTAAAATTTGTTTTGAATAGTTATTTATTTATTAATTTTAACTTTAGATTACGCTTCGATAGATTTCTATTTATAAAATGGTAGATTGGAAGATAGACAGAAATGGAAAATCCCCAACCGCAGGCCCCGGCCTCGCCAAGGCCGCCTGGCTCTCGACTACCATCCTGTTAGGATTCACCGCCAGAAAGTTTTTACAATTACTGTTCATGACTTTGCCGCTGTAAGCCGTGGGATAGTACGGGGCGGCCTTTCTTAACCATGCGCCGCTAATGGCGAATTCGCGCACAGTTTTTCTGAACGAATTTGTTGCAGGAGCGGAAGGAAAAAAGTACAGACGCACATCAACCTACCTCAATCTTTAATAAATTTTCAACCTAATCACAATAGTCGAAGGTTTATGTTCGATTTGTAATATTAACAGATTGGGGTAGGTTGACCTGCTGGCGTCTGTGCAAATATTTACAAATATTGACGCTACGAAATAGAGCAGTTTGGATGGCAAAGCGAGAATGGAGAGTTCGGTGGCTGCCGCTAATCGCTACAATGGGTACGTACAGTCACGAGCAATAGTATGTATACACTAAGCAGTATTCAAAAGCGATTTTATGCTACCATAATGATGAAACTTTTACCTTTTAATTAGACTTCTATTTTGGAAGCCATACTATTACGAAATAGGTCTTATTTCAAAGTGGAATCCAGTATTTTACGAGTAAATTGCGTTTGAATTTTGTTACTTGTTTACATGTTAATGCTCACTGTACACGCAGCGCTCACCGCTTAGTCCTTAAGTCATGAACGGGCCGTTCCGTTGCAAAGGATTCCAGTTCCAATCAGACAAAATTTAAGATATTTTTCTAATCTTTAAAAACGTAATTACACAATATTTCTTAAAAATGAAAATCATTGCTTAAACTCTAATCTTAATATCAATCGGAAATAAAAATGTATAATAATCTGGTTATTATAGTTTCCAATTACTTTTAAAATACCTATAATCTTCAAGATAATAAATTATCAACTTGCCAGTTTTGTGATTACTAAAATAATGACAACCGATAAAAATATTAAGGTCATTCGTTCAGACCTAAACAATTTTTTTTTTGCCCTTGTAACTGAATGTGTACGAGTATCTGTGTATTGAACAGAATTCTCAAGAGTTGGAACCCAGCCGAGTTTTTTTTTTAGCGTGGTAAAATCATCAAATGAGTCCTCCCACCCCGGGCAGAGTGGGAGGGACTGTCAGACTTGTACTGACTAAAATCGACGGTGTCCTTCAATAGCCCTTTATGTTCCGGAGTCACGGTAAGGAAATAAGTCCCGCGACCCCGGCAGGCTTTGGCCCTCTGAGAGGGGGCCCCGTCATTTTTGCTGACGCTCTTTGAGGCGCGTACATTGTTTTTTATCATTTATTTCATCACGGCTGTTCTCGAAACGGAAAAAAATAAAATCTTGAGGAAGCATGTCTTTGAACCAAAACTTCGAAGATATGACAATCATCATGTGACATCTACCAGCCTGCACTGTGGCCGCCCACGTCGAGGTATTCTAAATAGAGCATCCGCTAAAATGGCATCTGAGGTATTCCACTTACGGCACCTATCAAAATTTTTCGTAGGTGCTCCAAGTGTAGGGTTACCATCCGTCTGGGTTTCCCTGGATTTGTCCTAGATTAGAGGGCATCCGCGAGCGTCCGGGGCCTCATTTGTAGTCCGAGTTAAAAAAATTAAGTCTTGGGCCGTCGCGACACACGCACACTTCACCGCCCCCCCACGGTAAGTGAAATAGTTTTTGATCTAACATTTTATTCCACCTACGGATTAATACGTACTAGTGTTGGTACGTTTATTTTTGTTATGAAATCACATAGCCCTCACACAATACACTCCACGTATAGACTATGACGTATAGACGTACGGTGGTGTATTGGCTGTTGTTTAGCTACGACCATACGACTATTTATCTCGGCCTTAGTGTGTGTGTGTGTGTGTGTGTGTGTGTGTGTGTGTGTGAGTGAGTGAACGAACGTCACGTCATGGATTACAGCCCACTCCCTCTCATAGAAAGGAGGCTTATGTCCCGTCCCATCCGTAGAAACATTAAAGCTGATTTTGCTATTTACGAGTGTACTGTCTCTATTGCATGCGAGGACAGCTTCCTCCCTCCACCCCAGCCGCAGTGGTAGACGCCCACGACGACGGACGTCGACAGATGATCTCCGGCCACCGTAGGCGCGGCCGTGGGCATGCGGGCGGGGAGTAATGGGCGATTCGCTGTCACACAAAAAACAATTTGATTTGATTTGAATTGACCATGGACCATGCCCGGGTCGAAGGCGCGTTGTGTTACGCGCTCGCCTCAAAGAGTGTCAGCATAATGACGGGGAGGGCTTTTGGAGGGCCAAACCCTGCCGAATTACCATGACCCCGGAAGAAGGACACCGTGGATTATAATCAGTACTAGTCTGACAGTCCTTCCCGCCCTGCTTCGGTCGCCACGCTTCGACGCGCTCAGAGCCCGCGATAAAAGCTATTCAATAGGTAGCTTAACAATTCGAACCCGTCGTTCCTTTCATCAGCCTAACAGTATGTATTAGTATAGGTTTTCATAAGCGTTAAGAAAAGAATTATAATTAAACTTTTCCCTTTTATAAAAGTTAATAAAAATAGCTATTTTGGAACTTGGCTATTTCTCGACCGGCTAATATCCGTTATCCTGACTTTTCCCAACAGCCAATTTGCTTATTTTTCACTTAATTTGAACAGTAACTCGAAAGACAAAAGGTCTTTTGTTGAATGAGTTTCATTTACTGTACACCTTTATTGTTACTGTTGGTTTGCTTAAAACGACCTCGGTTAGTGCAGTCAGCAAAACAGTTAAGTATGCATGCAGCAATTTTCAAACGGTTTTCCAATTTTGTGCTATAAGTTTCAATGCCTCTTGCTAAAAAAAACTTTGGCTGCAAATAGTTTACAGCTAAAAAAAACAAACATGCTGCATTTAGGGGGTACACTACGATAATACGAAAAACTTTATTCCGAAATTCATAAATACGAATTTCAAAATACCGATTTTCATAATTCCGAATGCTTCAAAATTCATAATATAGTAACTCCGATGGATCAATATTCCTATTTTAATAATTCCGAAATTTCAAAATTCCTAACGATTATAATTACTATTTTCAAAATACCGAATTTCAATAGACCGAATATCAAAAATTCCGACTTAACATATTTTCCGAATCCTCAAAAACACGAATACCGAATATTAAAATTCCGATTATTGGAATTCCGATTCGGGTCCGTCAGGTCGAAAAGTCCAAGTCGGGGTGCCTCAAGACACATTTTGCTCGCTATTGCACCACCAAGGTGGTTCAACGGAGCCCCGCTTCGCGGAGCTCCTATTTCTGTGAGCAAGGTTTAAAGGAACCTAACCTGTCCGTGTCGGGGTGTCCCCAGTCCCGAGCTCGCTTCGCTCGCTCTTACATCCTTGGTCGATTTGTTGACTAATACCTACCAAGGTAGGTCGACGGAGCCCCGCTTCGCGGGGCTCCTATTTCTGTGAGCAAGGTTTAAAGTAACTTAACACCGAACCTAACCTGTCCGAGCCGGGGTGCCCCAAGTCCAGAGCTCGCTTCGCTCGCTCTTGGATTCTAAGTTCTCCTAATAAGAATAAAAATCCTGAAGGCAAACAGTGAAAGTTAAGAGGATACGCCTCGCCACTCCGTGCCTACACGGGTTTAAATAACACTCTGGGAGTACGGTAGACAAAATTGCGTGGAGCCGGTTTTGTACCAATTCGTCTCTGTCACTGACTTTGTGGAATGAGAAACGAACTTCCAATTTTCAATATTCCGAAAAAAACAGTTTATTCGGAATATTGAAATTCGGAATTTCGTTTTTCGGAATGAGAACTCATCGAGCATTACATTTTTCGAATATGTGAAAATCGGAAAAAGAAGAAATCGGACATACGACTTTCGGTCAAATAAATTTCGAGATTCTTAATAATAGATATTGTAATTTTTAGGTATTATGATATTCGGAATTTTGGAAATCGGAATATCGAAATTCGGAATAAAATATTTCGGAGTATTTGGGTGTTCCCGCATTTAGGATGCATACTTATAGAACCTATACAGGAAACCCGTCTGAAAATTACTGCTTGCATACGTAACTATTATGCTGACTGTACACTTTATACTTCTACAAGATCATTATGTTAACCTTTAAGCACCGACGTGCATATTTTGTAACGTTAGTACCGACGTGAGGCCTGAGAGGCCGCTTATATTAAGTAGTGTTTTTCAAAGAAATTTATGATTTAAATATTTGTCTTTGCGATAATAATATGATGAAAAATAAAGGGATTTAAGAAAAAATAAGTAAAGAAAGGAATATTATTTTATTTTTTTATTTATTTAAGACTGTCATAATATTTGGCATGAATTTTGGGGAAAAACCCGACTATTGGATATAAAAAATAGTAACACAAAGAATAATCCTCTCAGAATAACAAAAAATATTATTTCTTACTTAAGACTAATGTAACTTTAAGAAAAAAAATACAGTAGGAACACCGACCTTCTGAAAAAAAAATGTCCACAGTCGGACTACGCCTAAAATTCAAAGCACAGTCAGGGCACACTTGTTTCGCGCACTGTAAACAAATATGTTTTTTGAATGAATAGCACCTATACGTCGATTTTCTTTTGAGTTTAGGTTGACACGAAAGACAAGTCTTGCGTGTTTTGATGCCTCTGGCTTATCAGAACCAAGTACTTTTCGGGTTTGAGATATCTTTATTTTGCCAAACTCATCCTAAGTTCACGAGGCAATCTTAGGTTACAAAATCTTCGCTTCATGTGCTCTAATACCAATTGTTGAGCTAATTTATTTACAAAAGCTCCTCTATCAGTTTATCTTCCCACATTTACATCATGTAAAATATGAGAATTGACGGAACTTATATCCAAAATCCAGCTTTGAGAACAGAACCTCTTCATCTGATGACGATGTCGGCGCGTCCAGGTGTTGAGGTTGAGTTTCCTCAGTATCATAAATATCAGTGTTAGTACCGGTATCATGCTCACTGTGCTCCGAACCAAAATCTTCGCCAGGGTCGTCGACCTCAGATCTGCTAGAATCTTCAGCCGCGATCCAGCTCTCAATCACTCGCGCATTATTTGGGTTAGATGCATCTATACACATCCGAGATTTCTTTGAGTGCTGTAAATTTGTCGCAGAAGTATTTCTTTTACAACCAGAAGGTCCTGGTATATCCATAGTTAACAATATCTTTAAAAATATCAGTTTATTGTAACAAAGAAATAAAACAAAAAACTTACGTAAGTACCGACGTGAGGCCTGAGAGGCCACGTCGGAATTTCAAATCGTTATTACTCACCAAATGCGCGCGCGACCTTACGTCTTCTTACTTCAACATCAACGTGGGCACTGTCCTTGCAGCTACTTAAAAGCGGGAATCGGAATTCCGTGGATAAAGGGGTAAAGAGGCAAGTCAAGTGCCTGCCAGGGCCTCTCAGACCGCACGTTGGTACTTAAAGGTTAATAAAACGATGCTTTAACGAACAATTTTCTGTTCTTCGGGGAGAAGATCTGGGAAATTAAGACGGCTAAGGGAAAGAAAAACTGTTTGGAACTAATTACGTCACTAATTACATTCATTGAATTAAAAGATAAGGCAGAATTTAAATAATAAAACTGATGCAAATAACGTCATCATGGACCACTTTCAAGGGTTGTCAATTTTAAGGCCCATTTACACAGTACTTAATAGAAATTGCATGCAAGTTTGACTACATTACCATAGGTGCGGGTGGCGAGTAATGAGCGACTCGCTGTCCAACCATGGACTTTGTCCGGGTCGACAGCGAGTTATGTTCCAAGCGCGCCTTAAGAAATGTCAGCACAATAACGAGGACCCTCCTTAGAGGGCCAAAGCCTGCCGGGGTCGCGGGACTAAACAGCAACCGTGACTGCGTAACGTAAGGGTTATTGAAGGACACCGTGAATTTTAGTCAGTACGAGTCTGACAGTCCCTCTTGCCCTGACCTGGGTGGGAGGACTCATTTGATGATTTTACCACACTAAAAAAGGGTCATGTTTACGTCGTGTTATAAAATAACACCCGACCTTACCTTTGTACCCGTACACAATCGTTTACCTGTTTATTTCGAAGGCTTTGAAGTATTCCGATAAATAATAAACAGTTTTCTTTTCAGTGGTCGTGACGTGAGGACAAATCACTTTACGAGTATATAGGTATATGAGGTCTTTATAGAAATTTTGATGAAAGAAATAAAAGTAAGAGTATTCAAAATGGTGACGACTTCGATAACCAAGAACCCTTTCTCTATTCATGTATTGTACTTTTTTCAAAGTAAACTTTTTTTTTATATCGAGAGAATAAATATAAAATAAACATAGGTACTTTATTTTCGTCTAAACATAAGGTGCTTTATTAATATCTGCCAGGGCTTTAATGGGGGGTAGTATTGTGTTTATAGATTACAATAGTGAAGAAATTTCGTACCCCGGAACAGTCAATTCAATTTGAGACAGTAAACAAGTTAAATTAACATTGGCTCTACTCTGCATAACGTGGTTCACAAAATACGCGCGATGTGTCGCTTCGTCAATGAAAACAACTGCTATCTCTTTCTATCTGTTCTGAGAATGAAAACTGAAATCAGCTGACTAGATTTGTATTTTTTATTATACGTATTTCTTTTGTATGAAAAAAAAATTACAAATAATCAATTAATTATCTTTACTATTGTAATCTATAAACGCAATACTATCTCCCATTGCAGCCGTGGCAGATAATAATAAAGCACCTTATATATCAGTAGACCGGTATTTATTTGATTTTGTAGCTGGAGACCAAAAAATCAACAAAAAAACACTTTGACGGTGGTGATGGTTATTGCATTGGCTGAGCGATTGACTGCTACGTGGCGTGTCACGGGTTCGATTTCCGCAGAAAAATAAATATTTGTATGATCTATACGTCGTTCTTTCGGGTCGGGCTGTTTTTTGTGTGAGTTTACATCCGGGGAAATTGCATACGGTATGTCCTAGAACTACCAATTCGAAGACATGAGTGACATCTACCAACCCGCACTGGACCCGCGTGGTATATTACGGCTCACTCCCTCTCACAGAAAGGAGGCCTGTATCCCACCAGTGGGAATATATTTAAGGCTGATGATGATGATGATCTGGAGAAAGTACAGTAAAAAATCCTGGTGAAGAAAAACGTTTTTTTATTTTAAATCCAATCCAATCAATCAACAAAGCAAAACACCATAATTATACCGCGATCATGGCGTTTGCAACAGCGTCGAAATATCGGGAACTCGAACAAAAACATAATCACGGAAGATATCCCGTAAATGACATTTTAAATTTAATAATGAATGTATTATTTTTTAATTTTAAGTTAATTTAGTTAAAAATCTTTTGGCTGTGTAAATGAATGAGGTTTGTGGTAGATAAGTAGCTCAATGTTTAAGCTAGTAACGCCATTACTAACATTCTTATTTTGCTTTTTCACGCTATTTTCATTAATAATACTGTCTAAATCATTTGAATTCAACACGAGTGCCCTAACAACAGTCGGCACTCCCGTAATTCCACTCTACAATAAGCAATTTGCTTGTAGGATACGAGAACATAATTCGTGGCCAGATTCGTACCCTCAGTGGCAATCGTCATGGAATGCAGAATGTAGAGGATACTGTGTGCAAATCCTAGACGTGCCACTAATATACGTACGTTATCCCAAGTTAGGCAAGTACAGTAACCTTCACGATGTGTTTACCCCCTTGAAAATTGTGGCGTGCGGCAGGTGAGTTCCACAAGTTCTGCTTGGGATTATTGGGACAATGGGCGTTTTTCCATTAGCCGGCGACGGCCGGTGCCGGGGAAGCCAAAATGTATGAAAATGGACGGCTCGCTTTTGCACTTACCGGTTCCGGCGCCGGCACGGCGGCGGCGGCGTTCATACATTTTCGCTTTCCAGCACCGGCACTACGCCGGCGCTGTCGCCGGTGCCGGTGCCGGGCCGGCTAATGGGGGATTAATAGGGACTCGATTTTTTCGGAAAGACTTTGACTGCGGGCTGGACTCGAATCTGCGTTTTATTTTCTTAATCAACTAAGCTAACACATTCGAATCTTTTAGTCATCTTTCCGAAAAAATCTTTACGATTTACAACTTAGGCTAACGCCTTGTGTATTTAATATTTACACAATAACGCCTACGTCGCAAATCGTAAATATACCTATCATTATCATCATCATCATCATCATCAGCCCATAAATGTTCCCACTGGTTGGATCATAATCCACCACGCGGGCTCAGTGCGGGTTAGTAAAGACCTATAATATTTATAAATATTCTTAAAATTGGAAACGTGGAATAAAAAGCCTCTGCAGATTAAGTTTTATTTAAATAAGTTGACAAAATGCCTTCTAAAGGACGGATAATGAAAAGAAAGTAATAACTTGGTAATTTAACCAAAGCAATAAATAAGTAAATTCTAACATTAATTGTAAGAAGCTAGTTACAACACTGGTTACGAAACTTTTGATGCAGATAAAATTAACCGTGCACAAAGTAAGCTAAGTTTCTTGAGAAAAAAAGTTACAGCGACAATTCGGAATTTGAACATTTAAAAATCGATGTTGATCTAATTCGACACCAAGAAGAAAAGCGATGGAGTTACGGAATTCGGAGCACTTCGCTACAAGCATAGGTGCTCTTAAGGGGGTAACGCTGACGCTGACTGTACCACAGTATGCATTAGTCTACAACATAACCAGGAAACCATCAAGAGCTAAGATGGCTGCCGAAGTCTAGGCTATCAGTTGTCTTAACCACGCCGACTCCAGTCAAAGTTTTATCTGAAATCAGGCGCCTTCCTTTTCCCAAGTTAGTCGAGGTTAGCTCTCCGTCTTACACTGTTAGGTAAGGGCTTGGATATAAATTGTTAAGCCAATTGATTACGTTCTAAAACTGTATGTGTATATATTCGAGTCAGAATTGCTAACGACAAGGTTGGCACAGTGGCGGAGTTGCGACTTTCGAAAAGTAAAAAAATTCAAATGTTTGTTAACGCAATTTTATTACAGGCAATTCTAGGCAAAACTATTCGCCATTACGATGTATGTCTAGGTTTACATAGATCGTGACGGCGAATCGTATTTGCTATTAACAAACAATGAAAAAACCTGTAAGTCTTAGAACAAACGTTGAAGAATCCTAAGAACTATAGAGTTCCCATTTCTTCAGTGCTCAGGTGAATTATTTTAAACATTCTCTCCTTGAGTCTCCCATTCATGATCTCCAAAAGCAATCGGGGGTGATTTATTATTCGACACGAGAAAAGTTTGCAACATTTCTCAATGTGGGGTGAAACTACAAATTCACAAAAATTGGTATATTTTTTTGTTCTTTGACCAAAATATAGATGAGGAAAAGTCGGTTCAGATTTTCAAAATAATGTTACTAGAAAAAAAATGGCAGGCAAATTGGGAAGATACTAATCAATACGATAAATATTAGGGTTTAAAACGGGATATATACCATGTTTATTAATGAGTTCATCCGTGACAATGATGCTTGCAACAGTGCCGAAATATCGGAAATAAAAACAAATAATAAACATGGTAAATATCCCGTTTTAAACCCTAATATTTATAATAGTGACCATGTCAGTTTAAAAACTTAATACGATATTAATCATATTTTCCCTTGCAATCAGGATGCAAAATAGGTCACAAAATAACCTGAATGTAATGTATAAAATTCTCGTGTCACAGTTTTCGTTGCCATACTCCTGCGAAACGGCTTGACCGATTTTTACCAAATTTTATATGCGTATTCAGTAGGTCTGAGAATCGGCTACTATCTATTTTTTTTTTTTTTTTTATATGGCAAAACAACGTTTGCGGGTTCAGCTAGTTTCTTTTATAAAAGTTTCTATCACACCTCAGTTATAATAATTAATAGTTCCCCGTGAGTACAGCAAGCAATTTACACACGTGTATAAATTACAAATTCGGTATAGAAGCGCGTCTTCTTCCCGCCGCCATTGTTTCCGCTATTCCTAACTACTTCCGGCGACAACTTCCTTCACAGTGTTCGTGGAAATACGGTGCATTCAAATTACGGTGAGAAATTAATTTTCTCACAGCTTAGCAAATTAAATAGAAATTATGAAAAGTGTGCAATTCCGACGAGGAGGTTTTAAGACCACACTTTTAAGGATTTAACTCAGAAGCTTGACGAGCTAAGTAATGAAAACGTCTTGAGAATAGAAACTTGGAAAGAGTATCTTTAAATAGAATAAATAAAAATGAACAAAGTCATCTGCCAGTTCTTCTGATCGTTATTTAGTTACAAATACTTTATTTCGATAACTGAAAAGAAGTTCTTTATCCATTTCAACATTGTTAAAAAGTATTTGAAAAAGGCAACAAGCTTCCAGAAAAATCGTTTTTAAATCCAATTTTTTGTCTATAACAATATGAAAATTATGTTCAAACATGATCCGTGTGTGTAGAGCTATTTTGTACATATTGTGTGTCCACATTGCTCCCGAAATCACTTAAAACACCAAAGTTTACACGTGGGAAAATCTTGGAAAAACATCTTGGATATAATCTTGTACCTTACTTTCGTTTCTTTTGGTACAAAGGGTTTCCGAGGTTCTTTCTTCTGTTTGGTCAGATTACCTTAGCGGGTCCATTAGACTTTTAAGTGATTGTCGTGATATTGTTCTTAAGAAGTGAAGAAGACGTCTTATAGGTTTAGGGTTCTTCAGGAAGGCAAAGTTGGGTAACCTTTCTAAAGAAAACATTGATATTAACACTGTCATGGCGTATTAAATGCAAATATTATGCTCATAGATGCAAGCAAAAGGTCTTGCGTTTTAAATATTGTGCTAGAAAAGTTTTATAATTTTATTACAGTAAACGTTTTTTCTCAAATTTGAGCCTGGCCTACCATGAACGCTTAACGCGATCCAGTTTGGGCTGTGGGAAAGAGATGGCGCTAGACGACTTGTATAGCTCTGTCTCTTTCCCACAGCTTAAACTGGATCGCGTTAAGAGCTCGTGGTAAGGCTCCAGGAATTCAATCTACAACTATTACTGAAAAATCCGTCTATATTAAAGTTGGCTCACTACATAAAAGGCACTCCACAATATCACGGAAAAAACTTCTATCAAAACTTTTAAAAACCTATCCGTACGATCGGAAATGATTTTTCACATCGGTGAGCAGTTACGACTGTTATCAATCACATCTGATTTTTCCAGAAAACGGGCACATGTGTGTAGTATCCAGTCTTCCTTTTCCTTCTCAAGGTTCCCGCGGGAAAGTCTGGGACGAAACTGAACAGATACCTTGTGATTCTGTGCCCTGTTTGCCCCGTGCCCAAGTGTATTTTTATGGAATTAAAAACTGATTTATGTACCAACCAGACTGATATATCTGGCTGTACGATTACCCGTGGCTTTTATTTTAGGGGTTCTGAAAAACAGTGTTGTTGTGTTAAGGATTCAAAAAATTGTTGTGTTTATAACTTTTTTACGAAATAAACATTCACTAACTTCGTGCCCTCGTTTTTTAAGTGATTGTTAGCGTGAATATGGTGGTTCTGAACTTACTTTAGACGTACTTACATGTTGAACTGAGTTTTAAACTACAAAACATAATAATATACGGCCTTTTTAGACGAGTGTTCAACAGATGTTTGACTTTTTGTAGTAAGATGGCTATTCTTTTTTCCCACGTTTTTATAAACTCACTTTTCTTGTTTGTTTATTTGTTTGTTTGTCGTTCCGGTTGGACTTTTGCAACTCAATTTTGAGGCACTTCCCGATAAGCTAGCCTGCTGAAATTTTGCACACGCTCTGAGTTCTGATAACAATACATGACTAGCTAACAAACGTCATAACAAATCCAATATGGCGGCCTCCCCAAGATGGCGGACTGACTGTTTGAAACCCACCCCCAAGATATGGGTATCAAATGAAAGGGTTTGCTGTCAGGAGTGCGAAAAAAATAGTCACGTGACCTTAATCCAATATGGCGGACGTCCATGATGGCGGACTAGCCAGTCCGCCATCTTGGACGTCCGCCATATTGGATTTAAGCCCTTTTATTTGATACCCATGTCATGGGGGTGGATTTCAAACAGCCGTTTGAAATCCACCCCCATGATATGGGTATCAAATAAAAGGGTTTGCTGTCACGAATACGAAAAAAATAGTCATGTGACTTAAATCCAATATGGCGGACGTCCAAGCCGAGGCACTTTCCGATAAGCTAGCAGGCTGAAATTTTCAGGGTAGCTTCAAACCCGATGAACAAAGATAAAAATAATAAAATAACATTAATAGATTTATAAAAATCTAAAAACCCACGTTTTTAAATAACCCTACGGGGCTGAGAGAACTCAAAACGTGGGGGCGTATCTTTGCAAGTTACACCCACGATCTATACACTTCATGTAAATATATCCCATAAATCTAATATCTTTATACGAGCAATTCTTGTATATTTATTTATATATAATCAGGATCTCGGAAACGGCTACAAGGATTTTCATGAAAGTAACAGATTAGGGGGTTCTCGGCTCAAGGAATCGATTTATCAAGGTCCCAGGTTCGAGAAAAGCTCGGTTCTCAAGATATAGACATTTTAAAAACCGAACAAAGCTCGGTCAACCAGCCCCGTAGGGTTATTTTCTTTTTTTTAGGACATTTAAAAACGTGGGTTTTTAGATTTTTATAAATCTATTATTTTAAAGTTTATAGTATCTGTCACATCTGTCTCTCTTCGAGAGCAATAAAATTTCAGAACAGTAATATCTTTTCATTAACAGAAAGAAGGAAAGAAAGAAAAAACGTTTATTGGCACGTGCCACAAGTGCACACAGTATCACAGAGAAACAAAGGAAAGGACATAAAACTAAACAATTTTTAAAAAGTAAAATTATATCAAAGCCAAAAAAACATGAACATAAATACTGTATGTATCACTCACGGCTGCGCCAAATAGGCCCGTTTCAGCATAATGACGAACAACGAATGGTGTCCGACGCTGGTTTTCAAATGAACCTAAGCTGGATGAGAGTGATCAAATTAAATGGCGTGCAAGAAGTAA
This sequence comes from Agrotis clavis, assembly GCA_954870645.1. NCBI lineage: Eukaryota > Metazoa > Arthropoda > Insecta > Lepidoptera > Noctuidae > Agrotis > Agrotis clavis. The sequence goes on along the minus strand of OX940924.1, from coordinate 20,621,259 downwards.
TTACGGTAAAGTAATTGAAAACGCCATCACTCGTGGTTTGACCCGAACATAACCGATTCCGTATATCCGAACACCCTGGGGTGCCTTCGGGCGTCCAACGAAGATACCAATTAACCGACTGACACAATCAAACACCCAGCACTGCAGCGTCTGCCTGTATCCTACGAAATAATATTATTCATACAGCCAACTAGGTCTTGGTATTTTGACAACTAATTAGGTATAAAATAGGTTCGAGTCTGAGATAATACTCATATTATGAGTTTGAGATAATACTAAACTTATAACTATAGAGATGTGCAGATGGCTACATACCTAGTACTTGTCTGGTATGAATTGAAGAAGAGGGCAAAGAAGATGGTTAATAATTATAAATAGTGGTTGCTGCACAATTTCATAAATCACATATTTCCAGTCAATGATATTATAAGTAAAAAAGGTGTAGATACGTCATACGCGCTCAATAACGTATGCGCTCAAATGAGGCTGATTCACACATCTTGATCTCAGTGCGACGTTGCCAGCGGCACTTCACGTACCACAGACTGAATCAAAAGCAAAAGTGACTCAAAACTACCGAAAATGCCGTCGTGTGTGATGAGATATTGTACAAATTAAACATGCAAGACTTCTAAAAGTCAAGGAATCACATAAAATTCGTAAATATACTATTTATCTTTAATATTGTCACAAATAAAACATTACGTTTCTATAATATGGCGTCGTAAAAGAAAGAGTGCGAGCACGGGTGCGAGTGAGAGGAGACGCTGACGTGCGGGGGGATTGATGAGGCGTGGCGCTGTTTGTTTATCTAGCTGTCACTTTTTTTCTTATTGCGTTGTATCAAGCTATCCTTTTTACTTGTAGTGAAATGTAATGTGTGAATAAAAAAGTGTGTATCTGTGCTGCCGCTCGGCGCGGAACAGTTTTTTCCGTTGTTTTGTACGAGTATAACATATCTATGACTTTATAATATCATTGTTTCCAGTCTAATGAATATAAGTGTTATATGGAGGGACTATCTGATCTCAACACAGTACTGGGTTATACTTAAAAACGAAGACACATAATAATATTATTAATCATGGGTCATCTTGAAGAATGATGCATTGTTTACCTAACAATTCTTCACTTTCTTGGTTCTATACTTGAATTGAATACTACATAAACAGTCGAGATTTACTTATCAAGATCTGTAAAACTCTTCCTGCAGGGGATGAAAAAAAAAATTCTAAGAACGTGTTTTTGCCGCAGATAAAAATCTCAGGCGCGAAATCACAAACCGATTATCAAGCATCCCGAGTAACTCGCTAGGGATATAGGGTGACGTTTCTTTGCTTTTCTTTTATCGCAAAACTTCGAGATTCCAAACTTGAGGGTCAAAAGGTGGAATCCCTTGCGGTCTTTTAAGTCATGACAGTTGAAAGTCCCCATTGATATTGTTAATCTATTTGTATCTATGTGTGTCGTCGGAAACCCTTTTTCCGGGTATCTTACCCCCGGGGATCAATGGACCCGGTAGATGTCAGGTGGGTTCGGAAATCTGAATGTGTAAGTTTATTATAAGTTTTGGGTCTTCACACCCCGCGAAGAAAAACTGAAGTAATTTAAGTTTACTCATGAACTCTACCATTTTGGCTTCGCGCCTCGTTCATTTACCAAAGTCTTGTTTTTGTTTTGAGGCCATGCAAATTTTAGTGCGCATTTCAAATTCTCTTTTCACTGACCAGTTTTTTTTGTACTAAAAAAGTAATGTAGAAGACTGAATGTAAATCAAAGGGTAATTCCCAAAAGTACTGCAGAGAACTAGGCCCGTTTTGCTCCACTAACATTGGTTGACAGCCACTCTAGCTGAAGCTGAGCCCTAAATATTAATGCGCTGTTGAAATTTCATCCCTCAGCGCTTAGCAAATTGTTGAAAATCGAAAAGCTTCAATTCTCTCTCAGCTTCATTGAGGCATTCTTTAGATTCCGTACAGAAATCAAAATTAATACGGGCACTAGTATCTAAGTATTATCACATAGGTATTATGAAGATGGCGCATTCCCAAACTATTTGGGCTAAAATATTCTAAGTTATTAGAAATTCTTGGTAAGTTTCCGTAAGTATTTCTTAGTAGTTAAAATAGTTAAGCGGTCAATCGATAGCGTCTGTTAATTCACTGGGGGGTTCCGAAAACTCGGAGGAAGTAACCGCAAAGTTTGGCACGGAGCCACTAGCGAACGGTTTAAATTGTCTGTTGCCACTAACGTTTACCTAAATGTTTCTGGACAGTCGGAGTTAAGTCTTGCCCTTTGATTAAAGCCCTGAGGGATTACTAAACTGATGAAGTGTTTGAACTGCTCTAGAGTTGTAGAGACATGCTAAATTGAATATAGTGAGTGTTAGGCTCTTTGCAAAGACATGACAATGAGTATAAAACATCGGGCGAACCGCTTTTTCAAGATTTCCCATATTATTATAGGTTTCTGGAGTTCTCCATTATGACTGCTGTACAAGGATGTATCTATTTCTCTTCCTTAAAATACGGGTAAACAGAAGATGATATTTCTAAGTGTACAGCTTGATACAATCTTATCAGGAAAATATCAAAATCAGTAAAAAACATTGGATAGTATGAGATTAAAATAAAGGCAGGTACTTGTGAAACTAGAAACTCAGGCTTTATGAAAGATCTGTTTGTCATGAAACTAATTTAAGTATTGACTTGAACGTTTTAGCCAGAAATGTGTTGTTGCTTAAATGTTGTGTTATTCAAAAGCTTTTCCTAGGATTCACATTTTTTTGTATATAGTAAGATTTAAAAGAAAATAGTATTCCCAAAAGGTACTTTCTGTATGTTACAAGAGCTAGTTTACAAGTACTCTCAGTAGGTGGGCAAAGTGGCTCGACTATCATATGGTTGTGTTTATGAAGTAACATCGTGCTGAGAGGCCGGTACACACTTTTGGCTAAACTCCAAATACGTTGTCTTGGGGAGACCGAACAAATATGGAGTAAGTTGATAACTTTGGTTACGTAAGTTCTGAACTAGACAATGTAGAATAAAGTTGGTATAATTGTTAATAGATGTTGTTATTTTGATAAATCCAGAAATAATATAGGTGCAACAACCGCTTTTCAAAGAGGATGATTTGTTAGTTCAAACATTAAAAAAACTAAAAGCCATTTTTAGGGTTCCGTAGTCAACAAGGAACCCTTATAGTTTCGCCATGTCCGTCCGTCCGTCCGTCCGTCCGTCTGTCCGCAGTTTAGCTCACAGACGCCCAGTACTAGAAAGCTGTAATTTGGTGTAAATATACGGATTTGTAGTGCCGAAAAAGTGGTAAAATAAACTCGTAAAATATTTTTTTTTAGGGTACCTCCTGTACACGTAAAGAGGGTATGTTTTTTTTTTTCTCGCGTACCCCTTAGTGTGGGGTATCATTAAATAGGTCTTTAAAAAATATTGATAGTTTCCATTAATAATTTTTTGATAAAAGGATTCGTTTGTGAAATATTAAGCTTTAAAGTTCTAATTTTTGCTCGACTCGAGTGTCCCCCCCCCTCTACCAGCTAAACGGTTACGTTTGGGGGTTTGAAAAAATTCACAATAGTAGTATATAATTATAACGAAGTTTGAAGGAAAATTATCATGACTAAGTAGGCTTTACAAGTTTACGAGTAATAGTCGACCAACTTATAAAACGTACTTGGATAGCATATTTTCCTAAACAAAATGTATCGCAGAACATGTTCTTCAACTGCAAATGTAAGTTTGTAAACTTTATTTTTACAGCTATAATAGGTGGGTATGTTTTGGGGATAGGTAGGTTTTTATTGTCAACTATTTTTAACTAACTTCAAAAAAAGGAGGAGGTTCTCAATTCGTCGTAATCTTTTTTTTTATGTATTTTCCCCGATTTCTCAAAGACGCCTGGACCGATTTTGAAAATTCTTCTTTTTAAAATTAAATTCAGCGAATCAGTTTAATTAGTTCGCAAAAGTATTTTGATGGGCAATTACGGAACCCTACACTGTGCGTGGCCCGACACGCACTTGGCCGGTTTTTTATTTTATTAAATTCCTGTTTTTATTAGCTATTAATATAACTTAGCCAAAGGGATTTACAACCCGAGTCTACGGCGAGGTGCGTTGTGTTCAACGCGCGCCCTGTCAGCAGTCTGATGGGGCCCCCCTTAAAGGGGCCAAAGCCCAAAGCCAAAGCCTGCCGGGGTCGCGGATCTCATCAGGTAACCGTGACCCTGGGACGTAAAAGGCAGGGGTAGGGTAATGAAGGTTCACCGTGGACGAGCCTAGCGCGGCCGCCCCACCCTGAGTGGAAGGACTCATTTGATGATCCACTATCACAAATGAGTCATCAAATGAGAATAGAGAGAGAGAGAGAAGTAATTTTGGTATGATTATAAAGATAGTCAAGAAGAAATAAAAAGTGGATATTCTGTACACATAAATTGGTTATGATACTTAGTTATAAGATAAAAAAATAAAAAAAAACGTAACTTCATGTGAGTCCAGTACATCAGACAAAAACACAGTAAAAGTAAGAATTTCAAGTTTGATGCAACTAAAATCCAACCAAACTTTGAACAGTGTGTGAGGATGATAGATCAGATAACACGTCTATTGTGTATGACAAGAACAGGCCCCAACTCACAAGTTTCTTCCCAACTATTGATTGATTTTTGACAGAGCAGTGGTGGCCCAGTGGTATCGGTCCCGACTTACGAGTTGTAGGTCGTGGGTTCGAACCCCGCCAGGCGCATTACTTTGTGTAATTTATTTCATCACCACTGCTCTCAAAACGGTTAAGGAAAACATCGTGAGGAAACCGGCATGTCCTAGAACCAAAAATTCGAAGACATGTGACATCTACCAACCCGCACTGGGCCCGCGTGGTGGATTATGGCCCACTCCCTCTCACAGAGAGGAGGCCTGTGTCCCAGCAGTGGGAAAATTATAGGCTGATGATGATGATGATGATGATGATTGATTGATTATGACTTTATGAATGGTCGAATTTGCAAGTTTTGTATTATGTGAGTATTTTGCGTCTTACAGTGTATAACAATGGTAGTTCTCACTTCACTTCAGTTTCTAACACGTGAAAATCCTTGAAGCGGGTAATGAAAGTAGAAGATTGAACGGGTTTGAATATTAATTCAAGTATTCGTTCAAACGTATGGGTTGCAATCTTAGGTTTGTGGTTCATTGTCGACAAAACGGCTGCAAGTCTAACAGTATAAAGTTTATTGATAGCTGAACCTTTAGCAATACCTACTTTACGATCTCACCAGCTCGTAAACTCCATACAATAGGTTGAGATACCCGCACATAACAAAGTTGACACCTTCACATACATTATTAAAATCTCATTAACCCGGAAAGTTTGATGAAACAGGGCAAAGACCGCTCTAAAATAAAAATAATCTCATCTTTTGAAGATGAAACAGTTCCATTCAGACTGTTCAAAGCAAAAATGTTACGGAAACCCGAAACTTGATGAATTCCAGCTTGCACAAACTGGAAACAATATTCCGCGAAATACGTTAAATTTTCGCTGTGCGTAAAGGAAATAAATGCTTGGAAGTGGATGTACAGTCGGCCAAGAAAGTGGTGTACCACCCTAAGGTTGAATATCGCTTGCAGATTCATAGGTGATAAAGATTAGTTTCGTTTGCAGATCGATCTGACAACTTCTATTGCTGTCTTTATCTGATTATTGATAACGACTATTACTGTTTGTAACGTGACAGCTGTTCTTAGTTTGAACTTGATGGAACCAATGACGTCGTAAAATCAACGGCGGGGGGCTGTAGATTTTGATGACAAAATTGTATCTACAAATTCAGAATTGTAATCAACAAGTTACATAAAATTGTAAAGGCACAAGGCGAATCCACAAACCTACAATTTCTGTAAACTTGTAATTACAATATCAATAAAAAACAAGCTAAAAATAGATTTATCCTTTTATTAAATTTCTACAATCAATTTTAAAATACTTATAACAAACAAAAACATATATATCTATAACCTCTAAAAGACGAGACCTCATTGAACCAACAAGCCGTGAGCAAATATCGGTTCCCCGCATTTCCTCCCAAATATATAATTACAGTGACTAATAAGAGCTTGTTTGGTTCTTTCATTTTGATGCGACCATCGTTGGACCATAAGGCCCCAAAGATTTTCTATCGGGTTGAGGTCCGGCGATCTTGAGGGCCACTGAATTACCCTTACGTCAGTGTGTGAACGAAACCAGGCTCTTACGATCCTCGCATTATGAATTGAACAATTATCTTGAACAAAATCAAATTGTGGCACTTCGTTCTCCGGGTAAACATTACGGACTGTCGGTAGCATTGCATTCTGAAGCACGTCGATATAATTTACAGCCGTCGCTCGAGGAGGTAGAGAACACAATTCTCCTACACCATCCGCACTCATCCAGCCCCAAATATTTACGGAAATTCGACCTGATTCTCTATTTGGAATTACATGATCATCTTTATACCGTGTTGAATTATATCGCCAAAGGTGAAGACGTCCATGCTGACTGGATTTAAACGTTTTTTCATCACAAAACACTGTATTAGACCAATCAAACTCTAAGTGCTCTCTGGCGAAGTTCAGACGAGCAAGTCTGTGAGCATCCGTCAAATATATTTTCTTGGCGTAATGCCTGTGGTGCAACCCCATGTAATGTAGATGATTCCTTATTGTTTGGGCACTCACATCGAACATCTCCGCAAAATGTTTTGTGGGCTTAAAACCATTGATTTCATATTCCCGTCTCATGAATTCTCTATCGTTATTGGAGAGTGCAGGCCGGCGACCACTTCTTCTGTGATCCAACAAACTTCCCTCCTCTCCTTCACGACGAATCCAAAAGCGGACAGAACGCCTCGATATATTCAAATTCCGGGATATCGCACTGATACTGCTTCCCTCATTAAATTGGACAATTATTTGTGCTCTTTCGGCAATCGTCAAGTTGGCAGGCATTGAGATGATTTTATATGCAGTTGATTGAAAAATAACACGGAAAATATATCGATTTTTTGCATATATTTGACAAAATGTCAATTGTCAGTTTTCTTTTTCAAATGGAATTCGGTTGTCTATTTAAATAGTTTTTATTACTTTTGTTTGGAAACATTTCAATTGCTTTGTAGAAACTAATGTCCTTTTCATTTATACTAAAGGTTAAAATGTCATGTACTTATATGTGACATATGACGTATGAATACTAAATACATAGGTTTACGTCATGATAATGTTGTCTCTTTCAGTAATATCTTTTTATAACGAACCTTGTTGTAATTTTCGATGACCGGGAAACTAAATCAAAACTGGTACACCACTTTCTTGGCTGACCGTACATAAGTATCGTATACGTCTACGTTTTGCAAGTCTAATTTAATTACTGATAATACCCGACGTTTACTCCTGCGCTCGTTTTAAAGCATCAGCAATTTGTTTTACTTCACAAAATGTAAATAAACATTAACCGTTGGCATGAGCAGGATGTACGGAATAAAATAAGTTTTTTGGTTAAAATATTGCTTCATATGCATTAGTGTGAGTAATTAAATTGAATTTGTTGTTTTAGGAAGTATGAATGACGTGTAGAAACAGCCATGTTGTAGCTGCTCACCGCAGAGAATTGTATACTTTTTTTTTTTGGGACAAACCCACCACACTATTCCCAAACCACTGCAACTCCTGAGAGCCAGAATCAACAGTGGCAACCACCAGAAAAGCGCCGAGACAATGAAGCTCGACGTGTCCCGGAGAATGAATTTACCTGTCTTGGATTCTGCAACGAAATTTATCAGAAAAGAATAGTGGAAGAGTAGGAAAAATATGTTTCCACTTGAATTGTATACTTGTGGTAAGAAAGTTTCTCAATTACTAATCTTTGTTTAAGTAGGTGATAATATTTTTTATGTGTGAATAATTTAATAAAATAGTGCTCCTGTGCAAATTAAAAATATTATGTGTAATATTTTCAACTCTGTTGTGGCATAAACTTTGATGTTGACACACCACTATTGCAACGGGCAATTTGTTTAGCGGTAGTCTATAATAAAATTATGACAAAGCTGAAAGGTTCTTAAGGGAAGGAAGAATAACATCAAATTAACAAAAATAATTTGAGCCTGGTAGCGGGTTCTTGTTTCTACATTCCTATGGGAGCTTATCACGTCGACTAAAGTGATAATTGTTTACCTTTTGAAGTTATTATCTTAATATTCTGTGCTCAAACTTATCAATTGGTTAACATACTACCATTACAGGGTACACAATGGGCCATTTAGATTTCGTGTTCCTCATACAATGGCCATTCGTTTAGACTGAGATAAAGGCATCATAGATCATAAAGGGGGCCTTTCAGGAATATGGCGACTCTCACACGATACCCCCTGTCGGGTAGTGTAAGCCCCTTCGTACACTAGGCGACGCAAGTCTCCGATACCTTACGATTTTGGTATTCATTGACGCGTGCTTGAGTTCGAACCTCTATGGGTTTGTATTGCGATAGCCGCTTGGATACCGAAGTAGTAAGGTATCGGAAACTTGAGTCGCCTTGTGTACGAAGGGCCTTACGCTATCCATAGATGATTCAGTTTGCCGGCCGTTGCAATAATGCTGGCACTTGGCCTCACTTTGGTCTTGTCATCCGGTGCATATGGTCAGGGTTTGGGGGTCGGGGACTGTCTAAGCAGGATACCACGAAAGTCAACTGAAAAAACTTTTAAAATCTGGGGTTTGAACCCTCAGTTATCAGCGTAGAAGTCAATGCTCATAAATCGACCATGAGGACGCCCGCCGTTCCGTTTATGCTACAAAACTATGAAATATCGACCACATCTCCGCTTACCATCGAGATAGCGGTCAAACGTGAACCTATAATTAAATTTAAAAACTTGGTTACTCGGTAACGATTGGTCAATTCCTGTAATGGTCCGTAAGCTCATAGGTACCGGGAAATAGCCGACTGTTGTACCTTTTACTCTTAGTGGTCACCGTGTTCGGGTTTCGGATGTCGAAGTTCATTACTATGCATTAGACATGATACCGTTCGTTGCTACGTACCGGTCCATGGCAGTTCCGTTTTTTACGTCGTCAGTCCGTTTCTGCTGTCGCGCGATATTTCTATTTTCTGCTGAAATTGATTCTTTATTTGAGCTGTGGAAAAGTGAAGGATCATTTGTTTACCAACTGTCTAACAATATGGCTTTAAATGATGTGTGTCATCGTTACTTCCACAGTCACAAGTAGTTTTTATACAGAAGTTCCGACAGATTTTATAACGGACAGAAAAATTCTAACCACGAGCAGGATTTGAATCTGTGACCTCTGGATTCAGTACATCCGATCCTCTTTTCAACCGAGCCAGCGATACAGCGTAATGCTATAAATCCCTTTCTAATAGCTCACGGTGAAGTGAATCTATTGCAGAGTATTACAATACAACTACTACACCAACATGTAGACATTACTGTCACAGGATAATATTAGACCTACATGCTACACAAGACATGTACCACGTAGATCACGTCCATACAATACGGCTCACGACGTACCTACCCACTAATATGTCACCGGACAGGCACGTATACCGGAACCAGAAGTTATCCCGCATCACGACCACTTCCGGCGACCGTCGCCCGCTTCCTGCTATTCAAAATAGACGGTCACTTTGACCGTTGCGACTGTGAAGACCGCTGATAAATAAATTTTGATCGGTTTCTTCATGCGGTTTGATATCTGTGTCAGCGTTGTTCTTTATCCTTTTAACCGCCCGTGTCGTATTTATGCGACAGAGAATATTTACGATTTTTGTTGTTTTTTTCGATTTTATTGCATCTCCATTTGGATGTAAATAGTTATGTAGATGGAAAGTTAGAATAATTTTTATTACACACCATGATATTTTACAAATCGGAGCATAAGAGGAGCAGAAAGAGAGGAGCTCTTATTTCGTCGATTCGGCACGGAAATTGATATTTAGCCAAGCGCTTTAAAGAAAACTGGCCTAGTGAGTGTCGAATCACGCTCAGTAAGGGGTTCCATAAATGATTATCCTACGATTACAAAAAAAAAAAAATGTAACCGCCTTCAAAAACAACCACAAAAAAGGGTTAAATAACCTTAAAAACTTTTCTTTCGGAAGTCGGTGACTTTTTTTTATTAACTTCATTGTCTTTTTGCCACCGACTTCCGAAAGAAAAGTTTTGTAGGTTATTTTACCCTTTTTTGTGGTTGTTTTTGAAGGCGGTTACATTTTTTTTTTAAAAAGTTTTTATTTTACTCTTTTTAGTTTAAATCCAATAACCACAATAAAATTCTTGTCAAATACATCATTTTTTTACATATTATGTAAGAAATCCGTAGCACCGGTAATAACATCGTTAACATCTCTTTCATTCCTTCCCTATCTCAAAAACTACTGAACCGATTTTGATGAAACTTGCAGTATTCCTTAAGTTGAACGATACCTAGTACAACATAAAAAGAATTACTTAAATCGGACTTGTAGTTCCGGAGATATGCGAACACAAACATAATTCGTAAATTAGTCCGTACCAAGTCCTTACTAGAGGAGTTGTACCTTCCATCATCAGCTCAGCTACACGAGATGATGATTACCATACGCAAATACTTAAATTACTTCATAAAATTTGCGAAAAACGATGTGTAGGCCTATAAAATTTGAGGGTTGCCCTCGATTTCTCCAGGATCCAATCATCAGTTCCTGATATGTTGACAATGGGACCACTCCTTCAGGAGTGGTCCCATTGTCACCATGTCAGGATGTGGTATCTCCTCTCGAACAAAAAAAGAATTTTGAAAATCGGTCCACAATTGGCGGAGTATTCGCGTAACAAACACACAAAAAAAAAAACATACCGTCGAATTGATAACCTCCTTCTTTTTGAAGTCGGTTAAAAATAGATCATCATTACAAGCTCTATCGTTTGATGTGTCACACGAAGCAAGAAGGAACACTTGAATGGAAGTTACTGCTTAGTAATAGAAAAAAAAGTATGAAAGACGAAGACACACTGACGCCTCCAAATAAATAGGGTAGTTTACTGTATTAATATTATTGATTTCGTTTATATTGAAAATTTTATTAGTTTGTCAGTGAGGCTATTGTCAAACAGACAGGCGTGGCGAACGCGAAGCGAGGCGTTTTTGTTTGTAATGTATGGAATTGTTTGAAGCCAGTCGCATAGACTATCGGATCGCTTTCGCTTTTCTATGTGACTGGAATCAAACAATTACATACATTACAAATAAAAACGCTTCGGATCACATTCGCTTCGCCTGTCTGTTTGACAATAGCTTTAGAGTACTGAAAAATAATGAAAAAGTATTTTTTTTGTTTTTTATATCAATGAATATTGACTAAGTTAAAACGCTTCGAAATTTGCAAGTGGGGAATTCTGATGGAACGGGCTTGTGACGTCATAACGCCAGTAAAATTATACCTATCGAGTGACGTTTTATGATTTTTAGAATTGTTCACAAAATAAATAATCATACTGGTTATTACAAAAATACTAGGGGCGATAAAACCGGTTCATTTTTATAGGTTATTAAATCATCAAATAATTTCTCCCACCCTGAGTACAGCAGAAGAGATCGTCTGGCTTGACCGACTAAAACCAACCTGTCCCTATGTCCCTAATTTTGTACACGATGCTATAATAAACACAATACATTTCCTTATTCTTTAAACCCAGCCTTAAAGGAAAACTAAATAATTTATTCACGCCATGAAATCCTTCAGCAAACAATGGAGAAGATTGACTCTAATTAATGATATAACTACATGCTCAGTACAATGTTTGGTGACACATGGTTACATGAAAGTCAAGGCATGCATACTAATATCCTAACTTGTGTACCTTCGATTTCGCAAGGCGTTCGCCATATTGGCATGTTTGAAGATAAGTTTGAACGGGTATAGAACAACTTTTGATGGTATTTCCGTGAGGATAATGTACGCTACATACACATAAGGGACGGCCGATGAATCAGCTGTGCGGCAAAATTTTATCTAATAATGTAGGTAGTTTTATCTAATGTTGTAGGGTAGGGGAAATAATATTAAAAAATCCATAAAATAACTGAATGAAACAAATTTAAGAGCGATTGGATTGCCGTGCCGCGCTGAGTTTCGCAGGTGCGATTTCCTCACTGAACGAATATTTGTATGAACTACAAGTAGTTAATATTCCGGGTATGGGTGTTTGTGTCCGTGAGTTTCTATGTTTGTATACGCACCCACGACACAGGAGAAATTTTAAGTATGGGCAGGCCTGCTCATTTGCTCAACGTAAGTAGCTCTAATTGTGCCGAGTCCGGAGAGTGGAGATGAATGAAAGCCGAATTTGTGTACATTATTATTTAGTAGACTCTCTTGTTTAACAAAAATGTACTGCTGAATCAAACGAGCCGAAATAAACAGATGTGCAACATCCCTAATGAAAATGCAAATGGAGCACTTTATGAAGTTTACTCATAAATTGTTTAGAATGTTTATTTGCCAAACAGGGCTGGGTGGTGTTGGTTGTTTATCATGGACTTATATTATATAGATAAAGGAAAATGGGCAAAAATGTATGGAACTTGGTCCAAGATCCTCCACTGATGACACTTATGGGAAATGAAAGAATATGGTTGTGACATCATTCTGGCAAGAGATTATCAAAATCCGTCCGGGAGTTCTTTTTTTATGTCCATTTAAGTGACTACTAACCTAACCTAACCTTACCTATTCAAACCTAACCTAACCTAACTTGTTTTGTTAAGCTGTAAATGATGCCCGACGCATATTGAACCATCTGGGAAGGCGGTTAGCTTATGCGTGCCTTAGACCCACTAAAAATACCAACAAGACCTTAATTACCTAATCTAACCTAACTTTTTTCATTCAGCTAAAAATGATGCTCGACGCATACTGACCCATCTGGGAAGGCGGTTAGCTTATGCGTGCCTTAGACCCACTAAAAATACCAACAAGACCTTAAATAGCTAACCTAACCTAACTTTTTTCATTCAGCTGTAAATGATGCCCGACGCATATTGAACCATCTGAGAAGGCGGTTAGCTTATGCGTGCCTTAGACCCACTAAAAATACCAACAAGACCTTAAATAGCTAACCTAACCTAACTTTTTTCATTCAGCTAAAAATGATGCTCGACGCATACTGAACCATCTGGGAAGGCGGTTAGCTTATGCGTGCCTTAGACCCACTAAAAATACCAACAAGTACATAAATAGCTAAATTACCTAATCTAACCTAACTTTTTCTGTTCAGCTAAAAATGATGCCCGACGTATATTGAACCATCTGGGAAGGCGAATGGCTTATGTGTGATTTCGACCCACTAAAAATACCAACGAGACCTTAAATAGCTAACCTAACCTAACTTTTTTTGTTCAGTTAAAAATGATGCCCGACGTATACTGAACCATCTGGGAAGGCGGTTGGCTTATGTGTGACTTGGACCCACTAAAAATACCAACGAGACCTTAAATAGCTAACCTAACCTAACTTTTTTTGTTCAGCTAAAAATGATGCCCGACGTATACTGAACCATCTGGGAAGGCGGTTGGCTTATGTGTGACTTGGACCCACTAAAAATACAAACGAGATCTTAAATAGCTAACCTAACCTAACTTTTTTCATTCAGCTGTAAATCATGCCCGACGCATACTGAACCATCTGGGAAGGCGGTTGGCTTATGTTTGACTTACACCGACAAAAAATATCGCAATGAGACCTTAAATAGCTAACATAACCTAACTTTTTTTGTTCAGCTAAACATGATGCCCGACGTATACTGAACTATCTAGGAAGGCGGTTGGCTTATGTGTGACTTGGACCTACTAAAATACAAACGAGACCTTAAGGTCTGCTGAAGCTGAACAAAAGAAGTTAGGTTAGGTTAGCTATTTAAGGTCTCGTTGGTATTTTCAGTCGGTGTAAGTCACACATAAGCCAACCGCCTTCCCAGATGGTTCAGTATACACGTCGGGCATCATTTTTAGTTGAACAAAAGAAGTTAGGTTAGGTTAGCTATTTAAGGTCTCGTTGGTATTTTTAGTGGGTCGAAGTCACACATAAGCCAACCGCCTTCCCAGATGGTTCAGTATACACGTTGGGCATCATTTTTAGCTGAACAAAAAAAGTTAGGTTAGGTTAGCTATTTAAGGTTTTGTTCGTATTTTTAGTGGGTCCAAGTCACACATAAGCCGGCGTCTTCCCAGATGGATCACTGTGCGTCGGGCATCATTTTTAGCTGAACAAAAAAAGTTAGGTTAGGTTAGCTATTTAAGGTCTCGTTGGTATTTTCAGTCGGTGTAAGTCAAACATAAGCCAACCGCCTTCCCAGATGGTTCAGTATGCATCGGGCATCATTTTTAGCTGAACAAAAAAAGTTAGGTTAGGTTAGCTATTTAAGGTCTCATTGGCATTTTCAGTCGGTGTAAGTCAAACATAAGCCAACCGCCTTCCCAGATGGTTCAGTATGCGTCGGGCATCATTTACAGCTGAATGAAAAAAGTTGGGTTAGGTTAGCTATTTAAGGTCTCATTGGTATTTTCAGTCGGTGTAAGTCAAACATAAGCCAACCGCCTTCCCAGATGGTTCAGTATGCGTCGGGCATCATTTACAGCTGAATGAAAAAAGTTGGGTTAGGTTAGATTAGGTAGTCACTTTTAAACGGAAATAAAAAAAGAACCCCAGGACAGATTTCGATAATCTTTTGCCAGAATGATGTCACAACTATGTTCTTTCATTTCCCATATGTGTCATAAGTGGAGGATCTTGGACCGCTTTTGCCCATTGTCATTTATATAATTATAAGGGATCGAATCATAATAAAGTCCTAAACTCTTCAGGGTTTTTTTTCAACTGTTCAGTAAAGACCCTCCATACGAGCGCCACTTCGACTAGCGACCACAGTGTACGTCCAAATCATCTTGCCACCTATTTTTGAGCGCGTGTCTGCGACTTCGTCGTCCATTTTCAGTCATCCATTAATATTATACAATCCAATCCCATTTTATACTAATAGATAGCCTTTTTACCTTTGACAAATATTTCTAGTTTTAGAGCAAAAAAATTAAAGGCAATTCAGAAAAAAAAATTACAGGCAAAACCAGATTTCAAAACTATGAGTTATTATTTTATTTGTACCTCACAACAGTTTTTCCACAAACCCTTTAGATATTTCATGGAAACAGTCCTGGACCACGGTCTGGGTTAACGAAACAAAAAAAAAAAAGTACAAAGAGACTCAGATAAAATAATTACATAACTAGAGAATGTAAAACAAGACCAGCATACTGCGGTGCTAAGCATCACAACGGCGAATATTTCATTAAAATCTGTGCATTAATTTTTTAGTAACGAGAGCGAGGGTAGTTGAAAATGCTGTTTAGTACTCGTCTGAAACAGTATACTGAGATTATATTTTTCGTCAACAAATGTTTTCAACCAGCTCGTTTATAAAGACTCATTTTGATAACTTTACCAAACAACAAAAAAGCGGCCAAGTGTGAGTCGGACTCGCCCATAAAGGGTTCCGTAGCAGCAAGTATCATCATAATATAAAAATTCTTGTAGTTCTTTGTAAGTTTGATCGATGTTTTCATATAAGAGTATTTTTAATACAGTTTACGATTTATGACGTATTAAAAAAAACTAATTATTTGATCTCATTCAAACCAACTTTCGCTGAAAGTTTGCATGGTAATGTACATCATATATTTTTTTTAGGTTTATCATTCTCTTATTTTAGAAGTTACAGGGGGGAGACACACATTTTACCACTCTGGAAGTGTCTCTCGCGCAAGCTGTTCAGTTTAGAAAAAAGTGATAGTAGTAACCTCAATATCATTTTTAAAAACCTATCCATAGATACCCCCACACGTATAAGTTTGGTGAAAAAAAAAATTTGAGTTTCATTTCTAAGTATAGGGAACCCACTAAATTATTTACTGTTTTTTTTTTGTGTGAAGATCCTAATGCGTTTCACATAATACATCTACTTACCGAGTTTCAACAGGATAGCTGTTATACTTTCGAAAAAAAGTGGCTGTGACATACGGACAGACAGACAGACATGACGAATCTATAAGGGTTCTGTTTTTTGCCATTTGGCTACGGAACCCTAAAAAGAAGTTGTCATATTAGTAACATTACTTTAGTCTCGATAGAGTGTGGAAGTCTTTTTACCACCATGCTGCGTTTGACTCAGTAGAACCAAAGCGTTTATTTCAAATATGCCAGTCAAAGGCACTTTTGAATGGTCAAAGCCAAAAAAATATAATTAAACACTACACAATTATAGTGCTAGAGTTCCAGTCACAAAACAAGAAAGTACCGTAGGCCATTCCAAGAAAAAAAGCTCCATGTAGAAGAACAGGCAGGAAACTCTAAGGACACTCTTATCAAAAGTCCAAAATTATTACAGAACGTTTTTATACGTCATTGATTGAACGCAGAGCTAATGTATATTGGCGACGTAAAATTGTTGGATGCCAAGCTTCACAGTTTAACTTCTTCAGTTTAAATCATCGCTGCAAGGTTGCCTGCTTATCAGTCTTCTATAGATTTTACTTCGGAGAGGGTGCGCATGATCTCTACGATCTTATCCCACCAGCTCCCTTTTACCATCAGACTTCTAGACGTATTGCTATTTAACATCCATACTTCTACCTTCTAGCTTGGTCCATCGTAGGCTTTTTCTCAGTCTCCGACCTTGACTAGAGTCAAAAGCAAATACATTTATAAAAAAAAAAATATCTGATTTGATGATAGTGTGCGACGATGACCAATTAATGTCAACCAATTGTGGTCTTCATTACAATAAGGTCAGTCTGCATAATTCTTGCTGATTATAACATTTTTATTGACTGATTCCTATTTAAGGCAACCTTACATATCCTGTAGATTATCATTATATTTCACAACGGCTATGACAAAAGTTAACGAACTTCGAATGTCTACCTTTAAGGTCTGGTTAAACAAACGAAACGTTACCAGTTCTTTCTATGTAATTCCAACCTTATGTGGAAGCCACAAGCTGTCTTTTCCATGAAACAGGCAGAACAATATTATCATTCCGTGTTTTAGACGGTTGCTATTGTGGCTCAGCGAAGATAAAAAAGTCGTTTTAAGCTGTAAACATTATGTTTTACATTAGGGAAAATAGAATGCTTCGACATTTTTTAGCCATGTTTTCTTGCCGGTTCTGTGAACATAGATTTATTTATATTTTGAAAACAAAAATGAAAATTATTATTGATAAGTGATTATGAGAGTTGATTTTAAGATATATGTTAGGTGCTGTTTTTTCATAGTAATACAGGAGGATGGCCAGAAAAAGGAGTAGAGGACGACCTGGCCCTGTAGAAAAGGGGCAAGCGATAAACGTAAACGCTCAGTGGTCTACTTTCAACTTTATACCCTATTACATAAAGTTGAAAATGTGTGAACAAGAGCTTGTTCGAGGAGCTCTTGGAAGGGTTTGGGGAAGCAGTGGAACAGCATAGGCTAATTTAATGGAGAAAAAAAATGTTACGATTTCGCGTGCAAGTTAAAGTCGGTCATAACCAGAGGTTGGAATTAGGTAGAGTTATTTTAATAAGTACTTGCATCGAATTGTTAATATAAATATGGATCTTCCCGGTATTTCTAATAGACAATCGCGTGTGGAAAACATTATTACAAATAAATAACAATAATAAAAATACCAGAGATAGATTAGACAAATAAATAGTGTAATATTAAATAACTTTTTCGTACCACTTGCTCAAAAAAGTGACATTCTATGCCACAAAAAGCGTACATAACAATAGTCATTTTTAATCTGTTAAAAACAGGGAAAGAAAGTTGTACTGAATTTCATTCATCCTCTAGGGAGAGAATGTGATTTAAAGGACAATGGGCAAAAATGTATGGAACTTGGTCCAAGATCCTCCACTGATGACACTTATGGGAAATGAAAGAATATGGTTGTGACATCATTCTAGCAAGAGATTATCAAAATCCGTCCGGGAGTTCTTTTTTTATGTCCATTTAAGTGACTACTAACCTAACCTAGTCTTACCTATTCAAACCTAACCTAACCTAACTTGTTTTGTTAAGCTGTAAATGATGCCCGACGCATATTGAACCATCTGGGAAGGCGGTTAGCTTATGCGTGCCTTAGACCCACTAAAAATACCAACAAGACCTTAAATAGCTAACTTAACCTAACTTTTTTCATTCAGCTAAAAATGATGCCCGACGCATACTGAACCATCTGGGAAGGCGGTTAGCTTATGCGTGCCTTAGACCCACTAAAAATACTAACAAGACCTTAAATAGCTAACCTAACCTAACTTTTTTCATTCAGCTAAAAATGATGCCCGACGCATACTGAACCATCTGGGAAGGCGGTTAGCTTATGTATGATTTCGACCCACTAAAAATACCAGTGAGACCTTAAATAGCTAACCTATCCTAATTTTTTTCATTCAGCTGTAAATGATGCCCGACACATACTGAACCATCTGGGAAGGCGGTTGGCTTATGTTTGACTTACACCGACAAAAAATACCGCAATGAGACCTTAAATAGCTAACCTAACCTAACTTTTTTTGTTCAGCTAAAAATGATGCCCGACGCACAGTGAACCATCTGGGAAGACGGTTGGCTTATGTGTGACTTGGACCCACTAAAAATACCAACCAGACCTTAATTACCTAATCTAACCTAACTTTTTCTGTTCAGCTAAAAATGATGCCCGACGTATATTGAACCATCTGGGAAGGCGGTTGGCTTATGTGTGATTTCGACCCACTAAAAATACCAGTGAGACCTTAAATAGCTAACCGATCCTAACTTTTTTCATTCAGCTGTAAATGATGCCCGACGCATACTGAACCATCTGGGAAGGCGGTTGGCTTATGTTTGACTTACACCGACAAAAAATACCGCAATGAGACCTTAAATAGCTAACCTAACCTAACTTTTTTTGTTCAGCTAAAAATGATGCCCGACGCACAAGGAACCATCTGGGAAGAGGGTTGGCTTATGTGTGACTTGGACCCACTAAAAATACCAATGAGACCATATTTAAATAAATAGCTAACCTAACCTAACTTTTTTTGTTCAGCTAAACATGATGCCCGACGTATACTGAACTATCTAGGAAGGCGGTTGGCTTATGTGTGACTTGGACCCACTAAAATACCAGCGAGACCTTAAGGTCTGCTGAAGCTGAACAAAAAAAGTTAGGTTAGGTTAGCTTTTTAAATAGCTAATTAAGGTCTCGTTGGTATTTTCAGTGGGTGTAAATGAAACATAAGCCAACCGCATTCCCAGATAGTTTAGTGTGCGTCGGGCATCATTTTTAGTTGAACAAAAGAAGTTAGGTTAGGTTAGCTATTTAAGGTCTCGTTGGTATTTTTAGTGGGTCGAAGTCACACATAAGCCAACCGCCTTCCCAGATGGTTCAGTATACACGTCGGGCATCATTTTTAGCTGAACAAAAAAAGTTAGGTTAGGTTAGCTATTTAAGGTTTTGTTCGTACTTTTAGTGGGTCGAAGTCACACATAAGCCAACCGCCTTCTCAGATGGTTCAGTATACGTCAGGCATCATTTTAGCTGAACAAAAAAAGTTATGTTAGGTTAGCTATTTAAGGTCTGGTTGGTACTTTTAGTGGGTCCAAGTCACACATAAGCCAACCGTCTTCCCAGATGGTTGACTGCGTCGGGCATCATTTTTAGCTGAACAAAAAAAGTTAAGTTAGGTTAGCTATTTAAGGTTTCATTGGTATTTTCAGTCGGTGTAAGTCAAACATAAGCCAACCGCCTTCCCAGATGGTTCAGTATGCGTCGGGCATCATTTTTAGCTGAACAAAAAAAGTTAGATTAGGTTAGCTATTTAAGGTCTCATTGCGGTATTTTTTGTCGGTGTAAGTCAAACATAAGCCAACCGCCTTCCCAGATGGTTCAGTATGCGTCGGGCATCATTTACAGCTGAACAAAAAAAGTTAGGTTAGGTTAGCTATTTAAGGTCTCGTTGGTATTTTTAGTGGGTCCAAGTCACACATAAGCCAACCGTCTTCCCAGATGGTTCGCTGTGCGTAGGGCATCATTTGTAGCAAACAAAAAAGTTAGGTTAGGTTAGCTATTTAAGGTCTCATTGGTATTTTTAGTGGGTCCAAGTCACAGATAAGCCAACCGTCTTCCCAGATGGTTCACTATGCGTCTGGCATCATTTGTAGCTGAACAAAAAAAGTTAGGTTAGGTTTGCTATTTAAGGTCTCATTGGTATTTTCAGTCGGTGTAAGTCAAACATAAGCCAACCGCCTTCCCAGATGGTTCAGTATGCGTCGGGCATC
Organism: Agrotis clavis; assembly: GCA_954870645.1. Classification (NCBI taxonomy): domain Eukaryota; kingdom Metazoa; phylum Arthropoda; class Insecta; order Lepidoptera; family Noctuidae; genus Agrotis; species Agrotis clavis. The sequence continues at coordinate 20,600,836 of OX940924.1, read as the reverse complement.
ATTTACAGCTGAATGAATAAAGTTGGGTTAGGTTAGATTAGGTAGTCACTTTTAAACGGAAATAAAAAAAGAACCCCAGGACAGATTTCGATAATCTTTTGCCAGAATGATGTCACAACTATGTTCTTTGATTTCCCATAAGTGTCATAAGTGGAGGATCTTGGACCGCTTTTGCCCATTGTCATTTGGAATACTTACCGATACTGAACTATATCAGTCTGTCTTTACAACATTGAGTTTGTATATAAACAACTTTTTGAAAAAGGAATACGCATTTATTATGCAGTTATGATTATTCCATAAAATTACGAAAACCGAAGAGGCCGTATGAGCTTGATGCCTTTGCTTTTCCGACAAAAAAATATTAGTCGAGGAATTGGCCGCATTTTTTTTTTCTACAAATACATAAACGTTAAGTTTATTTGAATTTATTTTTATAAATAAGTAAAATGTTAATGTTTAATAAATGCTTATCTCATATTATTATTGTGTTAATTTTTTCGCAAATGGTACGAAAAGTAGAGTATTTTCCTCGGTGATATAGCTGTCTTAGTCTTGGGTGAACTTAAATCCCTCGCTACACTCAGGACTCGTCTTAAATCCCTCGCTTCGCTCGTGTTTTAAGTTTTTAACACCCTCGCTTCGCTCGGGAGTAAACCTCGAGTCCTTCGTAAAGCTCGCGATTTAAATCGTCACCCGCGACAGAAGACACTGCTTTATCCCCTTGGTTAATAATCTACTATTTTATTTAATTCACTCCACGCGATCCACGCGATTTTTCTGCTCTTTAAAAGTAATTCCGTGGTTTGGGGCATATCCGCTTTATTCTTTTGCTGTATGAAATCAGTGTGAGTACATGAATAACTCTAACTAATTCCTACCTCTGGTCATAACATAGCTTTACATGACGGTACCGATGGCATAGTGTCTGAGCGGTCAACTGCTGCGCTTGTTTGTCATGTCTCGATTCTCGCAAATCAAATATTTAGTTGATCCAGGTCTGGCTGTTTGTGTATGTTATGTGGGTTTTTTTGTTTTGGGCTTTGCTCTATTCGTGCTTTTTGTATGCGATAGTTAAAGAGCAGGTTTTAAAGGTAACTGTATCATGAAAGGAATAGGAATTGAGCGGAAAAACGGAATTTGGAAAAGGCATCAATTAATTTTTATGTATGTCGATGATCGAGTGTACGATACATGAGTAATTCTTATACTGTTTTTTTTTTTCTTTTATTCAAACGTTGCCCACGTTTGAATAAAAGAAAAAAAAAAAAAACAGAAATAATTTCATGTTCGTAAAAGGTTATTAAGATAATAAAACAAACATTGCTAAGACTCAGTACACTCGGCTGCTAAGTCTCACTGAAAGGTTCTTACTCTACTTATTCGTACGAAAAGGGCGGATAAGATTTACTCAAGAGCCAAGAACACGTGTTACGTATCATATAATTTATCAAATGAAAAATACGAGTACGACAGCACTAGTACATTTCATGAATAGGGAAAGAGACGAAATTCAGTTAAAATATAATCCCCTCGGAATAATAATTTTCTCATGAATATTGAAACAATCGTTTGTGGTATGTGCATTCGTTAATTTTCAATAAAGTTTTTAATAAGTTTTCGATTATTCCTGATCGCGATCTGAAAGGCACATGAAAAGCCAGTTTTTTATCATTTGATAGTCTAAAGTCCTACTTAGACAGTGCAAGAACTTGCATGCAAGTATCACTACGGTACTGTATTTGTTTGATTAACTGAATTCATTGCTCTTCAATGGACCTCAATATAGTTAAACTTGCATGCAAGATCTTGCATTACCTAAATGGGACTTTACACCAATCAAGGTGCTTTTACAAAGTCGTTCATAGATAATAATCGCCAGGTATAAAAGTTTTGCACTTTTAAATAGGTTTATTGGGCTTGCGAGTTTTTCCTTCTTCGTCCTTTGATCTAGGATCCCAGATGACCCACATATCACAAAACTACATGTTTTAAGATACGTGAAGACATTAAAAAATATAAAACAAAGATATACGAGTATTTCATTACTTTAGGCAGTTAATTTTTTCATGTTTTTTTTTTTAATAATTTTTCATGTCTCCTGTCTAAGTCTTGCTAATGCAAACTACAAATATATAATTGCTTGTTACCCAAAAATGTATCTGATATCAACATAAAATACTGTGCTATACGGATATTATGAATTGTGTATGAACACAATTGATTTTCACGCATAATTTAGTTCACAAACGACAGACATATTATAATAATTAGATATTGTATCACAGTTTATTTATATTTAATGAGTTTTTAAATGCTCGTATTGTTGTTGTTTTAGTTTTTTTTTAAATGTTAAAATGTAATTATTGCAAATCTATACTAATATTATAAAGCAGTAAAGTTTTGTAATTTTTTAATCTCCAGAAGGAATGATACATTTTTTTCTGGTTGAAATCTACATTATTCTTGAGTGAAAATTGTTCCTGAGTCTCTAATTTTTATGCATATTATCCAAAATATCATAACTTTTGTCTAGTAAGTAACAAAAAATAACAGTGTGGTGAGTGATGAGTTGTGACGTGTGAGTGAGTCGAGGGTCAAAAATTTACATGAAAAAAGTCGATGAATGTAGTCTAAGTAAAAACCATAATAAAAAAAAGTATTCCAGAAATCCTTCATTCAAAAGGATTCAATTCAGATTCCAGAAACCCTTCTTAATGAAGGATTTCTGAAATTAAACGTCATGGTCAAAATCGCTTTTGGGGACAACTTTGAATTTTTTGTTTAGTGTAAGCCCCTTCGTAAAATAGGCGACGCAAGACAGTCTCCGATACCTTATGATTTTGGTATCCAGGTGACTATCGCAATACAAATCCATATAAGTTCATACACAGGCACGCATCAATCGATGTCAAAGTCGTAAAGTATCGAAGACTTGCGTCGCCTTGTGTACGAAGGTGCTAAGACCTTCCACGATATCCTGCATTATATTCAAGGCTGTTGACGCGCCCAAGTCTACGATGCCAAATATCTACCAGAGTCTTCCACTGAAGCCATAATTTCAGGTAGTCTCAGTTTGTGGAAACCATTCAGCAATGAAGCTGTACCAACTAAGTCACTGAAAATTTAACAGAGTTAGGTACTTAAAATTTCACAGCCGCTGTTGGTGAATTGTACTTTGTTGCCTTTGGCGATCGGAAGCTATCCAAATACAGATTTTAATTATTGTAATAAGTGATTAATATAAAATTTTTCTTAGGCCCTAGTATGAATTGTACGTATTGGACTGTACAGCGTACTTGAATTGTTACGACGTAAATTGTATGGAAAATGAAAAAAAAAAGCCTCTAGTGTACGAGGAAGTATCCATTAAATTAACGTCAAAGTGGCCGTGTACCTACTTGCCGTCCAAAAACGTGAAATCTTGTCATTAGGTCTCATAAATGGGTTGTTGTAAGTTACAGCAACACACAATATTATGGTAGAAGTAATGCGAATATTATGTTATCAAAATATTTGCTATCATTGAGCATTTCATTTGTTTTCTGCGGGTGTTGAATCGTATCAGCATGAACAGTTGGTTGGGTTTCGGACTCAAACTGCTTTATCCACATTTTTTTTAAATTGGTCGGATTACATTGTCAGTGTTGGTATATATAAATAGAATAATAGGAGAGATATTTGGATGAGACCGACATCACATTGGCTGGCGAGAGTTTTACTATTTTAGGTTGACATGAATTTTATCAATTACTTATGTTTTTATTTCAGTTTTAATTAAAATAATAGGTACTTAGTTGTCGTCTTTATTGGGAACGATGATTTATCGTGATAAAACAATGCGTTCATCGTCACTCGACGAGATTAAACTTACTCATTTACTCGCGTGAAAACAGCGGGTTTAAAACAGCCACTTAGCAATATTTCTAATGATTCACTTCGTAAATGAATAATAGGATAAGCCAATGAAAATTGCAGGAAATTCACAAAGTGAATCATTAGGAATATTGCTAAGTGGCTGTGTTAGACCCGCAATTAATGGTAAACGATCACTTTCATTGCACGACCATGAACGCATCGTTTGCTTGTCCAATCGTCGCCAATTGGAACGACGATCGGATGCTTTAAGTCTTAGTGGAAATTGGCATCAAAAGTGCCAATTAAATTTAACTAGTAGTTGCCCGTGGTCGAAATTCGATCTTCATTTTAATACTGACAAAAAGTTGCTTTCTGCACTCCTTCAAATAAACGTTTTGAACTGTGCCAATTTTGCATGTCTCTCATACCTTGCAATTTTCGTAAAAAGAGGGGACTCATTAATTTATAATTAAATAGACTCTGACAAGCTCAAGAATGATAAGGATTCTCCCGATTATTTCGACTAAGTTTAAAACTATTTTCATTTCGTAGAAAATTTAATCTTCTCAGATCGAATTCTCAGTATAAAACAAGGATTAGGACGACTTAATAACGATTAAATTATTCATTAGAGAGTTCGAGTAACTCGTAATAAATTGTAACGTTTCTTGTAGGTATTAAAGTTTGCCTGGTACGAAAATCTAATTAATTTCTCTACAAATCGGTGTCAATGTCGTATGCTTAGAATTTCAATCTCCAGGATTGTTTATAACATAGTACATTTTTTATTGTAACCTTATTCATATTTCAATAATATTCAATAGTCTAGTTCATTATAAAATTGTAAGGGACAGAGGCTGTTTTTCCTTATCTAGATACGCGGGAGGTTGGCCAGCCAAAGCAAGGCGCGCTCACAGTGTATATATATATTATAATATTACACGAACCATTTGGAGGCACTTTTTAGCCCCTCATAACTCAAAAACTATTTAACCTAGACTTGTCAAATTTAGCACATATATTGAGACTGGCGAGATAGATATGTGTTCCAAATTTTATAAACATATCTCAAACGGTTATTTAGTTATTAACGACCAAAAATCGTCATTTTTATGACTGACCTATAGATCAAAACTATATCCCAGTTCCAGATGACCTAGAAAGTTCAAATTTGGCATGCAGATAGGTAATTACGTGTATACAAAGGAAAAAATCAGAAACTGGTAATTTTTTATCATTTTACTACAATTTTCACTTAACTTATAATTAGTGCCTGTAAATCTCTACATGTGGATTTTAAGATCTTTACGTGAATATTTACCGAGTTGAATACCACCCTTAATTTTTTTAATGCAAATCTAAAAATAAGAATTATAGTCGTTTTTAGGGTTCCGTAGTCAACAAGGAACCCTTATAGTTTCGCCATGTCCGTCCGTCCGTCCGTCCGTCGAAAGCTGTAATTTGGTGTAAATATACGGATTTGTTGTGCCGAAAAAGTGGTAAAATAAAATCTCGTAAAATATTTTTTTTTAGGGTACCTCCTGTACACGTAAAGTGGGGATGTTTTTTTTATTTCTCGCGTACCCCTTAGTGTGGGGTATCATTAAATAGGTCTTTAAAAAATATTGATAGTTTTCATTAACAATTTTTTGATAAAAAGATTCGTTTGTGAAATATTAAGCTTTAAAGTGCTAAGTTTTGCTCGACTCGAGTGTCCCCCCCCTCTACCAGCTAAACGGTTATGTTTGGGGGTGTGAAAAAATTCACAATAGTAGTATATATAACGAAGTTTGAAGGAAAATTATCATGACTAAGTAGGCTTTACAAGTTTACGAGTAATAGTCGACCAACTTATAAAACGTACTTGGATAGCATATTTTCCTAAACAAAATGTATCGCAGAACATGTTCTTCAACTGCAAATGTAAGTTTGTAAACTTTATTTTTACAGCTATAATAGGTGGGTATGTTTTGGGGATAGGTAGGTTTTTATTGTCAACTATTTTTAACTAACTTCAAAAAAAGGAGGAGGTTCTCAATTCGTCGTAATCTTTTTTTTATGTATTTTCCCCGATTTCTCAAAGACGCCTGGAACGATTTTGAAAATTCTTCTTTTTAAAATTAAATTCAGCGAATCAGTTTAATTAGTTCGCATAAGTATTTTGATGGGCAACTACGGAACCCTACACTGTGCGTGGCCCGACACGCACTTGGCCGGTTTTTTTTCGTATTTATTACGCGTTACCAACCGTATTCAACAACCAGTAGCGCCATCTATTATCATATTCAGGAACTCCTGCACCATGCACGAAATCAATGAAGGATTGATTTATTCAACAGAACACTAGATGGCGTTGCTCAATTAGTGCCGAAACTCTATTTGTGAAATGTAGATTTTTATCTTTACGTGAATATAAACGAGTTAAATACCACCCTAATTTTTTTAATTCAAATATTCTCGATTTTGTACTTATAATTACGAATATAGTTGATTTTCGTATTTATTAAGCGTAACTAACCGTATTCTACAAACACTAGCGCCACCTTTTATCATTTTCAGAAACTCACTGCACCATGCACTTAATCAATGACGGATTGATTTATTCAAGAAACACTAGATGGCATTGCTTCATTAGTGCCTAAACTCTATTTGTGAAATGTGGATTTTATGATCTTTACGTGAATAGATAACATGTTAAACACCACCCTAATTTTTTTAAATCCATGTACTCGTATTCGCGTCTCTGTACTTATTATTAATAATAGGTCATCTTCGTATTTATTACACGTAACCCACTAGATGGCGTTGAGCAATTACGTCACGATCCTGAATCGCGGTGTTGAGATGGGCAGGCGATTAGTATAAAGTTTTGTGAACATGATTTTTTTTAATAAATTTAATATGAACAGGCGAATGAATGAACAAATATAAATATTGGTATTAAATCCTTGTCCGTAAAAATCGAACTTCCCTTCTTGCCGGCAACGAACGGTGTCCCGTGTCTAACATCCCCTACAGTTATTAACTGAGATTTATTATTATTTCGACACCGGAAGTGTCAATTAACGTAAGGGACAAAATACGACTTTTCAGGAGAGCCAAAAAAACGATTTTTATTTTTTTATTTTGTCTATAACTTTTTACTGTCTGGTCCAATTTTTATGGTGTCCAGAGCAAAGTTTCTTAGAATTTCCCCTTCTTTCTTGTTTTATACGAAAGGTTTAGGAATACCCAGTAGTTTCAAAAATAGCATGTCCTTTACATTAAAAAAAAATGTTTGGATGACCGTTACGTTACTGAAATTTTATAGATATTCCGTCGAGCGTAGTGTAAGCAGCAAGAGAAATATAAAATTATACGAAATTTTATTGTAAAGGACTTTATCAGTGTTGCAATTTAATGTAACAATAGATTATCTACTAAAATTTATACTATTTTAGCACTATATAAATGAGATTAAAGAGTAAATGAGTTCAGTTTCAGGTTTTACTGCTAGCTATAGCAGATTTAAGTCTGATTTGAGTCGGACCACGTCCTACTGCTCCGAGCTAGCTCGGTTACTAGGCTCAGAATGAAGCAGGATTGACCTGTTCACTTTCTCGGAGAAAATTGCTAGATGTGCGATGTTCTTCGTGATCGCTGAATCAAAGGAATAGTCCAAATTCTTCTCCTTTTCACAGATCACTATCCTTTTGCTATGTTTACTCCGTCTGACTTATGTTTTTTCCGTCTTAACTCTTCGATTAACATGTCTCTGACAATTCAGATACTATTTAATACAAAATCCGTTTTTTTTCTTTGTTGACTATAAAATATTTAACAGAATTAACCACTATCCGAGTACACTTTGTATGCAACTTACTCGTTTGAGCCCACTCGGTCCGAGCACACTGTGACCGTGTCAACGCGGCTTTAATTGGCTTTATAATTTGATTATATTAACAATTTAAGTTTTCTTGGAATTTATTGCTACCTACCACTTTTTCTCCACCTGGCAAGAAGTGATGATGTGTAGGTAGCGGCTCTGAAGAGGATACCTATCTTCTTCAGAGCCGATGAATGAATGAATGTAATGGAAACGAAAGGTCGATGAATTAAGGCATAGATATAAAAAGGTGCATGGGTTGTGTGAAAGATGAAGCAATAAATATCTGTTTGACGTATTTCATCTGCAGTAATTTCAGCTCATTTCGACTTAGAATGGAGATCGTGCGCTGTGGTGCTCCTTGGGTGAAGGAAGCCTATGTCCAAAAGTGGTCTTTAAATTTAGAAATGATAATGGTGATGAATTTCACCTGCAGATTGATTTGTGTTGTCTAGTTTATGTATTTTTATGTCTAATAGCCGTAATTTTCCAAATCCCTTCATCCTTTTCTGTTGCATTTAAATTTTTTCGAGGTAATTTTTCGGATTTTTTATGTCGTAAGTGTCACGATTCTTAACATTTTATATAAACTTCAGATTTCGTCAAACAATTTTTTAAAGTAAGGGACATATTGTTTACAGTGAGAGACATTTTATTTACAGTAAGGGACATGGTTTTTAAAGTTAGGGGCATTTTATTTAAAGTAAGGGACATTGTCATTTAAATTGACTTATTTTTGACTAAGGTAAGGGTGTAAATTATTTAGTACGGTGACTTACTTCAATTTTTTGAGAAGAAAAAATATTAATGACTGTTACATCACATTTTTTTTCAGAAATCGTTTTTCGCGGTCAAAATTTTTGTACTGTAAGGGACATTTTTTTCAAGATAGAATTTTTTTAATAATACCAATCGATAGAGCGCGAAATTCTGAATCCAATGATATATATAACTCATTTTCGTCAAAATGTCCCTTACGTTAATTGATACTTCCGGTGTCGATTTATTGTTTCAATATTTAGCGATCAACAGTGTAAGATCATTATTTATGTACAAAAAGTAAAGATATCCCATCAAAAACATAAATGTGAAATGAGAGCCAAAGTCAAGCATAATAGTTTGGTATTATGCCTTGGTTGTTCAATTCAACAAAAAAAGAAGTGAAATCTAAATGGGTGCCAAGTTCAATGGTCAGTTCTGAAATTTATTTAAAACAACATAAAATAGATTTCTTTTTAAAACTAAGGATCATACATTGTAGCCTAATTTCTTGCTGGGCTAGTTCTCATAAACGAATTGTTCGATGGTTAGTCCTACCAGCAAGCCAAATTTTCTGAAAAATAAAATAAAACTGAGAAGTTACAGGTTTAGAAATTATGAAGGTTATAACCTCGTCCTGCCCATTGTGATTTCAAAATCACAAAACATACTTCACGGTTCCTGCCCACCTAAAATATTGTAAAATTCTAAATTCTGTCCACTGTCCTTCAAAAATCATATATTCAAATTTCGCACTTAGAATTTGTATTTTTTTACTCTAATGTCGTTTTTGAAGTTTCCCATGATTGGCTAGGTTATAACCAATGAGTGAGCCTTAAATCTATGCGAAAAATAGACTACAAACTAAAATCAGAAGCCATTCATGCTTCAAAAATGGAGTCACGTCGGAGAAGAGGTATGTTTAATCTCTTACTATCATTTAAATCTGTGGCTTATCTTTATTAAAAATAAACAGGATTGAAGTTAAATGATCAATAATTTGACTTTTGTAATTATTTTTGATTTTCGTTAATAATTGTATTTTTAGTAAACATAAATAATATTATGTGATGCAAAAATCACATTGGGCAGAACTTTTTTAAATTGTGATTTTTTCGCAGAGTTGGACGATGAAGACAACGACTATTTATAAGAAGACAGTGCTGCCGCACAGTGGGCTGAGATTACAAAGTTGGGTCTTAAGAACTAAAATGTATTTTTTTAGTATCTAGACATAAATATAAAAAGTTTTTACTCTTTGACTTTTTTTAATTGGACTCGTACTTTCGGAGATATAGCCATATCAAATTTGTATGAAGAGTCATGAAATTTAAGTTTAGCAAATTAATTTGAAATTGAAAATAATGTATACTAAACGACCTGAAGTACTTCAATACTTACTTAGTACTTTAAAAAAAAAAATTGTTCATTTTCCACCACCATAGGTAATATAGGTAGGTAGGTATGACGTAATTTGTTTTGACACTTATTTCCGGGAATCAAGGGATAGGAATGCGCGACCGCAACATCAAGGTATGACACGTGTCGTTACCTGATTGGTGCAACGATAATAGGGCACAAAATGTACTATTGCATTCAAACGTACTTCAGTGTTCTAATACCCACCATAATAGACGCACTACCCTCACATATTTATTACTTATACAAATAAGTGAAGCGAGTGTGAGTTATTTTGTGTTTGTGAAAATGTTTGAAGATTTGGTGACCAACCTTGACCTTTTTATTTTCTCCGGATGAGGCTTTAGGATTATTTTTATCACTTAAGCTGACCAAGTGGCAATACAATACTTTAAGAAAAAGTGTTAACGAGAATAACGGTAATATATTTCCATCTTATTATCAAGTGCAACATGCGAAACAGGAATGCTATCCACCAAAAGATGCTATTACAGTGACGGACACCTCAGCCAAAATAAAGTTACAAGCTCTATTGGATATAACGGCAAGAAGAATAATGTCGTCATTCGTCATGGATAGTGGTTGTAAAGAATTTACACTAATCAGTAAGTGGGGTTTTGACGGTGCTTCAAATCAAGCCAATTACAAACAAAAAGTGCAAACAAACGATGAACAAGAAAGTGAACTAGATGATTCAAGCATATTTATGGGAAGTTTAGTGCCAATAAAATTAATGTGTGGCAAACAAGTTATCTGGAAAAACGATTCACCAAATTCATCATACTGGTGTCGTCCAATCTTTTTCGAATTTGTGAAAGAAAATAAAATAACAATTTTGCGTGAAAAAAGTGCTATTGAGGAAGAGATTGTTAATTTAGTAAAAACAGAAGTTGGAGAAATAAAGATTTCACACTCTTTATTAATGACAATGATAGACGGAAAAGCAACGTCAATTTTATGTGATACTTCATCTCAGAGATGCGACATTTGTAAAGCCACTCCAACTGAGATGAATAATTTGCCCTTAATTGCATCAAAACCGACTGATCTAGATCTCTGTAAATACGGATTGTCATCATTGCATATCTGGATACGAATGATGGAATGCATTCTGCATATAGCTTACAGATTAACGATAAAGACATGGACAGTAAAGGGAGACAACAAGTGCGTCATGGAAAGTAGGAAGAAAAATCTACAAGATGCTTTTAAAAATAGAATGGGACTTCTGATAGATGTTGTCAAACAAGGGCACGGCTCCACGAATGACGGAAATACTGCTAGAAGATTTTTTGCAAACCCAAACGTGACTGCTGAGATAACTGGTGTTAGTGAAGACTTAATTAGGCGGTTCGCAACCATTTTAGAGGCAATTTCATCAGGTTACCACATTGACACAGTCAAATTTCACGAATATGCTCAAGTGACCATGCGACTGTATTTGGAATTATATGGCTGGTATTATATGCCTTCAAGTGTTCATAAAGTTCTTATGCATGGTGCAGCTATTATTGAAAGTTTTGGTCTAATACCAATTGGACAGCTATCTGAAGAAGCTGCTGAAGCTAGAAATAAAGACTTTCGTAGGTACCGCCAACACCATTCCAGGAAATGCAGTAGAAAAACTACAAATGAAGACATTTTAAATAATTTGTTGACCAGCTCTGATCCACTCATCTCAGCGAAACGCCACAAACTTCGCAGAAAACATAAAACTTTGTCAGAAGAGGCACAAAGTTTATTTGAACAAACGGAAACATTTGATGATGACGAAAACGAAAATTTTGCATTCGTTAATATGGATACTCTTGATAGTGATTAAATTAAAAAAGTGCAGTGACCAGTACCTGATTGTGATTTTTACTTATTTTATTAATCCTTAGTGGATTAGGCCTAACAGGGAGACCACTACATAAAAAAAAAACGCGCCTGATTCTTAACCTCTATCATGGTGGTGTGGAATAGAGAACAAAATTTGAAATTGCGACCAAATCGCAGAAAATCGCAACCCGAGCATAGGTGCTAAAATAGGACAAAAATACGTACTATACATTCGTAAGGTCAATTTTTTGAGAAAATTTGAGAATTTCTAGATTTTCAGGTTTTTTTGTTTTGCTTCATACAAAAATTACTTTGGTTATTAATAACTCCGAAAATACTCAAGTTATCTAAACGACCCTCATATAAATAATTACTTATAATCAATAGATAAATCCAACGCACTATTTAAAATTTCAGAAAAAGAAACTTTTTTTTTTTAAACGCTAAGTCTTCTACCGGCCCGTTTCAGCCCACTGTGTGCCGCACTTCTCAGGCAAAACAATGCCTGTATTGGAAAAAAATAGTCCAGGTGTAGGTCCTGCCATCATTACGACAAAACACACTTTAAATGTATTTCATGTCATTTAGAAACTTGTGCTTAACTAAACAAAAACATTGGTTTGCTGAATTCTATTCCCAAATAATATTTAGGCATGGAAATCAGCAAAGCAATTTCTTGCTTTCCTTTCTCCGAATCCTTTTAAAACATATTATTTTTTTAAAAGTGTTTGGTTTTTTAAAGTGTGTCAACATAAAAAGAAGGTTTTGTTTTATTTTTATTTTTTGCTTGAATTGTTTAATTACTTTTAAGTACACAGAGGCTGCGATAAAAGTTAGTACATTAAGTACTAAATAAAGAGATGAAAAATCAAGTCTGCTTAAGAATAAATAATAAAATAACATAAAAAGTTACTTTTGTATTATTTATTCCCATTGTACCCAATGTCTTTTATGAAGGACAAACAAAATTCAGCTGATTTCGGCAATTCTGCCCAGTGTACTGTAAAAAGAACAAAATGTATTATTTTAAAAATAGCGTAAATCGTTTCATTATGATCTATTTACTGGGGTACATATTTGAATATCGAAGATTAAAATATCTACGCTTAAAATATCGATGTTCAGAATATCGAAAATTAAAATATCGATTGTTACAAAATATCGAAAAATGTTACATCTACGCTTAAAACGTCGAAGATTAAAATGTCGACTGATTTAAATGTCGAATGATTCAAAATATCGAAAGACGTTATGTCGAAATTCAAAATATCAACGTTTAATACATCGCAGTTCATAATATCTAGGTTAAAAATACCTACTAGTTGAAATATCGAAAAACGTATAGGTATATCGTCCTTAGTCAAATTGCTGATAACCACCTACCAAGGTAAGTCGACGGAGCCCCGCTTCGCGGGGCTCCTATTTCTGTTTGCAAGGTTTAAAGTAACCTAACACGAAGAGGATGGCGGGGTCTTTCAGACCCCGCCACCCTCTTCGAACCTAACCTGTCCGAGTCGGGGTGCCCCAAGTCCCGAGCTCGCTTCGCTCGCTCTTGCGTCCTTAGTCAAATTACTGATTACTACCCAAGAAGGTAGCTGTACAGACTTCTATTGCAAGAGCGAGCGAAGCGAGCTCGGAGCTTGGGGCACCCCGACTCGGACAGGTTAGGTTACTTTAAACCTTGCAAACAGAAATAAGAGCCCCGCGCAGCGGGGCTCCGTCGACTTACCTTGTTAGGTTCGATATTTCGGACATTCGATAATCTGTACTTCGATATTTAGGACATTAGATAATCTGTATTTCGATATTTAGATCTTTCGATGTAACTTTTGTAGATATTTAGATTTTAGATATATTGGACGTAGATCATTTAATCATTCGATATTTTAATTTTCGATTTTATGGTCATTCGATATTTTCATTTTCGATATTTTGAACATCGATATTTTAAGCGTAGAAATTTTAATCTTCGATATTCAAATATGTACCCATTTACTGCCATAAAAAAATATAAAAAATTAAATCTTATGCGTGACCTTTTTTTTTCGTTCTTATTATTCTGGGCAGGAAGCACCTGTACGATTTTGTACTTTGAAGAGAACAGTGGGTAGAATTACCAAACAGGTTCTAATTTGATTGGGCAGGACGAGGATAATATAATTCGTATTTTATGAGAAATAGCCAAGTCAGAAATTAGGCTACAATGTATGATCCTTAGTTATAAAAAGAAATCTATTTTATGTTGTTTTAAATAAATTTCAGAACTGACCATTGAACTTGGCACCCATTTAGATGTCACTTCTTTTTTTGTTGAATTCAACAACCAAGGCATAATACCAAACTATTATGCTTGGCTTTGGCTCTCATTTCACATTTATGTTTTTGATGGGATAAACGTTATTCGATAACCTAGTTAGAAAAGCAGGTCTGAACGCGCCACGGTCAGAATCCCACATAACGGTGGGAGGGGTTCGCATCGGCGGCGGCGTCGGGAGGACGATAAAGTACCTGGAACTCGTCCTCGACAGCCGGTGAGCTTCAGGGAGCACTTCCTGCGTTTGGCCCGAAAGCTGAACCGGGCAGCAGCCGACTCCTGCCCAATCTCAACGGTCCAAACGCCTCCTACCGAAGGCTGTACGCCGGTGTCATGCGGTCCATAGCCCTCTACGGGGCCCCCGTGTGGGCTCTGAGCATACCGACGCGACCAGTAAAGTTGGTCGCATGCCAGAGGGTCATGGCCATCCGGATGATCCGAGGATACCGCACGATCGCCGGCGAATCGGCCAACCTCCTGGCCGAATTGTCGCCTTGGGATCTGGAGGCGAAGGCCCTCCTTATTTTTTTTTTTGTAATAAATAAAACATCTAAAACTCAGATCAATTTTGTTTAATTTTACGTTTACTTACGCCTAAATAATTTCTTAACACGAACTTATAGACTACACGAAGCGCTAGAACAATGAGTGTGATGGCTATCAAGGTTGCTGCGAGTAATGTGAACACTAGTTCAAGTTCAAGGTACTGCGTCCACGAGATGTTGGCGCTGGGTGAGCGCAGGTGCTTGGCGCCGCCGTGACGCAGCACATACTCCGTCCACCACACGGCACGCTCCAGTGGACTCTGTGGCGCGTCCTGTATCAAACTGCGGTAGCGCTCCATGTTACGCCGATAGCTGCAAGTATTAAAGATCCATTTATTATAAAACTATCAGTCTGTTGAGGGTATCTGGTCTGTCTGGAGGCTTTAGATAAATGTTTTGATAACAATAAATGATTAGCGTTGTAAATAATTATAATCTATATATCTTACTGATACTACTGTGGCTGAATGGGTACATATTTGAATATCGAAGATTAAAATAGCTACGCTTAAAATATCGATGTTCAAAACATCGAATATCGATTGTAACAAAATATCGAAAAATGTTACATCTTCTACGTTTAAAACGTCAAAGATTGAAATGTCGATTGATGTACATAATTTGAATGTCGAAGATTAAAATATCTACGCTTTTTTTTTTTCTTTTAACGTGGCAAAATCATCAAATGAGTCCTCTCCCACCCCGGGCAGGGCGGGAGGGACTGTCAGACTTCTACTGACTAAAATCCACGGTGTCCTTCAATAGCCCTTTATGTTCCGGGGTCACGGTAAGGAAATAATCCCGCGACCCCGGCACGCTTTGGCCCTCTGAGAGGGGGGCCCCGTCATTATGCTGACGCTCTTTGAGGCGCGCGTGGGACACGACGCGCCGTCGACCCGGGCATGGTCCATGGTCGGGCAGCGAGTTGCCCTTTACTCGCTGCCCGCATGCCCGCGCCTACGGTGGCCGGAGATCATCTGCTGACGTCCGACGCCGCGGGCGCCTATCACTGCGGTTGGGGCGGAGGGAGGACGCTGTCCTCACTCTCAAGCTGCCCGCCTCCTAATTCACGAGCATTACTGCCTCGCAGAAGGAGGAGACCGCTTCCCACTCCGTCTCGCCCCGCAGCATGGCCGCAACCAATGCCGGGCGCGAGAGGTCTCCGCCTATCGCCGCCGTGAGGACACGTTGGTGCTCTGCCCAAGCGGGGCAGTCTTGCACCGTATGCTCTACTGTGTCCTCCGGGCGATCTTCGCAGTGGTGGCACCCGGGCATCTCCTCCTTCCCCATCAGGCACAGGAACCTCCCGAAACTTCCGTGTCCGGTGAGGACCTGCGTCATCCGATAGGTCAGGACGCCGTGACGTCTCTCCAGCCACTCCTCAAAGAGGGGTCTTACCGCCGCAATTGCGGCGCGCCTGAAATATCTACGCTTAAAATATCGATGTTCAAAATATCGAAAATGAAAATATCGAATGACCATAAAATCGAAAATTAAAATATCGAAAGTTTAAAATATCGAATGATTAAATGATCTACGTCCAATATATCTAAAATCTAAATATCTACAAAAGTTACATCGAAAGATCTAAATATCGAAACACAGATTATCTAATGTCCTAAATATCGAAGATTAAAATATCTACGCTTAAAATATCGATGTTCAAAATATCGAAAATGAAAATATCGAATGACCATAAAATCGAAAATTTAAATATCGAAAGTTTAAAATATCGAATGATTAAATGATCTACGTCCAATATATCTAAAATCTAAATATCTACAAAAGTTACATCGAAAGATCTAAATATCGAAATACAGATTATCTAATGTCCTAAATATCGAAGTACAGATTATCGAATGTCCGAAATATCGAACCTTACAAGGTAAGTCGACGGAGCCCCGCTTCGCGGGGCTCCTATTTCTGTTTGCAAGGTTTAAAGTAACCTAACACGAAGAGAGAGAGAGCGAGCGAAGCGAGCTCGGGACTTGGGGCACCCCGACTCGGACAGGTTAGGTTCGAAGAGGATGGCGGGGTCTGAAAGACCCCGCCATCCTCTTCGCGTTAGGTTACTTTAAACCTTGCAAACAGAAATAGGAGCCCCGCGAAGCGGGGCTCCGTCGACTAGCCTTGGTAGGTGGTTATTTTTTTCGATATTTCAACTAGTAGGTATTTTTAACGTAGATATTATGAAATTAGATATTATGAACTGCGATGTATTAAACGTCGATATTTTGAATTTCGACATAACGTCTTTCGATATTTTGAATCATTCGACATTTAAATCAGTCGACATTTTAATCTTCGACGTTTTAAGCGTAGATGTAACATTTTTCGATATTTTGTTACAATCGATATTTTAATTTTCGATATTCTGAACATCGATATTTTAAGCGTAGATATTTTAATCTTCGATATTCAAATATGTACCCTCCTATTTCTGTTTGCAAGGTTAAGGTAGCTGGACGGACTTCGAACCTAACCTGTCCGAGTCGGGGTGCCCCAAGATCCGAGCTCGCTTCGCTCGCTCTTGCAATAGAAGTCTGTACAGCTACCTTCTTGGGTAGTAATCAGTAATTTGACTAAGGACGCAAGAGCGAGCTCGGGACTTGGGGCACCCCGACTCGGACAGGTTAGGTTCGAATAGGGTGGCGGGGTCTTTCAGACCCCGCCATCCTCTTCGTGTTAGGTTACTTTAAACCTTGCAAACAGAAATAGGAGCCCCGCGAAGCGGGGCTCCGTCGACTTACCTTGGTAGGTGGTTATTTTTTTCGATATTTCAACTAGTAGGTATTTTTAACGTAGATATTATGAACTGCGATGTATTAAACGTTGATATTTTGAATTTCGACATAACGTCTTTCGATATTTTGAATCATTTGACATTTAAATCAGTCGACATTTTAATCTTCGACGTTTTAAGCGTAGATGTAACATTTTTCGATATTTTGTTACAATTGATATTTTAATTTTCGATATTCTGAACATCGATATTTTGATGATTGATTAAAATGTCGAATGATTTAAAATATCGAATGACATTATGCCTAAGTTCAAAATATCAACGTTTAATACATCGAAGTTCATAATAACTAAGTTCATAGTATCTACGTTAAAAATACCTACCTACTAGATGAGATATCGGAAAGAAACCGGAAACCGGAAAAAGTAGGACTCGCTTTCGCATCCTTAGTCAAATTACTGATTACCACCTATCAAGGTACTTCGACGGAGCCCGCGCTTCGCGGGGCTCCTATTTCTGTTTGCAAGGTTTAAAGTAACCTAACACCCATCCTCTTCGAACCTAACCTGTCTGAATCGGGGTGCCTCAAGTCCCGAGCTTGCTTCGCTCGCTCTTGCGTCCTTAGTCAAATACTCCAACCAAGGTAGCTGGACGGGCAAACACAAATAGGAGCCCCGCGAAGTGGGGACATTCGATAATCTGTATTTCGATATTTGGATCTTTCGATGTAACTTTTGTAGATATTTAGATTTTAGATATATTGAACGTAGATCATTTAACCATTCGATATTATTAACTTTCGATATTTTAATATTCGATTTTATGGTCGTTCGATGTTTTCATTTTCGATGTTTTGAACATCGATATTTTAAGCGTAGATATTTTAATCTTCGATATTCAAATATGTACCCGGCTGAATTTATTTAAAAATCACAAGAGTGCGCTTACGCTGGACACAGATAATTAGAGATGCCTAAGTCTCTACCCACAACTTTACAAAGCCCCAAGAACACTAGCTTCCCAGTAGTAAACTGCAGTGAGCTACTCGTATCTTGACCCACGTTTTTATTAAGCGAACCTCCTAACTGTGCCGTCAAAACGATTAAAAGATGATCTAACAGTTGGGTCCACATTTTACTTCTGTTGCAAGATCACTCACCTGTCATTACCAATTGTCGTGTCTATGGCACTTTTCAAGTTTTCCTCTGTCAGCGTTTCCATGTCAAGTCTGACTCCAATCTTGTGGAACTCGTATCTCTCTACATTGAACCACTGGTCGCCTAACATCGGCATGCCAATGAGTGGTACACCCGCAGTGATAGCCTCGTCTGTTGATTGCAGTCCTCCTTGTGTTATGAACAGCTTGACTTTGGGATGTTCTACAAAACATAAACAGTTGTAAAATCATTGGATTTCTTCGCAACATAATTAACTTGTTTTTTCTTTTACGGTATGTGACTAAAATAGATGATCACGGCGGATGAAATTGAAGTGATTGCGGGTAGGTATTGAATGTGTATTCGACGCCATATACTACGGTCATTGTTGGGTGTAACACAAGTGAACAGTTGTAGTGGTGTAGAAGAAAACAACAAAAATGAGGATAAACCACTTCGTTTGCTCACTAACATCTGCATGTAACCTGCCAGTTTCAGTTCATTCGTGATCATGGCGCTTGCAAGAGTGCCAAAATATTGGAAACAAATTATAAAGGTGGTAAATGTCCCGTTTTAAGTTCTAATGATAGTGTTAGTGAACATGTCGGTTTAAAAAAAAACTCACTAAGTAGATCCGATTGCGGCAACCACTTGGATATCCGGATGTTGTCAGATCGTCCAGGCAGTTCATCTTTGTTCCACTTCCACAGAACATCGTAAGGCAATTGAGAGAACACTCGCACTAGTGTCTGTATTTTCTCCGGCGGTAAAAGAGAGGGATCCACATTCGTACCGAAGCTTATATATATCACACCATGTTTAGACGAGTCCAAGAAAGACTTCAGATCCTGAAAAAAAGAACTATTAGATTTTACCAAAACTTTCATATTTCACTCAGTATCTAATTAAAGACGATCTGTTCATCTTCTCTGCGTACCTTTGGTAGTTCTTTGGTTGGCTTTTGATGTAAGCCACTCATATAGACCACAGAAGGAGGAACAGGTCGGATTCCTTCAAATATGGGATGAATGTTAAGGAACAACATGTCCACGTTATTTAACAATTCTGAAACTGAAGGTACATCTGGTCCAAAGTGTTTTCTTAGTATGGGACCTGCTATGTTCTTGAAATTGTCCAACATCATTTGTTCTCCCTTGTAGTGTTTATAATATGATACAACTCTCTCCCAAATTGTAAGATTGTTAAATTTTTGAATTACACCCGTCGGCCATAGCCCTGGATGTGTAGGAGCACCGACTGATTCATAATTTGGATAAATTGCGGTAAATGAACTCATCCAAATCACTGGTGCTTTAAATAGATGAGAAAATGCCAGGACAGGTGCCACAAAACATTCTAATAGGAGCAGATCAAACTTTTTCGTCTTTTCATTCATCAAGGTCTGTATCCGTTCATCTTCTAGCTGCTTGTCAAACACTTTATACGTTGTTTGTATGATTAAATTCATTGCTGCTAGAGTGTCATCGTCTTTGCCTCTCTGTTCTTTCATTATTTCTTTTGACCATATTTCGTAAGATATGTCGTGAACGTCTATTTCTGTTAAGTTCGGAGGCGTTCCTCCTTTTGGGAAGGCAGGGTCTGTAGTGATGACGGTGACCTCGTGCCCTCGACGGGCTAGCGCCTCCGTCAGAGGACGGAACACCACTTGATGACTGACGGATGGCGTTGGGAAGTAAGCCAGGATCCTCGCCGCTTGGATTTCACTTATTACTAGAATGTAAACCAACAATACGTGGCAAAATAAAACCCGCATGTTGCTTGATTGTATCGAACTAATCAGTAAGAACCGTTGCACTGCCTTAAATACAAGAAATTATTTAAATAATCATCATGAATAGGCGATAAATGCAGATTTGGACAAAAATACTTCTCCAAAGCTGCGGATAAAATGAATGAACCGTTTAGTATCGGTTTGATATGTGATAATAGCTAGCAAGTCTTGATAATGAAATCAATTGACAATTTTGCTAATCAAGGCCGTGATCGTATCAAAGTCCAAGTTGATATATTGATAGAAAATTTGGCTATTTACGGCTATCGGGAGAATAGATATTGAAAAAATGTGTAGATGGTGGTCATAAAAAAAATAAGTAAGTACTGCTTTAGAATGTAGGTATCATAAATAATGGTTTTTATGGTTCTCAAAATTCTGAAGCTTTGTTATATTTCCTGTCCCTTTTGTATTAACTCATGATATTTATAAGCTCTGCGAGCACTTTAATTTGAATACTAAATTGTTTCCACACACAGCATAAATAGAACACCAACAGAGATCCCAGTATCTCAAACGAAAAAAGAGTTTTCCAAATCGAACCTGGCGTCTCTGCTGAGAAATCGAGTCAAACACACATTAAAAAAAAAACAGACGAATTGAGATTTTGATATGCTCCTCCTTTTTAAATTCGGTTAGCGATTAGTTACTTAGTTTGTCATACAATTTCAATCGGTGCATCGCTACTAAGAAAAAGAACCACCAAATCATCCGGGTATAACATTGCACACAATTGTAGACAAATATCTCTTGTATTGAGAAGAAATGTGTCTTCCCCCAAGTGTCAAAACTAGAGACAATATTTACGGCTAGCTTGACGTTGAAGATTTGTGTCTATCGTAGAGAAGAAACATTTATTTTCTTCGTGTCAAACATCGCCACGCTTAGGAAGAAAGAGATCTTTCTTTAATCTGTCATAAAGCTCGTTTCTACGGTGGTCAGGCTGCGCGGAATCATATTCTTAAAGCTGATGATGTTTCTAATAGTTCTGATGTCGTCGCCAAATATCGTAGAATTGATCACTTCATGATATGATCGACCATTTCATCGTCACGGTTCAATGGTATGGTTTTCATGACATCATGTTCACTTGCTTACAACTGACTTTAGTTAAAGAGCATACTTAGCGAGCTCTGGATCTTGGGGAAGAATAGACATGGCTTCTTCATATCATGAAGAAGCCAAGCTTCTTCATATCATGAAGAAGCCATGAGTTTAAGTGTCTTTATCGTTAAACACTGATAATTACTTGATCTGGCATGGCCTCTATATAGCCTAGAGACTTTAGATAGAGCGTGCTCACAAAGGAAAAACTTGAACTCTTGCGCACGGAGGGAATACTTACAGCAATTAATCTGACAGCAAGCCAGTCGTGTCTCGTGAGGCCTATATCATGATATGGGCGACCAATTCGTGGAACGTACCCATTTTATGAAGTGCTCGATGAAGTGATTAATTTCTACGAAATAGCCACGACATCAACTAGTAGAAAGTAGAGGCAAAGTTTTTTTTTTTTAATGATAACGCATTTAATTTTGCCATTTGTGCGGCAATTTTTTTTTATCAGATTTTAAAATCCGAAGATCAACCCCTGCTTGTATACAAACTAAGAAACATAATATTTTACTTCTTTAGATGAAAGTATGGGTAAAGAAATGAAAAACTATTCAAGTAGTAAATAGTGCATACGAGCTGGCACTTCTCTAGATTTCTCAAAACATGTCAAACGCACCAGTTGTAAGTTATAACATTTATTAGATCCCTCTCTTAGCTAATAACATTGTAGAGCTAATTTCAAAACTAGCTAGTATAATATCACCCCTTTATGAAACGACTCCAATTTAGTTTCACCCCCAAAGCCGTTAACTTTAAGTCATAATAAATTCCTAATCTAACACACATGATACCTACCCACATCTAGACGCGTGACGCGCAAATATACCCGAATACGATATACTGCGGTAAAATCCAATTTACTTCCTCGCATTCTTGAAATTTAATCTCGCACTTCGTAAAATAGTAACAGTTATACTCACATAACTAGGTAGCTACGTATTACTCACTATGTTACCTACTGCAATCTGCTATGTTGTAAATATTTATTATATGAGGCTTTTAAAAAGACTAGAGCGGCTGCTCACTATTAACTTTTTGTCCCGGCTACACATCAATCTATACAAAACCAGTTGTGTACAGGCCGTTAGAAACATATCGTTATCATACTCAGCGCACTAACATACTTAGTCATAGTTAAGTACTCGACGTGGAAAAAAAGTCTCCGAAACGAAACGCAATTATACATAATGCACATAACAAACCTTGTACAATATTCTGACAACTGTGGTCGCTAATGACCTTAGATGTTAAAAAGCGACCCAACATAAATAAATTAAAAAAAAAAAACTTGAGAGGTGTCAAGGGACACCCGGATGGAACGAAGTTCCTTTCGATTAATTAGTGAAGGAATTGTAATAAAATTTTATTTTTTAAGTTAAAATAATATTTTTTGATTTTTGTTATTTGACATCTGGGATTTCTATTTTGATAGTATTATCGGTTTCAACACCCTCAAAAACAACGAAAACGACATCCATGATGAAAACCTCGATATTTTTTGCAGCCGCCATCTTGGATTTACATTTTGACTGCACCATCGGTTTCAACACCCTCGAAAACCGTGAAAACGACACGCATGACGAAAACCTCGATATTTTTTGCAGCCGCCATCTTGGATTTACATTTTGACTGCACCATCGGTTTCAACACCCTCGAAAACCATGAAAATGACACCCGTGACGAGAACCTCGATATTTTTTGCAGCCGCCATCTTGGATTTACATTTTGACTGCACCATCGGTTTCAACACCCTCGAAAACCATGAAAACGACACCCATGACGAAAACCTCGATATTTTTTGCAGCCGCCATCTTGGATTTACATTTTGACTGCACCATCGGTTTCAACACCCTCGAAAACCGTGAAAACGACACCCATGACGAAAACCTCGATATTTTTTGCAGCCGCCATCTTGGATTTACATTTTGACTGCACCATCGGTTTCAACACCCTCGAAAACCGTGAAAACGAAACCCATGACGAAAACCTCAATATTTTTTGCAGCCGCCATCTTGGATTTACATTTTGACTGCACCATCGGTTTCAACACCCTCGAAAACCATGAAAACGACACCCATGACGAAAACCTCGATATTTTTTTCAGCCGCCATCTTGGATTTACATTTTGACTGCAACATCGGTTTCAACACCCTCGAAATCTATGAATAATCGTCGCGACTCCACTCCGCTCCGCTCAGCTCCACTCCACTCCGCTCCGCTCAGCTCCGCTCAGCTCCGCTCCGCTCCGCTCCGCTCCGCTCCACTCCACTCCACTACACTCCACTCTTTGAGCTCTAGCACTCTTTCGCAACGCGCGATAAGGAACTTCGTTCCAATAAACACATTACCCTCCTTTGGGTCGCGCAGTCGGATAAAAGTGTCGTGACAACTTTTCGTAAGAATTTCCGTCCAGCCCCCTTTCACAACGCGCGATAAGGAACTTCGTTCCAATATTCTGACAAATAAATGAATTCTATTTTACAAGAAAAAGTCACTAGTGAGCAGCTGACTCTAAAGATTTCCAGAAAATTTTCGCATAAAAGCCTCAACAAAGTACCTACTCACTATCGTAGACAAATTAAAAACATCCACCTTCCCTTTTGTTTTCGAATAATTAAAAATCTCAAGACTTCAACAAAACAAAAAGAAGGATAATTTTCCTAGAACACTTAAAAAGGTTTTCATGCCAAAGATAAGCTTCCCTTTTTGACCGAAAACGTTGTTCAACGACCCGTAAAATTTCAGTTACCTAGCTGGCTGCGAAAACGCAGAGATCCTTTGATTTCTTTCCACTCGAACGGCCAAGGAAGAATGTTGAACCACAGCATCATTTGTGAAAATATCTAAAAGCCACGCGCAATAAGTAAAGCAGGTAGTAAGTAGGTAGCTTTAATCTTAAGACTCTTGATGCGAACGTGATTGTGTTTAACTTTTCCGGTTCAAATGATAAAGTAATTTCTTTGATTCTGGCAAATACTCCATGTGATTTGATGGTTTCTGATAAAGAATATACAAAGTACATTTTTCTTTCTTCATACATACATAATTTAAGTTGCTTCTTTTCCCGATGTCTACTTTTTTTTGGAACCACATAACCAAGTGAAGAGACGTTGTACTTAACAAAAACAATCCGTACCTTTGAAGCAAACATTCTATATACAATTAAAGCCAAGTACCAAAACTAATTACTAGCATATTGTTTCAAGTCACTTGAGTAGATTGCCTATAGAATCAGGTAAACCGTTTCCTGAATTTGATGCGTTACTGGCGTTACTAGCAAACCTATTACGGTAACTAGTGGGAAGGGTAATGGGTAAAACTGGGGTAAGTCCGGTAACCGCAATCTGACCTCGAAACCCTTAATTTAGTTGGCAACAAGGGAGACGTTCAGTATAATCTTCAACCTTTAGATTAAACATCTGTGTGGATATTGAAATCACAAGTCGGTATTAAAGGTTAACGCCCGTTTTCCGTCTAATAACACTCCAACCGCCACTTAAATTAATTCGGTTGAATGGAATCGACGCACAAATGGTTTTCAGGAATAACTCACATGGATTTAATCTCGCGGAGTCAAAACATTGTAGGTTATTTAAAAAAAAATACAGTCGAATTGAGAATCTCCACCTTTTTTGAAGTCGGTTATAAAAGAAAATTATCCGTTTTTGAAAACAAAGTTGGTGATTAATTCAAGAGTTATCTCGATTTAATCCAGAATTTCATCACCAGATTCAAATTCTTTGACCCTCAAAGATTCAAATCCCTGGCATAGAGAAACTTTTCTTATAACAAAACTTAAGGTACACTAGGGAAGTAAACTCCCCGATTGCGTAAACGCAGCTCAAGCAATTCAAATTTTACAAGGAGCAGTCGGAAAGCGTGAGCTCCAGGCCCCGCTGAAACGAAAACGCCTAGAGCGTCAGACATCGTGGGGCAATTACGACCACCGTAGGCACTGACTTTTGGATGGCGAGTTATAGGTAGCTCAACACACAACACAACAGCCAACAGCCAATGATGGCATCACCATGCGACAAAGCCCCAAGACAATACCACTTTGAAAAGCACTACAATATCACACTTGCAGAAGAGCAGTGTGACTACTCAGGCCCGAAAGAGCTGAGGATATACACAGATGGATCAAAGAATGATTCCGGAACCGGGGCTGGAGTCTTCTCACACGACCTTAACATAAATATATCCAGCCCGCTGGGAATGTACAACACCGTCTACCAGGCGGAATGCATGGGCATTATACAAGCAGCATATGCGATAGAGGCCAGAAGAGTTACGGACACCCATATACGTATACTCTCTGATAGTGCCTCAGTCCTTAAATCGTTGGAGAAACAATATACCACTTCAAGCTTAATACTAGAATGTCACAATGCACTAGAACGTCTAACGGTATCTAAACGCAACAAAGTGACACTACAATGGATTAAAGGACATAGCGGATCATTGGGCAACGACGCGGCTGATGAACTAGCTAGGAGAGCATCCAGCGCATCAGTTTGCGGACCTGAACCCATTATACCCATCCCTTTCAACCAGATACGTAGATGGCTGCAGGAGCGCACCCTCACACAAGCAGAGAGATGGTGGACCTCGACACCAGGCTGCAGGCAATCCAAGGAAGCCCTGCCATCCCTAGATGGCAGGCTAACCAGACGTCTTTTACGCCTGGACAGGACCGGCATGCGCCTGCTGACAGGGACCATAACGGGACATTGCTCCCTAAACAAACACTTCCACACAATAGGCATAACGGACAGCCCCCTGTGCAGGGCATGCATGGAGACTGAGGAAACCGTCGCGCATGTGCTCTTCGAGTGCACAGGTGTCACACAGATCAGGACAGAAACCCTCGGGACACCCAGGACTTACACAGATGTTCTCCACAGACCAAAGAACCTGATCAACTTCTGGAGGGAGGTGGGCTGGTTGGAATAAGCCACCAAGGCCACTATGGCTCACGCACAATGGTCCACATGAAGGACTAA